>CM063174.1:20735616-21963895 GCA_031835075.1 Saguinus oedipus
GATACCAAAAGATTAATTAGCCTGTGAGATCCTTTACCTGTTCTAATTTTGCTTATAGGAAATACATGATAGAATTATATCAACACAAATTTAGTGACTGACCCTTGGGTTTATGGCTTCATAGTTCCAAATGTTAGATGTCATCGTATACAAGACATCTAAAGATAAGCTGCAGAGTGATACAATATATAGCTATGTGTGTACAGCTTGAGACTCTGAAAACTCTACAGAGAATAGTTGTTCTGGGATGAAGAAACAGAAGCTAGAATTTCACAGTGCAGTCACATAATAAATGTGTAGGCAAAAGAACTGAGGAACTTTATTAATAAGATGTTTAGATGGGACACCAGAAGTCTGTGCCTAAAAATAAAGGGGGTCCTTTAGAATCATAAGAATTCAAAGGGCTTCTTAAAAAGATAATATAGTGCAGAATCCTTACGTTATTAGGGGTTATAATAAGAACTTATTAGACATTTCTAAGAAGTAGAAAAATGTGACCCATGATTTCAAAGAAAGATGGATTAATAAAAAGCAAAGAGAAGTCTAATGCTGACTCAGAGGGCATGGACTTTAACAACAGCTATTACATCTGAGGACTTAAAGACAATATGATTTTAATAAATGAACAGATGGGTTATCTCATCACAGAAAGTATATAAAAAGAAATTCTATATTGAAATGTACAATATCTTGATTGAAAAATTTACTAACTAGACCTAAGAGCGGATTGAGGATGGCGGAAATATAAGTTCATATAAAATTGGAGACCATCGGATGAAATGTATCTAATCTGAAAAACACATAAAAAGATTCAAAAAGGAAGCCTCCGTGATCTGTAGCACCATACGGATATGTATAGCATGACTATAACTGACTTTAAGTGAGGTTTTTCAGTGAAAAACACCAGCCTACAAATTCTACAAGTTCAGTGAGATACAGGAGAAATACAAAGGAAATCATCATAGTCCAAAGGATGACAATCAAAAAAAAAAAAAAGAATACTTCAAACGAGCTAAATAAAAATGTCCCATCATACATGGAGGAGCAAAAGTATGACTGACTGATTCTTCATGTGCAATAATGGAGACCAGAGGGTAATTAATTGCTATCTTTAAAATACTGAAATTCTATATCCAGAGAAAATATACTTCAAAAATTTCATCAGAATGAAGAGTTTTTAGATAAACAAAATCTGTGTTAATTTGTCACAGAAAATGTAAAACCACAGTAAAAATTCTAAAATAAGCTAACTGGGTTAATGGAAATAATAAAGAGAAAAATTCATTTATAAGAAGTAATGAAAAACATCAGAACTGGTAAGTATATGGTGAATGTTAAAAAAAAAAACAACTAGCATTTTATTTTTATTCTTTCAATTAAAGTCAAAATAATAATATGCCAAGATGGGACTTAACGACATAAGAAAACATAGTAGCCAGGCATGGTGGCTCACGCCTGTAATCCCAGCACTTTGGGAGGCCGAGGTGGGCGGATTACGAGCCAGGAGATCGAGACCATCCCAGCTAAACCTGTCTCTACTAAAAATACAAAAATTAGCCAGGCATGATGGCACGCGCCTGTAATCCCAGCTACTCAGGAGCCTGAGGCAGAAGAATCGCTTGAACCCAGAAGGTGGAGGTTGCAGTGAGCCGAGATTGCACCACTGCACCCCAGCCTGGGCAACAGAGTGAGACTTCATCTCAGAAAAAAAAAAAAAAAGAAAAGAAAGAAAAAGTAGGCCATAAATAGCAATGAGGTTATGGGACATATGGAACTATGTTCCTATGTGGTACAAAAATAACTGAAATGATACTAAAAAAATTCTAAGTAGATATGTTAAGAAATCTTACCGTAATCTGTTCAAAAGTATGAAAATATAAAAAGCTTAGCTAAGCGTAATAGAAATAAATAGGAACATATAATAATAATAAAAGGATGAATTCAACAAAAAGAAAAGACATTCATAAATGTGCCTGAGACTAGTAGTAGAGTTCCATATTAAAATAAACGAAAGCTGAGAAGAGGATAACTTTTTAAAAGCAATCACAGTTTGATATGTAAATATGCTTCTGTCATATGTGTACACAGACAAGCACCTCTGTCCACTTAGGTGATTAAACGTCAGCAGCCAAAAAGCCAGTGAAGAATTGGAGGGTCTGAAGGACACTATCAGTGTCTGAGCTATCAGGTATTATGGAACTGTGCATCAAGAATTACATCACGCAAGGGAATTTCAGTAGCCACCTCCTGCCATACACAAACGTGTATTTAAAATGGATTATAACTCAAATGGTAAAGCTAGAAATGCTAAATTTCTAGAAAAATATTAGGATTATATTATTAAAGATTTCTCACACCAAAAAGTGAATCTCAGATGAGGAACACTTTAAAACATTTCTGACATGAAAACATACCTGAATAGATATTTCAGGTTATTAGATAATTTGAAACATAATGAAGATTTGTTGGCTGCATAAAATAAATATATTTTCCAATGAATAGCATCTTTCTCCTCTTTTTGTGCATTTTGATATGCAGAAATTTTAATTTCATTTATTAATCTTTATATTAATGATTTTGTTCTAAATACATTGTAAGTGTGGCTAAAGATTTCCTATGTAATATTATTTTAGCCTGATAATACCAGAAATGTCCAGGATACAATAAAATATCACACATGATATCAAAAAATGAAAATTCCAATATCAAGATGACACAGTTGTTAGAATTATCTGACTAGGATTTTAAAATAGCAGTCATAAATATGTTTCCGTGAGCAAATGCACACATGCTTCAACTAAATGAAAAAAACAGAAAATCTCTGCAAAGAAATAGAGGATATGAAGAAGCTGTCAATGGAATTTTTAGAACTGAAAAATACAATGCCAAAATGAAAAATCACTGGATGTGCTTAACGAAAGAAGAGAAGACAGAGGAAAGAATCAGTGACCTGTGAGACAGAACAACAAAAATTAACCAATGTGAGTAACAGAGACAAAATATCTTGGGAAAAATAATAATCAACTGAGTTTAGGGAGATCTCCGAATGTTGACACAAATGTTGGTTAGGGAAATGATCTAGCATTTACATCATTGAAGTTCCAGAAGAAGAGAAATAGAATGGGGCTTTAAAAAAAAGTATTCAAAGAAACAATGGCTGAAAATACTAAAATTTGCCAAAAGGCATAAATCTAGAGATCCAAGAAGCTGAATTAATCCCAATTATGTTAAATCCAAAGAACGTTATGTAAAGACATATCATAATGAAACTCTTAAGAACTAAAGAAAAATTATTAAGAGCAGCAAAGGAACATGTCGCCTTGCCTTTAAAGAAAAAACAACTTTAATGGCAACATATTTCTCATCCAAATCATGGAGGAAAAAAGGAAGTGGCACAGCATTTTTTAAGTGCTAAACGGAAAGAATAGTCAACCCAGAATTCTATACCCAATGAGAATATCTTTTAAGAATAAAGGCGAAATCCATTCTTGGATAAAGAAGAACAAAGAGAATTTGTCACTAGCAGATATCCCCAAAATAATGGCTAAAGGAATTTATTGAAATAGAAAAAGATAAGAAATTTTTTAACCACAGAAAGGAAAAAAAAAATACAAAAAGTGAAAATATGGGCAAGTACAATGGACTTTCCTTTGCCCTTTGAATTTTCTAAACTATTTATAATGGTTGAAGCAAAAAATAATAATGCTGCTTGATGTAATTATTAAACTAATAAAAGGAAATATTTAAGATAATTAAAATCAAGGCAGAGTAAAAGGCAGTAAGGTTTCTACATTTCATTGAAACTGGTAAAATGTTAAATATGATAAGTAATATATTTCTAATACTGGAGAAACCACTGAAAAGGCTACAAAGAGTGACACAGCTCAAAAACACTGCAGATAAAGCAAAATCACATTCTAAAACATCTTGAGATAACCCATGGGAAGGCAGGGGAAAGAAAACAAGATATTGAAACAGAAGAAGCAGGAAACACAATATAAAATGAGTTCGTTATGTATTAAATATTCATAATTACATTCAATGTAAATTGCTGGAACATACCAGTAAAAAAACAGAATTTAGCAGAGATTATTAAAAAAATAAAGCGTGATCCAGCTATGATGCATCTCCAAGAAACTCACTTGAAATAGGATGATATTCGTACAACGTTCACGTAATCACCGAAAACTGGAAACGACGAAAATATCCCTCAACAGGCGAATGCCTAAAGAAACTCTGGAACACCCAGACCGTGAGATAGTACTCAGCAGTAGGAAGGAAACAGTCACTGAAGCAGCAGCACTTTAAATGTGCCAAGGCATTGTGCTGCGTGGGGAAGAAAAGCTGTTATCAAAAAGTGTTATTTAATTTGTGTTTAAATTAAGGGATTTACTTCTGACTGTGGTAAGATGCCGGGATTTATAGTCACTCATCCCTCCAAGGTCAAGAAGAAAGTTGTTCCAGGATTCTGTGAGGCCAGGATCATCCTCCAAAGCATCTTTTTTTTTTTTTTTTTTGAGACAGAGTTTTGCTCTTGTTACCCAGGCTGGAGTGCAATGGCGCAATCTCGGCTCACCGCAACCTCCGCCTCCTGAGTTCAGGCAATTCTCCTGCCTCAGCCTCCTGAGTAGCTGGGATTACAGGCACGCGCCACCATGCCCAGCAAATTTTTTGTATCTTTAGTATAGGCGGGGTTTCACCATTTTGACCAGGATGGTCTCGATCTCTCGACCTCATGATCCACCCACCTTGGCCTCCCAAAGTGCTGGGATTACAGGATTGAGCCACCGCGCCCGGCCCCAAAGCATCTTATATGTACCAGACTCAGCTGAGATAACCTTCCTGAACTCCCTTGTGCTTTCCTTAGAGAGGAAGTCATGCCAGCAGGCATCTTCTCAGAGTACCCTTCTTTACTAGGTAAAAAATCAGGACCTGCCAGAGCTCCTAGACAGGGCAGTTAGTGACCCCAGATTCATGGGCTCCAGAATCACAGGAACCTGAGTGTGAGCAGTCACCTCTGCAGCTCAGCAGGAAGCCCGTAAAATATCTGCATCGCAGTACGAGTCAGATAATAGGTTCTGTTCTGTATTAAATACAGATTCCTGTGATTCTGGGGCCCATGAATCTGGGGTCACCTATTCCCTGTACTAAATAGAAATGCCTAAGTTTTCTTTTTCTTCAGCACTGTACAGTTTCAGGGTGGGGGTGGATGTGGGGAGGATAAAGCACATGGCCACTGTATGCAGCTGGAATAGAGGCCATTCATGACAGCCGAGGGACAAAGAGCTGGAACAGAGGCCGTTCGTGACAGCCGAGGGACAAACAGCTGGAACAGAGGCCGTTCGTGACAGCCGAGGGACAAACAGCTGGAACAGAGGCCGTTCGTGACAGCCGAGGGACAAACAGCTGGAACAGAGGCCGTTCGTGACAGCCGAGGGACAAACAGCTGGAACAGAGGCCGTTCGTGACAGCCGAGGGACAAACAGCTGGAACAGAGGCCGTTCGTGACAGCCGAGGGACAAACAGCTGGAACAGAGGTTGTTAGTGACAGCCGAGGGACAAACAGTTGGAATAGAGGCCGTTCGTGACAGCCGAGGGACAAAGTGTGGAAATTGCAGACACAAACAGTTTGTCTTTCTATTGAAATAGAAACTAAGATTTTGAACTTCTTAGACACAATGTGGTCACATTTTTAAAAGTTGAATCTGATGTTTATTAAAAGAGAATAATAGCTTTTAGCTTCATCCATGTCCCTGCAAAGGACATGATGTCACTCTTTTTCATGGCTGCATAGTCTCCCTGGGGAGAACATTAGGGAAAAGAGCTTAAGACCTGGGTGATGGGTTGATGGGTGCAGCAGACCACCACGGCACGCGTTTACCTATGTAAGAACATGCACGTCCTGCACATGTACCCTGGAACTTTAAAAAAGAAAAAAACAATAAAATAAGTTTTTTAAAAGAACTTTTTTCATAAAATACATCTAATGTCAGTATAGACTTCTCCAGCTTACATGGCATTTTTACGTGAAATTTTACCACCTATGTTAAAGAGTGCCCGGCATTCTGTTTTCACGGCACGAGTTAAGGAAACTGATTCAAAAAGGGTGATTCCTCTTGCCCAAATACTGAAGAAGCCGGAGCAAGGCGGAGGGCATGGACTTTCAGGTGATATTGTTTACACCTCAACAAGCTGTCCACCCCATGCTTTGAGGCTCATTCTCTAGCTGGCCCTCACAGAGCTGCCTTGAGCAGGTGCAGGGAGGGGGTACACAGAGGCTGGGGTGCTGCAGCGAAGGTGGAAAGTCGCGTGTCCTCATCTGTCCTGTGTACCTAGTTCTCCGACCAGTACTGCAGTGCAGATATTTTACGGTCTTCCCGCTGAGCTGCAGAGGTGGTGACTGCTCACACTCAGCTTCCTGTCATTTTGGGGCCCATGAATCTGAGCTCTGGCAGGTCCCAATCTCTTGGGACATTCACCAGCAAGATAGTCTTAGCCTGTTTCACAGGATAATCACTCTTGTTCATTTTATTCTTATGTTCAACACTCTCCATTTCTTTTTTCACGTTTTCTCTTCTAAGCGGTCCATCTCATGTGTCTCTTTTTCTGGATGTTTTCCACAATCTTTAATTAAACCTCCAGTTTGACCCATGAAATGGTGAAAGTCAAACCAACATTGAGTATTACCAAATAATTGATTCATTCAATGCAAAGCATTCATTTAAATGCCTCAAATGCCCCAGCCACTGCTTGGGGACAGGCAAACAAAGACAAGTAAGGTTCTGTTTTTGGCTTAAAGACCACACAGTCTATCTGGGAGACATATTCCCTGTGGTAATGACAACAGAAAGAGCTGAGACTAGAAGGTACAGGGACGTCGCAGATGTGCCTGTTGTCACCTCTGTCTTGAGGACAAGGGTGCTCCTGGAACCAGGTCTTCAAGAACAGTGGGGATTTTCAAGCGGGGGAGGGAGGAGCAGTAAAAAATAAAAGGATTTCGCTGGGCAGGACTGTGAGACGTGGGACAGCAGGGACTACGCAGGACTGCAGAAAGAGTGTCTACATTAAAAATTACTTAAAAGGCAAAATGTCCAACGACGAGAGAATCACTGAATAAATTGAAAGCCGTCCACTTCATTCAGGCATTTTAATGTTATTGTGAAGACTGTAATAAGCTATTGCATTGAACCATTGCTTACAAAATTGTATGGACGTTAAAATTCAAAGTAACCTTACACGAGGTCTGTAGCACTGGGGACCCCGTGAGGCTGCCGTGCTGGGGTGGACGGCTGTGGGTGACCGTGTCCTTTACAATGTGCTGCCCGTCCTCTGTGCAGGCATCACCACGGTGCTGACCATGACCACCCTGAGCACCATCGCCAGAAAGTCCTTGCCGCGTGTGTCCTACGTGACCGCCATGGACCTCTTTGTGACCGTGTGCTTCCTGTTTGTCTTTGCTGCGCTGATGGAGTATGCCACCCTCAACTACTATTCCAGCTGCAGGAAACCAACCACCACCAAGAAGGCAGCATCGGTGAGCGGCAGTAGCAAAGCTTCTCCGGGAGGCAGTGGGCGCTGTGTGAGTTGAATGTGTGCTTAAATGTGGTTGTATTCCTAAGGATCATATAAAGCATGGTAGAAATACCCAATTCAACAAGACTTTTTAAAACCAGATGGGGGTTCTGAAGATTTGAATGTGACTCGAAGGCATCTCTGGTTGTCACCTGCCAGTGACGTGGTTTGGTTTAGTCATACCCCAAAGATTGCTCTTAAGAGTGATGATCTTGGATACAAATGTTCATGACAACTTCCTAATTATCTTTTTTTTTTTTTTTTTTTTTGAGACGGAGTTTCGCTCTTGTTACCCAGGCTGGAGTACAGTGGCACAATCTCGGCTCACCGCAACCTCCGCCTCCTGGGTTCAGGCAATTCTCCTGCCTCAGCCTCCTGAGTAGCTGGGATTACAGGCACGCGCCACCGTGCCCAGCTAATTTTCTGTATTTTTAGTAGAGACGGGGTTTCACCATGTTCACCAGGATGGTCTCGATCTCTTGACCTCGTGATCCACCCGCCTCGGCCTCCCAAAGTGCTGGGACTACAGGCGTGAGCCACCGCGCCCGGCCCCTAATTATCTTTCTTCTCTTCTTGTAGTTACAGCATCCAGATTCCTCAAGATGGATTCCTGAGCGAATAAGCCTCCAAGCCTCCTCCGTATGTATAGCCTTACAAGTGCAATATTTCTGAGAACTTTCACTAAACTAAGAATGCATTTGAAAAATGCATTGCTGTTGATGCGTGCGTGTGTTGAAGGCCAGTGAGTGATGTGCATGTGTCTGGTATTATGTTAAAAACCCAACTTTGACAGTTTGGAAATTAGAAGGAAAAAGTAATCATAGTCCTTCTACATGGGGATTAGCGTATGGCATATATAGCTCCGACTTTTTTAACCATTCAAGTAATCAGTGTTTATGCATTTTAGAAAAACTGAATTATGATCTTTATATTGTCTTCTAGCCTCTTTTATAACTCAAAAATATGCGCTTCAGTTTTGTGCCACAAATATTATTTTACAGGATCATTTTAAGGAATGCATCATATGCCCGTTGTTGAGGCACAGGCAGTCTCAGCGGGACACTGGGCTTAATCTACATTTTCTCACCTGCATTTACATTCTCATCACTACCAATCTGTATACACCTGTGGCTATTTACTGGGTTGTAAATTCTTAGAAGCAGATTGTTTGAGCAGAGGGGCTGCATGGTCTTTGGTCTTTGCCAGATGGCACTTCGCCAGCCCCATCAGCAATGCCAGACGCCCATTCTGGAACGTTCCCTGCATTCAGCGTGATAGCAGGAAAATGATCTCTGCCAACTTTTGTCATAAGCACTTCTTTGACTGTTGATAATATTGTTACTTGTTTATTTTTGATTTGCATTTCCATTTTTGTGAATTGCTTTTGAATGTTTTTTAACTTTTATTAGTATTTTAAAGTAGCAGTCGGACAGTTGCATATATGTTATGTATTATATAAATTGCATTTTATAAAATACATAATTTATATAGTCATATATAGAATATATTAAGGATATTAATGTTTCTCATGCAGCTTTCATTCCAACTTGAATTGGCAACACTGCCACTGTCCTTTTGTGCCTTTTTCTGTGTGTCATTTGGTTTCATGCTGTCAAATCTGTCAGTGTTTTCTTTTGTCACTGCTGCTTCTCGAGTTCTGCTTCGGAAGGTCCTTCTGTCCTCAGGATGACGTGGCCTCTTCACTTTCTTTTGAGAACTTTGCTTCACGTTATGTTCTTTGCGCTTTCCTCTATCAACTCTCTCTATTCTCAAAACAAACCTCTGTACAAATCAGAAAACCGAAGTGTGGGTCAGTTAAGCCCTGTAAATACTGACCAGGGTTTGACAATTTAAAAGCAAACGTGTTACATTTAACTGTTGACACATCTGAATTTTTTTTTGGCTAGAGGTAACAATGTAGCGTCATTGAAAAATCACGAAATATATCTTTAAATTGCTGGTGCGAACTACAACTTTTATCATATGACACCTTTTTTTTCTTTCTTCTTTTGAGACGGAGTTTCGCTCGTTACCCAGGCTGGAGTGCAATGGCGCGATCTCGGCTCACCGCAACCTCTGCCTCCTGGGTTCAGGCAATTCTCCTGCCTCAGCCTCCCGAGTAGCTGGGATTACAGGCACGCACCACCGTGCCCAGCTGATTTTTTTGTATTTTTAGTGGAGACGGGGTTTCACCATGTTGACCAGGATGGTCTCGATCTCTTGACCTCTGATCCACCCGCCTCAGCCTCCAAAGTGCTGGGATTACAGGCGTGAGCCACCGCGCCCGGCCCCATATGACAACTTGTATTTACAATCCTGACTCCTATTCCTTTATACATATGTCTACTAATTACAATTTACTAGTTGCACTGATTGTTTCGAGACCACCCGTAAGCCACAGGTGCTTTGCTCCTTGTCAGTCAAGACCTCATATGCAGCACGTTTCCAGCCCAGGGTCAGGAGACCACATAGTCATCTGCACTCTGCAAGTGTGGATCATGACAGTTCATCCAGAAGGTTAGTGGACAAATCACTGTTACAGCTGCAGGAAGCCACAGCGAACACACAGATTTCACCAGCAAAGGCTTCCAAATGGCATGGGACCAAAACAGAGGGGGAGGGGGTACATCACCACACATAGCCAGGACCTGGGTGTGGAAGGAGGAAACAGTGACATCTTTAGTGCAGAAATGATGCTGTCAAAAGAAAGGAAAACTCCTTTATCACAGAGAGAAAAAGAGTATCACAAAATGGGCAGGAATTCTTTTTTTAAAAAAAAGGAAAACGTGGGAAAGTTTAATGACTTTGAAGAAAGTACATAGGAAAGTAATTCACAGAGAGAAAGGGTGCCAGGCCAGGTGAGAAGACACAGCCGGAGAGAGCTGGAGATGAAGGAAAGGAAGTGTGTCCTCTGCTGAGTGAGAACTGCCCGCTTTCCTACTCGTTTCTGAACGGTCTGCAGCCTGATCCTGGTGCTGGAGCCACCGTGACCAGCAGCAGAAATGAGCAGCCTCGGAGTGATGAGCGCCGGGGGCCAGGCTCCGTGATCAGTCACATGCGTAGCGTGGGGCAAGCTGTTCCATCGCTCTGTGCCCCTTTCCTCACCTGTGGAATGCAAGGCTGAGGAGCTGCACATGTGACCAGGAAGCACAGGACTCCACAGGGCACTTAGGGCTGCGCTATACACACGGACAAGAGGAGGGAGTCAGGGACCCAGCTGGGCTGCAGAGGACTCTGGGGAACCACTCACTGACATCTCTCTCTTGGGCATAGTTTGAAATGTTCATGACAAATGAGGAGGCAAGTGAAGGAGTTCATAAGCTGTTTAGGGCTCTTAAGATCCTACATTTTGCTTCAACCTTATAAAATGGAATTTCTTGCACTTCGAGTCAGTGAACTACGGAGACATAAGAGCCATTTTAATTATTGTAAATACTGTCCACAGGTGTTTCCGTGACTGTGGATTTTTAGTTCCCTAAACTGAAATGGAGCTTCCTCTTGCTCCAGAAACCATCCTGCTGCCTTGCCCGTGGCCTCCACGCATTACGCTTTAGATCTCTGGTGAGCCATCCCCACACCTGCAGAGCCTTCTGCCTCCCCGTCTGAGTCAGAATCTTCCTGTGGGGCTGCTCTGCCTTGCAGAGGCAGGCTTCTCCTCTGTGTCTTCAGTAGCCCCCACTTTCATCCACATAGCAAGAAAATACACAGAGGCATGGCGCTGAAGCAATGCGTGGATGAACGGCTGGCTGATCACTATCAAAGCACATGTGTAGGAAAACCTTTATTGCAATCGTTAATAAAGGCACATCTTTCCTACTGGAGCTTGTCAAAAAGAGGCAGCTCCCTCAAATGGAGTGGGGTAGAGGCAGGGAACCTCTATGGTTTGGCAAACCCCTGGTGATGTTTACATCTACTTAGGGTAAAGAGCATTAAGAGCATTAAGCTAGAAGAGACATGTCCACATGAGGGCCATAGAGACAGCAGGACTTATATTCTGCCTCCTCATCAGGATTGCAGGGGAGGAGGAGGGTGGGCAGCCGCAACATGAGCCCCCACTAGTAGCAGAGGCCGATGGCCACATGTGTAACACCCTGTGGACATGTGGTCTGGGCCATCCTGCTGTAGGTCCCTCCTCACACAAAAATGCTTCCCTTTCAGAGAACGCACCAGTCCTTGTGCCAGGCTGC
The DNA here is from genome assembly GCA_031835075.1 of Saguinus oedipus. NCBI lineage: Eukaryota > Metazoa > Chordata > Mammalia > Primates > Cebidae > Saguinus > Saguinus oedipus. Next base: position 20,747,376 of record CM063174.1, read on the forward strand.
AGGTACTGACTCTGAGTGCTCGACCAGCATTTCCACCTGTCCCCGATTTATGACTCCACGACTGTGAGCATGTCCAATCAACTCAAACTGAGGCCAGAAAGGAGGGAAAGCAGTGCCATGTCCTCTTGTGACTGTATTTTTGGGTGCAAAGCTAAGAGGCTGTCACGATGCTTTCTAAGGAATTCTGGATGGCCCCTGCCCAGCAGCACCACACCCAGGCAAAGGCCCTCACCAGGCAGCCCGCGGAGAAGCGTTCCCTCTCCACCCCTCCTCGGTGTCAGCCCCCACGGCTGCCACGGACGTGCCTGTCTCAGATCAGCTGGCACAAATGATACAAAGCAGGCAGGCAAACCTGCCTCTCAGTTCTCTTCCATTATTCAGTCCACTTTGGACATGTATCCCCTCAGCAGAATTCAATGTAGTGCACACTTCAGAGTTCTTTAGACGAGCTCAGCCTCTGTCTGAAGAATTCACAAGTCTACTGGCAGCTGTGTTGCAGGGTGAAGAATGACTCCTCTCGTTTGGGAGTGAATAGTGCATTGTTGTCTCTCCTTTATCTGCGCCACTTGGACTTTCCCACGTCAAGAAGAGGTCTTGGGAGGTAGAAAAGAAAGCACTGCAGGCGTGCACATTTTGGTTATGCCTCTCGAGATGGTAAGCAGTGTCCAGCCGCCTCACACTGCGAAAGCTCCCTTTCCCCAGAATCACATGGGACGTGAGGGTCCTCTCATCACCACTGCACATCAGACCTTTCACTGCTCACTAATTAGAAAAACATAACACATTGATCTCTCCACAGTTGAATATATGTACTGTTTCACATTTAAGAGAGAAACGTGTAGCATATTCAAACTTACTACAGATCCACAGAAAAGTAGGCAGAATAGGGACTTCAAAGGACTAACGTACATTCAAAAATATGCTTAAACTTCATTAATAATCTGCAAAATACAAGATTTGAAAATGCAGTGCAATTTTCCTTGCATTAGAATTGCAAGGAGTGAAAAGGCTGGGGTCTCCTCTCTCAGCTTTGGAGCCCCCTCCTCTGTCTCCGTACAGGGGAGCTGTTGCTTTTTTCCTTCTGTCTTCTAGCTTCCTTCTTGCCTATTAAACTCTCTGCTTCTTAAAAAAAAAAAAAAAGACCAACTGCCTCCAGCATGGGAAGTGTGGGGGATGGGCATGTCCACTCGTCCTGTTTATCTAGGAGGCAGATGTAATACGAACCTATCGCTTTGTACACGTCAGGGTGTGTTTGTTGCATTTTGCGATGATGGTTGTGTCATTCTTGTTGCCTGCAGAACTACTCCCTCCTGGACATGAGGCCGCCACCACCTGCGATGATCACTTTAAACAATTCCGTCTACTGGCAGGAATTTGAGGACACCTGTGTCTACGAGTGTCTGGATGGCAAAGACTGTCAGAGCTTCTTCTGCTGCTATGAAGAGTGCAAATCAGGGTCCTGGAGAAAAGGTCGTATTCACATAGACATTTTAGAGCTGGACTCGTACTCCCGGGTCTTCTTCCCCACGTCCTTCCTGCTCTTTAACCTGGTCTACTGGGTGGGGTACCTGTATCTCTGAGGGTTGTCACAGTAAAGAGTGACGAGCGTTTCGCTCACACCTGACCTTCCGTTGCTTCTCCGTTGGGCGTGGCAGGGAAGGACACTGCTCAGTACATCTTGTTATAAATGACCTTTCAGCAACACAGGAAGCACTCAGCAAAGGTTTCTACTATGTATCTCTCTCTCTCTCTCTCACACGCACTCGTGCTAATTGACTTTTAAAGTAATGTTCTGCTAATCCCCACTGAATTGTAGCTTGCTGTTGTTTCTGAGTGGTTTTTTGGATATTGGAAGCAGCTGATGATTACTCTTGCAAAGAAATCTGTAAAACGTGCAGGCGAATGTCTGAGATGCTGTCTCAGGCCCCTGGTCCTTCTGCAAATTTCCTTCGCAGCCCTGGGTGTAGTGCCCACGCGTATTGAACCACCTCTGGCCGAGCCACACTCCTGCTGGCTCAGCCAGGGCTCCCTGAGCTCCAGTGTGAGCAGGGCTGGGTTTCAGCCCCAGTCTCCTCTCTCTGTGCCCTCTCTGGCTCTGGCACCGTCGCCGTTAGCTGGCACCGGTTACCTAATAGCATCGCTCTAGGCCTGGGAAGAGTACTCCGGCATTGCCCACGGTTTCCATTGGAGGAGAAAACAAGATTTTCAAAATGCTCGTGTTGTTGGGTCAAAGATGATTATTTCTGAACATCAGAAGGTTATTACTTTATTTTAACTTGTGAGGGGCAACAATATTTGAACTTTGGGTTCTTGGACTAGTTCAACAACATTTCACCTTAAGAGCTGTGTTTACTAGACCGAGGCTCAGCCCCAGAGTGTGTGTCTAGCTTATGTCATATTATTATGGGTTCAGTAATTGTCTTCATTTTGCAAAGAAAGGCATACAGTGCTCACAACCTGTTACCTTGAAACAAACACCAGAGTGTGAAAGACATGTAGATAAAATTTTATTTTATTTATTTATTTTGAGATGGAGTCTCACTCTATTGCCTAGCCAGGCTGGAGTACAGTGGTACCATCTCGGCTCACTGCAACCTCCGCCTCCCAGGTCCAAGCGATTCTCCTGCCTCAGCCTCCCGAGTACAGGTACACACTACCACATCCGGCTAATTTTTGTATTTTTTTTTCAGTGGAGGCAGGGTTTTGCCATGTTGGCCTGGCTGGTCTTGAACCCCTGACCTTAGGTGATCTGCCCGCCTCAGCCTTCCAAAGTGCTAGGATTATAGGCGTGAGCCACCACGCCCGACCAAGATTTTAAAAATTTCATAGTGAATATTAATTTTCAACGCAAACCAACTTTAGATGCAAAAAAATGGGCAGTGGTGATCATCAAGTACATATTTTGATGAACAAGATTATTTTGTACTTTAAAATATGGATACATAGCAGAATCCCAAAGAAAAAAAATATCCTCCCAAATCAATACTCTTTTGATATTTTTATAACACAAAACCAACTTGCTTCTTGCTGTTAGTTCTGTTACAACTGGATGCCAGTGTGAACTACAGTAGACTTTTTGAAACTTCTTTTCATCAGTAGGCGAAACACAGGTCCTACGAGTTAGTCAATAATGCTTTGGCGTTATTAAAATTTGGAAACAGAATCTCTGTGCTTCTCATCTTTCTCACACAGAAAACTCAATTCATTTCACCTAGAAAACATGATTTTAAAAACTGTCTATTGAGCATACCATAATTACTCAGATAAGTAAAGTATTTTGCAGAGAACGTATAGAAAAGTGTCAATTTCAGACAATTTCCTACATGTATAGCAGACACAGAAGAGGATGGGAGTGGAATAGGCCAGAAAACTTGAAATTAGCTTTACCTGCCTTTTTTTTTTTTTTTTTTTTTTTTTTTTTGGAGAAGGAGTCTTGCTCTGTCACCACGCTGGAGTGCAGGGGCACAATCTCGGCTCACTGCAACCTCCACCTCCTGGGTTCAAGCAGTTCTTCTGCCTCAGCCTCCCGAGTAGCTGTGACCACAGGTGCGTGCCACCATGCCCCGCTAATTTTTTTCTATTTTTAGTAGAGACGGGGTTTCACCGTGTTGGCCAGGATGGTTTTGATCTCTTGACCTTGTGATCCACCCGCCTCGGCCTCCCAAAGTGCTGGGATTACAGGCGTGAGCCACCGCGCCCGGCCTGCCTGCCTATTCTTATTAAGATTGTTGCATAGTAAATGAATGCAAAGATACAGATATATGAGGCCCCAGTTTTTAAGGATGGAGTCTATACAGCGTGAGACATTCAAACTCATTGTTTTCTCCCTGTTAACTCTCTGCCTTTTGGTTTGGTAGTTGTCACAAAAGCCACAAGCCCATTGGCTTCAATTTAGCAAGTTCACTTTTGAGAATAATATTTGTGCAGAAACAGGTTGAAAATACTGTCTTAAATGAAGTGTCTCCTCTATTGGAGAGGCTCACCCTCTGGCACTCTAGTTCTGTGTCTCATGTGTTAGCAACCTCAGCCATGGCAGAGAGATTCTGCAGGGATCCTGAGCAGAGGAGTCCAGGTCACACCACAGCAATCAGCACCAAGGGGAGCAGGTCCAAGGACAGTTTCAAACACAACGTCCAACCTTTCGATGGGTAACTTTAACAAGCTGAAGAATTGCAACCTGCTACATTTTAAAAGAAGTTCTGGAGAGAACTGAATTTTCTAGCAGAATTCTAATTGGGAGGAAAATAACCTAAAATAACTTTTTTATAACATGGATTTGTTCAATTTTACCTTAAAAGAATTTTCCCGATGCCTGTTTCTTTCAAAGCCACTCAGTATTTGGATATTTGTAGCAAACCCTCTTGAAATTTTACATGTAGGATAAATACACCAATGGCCTCAGTTTTCTGAATCCAGCCATTCTCTTCCCAACCTCAGCAGTCGTCCTGGGGAAAACAGGAGTTCAATGCCCCTTTTCCAGGAAGGAAAGTCCAATGGATTTCACTAACTGAGCATCATAGTGTAGATTCCTGCATATATAGCAGGCTACCCAGTAGGGGTCTGAATAAAAAGAGCTGAACCACCCCTAAGAGCAGGTCCATGCCCGGTTCTCTGCAGGTTTGCACAGCTCCAGTTCTCCATATCAGTCTCAACTCCTGAGATGAGCCTTTTCAGTCCACAATACGGGAGAGGTGAGTGTGCCTTGCTGAGCTGCAGGGCTCGGGGGCTGCTTCAGATGCGCGTGTTTACTGTCTAGAGGAAGCAGAGGAGCAGTGTGGGGAGAGTGGGAGGGAAGTTCACTTTGTCTCACTGAAGACTCTCCTTTGCCAGGATGCCTGATCAGGAGGGACATGTGTGGGCTTCTTGACATAGCTAAGCCCCAGCGTGCTGTGCACGTGGAATTGGGAACTATCTGGGGTGGAAGTTGTCTGAGTGATCTGCATTCCAAAGGTGCTACTGTGTTCCTCACTTTCAGGAATACTTTAAGTTCAGGAGATGACAGTTTTGTATTTTGACATGGAATCCAAATTTCTGACCACTGTGGATCCCACTTTAAACTGTGACTGTCTCTCTTTTAAGCTGCATACTGGGTGAGGGGGAAAGAGAAGAAAAAGCATTTCACATTAATGGAATTGGAGAAAAATGTCACTTCAGAGCCTAGAAAGTTTCAGCTTCTGCAAAGTCCCAATGCCACCTACCAGAACAGGGACTCCCTACATACCAGACAGGGAAGGACAGTGTTAGTATAATTTACTCTGGACCCAGCTAGTACTGCCCCCAGTTTACCCAAAATATGCCTTAAAATGAAACCAAGCTCAAATAATACGCAACTTCTAAGATCTTCCATTTCCTGCAGTCAGCTCTATTCCATGCCCAGCTTTATTTATCTTTTACGAATGGATGGAAATAGGATTTCATTTCTTCATATGCCAAACAGTCTTACACTGACTTTTACATCAAACCAATTAAGTACAAAGATTTTGCAGGTTCTTCAACTGAGAAAATGCTTGTCCCTCAACAGCATAGGGGAAGCTGGGGTCAATGTAAACATCGTCCACACAGTCCTTCTGATGGGGATGTATGTCTCTGTAGAACCTTCACACCAAATCATTTTAGCTGGTGAGTGTTTGCTGCAGTCAGAGTGAGTTTGCAGGCGTGTTCCTTCGCTGCTGTGCAAACCAACCACACTGTGGAAGCCACAGGAGAGGGGCCAGTTACCCATTCTGCATTGACGCCAGTCCCCAGGACTAGGAAGCAGCAGCCACTCTATCTAAAGGGCTGGAAGACAAAACCTCTTCTTCCTTGATCATTTTTATCTCAGCTGCCGAAATGGAAGCTTTCTGTGATTTCCTTCGAGACTTGAAGAATTATAGCTAGTCTCCAGCCATTCTTCTTATCACTGTATCAGTTCAGTGCTCTCGAGGCACAACACGCTTTGAATTCACTCCATGATATTGCGACTCTCTTCGAGTGCTTTTTCTGAGCGACTTTAAACTGTTGGGTAAGAAACTTCATCTGCAATTTCTGTTTAGAAAAAAAGTGAATGGCTTGAGATACAGGTAATCTGATGTAAATATACATTTGTACTGTCCACCTTAGACTTTAGAACACTGTCATTTCACAAATATTCAGAAAGGTTCCGGAAATAAGGGGGGGGAACCAGACAATGACTACATTTGTTAAATTTACAATATTCTGCTGAGCCCCCTTCAAATCTCCCAAAATCAAGAGAGTATGTAATCTGTACATATTTTTTTCTCAGATTTGCCTGGAGGAAACATTCAGGTTCAGAGTTTAGCAGTGCCTCTGTGTTTGTGTTCTCTGTATAATCACATCAAAGAACCAAAAAATAACCCTTCAGGATAAATGACAGCCCCATCGCTGATCCCTCCTCGGCTTATGTTTTATTATAAAAATCCATCTCTATCGTTATAGAGAGAAAACGTGTATGTCTTGAAATGATCATATAAGAACTCAGACATTCAGCATTTCTGGCAGAATAAAAACTTAGCTTTCTTTTCCTTAATGTCTAATCGTTTTGAAGACTACAGATTAGGGCATTTCCATTCCTCCTTTTAGAATTCCTACTGGTTACAAGCTAGCAACTTCAGGATATCAGCTTGATCTAGTTGTAATAAGGTCAAAAGGGAGACATATGTGGTTTATTTTATTTTACTTTTTATTTTTTTGAGGCAGAGTTTTACTCTTGTTGCTCAGGCTGGAGTGCAATGGCACCTCCACCTCCTGGGTTCAAGTGATTCTCCTGCCTCAGCCTCCAAGGTAGCTGCGATTACAGGCGTGCACCACCACCCCTAGCTAATTTTTTTTGTTATTATTATTGTACTTTAGGTTCTGGGGTACATGTGCAGATCATGCAGAATTGTTGCATAGGTACACACATACATGGCAATGTGGTTTGTCCATCCCCCCCCCACCTACATCTGGCATTTCTCCCCATGTTATTCCTCCCTGACCTCCCAGCTGTCCCTCCCTTGGACCCCCGCAACACACCCCAGTGTGTGATGCTCCCCTCCCTGTGTCCATGTGTTCTCATTGTTCAACACCCACCTATGAGAACATGTGGCGTTTGATTTTCTGTTGTTGTCAGTTTGCTGAGAATGATGGTTTCCAGGTTCATCCATGTCCCTACAAAGGACATGAACTCATCATTTCTTATGGCTGCACAGTATTCCATGGTGTATATGTGCCACATTTTACTTGTCCAGTCTATGGTCGATAGACATTTGGGTTGGTTCCAGGTCTTTGCTATTGTAAACAGCGCCGCAGTGAACATTCATGTGCATGTGTCTTTATGATAGAATGATTTATAATCCTTTGGATATATACCCAGTAATGGGATTTGTATTTCTGGGTCAAATGGAATTTCTATTTCTAGGTCAAATGGATTTCTATTTGACCTAGAAAGGGATTTCTATTCTGGGTCAAATGGAATTTCTATTTCTAGGTCCTTGAGGAAGTGCTTACACTGTCTTCCACAATGGTTGAACTAATTTACACCCCCACCAACAGTGTAAGAGGGTTCCTATTTCTCCACATCCTCTCCAGCATCTGTTGTCTCCAGACTTTTTTAACGATCGCCATTCTAACTGGCGTGAGGTGGTATCTCAATGTGGTTTTGATTTGCATCTCTCTAATGACCAGCGATGATGAGCATTTTTTCATATGTTTGTTGGCCTCATATATGTCTTCTTTTGGAAATTGTCTGTTCATATCCTTCGCCCACTTTTGGATGGGTTTGTTTTTTTCTTGTAAATCTGTTTTAGTTCTTTGTAGATTATGGATATGAGCCCTTTGTCAGATGGGAAGATTGCAAACATTTTTTCCCGTTCTGTTGGTTGCCGATTCACTCTAGTGACTGTTTCTTTTGCTGTGCAGAAGCTGTGGAGTTTGATTAGGTCCCATTTGTCTATTTTGGCTTTTGTTGCCAATGCTTTTGGTGTTTTGGTCATGAAGTCCTTGCCTGTGCCTGTGTCCTGAATGGTTTTGCCTGGATTTTCTTCTAGGGTTTTTTTTTGAGACGGAGTTTCGCTCTTGTTACCCAGGCTGGAGTGCACTGGCGCGATCTCGGCTCACCGCAACCTCCGCCTCCTGGGTTCAGGCAATTCTCCTGCCTCAGCCTCCTGAGTAGCTGGGATTACAGGCACGCGCCACCATGCCCAGCTAATTTTTGTATTTTTAGTAGAGATGGGGTTTCACCTTGTTGACCAGGATGGTCTCGATCTCTTGACCTCGTGATCCACCCGCCTCGGCCTCCCAAAGTGCTGGGATTACAGGCGTGAGCCACCGCGCCCGGCCTCTTCTAGGGTTTTTATGGTGTTAGGTCTTATGTTTAAGTCTTTAATCCCTCTGGAGTTGATTTTGGTGTGTAGTGTCAGGAAGGGGTCCAGTTTCTGCTTTCTGCACACTGCACCATTTATTAAACAGGGACTCCTTTCCCCATTGCTTGTTTTTGTCATGGTTGTAGATGTGTGGTGTTGCCTCCAAGGCCTCTGTTCTGTTCTATTGGTCTACGTCTGTTGTGGTACCAGTACCATGCTGTTTTCATTACTGTAGCCTTGTAGTATTGTAGTATAGTTTGAAGTCAGGTAGCGTCATGCCTCCAGCTTTGTGGGTTTTTTTGTTTTGTTTTTTGCTTAGAATTGACTCAGCTATGCAGGCTCTGTTTTGGTCCATATGAAGTTTAAGATGGTTTTTTCCAGTTCTGTGAAGAGGGTCCTAGGTAGCTTGATGGTGATAGCATTGAATCTGTAAATGACTTTGGGCAGTATGGCCATTTTCACAATATTGGTTCTTCCTAACCATGAACATGGAATGTTTCTCCATCTGTTTGTGTCCTCTCTTAGTTCCTTGAGCAGTGGTTTGTAGTTCTCCTTGAAGAGGTCCTTTACATCCTTTGTTAGTTGTATTCCTAGGTATTTTATTCTCTTTGTAGCAATTGTGAATGGGAGTTTGCTCTTGATTTGGCTCTAAGTCTGTTATTGGTGTATAGAAATGCTTGTGATTTCTGCACATTGATTTTGTATCCTGAGACTCTGCTCAAGTTGCTTATCAGTTTAAGGAGATTTGGGGCTGAAATGATAGGGGTCTTCTAAATAAACAATCATGTCATCTGCAAATAGACACAATTTGACTTCCTCTTTTCCTAATTGAATACCCTTTATTTTTTTTTTTCTTGCCTAACTGTTCTGGCTAAAACTTCCAATACTATGTTGAATAGGAGTGGTGAGAGAGGGCATCCTTTTCTAGTGCTGGATTTCAAAGGGAATGCTTCCAGTTTTTGCCCATTCAGTATGATACTGGCTGTAGGTTTGTCATAAATAGCTTTATTGTTTTGAGATATGTTCTGTCAATACCGAGTTTATTGAGAGTTTTTAGCATAAAGTGCTGCTGAATGTTGTCAAATGCCTTCTCTGCATCAATTGAGATAATCATGTGGTTTTTGTTTTTGCTTCTGTTTATGTGGTGAATTACGTTTATAGACTTGCGTATGTTGAACCAGCCTTGCATCCCCGGGATGAATCCTACTTGATCCTGATGGATAAGCTTTTTGATGCGCTGTTGCAATCTGTTTGGCAGTATTTTATTGAAGATTTTTGCATCTATGTTCATCATGGATATTGGCCTGAAGTTTTCTTTTTTTTGTTGAGTCTCTGCCAGGTTTTGGTATCAGGATGATTTTGGTCTCATAAAATGATTTGGGAAGGATTCCCGCTTTTTGGATAGTTTGGAATAGTTTCATAAGGAATGGTACCAGCTCCTTTTTGTATGTCTGGTAGAATTTGGCTGTGAATCCATCTGGACCTGGGCTTTTTTTAGTTGGTAGGCTATTAATTGCTGTCTCAACTTCAGCCCTTGTTATTGGTCTATTCAAGGTTTCAACTTCTTCCTGGTTTAGGCTTGGGAGGGTGCAAGTGTCTAGGAATTTAAACATTTCTTCCAGGTTTACTGATTTATGTGCATTGAGTTGTTGGTAATAATCTCTGATTGTAATTTGTATTTCTGTGGTCAGTGGTGGGATTACTTGTAATTTGTATTTCTGTGGTCAGTGGTGGGATTACAGGCATGCACCACCATCCCCTTTATCATTTTTTATTGTGTCTATTTGATTATTCTCTTTTCTGTTTTATTAATCTGGTTAGTGGTCTATTTTGTTGACCTTCTCAAAAAAACAGCTCCTGGGTTTATTGATTTTTTGAAGGATTTTTGTATCTCTCTCTCTTTCAGTTCTGCTCTGATCTTAGTTATTTCTTGTCTTATGCTAGCCATTGAGTGTTTTTGATCTTGCTCCTCTAGCTTTTTCAATTTTGATGACAGGGTGTTGATTTTAGATCTTTCCTTGCTTCTCATGTGGGCACTTATTGCTATGAATTTCCCTCTAGACACTGCTTTAAATGTGTCCCAGAGATTCTGGTATGTTGTGTATTTGTTCTCAGTGGTTTCAAAGAACATCTTTATTTCTGCCTTCATTGCATTGTTTTCCAGTTGACATTCAGGAGCCAGTTGTTCAGTTTCCATGTAGTTGTGCGGTTTTGAGTTAGTTTCTGAATTCTGAGTTCTAATTTGATTGCACTGTGGTTTGAGAGACTGTCTGCTATAATTTCCATTCTTTTGCATTTGCTGAGGAGTGATTTACTTCCAATTACATGGTCAGTGTTAGAGCAGGTGTGATGTGCTGAGAAGAATGTATATTCTGTGGATTTGGGGTGGAGAGTTCTGTAAATGTCTATCAGGTTTGCTTGTTCCAGGTCTGAGTTCAAGTCCTGGATATCCTTGTTAATTTTCTGTCTGGTTGATCTGTCTGATATTGACAGTGGAGTGTTAAAGTCTCCCACTATTATTGTGTGGGAGTCTAAGTCTCTTTGTAGGTTGTTAAGAACTTGCTTTATGTACCTGAGTGCTCCTGTATTGGGTGCGTATATATTTAGGATCATTAGCTCTTCTTGATGCATTGATCCTTTTACCATTATGTAATGCCCTTCTTTGTCTCTTTTGGTCTTTGTTGGTTTAAAGTCTATTTTATCAAAGACTAGGACTGCAACTCCTGCTTTTTCTTGCTCTCCATTTGTTTGATAAATATTCCTCCATTCCTTTATTTTGAGCTTATGTGTGTCCTTTGGCCATCTTGGATCTCCCCCTATCTTATTATTTTTTTTTTTGAGACAAAGTTTTACTCTTGTTGCCCAGGCTGGAGTGCAATGGCACCTCAACCTCCAGAGTTCAAGTGATTCTCCTGCCTCAGCATCCCAAGTAGTTGGGATTACAGGCATGCACCACCATCCCTGGCTAATTTTTTATATTTTTAGTAGAGATGGGGTTTCACCAAGTTGGCCAGGCTGGTCTCGAACTCCTGACCTTCAGGTAGTCCACCCACAGAGGCTTCCTAAAGTACTGAGATTACAGGCATAAGCCGCCACATCCAGCCAATATTTACTTTTTTAATGCAATCTAACTAATGCTTTGGGTTTTAATGTCAGTAAAACCATTTACACCTTTTATTGCTCTGCTTACTTCTAAAAGCCCAATTTTAGCCCAACTTAAATGTAACCGTGCTGAAAAACTAGTTGAGCTGTCAGTCACTGATAAGTTTTCCATGTTTTGAGTTAACCAAGTGGGCTTTTCAGATTAGGTTTTACAGGAGCACAGGCTAGAAAATAATTAGGCAGAAAAACATATGTTCACATACACACACACACCACTTCCAAAACAAACATTATTTGAATGTAGCATTCAGGGTATTGAGGCGAACATAAATTGCTTTGCTTGAACAATTCAGATAATCGCCTACTTTGAGCACTTCTCTTTTCACATTTGTAAACACACACCGGGTTTTCCAGCCCAGTGAGCAGGCTGTACAACGTGAGGAGCGTAATGGTTCCTGCAGGGAACCAGAGCCTTGAACAGGTGGGAAGGAACATGGACTGCCAATAATTAAATCTCCCAGACTGAGCAGGTAGCTGCTATGTTTTTTCTTTTCTGGTTATTCAGGGTTCCTTCTTTGATTTCCCTGAGAAAGGAATTTACACTTCCTATGAGGGGCTTGGACCCAGATTTCTCGCAGTCACCTCACTTATTGAAGTTCAATCCCAGTGAATAATGAGTATGTACCCAACAGGTACAACTTGTATTTTCTTCAATATGTGTTTCTTAGAGTCTGAGAATACATGAGCAAGCCCACAGCACAATTAGTGCAGTCCCCAAGATGTCAATCTTCCCAAAATGACAACATTGCCACTAACCACTTCTTTAAAAAGAATTCAAATTTCTGTTTTTTTGCCAAACATTTTTCCAATACCCAGCAATGTGTAAAGTGGACTCCCAAATCTCCTTCCGTAAAGGAACCTGTGGACCCTGGAGCTAAATTGTCACTCTAGGGACACAGTGATCATCAGGACTGACGCCAGGAAGTGGGAAGATCATTACAGCAAGGCAGTGGTAAGGTGCCGGCATCCCCTTTCCACGTGAGATGGGCTGAGTTTTCACCCAGGAAGTCTGAAGTCTCGGGAGGGGCAGGTGGAGTTGCTCCTGGCAAGGGCGTGACTGTGCACAGGTTGGCATGAATTTCCTTTTGAGTTCACTGGAGTTTTACAACTTGATTCATTAGCACATGTGTGTGGGAATATGTGTCTGTGCCCACCCACAGCTCTTTCTTGGAACTCACAGCTTCTCTAATCTGAGGCGATCTATTCGAAAGGACAGTGCTTGACTTTGAATTTATAAAAGATTATTGGAGACATTTTGAGTAGAAGACCCAACCCACTGTCAGCTTCTAATTTTCAGGAGCAAATGATGACTGCTTTGATTTGATTAGGCTTTCTTAGAACAGGTTTTTATAATTAATATTATGTTTGTAACAGGAAGGATTTTTTTAAATTAATTAATTTATATTATATTGCACTTTAGGTTCCACAGTACATGTGAAGAACATGCAGGATTGTTGCATAGATACATACATGGTAATGTGGTTTGCTGCCTCCATCCCCGTCACCTATATCTGGCATTTCTCCCCATGTTATCCCTCCGCAACCCCCTAGCCCCCACTGTCTCTCCCCCAGTCCCCTGCAACAGACCTCAGTGTGTGATGCTCCTCTCCCTGTGTCCAAGTGTTCTCATTGTTCAACACTTGCCCAAGAGTAAGAACACGTGGCGTTTGATTTTCTGTTCTCATGTCAGTTTGCTGAGAATGATGGTTTCCAGGTTCATCCATGTCCCTACAAAGGACATGAACTCATCGTTTTTTATGTCTGCATAGTATTCCATGGTGTATATGTGCCACATTTTCCTTGTCCAGTCTGTGGTCGATGGGCATTTGGGTTGGTTCCAGGTCTTTGCTATTGTAAACAGTGCTGCAATGAAAATACATGTGCATGTGTCTTTATAAAAGAATGATTTATAATCCTTTGGGTATGTACCAGTAATGGGATTGCTGGATCAAATGGAATTTCTATTTCTAGGTGCTTGAGGAAGTGCCCACACTGTCTGTCTTCCACAATGGTTGAACTAATTTACACCCCTACCAACAGTGTAAGAGTGTTCCTATTTCTCCACATCCTCTCCAGCATCTGTTGTCTCCAGACTTTTTTAATGATCGCCATTCTAACTGGCGTGAGGTGGTATCTCAATGTGGTTTTGATTTGCATTTCTCTAATAATCAGTGATGATGAGCATTTTTTCATATGTTTTTTGGCCTCATATATGTCTTCTTTTGGAAATTGTCTGTTCATATCCTTTGCCCACTTTTGGATGGGTTTGTTTTTTTCTTGTAAATCTGTTTTAGTTCTTTGTAGATTATGGATATTAGCCCTTTGTCAGATGGGTAGATTACAAAGATTTTTTCCCATTCTGATGGTTGCCGATTCACTCTAGTGACTGTTTCTTTTGCTGTGCAGAAGCTGTGGAGTTTGATTAGGTCCCATTTGTCTATTTTGGCTTTTGTTGTCAATGCTTTTGGTGTTTTGGTCATGAAGTCCTTGCCTATGCCTGTGTCCTGAATGGTTTTGCCTAGATTTTCTTCTAGGGTTTTTATGGTGTTAGGTCTTATGTTTAAGTCTTTAATCCATCTGGAGTTAATTCTAGTGTAAGGTGACAGGAAGGGGTCCAGTTTCTGCTTTCTGCACACTGCTAGCCAGTTTTCCCAACACCATTTATTAAACAGGGAATCCTTTCCCCATTGCTTGTTTTTGTCAGGTTTGTCAAAGATCAGATGGTTGTAGATGTGTGGTGTTGCCTCGAAGACCTCTGTTCTGTTCTGTTGGTCTACATTTGTTGTGGTACCAGTACCATGCTGTTTTCATTACTGTAGCCTTGTAGTATAGTTTGAAGTCAGGTAGCATCATGCTTCCAGCTTTGTGGTTTTTTTTGTTTTTTTGTTTTTTTTTGTTTTTTTTTTTTTGCTTAGAATTGACTCAGCTGTGCAGGCTCTCTTTTGGTTCCATATGAAGTTTAAGATGGTTTTTTCCAGTTCTGTGAAGAGGGTCATAGGTAGTTTGATCAGTGAGCATTGAATCTATAAATGACTTTGGGCAGTATGGCCATTTTCACGGTATTGATTCTTCCTAACCATGAACATGGAATGTTTCTCCATCTGTTTGTGTCCTTTCTCATTTCCTTGAGCAGTGGTTTGTAGTTCTCCTTGAAGAGGTCCTTTACATCCTTTGTGAGTTGTATTCCCAGGTATTTTATTCTCTTCATAGCAGTTCGTTCTTGATTTGGCTCTAAGTCTGTTACTGGTGTATAGAAATGCTTGTGATTTCTGCACATTGATTTTGTATCCTGAGACTTTGCTGAAGTTGCTTATCAGTTTCAGGAGATTTTGGGCTGAGGCAATGGGGTCTTCTAAATAAACAATCATGTCGTCTGCAAATAGAGACAGTTTGGCTTCCTCCTTTCCTATTTGAATACCCTTTGTTTCTTTTTCTTGCCTGATTGTTCTGGCTAGAACTTCCAGTACTATACTGAATAGGAGTGGTGAGAGAGGGCATCCTTGCCTAGTGCCAAATTTGTTTTTGCCCATTCAGTATGATACTGGCTTGCATTTGTTATAAATAGCTTTTATTATTTTGAGATACCTTCCATTGATACTTAGTTTATTGGGAGTTTTTAGCATAAAGGTCATTGAATTTTTTCGAAGGCCTTCTCTGCATCTGTTGGGATAATCATGTGGTTTTTGTCTTTGGTTCTGTTTATGTGGTGGATTACCTTTATAGACTTGCGTATGTTCAACCAGCCTTGCATCCCTGGGATGAAGCCTACTTGATCATGATAGATAAACTTTTTGATGTGCTGTTGCAATCGGTTTCCCAGTGTTTTATTGAAGATTTTTGCATGGATGTTCATCATGGATATTGCCCTGAAGTTTTCTTTTCTTGCCAAGTCTCTGCTGGGTTTTGGTATCAGGATGATGTTGCTATCATAAAATGATTTAAATTGTTTGGAATAGTTTCAGAAGGAGTGGTACCAGCTCCTCTTTGTATGTGTGGTAGAATTCTGCTGTGAGCCCATCAGGACCTGGGCTGTTTTTGGGTGGTAGGCTATTAATTGCTGCCTCAACTTCAGACCTTGTTATTGGTCTATTCAGGGTTTTGGCCTCTTTCTGGTTTAGGCTTGGGAGGGTGCAAGTGTCCAAGAGTTTATCCATTTCTTCCAGGTTTACTGTTTTATGTACAGAGCTGTTTGCAGTAATCTCTGATGGTAGTTTGTATTTCTGTGGAATTGGTGGTGATATCCCTGTTATCGTTTGTTATTGCCTCTATTTGATTCTTCTTGCTTTTTGTTTTTATTAATCTGGCTAGTGGTCTATTTTTTTATCTTTTCAAAAACCCAGCTCCCGGATTTATTAATTTTTGAAGGGTTTCTTTTGTGTCTCTCTGTCCTTCAGTTTTGCTGTGATCTTAGTTATTTCTTGTCTTATGCTAGCTTTTGAGTTTTTTTTTTAATCTTGCTCCTCTAGGTCCTTCAATTTTGATGATAGGGTGTTGATTTTAGATCTTTCCTTGCTTCTCATGTGGGCATTTATTGCTATAAATTTTCCTCTAGACACTGCCTTAAGTGTGTCCCAGAGATTCTGGTATGTTGTGTCTCGTACCAGTTCATTCTCGTTGGTTTCTTAGAACATCTTTACTTCTGCCTTCATTTCAATGTTTATCCAAAATTCAAGGGCCAGTTGTTCAGTTTCCATGAAGCTGTGCAGTTCTGAGTTAGTTTCTGAATTCTGAGTTCTAACTTGATTGCACTATGGTCTGAGAGACTGTTTGTTATGATTTCAGTTGTTTTGCATTTGCTGAGGAGTGATTTACTTCCAATTATGTGGTCAATTTTAGAGTAGGTGTGATGTGGTGCTGAGAAGAATGTATATTTTGTGGATTTGGGATGGAGAGTTCTGTAAATGTCTATCAGGTTTGCTTGTTCCAGGTCTGAGTTCAAGTCCTGGATATCCTTGTTAATTTTCTGTCTGGTTGATCTGTCTAATATTGACAGTGGAGTGTTAAAGTCTCCCACTATTATTGTGTGGGAGTCTAAGTCTCTTTGTAAGTCATTAAGAACTTGCCTTATATATCTGGGTGCTCCTATATTGGGTCCATATATATTTAGGATCATTAGCTCTTCTTGTTGTATCATTCCTTTTATCATTATGTAATGTCCTTCTTTGTCTCTTTTGATCTTTGTTGCTTTAAAGTCTATTTTATCAGAGACTAGGATTGCAACTCCTGCCTTTTTTTTTTGCTCTCCATTTGCTTGGTAAATCCATCCCTTTATTTTGAGCCTATGTGTATCCTTGCATATGAGATGGGTTTCCTGGATACAGCACACTGATGGATCTTGACTTTTTATCCAATTGGCCTGTCTGTGTCTTTTGATTGGTGCATTTAGCCCATTTACATTTAAGGTTAATATTGTTATGTGTGAATTTGATCCTGCCGTTTTGATGCTAGCTGGATGTTTTGCCCATTAGGTGACACAGTTTCTTCATTATGTCGATGGTCTTTACCATTTGGTACGTTTTTGGAGTGGCTGGTACTGGTTGTAACTTTCCTTGTTTAGTGCTTCTTTCAGGAGCTCTTGTAAGGCAGGCCCGGTGGTGATGAAATCTCTCAGCAATTGCTCATCCATAAAGGATTTTATTTCTCCTTCACTTATGAAGCTTAGTTTGGCTGGATGAAATTCTAGTTTGAATTTCTTTTCTTTAAGGATGTTGAATATTGGCCTCCATTCTCTTCTGGCTTGTAGGGTTTCTGCCAAGAGATCCACGGTGAGTCTGATGGGCTTCCCTTTGTAGGTAATCTGACCTTTCTCTCTGGCTGCCCTTAGCATTTTTTCCTTCATTTCAACCCTGGTGAATCTGACGATTATGTGCCTTGGGGTTGCTCTTCTTGAAGAATATCTTTGTGGTGTTCCGTGCATTTCCTGGACTTGAATGCTGGCCTGCCTTGCTAGGTTGAGGAAGTTCTCCTGGATAATATCCTGAAGAGTATTTTCCAGCTTGGATTGATTCTCTCCATCACATTCAGGTACACCTATCAAAAGTACATTAGATTTTTTCACATCATCCCATATTTCTTGAAGGCTTTGTTCATTTCTTTTCATTGCTTTTTCTCTAATATTGCCTTCTCATTTTATTTCATTGAGTTGATCCTCAATCTCTGATATCCTTTCTTCTGCTTGATTTGGCTACTGAAACTTGTGTATGCTTCGTGAAGTCTTCAGCTCTATCAATCATCAATTCATTTATATTCTCTAAGCTGTTTATTCTTGTTAGCATTTCATCAAACCTTTTTTCAAGGTTCTTAGTTTCCTTGCATTGGGTTAGAACATGTTCTTTTAGCTCTGAGAAGTTTGTCATTACCCACTTTCTGAAGCGTGTTTCTGAATTTATTAGACACAATCTCCATCCAGCCTTGTTCCCTTGCTGGTGAGGAGTTGTGATCCCTTGGAGGAGGAGAGGTGTTCTGGTTTTTGGTGTTTTCATCCTTTTTGTGCTGGTTTCTTCCCATCTTAGTGGATTTATCTCCCTTTGGTCTTTGTGGTTGCTGATTTTCAGATGGGGTCTCTGAGTGGATGTCCTTTTTGTTGATAATGAAGTTATTCCTTTGTTTTTTAGGTTTCCTTCTTACAGGCCCTTTGCTGTAGGACTGCTGGAGGTCTGCTCCAGACCTTGCTTGCTTGGGATCACCTGCAGGGGCTGCAGAACAGTAAGGGTTGCTGCCAGTTTCTTCTTCTGGTATCTTTGTCCCAAAAGGATATCCACCTGCTGAGCTGTGACTTCCGTTGTTCCGTTCAGAGCTGCTGGGCAGGTATATTTAAGTCTGCTGCAGCAGAATTCATAACCGCCTTTTCCCCAGGTGCTCTGTCCCAGGAAGGTAGGAAGGAACTTTTATCTCTAAGTTCCTGACATGCTGCTGCCTTTTTTCTGAGATGCTCTGCCCAGCAAGGAGGTAGCCTAGTGACAGTCTGTCAGCAGAGGTGTTGCTGAGCTGCCCTGGGCTCTGCCCAGCTGCTGTGTGAACTTCCTTGCAGTTTTGTTTATAGAGGTATAGTTAGAACTGCCTCGGTAGTGGTGCATGACCTTCCTGGGTCCAGCAGTGCTTTCTGTGAAACTCAATACACAGCGTTTCAAATTGCTGGTTTGTGTGGGTGGGACCCACCAAGCCAGATCACCTGGCTCCCTATTTCAGCCCCCTTTTTTCAGTTAAATGGGCAACTTTGTCTCCCAGGCATCAGTTGAAATGGCTGCCCAGATTTGTGTGAGTTTTTGTGCAGAGATCTGCTGCGCTGGCTGAAATAGCCATGGTGGGGACTTGTGGCACTTTTCTGCCTGGGAATCTCCTGGTCGCTGGGCAATAAAAGTTCATTTGGAGATGCGGTGATCACTTACCCTCTGCATTCTCACTGAGAATTGCACTCCAGAGCTGTTCCTATTCGGAGATCAGGAAGGATTTTCAATATCAATTTTGTGAATGAGTGAAGCCCCCACTGCACAGAGCAGCGGTTCAGCCACTCTGATGGGGAGATCAGGGCACCCACTCGACTAGCCTTGGCAGACCCAGGCCACCCTCATCCAGCCTGCCACGTCTGCTGGTCCATGTACCTCCAGGGTCGTCTTGGGAGCTACAAAGAGGAAAGAAAGAAAAAACTTTTCATTCTTAAGCAATTAAAGATTGCTTCCAATGTAATTAAAAAACAAGTAATGTGGGAGAAGATGCACATAACTTGCTCCCTTAAGTTCTAAATTGTCACCCAATATGAAAGATTTTAGTGAAAGTAAACGCTGCTACATCATCCCCATCATCACTCTCATCCCCTTCCACATTCCTGCTAGTACACAGCTATTGATTCAACACAAAGGCTTAGAGCCTTTTCTAAACTATAGCAAATCCTAGTCCAAAATTTTGCTTGCCTAAAACATGTCCAGAACTGCTGTTTTCCCCAGCAGTCCTGCCTGCCCTGCCTCAATCAGAATTCAAAATTACTATTTAGGAGAACATTCCACCCAATTGTTGTTTGTTAATTGCTTTCTCTTTTTTTTTCTCAGTTTTACCTCAGTCGTTTATTCCTTTTTGTAAAGGTAACATTTGAATTGGCTAAGAACTATCTTTTTTCACTAAAATACATGCATCCTGGAAAGCTGCACATTTTGTGAGCTCAATCACTGTGCTGCTTATATAATTTGGGTCTAGGCTTATGGTTCCCCCTAACTTATCCCGGCATTTTCACTTTGAATAGAAATAGGCACAGGCAAGATATGTTCATGAAATTTATTATTATCTCTGTTTAAAATAACTATTTTATTAAAACATTCTGAAGGACACTGTCCATCATTCTTGACGTTTGAAATGGCTCATGTTGTGGTAGTGAACAGTCTACCAGCTAACACGTTTGTACAACTAGTTGGTGGGTTTTATGTGCAGCTCCTGTACTGAGCAAAAGGCGTGTTGTTTAGGCATGAATTTTCTGTGAAAGGGTTAGGAGAGTGATTATTTTCAGGGATCAGACCTGCGTGTTGTTAGGAGCAGAGGCCATCTTGTGCTTACATGCAGTTGTCTGTGCATTTGTGTCTGTGTGTGCAGTTTTCTAGCAATAGCATATTCGCTTACTAAGCCTCCGGTTAGGGTAAAAAAGAAGCGCAACAGAGAAAGTGGCCATCTGTGTATTTCCTGACACAGTGGGATCATGCCTTTTCCTTAAAGAAAAAAAAGGCTGCTTCACTACCTGGTCTGGAGTCCCTCTGGCGTCCACAGGAGCCTTCCTCCTTCCCAGGGCCCCTGAGCTCGCTGTTGTGACCTGGGTCAGCCCTGGGCGACTCCTTGGTCATCTGTTGTGACCTGGGTCAGCCCTGGGCGACTCCTTGGTCATTCGTGCATTCTGGTCAAGTTGAGCCTAGAAGCCAAAAGTAGTTTTCAAGACTTCGATGGCAACAGCCACCCCACCCTTGTCTAGGAAGTCGCGTTGGCGGGTCACGGGCAGGGTCAGCAGGAAGGGAGGGCGGCGCGCTGCGCTCTGCTCCACGGAGTCCTTCCCACGCGCGAAGCTGCGCTCTAGGTAACGCCCCTAGATTCCAGAATCCCACCGCACTTTGGAATCATCACAGAGGCGGGTGTGGACGAGCGGCCAAGGGAGGCTCCGCCCTCACCACGTGGCCAATGTCCTTGTCCCGCGAGGGGTCCCCCGGTGTGCCCCGCTCCCTGCGCGGCTCGTGGCGTCCCAGTGAAATGAGGGTGCACCTGCGCCCGACGTGCCTTGGCGACACGGGCGGCCGGTGCCCCGCTTCGTGCGTCCGCCCCCGCCGCCCCCGGGTATTTGTATTCGGATTCCCACGTTTGTATTTCTAACACGAATAAACGCACTTGTCACAAACGCCCGCAGGGAGTGGACGCCTTTCTGGGTTGGGCGGCGGGAAGGTCGGGGCACTGCCCGCAGGGGGCTGACCCCAAGGCCCCCTCTCAGGGGGTGACCCCGAGGCCCCCTCTCAGGCGAGCTCCTCTGGGGAGCCCGGGCCCAGGGCAGATTCTGCAAATGGGCGTCGGGGTGACTCTTCTCGGGCAGGAAGGGCACAGGTGGGGTATCTAAGGACCGCGCCCTCCTCCGCTCTTGCGAAAGTCCATGAACGGAGCCCCCCAAGCCATCCTCGGAGAGCGGGAATCCCTGCTCCAGCCAAGCCAGGCGTCAGGTGCCACCCTCCAGGCCGCACCCGCAGCTCAGGAGCGGATGACACGGCGTGGTAAGGGCTCGGGACCCGCCATCCACGTACCTGGAAGGGGGCTGAACACCCCTAAGGCCCAGCAGTGGCTCCTGGAGCAGGTGCCGCAGTGGCACGTTAAAGGCCACACCGTCACAGACACACGGAAAACCGACGGGACCGCGACTGCTGCAGACAGTAGAGAATTGTATGTTCTGTGCTGTGGTCTATTAGAATCGAGACACGTTTTAATAAAAGCAAACCACTCCAGGTCACAGATGGGGGCTGCGCTTACACAATGGGGTGGGGGTGGGGGGACTGTGAGACATTTTTTGCAGCCTCTGACCGATTCTGTGGGAGCCCTAAGCCCTAGAAGAGGTTTTCTGACACGGATTGGGGCACTGGGAAGTATGGCAGC
Source organism: Saguinus oedipus (assembly GCA_031835075.1). Lineage (NCBI taxonomy): Eukaryota > Metazoa > Chordata > Mammalia > Primates > Cebidae > Saguinus > Saguinus oedipus. Next base: position 20,768,984 of record CM063174.1, read on the forward strand.
CATAATGGCTTCTTGGATTGCTCCAATCTGGGCTTGAACAACAGTGAGCGTTTTCTGTTCATGAATTCCCTCCCTCCTACAACTGCCACCTTTGCCTTGCTTTTCTGACCAATGCCTGATGCTTCCTGAGGACTTGGCACAAACTGAATCACTCAGTCCTGGGAGCACTGTAAAAAGGGAGTATTTGTCTTACCACAATTTTGTTGATGAGAAAATGGAGACTTGCCCAATATTCTAAACCTAGAACAAAGCAGAAAAAAGGATTGAAACGCTGGGAAATGTGACTTCAAACACCTTGAAACTCCTGTGCTTAGCTGCTACACTCTGCCCATGCGTGTCTCCAAAACCTTGGGACTGTGGAGTGAACTTCAGAGAAAATTAATACCAGACATTCACTTTTAGCTAATTTAAACCCACTTTTTTTTGTGGCAGGGGGAGCCTTTACTTTCAAAGGGATAGTTTACAAATGCACACAAATGGCACAATGAGGTCAGCTGTGTTTGTTAGGGACCCACAGAAATCAGTAAGCTGCTTTTAAGGAAAAGTCACACATGGGGCTCCCTTGGGGGGCTGCTAGATTTGCAAGTGAGGAGCAGGGGCCATCTCTTGCACAGACGTAGAGCAGTGGAGACTGCACATCAGGTCAAGGTCCTGACTGTACTCACTGCCAGGTTGGAACTGAAACTGTGCCCCAACAAGTTAAAGAGTCCAGCAGCTAATAGAAATTCTTGAGCTTGCAGCTGGCAGGTAAGAAAAAAAAGAAACAGCCACTGAAACACTGGTGAGAGAAGCAAACTTGGTGAAGTGGGCTGCAGCCAGTATGGCCAACTAGAGTCTGCAGAGCATGACGTTGGTGACAACAGTCTCATTTCCATCACCTTTCACTGCAGCTCCCCCCAGAATTGCACATGACGAGATAACTGCCCACATCCAAGGACTTTCCAGAATGCCCCTTTCCTTCCACCTGGCACTCCTAACCTCAGAACGCACCCCCGAAACTTTTCTCATAAAAATACTGCAATGAATCCAGCACCGGCAGATAGATTTGAGCTTGACTTCCAAGATACACTATTTCCAAGAATGGCACCATCCACCCAGTACCTCAGGCCCTGAACAAGGTCACATCCACGCATAGCTTGGAAGGAGCACCCCAAGTTCTGTTACCCAGGAGGAGCACAGAAGAGGCTGTGGGGTCTCTAATATCTGTATTGGTAAGAGCCCGGGAGCATGCATGGGAATTTATTTTAAGGGTTTTAGAACCAGAAGGGACCAGCTTTAAAGCTGATGTGGCTGTATTTCTATGTAAATGGATTAAACAACACCGGAACCTTGAACACAAAGGTTTAGTTCTCAAGGTTCCTGGTGAACTGTCATTAAGATAAGGTGACTGCTGAACCCTGGATTTGCAGTTGCCTACAGCCAGAGAAAATGAGCTGCCAGTCCCCCCACACACTGTAAGGGGACAGGCTAAGTCCGTGGAAAACAGGGATGTCACAGTGGGTTTCCCATGTGCAACTCACTTGAACATAGCTGGGGGACTCAGGTATCCCCCACACCTAGAGTCTGAGAAAGGCATTCACGAGGGAGCCCCGGCACCCACAAAGCTCTGTAGCGGCTGCAGGTGATGCCATCGTGGGAGAGGCCACCAGGAACCTGGGATCTGCGGTTCCAGCAAGAATCATACAGTCTGAGAGTCGCAGGACCAGGTGGCATGGACTGACCTTCAGTGACTCTAAGAGGCTGTAGAGACTGAGGAGAGGTCAGTGTTTTGACCTGGACGCATGAACAGCACGGGTGTGATGCAGCCGCATTCCCCAGGACACTGGCTGTCTGCCCGACTGCAGTTTCCTTGCACTGAGCCCTCTGCATCCTTGCGCTGGGGTTAAGTGGTTCCTCCGCCTCAGAACAGATCCGTATCCCAGGTATGAATTGGCCTTTCCCATCCACACAGCACCTGTATGTCTACAGAGGGCCTCTGCCCTGCCATGGCAGACCACATAACATTGCCAGTTAAACCAGAACTTTGGGCGTTCTCATACATTTCTGAATGGTCTAGAAAGAAGTGCTTTTATTGGAGGTCAGTGTTTATTTTATTTTTTTGAGACGGAGTTTTGCTCTTGTTTCCCGGGCTGGAGTGCAATGGCGTGATCTTGGCTCACCGCAGCCTCCGCCTCCTGTGTTTAGGCAATTCTCCTGCCTCAGCCTCCCGAGTAGCTGGGATTACAGGCACGCGCCACCATGCCCAGCTAATTTTTTGTATTTTTAGTAGAGACGGGGTTTCACCTTGTTGACCAGGATGGTCTCGATCTCTTGACCTCGTGATACACCCGCCTCGGCCTCCCAAAGTGCTGGGATTACAGGCTTGAGCCACCGTGCCCGACCTTGGAGGTCAGTGTTTAAATAGCAATGTGCAGTCAACACAAAAATATACATCCACAACTCTCCAGTCCGTAACTCATGTTTTCTAATAGTCCATTGAGGACCAATGCAATGGAAATAAAGGCAAAAGACGTAAGTGTCAGAGGAGTTCCGACGTTAACAGAGTGACTCGGCCAAAAGAGAGCTGCCCCCACAGGGTGACTCGGCACAAAGAGCTGCTCCCCCCAGAGACTCACCTGAATCTGACCTGTCACACCCACCACCTTCAGCCACGCCACACAAATGGGAATAGGCGTAAGCCTCCTCACATATTGCTCCAACATGGAGCAGAAAACCCTGCAGACGGGTGAGGTGGCAAACATGGGTATCAGCAGCAACCAACTGCATACGCCTGTTAGAAAGGTAAACCGAGGCACAGAATTTTAGAGTTTATGTGAGTAGTGATTCGGGAATCAGGCGGCTTTGAAGCAGAAGTAGTTTGGGAGTCCCACTTAGGAACCCAAGGGGGAGGCCTGTATGAGACCCACAGGAGGTAAAGAAAGGAAATGTTTGATTAGCTACAGCTCAAGGCTGCCTTACTTAGTCTAGGCCGCTGGAAAGTCCCTAGTAAGTGGGTTTGCTGCTTGTTAAGGGTTGAGCTTAAGTTTCATTTTTTTATTATTATTTTTTAATTTCTTTTAGAAACAGGGTCTCACTCTGTCACCCAGGCTGGAGTGCAGTGGCACCATCTCAGCTCACTGAAGCCTCGAGCTCCTGAGCTCAAGCCATCCTCTGGCATCAGCCTCCTGAGTTGCTGGGACTACAGGTGTACACCTGTAAAATTAGCATGGCCTGGGTTTTTTGCTTGTTTTGTTTTTATGTTTGTAGAGATGAGGTCCTCTCTGTTGACCAGGCTGGTCCTGAGCTCCTGGCCTCAAGAGACTCTCCCAGCCTCGGCCTCCAAAGTGCTGGGATTACAGAGACAAAGCAGCACACTTGGCCAGATGCCTTTTCTCTTTAGTACAGGCATTTACAAGAACTCGCCCAAGTTAAGTTTTCCTTGTAGTTTTGAAATCAAGCAAGGTTAAGGTCATGTATGAGGCCCAACCTATTTGTCCGCTCAGGGATGCTTCAGGCCTGGTTTCCATTTCATTTCACTCCAACACACCAGACCTAACAAAGCAGTATTTGACATTTTAAAAGCAAGATGCAAAAATGTTCAAATTACTTGGTGATGGAAGGTTAAATTGTAAAAGAGCTTAACTCCTACACATTTTTTCCCCAAGGGGGGAAAATAATTGCGTAAACCAAACGAGAGAGAAAATCCAAAGCTGAAGGGAATAATTTTCCATAAAAGAAAAGCCCTCTTAAAAACAGAAAGCTTAAAAAGCCAGTCATTTTCCAGCCATTTTTTCCTTCCATTACACAGCCATTGTGCCTAATTTCTAAACATTTCCAAAATGTGGTTGCTGAAAAGCCTGACACTTGTGACTAAAGTAAGGTCCCTGAGTGCTACTCAGAAAAGTCTCATTTATTAGGTCTGGAGCAGGACCCAAGAATATGCGCTTGGGAACCACAGGCCTAACTGGGCTGGGAGGAAGCAGAGAGGGAGCCCAAGGGAGGTGTGCATCTGAGCCCCTCCCCTTCAAACGACGGGAACACATCAATCAATTAAGTAGGTAATTGAGAAAGCATCTTGAAATTAGATTGAAATAAGAAGTGTTCTTGGTAAGCAATATAATCCCGAAATTCGGCAGTCTGGCCTCGTATGCCGTACTGGCCAGGGTAGACTGATAGAACAAATAAACTCTGAAATCTCAGGGGTTCTCACCTCACAGTCTAGCACTTACAGCAGATGCCCCAGCCCCACCCACCATGCAGAAGCTCCGCTTTCCCTTTCTTTACCGTGTCCAGCGGATGGGGAAGGGTGGACGAGAGGCTTCGTGCAGAAGGAGTTTATGGGCTGGGCCTGAAATGGCAACTTTTCATCAGCCAGAAGGGAGGAAGCTGTGGCCCCGGTCACCCTGGCTCACTGCAGAGGAGGCTGGAAAACAGCATGCCCAGGAAGAAGAGAACATGGACTATGGTGAGCGAAAGCCCACCATGTAGGGGCACAGAATTAAAGGGCAAACCTCTGCAGTTCAAATGTCAGAAGATAATTTCAGAAATCCCTGTAGATCACAGGCACACCCCCGGTCTCTGGAGGACCCGAGGCATGGCAGGGCTTGACACTGGAAATTCAGACTGTGTGAATTTTAGTTTAGTCTTCAAGGTCAGTGGAAATAGAAAGTCTCCAATTCGATGAAAATTTGCCAGACGTTTCCATGCATGTGACCTCGAATTTAACAGTGACTAAAATGATGACACATTCCAGACTCAGACCCCCCCAGGTCCTGCCTACATCTCAAGTTCCAAGTCCTAAGAACTCTCTTGAGAACTCTAAAAGCACACAAGGAACACTAGGCCTTAGAACGCATACAAGGCAGCCCTGTGTACAGGTGGGTGGGACTGTCTGAGATGAAACTCACCTGCACCACTGCACCAGGAAGCCCTGGCAGTCACTGTCTTGTTGAGGATGGATTGCTGAGTGTGGGCCTAATCTGATTTTCATTCTCACACCGAGCTCTGTCGGGCAGCACTGGCAGGACTGAAGGTCCGCATTATTTCTCTAGGGAAAGTCTTTCCATCTGTCAAACTCACTGCCACTGGGTCCACAAGACATAGAACATCCTGTGCTCTGCACGAGAGGCATGGGGAAAACTTACCCCAGAAGGTAACAGTAAGGGGTTCTGGAACTTCAAATACCTTCCCCAAAGCTGGTCTCTTGCCTCATTTCCAGATTACCCAACAAACACATTCTCTAGAAGAAACAAAATGTCATCCTTTGGTTATTGTGATTCTCCCTGAAAAACAGTATGGGGGAAAGAAGCCCCACACGGCCAGTGCACGAGTGCAGCAGGTACACTCTGCCAGGCTTACGTCCCGTATCAGTAGAACCAGTTTCATGATTCTCAGTGCCTCCTTTCCTATTATTTGTGAACCATCAGGGAAGTAAACACACAAGGAGGGAAAGAAATAGAAATTCATGTTAAAAATCAACCCAGCTAGGGCTAACAACACACACCATGACCCAGGACTAGGGTGCTCAGGGCCTCCGTAAAACTACGCGCTTCGATGTGAGGATGTCAGGTATGTCTCTGAGCTCGCAAAGATCATGTTGCATTTAGAACACACCTGACCTGCACTGTTATGAGCCCAAACTTGTCACTGGTTCATGGGCACTCCATGGGTCATGAGGAAGAGACTAGCTGATCTCATTCCAAACCTCCTGCAGGCCAGGTGCAAAGACGCATGTGAGCATTAACCTCTTCACCCAAAAACATCATTCAATATTCTTACTTGTTGGGGGAAATTTCCAGCAGAATACTTTTATAACGAGTATTACATATTGGTGAAATTTTAGCTTCACTCTGTACAAATGAGAGATTAGGATTTCTCTAATAAATGAGGAGGCATAAAGATATTTAGGCTGGGTTTGGTGGCTTATGGCTGTAATCTCAGCACTTCGGGAGGTCGAGGGGGAGAATCGCTTAAGGCCAGGAGTTCAAGACCAGCCTGGGCAACATAGAGAGACCCCGTCTCTACAAAAATAAAAACAATTAGCTAGCCATGTATGGTCCCAGCGGCCCAAGAGGCTGAGGCAGGAGGTTCACTTTGGCACAGAAGTTTGAGGCTGTGGTGAGCTGAGACGGTTCCACTGCTCTAGCCTGGGCCGCCGAGCAAGGCTCCATCTCTGAAATAGAAATAAGTACCGTTGCCCAGGCTGGTCTATTTAGAACATGTAAGAGAAGAAAAAGATGCTGAGAGCTGAGAGTTCCGTACTCTTCAAACCATGTGGGAGCATCAGGGAAAAGCACCAGCGGTTGCCTCCGCCTGAGGAGCTCTGCTAAGGATTTAATTGATGCCCCTTGTCAGAATAGGGAAACTGAAAGAGGGTTGGGAAAATGTGGAGGCTATTTAGGTTGGCCTCTCTGACCTGCCAATGTGATGGACGGGCATGGTAACAGTAGAAACCCCGGATGACGAGAGCTAACGCACTCTGGGTCCAAAGGACAGGGCCTCGCGCACGGACAGAGTGCCACGCGTGTGGGACCCCGCTGTCACTGCTCAGTCAAGTCTGCCGTTGTTGACTGACAGGCGAGGCCGTGTTCCGGAGGAAGCACACCTTCCCCAGGAGGGTGACTATGGGGCGTGCACCTAACACCCTTGGTACTTTTCCAGGTTCTTTTTACTTTTCTCTCCAAATTTAAAGGTTGGTTGTAGCAAACTCAGACACTAGATAAATACTCTAGGCACAGAGTTCAGAAATACAACATTCCTTCACTCAGGAAATATTCTGTGGAGTCTCATCTAAGAAAACACACACGCACACACATGCACAAACACCCCCCTTCAGCCTTAAGAAGAGTGGTAGAATTTAAACACTGAGGGTACCTGAGAACTGCAAAAGAAAGAATTGTGGACACACAATGACTCGTCTAAACCTCTGCACGAACAAATCAGCAAACACTAGCCTGGCTTTAGCAGCGTTAGGCTGTGTCCCTGAGATGTTCACCGCCCACCTTAAAATTCCTGCAGGTGAAAACTCAATAATTCCAGCACTTATTTGTTCCAACAAAATTCAGTCTTTGTTCCAGCCAAATCCTGGCGATAGGCAGAGGCCCCTACACCTCACGATGGAGCAGTTACTTTAGAAAGCTTGCAGCCGTGCATTCTTTTTCTGCCCTTGAGAATGCAAATCTTCCACCACTGAGAACTGTCTGCACAAGGACGTGGGAGCCGTCTCTTTGAAACAGAAACTTGCAGGGAAATGCCTTTGCCCTGGCTTTGCTCCCAGTCAGTGGGGGAGAGGATGGCCTGACGTGGGTGGTTTCCTCCCTCTAACCTGCCCCACTGCCTCCCGAGGAGTTTGTTCCTTTTCCAGATGAGCACCAATTAGCTGCCTAGTCACATGGACCAAACCTCCTTAGCACCCTCAGTGCCTTCCCCAAGCACAGCCTTTATGCATCCCCTGCCTTCTGTTTCGGTGACGTTGAGCTTGGTTCAGTTGAGCTTGGTTCACAGGGGACCTTCTTCCCTACTGAGACACTTAATAAAGTCTGTCCTTATTGCTTTGCGTCTGGCTTTATCTTTGACAAACCTAGGCCATAAAATCATCATAAATGTGACATCCTTCAAATTTTTGCTATAAACAAACTTCATGGGTTTTTTTGTTTTTTTTCTTTTATTTTTTTGAGACAGAGTCTCACTCTGTCACCCAGGCTGGAGTGCAGTGGCGTGATCTCAGCTCACTGCAACCTCTCTACATCCCACGTTGTTCAAGTGATTCTCCTGCCTCAGCCTCCTGAGTAGTTGGGATTACAGGCACACACCACCATACCCAGCTAATTTTTGTATTTTTAGTAGAGAATGGGTTTCATCGTGTTGCCCAGGCTGGTCTTGAACTCCTGACCTCAAATGATCCACAAACCCAGCTTCCCAAAGTGCTGAGATTACCAGCATGAGCCACTGTGCCCGGCCTACAAACAACCTTCATATATAAATGAATCTGCTTTAAGTTCTTAAAAAAATTATCTTTAAAAATGGAAAAAAATTAACTGAAGTCAATTCCTAAAAAAGAATTTTGCAGTTCACTTAACTAAAAATATTAGTTTTGCTAATCCTTGTGTTTCCAGCATGAACCATCCTTTTGTACATTACACAGTTCCAGAATCATTCCATTTGTCAGAAAATATTAACATAGAACATTTAAAATACCCATCAAAATATAGGCAGATATCTTCATTTAAAAGCAAAAACAAGTACTCAGAGATTTTATTACCACCAGGCCTGCTTTACAAAAACTTGTGAAAGAAGCATTACACACAGAAAGGAACAACCAGTAATAGCCTTTCTAAAAATATACCAAAAAGTAAAGAGCATCAACATAAAGAAGAATTTACATCAAGGAATGGATAAAATAGCCAGTTAACATCAAATGGCAGTAATCCTAAATTTAAATCGACAAAATCCCCCAATCAAAAGATACAGCCAAAACCTAACGGTATCTACATCCAGACCCATTTTATATCCAAAGATACACAAAGACTAAAAACAAAGGGTTGGAGAAAGATTTACCAACCAAATGGAGAGCAAAAATAAATAAACAAAAAGCAGGAGTTGCAATTCATGCATTTGATAAAACAGATTTCAAAGCAACAAAGATAGAGTGGTAAAACGATCAATGCATCCTAACACCCAGATACATAAGACCCATAAAGAGATTTAGACTCAACGAGACAGAAAATTAATAAGGATATCCAGAATCTGAACTCAGATCCGGAACAAGTAAACTTAATAAGTACTTATAGAGCTCTCCACTTTAAATACACAAAATATACATTCTCCACTTTAAATACACAAAATATTGATCGGCCATTATTAATACCCATTCATAGAATAAAGTAATAATCCTGTTCTCTCTCCCTCTTTTTCTTCCTCTCTTTTCCTCTCCTTCTTTCCTTAAAAAAAAAAAAAAAAAAAAAAAAAAAAAGCGAAAACAAAATAGTGCATGATAAATAACCTTTTAAAAACAGCATGAACCCTTTGAAACCGGGGCCTATTTATCCCCAGGATCCTCGGAGCCTGTGTCTCCTGGAATCCTGGGGTGAAGTCTGAAGACCAGAGTCCCTGGAGGAGCACTCAGCATGGAGCCAAGGCCAGCAGCGCCCAGGGCCATTGGGCAGGGAAGCAGCGGGCTGGGCAGCCTCGGGAGAGGGGGCAGCTGGGAGAGGGGGCCCCAAGCTGGCAGATGATCGCCGCTGTGGAAGCCGGGCACAGGGCAGGCTGGCAGCCCACCAGTTATGGAAAGGCAGGACCTAGGACTCCAGCAAGTAGCCCTGGCGGATGAATGAATGTGTGGATGTGGCTTGGATCTGTCCCCACCAAATCTCATGTCACACTGTAATTCCCCATGCTAGAGGTGGGACAGGCGTGAGGTGATTGCATCACAGGGCAGAGCTCTCATGAATGGGGTAGCACCATCCCCTAGTGCTATTCTCCTGACCCCGAATGAGTTTTCACGAGATCTGCAGGTTTGAAGATGTGTAGCACCAGCTGCCTCCCTCTCTCTCTCTCCCTCCTGCTCCAGCCGCATGAAGTGCTGGCTCCTTCTTCATCCCTCCCCAAGACTGTAAGTTTCCTGAGGCCTCCCCAGAAGTAGAAGCCACTATGCTTCCCACACAGCCTGCAGAACCATGAGCCAATTAAACCCCTTTTCCTTAAAAATTACTCAGTCTCCGGCATTTCTTTATAGCCATGCAAGAATGGACTGATACACATGTCAGTCAGCATTGCTCATTGCCCCAGATCCCAGCCTGCAGCCTGGAGTGAAATCTCACAGTTACAGGGAAGCTCCCTTGACCTTTTCTCAGCTCAGGTGCCCAGGCTGGGCTAAGTTCTTACTGGAAGCCTCCACACCACTGTTCCTCCTCCATGGAAGCCATTCATTCATAATTACATTGTTTCTTTCCCCCACAAGACTGTTGGTGCTGTTCCCTGACTTAAAAATACGTGTGCAGGTGCAGGCCAGAGAATAGTTCATTAGTTACACGAAAAAACTGAAGCGACATATTGGTGAACCCTGCCTTTGAGAAAGCCGGTTTTTATAAGACTGAGATAATAGTAAGCAACCTGTTTGTGGTCCTCACTTTCTAAAATGCTTCCTATACACCCTTGTCATAGTAGTGATATTCACAACGACCAAAAGGCGGAACGATTCAGGTGTCCATCAGGGAATGGATGGTTGAACAAAATGTGGTGTTTATACAGTGGAATCAGATTCAGCCACGAACAGGAGGGAGATTCTGACACGTGCTACTACATGGATGAAACTTGAAAACCTGATGCAAAGAGAAAGAACCCAGTTACGAAAGAGCTATTCCTGTGTGATTCCACTTACGTGAGGTCCCTAGAGTAGCCCAATTCATAGAGACAAAGTAGCACTGAGGTGACCCGGGGCGGGGAGAGGCATCGGGGAGTTATTGGTTAACAGGCACAGGGTGTTCGTTTTGCAAAATGAAAAGAGTTATGGAGATTGGTTGCATAACAATGTTAACACTACTGAACCGAACAATTAAAAATGGTTAAGATGGTACAATTTATGCTTAGTATATTTTACCATGATTTTTTTTAAAGCCAAAAATAAGTAAATAAAATGTTTCCCTGCAGTAGGTCATCTGTACCATGCACCAACGTGGATGGGTAGGAAGTAGCAGCAAGATGTCCTCCCTCCTTCTCAGGTGGCTTCTCCCAGTCAGGGCCATCTTGGCCTCTGTGCATGTCCACACATGGGGACACCTCTGCCACCACCGGCCACCCTGCTCCCAGGCTGGGACCGAGGAAGGAAGGGGTTGTTCTTTATGCATCACTGACTCCTCCGGACCTCTCAGCGCAGGCACAGCTCTGGCTCTGCATACATGTGTGAAGACATGATGGATCCCAGTGTTACACGTGGGGTGACTCAGGTGAGGAAGGCCTGCTCAGGTAGTCAGAAGGTCAGAGCTCACACCTCCCTTCTTTGCCTCCAAATTATAAACTAGATTAATCAAGGAGAAAAAGTTATGTTTGCCCAGACGGAGGTCATGGCACTTTCTAACACTTGTCCAAGATTTTTACAAAAGCTGCAGGAGTGTATTAAAAATACATCATCTAATTCAAGAAAAATGAGAATGAAATTAATATTCCTACCCAGTTTTTGAGGTATGAGAACGTGGTAGGCCTCTATTATTTATATCATTCTTTAACGTCTCTCGGTTCCGATTCTGAGAGATCAAATTGTCATCCCCCAGAGGGTGATGGGAAGGACCCCAGGCAGCTGATCCCCTGAAATCACCCTCAAGACTCATAAAGCCAAGGGCCTCCACAGCTGTGTGTGAATCACACCGGCACTGCACAACCTTTCATGAGGTGTGCTGCTTTTACCTCCAAGACTCAATTCACAGAGGCCAGCGAGAGCACAGAAGACTGGCAGGGGCCCCTTAGAAAGTGTGCAGCTCCCCTCTGTGAGCACCTGGGACAGCCCTGCACACCAGAGCCGTCCGGCTTAGAGAGACGCTTCGGGGGTGAGAAGGAAGATGGTCCACTGCACCAGGGGCCCTGGGACCACAGGAATAGTCACAGGTGTCACTGGCCGCTTGCCCTCAGCCTCAGCCTTTCTCAGGAAACTTAGGTAAATAGGGAAGCTCAGCAAATGACGCAGGATGAGAAATGGCTGTTACTTCTGAGTCCTCTGAAAGTAGACGATGCCACACCCAATGTATCAAGACGTTTCTGTCCTAGAGCTGGGCTCGAACACCATCCTACCCCAAAAACATGACAGCTACACGCCCAAAGCCTCCCCAGACTACTTCACAGGGAGGGCAGTAGACGGCATCGAACACTAGTGTTAAGTATACTGCATGCACTCCAGCTCCTACTACAAATAGAACAAAGAAACTGCATGCACGAAGCGTTATTTGTGCCCAAAAGTATTCATTTCCTAAATGTTTCATTTTATTTTAGATGCAGGGGGTACGTGTGCATGTCTGTTACACGTATGTTGTGAAGTGGTGGGGATTAGGCTTAGCCATTATCTAAGCAGTAAACGTTGTACCTGACAGGTGACTTCTCGGCCCTGACCCCTCCTGCCTCGCTGCTTCTGGAGTCCCATGTCCCCTCTCCTGACAGGTGACTTCTCAGACACTGACCCCTCCTGCCTCGCTGCTTCTGGAGTCCCGTGTCTGCTCTCCTGACAGGTGACTTCTCAGCCGCTGACCCCTCCTGCCTTGCTGCTTCTGGAGTCCCGTGTCCCCTCTCCTGACAGGTGACTTCTCAGCCACTGACCCCTCCTGCCTCGCTGCTTCTGGAGTCCCGTGTCCCCTCTCTTGACAGGTGACTTCTCAGCCGCTGACCCCTCCTGCCTCGCTGCTTCTGGAGTCCCATGTCTCCTCTCCGCCTTTGTGTCCAGGCCTACTCAGTGTTTGCTCTCACTCGTAAGTGAGAATACACAATATTTGTTTTTGTGTTCCTGCACTAGTTGACTTAGGATAATAGCCTCCACATCCATCCACTTTTGTGGCTGTATAGTATTCCATGATGCCTCTGTGCCACGTTTTCTTTATGCAGTCAACCACTGATGGGTACTTACATTGGGTACATGAGAAGGCTGCACAGTGCATATGAGTACAGGTGTCTTTTTGTTATAATAATTTCTTTTTTGGGGGTACACACTCAGCAGTGGGATTGCTGGATCTAATAGTCGTTCTCTTTTTAGTCTAGAAATACTTCATTTATTCACACATCTACTTAATATGATGCACATTTAAGGAAACTACAATGAACAAAACAAAAATCTCTGCCTTTCTGTATCTCACAGGGGCAGACGGAGGGTACAGCGGTGCTCCAGGCACTTCTGACATTAATTTCTGTAATCCCTACCTCAAACCTATGAGATAGTCTGTCATGCTCCTGATTCTAAGATGATGGAAGTGAGCCCCAAACAGTTAGACGTGCCCCAGGCCACCTGAGTGGGGAAGAGGAATTACAGTGTCATGTTCTCACTGTAAAAGTGAGCGACAAATCACTCACTTCATGTGGAATTATAAACAGTCACAACGCATCTAACTTTTGAAACCGAACTTCTTGTCTGTGAGGAGTTGCCTTCAGCCGTCAGTGCAGAAAACTAAGTACAGGGGGTAAACAAGTGGACTGATACCCCTCACGCGGGACACGATGTCTGCGCATTGCTGCTGCAGCTGCAAAATGATTCTGGAGATGAGGACGAGGCCTTCTTTTCCTCTCCCCGCAATCATGCTGCATGTGTGACTTTTATCCACTGCGCCTCAGCTCATTCTCACTTCACCTTCGCACTTCAGGCGAACGAAAAGGAAAAACCTCTCAACAGAATCTCCTGCCTTTTTGTTTGTTTGTTTGTTTTGTTTTTTCTTTACTTTTTTGGGGGGCGGGGAGGGGGGAGATAGGGTCTGGCTGTGCCACCAGGCTGCATCCTGTACCTCAGGGCCTCAAGCCATCCTTCTGACTCAGCCTCATGAGTGGCTAGGACAACAGGCGTGTGCCACCACACTCAACTAATTTTTCTTCTAAGTTTTTTGTAGAGACGGAATCTCACTACGTTGCCCAGGCTGGTCTCAAGCTCTCGGCCACAGGTAATCCTCCTGCCTCTGCCTCCCAAACTGCTGGGATTGTGGGCATGATCCACCTTACCCGGGCAATATCTGCCACCTTGAAAATTTTCCCAGCAGCCTGACTAGTGACACGTTTACAACCGTTATCTGATGGGTGCCTCTAGATAGGGACCATCTCCTGAAGCAGAGCTGCGAGTATTGTCCTTTAGAAGAAAAGAACAGACGTGTGGTAGCAAGACGCCTAAGGATCATCTCAGGGGTTCTTGGTGCTTTACATTTTCAAATGTAACTTAGTCAGTTTCTATAAAAGAAAAATGCTGGGATTTTGACTATTACGATCTTAAGATATACTGGCTAGCCATGTGCAGAAAGCAGAAACTGGACCCCTTCCTGACACCTTATACTAAAATTAACTCCAGATGGATTAAAGACTTTAACATAAGACCTGACACCATAAAAACCCTAGAAGAAAATCCAGGCAAAACCATTCAGGACATAGGAGTAGGCAAGGACTTCATGACCAAAACACCAAAAGCATTGGCAACAAAAGCCAAAATGGACAAATGGGACCTAATCAAAGTCCACAGCTTCTGCACAGCAAAAGAAACAGTCACTAGAGTGAATCAGCAACTAACAGATTGGGAAAAAATTTCTGCAGTTTACCCATCTGACAAAGGGCTGATATCCAGAATTTACAAAGAACTCAAACAGATTTACAGGAAAAAAACAAACAAGCCCATTCAAAAATGGGCAAAGGATATGAACAGACACTTTACAAAAGAAGACATACATGAGGCCAACAAACACATGAAAAAATGCTGATCATCACTGGTCATTAGAGAGATGCAAATCACAACCACATTGAGATACCATCTCACGCCAGTTAGAATGGCGATCATTAAAAAATCTGGAGACAGCAGATGCTGGAGAGGATGTGGAGAAATAGGAACACATTTACACTGCTGGTGGGAGTGTAAATTAGTTCAACCATTGTGGAAGACAGTGTGGTGATTCCTCAAGGACCTAGAAATAGAAATTCCATTTGACCCAGCAATCCCATTACTGGGTATATATCCAAAGGATTATAAATCATTCTACTATAAAGACACATGCACACGAATGTTCATTGCAGCACTGTTTACAATAGCAAAGAACTGGAACCAACCCAAATGCCCATCGATGATAGACTGGTCGGGAAAATGTGGCACATATACACTGTGGAATACTATGCAGCCATCAAAAACGAGGAGTTCGTGTCCTTTGTAGGGACATGGATGAACGTGGAGAACATCATTCTCAGCAAACTGACATGAGAACAGAAAATGAAATACCGCATGTTCTCACTCATAAGCGGGTGTTGAACAATGAGAACACATGGACACAGGGAGGGGAGCACTACACACTGGGGTCTTTTGGGGGGAATAGGGGAAGGACAGTGGGGGATGGGGAGTTGGGGAGAGATAGCATGGGGAGAAATGCCAGATATAGGTGAAGGGGAGGAAGGCAGCAAATCACACTGCCACGTGTGCACCTATGCAACTATCTTGCATGTTCTTCACATGTACCCCAAAACCTAAAATGCAATAAATAAAAAGAACTGATATCTTTATAGTAATAAATCTTATAGTCAATAAGTATGGTTTCCTGTTGTACTTAGAAATTTAATATCGCTCAACAGTCTTTTGTAGTTTTCTGTGTAGACTCTTACACACACTTTATTAGATCTATTCCTAGCTAGATATTTGTTGTTATGGTAAATGGGACTGAATTTGATTTTATAAGCATTTGTTGCCAGTACCTGAAAATAAAGTTGACTTTTTTGTTGATCTTAAATCCAATGACATAGCTGAGTTGGTTTATTTTTTCTGATCCTTGGCTTAGACTCTTTTAGACTTTGCAGAAAGCAGATGTCTGTGGTAAAAAACTGTAAATTTATTTTTTCCTCTGTGATACTCCCCACCCTTATCTTATTGCTTTTTCCTTTTTCATAATGTTCTTGTCATATTATGGTGGCAAAATTATGTTGAATTCATAACGTAAATTGGGAAATGTTTCTTTTTTCTATTCTCTAGGAGTTGAAAGTGATTGGAGTTATTTCTATCTTAACTTTTTGTAATATTTCATTAGAGAAGCCATCTGGGCCTGACCTTCACTTTAAGAGGAGGATTTTACTTATTTATTCAGTTTTTGTTAATACTTGATGAGATTTATACAGAAGTATTTTTATTTTGGTGCTATTGCTAATTGTGCTGTATTTTAAATTCCTTTTATAATAAGCTTGATAATTTCACTTATTAGTTCTAGGAGCTTTTTTGTGGCTAGCTAGTGTTTTTTATACAGTGTATAAACAACTGAATAGATACAGTTTTACTTCTTGATTTTTCTATGTGCATTCTTTTACATCTTTGCAGACCCTATTGCACTGGTCAGAACTTCCCTCGGGATTTTGAGTAGGATAAGAAGGGTCAACCTTGTCTTGTTCTAATTATCGGAGGTTAAGAATTTAGTCTCTCATCATTTTAGTATTATGCTGGCTATAGGATTGCTTTTCTTTGGTCAACTGTGTTTCTGAGGTTAAGAAAGTTGCTTTCTGTTTCCAGTTTGTTGAAAATTTTTATCATGAATGTATATTAAATTTTCTTGTATGCTTTTTCTGCATCTTTTGAAGTGATGAGATTTTTTTCTCCTGTCTGTTAATGACACATTACATTTTAATGGCGAAGGTTGAACTAGTCTTGCATTCCTGGGAAGAAGCCTACTTGGTCATAGTGTATTATATTTTTATGTATTGCTGGACACGATTTTCTAATATTTTATTGAGGCTTATATTAATGCTCACAAGGAAGTTTAGACTATTATTTTATAGAAATGTCTTTGTTCAGTTATGGTATATGGGTAGAATTGGCCTGTAGAATTGATATCTTTATCTTTAGTTAATGTCCTCTATTGTCCTTAATAATTTCTGTTCTAAAATCTGCTTTGCTTAAATTGCATTGATACTCCCGCCTTCTTTAGGTTCATGTTTACATTTTATATATTTATCTCTCCTTTTATTTTTAACTTATTTATGCCTTTCCATTCAAAGTGGGTTTTTTTTGTAGAAAGCATATAGTTGGGTCATACTTTTATATCCAAACTGATGATTTCTTTTAAATGCTGTGTTTAGAACATTCATATTTAATGTGATTCTTGATATAGTTGTCTTAAATTTTAAACTACCATCTTGCTAGTAACTGTATCTTGCTAGTAACTGTTTTCTTTATTTCAACAAATTTTCTGCCATGTGGTGTTTAATATCTTTTTATAATTTCATTTTATATACTCTACTGAATTACTAATTTAAAAATTTTACTTTTAGTATTTGCCTTCAAATTTATAATATACGTCTTTAACCAGAGTCTAAATGTAAATAATATTATGCTACTTCCTGTATACTTTAATAAACTTACAGATATAGATTCCCAATTCTACCCTCTCCTCCTTTCTGTCATTTCTGCTCTTACATGCACTATGAATACACAATACATTTCTCTTACTTTTGTTTTAAAGTTTACTATCTTTTGGACTAATTAAAACTTAAAAAAAAAAGCTTTATTCCATTCTCAGTACTGTTTATTTATGAGTTTAGATCTAATTTTTAGTCTAATGCCAATTATTTCTGCCTGAAAATATGTCCCATAATTTTCTAGCACTTAAGTATGCTAGCTATGAATTGTTTCAATTTTTGTTTCTCCTTTATTTGGGGAAAATATTTGTGTGGCATATAGAATTCTGGGTTGACAGCTTTTTACTTTCAGCACTTTGAAATTCTCATCCCATTCCCTTCTGGTTTGCATAATTTTTATTAAAAGTCTCCTAAATTCCTTCCCATGTTCCTCTGTATCTGATCAGTTCTCTATTCCTATAGGTTTATCTTTTTAAGAATGTCATATAAATGCAATCATACATTATGTAACCATTTCAAATTAGTGTCTTTCACTTAGCATAGTGTCTTCCTCTGGGTTACTGCAAGTTTCAACAATCTATTCCTTTTTATTTATGAGCAACAGTGCCTTGTATAAATATATCTCAGTCTGCTTACCCAACCATCCATTGATAGACATCTGGACCATTTCCAGTTTTCAACTATTACAAATAAAGCTGCTGTGAATATTCATATGCAGGCTTTGTGGGAACATAATTTTCATTTCTCTATCCAGGAATATAATTTTAAGTTTATGTTTGAATTTATAAGAAACCGAAAAACTATTTTTCACAGTGACTGTAGCAGTTTTCATTCCCACCAGAAACTTACAAACATTCCGTACATCACATCCTAGCCAGTTCTTCTTATTTTATTCTAGCCATTCTAATTGATATGTGGTGGTATCTCATTATGCTTTTAATTTGCATTTCCATAATGGCTAATGCTATTTAACAGCTGTTTGTATGCTTATTTGCCATAATTATATCCTCTTTGGTAAAAAGTCTGTTCAAGTTCTTTGCCCATTTTTTTAATTGGGTTGTTGTTTTTATATGCTTGAGAATTGAGAGTTCGTTATATATTTTGGATACAAACCTTTGTTGAGTAAATAATATGTAAACATTTTCTGTGTATGCCTCAGATTTTCACTTATTTCCTTTTCCTTTTTCTTTTCTGTCTTTTTTTCCTGAGACAGGATCTTACTTTGTCACCACAGCTGAACTA
This sequence comes from Saguinus oedipus, assembly GCA_031835075.1. Classification (NCBI taxonomy): domain Eukaryota; kingdom Metazoa; phylum Chordata; class Mammalia; order Primates; family Cebidae; genus Saguinus; species Saguinus oedipus. The sequence goes on from CM063174.1 coordinate 20,787,251, forward strand.
TAGTAGCACAACCACAGCTCACTGTAACCTCTAATTTCTGGACTCAAGCAATCCTCCTGCCTTGGCCTCCTAAGTAACTGGGACTACAGGCATGTATGCCACAATGCATGGCTAATTTTTTTTTAATGTAGAGATGGGAATCTCACTATGTTGCCCAAGCTGATCTCAAACTCCTGGCTTTAAGTGCTCTTCTGGCTTGGCCTCTCAAAGCACTGGCATTACAGGTGTGAGCCACCATGCCTAGCCAGATTTTCATTATTTTAGCAATGTTTTACAAAGGGCATAAGTTCCTAGCTCTGATACAACTCTATTTATATATATTTTTCTCTTATGGATCATGCTTTTAGAGTTGAGTCTAGGAAATGTTTGCATGAGTGGTTTTATGTTTTCTTTAGAAGTTTTATAGATTTAGGTTTTACATTTTCACCTTTGAACTATTTTTAGTTAATTTTCTCTATGGTGCAAGGTAGGGATTGAAGTTTACACTTTTGCATATGTACATGTAACTATCTCAGTACATCTGTTTATTCCATTGTATTGTGGCTTCTGTTGTTTTCTTGAGATATCTGAGGTCAGTCTTATTGTTGCTCCTTTAAAAGCAAATTGTTTTTGGTCTTTGTGTTTGGGCTGTTTTAACTTCGTTCTTTGTTGTTTTGTCTTCATTGGTTTAACTTCTATATGTTCAGGAGTGATTACTTGCATTTACCCAAGCTGGCTTTCATAGAAATTCTTGAATCTGAGATTTGATGCCATTCATCAGTTTTGAAAACTCTCAATCAGTATCTCTTCAATTATTTTACCTACTCCATTTTTTGCTACTGTTCCCTAGGCTTTTAATTATATATAATTTAGATTTCTACCCTATGTTTAATATGTTTCTTTTGTTTCATCCCCTATTTCCCATAGTTTAAAATGTTTTTTATGTTTCGGTATAAACATTTTCTCTTGAAATATCACTCCATTTCTCTAATTATTTCTTCTGGTATTTTCAATCTCCTGTTTAAAACATACATTCTTAATTTCAGTTCTAGAAATTCTCTTTTATTCTTTTTGGCAGATTATAGTTCTCTGTTGATATTTTCCTTCTTGCTCACTAGCCTTTTTGGTATTTATAATTAAAATTACTTTAAAGATCATCTGAGGTTAATATCATCTGTGGGCCTGTTTCTATTGTCTGTTTTGTCATCTTTGTTAACTTCTTGGCATACATACTAAATACCAAATTAAATGACAGAAATACTTCATGGATTACTATAGAGACTCTAGATATCTTTATGTTTTAAGAAAGGATTCACCCTATATTCTTCAAGTAGCTGGTGTAGGACAGATTGATCTCCTCAACTTAAACAGGCATGACCCGACCCCAGATCTCTTTCAGACTTTTTAATGCCTGGTCTACATTTATTTTATTCTCAGTTCTAAGCTGAAGCCTTCAAGGGGTTCATATGACAGCATGAGATGTTTACCAGGGAGACTTCTATGTACAGGACACTAAACTTCAGTTTTTTTCTCTATATATACAATGAGATTGCTGAAAGCTCCATTCAGCTTTTAATCTAATTTCTCGTTTCTCTTTTTTTGGCTTCTCATCCTGTGAAGCTTAAGAATCAGCAAATGCTTTTAAGAAAAACTTAGAACAAAATGTAGTGCTTATTTCTCTGAAGTATCCTTCTCTATGAGACCTTAGCTAACCATGATCTGGCTATCTTGGCAAGCACAAACTATAAGGTTTTTCTCCTTAGCCCCACATAACTTCCAAATAGCATGGTGGCTTCCTGCCTTCTGGAATCGATCCTCTACCCTCTCTTTTCAGAGACTTTCCCTGTGCTCATGTTCCAGGAAGAGAAATAGTGTGAATAATGTTTGTGTCATTTCAGTGAGCTTTTCTTCACTCCATATTCTTGGAACCTCATTTGATCTCTCTAATGAGTCCAAGTGAAGTTCTTTCCCTGTGGATACATTGTTGGACTGAATTGACTAATATTTTGTTTAGGATTTTTTGCATCTATTTTTATAACAGATATAACTACTTTCTTATAATATCTGTATCTTGTTTTGGTACATTCATCAGGCCTAGATTGCAAGGCTAGAGCCAAGGGTGACTTGACATTAATTTAAACAGTAGTAAGTTATATCATAGGGTCTTTTTCAGCTGGAGACCTAGTGCCTCAGGTAGGGTTGGTCTCATATGGGGGTGTCAAGTGGTCCCAGCTTCAGCTGGCCAGGTGTCAGGCCAGCAATGACACTAGAATTATGATTCATGGTAAGATGATAACCTGTTTTACAGGAACTGGGGTGTGGGGGGGAGTGTTTATTTATTTGTTTTACCACCACAGCTACTTGTAGAACCTCATTGAAGATTCCCTTGAAAGTCCACCATTTAAAAAAAAACATTTAAAAACTTATCACATATTGCCATTGCTTTGATTTTATTAATTCTCTTTGACTAAAAGATGACCTCTATTTTCTCATTTTGGAATTTAAGGTTTCCTATAATGTGATACCAATCTTGTTTCAAAGGTTCTAATTCCCATGTAATCCCTTTTTCTGTGATCTAAACTCCAGTCAAACTAAACATCAGCCATTTTTATATGGCTTTCATTTCCCAACATGAATGTCTCTGCTGACATTGTTTCTCTGGCTTGGAGAGCATTTCCTCCCTGCCAATCAGAGCATGTTCAGTTCCTATCCCCACTTCAGGGCTCTACTTGGAGGTCATAACCAGTGTGGAATTTCTTCAGCATGAGTATTCTCCTCAGCTCAATAATTCCTACAATAATTTATGAGTGTCTGTCCTATGCCAATTAACACTTTCTGCTTTACATTTTAGTTACCTAGCCATGTCTTATTAGGGCATTTCCCAAATTTGGTGAGTGAAATACCTTGGTGTCCTGGAGAGATCAAGATCTTCCTACCAGAAACTCTTCCAAGTTCATCACTTCACCACTGCTGCTACCTACCAGATATTTCAGAAATAAATCAAACATATTATCTGGTTTGGCTTCTAAGACAGGAACAATAGGATGGGAGCAGCATCCAAAAACCCACTTTGGGGTTATCTACAATGGCTTCAGCCCATCTGGGACTCAAACTCATGTCCATTCTCCAGGCCAGAGGCTCAGCCAAGTGATCTGCTACACGTGCCATAATAGCCACCTCCCAAGTCCATTTCCCTCACTTTATTAGCGAGGAAATTTTGACCGAAAGGATGTGTCCCTGCAAGGATTGGGGCTTCTGTAGGTAGGTGTCTGTGATGGGGAGATGAGCAGCATAGTACGCATCAGATGTCATTTGCAGGGCTAGGCACCCCAGGAGAGAAGAGCCCACAGTGACTCATCTTTGTGTATCCCAAATCGCCTGACCCAGTGCTAACTATGTTCAATAAACATGCAAAACAATGAACCCTGTGTCCACTCACAATACAAGAAAATGTTTAAAATATTAACCCCTGCTGATAGGCTTAGAAGTCATGAGATGCTAAACAAAATGCTTGCTGCTTCCTGTGTTTGCAGTAAATTGTAAGTTACATTTCCTCTTCCTCCCACACCTCTGTGCACTTCACCCTCCACTGCTGGGTCTAATTTTCCGAGCCTCCTCGGACAGAAGCTGTGGGTGAAGTGACGTCCTTGAGCTGCCACTGCATCAGCGCAGGCGGGGAGCCTCTTATTCCTTGGATGATTTTAGCAGCCAAGGGATCCTGAAGTTCAAAGCCCTGTTTGGCGGCAACACACTCCCGTTCCATTCCTCCTTCCTTTCATTAATGTTCGGAGAGCAAGAGACAGAACAACGAAAGGAACCTCACCCAAGGAGACTGTGTCTGAAAACCGTAATAAAAGCTCGCTTTGTGCCTCAGCTTTCACATCATTTGTAGAAATATCTTTTGATCTGCTGCACAGTCTTCTTATTTTCTCTTAATTTCTCATGGGAAGACGAGACTGCCAGTTCAGGGTTACAGACAAAATTGAGAATCCTGCAGTAAATTTCTTGCCTACAGAACTGGTTTTATGGTATCTAACAATACAGAGATGACAGACCCTGACTCATTCTGAGTGCAGCCGGGAAACCTGTTCCCAAGGACCCCACAGGCTGGGACAGATGTCACCTGTATGCACAGACGGGTCCTGGGTTCTGGTCTGACTATTGCTTACAGACAGATAATGTTGGATCCTGCTGACCCCTCCTGAATTCAGTTTCTCATAGGACACTGGAGACAGGTTTTAAGGATAATGAGATTGTGCATGGGAAAGAAAAAGGGCTGCTCTCCATATTAAGTTATTGGTATTGCCCTAATCTCTTCTGTCTTTATTAGGCATGTGCCCCATTCCTCTGTCTCAGAGATGGCCCAACCAGCCCCGCAAGGATGAATGAGTGGAATTCGGAGCAGAGGGGGAGGAGCCATGCACACAGCCCCACAGACCCTCCCGCCTTTGCCAGTGCTCTCCTCTGGCCACTATGTCGGTCCAGCTGCCATCCCTCGGTGCAGGTGCCAGGGAAGACCCCCACTGTGTCCTCTTACATGAACAGAGGGAAGTGCGGCTGACACACATGGGCAGTGTGTGGGTGCTGATGTGTCCACGCTGAGCCTTTAAGTTGAAAAATGAAGAACTGGTTCAAAACACACCAGAAGGGAGGCCATTCTGTCGGCGGGTCCCGACTACACCACTTCCTCCTAAATCTCAGCAGTTGCCGATAGGAAGGAGAAAATGGGGAGAACCCAGGGAGACGACGTATTGCGAAGCGTTCCTGTTCACTATTTCTTGTGCAGGCAGAGGTCTTCTGAATTCAGCACCCATAAGATAAGCACCAAATCAGACAGTACCCATATGTCACTTTGAAAACTACATTTTTATGGAGAAACATTGAAGTTGAGCCATGGTTTCTGATGTATGGTAGTAACTAAATACATATTCAGTAAACGAGTAACCACTGCTCTGTGCCAAGCATCGAAAATATAGAAACCACAGTAAAGCAGAGAGAACAAGTCTACGTATGAGGGCATGTTGTCTGGAAGGGCTGCCCCGACCCAGGAGCTCTCGGCCTGAGCTCTCTCAACACTTTGCTTGTGAGGTGCTGCCCTGTCCATTGTAGGAGGTTGAGTGGCATCCCTGGCTTCCTCCCACTGGATGTTAGTAGCAACCCCTCCCAAGTGCAGCAGACAGTTGTCTCCCGACGGTGCCCACTGTCCCTTGGCAAGGGAGGGTGGGTGAAATGACTCTGAGAACTGCCACCCTTGTTCCAGGGTTGGGGACCTTGTTCCAGGGTTGGGAACCTGAAGCTGAAGAGAAGAGGACCACGCCTTCTGCACCCTGAATTCACACATACCCCATTCTTATTAAGAGTCTACTGAACTAGCCCTCCCACCCTGCCATTATTCCCATTCCTCTGCAATCTATTTAAAAGAAGGGGAGGAAAGAGAGGGAAGGAGAGGCGGGAAGAGTTCTATCAGCTGGGGAAGGATGAAAGCGAAGTAAGACTCATCTGAGAGGATGAGTCACAAAGAATGACCACAGAGAATACTTGCAGCTGCCTTCAGCTAAGAAAAACACTTCCCGATTTCCCTACTCTCTGGTTCAATGAGCAAAAGGGGAAGAACCCAGAAACAGAGGGGAAGAAAAGCTCAAAGGCAGTGAAACCCTCTTCCCCTTCAAGTCCTTGGACTTGATCCAGTGTGGAAAGGAGAATAGCATTTTAAATCATCATGGAGTAACTTCTGCTTTGTTGCCAAGAACTAGTAACAGGAACAAAATTTACTCTCATGCCTGACACACACAGAAAAAAACAAGACAAGGCGGGCACGGTGGCTCACACCTGTAATCCCAGAACTTTGGGAGGCCAAGGCGGGCAGATCACCTGAGGTCGGGAGTTCAAGACCAGCCTGACCAACATGGAGAAACCCGTCTCTATTTAAAAAAAAAAAAAAATAGCCAGGCCTTGTGGCGCATGCCTTTAATCCCAGGTACTCGGGAGGCTGAGGAGGAGAATCGCTAGAACCCAGGAGGTGGAGGATGTGGTCACCGAGGTCACACCATCGCCTGGGTTTTGATCGCCATGCTGTACTGCTGTTCTGCCTTGCAGGAGAGCGCTGGCACAGGATGTGGGTGCAGGGACCCAGCTCTGCGGGCAGTAGCTTGCCCTATTCCACTCAGCAGGGCCACTGAGGCCCTGGGACACAGCCAGTGCTGAAGCTGCTGGCTGTTTGGTTGCAACTCAGAGTTAAAGGACTCCCAGTGCAATAGATTTCACAGGAAGGTGCTGGGAGGAGGTCTTGATGTGTGTGATGGAGTGAATGTTGTTTGCTGAGAGGCGATGGCAAGGAACACGGAGCCATTCCCAGGCAGGAAATTGCTAGAATGAGTAAGCAGTGTGTATCAGTCATGCAAGAGTTAATCCAGTTCCCCAATCACAGGGACATTTGACCCTGTCCCCACTGCAGACTCAGATGCTTTCAGCTTATTTCTATCTTAGCAGTGACTCGGCACTATCTGCCTGTTTATCTTTATTCTATGGAGAAACGCTGAGCACCTGCTTATTAAAAATCATCCCTTGTTCACAAAGAATCAATACGTGGGTCAGAGTCTGCTCTGGGCTTTCAGCTGGGAAACGCTGTCAGCCCCCTGACATCCCACTCTGATCCCACTTTCCCACTCTGTCTTTGAGTCTGTTTCTTAACTCCTTCAGCGCCGCCTGGATTGGGGTCTCCAGGACGGAGCCGTCTCAGCAGTAAGGTCTTTCGGTGATTAAGCTCTCCCATCAGGCTTCCTCACTGCATTAGAGCAATGACTCTAAGCCATTGGCATAGCGATCCCTGTTGGGTCCTCAGAATAACCTGAGCTAGGCTTTATTTTTAGTCCGTTTCACTGATAGGAAAACTGAGGCACGGATGGGTGAAACAGCCTACTCTGGGAGCTGGTGGCCTCCAGGTCACAGGAAGTGCTGCGGCGGGTCAGGGCTTTTTGGAGGCCCCAGCGTGTGTGTGGGCTCCTGCCACACACCTGCTGCTCCGCATTGTGACCCAGGGACTTACTTTTCTGGCTCCACATCCTCCTGGTATTAATATTTATTTAAGAAAGCCCTGGCTGCCTCACTCCACCCTGCAAACAAGTTTCTGTCCCTTCCTCCCGGCAGTATTGTTACTGCGAAGCCCCCAAGAGCTTTCTGCTCCGTAGTGCAGGCACTTCTGCACAGGTCTCCACCTTTCCCGGCAGGGCCCCAGGACCCCTGGCTGCTCTGACTGACTCCCCCTCCTCCCTGGGGTTCACATGCACTTCCCCACACCCCCTACCCCACCCCAAGCATGCCAGTCTCCTCCTCCCACTTTCTGCTCAGGAGTCTTCTTTCCCTGACGTCTTTCCCAAACCGCTTCATTCAAAATTGCAACTGCTTTTATCTGTCTCCACCACACTCTTAGTGTGCCCAGTGCATAGAAGGATGCCAGGTGCAGTGGGCACTCAGTGGTCGCTCCATGGGTGGTGCTCCTTTGGCAGTAGCTAAACCCTGGGCCCCAGGCTAGGAGCTTCAAACGCCTCAGTTCTCACCCACAGCTGGGTCCCTGGAATGAGCTGACCTGAGCCTGTGGTCAAAATACTGTTTGCCAAATCAAATAGTTCCCTCACGACTCGGAAACCAGGCCTGTGACTTGCCCCTATGAATCTCTTCCTCCTGATATGTTTGGTATATCTAACTGCAAATCCTAATGATTTTCTAGACCTTCCATGATAATTTCAGTAATTCCCAAATTAGGTTTTGTTTGTTTCCAAATATGTGGAATGTATATGAGGGACGGCCTTCCACTGGGAGGGGAGTCACCGGCCAAAGGTTTGAAAACGGAGTGAGGGTTATTTTCAGTCCCTCAAGTGTAGAGACTCTATTTAAAGATTAACTGATCACTTTGTAGGAATTAAAAGAACGCATTTGAAACCAGAAGAAATGGCACATTTACGGAGGTAACAAATGTTCAATGAAGTCTGGGAGAGGCCATTGTGTTGACTGTCCTCCTGCACTAGGCCCCGCAGGCCAGACCAAACCAGAATGGAGCCAGCCGTGCAAAGTGCCACACCGTCTCACTGAACTTAGAAGTCGGCCTGTTTCCAAAAAACAGGGAGGTCCCAGCAGCTCATCAAAAGAGCCCCAGGAAGCAGGAGCCAGCCTGCTAAGGAAGCCCCTCTGCCTTAACTCATCCCAGGAATGCCACTTTAAAGTGAACGGTGTGCTTTTCCTTCCCTGTTTCTGCAGCCTTCAGTGTTTCCTGTCTACAGAGCCCCTCTGTGTGCTCAGCTTTGAGAACACCTTTTCCGTTTCACAGGGAGATGCTGCCTGGTCCAGGAAGTCACTTGGAAAAGCCAGTTGAATCTTCAAACTCCATTTGTCCAAATGTTATTTGACACAAACTACGGTGAGCCTAGGGAACTTCCCATGCCCCCATCCAGTGTACCTGTAGAATAATTGGCCCTTATTAATAAAGGCAATGCTTACGGAAGAGGGTCGAGGGAACTGTTGCTTTGGGACTCAGCTCATTCAGGATACTGTTTCTCAGCCTTTCAGCATCCCAGAGTTTATTGGGTCCAGAAAAATTATTTCACTATAACCAACCTCCTAAGGGTCTAACAGACAAACACCAGACCACTAATACTCTGATTTCCAATGAGATCATTTTACTTTAGTGACCAAAATGTCTTTGTCCATGATTTGTCCCCTCACTGATGCTCTGTGTAGCGGCTGGGCCTGCAGGCAGGTGGACGTGGCTGCTGAGAGACTGACAGAGCAGAACCTCACTGCTGGGCTTCTCCGCCTCCAAGCCACGCAGCGATCATAAACATCTTTTTGACACTCTAGAGGCCCCTTCACAAAAAAACTTGATTAAAGTATTTGACTCAAAGTTTTAGTGACTCAATGATTTGCTTTTGCTGATCATAAATAACAGATGGGTTAGCGCTTAGCATAAAAATACACGTGAATGTGTGGATGTGGATGTGTACATGTGGATATTACATGTTTATCCCATATGTCTATGTATCTGTCTCAAGCTAGTGAGTCACGCAATGCCTGCCAATTGTTAGGAACTTGCAAGATTTAATTGTGGTTGTATCATGATTCTTATCTCATTGTTAGTGTATGTAGTCACACATCTTACAACTTTCTTTTCCTTTATTTTTTTTTTTTTGAAACAGAGTTTCACTCTTGTTGCCCAAATGGAGTTTCACTCTTGTTGCCCAGACTGGAGTACAGTGGTGCGATCTCAGCTCACTGCAACCTCCGCCTCCTGGGTTCAAGTGATTCTCCTGCCTCAGTCTGAATTGCTCGGATTATAGGTTCCTGCCACTATGCCCAGCTAGTGTGTATTTTTAGTCGAAACAGGGTTTCACCATGTTGGCCAGGCTGGTCTTGAACGGCTGACCTCAAGTGATCCACCCGCCTCAGCCTCCCAAAGTGCTGGGATTACAGACGTGAGCCACCGCGCCCGGCCCTGTCATTCAGCTTTCTAATGAAGTAAGCCAAGGAGCAGATTCATTATTTGTTATCCTGTGCCTAATATTCCTTTGGTCAATTTCAGTGTTTACAAATATACTGACTTTTAAGCATCCAGGATTTGATTTGTTTTTGGAGATCTAATAGTGATATAAAGGATTATTAAAGAAAAATTTGAACATGACTTTTACTTCACAGGATGATTTCGATCATAATTCATGTGTACGATACAATCTACTATTAGTGTAATAAATACAATCGACCACGTGGATCAATCAATCAGATACGTGATGTCAACAAAATGAAGGGCAAAAACCAAAAGATTATTTCAATCGATGCCGAAAAAGCATCTGATATAGTTCAACGTCCCTTCATGATAAAAACCCTCAAAAAACTGGGTATAGAAGAAACATACCTCAACATAATAAAAGCCATGTATGACAGACTCACAGCTGGTAACATACAGAATGGGGAAAAACTGAAAACCTTTTTCTTCTTAGATCTGGAACATGAGGAGGATGCCAACTTTCACTGATGTTATTCAACATACTACCGGAAGTCAGCTAGAGCAATCAGACGAGAGAAAGAAAGAGCATCCAAACTGGAAAGAATAAGTCCAATTATCCTTGTGAACAGATGATACGATCTTATATTTGAAAGAACCTAAAGATGCCACCAAAAAGCTATTAGAACTAAGAAACTCAGTAACATTGCAGAATACAAAACCAACATACAAAAATCAGTAGTGGCATTTCTACATGCCACAATGAACACTCTGAAAAAGAAATAAAAAGTAATCCCATTTGTAGTAACCAAAAATAAAATTAAATACCTAAGAATTAACTTAACCAAAGAAGTCAACGTCCTCCACAATGAAAACTATAAAACACTGAGGAAAGAAATTGAAGAGAATACCAAAAAATGGACATATATTCCATGTTCATGGATTGGGAGAATCAATTTTGTTAAAATGTCCCTCCTACCCAAAGCAACCTACAGATTCAGTACAATCTCTATCAAAATACCAATGACATTCTTCACAGAAATGGAAAACACAATCCTTACATTTATACGGACCCATAAAGAACCCAGAATAGCCAAAGCTATCCTGAGGAAAAGGAACAAAACTGAAGGAATCACATTACCTGACTTTAAATTATACTACAGAGCTATAGTGACCAAAACAGCATGGTACTGGCATAAAAAACAAACACATAGACCAATGGAACAGAGTAGAAAACCCAGAAACAAAGCCACACAACTATATTGAGCTCAGAACTTGAGTGGTCACCTCTTCTCCATGACCCCATAATACAGGAAACTCCTCTTCTGTCAGATTTCCAGACATGTAATGAGATCTAGCAGGGATTTGTCAAGTGTTCTCCAAACTCGTCTCATTATTCCAGCCACAGAGCTTGTAAGGGGGGCGGTTACATAACCATTGAACATGAACAGAATTGCCGTCCATCCAAGCCCATAGGCATTTCTCATGTGCAATATCTCATGCCCTTCCCACATGCAGGTGACATCAGGTAACAGGAGAGGACAGAGTCTCAGACAAGAAGGCTAAGTATCAAACTGCCCCGTCCTTGTCCACACTGAATGCAGCATTTAAGCAAGAAACAAGCCCCACCATGTTAGGCCATTGAGGCCATGGGCTCTATCTATTAGAGCTGTTAGCATGACCTACGTCACACCAGGGTTCCACGCTGCTTACTAGGATGTGGTCCACAGAGAGACCCTCGCCAACATCTTCCCAGTTCTGACTTTCCTCTCAAGCTTGCGGGGAACCTCACTGGACTGGGTTTAAGGTGAATGGGAGGCTAAGGTGAAGACATGGCTGGTTCTCTCAGAATTCACCCATTTTTAAATCTTACCTTGATCCCAGAAGCACACAGAATGTGATGTCTTTGCTGTTTGCACCAATCTGACAATTACTCTTAGGACTAAATGGCAGCTTTAAATCTCAGGACTAGAATCAAGCACCTTCATGAGAGAAAGCAGACTTTGCCTACCATTAAGATCAGCCACAGAGACGTACTCTGAGTAGCATTCTTAGAAGCAGTGGTGGCAGAGCACCTAACAGTTAGAACCGCAGGGTCACAGAACCAGGGGCACAGAAATGTACCTTCAGTTTATGAAAACGGTGATGCTTGCATCATTCCAGGCCTGCAGCTGCCTAGGACAGGAGTATAACCCTCATGATTGCCAGGTGAACTCAGTATCAGTGTAAGGATGTACTGGTTAGGTTCGGTTTAACCACAGTCTCAAAGTGACCCTTGGCCCTCGGGACATTCTCCCACCCACGTTACCCCCAGAGTCACTTCCTGTCCTTATATAACTGTGGCCACATGTGGGACTCCTCTTTTTGGGGCCATGGCGACTCCTGCACAGTTTTACTGACATATCTTGTCTGGTCACGGCTGGACTGTACGGGGCCCTCTCCACAACAGCAGCAGCCAGTGCACAGCTGTCCACACTCACCTCCAGCACTGGGGCTGCAGGAACCTGGAGCCCATCCTCACCCCTCTCAGTGCAGACCTTTCACCCCATGTTTTTCCAACAGAGGCCCTTCACCATGGCCTCAGTGCGCCAGCTCTCTCTTTGTGTCCCACTGAAGTCCAGCTCTTAGCTGGGGCCCTTCCTGACTCCATAGACCAAAGGGGAGCTGAAGTCATGACCTTTCAAGCAGCCACATTTATGTCCTCCAGACTCTGTAGTGATGGGGACACAGGCCACTACTGCCTTCTGAAATTGAAAGTAGGAAAGGGGAAAATCCAACCCTCTCTTAAGTTCCAAAGTTCCATCTCCTCTCCTGCATTAGTCAGATTTCTCCAGAGAACAGAGCCGACAGGATATACAGTCTTCTCTTGGTATCTGCAGGGGGCTGCTTCCAGGACTCACTTCATAGATACAAAAATCCATGCATCCTCTAAGTCCCATGGTCAGCCCTGGAGAACCTGCATAGATAAAATCAGCCCTTTATATCCTCAAGTTTGCATCCCCAAAATGCTATATTTTCAAGCCACATTTGGTTGCAAATGTAGAGCCTGTGGATACAGAGGGCTGACTACCTTCATTGAAAACAATCTGGGTATGGGTAGAACCGGGCAGTCCAAACCCATGTTGTTCGGGGGTCAACTGTATATAAATATGCCAAAGGAGACATGAGAGAGTGGGTTCACACAGTTATGAAAGCTAAGAAGTCCCATGCTCTGCCATCCGCAAGATGGGAAACCAGGAAAGCTGGTAGCCTGTTCAGTCTAAGTCCAAAGGCCTGAGAATCAGGAGTGCTGAGGGCCAAGGGCAAAAGACGGATGTCCTGGCTCAAGACAGAAAGAGCAAATTCACTCCTTCTCTGCCTTCTTGTTCTGCTGGAGCCCGCAGTGGGTCGCACGATGCCTGCCCACACTGGTGAGGGCGACTTTCTTTACCCAGTCCACCAACTCAGGTGCTAACGTCTTGGCAGAAACACCATGATAGACACTCCTTGAGAGAACGTTTTACCAACTGTCTGGGCATCCCTTAGCCTAGTCAAGTTGTCACGTGAAATTTACCATCACACCCTTCAAGACTCTCCTTTTGAAAAATACTGTTCCCCTTTTAAAGGGGAACCATTTTTCTAATTGATGCAAAAACAGGTTATGCTAGATTATAAAAATGATTTCAAACGTACATCTAGATACTTTTAATAATAATAAATTAACTATCGCTTTCACCCAAACCACGTGTTCTTGATCCTAAACTCGAAAGTTCTTCTACGCTGGTATCCTCTGGGGCTAATAGCAACTCCATGACTCCAGACTCAAATGAAGGCTGGTAGTCCGTTAGGATAAAGAAAAGACTGGTCAGTGTCTCAACTGCTGTGGGTCCAAGCCTGTATTAGTGACACAGGACTCATCAGCGTAGACAGCTACTCCTCTAGTCAGGAGTGTCAATTACTTCAGCAACTTGTTTTTTTGGAAAAATTGACATTTTAGGGTAATTTTTATCTAGGAAAGGAATCATTTTTTCCTATTTTCTGTCTTCCTTTTTCTTAACTGCATAGACAAAAAAAATCGAGACAAAAATGCTGGCTCAGGTTTCTGGAGGTTCACTAAGGGAAAACAATATATTGCTTTAAGCACAGGGAAAAAGAACCATCAGAATCGGACGTACAAAGTAGTTTTGGGTATGGTAAGGAAAACACATTGGTTGCTTTGCCAACGTGGAAAGGCACTGATCATGCCCTTGGCAGCCCGAGTACTTCCGTGTGGGAACACCCAGTTAACCTGGGTTCTACGGTTCTGAGGAGAGATGAGGGCACGGGGCCAAGCACCTTCCCTGGCTGGGAAGGTGCACACGTGGGCAGACGCTCCTCACCACCATTGTGTTTCTCCTGTGTCTCCAGTGAACCCAAGAAACAGGCTGGACAGAAAAAGAAAAATAACAAAGGCAACAAAAAGCCTTTCTTTAAAAATAAGATATAACTAAATCTCAGTAGACGTTGTTTTCCTAAGGACAATCAGAAGGGGGCTGGGTGTGGTGGCTCAGGCCTGTGATCTCAGCACTTTGGGAGGCCGAGGTGGGTAGATCACAAGGTCGGGAGATCGAAACCATCCTGGCTAGCATGGTGAAACCCATCCCTACTGAAAATATGAAAATTAGCTGGGTGTGGGGTGCACATCTGTAATCCCAGCTACTCAGGAGGCTGAGGAAAAAGAATCACTTGAACTTGGGAGGCAGAGGTTGCAGTGAGCCGAGATGGAGTCACTGCACTCCAGCCTGGGCGACAGAATGAGACTCCATTTCAAAAAAAAAAAAAAAAAAGTCAGGAATTCGGTTGTATCAGTTATGCACACTCACCAAAATATGAAAGCCTCATGAAAAATAAGCATGCCACTTTCCACTAATATAACTTGCAATTTACAACACAATAAAACATACACATGTGCGCACACACACACACACACACACACACACGACTGATCAAGGAGGAGTAAAGCGTAGAATGACCCTTCTGCCACAGACAAAGATAAACATCACCAGGGCATAGAGCATGCCCACACACTGGCCGTCTGCAATCCCCCTTCCTCCCTTCTCATAGCCCTCTGCCCATGGACCCTATTTTATTCCCAAATAATTACAGCTGTGCCTCTATTCTGCACCGTAAGTAGCCCTGAAGTCTCCGGTGGTAAGATAAATTACCATGTTCGCCGATTTACAGCAGACTCATCTTTATTTGAATTATTCCTGACGCTTTTGTCATCTGTAACAAAAAATTTCACCTTCCTACTTCAAAAAGAGGCAGTGAAGCATGTAACAAATTATAAAACAAAATTGTTAACATCAATATAAACCAATCTTTAAAAGGGATGCCTACAAATATTATTTAAAGTGGCCACTGATGTCTTTAAATCCCATCAAAGTAAACAATTGCCTTTTTTTTTTAACCTCTAAAGGTGGCAGTCTGAACGTTAATGGAAAGAGTTAGAGAATTCGTTTTCCGGCTTGATGGTCCTGCCTGTAAAGCGTTGGCAGCGATGCCTCTAGCCCACTGGCGTGTCACCCATTCCATTTCCTACGCAGACTAGCTCTCTCCTTCTATTCATGAAGTTACATCTCACCTCATTTGGATTCTGTCTCAAATGACTTGCTGATGTCAGCCCAATTTAGTTAGGAATACATTACATTTAATTAGTCAAAAACAAGTATGTTTTCAAAATCTGGTATATATAAAGCAATGTTAGATGTTATGACACTGATTTTCAGAATGGAAAAGTTATAAATCTAGTTAAGATGTAGGATTTATTATATGTAACATATATTGTACATATGTGATAAATTGCGATTGTACCAATTACATGACAAATGTTGGTGCTATCGAATGACATTGGTATTATGGAATTCCTGAGAACTGAGTGTTTATGCTGCCTGCTGGAATCTGGACCACTTCCTCCCTGGCAAACAGTGTTGCTATTGAAATTGCATCCCAGATCACACACTTAAAATCAAATAAAAAGTAAAGCACAGCTACGAGTTTTAAGATTTAAAAAGGTAGAAATGTCTAACTTTTACAAATTAAGCATAGGTCACAGAATGTTCATGCTTAGAAGGACGCCAGTGGCTACTGGATCCTAAGCCCTTATTTTGCACATAAATATGTACAAAACCTTATCCAGCTGATAAACTCAGCAAAGCTGCAGGATACAAAATCAACGTGCAAAGATTAGTTCTGTTTCTTACAGTAGCATTGAACAATATGAAAAAGAAATCAAGAAAACAATTTAATTTACAATAGCATCAAACAAGAATAAAATAGGAATAAATTTAACCAAGGAAGCGAAGCCCAAGAAACGCAGTTTTGTAACCAAAACTACAAACATTGCTGGAAGAAATTAAAGACAATCTAAGTAAACAGAAATGAATCCCTTGTTCATGGATTGGAAGAGTTAACTTTATCAAAATGACCGTATGGCCGAAGGAGATTTACATATTCAAGTGCGTTCCTTAGCGAAATCCCAGTGGTGTGTTTTGCAAAAACAGGAGAACCCATCCTAAAATTCATATGGAATTTCGAGGGGCCCAGAATTCCCAAAACAATTTTGAAAAAGAAGAAAAAAGTTCAGACTCACACTTCCTGACTTCAAAACTTACTACAAAGCTAGAGTAATCCAAATAGTGTGATACTGACATTGGGAAAGACACAGCAACAGAAAGAAAGAGAGCTCAGAAGTAAACCTTCGCATTTGATTTTTGGCAAAGCCACAAGACCATTTAACAGGACAAGGACAGTCTGTTCAACAGTGGTGCAGGACAAACTGAATATCCATATATAAAAAGTGGGGGCCTTACTTTGTACCATATACAAAAATTAACTCAAAATGGATCAAAGACCTGAATTGAAAAGCTAAAACTAACTATAGTAGAAAACATAGAAACAAATATTTACGACATTGGCTTTGGTGATGATTTCCTCAAAATGACACCAAAAACACAGACAACAACAAGAAAAAATAGATAAATTGGATTTCATTCAAATTAAGAACTTTTGTGCACCTAAGGACACTCTCAGGAGAGTGAAAATATACAGAATGAAAGAAAATATTTTCAAATCGTATATCCGGTAAAAGGTTAGTATCCAGAATATACAAAGAACTCCTACAACTCAGCAACAACTGCAATAAAACAAAAGCAACCGCAATCAGAAGTGAACAAAGGACCTGAACAGACATTTCTCCAAAGTTACACAAATGACCGATAAGCACGTGGAAAGACTCTTAGCATCACCAGCCAAGAGGGAGATGCCGTCAGAACCACAATAAGAAACCGCTTTACATCCAGTAAGACGCCTGTTATCAAAGAACACAAACAAGAAACCGCTTTACATCCAGTCAGACGCCTGTTATCAAAAAACACAAACAAGAAACGGGAAACAAGTGTTGCAAGGACGTGGAGAAATCCAAATTTCTGTCCGTTGCTGACAGGTGTGTGAAAGAAACGGTGCGGAAAACCGCTGGATGATTCTTTTAAATGTTCAACTTGGAAGTGTCATAAAACCCAGAAGGACACCCAAAATGATTGAAAACAGGTATTTTAACATCAGTCTTCATAGGAGCATTCTTCACGATAGCCAAAAGGTATCAGCAACCAAAATGCCCATCAGCAGGTGATATATATCACATTTTTATTATCCATCATGTATATTATACATGTCACACATATATACGTGACATAGACTTCACGAGGACTGAGTGACAGTCATTGCCACAGAAATGAAGCAGTGGGCTTCAATGCCTGAGAGCCCCCCATTGCAGTGGGGGCTCCTGGCAGGGAGAAAATTGGCCAGACCCATGTCTCACAATGGGACACTATTTATCCACATGAAGAGGCAATTCTGACACAGGCCTCACATGATGAACCTTAAAGACAGTGTATGAAGTGAAACAGGCCAAACATCATATGATTCCACCTACACAAGATGTCGGGATAAGCAAATTCATAGAGACAGAAGAGCAGTTACCAGGGGCAGGAGGGTCGGAGACACTGGGTTTGTTTGTTTTTTTTTTAACGGTTACAGAGTTTCTGTGTTGAGTGAAAACCTGTTCTGGAAATAGATACTGGTGATGGTTACACAACATTATGAATGGACTTAATGCCACTGAATTATAAACTTCAATATAATCAAAGCTTCTTGGTATTATATTTTATCACAAAATAATCATGTCTTTAGCAAACGGACAGTTTTCTTCTGCCCAAGCTTTGTGCCTTCCATTGCTCACTCTGATTCAAAGGCGAGTCCTCCAGTACAACAGGGGCGCGACGATGTGTTCCTCCTTTGTCTTCCATCCTTCAGATGGAAAGTGCCACCATCTCAACACAAAGTGCGACGTCGCCCGCAGGACTTTATCTGAATTATGAAGTGCCCATTTATTACCAGTTTGCTAAGTGTTTTTCTCATGAATGTGTTGTTAAAAATCTTTTTTTTTCCTTTGAGACGGAATCTGGCTTTGTTGCCCAGGCTAGGCTGTAGGCTGGAGTGCAGAGGCACAATCTCAGCTCACTGCAGCCTCTGTCTCCCAGGTCCAAGCAATTCTCCTGCCTCAGCCTTCCGAGTAGCTGGGACTACAGGCCCGTGCCACCGCACCCAGCTAATTTTTGTATTTTTACCAGAGAGGGGGGGTCTCACCGTGTTGGCCAGGTTGGTCTCAAACTCCTGACCTCAAGTGATCCAACTGCCTCAGCCTCCCAAAGTGCTGGGATTATAGGCATGAGCCACTGCTCCCCGGTTGTTGAATTCTTTTTAAATACTTTTATGCTTCATTAAAATGGGTCATGGAGGGGTTTTTTCCATTTATTTATCATGGCAAACTGCAGTGGTGAATTTTTCATTGTTAAACCTGTATTCCTGAGAACTACCCTACTTACTTGCTTATGATGCAATGTGTATCTTAGATGTCGCTGCTTTCAATATGCTATTGATTTGTTAAATGTTTGTGCCTATGTTACCGAGGGATTATTTCCAAATTTCTAATTTTTACAATGTCTCTCTCGGTTTTTGGTGATAGGCTTATGTATCTGGGCTTCATGAAATGAGTTAGGAAATGTCTCACTTCCCTGAAAGTATCTGTGCAAAATCCATTATATTCCCTCTTTTAATGGGTGGTGGAATTTACCAGCAAAACTCTGAGCCCGGAGTGTGCACATGGGGAGAATTTTGATAATGATTTTGAATCCTTTAATTAACACAGAGATATTCATATTTTCTCTAATATCTTGTATTAGCTTTGTTAAGTTGTATATATAAAGGACTGCCTATTTCATCTAAGTTTTCACAATGCTGCCATAAACTTTTTCTTAATATTTGCTCATTCTGTTTGCTGTGTCTTGAGTCTCCTTCATTCCTGACAGGCAATCCGAGTCTTTTTCTTTATCTGCCTAGGAAGGTAGCAATCAGTTCCATTGCTATTTTAAGTCAGTCAGCTTTCGCTTTGTTCTCACTATTGCTTATCTCTTTTCTAGCTCACAGACTCACCCTAATACGAGTGTTTAATGTGTAAATTTCTCTGAGAACGCTGCTTCATCATATCAACAGATTTTCATGTATTTTCATTATCACTCAGCTCAAAATACAGTTTCTTTTGTTTTGTAATTGTTGGTACTTTTCTAGATGTTTTGTTATCACAGATTTCGAATTGAATTTCACTGTGAGCAGAAAACACACACTGTATGCTCTGAGTCTTTCTAACTTACCGAGTCTGTCTTGGTGAACCATGTGCACTTGGGAAGAACGTGCCAGCTGCAGTTTGAGGGGTCAGAATTTTTTAAGAGCATCCAATCCCTCAAGGGCTGACTGTGTTCTTCACATCCAGTTCTTAACACACTGGTCTATTGATTCTGTGGGTGTCTGACAGATGTTAACATCTCTACTATGAATTGTTTGTGAATTTCTCCTTTTATTTCTGTTAGCTTGGAAACTCTGTGATTAAGTGCATGCATATTTATATTTACAATGTCTTCCTGATAAAGTTGACCCTCGTCTCACTATAAAATGTCTCTGTTTATCTTTGGTAATACTCCTTATCTTGAGGTCTCTTTGATTTGATTTTTAAATAGCCTTGCCAGCTTTCTTATGCTTTTGTTTTCTTGGTACACCTTTTGTCCAGCTAGTTAAATATAGAATAATAGATACATCAGAAGCAAATAATGACAAAAATAGGTTTGAAGTGAATGACGGTGAGCCAGAGATAAAGTTTACAAGGACTGAATGAGAAATGAAGCCATAGGTTCCTTGCCTGAGAGCAGAAGTTGCAGAGTGGAGGCTCCTGGTCGGGAGAAAATTAGCCATGAAGGGCAACCAGGACGCCTGTGACCCCCCACACCAGGGGCGGAGAAGCATCAACCACCACTAGATTCGTGAGTGCCACAGGAGAAGCAGGGTTCTTATGGGGATAGGGTGGGGGTGGGGAGTGCTCATTCTAACAAAAGGGTGAAGAGAATCTTCAGAGAAACAGTTTGAGTGAATAAAACATAGATACGAGTTTATGTTCTTTGCAAGGACATGAATGAAGCTGGAAACCATCATTCTCAGTAACTAACACAAGAAAAGAAAACCAAACACCACATGTTCTCACTCATAAGTGGGTGTTGAACAATGAAAACACATGGACACAGGGAGGGGAGCATCACACACTGGGGCCTGGAGGTGGGGGGCTAGGGAAGGAACAGCAGGGGGTGGGGGGAATGGGCAGGGATAGCATCAGGAGAAATACCTAATGCAGATGACGGCGGGGGGGGGGTGGATGCAGCAAACCACCACCATGCTACGTGTATACCTATGTAACAAACCTGCACGATCTGCCCCAGAACTTAAAGTATAACAAAAATAATTTTTAAAATAAAAAATAAACATAGATACTGATGGACTGAAGGGAAGCTCTGAAACCCAGTCTTGTGCACCCAGCATCGGAGGCTCTAGTGAACAATTAGCCAGTCTCTGCCATGGATATTTTCTAATATTTTTACTCCAAAGTTTGAGTGAAAAAGAAAGGGGACATCACTGTAAAAAGGAAAAGGGGTGCTCTGCTGGATATTCACTGAGCTTGCTGCACTTCCAGAGGCAGGCAGAGGCTGGAAAGGCATCGCTGCACCCTCCTAGCACAACCAGACATACTCATCTGACAAAATTACAGCAACATGCAGTCAAGCCTTTCAGTAGCCTGAGTATCATCATGGAAAACTATGTGCCCCTCAGAAAGGCAAATGTGTGTTCAATGACAGAACCCTACACTTCCAAAGAAAAGGTAGAGGCAAATTCCCAGCGCATAAGTCATCAGGGAAGCAAGACAAATCCCTTGAGATTCTTGTGAGGCAGTTGCTGTCAAGGCTGCGTGTGAACAGATGCCTCGTGTCTGTTCTCTGGCCCCGCTTCGCATCTCCACAACCATCCCAGAGAGGAGCGAGGGCCACAGCTGCAGTCAGAACCATGGACAGCTCCCGTTCCCACAGCGTGGAGTTTTCCTTCAGGCTCCTGCCCAGGCTCCGCCTAACCTTATGGTGCTTGTGTTACATTAGAATATTTTTTTTCTTTTTATTTGAAACAGAGTTTAACTCTTGTTACCCAGGCTGGAGTGCAATGGCGCGATCTCAGCTCACCGCAACCTCCGCCTCCTGGGTTCAGGCAATTCTCCTGCCTCAGCCTCCTGAGTAGCTGGGACTACAGGCACGTGCCACCATGCCCAGCTAATTTTTTGTATTTTTAGTAGAGACGGGGTTTCACCATGTTGACCAGGATGGTCTCGATCTCTTGACCTCATGATCCACCCACCTCGGCCTCCCAAATTGCTGGGATTACAGGCTTGAGCCACCGCGCCCGGCCATATTAGAATATTTTAAAGCTCTCTTTGTGAAACCTGGTGTCAGTTAGAATATCAGCTGCTTGTCAAAACGTACTTAACCCCATGCCAGATTTTTTAATGTCAAGCGTAATCACAGACGTCATCCACATATGCCCAGAGAAGCGACCCAAAGGAAATCGAAACAATATTGGGAACACCACTGACTGTGCCAGAAAATTTAATCAATGCAGGCATCTGGAGATTAAGGAAGTTGAAACCTCAGTGAGGCTGCTTCTCTGTAAAATGAACTCTGAAGACACACAACACAGTGGGACTTGTCCACAGTCCCAGTCCAACGGACGGGATGAAACCTCGGTTTTCTCTAAAGCATTCCCAGCTCTCAGCAGTATGCAAGGGGACCTCTAAAAGCAGTGCACACCTGCCAGGTGAGCATGAGGGGAGCTCAGCCTGGCGCCCACAGGGCTGCT
This sequence comes from Saguinus oedipus, assembly GCA_031835075.1. Taxonomy (NCBI): domain Eukaryota; kingdom Metazoa; phylum Chordata; class Mammalia; order Primates; family Cebidae; genus Saguinus; species Saguinus oedipus. Next base: position 20,809,020 of record CM063174.1, read on the forward strand.
GTGGGTGATGAAGACACAGGGCAGTGCTAAGCCAGCGGAGGAGAGGAGAAAGAGCAGAGCTCAAGCCAAGACCTGAGCGTGAGTACTTTCTGAGTCACTCTGTGTTGGTTTCCACTGGATTTCCTGGCTGTGTGGGAAGCCAGTGCTTTGCCTCTCTTGGGCAAAAGCTGAACAGAAAAAGACTTCTTGGCATTATGCAAAGCACCTGAGGACTTCTAAAGTCCATGTCTGTTCCCATGGGAGGTAAGCGGTGCTGCGTAAGACTTGCCAGAACGAGGAGAGAGAGGGGAGTAGAAGGGAACCCCATGTGCATGCAGGAAGCAGGGTGAGGTGAGGGTGGGGTGCGGTGAGGGTGAGGTGAGGGTGGGGTGGGGTGAGAGTGAGGTGAGGGTGAGGGTAGGTGAGGGTGAGGTGAGGGTGGGATGAGGGTGAGGTGAGGGTGGGATGAGGGTGAGGTGAGGTGAGGGTGAGGGTGGGATGAGGGTGAGGTGAGGGTGGGATGAGGGTGAGGTGAGGGGTGGGTGAGGTGAGCTGAGGGTGAGGGTGAGACGAGGTGAGACAGGGCAAGGTGAGGGTGAGATGAGGTGAGCGTGAGGTGACGGTGAGGTGAGGTGAGGTGAAGGTGAGGTGAGGTGAGGTGAAGGTGAGGTGAGGTGAAGATGAGGTGAGGTGAGGTGAGTGTGAGGTGAGGTGAAGGTGAGGTGAGGTGAGGTGAAGTGAGGTGAGGTGAAGGTGAGGTGAGGTGAGGTGAGGTGAAGATGAGGTGAGGTGAGGTGAGTGTGAGGTGAGGTGAAGGTGAGGTGAGGTGAGGTGAGGTGAAGTGAGATGAGGTGAAGGTGAAGAGGTGAGGTGAGTGTGAGTTGAGGGTGAGGTGAAGGTGAGGTGAGGTGAGGGTGAGGTGAGGTGAAGGTGAGGTGAAGGTGAGGTGAAGGTGAGGTGAGGTGGGGGTGAGGTGAGGGTGAGGTGAAGGTGAAGGTGAGGTGAGGGGAGGTGAGGGTGAGGTGAGGTGAAGGTGAGGTGAGGTGAAGGTGAGGGTGAGGTAAGGTGAAGCTTAGGTGAGGTGAGGTGAAGGTGAGGTGAGGTGAAAGGTGAGGTGAAGGTAAGGTGAAGGTGAAGGTGAGGTGAGGTGAGGTGAGGTGAGGGGAGGGTGGGTGAGATGAGGGTGAGGTGAGGTGAGTGTGAGGTGAGGGTGAGGTGAGGGGAGGGGAGGGTGAGATGAGGGTGAGGTGAGGTGAGGGTGAGGGGAGGTAAAGGTGAGGTGAGGTGAGGTGAGGTGAAGGTGAGGTGAGGTGAGGTGAAGATGAGGTGAGGTGAGGTGAAGGTGAGGTGAGGGGAGGTGAGTGTGAGGTGAGGGTGAGGTGAGGTGAGGGTGAGGTGAGGTGAGGGTGAGGTGAGGTGAGATGAGGGTGAGGGGAGGGGAGGGGAGGGTGAGATGAGGGTGAGGTGAGGTGAGGTAAGGGTGAGGTGAGGTGAGGGTGAGGGGAGGTAAAGGTGAGGTGAGGTGAAGGTGAGGTGAGGTGAGGTGAAGGTGAGGGGAGGTGAGTGTGAGGTGAGTGTGAGGTGAGGTGAGGGGAGCATGGGTGAGATGAGGGTGAGGTGAGGGGAGGTGAGTGTGAGGTGAGGGTGAGTTGAGGTGAGCTGAGGTGAGGGGAGGTGAGGTGAGGTGAGAGTGAAGGGGGGAGGGTGAGATGAGGGTGAGGTGAGGGGAGGTGAGTGTGAGGTGAGGGGAGGTGAGGTGAGGTGAGGTGAGGGGAGGTGAGTGTGAGGTGAGGGTGAGGTGAGGGGAGCTGAGGGTGAGGTGAGGTGAGGGTGAGATGAGGGTGAGGTGAGGGGAGGTGAGTGTGAGGGGAGGTGAGTGTGAGGTGAGGGTGAGGGTGAGGTGAGGTGAGGGGAGGTGTGAGGGGAGGTGAGTGTGAGGTGAGGGTGAGGTGAGGTGAGGGTGAGGGGAGGTGAGGTGAGGTGAAGGTGAGGTGAGATGAAGGTGAGGTGAGGGGAGGTGAAGGTGAGGTGAGGGGAGGTAAAGGTGAGGTGAGGTGAGGTGAGGTGAAGATGAGGGGAGGTGAGTGTGAGGTGAGTGTGAGGTGAGGTGGGGGAGGTGAGTGTGAGGTGAGGGTGAGGTGAGAGGTGAGTGTGAGGTGAGGTGAGAGGAGGGTGAGGGGAGGTGAGTGTGAGGTGAGGGTGAGTTTAGGTGAGGTGAGGTGAAGAGGTGAGGTGAGGTGAGGTGGAGGTGAGGTGAGGTGAGGGTGAGGTGAAGGTGAGGTGAGGTGAGGTGAAGGTGAGGTGAGGTGAAGGTGAGGTGAGGTGAGGTGAGGTGAAGGTGAGGTGAGGGGAGGTGAAGTTGAGGTGAGGTGTGGTGAAGGTGAGGTGAGGGGAGGTGAGGGCAAGGGGCTGTAAAGGTGAGGTGAGGTGAGGTGAAGGTAAGGTGAGGTGAGGTGAGGTGGGGTGGAGGTGAGGTGAGGTGAGGTGAAGATGAGATGAGGTGAGGGGAGGTGAGTGTGAGGTGAGGGTGAGGTGAGGGGAGGTGAGGGTGAGGTGAGTCTGAGGTGAGGTGAGGGGAGGGGTGGGTGAGATGAGGGTGAGGTGAGGTGAGGGGGGGTGAGGGTGAGGTGAGGGTGAGGTGAGGGTGAGGTGAGGTGAGGGGAGGGGAGGGTGAGGGTGAGGTGAGGGGAGGTGAGGTGAGGGTGCGGTGAGGGGAGGTGAGCTGAGGGTGAGGTGAGGTGAGGGGAGGTGAGGTGAGGGTGAGGTGAGTGTGAGGTGAGGTGAGGGGAGGGGAGCTGAGGGGAGGTGAGTGTGAGGTGAGGGTGAGGTGAGGGTGAGATGAGGGTGAGGTGAGGGGAGGTGAGTGAGGGGAGGTGAGTGTGGGGTGAGGGTGAGGTGAGGGGAGGTGTGCGGAGGTGAGTGTGAGGTGAGGGTGAGGTGAGGTGAGGGTGAGGTGTGGTGGAGGTGAGGGGAGGTGAGGGGAGGTGAGTGTGAGGTGAGGGGAGGTGAGTGTGAGGGGAGGGGAGGTGAAGGTGAGGGTGAGGTGAGGGGAGGTGAGGTGAGGTGAAGGTGAGGTGAGGTGAGGGTGGGGTGAGGTGAGGTGAGGTGAAGGTGAGGGTGAGGTGACGTGAGGGTGAGGTGAGTGTGAGGTGAGGTGAGGTGAGGGGAGGTGAAGGTGAGGGTGAGGTGAGGTGAGGGTGAGGGTAGGTGAGGTGAGGGGAGGTGAAGGTGAGGGTGAGGTGAGGTGAGGGTGAGGGTAGGTGAGGTGAGGGTGAGGTGAGGTGAGGGGAAGTGAGGGGAGGTGAAGGTGAGGGTGAGGTGAAGGTGAGGTGAGTTGAATGTGAGGTAAGGGTGAAGTGAGGTGAAGTGAGTGTAGGTGAGGTGAGGGTAGGTGAGGTGAGGGTGAGGTGAGGGGAGGGGAGGGGAGGGGAGGTGAGGGTGAGGTGAGGTGAGGGGACGTGAGGTGAGGGTGAGGTGAGGTGAGGTGAGGGAGGTGTGAGGTGGGGGTGAGGTGAGGGAGGTGAGTGTGAGTTGAGGGTGAGGTGAGGGGTGGTGAGGTGAGGGTGAGGTGAGGTGAGGGGAGGTGAGTGTGAGGTGAGGGTGAGATTAGGTGAGGGGAGCTGAGGGGAGGTGAGTGTGAGGTGAGGGTGAGGTTAGGTGAGGGGAGCTGAGGGGAGGTGAGTGTGAGGTGAGGTGAGGTGAGGGTGAGTGTGAGGTGAGGGTTGTGCTGGCGATGCAGGTAGTTTGCAGCAGAGTCTGAGGGAAAGGCGGGCGCATGAGGAAGTCATTGTCCCGTGTGGGTGTGTCTCCAGCAGTGCAGTGGGCGCTGAGCGCCACTGGGGCAGGTATGGCCGCCCACACCCAGGCACGCATGAGCAGGCCGCGTGTGAGTCTCAGCACACATAATGGTTTCAGGCGTGCACACGGGAACAAAGCACGTCATTTCCTCCTCTTGCTGCTCTCTCCGCACTTCACAATGTGACATCAGATATGTGAGCATCTGCCACGCCGAGCAATTCCCTGCTTCTCCGTGGACACTCGCAGGTGCCCTGCAGTTTAACGCAATTGTGACGCTATCTCCCTGTGACAGCAACAGACCCTGCAGGGTGAGGGCTCATCTCACAAAGCTGCCCCCACTGCAGACGCCAGTCACAAGCACAAGGTCCCCGGGTCACCTGCAACTTCTGTGTGACTTGCCTGAAGTCGGAGGCCCCACAGCACCCACCTCATGTCTGATCATTCGCGATGGAGGCTCGCTGAACTCGGGGAACCATCACTGTTGGGTTTTTATAAAGCGCAAATCAACAGCTAGGTGAAGAGTTACACGGGGTGAGGTTAGGAAAGCTTCCGAGCACGGGCTTCTGTCCCAGTGGAGTTGGGGCACGCGACCCCCTCACAACACGTGGGTATCTGCAGCACCCCACAAGCTCCCAGAACCCCGCTGACTAGGGCTTCATCTAGGCGTGACTGATTATTAACCCACCACCAGCGTCCTCCCTCTCCCTGAGGAAGGCGGCCGGAGGGAACTGAAAGCTCCAAGGTTCTCATCAGGGCTTGGACTTCCTGGTGACCAGTCCTCATCCAGGAACCATGAAGAGTTGCCCAAGAAGAAGAGACGCTCCAGTCATCCAGGAAATGTCAAGGGATGCACGAGACCTGTGCCAGGAGCTGGCTTCAAAACCCCAATATGAGAACAAAAGATCCTCCTAATATCCCTACTTACAAGGGTCTTAGGAGCTTTGTGTCAGCAGCCGGGGATACATTTTTTGCATATTCTTATTATTCACAGGGTGGAACATATGTTTAGAGTTGAGAAGTATCTGCGGTTGGTGGCAGCCACCAAGATGTTCGGCAGGAACACCTGTCTCCTCCGAGACAGGAACGCAGGCGTTAGCTGCCTACGCTGCTCCTTTCCGGAACCCCCACGCAACGCATCAAGCACAGGGCAAAACGCCATCTGGGCACAAACGGCAATTCTCTAACTTCCCTTTCTCTTCATGGATACGGTAGGTACACCCTTAACTAGTCAGTCAAACCCACAAATCAACCACTGGTACCTGCATTCCTCTCCTCTACCGGCCATCTCAGAGGGCAGAGCTGCTCACCTCCCTTGAGAGTTTCAGGAACACACACTGAATCCTGGAGAGCATTCTGGAAACTCTCAAACAGGTGTAACTGAACGCTTCTCCCAGGACTTACTGGATTTGATGAATCTAATTCAAGATTGTAGGAAGCATCTTTTCTCTAGCGGGTTGTTGTTGAAAATTGAGAAAGAATGCCCCTGAGGCTCAAGGCGTTTTAACTCAATTCACTCAGAAATCTCAACATAACCACTGCTGTGAGCTGCGGTGCTCGCCCGCCTTCTGTGGCTAGCAGTGAATTAACGAGCCGACTCCCTGCGGACGCTGTGACCGCTTGCCCATGTAAGTCGAGTCCGAGGGACTCATCTGGGCTGTTTCCGTAAAAGACAGTGTTATAAATAAAATAAATGAACCACACGTAAACATTCCTGGCCAGAATTTGGAGCTTGAATTTTTTTAAACAATCTCTCAGGAAGGTAATTTTCAGATGAAGAAATCTGATTTGGGTGTGATGACAGCATATCCCTCGAAAGTGACAAAAACATATGAACTATCGATCACGCCGTATGAACTCATCACTATTTTAAATGATTTAAACCCCTAAAATCTAAGAAACTGTAGGGAAATGTGCCTGGACAGTCACACCATGTGGAGACTGCAGCTGCACATATCCAACCTGCCATCAGAAAGACGCCTTCCAGACAGCAACCTCACCATCAAACGGAAAAGCACTCCCTGCTGGCCCGTTCTCTGCTCTGTCTCACTGACTGGCCTGGTGGTTTCTCCACAGTGGAAGTTGGACTAAGTTCCATCACCCCTGTCCCCAGAAGCTACCCCAACACCTCGAGCAGCCAGGACATTCCATGCTTCACACCTCCAGGCTTGTGCACGGTCAAGACACCCACCCGGTCTCAGCCCCTTAAAACATCCTCGCTGAGGGATGGGTGGGAAGAAAAAAACCTATATTTTCTGTTTGGTTTTTTTGTTCCTTGGCCTGAGCATTTGATTATTTTCTAGGAATCATATTCATATTTTCCTCTGGGAAAAGAAATGCACCTCGACTCCCAGCCCATGTGTACCCAAGCCTGGAGACTGAATTGCTTCGAGGGTGACCAGATGTTGCAATCAGAGCCAATGAATGCAAAGACGGGCATGCAGGGGGGCTGGGACCCTTGTTGTTTCCTGCTAGATGCCACGACCTCCCTCAGAATGGCAGAAATGACAAGGAATGACAGCACCAGATGCTGCTGAGGACGCAGAGGAACGGGACCCTTCGGATACGGCTGCTGGAGATGCGAAACGGTGCAACCGCTCCGGAAATCAGTTTGGCAGTTGGCTTAAAAAGGCACCTAACGTGTCGGTTGGTACATTTTAGCATATGTTAAAATTAAGAACTTCTGTTGCAGAGGTGCAGAAATCAATAATGCCCTTCTATTGCTTTAGCTTTATACTCTCTTTTAGAAAATGTCTAGAATAAAAAAGTGAAAACCCATCGGTTCGTTGTATCCAGATCCATCTCATAAGCAAGGACACACAAAGACTCAAAACAAAGGACTGGAGGAAGACTCACCAATGAAATGGAGAGGAAAAAAAAAACAGAAGTTGTAACTTTCGTCTCTGACAAAATAGACTTTAATAGTAACAAAGACTAAAACAAAGAAAGACATTACATAATGGTAAAAGGATCAATGCAACAACAGGAGTCAATGATCATAAATATACATGCACCCAATTCAGGGGCACCCAGATACATAAGACAAGTTCTCAATGACTTATAAAGAGACTTGGACTCCCGCACAATAATAGCAGGAGACTTTGACACCACATTGTTAATATTCGACGGATCAACGAGATAGAAAATTAACAGGGACATCTATGATTTGAACTCAGACCTGGAACAAGTAAACTCAGTGAATATTTACAGAATTCTTCACCCCAGGTCCACAGAACATACATTTTTCTCAGTATCACATTACACCTATTTTGAAAGTGACCACATAATTGGAAGTCAATCACTCTTCAGCATTTGCATAGCATTTCACAGACTTAAATTAAAAAAAAAAAAAGAAAGAAAGAAAATGTCAGATTTTCAGTTGGACAAAATTGTGAACCTTTCTATTAATGTAATGGTTTTGTCACAGCTTTCAGTTTCTGCAAATCACTTGCACTGAGGATTTCTGGGTGGTTACAGGAGAGCTGTGAGGCCCTGCTGGCCCTTTCCTCCTCCAGGAGGGTCAGTGTCCCTGGACTTGAGGTCCACTCTGACACGGGTGGTGGACGTCAGCCCTGCGACATGCCGGGGAGCAGCAAGACTGCACGAAGCCTGGACACAGTTCGAGGTGGAGGGAGCAGCTGACCACGACACGCTCCCCAACCTTATTTTATTGTCAGCGCCCGGACCACAGGCTGCCGTGGGTGTACCCCTCGGTACCCTTGGGGGTCAGGAGAACGTGCACAATAGGAGAAGCAGAAGACCAGCAGGGTCTTCCTTGAACAGCCACCGTGGGGCCATACTGAACTCGCCCTGGGGTGGTGATTGCAGCCCATCTTCACACCACACTAAGGGCCCTCCCCGGCCTGCTGTGGGGCACAGTCACAGACAGTGTTCCTATACTGTTCCAAGCCATCAGCGTGACAGCCACAAGGCTAAACACAGTACCAGCGAACCGAACCAGACCTTGGTAAGCGGGGCTCAGGTGATGACCAATTTGGGTGCCGTCATAGTCTATTCAGCCACTAGAACAAAATACCATAGACCAGTGGACTTAGCAACAGCAGAAATGTCTTTCTCATGGCTCAGAAGGCTGGGAGGCTCACAGTCAAAGGGCTGGCAGATTCGGTGTCTGCTGAGTGCACGCTGCCTGGTTCACAGAATGGCACCTTCTCACTGTGTCCTCACCCAGGCAGGACCACAGAACTCCCTGTTCCTGACATAGGGGCAGTAATTCCATTTGAGGGGCTTCGTCCCATGACCCAATATAGGAGCACCCAGAGACATAAAGACCCCACCTCCTGATATCACCACCTTGGAGGTTAGGGTTTCAACTCACAGATTTTGGAGGGACCCACACGTGACAGCTCGTGCAGGTGCTGAGCTGTCACGTGTGGGTCACACACTGGATGAGCCTGGATGCCCATCACACCAGGGCGGTGTCCACTGACCAGCGACCTAGCCTTGGAGGTGAGAGCACTTTCGGTGGGAAGAGATAACACCTCACAGATAGCTCAAGTCCATGCAGCGAAAGCGCACGCCCATCAGCCATTGGGGGGCCCATCCCAGGTGCCTTCACTGTATCACGGCCGGTGGACAGCCGGGAGAAGCAGTAAATGCTGACCGAGCCTCCTTAGAAATGGTCACACTGTGCTGTTGTTTTGATCACCTACTCGTTACCTCACGAAGAGGGAGATTCCCACTCTAGAGCCGTGGAGATGGCCAGATCCAGGACACTAACCCTGGACACAAGAGACAGACAGCAGTTTATTCATTAGTCACATACATTCCGAGGCGTGGGAGACACCGCATGCCGTGCACAGCCAGACGGGGGCTGCTCTTGGGAACAGACTGGACCACCAGGGGCTGTGGGAGGCAGGCTCTGTCATAGCAGGAGGGTGAGGGGACCGTATTCCCATGGGAGAATGTGATGCACTTGTTTGCAGGGAGCTGAAGCCCTGTACTCAGGGATGAGCAGGGTGGAGCCTGGTCCCTGAGATAAACACGGCTGCCTAGCTTTGAGAACTTATCCACGCCAGCCGAGTAGAGAGGGGACCTTGCAGTGAGGCCGTACAAGCACCTCCTGCTTTTACCAGACGTCAAGGCGGCACATAATACTGATTGGAGCCTTACACCACACTTAAGCCCTCCAGATGTAACTATAGATTCAGCTGCATACACAGAGGCATGCATTTGGAGAAGGCTTTACCAAATTATATTCAAAGCAGGCTAGAATTGAGGAGAAAAACAGTATCTTTCAAGCTGTTGCTATAAGGCATAAAACCAATAGCCTTACAAAATGTCCACATTTCATCAGTATTTCGTCTGCAGCAGGAAGATAATTGGCCTCAAATTCACCGTAGAGCTGCAGCAGTAGGGGTCAACTCTCATGGCCCGTGTCTCGGGGAGCAAGAGCCCAGAACGATCAGGCACGTCTGACCCAGATGGGCTCTGTGAGGATCGCTCTCCTGGGCACCAAGGCTGAAATCTGTTCCCTAATCTGCTGTCACACTCCACCTCCTGGTCAGCATAGAAGAGAGGGCTATGGCCGGGCGCCGTGGCTCACACCTGTAATCCCAGCACTTTGGGAGGCCGAGGCAGGTGGATCACTAGGTCAGGAGATCGAGACCAGCCTGGCCAACACAGTAAAACCCCATCTCTACTACTACTAAAAAAAAAAAAAAAAAATTAGCCAGCTGTGGTGACACGCACCTGTAGTCCCAGATACTTGGGAGGCTGAGGCAGGAGAATTGCTTGAACCCGGGAGGCGGAGGTTGCAGTGAGTCAAGACCACGCCACTGCACTCTAGCCTGGACCACAGAGTGAGACTCCATCTCGGGAAAAAAAAAAAAAAAGGGAGGGCTACAGCATGATTATCTACGGATCTCAACAGAGCAGCACCCAGTGAAAATAAGCAAAATAATGTTTCAGCAGGTACTGGCTTTTTAACACGAGCCAGTCAAATAAGGCTCCCTCCCCTTTGAACACCGTCCGTGCTCCTGCAGGCTTCATGCCTCAAGTTAGAAGCAGGGCCAGCGTGCCCAGAGCCACCCAGTCATGAGTCTGCTGCCCCAGAGAGGGCCACGTGGCTGCCCTGCAACGTGCTACGCCCTGGCTCCCGTGCCTCCTCTTCCACAAGGCAACAGCATAGCATGAATTGGAACCATCAAGGCGAGCACTGCTGCTGCGGCCTCAAACACCATGTTCCCTTAACGCAAAAAGCAGGCCACGGTGGAGCAGCCGTTAGCGAGGACTGGGTGAGGCGCAGCTCCCAGAGGCCAGTGCCCTGCCTCAACCAAGTGACCAAGGGAAAGAAATGCAGTATTTCTTCCCCACTGGCAGCCAAGGAAGACCCTGAAAAGGGACCATGGAAGGGTAAGTGCCACGCAGGGGGAGCAGCTTCGGTGCACGGGGACCAAGACAGAGCTAATGGAGCCCTCCTGCAAACAGGTGGCTGGACGCGCAGCCCGCATCTTGGGCGGACCGTGAGCCTCCGGACACCTGCGGTGTTATGAAGGCGGCACAGCGCATCAGGGCCGACACCTTGGAGCAGCCGCCAGGAGGGCTTTCAGCCTAGGACGTGGTTTACAGCTAGCTCGTATTCACAGAAAACTTTCAAAATAGAGTGTATGTGCTACCTACGTACAATGGAGACTACTCAGCCACGACGAAGAGTGAAATCTGGTCATTTGCAGCAACACGGATGAACCTGGAGAACGTTATGTCAAGCAGAATTAAGAAACGCACAAAAAGGAAATGCTACCTGTTCTCGCTCATATGCGGACCCTAGGAACACTCATCCCTCAGGTAGACAGGGTGGAATCTGAGTTCCCAGAGGCTGAGACGGGCAGGCGGAGGAGATGATGGGGAGAGAGACTGGTGACAGTTAGCGGAGGAAGAAGGGCCGGTGTTCTGTGGCACAGCAGGGTGACTACGGAAAATATTACAGTGCGCATTTCAACACAAGAAGACTCTGGATGTTCTCACCACAAAGGAAAATGTCAAGATAATGATTATGCTAAATATTATGATTTGATCATTACATGATGTGTACATGTATCAAAATATCCCATAGAAATGTAGAAATATTATGCATCAATTCAAAACCACACAAAAAAAAGACATAAAAGCAGCTAGGAAGGAAGCCTGGGACAGTTTTGCAGCCCTCAGAAGGAACCTACCTTGGTGACAGCTTGATCTTGGACCTCCAGCCCCCAGAACTGGAAGGCAATAAATAACTGTTTAGCCCAAAAAATAAAGATGAAAGAATTAAGTTGAAGATTGAGGTAACATGCACAGGCATTTCCATAGCAAAAGCAGCAAACCAGCTTGGAAGTGCCTGATAGTCTTCTGAGCCCCACAGTTGGGTTGTGAATGTCCAGGTTCCCTGCCCACGGCACTGTCCCCTGTGAAACTCAGGCAGTGGACTATGACACGGGCTGATGGCATCCTCCACTCAGGCAGAATTCCTGGACACCTGGCCCAGGAGAGGGAATGCCGTCAGCTGGAAACGGCCTCCCAGAAGCCCCCGTGTCCTGATTATCTTATTTTCCTTCTCAGCGGTAGCTGAGCACCTACTGCACTCCTAGGGACACTGTCAGGAGCAGGGAGTGGCATCCCGCTCACAGGCCAGTTACAGAGATGTGCACGTGCTCATAGGGAGCTAGCCTGGCAGGGATGGGGCTGGCTGAAGGTATTGGAGGAGTCCTGAGGTTTCTGGCCTCAGGCAAGGCGACCTCAGCAGAGAGCCCAGAGCACTGCCAGACAGAACTAAAATCAGCACGTAAAAATGGACGCAGAGCAATGTCAGCGCCCTCCTATGGGGGTGGGAGCATTCCAAGGTGACTTCCCCCGAGGAGCATGCATACCAGAAGTCCCGTGCGAGTGCCATTTGGCCTGCACTGTGCACCTTCCCGGAGGCTGCTGGGCGCTGACGCCGTGATGGCCGGCAGAGCAGCCCCACTCCTGCCCTGGGAGCCCCCATCACTTACGGATTCAACAAAATAATCACAAAAACACAGGTACAATCCCAACAATGGCAACTGACACAGAGAGACAGAGCACCCTGGAGTCCTGCCATTGGAGGGCGGACCCTGTCTGGGAGATGGGCAAGGTGCCACTGTCACAGCTGAGACCTCAGGACGTGAGCGAGAATGAAGCACAGCCAGACGGGAGTGGCACGAGGATCAGCACGTGCAAAGGCCCTGCAGTCGGAAGGCCGACACGACAAAAGCAGGTTGAAACAAGTGCCAGGTGGAGGCCCAGGCTGGAGGTCAGTGCCGGGGCCACGGGCCAGTGGTGTGCATCCACGCCGGGTGGTTGCACTGGGAAACGGACCATAGGAGTGGAGACGCCTTCCCCCAGGGAGGGTGGCGGATGCAGGGAAAGAAGAGAATTTCCTGAGAGCAGGAAGACGGGGTGCTCGGAGGCCTCAGGGTGGGGCAGCAAGAGGCAGACACGAGGTGTCTTAGCTTGGTGCATGGGAAACAGGGAGACATTTGCACAGTGAGAGGGCAGAGGAGTGGCCTCTGAGTGGGAGCTTGTGCAGGGCATGCATGTGCACTGTGTGCACGGGGCACCGAGCCGTGGCGCTGAGTGGGGTGGAGACAGCAAGAGCCGTCTCCAGCACAGCAGACTGTGCCCAGCTGTGAGTTCTGAGATGTGGAGAAGACTCCAAAGAACTAGGCGTAGTCACAGCCTTCTGTTTCCACGAGCTCTGCCTGAGGCTGTAAAGAAAGACTGAACGCTCTTGTGGCCCCTCTGATGTGAATCTGCACACTCAGGGAAGGTGTTTTCTGTTTACCTGGAACACACCACCCTTGCCAATTGTCCTCAAGCCCGCGAAGCACAAAGCCACTTCAAGTCTTATGCTTTCACGTAATGTTACAAAAGTGTTATTTCTCCTCAAATTGTTCTATAAATTTAATGTAATACTAATAAAATCTCCCAGCTGGAATTCTTGAGAAACTTATAACACTTACACTAAAATTATGTGGAAGAACAAATATCCATGATGAGTCCAGTGAAAACTCAACGGCAAAGTGTGTACGTGAAATATTACGATGTTGAATTTTTTGATATTGAACTTCTATTTCTGTTTTGAATTCCAGGTATATATTCATATCTGCATTTTAAAAAATTCATCTTAGTTTCAAAAGGAATTCTTTTGCATAATAATGGAGCATGTTCATGCCAGGGAGATTGCAGATCCTCCTGAGCAGTGGGCTTGTCTTCAGAAAAGGAGCTTTGTAGCTGTGAGCCCAGCGAGCAAGTGGGCTAAAAGGCAACGTTACCATTTTAAATGTGAATAGACAGTCAGCAACCACCACTCCACACTTTCTGTTCAATTTTGAAATGCCACACAATTAATCTTCAAGAGGTGTTTTCACACACGCATTTATAAAGAAAGCCGCACAGGTAGGAGGCGCCGTTGCGGCCTTCACAGAGTCAGCTGGGGACTGCTTCTCTGAGCCAGAGCTCCGACATCGGCGGGTCTGGACAAAAGTCCTGTGCTCCGCTCCCTCCTCAGAGAATCAGCATGAAAACAACAAAAGGAACCCCACAGATATTTTCCTTTGTACAGCAATTTTTCTAAAATGCATAAACAGAATGAATGCCACCGTTTTCTCTCTCTCGTGTGTGTGCGCGCGTGGTTTTATGTGTGTATGCGTTGTGTGTTCTGTGTGCATGTGTTTTGCATGTTGTTTTGTGTGTGCGTGTTTGTGCATGTGTTGTGTTTGTGTGTGTGTGTTGTTTTGTGTGTGCTGTGTTGTATGTGTTTTGTGTGTGTGTGTATGTTGTGTTGTGTGTGTGTGTTTTGTTTTGTCTGTGTATGAGTTGTGTGTGTGTATGCATTGTATGTGGTGTTTTATGTGTTGTGTGTGTATGTGTGTTGTGTGTGTTTATTGTTTTGTGTGTGTGTTGTGTGTACATGTGTGTTTTGTGTTTGTGTGCGTGTGTTTGTTGTGTTTGTGTGTGGTGTGTAGTGTTTATATGTGTGCGTGGGTTTTGTGTGTTGTGCGTTTTGTGTGTGTGCGTGTTTTGTGTGTGTTCTTTGTGCGTATGTTTTGTGTTTGTGTGTGCATTTTGTGTGTGTGTTGTGGTGTGTGTACATGTGTGTTTTGTGTTTGTGTGCGTTTGTTGTGTGTTGTGTTGTTTGTATGTGTGCATGTGTTTTGTGTGTTGTGTGTTTTGTGTTTGTGTGTGTGTTGTGTGTTGTGTGCGTGTTTTGTGTTTGTGTGTGCGTTGTGTTTTGTGTGCACGTGTTTTGTGTTTGTGTATTGTGTTTGTGTGTTTTGTGTTTGTGTGTGCATTGTGTTTTGTGTGCACGTGTTTTGTGTTTTGTGTGCACATGTTTTGTGTGTTTGTGTGTTGTGTGTGTTTTGTGTTTGTGTGTGTTGTGTGTTGTGTGCGTGTTTTGTGTTTGTGTGTGCATTGTGTTTTGTGAGCACGTGTTTTGTGTTTTGTGTGCACGTGTTTTGTGTTTTGTGTGCACGTGTTTTGTGTGTTTGTGTATTGTTTGTGTGTTTTGTGTTTTGTGTGTGTATGCGTTGTGTGTGTGTGTGTGTGTGTGTGTGTGAATGAATACTGCTTCTCGTGTTACTCATCTCTCTCCATCCCGCAATCACAGTGCAGTGGCAGTAGCAGACGTAGAACCACAGGGAGCTGCTGTGGTTTGAGTGTGTCCTCCCCAAATTCCACGCTGAAATGGGATCCCCAATATGACGGTGTTGGGAGGTTGCAGGGCCTAGTGTGGGGTGCTGGGTCACGGAGACAGATCCTTCATGAACGTTACCACCTTCTATGGTAGTGAGTGAATTCTCACTACAATGAGTCCAGGTCAGGTCTAAGAATGGATTCAGTCCCACCAGAGTGGGTTGTTACAAAGCCAGGATTCCCCTTGGTTTTTGTTTCTTCACAAGGGTTTACTTCCCCTTTGACCTTCTCTGCCATATTGTGATGCAGCACAAAAGCCCCCACCAGAAGCCAGGGTCATGCCCTTGAGCTTCCCAGCCTGCAGAAGCATGAGCTAAATAAACCTCTTTTCTTTATAAATTACCTCAGGTATTCTATAACAGCAACACTAAAGGGACTAAGACAACAGACAAATGAAGAAGGGCCCAGGACTCATCCTGGATCCACTCAACCCCTTACCTGACTAGTCCGAGCCTCTCAGAGGGAGATGAAGTAATTCAGCAATGATAGGCATTCCTTGAGAATTTGCTATGTCTCACACACTGTGAGTATTGCAAATCTAAAAAGCTGAGTCTTATAAATAAAATTGTTGCTTGCAAGACATGGCAGAAAATGATGGATGCTCTGTCTCATGGAATTAGAGCTTTAAACAACCCCAAGAACCAAGATCATGGCTCCAGATCTGGCTGAGCATCATAACCATCAAGAATACCTGGTTAACGCTGCAGATTGCCCAGACCCAACTCAAGGCACTGGATATGTCTAGGTGTCCATCAAAAATTACTTGACATACTAAGAACCCAGAAGAGCTCATACTGAAGGACAAGAGACCAACTAACACCAAGGCTGACACAATCGGTATGTCAGAACTTTCTGATAAAGGGAAAAGGCGGGATCATAAAAATGCTTCCATGAGCAATTATAAACATGCTTGAAACACAGTAAGCACAGAAGGCCTCAGCAAAGAAAGAGAAGGCTTAGAGGGGATCGGAATAGGCCTTTCAGAACTAAGAAACAACCAAAAGCAGCCCTTGGAGAATGAATTCAAAGGCAGAATGGAGGAGACCGAGGAGAGAATCAGAAAACCTGAAGATAGAACAATAGTTACCCCATTCAAACGAAAGAGAGAAAAGACACAGGCAAAGGGAACGGTGCTGGGCTGCAGCAGCAGATGTAACGTCTGTGTTTCAGGGATCCCTCGTTACTGCCAGACGGGGTGGCAGCTATGGCCCTGCGTGGTCTCCACTGGCATTCTGTGTGTGCAGGGCTCGTGTGGGGCAGGAGATGTTGTTCATTTCCAGCCGGCAAAGGATCAGCGCCCTAGCTCCCTAGCCAACCTTCTTTGACACACCACGATGGGCGGTTGGGGCTTCTCATTACAGCCTGTTGAAGGGGGAAATCGAGGCTGCCCACAAGTTTTTGCTGGTGTGGACTATGGTAGGGTCACAGTTTGTCCGTGGTGTTGGCCGGAGTAGAACACTTACTGTCTTCACGTTTTCTGTCTTGCTACGTTGCCTTTTTCCTGGTCCTCTTGCTAGAGAGAGCAGGGGTGTGTGTGTGTGTGTGTGATGTGTTTTATATGTGTATGTTTTGTGTGTTTTATGTGTGTGTTTTATATGTGTTTTATGTGTGTGTTTTATATGTTTTATGTGTGTGTTTTATATGTGTTTTATGTGTGTTGTTTTATATGTGTATGTTTTATGTGTGTGTTTTATATGTGTTTTATGTGTATGTTTTATGTTTTATGTGTGTGTTTTATATGTGTTTTATGTGTGTTTTCTATGTGTTTTATGTGTGTTGTTTTATATGTGTGTGTTTTATATGTTTTATGTGTGTGTTTTATATGTGTGTGTTTTATGTGTGTGTGTGTGTGTGTTTTGTGTGTGTGTGTGTGTGTGTTGTCTAAGCTCACTGGGGTTTCTGGGTTGCTGGCTGCGCCAGGGTGTGGCCTTGGGATACAAGAGCTAGAATGAAAGCTCAGGGAACTCACTGGTGTGCTACTGTCCTTCAAGTTCCCCCGCTGATCTGTCTTCTCTTTACCATTCAGTCTTCTTATGTTTGCCGTACTTAGGAGGAGGACTAGAGAAAAGGATTTCAACTCCATTTTGTGGAAGTGGAACTTAAAAGATTTAACAATTGAGATCCCTTGTTATAAACATGAAAACACACTTCCCTAGAGCTTCAGAGAGCGCCTCCTAGCGGCACAGTTTCTCCCTTTTCCATCCACAGTGAGAGTCTTTGCCCACTGGCAATCATTCTTTATGCTTTTGCTTTATGTCAGAAAAATGACAGCCAATCTTACCTAATTGGAACACAAACAGATTGTATTCTAATAATTAACATGAGTCTTAACCTCATGCACACATTCCTAGCAATATGGTGACGTCCTTGAGGATGGCTGGAGGTCATCTCTATTTTCCACCCTTTGAAAGCCGTCATCCCTAAAGGTTCCCTTTCCTTTCAAAACTCAAGGCTGTATTTATTGGAGCAAGCATCATTTGTCCTTATCTTGCCAGCACTAACAAGAGAATCTCAATTCTAAAATGGAATTCTTGGGCTGCCCAGCCCAAGCAGGAGAAAACACATGACATTAATTTCCTTCGAACTCAAAACAGCACGTCCTATAAGGGTCACTCATCTTTAATAACCGATCATTTTCTGCCTCAAGTCTGACTTTATGGTTTAAAGGACATCACATGTACAGTGATCTCATCCCCGCTCGTGGCCCAGTCCGAGGAGCCATTGCTAGCACACCCATTGGCTAGAGAACACTGTCGATCTCAGATAATAGAAGCCATTTGACCTTCTAGTAACAGAGAGAGGAGCCTGGCCTGGAACACATTTTTGCCCCACAGTTCAGGGGTCTTTCAACCAACTTGACTTCCCCCGTATGTGGACCCGAACTGGACCTACCTCTTGCCTGGATGTCCACGTAGTTCTCAACTGAGGACAGCTTTGCCCCCGGAGCACATTCGGCAATGTCTGCGGACATTTTTGGCTCTGAGACTGAGGGCATGCTCCCGGCAACTAGAGAGTAGTGGACAGGCTGGGCAGCTCCCACCGCAGAGAAGTACCTGGTCCCAAACCCAAGGGTCAAGGTGGAGAAACACTGCTAGGTGTAAATCTTGTAATCCTGTTCACAAGAATTGCTCCAAGATACACGTGTCAGTCAGGGTTCTCTAGAGGGACAGATATAATAGGACAGACGGATATATAAAGGAGAATTGACTCACACCATCACAAGGTAAGGTCCCACGACAGGCCGTCTGCAAACTGAGGAGCAAACAAGCCAGTCCAAGTCCCAAAGCTGAAGAATGTGGGCACCAATGTTCGAGGGCGGGAAGCATCCAGCACGGGAGAAGGACACGGCTGGGAGGATAAGCCAGTCCAGTCTTCCCACGTCCTTCTGCCTGCTGTGATTGCGGCTGGCAGCTGATTAGATGGTGCCCACCCAGACTGAGTGGGGGGGGGGCGGTCTGCCTTTCCCAGACCATTGACTCAAATGTCAATCTCCTTTGGCAACACCCTCACAGACACAGGAACAGTATTTTGCATCCTTCCGGCCAATCAAGTTGACACTGAATATTAACCATCACAATACACAACACACACACCCCAGCAGCATTCCTCAAACCGATCTTTTGTAAAACTGGCCCTCAACAAGCCTCCAAAACTGGGGAAGGAAATAGCCAAACAATTTGGGAGACTCTCCAAAATATATGCTTCTTCTAGATATTTTCAGTGCTCACGAGCATTAAAAAGACGTGTAAGAATCCTCTAAATAATAATAAAAAAGAGACATTCTATTTGTTTAATACATCTTTTCCCAAAATAATATGTCCCTGAACTCCCCTTGGTCCAGCTTACTGTTCTATGTGACAAAAATTAGCATCCAAGTGACCTGCAGAAAATGCTTTTACTACAAATTTTTAAGAAGAGTGGCTATTGTTACTTTAAGAAATTTTCATTTTAATATCTATAAGAATAAATACTGCAATAAAAGATAAAATCATCAAGTACAGAAAGTCTATTAACCTGAGTTCTAAATTTCTACTAAGGTGCTATTGTTAAAAAAAAAAAAAAAGCTTAATGCCTCAACCTCTGATGTTATTTTCCATCTATAAAAAAACTGCATTGACCCCACCATACTATTCTAAGAAAAGTATCTTTGTTTTCATCACTGTGAGAAACTAAGACATCAGGACGTCAGGACGTCAGGAGCCTGCTCTTGGTTCCACCATAAACAGCACGCGTCTAGTAGACTAACGATGTTAAAATCTCAAAGGAAAGGTCTACTTATGGATTTATTTGTACATATTTTAAAACAATAGTGGCCCAGGTACAGCCAGGTAGGAGGAATCGGTTCTAGTATTCTAGAGCACTGTGGGTTGACTACAGTTAACAAGAACGTCAAGTTTCCAGTAGCTACAAGGAGAATACTGAATGTTTCCAACTCAGAGAAGTTATTAGTGAGATGTGCTCATCACCCCGATCTGATTACCATACATTACAATGTGTTGAAACATCACTATGTATCCCATGAATTTGTCGATATTTTTAAAATTTGTCAATAATAATTAATTAATGGCCCAGCACAATTGAGAGAATAGAAATTTAAAATCATGCATAATTATAGAACCAAAAAAAAAAAAAACGCTCTATCCTTTCAGTGACCATCCTCTAATTAACCAAAATATTGTATGAACCAACAATATTCAATATTAAGAGATTAATTACACTTTGTACAAACATTAGAATACTATGTAGCCATTAAAATGCTGATTAGGGATTTATAACAATGAGCTGACTCCAAAAAGATCTTGTTACCACAGGGTTGACAACACATGGCTTCAGAAGAGGTTGGTCTTAGAACAGAAAGCATAATCAGATACTATCACTGTGAAACTGCCTTTTATGTGGCGTTGGTGGCTCATACCTGTGATCCCAGTGCTCTGGGAGCCCGAAGCAGGAGGATGGACTGGGCCCAGGAGTGAGAACTTATGGTGAGCTACGACTGACTGCAGCCTGGGCAATACAGCAGGACCCTGTCTCAAAAACATAAAATAAATAATAAAATATAAAAGAAATTCCTCTGGCAGAAGAGTGTCAGAAACAATAGAAGCAGTGAGTTCTTCCACCATTAAAATAGCTTCTAACCGTTGTACGTCTGCCCAGTTGAATTCACTGCCAAGGAGAAAATCCTCTGTGTCCTTTCAAAAGCTTTTCAAATATGGGCGAGTCCCAGGTTTTGTCTTTCCTCACGGCTGAAACAAGTTTCTCCTCTTTTTCCCAGGGGAGTCAGAATGCAGCCAGCGCCTTCCCCATCAGGGTGCCGTCCGCCTGCAACCATTCCTGATTCTGTCCTTCAGGCCCTTCCCACGGAAAGTGGACTTGGCGGCAAGGCAGCTGAGGACGGCTCTCACCTGTGTCAGCATGATTCCACCAGTTTCAGCCAAAGGCCTGTGACCAAACAGCAGGTGTTCGTCCTTCCGTGACGTTCTGTATTGTTCTCCTGTTTCAAGAAATTCTTCTCCAACTCCACTCCAGCTGTCTCCAGCAGACCTGCTCCGCCTTACCCCTACCGTGAAAGTAGAGCTTGGGCTTGGCTGCCATGACTCCCGGCTCAGGTTGTTCAAGGACACAGATGAAGACATGGGGAAGGTGACAGACGGGGGAAGATGCGTGGAGTTCCCGTGACCTCCCCAGGTACCACCCTCCAGGTACCTCCACATGCTCGGCTAACTGGAAGCTCCTAATACTTCTTTTCTTTTAATTATAACAATTTTTTTCCATAAAGTAATTGCTTAGTGGCTCAGAATGTAAAATTTTTCTATTTTGATACAGATTTTTACATAACTATTGGACAAATTCACAATTCGCCAACAGGTATTAAAATTTCTATTACTTCTCACTTCAATATTATGCCAATGATATTTATTTTGTTATTCTGAGCAAAAACAAATGTTCATTTTTCCCCTTAACTGACTATGAACAAGTGAATATTTGCATAGAGAGTAATTATTTAATCTCTGCTGGTAAATAAAAGAGACTGTAACAAAGGAAGCAGCAAATATATGTCCACTTCTTATTAATTATTCAAAAGCTCATCCTAAGTTTCCGATGAAGAAAAGCACAAGGATAGGCATTTTTGTAATGACTGTTTCCATAACGTGTGAGTTGGTTCAATCAGAGAACAGAACTTTAGATGATATGAAATCATAAACTGTCTTTAGAATTCAAATCCACCAGTAGACAAATGAGAACAATCAGGTTCAGACAGGTGTGGTAACTCTCCTCAGCCACATGGTAGGCCAGCAACCCAGAGGGCCCCGTGCTCGCCGTGCCACTGCTGCCCTCGGCATGAGAGGACTCATCCCCACCTCCAAGACAACATTTAATCACAGCACATTGGGTGCTGCGGATCTCATAAGCCACCAACAGTGCAGTCAATCCTGGTTTCTGGCCTATTCTTAATGGCCATAAGTTAAAAATCAAATTTCCACGGTCACTTTTATAAAATGAATTTTGGGATATAGAAACAAATGGCCAAGGTCAATGACATCACCCTATTATATGATAAACTTGAGTAGTCATGCTGCGATGGTTTGTCGCTATGCTGTAGGAAAATCAGGGTTCAATGCCTGCATCACTACACTAAGGACTTAGGATGCCTAACAGATATTTACTTTAAACTCACTCATAAAATATCACAAATGTTCTGATTCATTGCAGAATGTAATTCAGAAAATATTTTAGTCACATGATTTTTGGAAGGGACTATCTTTCAAGGAATGGTACCTAGGGCACCTTGCAAAGGAAAAGTAAGTATTTTGACACGTTCCACAGATTTATCTTATGAGGAACGGCCATTTTGATATTATTTTAAAAATATCATCTTAGTTGGATCATTGGATAGTTTGAGTAGCTATTTTTTTTCTCCTTATTATGTTTGGATCAAAAATGAGGTGCACAGATATTGTGAAACATGATTTCGATGTTTATTTTCTTTGTAAAATCTGAGGTGGCAAAATTGATACTCTCTTTGTTTTTTGTTTGTTTGTTTTTTTGAGACGGAGTTACCCAGGCTGGAATGCAATGGCATGATCTCGGCTCGCCCCAACCTCCGCCTCCTGGGTTCAGGCAATTCTCCTGCCTCAGCCTCCTGAGTAGCTGGGATTACAGGCTGTGCCACCATGCCCAGCTAATTTTTGTATTTTTAGTAGAGACAGGGTTTCACCACATTGACCAGGATGGTCTCGATCTCTTGACCTCGTGATCCACCCGCCTCGGCCTCCCAAAGCGCTGGGATAATAGGTGTGAGCCACTGTGCCCGGCCCGACATTCTGCTTTTAATTCATTCTAAGGAGGTGGGAATAATTACTACACAAAATTGTATAGGACTTATGGATTAAATTGAATTAAATATCTAAAAATTAAGTAGATTTCATATATGCCATAACTATAACAATCTAAACAATTGCTTTAAAAAAGCTGAATTATAATAAATATAATATCCATTATTTTGCCTTTAAATATTATTTAAATTTTTATGGATTTTTTTTAATTTAAAAAGGACACAATTAGAATCCTATGGAAGACCAGAGTAATTCTGGCTGCCTAAAGCAAAAGGCCTCCATATATCTTCCAAACAATCTATAGAGATCAATGGGGAGAAGAGATAACACCATTTAAACCTCACAGCTTCAACATGAGTTGAAGAGAAAGAAAGCACAACAGATTTTAGATTATTTATATGTAAAAAACAAACGCTAATGTCCAGCAGGGCTTCTTGGTACTATTCCTAAACCTATTTTCTATGTTTGAAGTTATATTTAAATGAAAATTAAATAAAAAATAAATAAAATAATGTTGAGTTTATTTCAAGCTACTAGAAACAAAAAAAAGGGTATGAACATGAAAGCAGAAAAATTACAATACAAACCAAAGCACTGGCTACACACACACACACACACACACAGATACACACACACATACAGATACACACACACATACACAGATACACAGATATACACACATACACACACATACACAGATACATACACACACACATACACACACAGATATACACATACACACACATACAGATACACATACACACAGATACACACACAGATACACACACATACACAGATACACACACATACACACAGATACACACATACACACACATACACAGATATACACACACATACACA
Source organism: Saguinus oedipus (assembly GCA_031835075.1). Classification (NCBI taxonomy): domain Eukaryota; kingdom Metazoa; phylum Chordata; class Mammalia; order Primates; family Cebidae; genus Saguinus; species Saguinus oedipus. The sequence continues at coordinate 20,831,702 of CM063174.1, forward strand.
GAGATACACACACAGATACACACATACACACAGATACACACACGCACACACACAGATACACACACACATACAGATACACACATACACACATACAGATACACACATACACACACAGATACACACACACATACACACACACATACACACACAGATACCTTTTAATGTTAAAAGCCATCATTCACAATAACAATAGAATAATTATGAATATTTATGCACCAAGTAACACAGCAACCACCAATACAAGGTGGAAACTGCAGGAGATGTGAGGAGACTCAGACAGAAACAAAATAACAAGAGTAGACTTTGCCATACACCCTCAGAATGAGACAGATCAAGTGAACAAAAACCGGCAATAATATAATACATAAACCACATAATTTTGTCTCAAATTTTGCACCCTGATACAAGAAATTACAACCTTTTCTTAAATACACACATCATTCCTCAAAACCAAACTCATGTTAGAGGCATCGGCACACGTGTTCTATAAAAGGCCAAGCAGTAACTACTTCAGGCTTCAGGGGCCATGGATAGCTGCAGCTCTGCTGCTGTCACACAAAAGCAGCCACACAAAATAGAAAAAGGAATAGGACCGTGTTCCAATACCAAAATTTTAATTTCATATACTTTCACATCTGGAAACACTATTCTTTGAATTTAAAAAATTATTTAAAAATGTACAAATCCTTTTTTAGTTCACGAGACATACAAAACCACAGTCAGTGGACAAATCTGGAATAAGGTTTGTAGTTTGCTAAAGTCTGACATAAGTCATAAAGACATCATAAGTTCTATGAAGCAAAAACTTTAAAAACACAATTACTCTCTGGGCCCAATGCAATCATTCTAAAATTTACAACAAAATCTAAAGGGGTCATCCATATGATACAGCAATTAACAATAATAAATTATTTTCAAATAGTTAAAAGAGATAATGTTGAGTGTTCTTAACACAAAGAAATGATAGATGTTTGAGATACTGACAGATATGCTAATCCAGTCACCATTCATTGCATGTACTGAAACGTTATTATGTACCTCACAGATATGTACAATTGTTCTGTATCAATTTTTAAAATAAATAAAAATTAAAAGAACAATAAAGTGTTTAAAGGAGAAACAAGAAAAACCTAAAACCAATAACCTAAGCTTTAACATCAGTAAACGAAAGAAACAAGAACAAATTAAACCTGAAGCAAACAGAAGAAAATACATTAGAAAAATCAGATCGCATATAAGTGAAATTAAAAACAGAAAAACACGACAGATGAAATTAATGAAACCGAAGGTGGTTCTTTGAAAATATCAATAATATTAATAAACCTCCAATTGAGCTTACCAAGAAGATGAGACAAATTGCCAACTGTCACTACAGAGTCAAAGGACATGAAAATGATAATGGAAATAATTGATCAACTCTCTAATCACAAATTTGATAATGTAGATAAAGTATACCAATTCCTTTAAATATACAAATTATCAAAACTTACTCTAGCAGAAATAGATAATATTAATAGCCATTTATGTATTAAAGAAATGTAACTAGTAGTTTAAACCTTTCAAAAAGAAATCACTTGGCTCATTTTCTTTTACTTGGGAAATTAAAGCAAATATTTAATGAAGAGGCAATACAAAATCTCCATAATTCTTTTTTCAGAAAATAGAAGAGGAAAAAATTGCCAATTTATTTTTTTAAAGACTGAAATGTCCTTAATGACAAAACCAGACAAAGACATTACAAAAAAAGAAAACTACAGAGCCATCTCTGATGAACATAGACACAAATATTCCTAATAAAATACTAGCAACACAGCTTAAGCAATATTTTAAAAGGATAACATATCACAATCAAACCAAGTTCATTCCAAGGGCACAAGGTTTGCTCTATATTTTTAAGCTAATCAATGTAACTAATTTTACCAGGCTAAATGTTTATAATCACATGATTATATTCACTAAGCCATTTAAAAAAAAAACTAGCAAACTATCAATAGAAGGAAATTTCCTTAACATAATGGCAAGCATTTTTTTTTAAAACCTGTAGCTAATATTCTTAATGGAGAGAAACTAATGCTTTTAGAATTTGAAATTTTTTGAATCAATTATAGTAACATCAAAAAGAAATACTGGAATATAAGTTTAAGAATATGTTCATAGGACCTGCGTACAGAAAACAAGAAAACCCTAGAAAAGGCAAACAAAGTTATAAAGAAACGGAGAGTCCATGTTCAAAGACTTACTATATTAAGATGTCGACTCTCCCCAACCCAATTCCATTCTAAATTCCAGGATGTTCTGGGTTTTGTAGACATCAAAAAACTTATTCTAAAATTGTACAGGAAGACAAAGGACTGAGAATATCCAACACAATACTGAAAAAAGAACAAAGTTCGAAGACTGAAACAATCTGATCAAGACTTATGATGAAGCTACATTAACCAAGACACTGTGGTATTGGGGAAATAATCTTAAAATATAGCAGTGGGAAAGAGAGCTCAGAAATAGACCCAGAAAAATCTAGCCACTTGATTTTTGACAGAGATGCAAATGTAACTCAGTGATAAAAGATAAAAGTGATCATTGCCTTATTCATCAATTATTGGCAGAGATGTGAAGTTTCTCACAAATGCTGCCTGTACAATTGGATATCCGAATGCAAAAAGACAAACCTAGACAATGACCTAGTATCTTAGGCAAAAATTTACTCAAAGTTGATTGTAGACTTAAATTTAAAATATAAAGCTATAGAAATTCTAAAAGAAAAGAGAAAGGAATTTGTGTGACCTTACTTCCTGTGATGAAGTTTTAGAAAAGAATGCCAAAAGCATGATCAACCAAGAAAAAATTTAGCAGTTGGAACTTAATTTAAAACTTGTTTTTTGAAACACACTTAAGAAAAGGAAAAGACAAGTGATAGACTGGGAGATAATACTTTCAAACTACATCTCTGATGCATATCCACAGTATACAAAGAATTTTAAAAATTCAACTAACTGAACAAGCAACCCAGTTAAATTCTGGGAAAAGATGTGAACAAAAACTCATCACAGCCCAGGAGCAGTTGCGTGAGCCTGTAATCCTAGCACTTTGGGAGGCTGAGGCAGGTGGATCACCTGACGTCAAGAGTTTTGAGACCAGCCTGGCCAACATGGTGAAGTCTCTACTAAAAATACAGAAACTAAATTATCTGGCGGGGAATACCAGAATGGAATGCAGACTGTAACAAAAGAATCAAAATATATTTCAAATGTATGCCATCACCTCCCTGAAGAGGTGCTTAGTTCTGACCTAAGCAAACCTGAAAATGAGTGATGACTCTGAGGTAAAAGACAAAATAAACTGCCATGAGCACTGGACTCTAGTTGGCAAGGTTGTTTCCCATAGGGGCACAGGTTAACAATTCTAAAACGGTTGCATTTACACGCAGGAAGTGAATAAACCAGTAGAAGGGTGGGGGCGAGAAGAGCCAGGTTTCCCACTGTTGGTGTGGGCGGTTACAGGTGAACAAAGACGACCTGGAAGGAGCCATTGTCCTGGACTGGAGCTGGCGACCTCATGTTTTGCTTCATATAGATACAGACGGGCACACATGGAAGTAATTATAGATGTATGTGTGTAAATGTGTCAGTGCACACGTGTGCTTTCTGCTGAGATGGCCTAGGAGCAACAGCACCCTTGCAGCAAGCACACCTAGCACCTAGAACTTCCTTGCTCATTCCATTTGCCCCCAACCACTAAAAAAGGAACCAGGACTTGGAAATGGCTGAATCTAGGTCTGGGCAGAAAATGTACAAGATAAGCCTGCAGTACCATGCAGCGGTGCTCTAGGACAAAACGATGTTTTACCAAAACAACACAGGAGCCTTCCAGAACGACCTTTTCAACAACTTGAGCAACGAAGTCATGTAGTCTTCCATTATAACCTAAAGTATAAAATAAACATTCAAGGGTCCATCTTGATATAAATAGGTGATGAAATAAATAAGTAAATGCGGGAAGACAGTTTATTGGCTCAGGTGGAATTTCAAATGATTTATATAGATACTCTGCCTTCAAGGGGGTGCAGCATGACTCCCCACCCTTTTAGTGTGCATTTGCATAGGGCGTTCATTTCGTGAAAGGCTGGGGTAGGTAACCTCACGATGGAGAAACCTGGCAAACACCAACCCGGCCAGGTGACCCCGGGAACCACCACCAAGTGACCAGTCACAACGGCTGATGGAGAAACCTGGCAAACACCAACCCTGCCAGGTAACCCCGGGAACCACCACCAAGTGACCAGTCACAACGGCTGATGGAGAAACCTGGCAAACACCAACCCTGCCAGGTAACCCCAGGAACCACCACCAAGTGACCAGTCACACGGCTGATGGAGAAACCTGGCAAACACCAACCCAGCCAGGTGACCCCGGGAACCACCACCAGTGACCAGTCACAACGGCTGATGGAGAAACCTGGCAAACACCAACCCAGCCAGGTGACCCAGGAACCACCACCAGTGACCAGTCACAACGGCTGTGTGTACCCTTGACAGGATGGGATGAGAGTGACAGCTCACCTCTGTGATCTCCCCGCCCACACCCCGTAACCTCATTGTACTCATGAGTAAAGGAATCAGGCAAACTCCAATTGAGGAACATTCTATAAAAAAAGTTTGTCTAATTCTCCTCAAAACTGTCAAGGTCTTCAAAGACAAGAAAAGTCTAATAAATTATTACAGTCTAGCAGTACCCAAGGAGAGAAATGGGTACTGTAATGTGTTATTCTAAATGGGACTGTGAGGCAGGAAAAGAATACTGTATAAAAACAGACAATCCGCACAGCACATGGACCTAGTTAATGACGTGTCAGTATTGGTTCATCAGTGGTGACGAATGTATCAGACTGATGTGAGATGCTGGCAATAGGGCAAATTGGATTTAGAATATAAAAACCTCTCTAACGTTTCAACTTTTCTGTAAATATTAAAGTATGCTAAAATTAAAAGTTTATTTATAACAATTATTAATGCAGTAAGTGCCATGCTGGACATATAGGGTTTTATGGGGGCGCAGAAGAGTAACAGCTAACCCAGTCTTTTTGTCAACTCAAATTATTTTGGAAATAAGATTTCAAACGTTTACATCCAATTTTAAAACATACATTTCCATAAAGAGTTGATTTGCTCATTATGAGAATGTTTACTTAACAGGTATTAAGGGCATGTACAAGGTAACTCTTCGTAACATTACAAATTGCTCTGTCATACAAGGAGCCTAACCTACCGTAACTCTTCATTTTTCTTTTCTAAATATTTTTATTATAAATATAACACACAAACAAAAAAGTAAAGAAACAGGATTTACAGTGCAATGATGGCATCTTAAAGTAAACCTCTTCACTAGACTTCCTCCAAGTCCTCCAGGAGAGCCTTGGAGAAATGCCCCCCGCAGGTCCACCTCTCTCTGCAAACCCAAGTTGTGCTGAAGCAGACAGGAGCAGCCATGTGGTCATTTCCACCCCAGCCCCCAGCAAAGGTGGCTCTCTGCAGCTCACTTGCCTGTGTTAGTTTTCTCTATCCCCCCAGTACTTCCAATACCATCCCTGCACCTGCTCTCCCCTTCAGTGAATTCAAATGAGCCTTCCAATCCCCATTCCCAATCCAAGCCCTCCCAGATGCCATGCTGGTTCCCTTGGTGAACCCCCTCGCAGGGAGGAGCAAGAGAGAGAAGGCTGCATCTGTGTTCAGGTTGCCCTAAGGATCCTTCTGGAATCTTTCTTTTTTACTTCTCAAAGGTTGGAAGCATATATTTTTATTTTATAGAGTAAGCAGATGCCACATTCGTTAGCAACAATTAAGTTAATTTGGAGGGATCAACAACTAAAATAGTCGGTTGCTCTCTCTCTCTTTTATACATTTATTTTGAGGAAAAACTTCCTTGTTGCCCACACTTTCTTCAAGTCCAACTCTGCACATACGGCTTAATTAGACAAATCACAGCATTACTTTCCTCTTGGAATCTTCCCTTTTCTCCTTCAGGGTAAAATGAACTCATTCTGAAATTAGACACCTTCAGAAATCCTCCTCAGCACACCATGCAAACTTTGGCTCACAGTTAGATGTGTTGTTACCTTCTGACCCACCAGGGGCTGGTACTGAAATACCAAAGATGGGCAGAGCCGCTATCAAACTGTCTCCCACTTTACAGATTGATTTTTTCCAAAAGCTTGTTCTTAAAATAGCATGTTAAAAAAGAAACAAACCGTATTACATGTAAGAGCAGTAACTAAAATCTAGGTAGCCTTCAGCCTTCTCTATAGTGTGAAGAGCTGCGTGGTCTTATTAAACACTCTCTCCTTTGCACACTTGACTATTGTGAAAAGAAATTAAAATTCCCAAGACTACTAGGAAAACTGTCCATTTTACTGCTATGGCAGAAACATGGCTGTTCTTTAATTTATATGGAACCTTTTATATCCATTCATTTCTTTATTTCATTTTTAAAAAGTTTATTGAAAACTTACTCTGTGCTATCCACTATGAAGGGCATGTAGGGAGAGCAAAACCATCACAACATGGTTTCTTCCCTCAAGTAACTTACAACACTGTAATAAGACAGATGAGTGAATGCAGTATGACCAGGCAGTAACACCTAATTAAATGTGTATTCCATCACAAATTCTAAGCCTCTCGAAACTTTCCAAATGATTCAAGTTATGTTCAAATAGTAAGAACAAAATTTCCAGACATTCTGAAAACATCCCTTTGCTTGAATAACATCTTCCTCTAAAGCAAAGCACTTCAGACAAAACAACGGAAACAAACAAACCCCCAATGAATAGATAACCTTGCTTTCCGCTGACATCTGTGGAACGGTAGCTGAGTTTTAGATCATTAGATTAAAAGCTCAGGAAGTATACACCACGATCGTCAAAGGAAACGCTTGCATTTCCAAATGGCCCATTTTGTGGCTTCCCACTTGATCCAGTAACGCTGGTTCTCATCACGTGGCTTCTCTCCTACCAAGTTACTTTGGTAGCCGTTTTAAGTAAGTCCATGGAGATCACGTGGAATCATTTAAAATTATATTGTTCAACAGAAGAGTAGCGTGACTACAGTTAGCAATAACGTACGGCATATCACAAAATCGCTGCAAGAGAAGACGCGGACTGTTCCCATCACATAGAAATGGTAAATACTCAAAGTGATGGACACCTCAAATATCCCAATTCTACACATGTAACAAAATACCACATGTACCTTATAAATAAGTAAATTATGAATCAGGAATCTAATATGCAAAAATACAGCTTATGAATCCCATCCCTTCATTTATGCCGCCTCCTATCAAGTGTCACTGTGTCAAGTTGTGAGGGCACAATGGAGCAGTGACTCACAGAATGCGATTCTTTCCTTTCTAGGTATAAAGACGATCTACTGTGAAGACTGTAGCTGTCTGCATCCTCCTGCTCCACAGGTTCGATCAGGTGCTGTGCGCACGCATCCTCCGCTAAGAATCTGCGGTATGCAGGATGCCTCCACTGACTGACTTCCCAGGCTAGTAAGTCGAGGCCATGAAGATCACCATCCCACACCCCATGTCCTGGCTTTCTCTGTGAAAATGCTTAAGCACAGACATGGTAAATAGACTATTTTTCTTGTATTCTGCTCCCTAAGATGCAGAAATATAGCACAATGGTTTTGGTAATGCTAGCAGAAGTGTGGCAAAAGAAAAGGAAAGAAAATTTATAGACATACAAATGAAATAACTATTCTCTGTGCCTCAAAATTGCCTTGAGTCTTAACTGCTGTTGAACTAGCTAAAAGGCTCAAATGCAAACACAGAAGCAATCTTTATAAGCATCGTCAAAGGGCCTCCGACACAGCTCAATTTACTAGTGCATCTGTAAGGTGTCCACAGAGGGATGCAGAGCCATCATTAAGCCGATGAAAATAGACCTCAATCTAATGGAATGATCATTTTAGTGCCGCGAGTGATTCTGTTACAACTGAGGTCCATAAACATGTTAACCTATGTGTTCCTATGCCTTTGTTTTTTTCACTTCCATGTAGAAAATTTGAAATTTTCTCAGGGTCTATGAAAAATTTCATTTGCATATATTGCCATAAGGATAGAAAGGGTAGCTCGACGATGATGACGCAGTGCAACTGAATGTCCAGGTTTCAGACATTAATCCCTTAATCCACAGAAGCAGAATTCCTCCAGTTTCTGATATTAAGTAGCATAAAGCTGTAAAATGTTTTTAAGACACCATCATTACAAAACAAAGCTCCTGAATGTTTAGCCTTTTCTTTGGTGATTTATTTGCCACTTTACTTCCTTCACAGTAGCAAAATTAAACCTGTGAACTATTTTATCACAACCCTTCAGCAAGGAAAGCCCTGAGTCTGGATGCGAGTCCAGGAGATTCGAGTAACTGGCACAGCCTCACCCAGGGGAAGCTGAAGAGAAGGAATGGGCAGAAAGAGTATTTAATTGCAGGAAGATCTGTTTTCGGAGCTGTTTAATCGCAGTTCTGTTCTAAAACCAATTTTCTCCCTTCTCCTGCCTTTCCTAGTACTGCAAGATACACTGCCCATAATCAGGCATTTACACCTAGTAACCTCAAAGGGTTGCACATTTTCATAAAACAGATCAGAAGTTCCATCAGCTAACAGAATAAAATGCCAGTGGAAGTTTTTCACCTTCCTATGGGCTAGGAAACAATCGTAAGCAATAAAGTTCATTCTAAACCTATGAGGGATATTGAGCCCAGATTTATAGTGCTCATGTAACACAAGAATTGTAAAGTGAGCAACTGGCATGAAGGCTGGAGATGAACCAGCTGATCACGTAGAGTTCTGGCAACATTGGCAACATTGCATCAAGCCATTCTATAAGGAAACCCAAAATTCAGGAAGAAACAGCTGCTGCCCAAAACAGCCATGAACCAAGGAAAGTGACAGGAGAATCACGCTCCCGGCAAGTGAAAGGATAGGACAACCTGCAGACAGTAGTAAAATGTTAAAATGGTTAAGTGTTCCAGATACAAGACAGGAACATAAAGCAGCTTTTATTTTTTATCATCTGGGAATTTCTGAAAAGTGATAAAGAGATCAAGACACAAAATCACAATCTCTGCCTTCAAAGAAGGAGCAAAACCTGAACACCAGAAAATCCGGCAGCCAGGGGCGAAGACAGAGGGAAGAGGTTCAGACAGACAGAGGACAGGCACTGAGTGGGGGTAAGCGGGGCGGGCGGGGCGGGAGGCGCAGAGCAGAGGGGAGGCGCCAAGGCGGGGGGCAGGACATGGAGCATGGGGTAGGCGCGGAGGGGGGAGGCGGGGGGGCCTGCAGGAGGGGGAAGGCGCGGTGGGGGGAAGGTGCGGTTGGGGGGAAGGTGCGGTGGTGGGAGGCACGGTGGGGGGGAAGGCGTGGAGGTGGGAGGCGCGGTGGGGGGGAAGGCGTGGAGGTGGGAGGCGTGGTCGGAGGGAAGGCGTGGAGGTGGGAGGCACGGTGGGGGGGGAAGGCGTGGAGGTGGGAGGCGTGGTGGGGGGAAGGCGTGGAGGTGGGAGGCGCGGTGGGGGGAAGGCGTGGAGGTGGGAGGCGTGGCCGGGGGGAAGGCGTGGAGGTGGGAGGCGTGGTGGGGGGGGAAGGCGTGGAGGTGGGAGGCGTGGTGGGGGGGAAGGCGTGGAGGTGGGAGGCGCGGTGGGGGGGAAGGTGTGGAGGTGGGAGGCGCAGTGGGGGGGAAGGCGTGGAGGTGGGAGGCGCGGTGGGGGGGAAGGTGTGGAGGTGGGAGGCACGGTGGGGGGGGAAGGCGTGGAGGTGGAGGCGTGGTGGGGGAGAAGGTGTGGGGGTGGGAGGCGCGGTGGGGGGAAGGCGTGGGGGTGGGAGGCGCGGAGGTGGGAGGCGCGGAGGTGGGAGGCGCGGTGGGGGGAAGGCGTGGAGGTGGGAGGTGCGGAGGTGGGAGGTGCGGAGGTGGGAGGCGCGGTGGGGGGGAAGATGTGGAGGTGGGAGGCGCGGTGGGGGGGAAGGCGTGGAGGTGGGAGGCGCGGTGGGGGGGAAGGCGTGGAGGTGGGAGGCACGGAGGCAGGCCTCGAGCTGCAGAGTCGTCTGCAGAGTGCATGTGTCAGTGATGAGGGTCAAACACCTAAACCTACGTCCGCCCAGCAAGAACTCTCCTGGGCTTGATTTGATTCCAGAAAGCAGAGGAGGAAATTTAAAAAAGGAGGCACAGAGAAAGTCCCCTGAGCAGGTGGGAAGGGAGACTCAGTGTCGGTGCCATAGGCGTATATTTGTATTAGCTTGGAGGAAATAAAGACAGCAAACTGACACGGGCAGAGAAAGCAACAGAAAGCTCCACATAAGAACAGTCCCCGCTGGAGGAACGCGATTGTTTCCTGGGTGTTGTGCCCTGGGAAAAGGCCTTACAGCCGTGGGCTTTGCTCAAACATGGCCAAGCATAGAGGACCCAGAAAAGAACCTACACAGACGTTCTGCAAGAAAAAGAAAGGCCGTGGGGAGGAACCGGGCCACCAAATGGCAGGGGAAAATCTCATCAAAAAACCGTTTCCACAGAACTGACAACAATGATGAAAAGTAAACTCTGAAGTTTACACGCAGCGTGAATTAATCACCTCTATCTTGCAAGAGCACAAAACTAAGATTTTTTTTTTAAAGTTTCGGAAAGAAATGGCAAGAAAACAAAAGGATATGCAGTGTTAAGTTGGCAGCACTCATTAAAGAAGTCTTAAAAAGAAGCTAAATTTATCCCATGAAGGAAAATGAAACTGCAATGCAAAGCAGAGTCGCTGCTAAACACACAGCGGGGCCAGCGAGCGAGCGCGGCCTGGGAGCAGATCCGCCCACCCCTGCTGTGGGGCTCTGAGCAATGAAAGGCTTCAGATCTTTCACAGAAATGAATGAAAAGCAAAGGACGCATGGCAGAGACCACACGAGTCTACAGAGCCCACATTTACCCACCAACCCTTTACAGACAGCGTCACCAGCCTTGACACAGAGAACAGAAATGAGGAAAGCAAGTCAATGACGTTAAAAGATTAGAACAAATAATAAACAGGACACTTGAGGACCTAACACTTTCATCAATAAAGTCAGGCCAGAGGAAAACGTGTGAAGCTGAACAAATACTTAAAGAAGTAATTCAGGAGAAATAAAGTCTGCATCTACAAACTAAAGGATGCACCTCGTCCAGGGAAAATAATAACGCAGGACAGTCCATTTTAAGATCGACATAATCAAACCCAGCAAATTCAAACACAAGAAGCCTCTAAACAGAAGCTAAAAGCAAAGAAAAACAACACGAATCCTCAGACTTCCATAGCAACAGTAGGGCAGAGTGAAGAAACACCTGCAGAATTTCTTAAAAATAAGGGAGGGGTCTACTACACACTGGGGTCTATTGGGGGGAATGGGGGAGGGACAGCCGGGGTGGGGGGAGCTGGGGAGGGATAGCCTGGGGAGAAATGCCAAGTGTGGGTGAAGGGGAGGAAGGCAGCAAAGCACACTGCCATGTGTGTACCTATGCAACTATCTTGCACGTTCTGCACATGTACCCCCAAACCTAAAATGCAATAAAAATAAAAAATAAAAAAATAAAAATTTCTTAAAAATACAACCCAGTTTCTACCCAGCAAACCGTCTTTCAAATATAAACGACTCTGGGAAATTCTATTTTCTTCAGTACTTTCTCAATGTTATACCCAAGAGATAACTTGAAAAATTAGGGCAAAAAAACAGGCAGGGACATTTAATATACTAATATATTAAATCAATGAACATATTATTTATTATAAGTTATATATTAATATTTATGCCACTAAGATAAAAACAAATGTAATAAGGGTTATGGTTCTGGAACACAGTGTTCTAAACCTTGATAGAGTAGAAATAATATAATTAAGAAACGTAATGACGGAAAGGAGCATAGAACATGGAAGACAGTGTGGTTTCCTCACTTTTAATAGTCAGGATCCAAAGGCCAATAAAACAATAATAGAGTCATAAATGGAGCTGAGAGTAAAAAAATAGCAAATATGTGTTTAAACTAGCAAAACAGATGATGGGCGTAAAGGAAGAAATTACTACATGTTTTCTAAGGGAATCTTTCTTAACCAGGAAGAATATTACTCCCTTAGAGAAACTTGAGTATATACAAGTATGTTTTTGATAATCACAATAACTGGGGTTTATTATAGACATTTACTAATCCGGGGAATGAATGCTAAACATCTTGCAATGCATGTGACATTCTTGAACAATGACAAATATTTCCTTCCATAAAAACCAATGGACTGCTATTAAGAAGCACCAAATTAAAGAAGAACCTAATCACAGTATTTTTTAAGGTAATAATTAGCTAGTTAATCACTACAACAAAAATTCAAATCTTCTATTTATCAGAAATAGGACACATATACGCATAAAAATTAAAGGCAAAAAGTAACTTAAAAGAAAACATATGGACTTAAATGAGAAAAGGTATTCCAGGAACATTTTTACAAAGCAAGTTTTTTTATTTTTTATTTTTTTTATTCTAATACTTTAAACATTTGAATACAATTAAAAAGAACACAAGTGAAACAAAGGCAACCCTTTATTAGTGTTATTTACAGGCTAAACTGTGTGATTTACAGTGAAGATTAATAGCCATGCGCCAAATGTTATTAGTGTCCATAGGTCAAAAACTATAGAATATATAAAATGAAATTAAAAACTAAAAAATAGATGACTATATTTTGCTTATTTCAATGCATAGCTGTTCAAGTGGATTAAAAATATAATTTTAGAAGAAATAAATAAGATAATTAGGTAGTTATAATTGCTATGTGATTAATGCTTTATCCTGTAAACACAAATAAGCCTTTTTTTCAAACGCTCATGAGGTTGTCAGAAAATCTGCAAGTAGTAGGCCACAGGGGAAAAAAACCTCAATAAATTCTAAAAGTGGAAATGGCAAAGACGTTTTCTGATTACAACACAATAAAAGGACAGTTTAACTTTTAGTCTCTCTGCAAAAAAAAGAGGCCACCATCAATGGAAAAAGAAAATCCTCTCTTAAACTAATGAGATAAAGATAAAATCTAATTCAAAATTTGAGAATACGTAGAATGGAATCATACTAAAATCAGAAAATGGTCAAGACTTCTGCTATTTCCTGTAATCGAGTAACTGATACTAGACTCACTCTACATGGAAAACAACCACAAAACCAAAAAATATATATAAAAGAAAGTGAACTCTAGATGTGAGCCCACAATTGCTCCAGTTTTCTGCCTGGAGACAAATTTCTGAACCTGGTGCAAAAGCTGAAATCCAAGCAAGGCACGTTAGTTATGAGTAACGGAGGATGCAAAGATCAGAACAGAGGCAAACGCTGAACACGGTAGTGGGAGGATGGAACTGCACCAGGGGATGGCGTGAAGGATGAGTCCTTGGCGAGCAGTTGCTATGGGATTGAAAAAGTAATGGTGATGCTATGCGTGCAGCAATGTTGGAAGAGGTTGGAGTTCTGCCACAGCCTCAATATAGGGACCTTGTCAATATTTTGCTCAGGCACCGAGCACCAAGCAGTAACAGCAGGAAGGGCATGCCTCAGCAGCACGGAACATGGTTTGAAGACTGCTCTAGAGTCTAGAACCATCTTGACAAAATGTAATAACAAAACGGACAAGATCCATAAGGGAGACGATTTGGTGGCTGAATCCTATCAAGATAAGGGAATTCTGGAAATACTTTAGGGAAACTCTTCAGTCTTTCCATGGGTTTTCTGCTAACAAAGCAATAAACTAAGCCAAAAATTTTGAGGACAGTAGCCAGTAACTGAACTGCTTTGTAAATTCAACATAAAAATTCTCGAAATAATTTTCTTTAAAGTCTACAACATATCATGCAAAATATTCAGCTATAATTAAAAATTACTAACAATGCAAAGAAACAGAAATACATAGCCCATAGTAAAACAAGAAAGAAATGAAGCAGTCAGTAGAAATTGTCCTGAAATCATCTCAGGAAAGAAATGGATATTATTTTTAAAATACCTAAACTTTTTCAACTAAAAAAGACAATATTTAAATTAAAAATCATTGAATAAACTTAACCACAGGTTGGGGATAACAAAAAAGTCAATACATTTGAATACAAATGAATGAAAAGTTTTTTTTATTCTGAGGAAGAGAGACATTGAAGTCAAAAGAGAACAGAACCTAGGGATAGAACAATCTTACTTTCTGGCCTATTTTCATTATTTTCTCATGTGGGGATTATATTCGCACATAAGAGAGAAGGAAGAAAGGCAAGAAAGAAACAAAAAAGAGAGAAACAAAGAGAGTAAAGAGAAAGAAAGAGAGAGAGAGAGAGAGAAAAAAAAAAGGGAGGGAGGGAGGGGAAGGGAAGGAAAAGGAGAATATCCTGAAACCACCAGGGAGAAAACACATCAGAGGAATCACAGCTGACTTCTTAGAAGCAATAAAAGCTAGGAAACAATAGAAAACTTATTTAACCTGTTAAAAGTGATAAATAACTCAAAATTCCATATTCAATTAAAATACCCTTTAGAAACAAAAAAGAAAATAGAGAAATTTTCAGATAAATGGAAATTGAGAAAATTCATTACCAGCAAACCTGCACTATAAAAAAAAAAAATGCTAAGGGAAATTGTCAGGAAGAAGAGAAACTTCAGTTTGCAGGAAGGAAAAAAGAGTACTGGAAATGGGAAATAACATGTTAAATAAATATAGAATGATAACTTTTTCTTACAGTTTTCTTAAAAGACAACTGACTATTGAAAACAAATCAGTAACAACGTTAGGACAGGCTTCTAGTGAATACGGAATAAAAATTCTATGAAGAACTAGAAGGAAGAGAGTGACTGGAATTACACCATTTTATGTTACCAGATTACACGATGGGAAGAATATGGTGTGAACTGGGTAGGAGCAAAGTGAGAATTGGAAGGTGGGGACAGAATGATGTAGAAAACATAAAGGATCAAGTCCCACGTGTACAGTGAGAGAGAGCACAATATTAACACTAACTGTACACTTTGTCTAGATTAGGATACAAACTGTTAGCCGTTAGAAAAAGATAGTAAATGGACGTACAAAAATAATGGGTTAACCAGAGAAGGCAGAAAAGCATCAATAGAGGAAGAAAGAGAAAGGAAAATAGAAAACCAGTGACAAAGATCAGAACTCAGTTTACCCATAAATACGAGACTTGTGTAACACTATGAACCAGGGTGACCGAATTTACATCTGCAGAACAGCACAACCGACTCTTACAGAAAACACATTTTTTAATGTGTACATGGAGCATTAACCAAAACCAGTCATTTGTCAAGGCATAAAATATATCACAGTAAATGCCAAAGAACTGAAATTTAAGGAACATGTTATCTGACTACAACTAGACACTCAAAACAAGAGTAAATCCGGTAAAGTACCCTATACTTGGAAATTAAATCTCTCTCTCTCTCCTTTCTCTCTCTCTCCCCCTCTTCTGAATAACCCTTAATCCAAAGAATTCACAAGGGAAAACACATTTCAAACTGAATGATTATAAGAGAACAGTATATGAGAGTTAGTGGGACGTGGCTTGTGCTAACTTGGTAATCTATGATGCGTCTACCTTGATCAGAATTTCCTTCCCTGCATGTTTCTGCTTGGTCGACAGGGGCACAGGGAAGCAGCCCTCTGGGGGCTCACGCATGTTGTTGCTGACATGCAGAGAACCTCATGTCCTGAAGCAGTACTGGGCCCGCAACCGCTTCACCTTCCCTGCTTGTCCTCCAGCGTCTCTGACTCCTGCACCGAGTGTGTATTTGGCTCTATGACAATGGGCCCTGGCTCCTGCAGAATGCCACCCACGAGGAACAGACACAGCAAGAACAGACCGGGGTTCAGGTCAGCCTCATGAGGCTCCAGCCTGTGCCTGTTCCAGCTTGCTCTTGAGCTCTCCCACTGACAACTCCCTTTGTGGACTGGCCGCCTGCCTGCCCGCCCTCTGGAAGTCAGGTTCCAGCATCAGATCAGAAGTGATGCTGCTTAGAGACTGCTAACCAGCTCCCATGACAGAGTATGGTCAAACCAACACACACACACGTGCACACACGCATGTACACACGTGCACACACAGAGAGAGATGTCTGTGTGTTCTCTGCACGTTATTTTCCAGTGGTCCTGCTTCTATGATTGAACCCTGTTTAAAAGAAAATTCACAGTTTAGTTGCTCATATTAGAAAATAAAGTTGCTCATATTAGAAAATCAAGTGCTCATATTAGAAAATCAAGTGCTCATATTAGAAAATAAAGTGCTGATGGTGGTTGGGGGCTGACATCCGCAAAGCCTCTGTAAGGCCATGTTACATGTTGCCTGTGGTCTGTCGGAGGCTGCACATCTGATTCACGTCTGCTCACTCTGGGACCAGGCTGAAGCGAACTGTAATTAAAAAGCTCTTCCTTAGGATACGTCATTCCCGAGAGAGAGGAAACAGAGCAGAAGAACTGAATGGAGATACATAATGCTGTTACAGGGAAACAGAGCAGATATCTGGAAACAATCATACAAATACCACAAGCTGACAACTAGCATCTTCTAAACCACGGTGCCTGCCTAGTAAACATTTGCTGATGAAAAATTAAAATTGAGTGGATTTTTAAAATAAATGTTATGAAGGGAACTTCCTTTCTGAAGACAAAGTACTTTCCTCTTTGATCTTATATGAACTTTTAAATATCTCTGTTTTCATTTTAACGATTTACTTGTCAGTTTTATGATTAAGTTTATTTCAAGGGCAATAATTTGGTCTGTTTTATCTTTATTTTCCTTTTAAAAATTGAGCTGTTCATTTATTCTCTTTAATCTCCAGATCTCATTCCCGTTCACTAATCATAGGTAATTCATTAATGTATTCAATTAATATCTTTGTGTTCATCTCAATTCTTGAAAATTGTGTATTATAAATTGTGTATTTTATTGAAAATGAAATTATAATATCAATTATCCCAGATTACACCTCAGAAACTAGAAATTAGAAAAAGACCAAATTAAGTATCTTTAATTAAATTGAATGAATAAACTAGTAAAGAGTAAGTGCAAATTAAAAAGTGGCATATGGTAAAATACATTTAAAAATTAGATCTCTGAAATACTAATAATAGTGAAGACTCTTTAGTAGGGCTAATAAAAGAAATGTGTTCACACCAAACATGACTAAAACGGGATCTTAAATTTTCAAGAGCATTTCTAGTCCACGTCTCCACCAGCGCGGCCACTTGCTGAGCTCTGGGGCTGCCCAGCGGCCGCCCTCACTTCACACACTCGGCTGGCTCGTTGGCTGGTCCCGAACCCCGGCACACCTCACTCTGACTACTTCCTGCCACACTCCTGCTGCCACCCTAGCCTCAGCCCCACCAGGCGCCACCCATCAGGGCAGCGGCCTGTCCTTCCTCCTTCGCCACCTGCTTGCTACAGGCAGCTCTCCATAGAATATACACAACACTGCTTCAGCTGTGCTCATCAGGCCGGGTCATTCCGTATCATGCTGAACACACTCCAACTCCGTGGAGTTTTGCACCCTCTGCCTACGCGGCCTTGCTCGCTATTCCTGTGACACGCAGCTCCTTCCTGTCCAGCTCCTTCACACTTGCTGTGCTCTTCGCAACGCCTTCTCCCGGTCCTGTGACCTGCCAGTATGTCCTCCAGCTCTCCATTTAAATGTTACTGGGGTCAGGAGGTCTACTGTGACCACCACTCTACAACAGCCTCCAGTCACCACCGGCCACACTCCTTCTTCTTATTTTCCTTTGTTTTTTCTAATAGCCCTTATTGATATTTTATTTATTTACTTTTTATAATCCTCAGAATTTCAAGGTCCATAAAGATGGTAGATTGCTCATTGACTCCTTCAGAATCCTTTAACGGCAGCTAGGACATGTGAATGTTTCATGAATACAAGAATGAGTGAGGGGTGGGGTCAGAGCCCCGGAAAAGCATGAGAAGAGGAAACGCCGTGGTGATACTACATAAGAATCAGAACGCAGGGTAGCATATTAATATATTTTTAATACTATTTATGCAGTACAATCATAAATTACTGAGGACGTGGAAAGGGTCATAGAAAGCATAATATTTTGGGCAGGTGTATGCTCTTGCATAAATCTAGTGTTCAATTTTTGATCAAAAGTAACTAAGATTCAAATGTACAAATCAGAAATAATACCGTTAATTTATTAAATAGCCTGATCAAAATTCCCTATGCATTGAATGAAAGAGTATGTTGTTAAAAATCTTATCAGGCTAGAAACTAGCATATAACTTTATGTTTTGTAAGGAGAATGAAACAAATATTAATATTAAACATTACATAAAATAAAATGAGGACTAAATGCCACTGAAATATTTCATATTATTTCTGTGTTTCTTCCTTAACTTTAGAAGTTAAGAATTTTCTCTAATATGCTACATTAGTTTCTTCTTCTACTAAACTTTTAATCAAAAATTTAGATTTCAGGTCCAGCAAGTTTCAGGCTCAGCACTGGTTCATTCTTGGTCCAATATCAAATGACTAGTTTCAGGGTTTTTTGTTCTGTTTTTGAAACGGAGTCTTGCTCTGTCCCCCAAGCTGGAGCAGAGTGGTGCCATCTAGGCTCACTGCAACCTCCACCTCCCAGGTTCAATCAAGTACTTCGTGTGCCTCAGCCTCCCAAGCAAGTGGGACTATCCGCATGTGCCACCATGCCTGGCTAATTTTTGTATTTTCAGTAGAGACAGGGTTTCACCATGTTGGCCAGGCTGGTCTCAAACTCCTGGCTTCAAGTGATCCTACCACCTCGGCCTCCCAAACTACTGGGAGGTGGGAGACACCCACCTGGCCCTAGCTTCATTCTAACATTTATTTTTAAGGGATAATGTTTTAAAATAATAAATTCTGGTTATACTAAATGCCCAAATAGGGTAAAGAACATATGCATATGTAGGAAATGTGGCCACTGACCCCTCAATACAACAAGTGGAATGAAGTCAGGACTAACACTCACAAGACTAGTTATAGCAAGTCCTTGCTAGAGAAAACACAGGGGACTCCAGGGGCAAAGAATGACGTAACCATCCAAGGAGGGTTCGCATGTACCCACGTCTCCCGCAGTCCATGTGAGCAGCCTTGCTTTTTACAACAGGATGGCAACAATAGAGACTTCTGGACTCAAATACATCTTGTGAAGGAACGTGACCGTGAACCTACTGTGGTTAGTTCTCAAAATCCTGGCAGTGAGAAATCATAATTATGAAGAATTGCCCGAAAGAATTTGCCCGGCAAAGCCCTCATTCCTCTACCCGGCTAAAACCTGTCTCTAACATGTGACATTTGTCTAGTCTATCTAGTTACACTTGATCAAGCTCATCCAGCAGCCCAGGACGTTTTTGAATGTGGCCCAACACAAATTCATAAACGTTAAAACATTGAGATTTTTTTTTTGCAATTTCCTGTTTTTTTAAGCTCATCAGTTATCATTAGTGTATTTTATGTGTGACCCAAGAAAATTTTTTCTTCCAATGTGACCCAGGGAAGCCAAAACATAGAACACCCTTGATGAGATCATGCAAGAGCCACGCTGCCGTTTCGCTCCCTTTAATGCTGACTTCCTGAACATCCTTGTGCCTTTTAATATCAGAAGATGCTCATTTTCTTTAAATGGGTGACATTTCATATTATCATTGTTCTATAACTTACTAAACCTGGCTCTTATCGATGGACATCTGGACCGTTACCAGTCATTTGCTCTTAAAAATAGCAGTTTAATGCATTATTCTGTATTTGTGATTTTATAGATGTCTATATGTGCATCTTAGGTTAAATTTCTAGAAGTAAGATTTCTGGGTCAATGTACATACGTATGTCCATTTCTGATAGATGTTACCTATCTATAAGAGGTCTATCTATGTTACCTATCTATAAGAAGTCTATCTATGTTACCTATCTATAAGAGGTCTATCTATGTTACCTATCTATAAGAGGTCTATCTATGTTACCTATCTATAAGAGGTCCCCTCATAAAGTGTGAGTGTGCCTGCTTCACAGCAGCTTGTGAAAAACAGTTTATCGTACTTCAGGCTTTTTAGCACTCTACTGTTTAATATGGAATTTCTGTACAGTTTTGAGTTGCTAATATTTATATATTCACGATTCATATGTATTTATTAATAAATCTTTATCTATTCATGAGTCGTTTACCTTTCTTTTAACTGTCGATACTTTGATCAATTCTCCACTGGGATTTTGGTCATCTTAGTGATGATTTCTCGGGGATCTTTAAACACTAAGGAGGGAGCACTTTCTCAGAGGAGTGGCAACTATTTCTCTCCATTGTTTAAATTTTACAATTTTAGTTATGTTTTCATACAGTAGCTTTAAGTTTTATAGAGTCAAAACGTATATAATTCTTTATCTTATACCTTCTGGGTTAGAATTTTTATAATGAAATAAAATTGAAAATGAGGTATTGCACTCAGAATAAATAGCATTTCAGAGTTTAGACATTGCATTTTAAATCTTCAATTCCAAAGGACACTTAGATATTGGTTCTCCAATTTTCGTGTTCCTTCTATCATGTAAATGCATGATTCCTATCTCTAAACCTCCAATATTTTGCTGCTTTTAAAATTATCATTCCTTGCCAGGTATGCTGGCTCATTCCTGTAATTCCAGCACTTTGGGAGGCCGAGGCAGGTGAATCACACCTAAGGTCAGGAGTTCGAGACCAGACTGGCCAACATGGTAAAACCCCCTGTCTCAACCAAAATTACAAAAATTATCTGGGCATGGTGGTGGGTGCCTGTAATCCCAGCTACTCGGGAAGCTGAGCCAAGATAATTTTTTTTTAAATATTAATAAATAGACTGCCAGCTAGACCAAAAAAGAAGAAAAGAGAGAAGAATCAAATAGGCACAATAAAAAATGATAAAGGGGATATCACCACTGACCCCACAGAAATACAAACAACCATCAGAGAATACTATAAACACCTCTATGCAAATAAACTAGAAAATCTAGAAGAAATTAAAAATTCCTGGACATGTACTTCCTCCCAAGACTGAACCAGGAAGAAGTTGAATTCCTGAATAGACTAATAACAAGTTCTGAAACTGACACAGTAATAAATAGCCTACCAATTTTTAAAAAAAGCCCAGGACCAGATGGATTCACAGCTGAATTCTACCAGAGGTACAAAGAGGAGCTGGTAGCATTTCTTCTGAAACTATTCCAACCTACTGAAAAGGAGGGACTTCTCCTTACGAGGCCAGCATCATCCTGATACCAAAACCTAGCAGAGATACAATAAAAAAAGGAAAATGTCAGGCCAATATCCCTGATAAACTTTGACGCAACAATTATCAATAAAATACTGGCAAATCGAATCCAGCAGCATTTCAAAAAGCTTGTCTATCATAATCAAATTGACTTCATTCCAAGAATGCAAGCCTGGTTCAATATTTGCCAATGAATAAATGTAATTCATCACATAAACAGAACTAAAGACAAAGCCACATGATTATCGCAATAGATGCAGAAGAAAAGGTCTTCAATAAATTTCAACATCCTTTCATGTTAAAAAAAAATCTCAATAGACTACGTATTGCTGGAACTTACCTCCAAATAACAAGAACCATTTATGACAAGCCCACAATCAATATCTTAATGAATTGGCAAAAGCTGGAAGCATGCCCCTTGAAAATCAGAAAAGACAAGGATACCCTCTCACACCACTCCTATTCAATATAGTATTGGAAGGCCTGGCCAGGGCAATCAGTCAAGAGAAAGAAATATAATGTATTCAAGGCCGGGCACGGTGGCTCACACCTATAGTCCAAGCACTTTGGGAGGCCAAGGCGGGTGGATCATGAGGTCAAGAGATCGAGACCCTCCTGGTCAACATGGTGAAACCCCGTCTTTACTAAACATAGAAAAAAATAGCCGAGCATGGTGGGGCGTGCCTGTAGTCCCCAGCTACTTGGGAGGCTGAGGCAGGAGAATTGCTTGAACCCAGGAGGCAGAGGTTGCGGTGAGCCAAGATCACGCCATTGCACTCCAGCCTGGGTAACAAGAGTGAAAGTCTGTCTCAAAAAAAAATGTATTTGAATAGGAGGAGAGAAAGTCAAACTGTCTCTGTTTGCAGATGACATGATCCTATATCTAGAAAACCCCATCATCTCACCCCAAAAGCTTCTTAAGCTGATAAGCAACTTCAGCAAAGTCTCAGGATACCAAATCAATGTGCAAAAATAACAAACATTCCTATACACCAACAATGCACAAGCAGAGAGCAAAATCATGAATGAACTCCCATTCACAATTGCTGCAAAGAGAATAAAATACCTAGGAATACAACTTACAAGGGAAGTGAAGGACCTCTTCAAGGAGAAATACAAATCACTGCTCAAGGAAATAAGAGAGGACACAAAGAAATGGAAAAATATTCCATGCTCATGAATAGGAAGAATCAACATCATGAAAATTGCCATACTGTCCAAAGTAATTTATAGTGTCAGTTCTCTTCCCATTCAACTACCATTGACATTTTTCACAGAATTAGAAAAAACTACTTTCAAATTCGTATGGAACCAAAAACGAGCTTGTATAATCAATAAAATCCTAAGCAAAAAGAGCAAAGCTGCAGGCATCACTCTACCCAACTTCAAACTATACTGCAAGGCTACAGTAACCAAAACAGCATGGTACTGGTACAAAAACAGATATATAGACCAATGGAACAGAACAGAGATCTCAGAAAGAATACATCTACAACCATCTGATCTTTGACAAATCTGACAAAAACAAGCAATGGAAAAAGGATTCCCTATTTAATAAAATTGAAACTGGGTCTCTAACTTACACCTTACACAAAAATTAACTAAAGATGGTTTAAAGAATTAAAGGTAAAATCCAAAACAATAAAAACCCTAGAAGAAAATTTAGGCAATACCCATTCAGCACATAAGCACAGGCAAAGATTTGATGATGAAAACATCAAAAGCAATTGCAGCAAAAGCAAAAATTGACAAATGGGATCCAACTCAACTAAAGAGCTTCTGTAGAGTGAAAGAAGCTATCATTAGCGTGAACGGACAACCGACAAAATGGGAGGAAATGTTTGCACTCTATCCATCTGACAAAGGCCTAATATTCAGAATCTAGAAGGAACTTAAACAAATTTACAGGAAAAAATAAACCATTAAAAAGGGGACAAAGGACATGAACAGACGCTTCTCAAAAGACATTTATGTGGCCCACAAACATATGAGAAAAAGTCAACATCAGTGATCATCTGTTCAAGAGAACCACAGGATGTGTCTTCTGTGAAGCCTGTCACCTCTGTCCCCTTAGGTGTCAATTGCTGTGTTTGTTTTGCTAGGGGACCCTCTCTCACGTGTGATAGTCCCTTCTATCTTCAGGGTTTGCTTTCTTCTAATCCTTTTGTCCTATTTTGAATGTTCATACTAGCTTGTTGGGGAGTCTGTCTCTCAGCACCTCAGCAGGCAGACCTGGTGGGGTCCTCCTGCCAAGTGAGGTGCACCAACACTTGTCATTCTGAGAGTGAGGACCCAGCTTCCCTGGGCTGGAGCCGCCCCTCCGGGACTCCTCCTCCCTGTCCGGGAGGCAGTGCGCTGCCAGCAGCTCTGCTCCTCCTCCCTAAAACACCAACTCTTGCTGTGGCCTGAGCTCACTTCCAGCTCTCTCCCTTCACTTCCTTTGGCCCCACTTTCTTAACTCTTACCTCTCTCTGGCTGGCATTTTAGCCTTTAAAACAATTTTTTTTTTTAATTATTTGGTCATTTTCTGTAAATCAGCACTGGTTTAAATAAATTTTCAGGCTCCATTTTGCTCAAACTCGTTTGGTGTTTTCATCATCAAACCATTTCAATGTTCTCAGGAGCTCTTAATAGCGTCGATTATAAACACCTAAAGTTCATGCAGTATTTTCAGGACTTTTCATCGTTTTTCTTAAAACTCGAGAGGAGAATAGACTTAAAGCAACTACTGACATTTGGAGAGATGGGAAAATGTGGAATCAAAGATAGGTCTGAGTTTTGAGCCTCAGGTGTTGAGAGCTGACCATGGTGTGGCTGATGGAGAAAGGGAGGTGTCAAGAGCAAGAGCCGCCATGCTGGGAACAGGGTGGAGCCGCCATGCTGGGAACAGGGTGGACGTGCTCAGGGTGAAGCTGATCGTTGTGTAATTTGTCTCAAAGGTGAACGGAGTCTTTCATGTCATTTTTTAACTTCTTGAATTCTGAATTGTTGGGATTTTTTAAGATACAGGCAGAAATGGATATTTAATTTGCTGTCTATAAATTTAATTGGCTTCACTTTCTCACTAAGACTTTTGCTTTAATTAGCAACCTCCTCTTACTTTTAAATCAAGACCAAGGCCACAATATAAATTTGCATAATAAATGCAAGCAGTTTGAACTTGATCCTGAAGATGTGAGCTGTCTGTGCACAGAACCCAGCGGAGCTCCCAGCTGGGGTTTGTGGGATTAATTTTCAATGTTCAAGAGGTATTATGGCCCGTGTGCCTCTCTCTGCAGGAGCTGTTTTTGTACCTTTAACAATTTCAAGATCAGTGCTTTTTTTTCCTTTTAATCTGTAGATCAATGGCCAGTTGCACAAAAATGCAATCCCTTTGGGAAGAAAATCTGCCAGAAAAGAGGAAATGACTTCCAACCCTAACACATCACAGTAAGACAAGGACCCTGTAGATGCCCCACCTGGGGTCTGCTGTACATGTGCCAAGCGTGTTGCGCTGCTCAAGGGAGGAGTCAGCACTTGCATGACCCACTGAGGATGCTGATCACAAATAAGCACGGAATTCTCTCTCTCACATTTTCTACTGCATCATCTCCTTAAAACTCCCAGATACATTTAGAGATGATTACAAAGGACTGAGAACAAAAAATAGGGAAAAAATACACTCACAAATCAATCAAAGGTGTTTATTTGGATACAAGTCGGGAAAACGTTGTTTGTTTATGAGATTTATCTAAACACTCCTGGCATGTCGACACACACCTCAGTGCACGAGGCTGCCTCCATCCAATGTGAGAGCGCATTTTGCTTCCTGTCTTTCTTCATTTTTTGCAGTTTCACATTTCTTTGCACCTGGTAGCTTTCTCGATTAAACTGAAGTGACAGATCTTACGGCCGACTCTCCCGGCCACTCCATTAACACATTTCACTGCATGGTGTGCAATCCCCCAAGCAATCTCATTTAGAGCATATTAGCTGTTTCTAATTTAGAACACAGTCCTTTATGTACAGAGACAAGGGAAAAACCAATAAATTCCTATTTTAAGATCACACTGTGTGAGAAATCACAGGCGCATCGGAGACTTTCATGAAACAACAGAGCTTTCTGCACCTGATGTGGCTCCCGCGCCCTCCCAGCCTCCCCCGAAAACGAGGTCCTAACAAATCGAGCTCCTCATTGTGGTGGGCCCCACAGCCCTCCCACTGGCTTCCTGCCGAGCTGAAATGTTCCTTCAGTCATAGAGTCACAGAATGAGGATCACGGCCACAGCAAACCTCTCACCTCAGGTCACATCTTCCCATCGGGAGCACGGCCGGTGACTGATACCCTTAACCATCCCTCACATTCACCTGTAATGCTTCACACTCCAAAGGGCCACTGTTCTTGCTTCAGTTTGCAGACACGAGCTGAGGAAGTTTTATTTATGATCACAAAGACGTATGTGGAAGCCCTGGAGCTAGAGACCTGTGACCGGGACCCAGGATTTCACACCCCTAATATTTGTTCATATAAATATGTGTCTATTTCTCCTATTCTATTTTTCCAGGGTTAGGAGGCAGCCTTCACAAAGCCATCCTTCATAGAAACATGGCCAGATGGATATCTTGGGTATTAGAAGCAGGCCTTTGGCCAAAGGGGGAAAAAAGCACTTTAAAAATTTTTGAATTCCACTTCCCCTTTAACTCTTACAAAACCAGACATACTTATTAATCCAATGACAATTTTTTCCATTGTGCATCCAGCATCTGAAACTGAACAAGGTGCTTTTAGGGTCCCGTTCCCACAGACACAGCAGCCTAGAGAGGAGAAATCTCCCACCCAGGAATGCTCCATGTTTGCTGTGGCTGCAAAGACAGGAAAGAGAGCAGAGGCCTTGGAACCGCCACTGTCACTCTGAGTCACGCAAGCCCCGGGTGTGGGCACACACTCTGCTCATTTGTGACTTCTGTGTCACCACAGTCACGGACTATGTCCCTGAAGAGGGAGGTCTCAGGAAAAGAAGGGGCTGGGAAGGCCTGGGAGAGAGAAGGAGAGCCAGGCAGGGAGGAGGCCTAGTACATCAGGTCCCTGTGGCTAAGAGTCCTGCAGAGGACAGTGGAGCTCCCTGAATATGCACAAAAACAGTGTTTGCTGAGCCCCCAGGGAAGGAAAGGCCTCCACCCTCCCTCTGTCTCCCACCACACCCTTTTCAATACTGTTACTGTTCCTGGTTTATTGATGGGGAAACAGATGTGAGTGGCTGGTACATAACAGCCAGACTGAGGTCAAAACTGCATCTCTGACTTCTCTAGCAGTACTTCTGGCACTTACCATAGTGCCCAGTGATCCTGGGGGCTCTGAAGCAGATGGGCCTGAAGGAGGTCAGGCCCGACTTTCACTTCTCCTGGGAAAAATGGCATTTTACTTAGTGGTCTAATTATTTCTCTTATTTTCTAAGATAAAGTAGAAAGAAGAAAAAAAGCTCTATTATCACCTAGGTAATACACACTGTTTTGTAAAACCGAATATTCATATTATTATAAAAAGATTTTTGGGCCCAAAGTGGCTCCGGCCGGATGTCGTGGCGCTTGCGAAGGCGAGGCCAAGAGTTCAAGGCCAACCAACCTCAGCAACCTTACAACCTCTCAATGATTGGAAAAAAAAAAAAAAAAAAAAAAAGATTTTTTAACAGAAAAATAGGACCTTTAATAGTAAGGAGTCTAAATCCTATAGCTGTATGCCGCCTGCTGTGCAGCCGTCATTACTCAGGAGGGCAGGAGAACTCGGGACTCCCCTGCAGCCCCGGGGCTGAGTGACAGCTGGGGAGCGGATAAGCATGTGCAGACTCAGAACAGCTGTTGTCTTCCTGGCAATCAGCATGACATTTCCGATTGTCATTTCAAGAAAACAGTGTGTCAGCCACATACGCTGTTTATTTTTGGTACTTTTATTTTTGAAATCATAAAACAGAAACAGCACACAGAACAAAAAAATAAATGCCCATGGCAAATATGACAAAACCAGTCAGTATTTCATGACAGTCTCTTTTGAAACCTGAGATTAGAAAGTATACAATAAAACAACTTTCCTAAATCCTGCATATATAAATCTTCAGAATAACATATGTCACACTCTGGGCAGACATCTTTTTTTTTTTTTTTCTGAGACAGAGTCTGGCTCTGTTGCCCAGGCTAGAGTGCAGTGGCACAATCTCAGCTCACTGCAACCTCTGCTCCCAGGTTCAAGTGATTCTCCAGCCTCAGCCTCTCAAATAGCTGGGACTATAGGCATGTGGCCAATTTTTTTGTATTTTTAGTAGAGACAGGGTTTCACCATGTTGGCCAGGCTAGTCTGGAACTCCTGACCGCAGATGATCCATCTGCCTCAGTCTCCCAAGGTGCTGGGATTATAGGCGTGAAACACTGTGTCCGGCCAGACATCTTTTTTATTAATCTAGCTAATGTATCCTGAGTGCTCTGAACTCAAGGTTAGGAAGCTGAATCTATTCACAACGTGCTAGTCAATTTAAAAAACACAGATTCATAAGCCCATTTGGATTTGCTTTTAAAATTAATTACAGTGTAGTTTCTTCCTAAGGCTGCAGTGAGAGATCAGTATGCCATTGGTTTTAACTGTTTAAAGAGAACCAAGGCAAAAATGTGACCTAAAATAACTGTGGAGATCACTTTTTAGACTTACAGGTCATCTTGTGAAGTGGACTCTACATTAACTCACCTTCTGTGAACTGGCACTGTCTGGTTTACTGGGCCAACAAAGCTGGATAGAACTCCTGGAGCTTTAGACAATAATTTAATAAACAATTAGATGCAAGGCCTAGCCCAATAAGAAAATTTCAAGCTATCATTAAGGCACTAGCTAAGATGAAATAATTTGATAAAATTATCTTCTTTAGTATTTCTAAGAGTCTCTGGTAGCTAAGAAACAAAGATGATTAAAATAATGTATTTTATCAAACCACAATGAGATACCACCTCACACTTATTAGGATGGCTACTATCAAAAACAAAAAAAGAAAGAGAGAAAATAGCAGTGTTAGTGAGGATATGCAGAAATTGAAATCCCCATGCACTGTTTGTGAGAATGTAAAGTGGAGCAGCAGCCATGGAAAGCAGTATGGTGATTCTTCAAGAAATTAAAAAGAGAATTATCTTTTGATCCAGCAATTCCACTTCTAGGCATACACCCAAAAGACACAAAAGCAGGGACCTAAAGAAACATTTGTACACCAGTGCTCATATTGTTACAGGACCAACAGGCCCATATGCCCCCTACACAATAAGATACCAATACACCAAGACAGCAGGGTTTGCAGCAGAGAAATTGATTAATGATCATAGGGAGGCTGAGTGAGGAGACAGGAGGGACCCTCAAATCCGTCTCATTGAGGAGTTCTGGGGTAGGGTTTTTAAGGAGATCATGGAGAGCAAGGAGCTGGAAAATTGAGGTAGTTAATTGTTTAGGGTAAAGAGAATGAAATCATCAGGATGCTGAAACTGAATTTTTGGTGAGTGAGCTTCTATGGGGCCCTTCAGACTAGCTGGCATCAGTAGTTTCATCTATATGAAGGACCCAAAGGAATATCCCAAAGGGAAAACTTAACATTTCATAATGTTCAAGTTATTTATAGAGCAGTTAAGGGGAATTGTAATCTTTTTACAGGGTCTATGTGATTCTGGGGCAACAGGTATTGAACAGCTGTAAGGAAGCAAGTCAGAAAGAAGCTGAACTAGTGATTGATGCTGAGTGTGGTACAAGCTGGGTTTATTCTATAGTTCCCTACTCACCACCCCACCCCTGATTAATTTAATTAAAGCTTATAGGAATGGCTCCAATATTAGCATTATTCACAGCAGCCAGAAGACGGAAGTGACCCAAGTGTCCATCGACAGATAAACAGATAAATAAAATGTGGCATAACAGACAATGGAATGTTATTTGGCCTTAAAAAGAAAGGAGATTCTGACACATGTTATACCATGAATGGTATTTTTTTTTTCCTAAGGACATTATGCAAAGTGAAATAGGCCAGTCACAAAAAAGACAAATACCGTGTGATTATACTTACATGAGGTACCTAGAACAGTGAAATTCACACAGACAGAGTGGAAAGGTGGTTGTCAGAAGCTGGCGGGGAGGAGACGGAGTTGTTGCATGGGTACAGAGTTTCAAAGTGTACAAAGCTGCAGGTAAGCTGGATAAATAAGCCTTAGTTATCTACATGGTGATCAGTAAAGCTGGTGACCACAGCTAATCATAATGTATTGTACACTTCAAACTTGTTAAAACAGATTTATAACATTTTCACCACAAAAGGTAATAATTCTATAAGGTGAGGGATATGTTAATTAGCCAGATTAAATATTTCTATAATGTATATGTTTGACCTATGTATACGTTACAGAAATGTTTGTTTACCTTCATCACTCTAAACAAGGGCCCTAAATACCCTGCAGGCACAATCCCACATTGTACCCCATAAATACACATGATTATTTGTCAATTTAATATAGAAAATTAAAAATTAAAACAAAGCAGGTGAACTTAACTTCCTGATATGGAAATCTATTACAAAACTATGCAAATTAAACAATATAGTATGACATAGATCAGTGGAAAATTAAAATGATGATTAATTCTGGAATTTGATATAATATGATAAAGATGTCATCTAAAATCATGAAGAAAAGAGATTGTTCAGTAAATAGAGATAAACTGGCTACCCGTCTAGAGAGAAACTGAAGTGAGATTCCTGACTCACATCATCTAAACAGTAAATTCCAAATTAATAATAGAGTTGACAAGAAAATACAAATTATGCAGAAGAAAAAAGAGAAGACCGTCTGTCTGACTTTCAGGAAGGAAAGTAGCACTAGTCTTTGAAGAATAAGCCTGATTTCTTCAAAAATGTAAGTTAGTGAGGCACGAGGAATCCGTAACGATCAGGTTACATAAAGAACATAAATAAGAATAAGGAAAATAAACCAACCCGACAGCAAAGTTTCCGAAGGAAACCAGAGGCAGGTTACAGGAGAGAAAGTGCAAACGGCCAACGAATACACAGACAGTGCCGTGGATGGGATGCGGCGGGAACATTCTCCTCCCAGCACCGAGACCCTGGCCCGCAGGGCAGGAGCAGGAACCCAGGTGCGCTCATGGAGCTGCACAGAGGTCACCGTCGGAATGCCCTTTCTCATGGCTTGCCTTGACAAAACACAGCGGATGGAAATATGTTTATGCAGAAAAAACACGTAGTGAACATTCTTCTTGAGGTGAACGTGAAGCGGACTGGAAGGAGAAAGGGGCCTGCACCTCCTTCTCCATTTTCACCCGAGGCGAGCGGAGAGCGCGCTGCGGTGCGGGGATAAAACGTGGAGGTTCGTGTTTACACTGAAGGGCACTGGCGGCTGCCCGAACCTACAACGGCAACGAAAGGCCTTGGTGTAAACGAAAGGCTCCCACGCCCCACGAGAGAATCGATGTGGAACGTCCTCTGTTGAAGACGCAGCGGCGTGAACGCAGGAGCGGAGCTCAGACGACCCCCGCGGGCTTAGAACACTCACCCACGGCTGCCTCCGGAGGAGACCCATGCTGCCCTCTCCCCGTTACCTCGACCAGGAGGTCCTGGTATTCGGAGCAGCAAAATAAATGGATTTTAAAATAAAATGAAACAAAACAAAACAAAATGAAAAGGCTGTAAGCCAACAGAATGGCAAAAATCTCCAAAAAGGCAATCTTCAAAAAGCTTTTTATTTCAGTGGTTAGCTCTAAGATTCATGTGGTTTTACTCATAGTATTTATTGGGACTCGCACTTCATTTCCTTCCAAAGTGGATAGCTTTTTCTGACACACTGTATTTCTATTTTGGGAAGTAATTACCTTCATCACTCTAAACAGGGGCCCTAAGCCCCCTGCAGGCACAATCCCATTACCACTGACAGCCTCGGCCAGCACGACTACCTCCCCTTGACTATTTCACAGTCAGAGGGTCAGAGGGTGAGCACAGGCGAAGCCAGACAGCCATCCACCCAACAATCTCGGACACCCTCTGTGCTCTCCCCACTTGCATTCTTTTTTTTAATGTGGCTGTTAGCATTAAATATGCAGAAAAATAAAATGCATTTAAAAAATATTGTTCCTAAAGAAAATAAAGAAACGGTGTTATATTCTTGTGCTAAAAGGTGTTCTCAGGTTTATTTATGCAGCAGTGAGACAAAGGAATTGATCTTGGTCCAGTAAATTCTGGAACCATCTAGGCAAGTGGGGATGGGACCAACCCAGACCCAGAGGTCTGAAGCCTGGGTTCATGGTTACTAACAGTAGGAAAGACAGATACAACTCAGAAACCACTTTACCACCAGAAAGGCAAACAAATTAACTCACCTCTGCAGTCCAGCTACTCAAGGAATCTGGAAAACTGGCAAACAGTCAAAAGGAAAAAAGAAAGAAATATGTTCTTCCTTCGTGTGTGTGTGTGTGTGTATTTGTGCGTATATGTAGATACATATGTATATTTGTGTGTACACGTATACATGTTTACATTTGTATGTGTATCTACAGATATTCACGCATATATATTAATATATGAATAGATTAGAGTGAGGGTGCTCCTGACCCCGCAGATGAAGGCCATCTGCAGCAGCTACCCCTGCCTTCTCCAGATCATGCCCTTGCTTTTCTCCAGATCTCAAAATGGGGGCTCCCTGTGGTCACCTGCGTGCTGTCTCTCCTCCCTCTGGGGACCTTCCTTCCAGGCACCTTGCCTGCCTTTCCTTCCAGCAGAATCCCTTCAGAACCACTTAGGATCCTCTCTCATGCAGTTTATATATATTTATAGATGTGTGTATATGTATACATATTTACATGTATATGACATACATATACATACGTATATATTATCTATATATTCATGTATATCAATACATACACACATTTATACACATATGGACATATATGTACACACACATATATTTCTCTTTATCAATATAATAAATAAAGACAGAAGGTCATTGCAGGGCAAGCACAGTGAGCTACATGTGATCTCCATGCCTCAGACAGGACTGCAGTGTCTCTGCATAGGGTATTATCTGTTTAGGAAAACTCCAGGCATGTGCACTCACACCAGACCCATCACATCATAGTTTCTCAAGGGAAAGACTGCATTTCCTCTCACATCACAGGTACAAAGCAATCTTCTTAGGACAAGGATGCAGGTAATCCGACTCAACGTGTGACCCAAGTATGAGTACATTAGAGTGACTCTTATTATTTTCATTTTTTTTTTTTGAGACAGAGTTTTGTTCTTGTTGCCCAGGCTGGAGTGCAGTGGCACAATCTCTGCTCACTGCAACTTCTGCCTCCCAGATTCAAGTGATTCTCCCGCCTCAGTCTCCCAAGTAGCTGGGATTACAGGCATGTCCCACCACACCCAGCTAATTTTTATGTTTTTGGTAGAGACGGGGTTTCATCATGTTGGTCAGGCTGGTCTTGAGATTCAGACCTCAAGTGATCTACCCATCTCAGCCTCCCAAAGTGCTGGGATTACAGGCATGAGTCACCGCGCCAGGCCTAGTCTGACTCTTCATATGAGGATATTCACACCAGAGACAGACCAGCATCATAACGGATTTACAGAAGAGTAGACACGGGAACAGAGACAAAAAGCGATTCTTAACGTGGGTCTCAAAGGACTTATTTAAGGGTCCCTCATCGCCTCTTCTCAAAGGACTTATTTAAGGGTCCCTCACCGCCTCTCCTCAAAGGACTTACTTAAGGGTCCCTCACCGCCTCTCCTCAAAGGACTTACTTAAGGGTCCCTCACCGCCTCTCCTCAAAGGACTTACTTAAGGGTCCCTCACCCCCTCTCCTCAAAGGACTTACTTAAGGGTCCCTCACCCCCTCTCCTCAAAGGACTTACTTAAGGGTCCCTCACCCCCTCTCCTCAAAGGACTTACTTAAGGGTCCCTCACCCCCTCTCCTCAAAGGACTTACTTAAGGGTCCCTCACCCCCTCTCCTCAAAGGACTTACTTAAGGGTCCCTCACCCCCTCTCCTCAAAGGACTTACTTAAGGGTCCCTCACCCCCTCTCCTCAAAGAACTTACTTAAGGGTCCCTCACCCCCTCTTCTCAAAGGACTTATTTAAGTGTCCCTCATCTCCTCTTGACAGACTCTTGCTCAGTTAGCGAGAACTTAATTACCCAATTAAGGATAAAATTATAGGTACTCTCTTTTTCCAAAATTAATCAACATGGTTCCAACTTTGGGTTTTAAAGGAAACTGCACTCATATCCAACAACCTACGGTAGCAGTCATTGCTCAATTGTAATGTTTTAAAGGAAACTGCACTCATATCCAACAAACCACGGTAGCAGTCATTGCTCAATTGTAATGTTTTTAAGGAAACTGCACGCATATCCAACAAACTACAGTAGCAGTCATTGCTCAATTGTAATTAGTTTTTTCTTTATCGGCTGCCCACCCAAGGTGGCTGTTCCCTATGGGGCTAATGAAGACAGAGTTGCATTCACAGGAGGAAGGCCACCACTTCCAAGGACATGGGCACCTCCAGATCCACCAGGGCAGGGAACTAAGCCTGTGAGAGAACGCACTGAGATGACCTGCCGGCTGGAAAAATACGCAACCCGCTGACCATTATTCCCAGCATGGGTGGCAACAACAGCTCTTCCTAGCTGGACAACTTTGAGACTGAGGGTGCTCCTGACCCCGCAGATGAAGGCCATCGATCTGCAGCAGCTGCGCCTGCCTTCTCCAGATTCTGCCCTTGCTTTTCCTTCAATCCCAGAAGCGCGGCTCCCTGCGATCACCTGTGTGCTGCCTCTCCTTCCTCCCGAGGACTTTCCCTCCAGGCACCTTGCCCTCCTTTCCTGCCAGCAGAAACCTTTCAGAACCATTTGGGATCCTCTCTCAAGGGGTTTTCTAATGTGGATTCTTATATAAGAGAACTAAAGTCTCCTATGTAATCCTTTTCCTCCAAAACACTGTGGGCTCTTTTTAGTCAATTTCCCTCACTTGTCCTCCTCCCCACACCCTTCGTGTCAACAAAAAGTTCTTTCTAAGCCAAGAAAAGCTTAGAAAAGCTCAAGAGTTGAGCAGGTTTGCGTACATGCGCGTGCATACACACACACACACACACACACACACACACACACACACACACACACACACACACACACACACCCTGCCTCTGTCTACATCCAGGTGGTTTTCTAACCTCTCTCACTGACATAGGAGGAACTGGCACAATTTTCAGGCCATCCTCAAAGGGCAGCAGCTGCTGACCCCGAAGCTAGATTCCACTAATGCCCCACTCCCTCCCACAGACAGACTCAGGGTCTGCAAAGGCTGCAGCTGGGACACACTGCACTGTACTCGTCCCGGGTTTCAGTGCCTTATCTGGACGAGTGGGTGCCAATGAGCACTGGAAGACATGAACTAGTCTAGCTTCAATGGGAAACATACTTAAACTCTGTGCATATGATCAGTTTTTAACACATTTGTATATTCACAATCTGAGTTAGATTGCTTGGAGTTCATTTTTCCATAATCTTAGCAGCCTGATTTCAATGCCCTCCCTCTCATGGACTCATATAAGAAAAAGCCCGGGGCTCATCTTCTCCCCTTGGTCACTGACACTGTGCTGGCCATCTCTAGCATTTACAGCAGGTAATATCCAAGCTGCTTATTACAACTCAACCATGGGTTTTTATTTGCAAATATTCCTATAGCCTACATATAAAGCCATTATACTTAAATTCAATGTTTTGAAGCAGTCCAACTTTAAAAAAATCTAAATGGCTTCTTCCAGAAGATACAAATAAATTAATCTTCCATGTTCATGGATTAGAAGAATGCATATTGGCAAAATGCCTATTTATACAAAGTGATCTACAGATTCAGTGCAATCTTTATCACAATTCTAATGATATTTATTACAGAAATAGAAAATACAATCCTACAAATCATATGGAACCACAAAAGACCCTGAACAGCCAAAGCAATCTTGAGCAAAAAGAACAAAGCTACAGACATCACACTACTTACTTCAGAGCATACTATGAAACTATACTAATCAAAACAGCATGGTACTGGTATAAAAACAGACACATAAGCCTGTAGTCCCAACTACTCAGGAGGCTGAGGAGGGAGGATCAGTTGAATCTGGGAGGTCAAGGCTACAGTGAGTCATGATCCTGCCACTGCACTCCAGCCTGAGCAACAGAGCAAAATCTTGTCACAAAAAAAGAACACCAAAAAACAAACAAACCAGAAACATGGATAAATGAAACAGAATGAGAAAACCCAGAAATAAATCTACAGATTTACAGGCAATTATATTATTAATTTTCAGCAAAGCTCTTACAAACATACAGTGGGGAAAGGACAGTCTCTTCAATAAACGTTGTTGGGAAAACTGGATATCTACATGTAGAAGAATGAAATTAGACACTTATTTCACACTATATACAAATTAACTCAAAATGGATTGAAGACTTAAACAAAGGACCTGAAGCTACTCGAAGAAAACATACAGGAAAAGCACACAACATTGGTCTGCACAATGATTTTTTTTTATTTGACCCCAAAGCACTGGCAACAAAGTGAACATAGACAAATGGGATTACATCAAACTAAAAATCTTCTGCACAACCAAGGAAACAGCAGTAAAGGGACAACCACTAGGGGAAGAGACAACAAAAGGGAGAAAGTCTCTTTGAACCACATCTGACAAGGGGTTAATATCCAAAAATACACAAAGGACTCAAACAACTCAGTAGCAAGAAAGCAAAGAACATGATTTTTAAAAGGGACAAAGGATCTGAATAGACGTTTCATAAAAGAAGACATACAAATGGCCAAGAAGTATTTGAAAAAAAAAACCTGCCCAACATCACTAATCCTCAGAAAAATGCAATTTAAAACCCCACACCTGTTAGATTGGCTATTATTTTAAAAACAGAAGACAACCAGTGTTATCTGTAAGAATTAAAGAGAGAGAAAAGAAACATGAAAAGTGGCTTAACAGTCAAAGACAGGTTTATTTTGAAGAATAAACCTAAGAGGGGCTTCTGGCCAAGTTAGTTCAGAGGCACTCTCTCTTACAGACCGAGTTTTTAAGGGTTCAGAGCAGGAGAGCTTATCAGAGGCTTGGACTGTTTCTGTGTCTCTTTGTCATGCTTCTCTCGGAGAGAGAGTTTTTGTCTGTTCTCATACATCTTCTTGCAGCTGCAGGCATATCCGAGTCTGATTTTAGCTTTCCTATCTTAGTGCACCTAAAGGGAAAAGAATGTGCTTATCAAGGCCCACTGTTTTACTGGGGCCCATTGTATGAGTGTGAAGTTTGGTGGTTACCCAAAAGACTTCTCCCCCTCCCTCTGTGCTCCAGCTGTCTTATCTGTGTTTTACTGTCTGCTCTTTCTGGCTGCTTGTTAGAAGAGAACTTGAAATTCATGAGGCTAAAAAGGGAGCTGGAACTTAAAGTAACAGTGTTTGTCCAAGGTGACGGTTGTCCTGCTCTGTCACTGTCAAGTATATAGAGAAAAGGGGACCTTCGCATACTGTTGGTGGGAACATAAATTAGTACAGCCATTATAGAAAACAGTATAAAGTTTCCTCAGCAATTAAAAGTAGAACTACCGTATGATCCAGCAATCCCACTACTGGTATATATATCCAAAGGAATTGACATCAGTATGTTGAAGAGATGTCTACACTTCCACGTTGATTTCAGCATTGTTCACAATAACCAAGATATGGAAACAACCTCAGTGTCCACCAATGAATGAAAGGATTAAAAAATGCGGTACATATACATGATGAAGTGCTCACAGCCCTTATAAAAAAGAACATCTTGTCATTTGTGACAACATGGATGGAACTGAAGGACTGAAACAAGTCAGGAAGAGAAAGACAAACACTACGTGATCTCACTCGTATGTAGAATAGACAAAGCTGAACTCATAGAAGTAGAGTGGGATGGGACTAGTGAGATGTTGGTCAAAGGATTCAGTGAGAAGGAATAAATTCAAGAGACCCCATTGTACAACATGGTGACTATAGTTAATGGCAATGTATTATATTCTTGAAAATTGCTAGGCACCCACCCTGCCTGAGGAGAGGGAGGTCACGGCGTGAAACTGTAGCTGCCTCCGCCACTTCTGCAAGGTCTCAAAGCCGGGCTGCAGCCATGTCCTACTGCCGGCAGGAAGGGAAGGATCGAGTCATATTTGTAACCAAAGACCATGAAACTCCAAGCAATGCAGACTTGGTGGCTGAAGACCCCAGTGATCCATACGAGGAGCATGGATTGATACTGCCAAATGGAAACATTAACTGGAACTGCCCATGTCCTGGGGGAATGGACAGCCGCCCCTGTGGGGAACAGTTCAAGTTGGCCTTTTCCTGCTTCCACTATAGCAAGGAGGAGATGAAGGGGTCAGACTGCGTAGACCAGTTCTGGGCCATGCAGGAATGCATGCAGAAATACCCAGACCTCTATCCCCAAGAGGATGAGGATGAGGAAGAGGAAGAAAAGCAGCAGCCAGCAGAACAAGTACAAGAAACAGCTCCCTCTGAGGCCACTGCAACCAAAGAGGAGGAGGGGTCAAGTTACTGAGGGCCACAAGGCACTGGGCTCCAGTCCCTCCACTTCAGGGATACGGACCTTCTGCAAGATGCCTTTTAGTCACCTTTCAAGAAAGTGTCTTTGCCTCTGTTGTCCTGTGCACTGTTATACACAAAATAACTTATTTTGATGATCAGGGGTCTTGGCCTCTTGACATATACACTGAAAAAAATGGGGGTTGTATGTGTGTCCTACCTAAACCTGTAGCCACCAGTTTTAAATAATGTGCTGAATAAGCTCAGCAGCTAAAAACCGTTACCCAGGAACCTTTCTTGTGAGGGAGATGATATATTCTGATTCACTATATTCCTTTTACTAGATTTTATGCCCCTTGGGGAAATAATACAAGTAATAGAAACAAAAACATCTTCTCTTAAAATTGCTGGGGTGGGGCCATATCTACTAGCAGAGGCCAGATGGTCAGATACAATTTCTGCAAACCCATCTTGACCTTGAGTATGTCAAGGGGGACTGTACTTCTTCATGATACATTTTGGTTTCCACGCCGGCATTGAGCTCCCGGTTTTGTGTGTTTGGACAAAGAAGATTTGGGCCCTTTCACTTAAAGTGAAGGGAGAGGCTGATTTGCTCTCATTATTCCGAAAGCCCTGGTTTGGGGCCCATGTTCACACTGCTCTCAGTCCGGTCAGCTGCAATGTTCTTGAGAGGTGAGGACCTAATTATTACCAGAGTAGCAGTAAGAAAGGAAAAGTTGTGAATTAAGTATTCAATTAAAAGGAAACATGAATTCTACCTGAAAAAAAAAAAAAAAGAAAATTGCTAAGAGGTACAACAAAAGGTAAAAAGTATTTTCAAACCATATCCAATAAGGAGTTAATATCTAATGTATACAAGGAACTCAAACAAGGGAGTAGATTTTAAGTGTTCTCACCACAAAAAAAAAAAAGTATGTGTAACAATAAGTATGTGAGGAATACATGTTTAGTTTGATTTCGCCACTCCGCAGTGAAATCAAAACATCATGTTGTACATCATAAACACATACAACAAAAATAGGAACAAAAACTAATTCTGAAATAAATAAATGGCCTCTTCTTATATAAAGGCTAAAAAGTAAACCCTAACTATAAATTAGTTTTAATTTTAACATACATTTTTGGAAAGCTATGATTGTGGTTGTTTTTGAAATTTTCTAGTTTCATCAAGCACTTGGGACAGTTTATGCTTCTGTGAGGCAGTACTGGAATAATTTGTTGAGAAAAATTACTGAGAGCAGAAAATTGGAGATCCTAGAGATTCTCAAATGTTTTCCATAAAAGGGCAACTTCAGCTCCCTTAGAATGTCACTGATTATCCTTCCCATCTCCTCCTTCCATTGCCATTATCTGTCCAAACCTTGCATTCTTGATCTGCTCTCAGCTATAGCTGGTGGTAATTAACAAGCCTGAAGAATCTCAGATGCCAGAGATTCCAACACACACCCAGTAGCTTACATAGCTGGTGAACAGCTAAATCAGAGGGTATGTGCTTGACAAAAACATTTTTAATCAAATTATTTAAGCTTACAAATTGGCTCTTTTAAGGGAAATTCCAGCAAAGTGTTCTGCAATTGCAGGATGCTAACCAGTGTGGCAGTGTGGAGAGCAGACAGTAGTTGAGCATGACGTTCATGAAGCTTATTAAAAAGAACAAGCAAGTTTCTTCCTGCAAAACACGAGAAACGTGAGCATCAGCAAGCCGCCGGCCACATCCCCTCGCCCTCGTCTGTGGCTTTTGCTTTGGGTTCTTACTGATTACTCCCTTTTACAGGGAGCATAAGAAAAAATAAATGTCTGTGTGACCTCCCCCCATGCTGTGCGGTAAAATTATATGCTTCTACAAACCAAATTTCTCATCATAGCAAGATAGATTTTATTCTAACAAATAATTTTCACATGACTTTATCACATAACTCATCGGAAAGCAGCTTTGGAGGTACTGCTGGCCAGAATGCAAGCTGAGTTCAGTTCAGCTCCAAACACAACAATTAAATCTAAACTCGCTGTAACTATACGGTAGCATTTTTTTATTTTTTTAATTTTTATTTTTTTTAGACGGAGTTTCGCTCTTGTTATCCAGGCTGGAGTGCAATGGCGCGATCTCGGCTCACCGCAACCTCCGCCTCCTGGGTTCAGGCAATTCTCCTGCCTCAGCCTCCTGAGTAGCTGGGATTACAGGCACGTGCCACCATGCCCAGCTAATTTTTTGTATTTTTAGTAGAGACGGGATTTCACCTTGTTGACCAGAATGGTCTCGATCTCTTGACCTCGTGATCCACCCGTCTCGGCCTCCCAAAGTGCTGGATTACAGGCTTGAGCCACCGCGCCCGGCCAATGGTACCATTATTTTAAACAAAACCTCCTCCCTACCTGTGCATGGGCATGTGAAAGCATACATGTCTCGACATAAATGTGCTTTATATTTCACACAGTGAGCAGATGACTAATTGATCTTCTATAATGATGACTACTGCTTTCTCCTAACTCTGTTTGACCAGGGCCTGCATGATTTTTCATTTCCTTCCCTTGGACATTATTTCAGAGTTTTCATGTCCCTCCGATGCTGCAGGCATCAGCTGTCTGAATGTCTCTACTAAAAGGCTCCAGCTATAAGATGAGTGTTTCTACTTCCTTAGCCCCCTTTCATGTGAGAGGGCGTAGTAGTGAGGTTTCCCTCTGTTCAGCATCTCCAAAGCTCTCTGACGCTCGTCCTGGACTGGCCAAGGAGAGGGCGCTGCTGGGTTCCAGGAGTGGGGTCTGAGCTGGACTCCCAAACCACAGCAGCATTTCAGGGGAGACCAGGGCCCTGAAGAGTCCTGCAGATCTCAAAGATATTGAATTGCTTTTTACCAAAAAAAAAAAAAAAAACTTTCACAAAGAAATCTGTAGAATTTTTTCCACAGAATAATTCACTGGTGAATTTCTATCAAATATTTAGGGAAGAAATATCAATCTTACAAAGCTCCTTCCAGGAACTAGAAGAGGAAAATACCACTTCCCAACTCATTTTATGTGGCCAGCATTAGTTTAATACAAAAGTCCACAAACTAGCAAAATTCAAATCCTGTGTGGAGTTGAATGAACGATGTGCCAATGTTAATTCTCATTTGTGATAACTGTGCAGGGTCATGTAAGACGACGTACACCTTCTCTACCGTCTCTGAAAGTCAAGTCTAAAATTACTTCAAAAGTTTTTCTAAAACACCCTGTGGAGTAGGTATAGTCATCATTGTTTTCAGACAAGGGAGCTAAATCTTAAAACATTAAAAATATTCAAGTAAGGCGGACCCAGTATTTAAATCCAAGCACGTTGACTGTTAAGCCTCCGCATACAACTGTTACCTTATTTCCCTACGGCCACCAAACCCACCTTGGACTTTACAGCGCATTTCATGGCAGCGACTGGCCTCTTTGCTGTGCACTCCCCGGCACATCCAACACCAAGTGTTGCTGTAGTGTTAAGTCTTCATTCTCAGATGGCAACCCCTCCAGGCCACGCAGCAAGGAAGGGACTCAGAACTCAAGCCAGGTGATTCCAGAGCCCACACTGGCTTCCATCTGTTACTCCCGGCCTGTCAATAATCTGATGGTTACTTCTATGTGTCAACTTGGCGAGGCCGTGGAGCCCAGATACTCAAACAGCACCTAGATATCACTGGAAGGTGTTTTTCAGATGAGACTAACATTTAAATGACCTTGAGTAAAGCAGATTCCCTGCCATAATATGGGTAGGCCTCATCCAGTCAACTGAAAGCCTTCGGAGAAAACAGACCCAGTCCTCTGAGGAAAGAGGAACTCTGCCTCCAGGCGACCTGCAGAAGGGGCCAAAGCATCCACTCATCCTTGGGTCTCCAGCCTGTCTGCAGAGTTTGGGCTAGCAGTCCCTACAGGTACAT
This sequence comes from Saguinus oedipus, assembly GCA_031835075.1. Classification (NCBI taxonomy): domain Eukaryota; kingdom Metazoa; phylum Chordata; class Mammalia; order Primates; family Cebidae; genus Saguinus; species Saguinus oedipus. The sequence goes on from CM063174.1 coordinate 20,873,542, forward strand.
GAGCTGATTTCCTAAAGTAAATCTATCTCCCTATCTAAACACACATACATATAGGTATGTGTGTGTATATACATATATGCACGTTTACATATACTTATGAATATGTATATAGATTATGCATACAGATATGCATATGTATAGATATGTAGATATAGGTTTAAGACTCACAATTGTGGAGGCTGGCAAGTCCAGATTTTGCATAATTTGTATACATGTATATATACACATACCCCTACTCACATCCAACAGCAGAAAGGCGGGTGTCACCCTTTACTCACCCGCAAGTGCCCTCCCTGTGGGTCCCCTTTCACAACTTTCCCTTGAAACCAAGCCTGTTTTCCACCCCCACGGGCACACCCAGTTTCAGCCTCCACCTCGCACACCTTCGCCACAGTCAGACGCTGCTTGCTGCCACTGTTACAGTCAAGACATTACAGCTGAGGAGCTAAAATTAGATACACTCAAAACTAATATATAATTATATGTGTTATATCCTTAGAATGCATGTATGATCATGAATAGAGAGTACCAGCTCCCTGCCTGTGCCCTGAGAATGAATCTATCACCTTTAACTCAGCTCAGACACAAAGGTCAGAGCATCCCTCTACCTTCCCTCTGTGCCAGAACTGCCAGGTGTCCTTAGCCCTTTTCCACATACTTTGTGGTCTTCTGTAAACTCTGACACCTCTGCTCTATGAACTGCAAGGTAACTACAAGTTTTTTACTTATCAACTACCAAGCCAGCTATTTGTGTGAAGGGAGGGAGGCTTCGGAAAGAGGTGCTGGCGAGGCGGAAGCAAGGCAGTTTCGAATGTGCAAACCACCCCCAAGTAACGCAACATTGTTCATTTTGATGCTTTGTCATCTGTTCTGAGAAAGAACAGCAGGTGGACCTACGGAAGAAAAGAGATAAAAATTCTCCTTGCTGAGGTTTTCTTGGTATACGATATTCATCTGTATCTCCAGTTTTTATTTCAAGGTCAATGCGCATATTCATAGAAACTAAATTACTTGCAAGAAATTTAGGTTGCAAAAATAATCCACCATGACCTCCTGTTTTTCCCCAGTCCTAGCATATTCATAGAAACTGTTACCTCCAAGAAGCTCAGGTTTAGAATATAAACCCTGTGTCCCCACGTGTGGGCTGAGATGCCCTGTGACTCCCTGGCCTCAGTGGGCAGGGTCTTACCAAGCTCCAGCACTGACCCTGGCTGCCGTGCATCTGCGAAGCCCTCACTTGCACCCCGCACCTGCCTGTCTTCTTCTTCGTGCCTACTTCTACCCATCTCTCCCCAAATGCTCACACTCTGTCCAACAAAAGCAGTTTTTCTCCTGGCAGCAGCTGTGAAATCAACATCCACCACCTTCCCCAGCATGACCCAGCATGACCTGCCATGAGCCGAGCTTAGGGTCTGCAAAAGAAGGTCTTGTTGCCCGAGATGTAATAAATAAAGGTGATACTGGAGTAAACAGTCATGCTAGACCAATTTTCTGTACATATGCTGAAGTCCTATCTGTAAACCAAAAATAAAATTCTAAGGCCCCTCAACCATCCAAATAGACCTCTCTTCTCAGCCACGGGCATTCCGAAGTTAACCTGAAAAAACAGTTGCGGCTGTAAGTGGAACGGAACCAGACAGGCCTCATTATACCCTTCTCCTTGTGTGAACCTCTGATAGCTGTCTGTATCACATAGGACAGACTCTTGAAGTCTGATAAGAAACATTCACAATCTACTCTCTCTGAAGTCTGCGTCACAAACCCTTGGTCTCCACAACCCCTCATCTTGAGCCAGACATTCCTTTCTATTGATTCTGTCTTTAGATGACAGTTTAACTCTTTCAACTGCCAATCAGAAAATGTTTGAATCCACCTACGACGCGGAAGCCTCCACTTCATTTTCCTGCCTTTTCAGACCAAGTCGATGCACACCTGACATGTATCAACTGATGTTTCATGTGTCCTTAAAGTGTATAAAACTGAGCTGTAACCTGACCGCCTTGGGCACGTGTTCTCAGCATCTCCTGAGGGCCTTATCACAGGCCACTGGCACTGGTAGTTGGCTCAGAATACATCTCTTCAACTTTATAGAGTTTCAACCTTTTCATCAACGCATCTGTAAAACTTGATGCTGTCCAGACAAAATTATATCCGTAAGTGTGAACTCCACGTAGGTTTTTACAGCGTAATTTTACAGCATAACGTAATTACAGCAAATGTTTGAGGACGTTTCTATCAAACATCTTTTTAAAGTCTTTGTGCTTGTGTCTGATCCTGTAATGCTCAGCATTTGTTCTAAAGGAACTGGAGCCATCAGCTCTAGTAAATTCATTTGAGTTCTTGCTTGCAAAGAAAGGGAAAAAATAATAATATTCTGTAGACTGAAAAGAGAAACAGGAAGTCCAGATACTTCTGCAGAGATAGCAAAGGAAAGGAGACCGACATTTGTGGAATGTAATTAGAATACTGAGTGGATACAGATCCTCCCCACTCCACAGGCTGTCAGTGTTGACACTGGTCAGATGCAAGTGGAATAACTCACAACAGAGGTTTATTTCCCAAGGACAAGCTTGCCCTTCACGGTACTTTCAGGTAATGGCCCATTAGTGGCATTCAGTCTTGGCTGAAAGGGAGAATCAGAAAGTGATGGGTAGGCAGTATTTTTCACCCAAGCTGACAAGTGGACTCAATAAATGTCTAGGAAATGCAATGGAAATCTCACAGGTAAGACAAGTGAAGGCCAAATCTGAAATTCCAATTTGAAATTACCTAGCTGTCAAACCTGGCAGATAGTGCTTCCTCACACCGACCTGCTAGCTCTCTGTAAGAAATCCTTTATTCCGGGAGGAAAAGCGCTCAAGTTCTTGTGCTTCTCCACAGCGACACCTAAGCCTGGCATGCAGTGGGGTGTTCACTGCAGGTAGCTTCTAGCGGCTTCTCTGCACACTTTTAATGTGTTTTCAGAGGCCACTCTCATACACCATGAGATGCTAGAAGTTCTTGGAAGCGGAGCTGGAATACCCGCGAAGGCAGCGTTGGGCTGAGAAAGACCCCCAGACCCGCACTTTGATGCTGAGAGGCCTTCGACGCTGCCTCAGAACCAAAGTCCCTCTAACCCTGTCTGGTCCTTCAGCCCGAGGCACAGGGAGGGCATCTCTCTGTAATTTCCATATCTGACCAAGAAAATTTCTTTCCAAAACAATACAATTGCCTTAAATCCCCTTTCTAGGGATTTATCAAATAACGCAGAAACATCAACCATCAAAGAGGAGAAGAGACGTGGAGTCCTCCCGGCTCCCAACAGACTTAACCACGTATCTCCCAAGAGAAGCTCTCAGCGTCCACCTGGGGGACTTGATCTGCACAAAACCACCTTTGTTCTTATGAATCATTGGGTATTGGGCCTATTTATCCCCCCAGCTCCTCCTCCCCTGTGAGAAAGGGTACGTAGGTTTCTGCAGCACACTGGCTTATTGGGGGTCATTCTCCTGAGATTCCCTGTGCTGAGCGTGTTAAAATTTTATACATCAGCTCCTCTACTCATCTGTCTTTTGTCCGCTGATTTTCAGAAAACTGTCAGAGGCAAAGGAGAAGTTGTCCTTTGTCCCCTACAGTGGATTTCTAGTACACAGGGTGTGGCCAGGTCCAGCCAGCGTGGAGGGTGCTGTGGGGCCAGGCCTGCCATGCACCCCCACTCTCCCTGGAAGAGCACCAGGACCTGGGCTTGCTTCTGACCCTCCTAACCCTGGTCCAGTTGAGCTCGGAACAGTAAAACTGGAGTGCAATAGTCCTACTCTGCATAGATGCAGGATCGGCCAATTCAATCCAATACTGAAGGACTGTGTTAACTTCCATTCCCGGGTCCACAAGGGGCGTGGTTTCAAAGGCTAGAACCTCCCAGCACGCCTATCCACCACCCCCATCCAGGAGCCTCACAGGGTGATCATTAGAAACAGCTGAGCGTAACACAACACACACCTGCCACAGGCTTAGTTACTGATGCTTCAAAGACCCCGGGCATCAGCTGGAATTATCTGGGTTTTTTTTAGCCAAATATCTACAGTAAAGCCCATGCTCCTATAGGGGAGAAAATATAATTTCTTTTTCTTACCTTTTCACGTTCTTAGTTGACATGCGATCCTGAAAACAAAAGCTGGATTAACAAACGAAAAAAACCAACAGAAGCTTACTAAGTACACTGCACCCACCATGCCAGAGAGCTCAAAAAGTATTTCTCTCTCAAGGCGGTGGCTGGTACTGGAACAAAGAGCCGTAACTCCTGTATAGCAACAAGACGACAAAGACTCGAGCTGCTCCAGGTTTTCGAAAGGCAGGAAGAGGCAGGAAGGTGCATTTGTGGGGAGAGCGAAGTCCGCTCCTAGAACCTCCGGCGCCATCTTCTCTGAGCTTGTGAGCAGGTGTTGCAAATGGGCCTGACGTCAGGTGAGAAAGGCAGAGAGTGGGGCAGAAAGTGACCTGAGCCTCAACTTTCTTTTAGCTCAACCATCCCCAGTATTTTGGAGAGGAATATTTTGTTGTCCATCACTCCCATCATGAGTGAGAAAAGATGAGCCACATCTCAACAGCAGAAATGGAAATGGTCTGTAATTAGCACCTGGCTTTCCACTTTGCTGCCAGCCAGTCGGTAAGAGCGTTGAACCAAGCATAATGGCTAAAAGGGCTAACCTTTCTAGACGCCTCAGGACCTACCTTGAGCAGCTTACTGTTGTAAGGGTGAAGCTACCAGAAAGTACCCCCTTAATTAGCCTGGCCCCTGGCTTCAATTTGAAGGCCTGAAAGTCATTTTCTAAAATGCAAACGCTACCCGGAGCAGGTGTAACGTTAGTTTCCACAGGTGGGTTAAGACAAGCAAAATGTAATTTGATCCAAGTTTCCCACTAGACTAATAGGCACAGTGAGTGGGTAGTCCCCTAACGTAACAGTTACATGAAATTTAAACTTCAGTGTCCAGAGCAGGGGTCCCACGGACGCTCTGAAAGCCGCCTCTGTGCCCTCGGGGGAGGGGCTGGCCAAAATAAGAGCAAGGGAAGACTGCTTGAGGGAAAGGTGGTACATCCCTCCTGGCCGGGAAGGGATAAGGCAGAGGGGTTGGGGTTCAGCACCATGTGTTCTCTGAATATGTACCGAGGCCGCTGAATGGAACCTGAGAAGGCACCCCCCACAGGAGGGGCCAGGGCGGCCTGGGGTGAAGGGGCAGGGCACGCCTAGCTTCTCCGGTCTGCACCACAAATGTCTTCCCAGCACCAGCTCAGCTCCTCCCTGTGGGCATGCAGCTTCCATCTAAGATTGATTTTCACATTTTCAAACCATTGAGAAAACATCAAAGGAAGAATACTTCATGACACGTAACAGTTACATCAAATTCAAACTTCAGTGTCCAATGAGGCTTTATAGGAACAGGTCCCACCCACATTCATTTACATCTCGGATGCTTTCTCACTGGCGCAGCAGAGTAAATGGTCACTATGGAGACACGTGTGGCCTGCAGAGCCTAAAGTATTTCCTTTCTGGTCCTTCGTAGACAGAGTGCCAATTCCTGCCTCAAATTATCTCCTGAAAACCAATGCTGTAGTCTGCACGTTTGGCCCCTCCAAAACTCACACTGAAATTTAACCCCCAGTGTGGCAGGACTGAGACGTGACGGGACTGTGAGGGCGCTGCCCTTGCAGAGGGATTAATCCATTGATTAATGGGCTTGTGGATTGATGGGTTATCATAAAAGTGGCTTTGTAAGAAGGGGAAGAGTGAAACCACCCAGCCTGTGAGCACACTCAGCCCTGTGCCATGTGACATCCTGCACCCCTTCATCTTCTTCTGCAGGGCAGAGCAGCCATGGTATCTGCCAGGGGACTGCAGGAAAGCAATACCAAGACTTGCTGTGATGCTTCCACACCTTTGATACTGTGATGGGTGTGTGATTTTTCCTGGTGCTTTAATGGTCTCAGCTTTAAGGCTGAGAGCCCAGCTGTGTTTGCTAATCTGTTCAAAAGCCTCAGATCCAGCCATTACGACACCCATTAGAATTAAGACCTCCCTCCCACACGCGGTTAGGTTTGCAATTCAGGAAGTCATACGTCATACACATGATGAGACCCTGTGTTTCAATGACCCGGAAAACCCAGACAATGGGCAGCTCAGATGGCCTCAGGCACACCAGCATTTGATATCACACCTGTAAGACCAGTGCAGGCACCTAGGGTCGGTCACAGAAGGGGGTCCAGAAAGCAGGTAAGTGCACTCTGTTCCACGGACAGGGGGCAAGCCTCTGGGAAGGTCCTCAGGGAGAGGAGTAGGATCTCCCACGTCGTTCGCTGCATTGACTTTCTTTCCCGCAGTCTAAGGTCGTCTGCCATTTCATTCTGCCTTCTCGCCTGTGTTCAGTGTTGGTTGAGCACAGGATGCTCAGTGGTTCTCTGTGCATCTCCACCTGGCAGCCAGCATCAGGGCAGGAGCGCAGGTCATTGCCAAGGAGAGCTCCATCTCCAGTCACAGGGGCTCAAGCAAAGGGCTCCACGAAGAAGGGTGCACGTCCAGGGAAGGTGCCTGCGCAGCCTCCCAGAGAGTGAGACACGTGAGCTGAGTCTTGAGAGAGGAAAGAGCCCTCACTGGACAACCCCAGGAGCAAGAAAACTTCCAGCAGAAAAGGTCCATGGCAGGGCTGGGTGCAGCCACAGCTGTCTTCAGGCTGGGTTCTGGGGCGGACCCATCAGCATGATGGCAAGGCATGCACCAGGGCTGTAAGTCCTGTGCACAAGGTCAGCTGAGAAACACGGACAAGCAGAGCTTAACAGGTTTCCTTCTGACAGGACTTCCTAATATTCTCGGTAAGCCATGCCAGTGGAGGTCTCCAAGGGGACGGAGAGGTCTTGGATCTGTGTTTCCACCAAGTCTTATGCTGAAATGTGATTCCTGTTCTTAGAGGTGGGGCCTGGTAGGAGGTGTCGGGTCACAGGGTGGAGCCCTCGTGAACGGCTTAGCGCCACGTCGCCTTGGTGATGAGTGAATTCACAGGACGTCTTGTTGTTTAAAAGTGGATGGCACCTCCCTGTACCCTCTCCCAGCTCCTGCTCTCACCATGCCATGTGCCTGCACCTGCTTTGCCTTCTGCCATGACTAAAACCTCCCTGAGGCCTCCCCAGAAGCCAAGCAGATGCTGGTGCCTGCTTATTCAGCCTGCAGAATGGTGGGCTAATTAACCCTTTCTTTATTACCCAGCCTCAGGTATGTCTTTACAGCAATGTGGGAACGGCCTGACACAGGGACACATATCTCACCCAGGATCCCTGTTCTCTCCAGGAATATCCATTGAAACGTGCCTTTACTAGGGATGTAGCTGGCTTCAGTGGGACACTGGAGACTGAATCCAGATTACTGCTGGATTCAGTAATATCCCTGTTCTCTCCAGGAATATCCATTGAAACGTGCCTTTACTAGGGACGTAGCTGGCTTCAGTGGGACACTGGAGACTGAATCCAGATTACTGCAAATGAGAGGGACCAGGTGTGGACAGCTGGTTTTTTAATCCAATTGCTGGTGAGAGGAAAGAGAGATAATTAGCAATGGAGGGCAGTGCCTTGATTATGGATGGCTGGGAAGAGAGGGCGCTGATTATGGATGGCTGGGAAGAGAGGGCAGTGACTATGGATGGCTGGGAAGAGAGGGCGGTGACTATGGATGGCTGGGAAGAGAGGGTGCTGACTATGGATGGCTGGGAAGAGAGGGCGGTGACTATGGATGGCTGGGAAGAGAGGGAGCTGACTATGGATGGCTGGGAAGAGAGGGAGCTGACTATGGATGGCTGGGAAGAGAGGACGGTGACTATGGATGGCTGGGAAGAGAGGGCGGTGACTATGGATGGATGGGAAGAGAGGGCGGTGACTATGGATGGATGGGAAGAGAGGACGGTGACTATGGATGGCTGGGAAGAGAGGGCGGTTACTATGGATGGCTGGGAAGAGAGGGCGGTGACTATGGATGGCTGGGAAGAGAGGGCAGTGACTATGGATGGCTGGGAAGAACACAGATCTGGGACAAAAGAGGAGGGATGAAAGAAGACTAGATATAGAAAGTGGAAGAGGGATGGCTAATGGGATGCACACCACATAAGTGTGGGACCCAGGGGGGACAGGCCCACTGGAGGATGTCTACTTTGTGCACAGGTTTTGGGAAGGACTAGACTTCCCATCTGACTCCCCTGAAACTGGGTCAAGGTGGCTGGACAGCCACTGGTGACAATGTGACAGCACAGATCAGGTCTGAGAATAAAATGAGTCAAGGGACTTCAGGTGCTTAAAGTAATGTCCAAGTCCAGCTTGGAGGAGGCAGAGAGGCCAGTCTGCAGGGTGAGGCTGGCTGAGCCACCCCTGCCTGCCTGCCAGGAGCCCGGGGAAAAGCTGAGCCACAGTGGAGCAGCACCAGCGTCAGGGAGATGGAAGGGTGGCGACCCGGGAGACTGCAACAGGGAAGAAGCTGCTGGGAACTGGGTGCTGCCCTGGGAGGAAGGGAGCTCTCTGCCCTGGGAAGTGATTTTAAAAGGCACCTACACACCTGTCCATCTGGCATAGCAGAAAGGGAATTCCTTACTGGGTGGGGCTGTCTACTCTAATAACATAATATTGTAGAAGTATTTCTGTATACGTTTCTACCCAAATAAAGACATAAACTCACTGCAAAAAAAAAAATAAGGTCTGTATGATCACACATTCCAACTAGGGGAATACTATTTTAGTATTTTCAGGTGTATCCTTAAAATTGTTATTTAGGTATTTATTTTTATTTTCTATTGATACGTAATATTTGTACATATGTATTGGGGATGCGTGATACTTGACCGCACGCGTAGGGTGTGTCATGACACATCAGGGTGTCCACGATGTCCATCACCTCAAGTATTTGTCATTGCCACGTGTGGGGAACATTTGAAGAGCTCTCCTCCCGCTGTTTTGAAACACGCTCCATCGCTGTTACCTACAGCCACCCTACTCCGCGACTGAACATTAGAACTTACTCCTTCTACCTTACTGTGTTTGTACCCATTAACCAACCTCTCTCTATCCCCCCATCACCCACACACTCCTCTCAGCTTCTGGCATCTCTCATTCTACTCTCTACCTCCAGGAGATCAACCTTTCAGCTCTTACATGTGGGTGAGAACATGTGACATTTGTCTGTGCCTGGCCTATGTCACTTAGCATGATGACCTCCAGTTCCATTCATGTTCCTGCAAGTGACAGGACTACATGGTTTTTTATGGCTGAACAGTCTTCCACATCTGTTTACTCATGCGGCATGTTGGACACTCGGGCTGACCCTGTATATTTGCTGTTCTGGGCAGTGCTGTGATAGCCGTGGAGATGCAATTATCCTTATAATGTACTGATGTACAGAGGGGTTGCTAGATCATAGGAGAGTTCTATTGTTAGTTTTTTGAGAAATCTCCCTACTGTTTTCCACAGTAGCTGTATTGATTTATCCACCCACCAACATTGCATGAGAGTTTTTCTTCAAATCTGTGCCAGTGTCTTGGTTTCTTCTTTTCTTTCTAATACCAGCCATTCTGACTGGTGTACTAGGACATCTCATCTCATGGTGGTTTGATTTGCATTTCCCTGATAATTACCGACATGGGGGTTTTTTACACCTGTTGGACACTTGTATGTCTTCTTTTGAGAAATGTGAATTTATGTCCTATGCTCACCTTTTAATTGGATTATTTGTGGTTTTTTATATTGAATTGTTTGAGTTCCTTGTATATTCTGGATATTTGTTTTTCATCAGATGAATAGTTTGCAAATATTTTCTCCCATTAAACAGGACTTCTCTTCCTTCTGTTGTTTCCTTTGCTGTCCAGAAGCTTTTCAGTTTCCTAAGTCTCATTTGTCTATTTTTGTTTCTGTAATCTGTACTCTTGACATCTCAGAGATAAAACTTTGGCCAAGACCAATATCCTGAAATGTTTCCTCTGTTTTGTTCTAATAGGTCTTGTGTTTAACGCTTTAATCCATCTTGAGCTGATTTCTCCATGTGGTGGGAGGTGGGGGTCTGGTTTCCTTGGCAGGGGTGGTCAGGGCAAGCCCATCCTCAGGTCCCTGTGGTGCTTGCAGAACCGGCTGTGCTAGGCAGGGATGGTGATCCCCAGGCCCCCAGCACAGTACTCTGCTGGGGGAGGAAGGGCTGCTTTGCGACTGGGGCAGCAGCTGTGGGTAGGTGGCTGGGGAGCACGCTCTTCAGTGCCAGGTTGTGGCTGTGAGCTGGACAGCCTGTCCTCAGTGTGCTTGTGAATGCTCAGCAGCCCCACTGCTTGTGGGCAGGGTGACTGCCAGTGGCATGCTTCACTTTCACTGCAGCAGGTAGCAGTGGTGGTGGCTACAGGCTGGGGATGTCCATGTGGACAACAGTGTGGAGATCAGGGGCTGCTGGGCCCCAGGCTAGCTGCAGGGTGGTGGGTGCTCAAAACGGCACTGTGCAGAAGCCTGTGCACACCCTCAGGACTCAGGGTGTGTGGGAGGCAGCGTGAGCTCCCTCTCCAGATCCAGGCCATCGTGTGATTTCCAGTTAGCTCCTTGTGCAGTGGGATGCAGACCCCTGAGGGTCCCTGACTTACCTTTTGCCCACACTGGGGAGTCCCTTGGGGCTCCCAGCCTATCTTGCTGACGGGCTGCACCGTCTCTCTCTCTCCTCCCTTGTGCACAGTATTGCCCGTCACTTCTCAGTTGAATTCCAGTTCTCGCTTAGATCCACTCGCTATTTTGGTTCTTCTTTGTGGAGGAAGTAAGCGCCAGATGCTCCAGTCGGCCATCATGAAGCCCCTCCTGCAGAACATGCCTGGAAAATATTAAATTACACTCTATGATTTTAAAGCTTTCTTAGCTCCCTATGTGAAGAATGTCTTTTTCTTTCAGTAGGCACTTATCATTTTAAGAGTTGCCTACTGGCTAATGCAGCATCACATTTCTGCTGTACATGTATGTTATTTCCAGGTTCTCCCTGTTGACATATGGCAGTGAGCATCTTCGCTCAGAAGCCCTTTCGCTCCCTGTGACCGTTTCCTCTGGGGAGTTCTCAAAAGCGGTTAGCTGGTTTAAAGGAGATGCATATTTCAGTGTCTCAATGTGTTTTGCCAAGTTGTTGTCTGGAAACAGTTCTTCACTCTCCCCACAACAGATCATATCATCACTTTTTATCACTCTTCCAATTTCATAACATGTTAAAAAGGCATCTCGGAGTTGCTCTATGAGGCGTACAGGGCAGATGCTGTTATTTTCGGAATGAAGAAAAACAAAGAGCCCCCAGAGGTGGAGTGACTTCACTTGGTGAATGTTCTGCTGTTCTAGAGCTGAAACCCCCCAAGCCTTGTTCTCTCCACTGTTCCTTGAGCCTGGGACTATCCCAGTGTGACGTCCTCCCATTTGGATTGTGAGGCTTTTAACACTGATGAGTTGCCCAAGGCTTCCTCTGACTCTAAAGGGCAATTGCTTCTCCACTGCTTCCCGGGCCCCGCCGCTCCTCCCCATGCTCCCCTCTCTTAGATCACTGCCATGCATTTCAGTTGGTAGAAAAGAGTGAAGCTGACATTCATTGAGTGCTCGGTGGGTACCGGGCACAGTGCCCTGTAGATAAGAGACAGCGTTGCTCTTCTCTATTTGGAGTAGACTTAGGAGCATTTTCACCTAATCATTAGCTATTTGTATTTGTATTAAGGATTTTCCACTTCTCGCACTTGGCGCATTTGGTGCTCACCACAGCCTCCTTGAGAAGGGGCTGAGGACTGGATGTGCATCCCTCGGCTCAGGCCTCCCAGCTCCACCTGCCTGGAAGTCTGGGAAAGAGACTCCTCAGTGCCCTTCCCCATGGCCATAGGGGTTTAAGCTACATTTTGGGGCCCAGTGAAAAACAGACTTTCTTCTCAAGGCCTGTCCAAGCCGATGAACTCATTGAGAATTGGGGATGCAAGATAAACAGGAGACATGACCCTTCCCCGTAAGGCTCTTCAGTCACATCTTGAAAACAAGACTTTACTCCACCTAAGCCTTGGGTTACGGGAGAAACATCTCACCAAGAGCCTCATGCGCTGCAAGCACACACAGTGAATGTTGTGGTGGAACAGGCAGGTGAAGGTGGAAGGTGAGTGACGCTGGACTCCAGAGCCCTCAGAGAATGTTCCTCCACTGAAAGCAGAGACGGCTCAGCACCAAGGAGCAGCCCCTGGAGTTCTTCCTCCCTCCAGATCCAGACCAGGGTACTGGGAGGAGGGTGCAGAGCACAGGAGGGGAAGGGATATTTCTTGTTCCAGTAGACTGTGGGCCAGAAAGAGGGCGGGAGGTGCTGAAGGCAGATTTGGAACAGAAGCCTCAAATTCAGGTGCTGGCTGGAGAATCTCTCACCTCTCTGAGTGTCTGTTTCTTTGTGTGGAGAAGAAGGTAACAGGGCCTACCTCCCTGTGTCTGGGGGATTTTTAAGGGGAGGCTGCAGACAGAAAGCCTGCAGCCATGAGTGGGTGCTCAATGATTCTTCTGTGTTCTAAGCATTGGGACCGTTTGTGTCCATGCCCAAACCTCACCTTGAGTTGTAATCCCTATGTGTGGAGGGAGGGAAGCGGCTGGATTATGGGGGTGGTTTCCCCCATGCTGTTCTCATGTTAGGGAGTGAATTCTCACAAGATCTGATGGCTTTATAAGGGGCTCTTCCCCCTTCACTCTCTCACCTGCTGCCATGTAAGACGTACTTGCTCCCCCTTCCACCATAAGTGTAAGTTTCCCCAGCCCTGCAGAACCGTGAGCCAAACCTCTTTCCTTTAAGAATTACCCAATCTTGAGTATTTCTTTGCAGCAGGATGCGAATGCGGGAGGATGGAAACCTCTAAGTCAGGCCTGGAGCCCATGTTTCCTGAAATAGGCACCCACTACCACCTCCGGACGCCCAAGAAGAGGCTGGGGCATCTCTGCCCCAGGGTTGCTCATCTGCTCCCCTCTGGGTGCCCTTTCACTGTCTCCTCTGGAGACAAGGACAAGACAGCCCCTGGTGGACCCAACAACCTTTTGTGCAGGCAAGGGAAATATACCAACCTCCAAGAATCCCACAGGCTGGTCATTCCTAATGCTTAAATAGCAACCTCCCACAAGCTCTTCTAAGCTACCTTCCGTCTGATATGGAACATGACACATCCCTTTAGAGAGTCATTGAGGCCAGAACACGAACTAACTTCCTGTCGAACTAACTCTACCTCCTTGTCACCATCGTCTGCATTTTCCTGGACAAATGCTCTGTGAGAAAGGCCAGTTCCATGCGGCTGGTCAGGAGGACAGAGATGCCCATGCTGGCACCAGGGGATGGAGCGCTCTACTGCATGAAGCTGGTTTAGGGAGGGGCTCCATGGAGGAGCAGGGCCGTGGAGGCTGCCTGTCGCCTTGGCAACCCAGCTTTCAGCCAGCCTCAGGGTGAGCTCCCTTCAGCAGGTGTAAAGAGCTGGGAAACGTACCAGCCAGCATGAGCGATTCTGAAAGAGTGGGTTATGTTTTAATCGCATCCTGACAGCTAATCTGTGAGGATGGCCCACCCGCAGCCTGTGGCCCAGCCACCCGCAGGAGTCCATGAGCTCCCTGGAAGGGTTTTCATGGCACTCTTCTTATGAAAACTCTTATTCTTTTTTAAAAATTATCGATTTCTTGTGACTGATATTTATAAAAATAAAATAAAAGGCATGCCTTGTGTTGCTGCAATTTGTCAAAATTACTTTCCTTCCTAAGATCTCCTGCACAGGTTTAGTGGAAGCACGAGTAACTATTTGGAAATTTCCATCCACAGACATCAGCTTTGATAGTTGAGGCAAAATAATTTTTAAGTTAAAACATACATAGAGGCTATTTAATAGCTGAATTTTCTTCAATGATTCAAAACTTCCTGGAAGCTGACTCTAAGGTCTATAAATAGTGACCTATTATAAATGCCCTCTCCAGCCGAGTAGGAGAATGAATGCACTAAGGAATGAATGCTTTCCACCGCCCTGGAGAGAGACTTGCCTTTAAAGTGCCTTCAGGCAGGTGCTGAGGGTGTGGGGGGCCGGATGATGAGGCTGGGATACCCAAGTGCCTTTCCTCGGGGCTTCCACCGGAAAGATGGAGAAGTTCTGGAGACGGTGGGGTGATGGTCACACAGCATCGTGAATGTACGCAATGCCACGGAACTTAAAAAGGCTACATTGGTAAACTGTATGTTTCTGTATTTTATCACATTTTTTTTTAAAGGAAAGAAAACATATTTCTTCTCAGAGTTCAACACGCTGAGGCCTGGAAGTTTTTCATTTGACTTCTAGGTTTGGAAACCAAAGCTTGTCTGCTCTGAACCTGGCGGACAATCTCCTTTCTAACTACTCTCAGCTGGACACGATGCTGGCGGCTATTCCACACGTAACGTTTTCATTTGCACGGCGTTAAATGTGGGCAGAACAGCCAAAGCCATCCTGCAATGCTGCCCCCATGCGGCATTGCTCGTGCCTCATCTTCTATTCCCAATCAAACCTACGCAGGTTGTCACGCATCCCCAACCAAGACCACAAGAGACAGGTCAAATGACAGAAGGTGTGGCTGTCACACCCGGACCACGGGACTGTCACCACCCACCAGGTGGCTGTCTGCACCTTCCTAGTGAGGCAGGACCCACGTGTGTGAACCACAGGTCATCTTTTACAGCTCCGCAAACAGCCCTCTGGGGACCACTCCCCTCCAGGTCACAGGTGCCCACCAGCCCGCCTGCCTCTCTCCTGACGTGATCAGCCGGGGCCAGCTGTGCCTATTGTCTTACTTGCTGTAAATGGAATTGGGCCGTAGGTGCTATCTGCACCTGGAGGTTCATCCATATTGGCGTGTGTCCTTGTCGCCAATCATTCACTGTCACCGCTCAGCACTATTCCATTGTGCGAATGTTTCACGGGGTATTTATCCATTCTGCCGTTGGTGGACCGCTGGCGATTTCTGGCTGGCAGTACTGCATACGATGCTGACTTGAACATTCTGTCTGTCTTTGGAGAACATATGCACGCATTGCTGTTTGTAATACTGGTAGGTAACAGTTAAACCTCCTCCTCCCTTGGTTTTTATGACAGCTCAGGATAGATTTTATTTGGATTAGTTTCCTTAGTGCCCTAGACAGCTGTGACCTGATTTTATCTTTCTTGGTTTCTTACATTATAAAAAAAAAAAAAAAGGAGAGAGAAAAGTTTGCATTGAAATAGCATTTTTACCAGGGTATCTGTGGAAGGTAAATTTTATATCTAAATATGAATGTTTGAAGCATGGGAGCCCATTTCTAATTGAATTAATGATAACAAACCATTTTCACAGCATCTTAATCATGCCACTGTTCTCAAATGTCTGATGAGGTCATCCAGAGATGCTGTCCCCAAGTGGTGAATTAATTCAGAGGGTCAGTCCGTGTGTTCCACAGGCTGCCCCGCAGTAGCTGGCATTAGAGGATGGCCAGGGCCACACCAGGGGCTGCTGGAAGCCCCATCTGAGTGGGTCTGGATAATTGCCTAGCTACATGGCTGGCTTCCAGGGAGGGAGGGTTAGGGCCAACCAGAGTAAACGTGACCACACTCCACCTCCCTCTTTCAGAAGCATCCTCTGCTATGGCAATGAGGGTTTATGTGTCTGAGATTCTTCATCTTCCTCCTCAGGGCAGAGCTGTGCTGCCAGTGCTTCCAAAGATCAGAGAAGCTGCTTTTGCTCCCCTGCCTAGTTCTCTGCTTGAGCAGTTCTGCCAGCTTATTGCTGGGTACAAGGAGACCCTTGGGGCAGTCCTTAAACTTCCAGAAATGCAGATTCTAAGGAGAAGGACTGCAAAGTTCTTCAAAGTGGCAAAGGGGCAGCTCAAGAGTAAGGGTGTCCCCGTCATCCTCTGCCTGGGTCAGCCCTGGCTCCTCAGCATGGCCACCAGCCCAACATGGGAATCCGGGGCACTCTCCACCCCACCCCCTGCCCCAGGTGGCACCCACAACCCCTCCTCAGCCTATGCCAGCCTGACCCCTGGCCAGAGTGGACCAGCCTCCATTACCCTCATAGTTACAGGACTCTGCCCAGGACATGTTTGAATGAGGTTAAGATGTTACTCACTGCCCAAGACAGCCATAGATGTGCCAGCCTCACCCACTGATCAACCTTCCCTAGTAGTGTCCTCACTCACAAAGCCTTCTATCTGCTGTTTCAGTGGGTTTAACAACCCACACTGCAATAGTCTGAATGCATTAGTTCTTGCCTTTATAACTTTGTCAGGTGCAATTTTTGCCTTGACAGTGTCATGAGCTATAACTCCTAAAGGAGATGCCAAACACCTTTTCTCTCCTGTTACTTCTTCAAAATATCACCCCTGTGAGTCTGGAAAGTTTCAGAATTTTGTACTAAATCTCATTAAATATAAACCTTCAGCATCTGTCAACCCATCTGCTCCTACACAGCTTCAGCCTCTCTCTGTTGTCATTGTGACAAATTACATCTTTATACACTGTGTGCCCATTAGCATAGATTTATAATTATTGTTTTATAAATGTATTCTTTAAATCATACAGAAAACAAAGAGGAGCTACAATCCAGAATAATGTTGGCTTTTACATTTATCTGTGTGAGGACCTTTACCAGACTTCTTTATTTCTTCCTGTAGATTTCAGTTACTGCGTAGTAACTCAAGGATCTAATAACCAGCAGCCTTTCATTTATACCTGAAGTACTCCTTGTAGAATTTCTTATAAGGCAGGTCCACTAGCAACAAATTCCCTCTGGTTTTGTTTTTCTGGGATAGTATTAATTTCTCCTTCACTTTTGAGGTATACTTTTGCTAGATATGTCATTCTTAATTGGTAGGTTATTTTTCCTCTCAATGCCTTAAATAATATCACCCCACTGCCATCTGGCCTCCATGTTTTTTTCTGTTGATCTTATTGAGGATCCCTTGTATTTGACTGGTGAATTCTCTCATGTGACATTCAAGATTCTCTTTGTCTTTTGCTTTTGACAGAATTATAAAATATCCAGTTGTGGATCTTTTTATCATTCGTGGAGTTTGTTGAGCTTCTTGGATGTATAAATTCATGTATTTTATCAAATTTGGAAATTTTGAGCATTATTTCTTAAAATATTTTTTCTTCACAATTCTTTCTCTCCTCCTGGTACTCCCATTACATGTATGTAGTGAATTTTCATTTCAGTTACTGCAGTTTTCAGCTTCAGAATTTCTCACTTTTTTGCCACTTGCATTTATTGATAGGTTCTATCTACTGAGACATGAGTCTCCTTATCTCCTTTACTGTTTGTCTCTGATTTTCTTAGCTCTTTCAGCACATTCAAGACAATTGATTTAAACTTTATTTCTATTAAGTTCAATGTCTGTGCTTCCTCACAACAATTTCTTCTAATGTTTTCTCTAAATGGAGCATGTTTTATTGTTTCCTTGTATGTTTCATACTTTTTGTTGAAAACTGGAGTTTTAAAATATTATAATGTGGTATCTCAGGAAATAAGTTTCTCCCCCTTCCTCAGGGTTTGTTTCTGTTGCCTGTTTTGGGTTATAATTGTTTTTTAACTTTTCTAAACTATTTTTCTAAAGTGATATGGTTTGGCTCTGTGTCCCCACCCAAATCTCATCTCAAATTATAATCCCCACCTTGAGGGAGGGACCTGGTGGGAGGTGATTAGATCATGGGGGCATGTTTCCCTTGTGTTGTTCTCATGATAGTGAGTGGTTCTCATGAGATCTGTTGCTTTGAAAGTGTTCTCCCCTCACTCTCTGTCTCTCTCCTGGCACCATTAAGATCTGCCTGGCTTCTCCTTCACCTTCTGCCATGATTGTAAGTTTCCTGAGGCCTTCCCAGCCATGTGGAACTGTGAGTCAATTTAACCTGTTTCATATACATGACCCAGTTTCAGGTAGTTCTTTATAGCAGTGAGAACATGGACTAATACATAAAGACAGTATTCTTTGTCATTTGTGGTCTTTGATGTCTCTGCTCATTTAGCTTGCAGTCAACTGTGTTTTAGGCAGAGATTCTTTGAGTTCCTAAAGCCAGAAAACAAAAATGCAGAAACAAGAAGCCTCTCACAGTGTTTGAAGAATGGCTGTTTACTGGGCACTCCTTCGGTGCTGAGCCCGGCCAATTACAACCTGTGTTAGCCTTCACTACCTGCTCACACCCGCCTTAAAGATCAGCCAGAAGTAGATGTGTAGGGTCTTCTTGAGTCTTTTCTGAGCTTGTGTTCTTCCCTGGGCATGTCTGTGGCTTTCTAAGTACTCTGGAATACAGAGGTGCTTTTCAATACCCTCATCTGCCAAATAATCTCTCTTTTAGGCTTTTCATCCCAGGATTTTGTAGGCCTTTTGTTTGCCTAAACTGTAGTATTTTCCCCAGTCAGCAGAAGGTAGCTGATTTGCCTTTCAGCGTTCCTGGGGAATGCCCTCAGCACAGCCACTCTTCTGCTTTTAGAGAGTTCCAAGTTAAGAGAAACACAGGCAAGCACACCGCATCATCCTTCCAGGTAACACCCAAACAGATTAAAACAAACAAAGACAATTCTTTGTTATTTTCTAGGGCTTCCATCTTCAAGAGCAATGACCAGCTGGGGAGGGAGGTAAAACAAGCGCAAATGAAAATGCCACAAATCTCTCCCACTGTTTTTATATTGCCTCAAAAATACAAACAAACAAACTTGGCTGGTGTAAATCTTTGACCGTTTTCAAGAATTCAGATAAAGCAGATCCTCAGAGATTTTCTCATGATT
The DNA here is from genome assembly GCA_031835075.1 of Saguinus oedipus. Lineage (NCBI taxonomy): Eukaryota > Metazoa > Chordata > Mammalia > Primates > Cebidae > Saguinus > Saguinus oedipus. Next base: position 20,892,327 of record CM063174.1, read on the forward strand.
TCCGTGTTTCTGTGAAGGGTCTGGCTGGCTTGAGTGCCACCCACTCTGCCATTGTTGCCAACATGACTGCAGAAGGGATGCCTAATGCTACCTGCTGCATTGTGTTAGCCAAAATGGCTGCTTAAAGATGTCCATGCCCAATACCCAGAGCCTGTCAATATGTTACCTGGCAAAAGGGATTTGCTCTTGTGACTAAGATTATAGGCCTTTATATGAAGGAAATTTTTCTGGATTGCCCTGGATGGGCCTAATCTGATCATATGAAGCCTCTGGAAACTGGGAATGACCCTCAACTCACAGCTAACAAGAAAAGAGGTATCTCAGAACTACGACTTGAGGCAACGGAATTCCACCAAGGAAAAAACATAACCAAAACAATATGTCTTTCTTTTGAGCCTCCAGAAAGGAATGCGTCCCTGCCAACACTGATTTTAGCTTGATGTGACCAGTACTGGGCTTCTGACCACAGAAGTGAGAGATAATGAATTTGTGTTGTTTTAAGCCATTTAGTGTGTGAACATTATTCAGGGCAGCAATAGAAATTCATGTAAGCTACGGGTACCTGAAAGTTGAATGCATCTGTAACAAACACCTAAATATACAGAAGTGGATTTAAAATATAACATTGGTAAGAGGTGAGAAGAATTTTGAGGACCATGATAGAAAAAGCCTCGGCTGTCTGAAACAGACTCTTCCTGAATGTTAAATACTTCCAAATGAGGGCTAAGAAGAAAGGGAGGAGCACTATACAGAAAAACTAAATCACTTTAGAGAATACCTAAATCTGCATGAACAGATGGTTGATAGAAATATGGACATTAAAGGTGCTGGTGATAAGAGCTCAGAAGGAAGTAAAGAATGTGTATTGAAAATTGGAGAGGCAACACTTCTTATACAGTGGAAAAAAGTCTCGCTGAATTATGTCACAGTTTTGTGATGAGTAGAACTTGTAAACAATAAAATTAGATATTTAGGAGAGAGATTTCCAGGCAAAATGCTGAAGATATGGTCTAGTTTCTTCTAGCTGCTTATAGGAAAAGACAAGATGAAATAGATAAATTAAAGGAAGAACTATTAAACAAAAAGGAAGTAGAACTTGACGGTGTGGGAAATTCTCAGCATATCTGGACAGTGAAACACATATAATTAAAAGATTTACTATCAGGAAAGCATACTCTAGAGAAATGGCTTAAGGTAAACACCTTAGAAAGATCAAAAAGTCAGTTTTCAGTTACACAGAGGATCTTTGAAAGCAACAAGAGTATGACTCATAGATCCCCTAAATCAGGCTACAGGACGTCTAGGAAATTTAACAAAAATGTCCCGCAGCCATCTTAACAAAAGCCAAACATTGAGATGGGATTATCTAGAAAAGATTTGTGGACAAGCCTCTTGTCTAGTAGAGTGAATCAGCATGATATACACAGGAGACACACAAGGTTCCTGAAAATGTTGTATCAGCAGAAACAGTGACAGCTTGGACGGAAAGGGTTGGGGAGAATAGAGAAGAGGAAAGCTGTTGAATTTGAAAGAAGAACTTGAACTCTTCAGATTCCATAGATAGGAAACTGGATGATAAAATTACTCAGCTGAGCATGTAAGTTACTTTTCATGAAGAAATATTAACTCAAAGGGGAGACCCCAGAGTGCAGAGGGTGGAGCCACAGGCTCAGAAGGTAGAGCTTGAGGAACACAGGGTTGTTTCCAAGCCTTGACACCTAACGAAGCTTTCCTTGGCTGGATATGGAACCAATGACTTCTTTATTTCTTCCATTTTCTCCCTCTTTGAATGAGATTGTCTATAACCCTTATCCTACTGTATCTGGGGAGCAGGTAACTTATTTCTGTAGTTTAACAGGTTCACAGATGAAAAGAAAGTTTGTCCTAAGGTGGATCACACCAGCTCCTTACCCATACTTCATTGAGACAGTTTAGATAATGATACCTGAGACTCTTGAGCTGATGATATTCAGACAATATTTTTAGATTTTGAGTTGATTTTATAATTGGATAAGACTTACGTGAACCTTGGAACTGGATGGACATATTTTTTCAATTGGGATGGCTGTGATTATTTGGAGGCTAGAAGACAGACTGCAGTAGGTAAAATAATGTCCTTCAGAGGAGTCCATGACTTCCTCCCTGGGCCTTGTGAATATGTTACCTTATGCGGCAAAAAGGATTTTCAGATGTGATTAAAGATTTGATGGGGAGATAGAATCCTGGATTGTTTGTTGGGCCCAATTAATCACATGTCCTTAGAGTCTTTCTCAGTGTAACATGTTCTCAAAGTAGCACGCAATGGGAAGAGGAGGCAGCCTGACGGTGCTGGCTGTAAAGACGGAATAGGGGCCATGAACCAAGGAAAGTGGGGACCCTTTAAAGCTGGGAATGGTCCCAGCTCTCAGTCAACATGCAAACTTGGATCTAAACCCTACAACCACAGGAATCTGAATTTTGCTAGCAACCTGAATGAGCAAGGAAGTGGATTCTTCCCTAGAACTCCCAAAAGGAAGGCAGGAACACCTTGATTCTAGCCTAGAGCAGCCAGTGTTGGACTTCTAATAACTACACACTACAGAAATCATCTTTACCCCCCGCTTTTTTTAATGAGATGCAGAGCCTGTGTACCTGAGTCATTTTATCAGCCTGTTTCCTGCCAGTAGAATTTTGGGGGTCCATCAAGCCTTCTTGCATTTTTGCTCTTTCCATCCCTTTCAGAGCAAGCTGGCACTATTCCTGCCGGTATGAAATTCTCAGGAACCTCGTGGATCACACATGTACATCATGGGGATTCACTCATTAGACAAGAGGCTGGTCCACAGATCTCTGCAGGTGTGCAAGCCTCTTGGCTTGGTAATCCCCAGGGATTACCGTCTCCTCTTTTCCTTTGCCAAGATGGCTTAGGAACAGTGCCCTTAAGCTCCCTAAGGGCACGGTTAGAAAGAGGAAGAGGCTCTCTGGTTAGAGGACACCTGTGAGTCCCTTTCTTTGTCTCATCCAAGAGCCTTTTGTGTGACTGAATACTCTGACCTTTTCATCTTCCTGAGATGTTTCCAGAAAGCTTAGAGCCATACCATCAGTCTTTTCTCTAGAACGTGCTCTTCTGACAATAAATCTCTCAATTTTAGTGCCGTTTACAACCTGGAGAGACTGAGAGTTTTCCAAACCAGTTCTGTCCATGTAACTTTTCTCTCTTCCACTCTGCAAGAAGGAACGAGACTGCACTTCGAACACTTCGGTTGGAAATCACTTACAGCTTCTGCCTTCCTCGCCTGCAAGACCTGCTAAGCTTTCTGCCCTTGACTCCCTTTCCTCCATATCCAGCACCACATTCCCTAATTGCTTCTGCATCCTCACCAGCAGTGTCTTTAATGTCCATTATTTCTATCAATGATGTTTGTGGCAATTTAAATATTCTCCAAGCTGGACCTAGGGTTCTCTATTGTTCCCCTCACTTTCTTCTGCTTCCTCCCTGGCAATGACATTATCATCTATTTTTTCGACTAATAGTCTGCTCAAGGCAATTGAGACTTTTTGTCATCTCAGAATTCTTCCAGTCTCTGCCTACCTCCAATTTCAAAGCCACTTTCACAGTTTTAGATGTTTATTACAGCAACATCTCACTTCCTGTTTCCAGAAATATGTATTAGCCTTCTATTGCTACTATAGTGAATTGCCACATTCATTACACTACACAGACCAAGGTGCTGGGAGGCTGTATTTCTCTCTGGAGGCTCTAAGGAGGATGTCTTTCCTTGCTGTTTGAATTGCTGGCGGAACTCAACAATCAGGCCCTTGCACACAGCTCCCTACCCCTCAGAACCAGCAACTGGAGCATCAGAGCCTTCTCAGGCTGCCGTCTTTCCCTGACTACAGTGAGAAAAAAATCCCCTGGGTTCTCTGCCTTTAAGGACTCATGTGACTGATATTAAATTGTGGACCTCCTTGTCGGGGCATTATTCTGCCTACCTTGAGGTACATATGTAAAACTTCACTGAGCTATAAAGTGGAGTGTGGCCATTTAGTGTTGTATAATTTAAACTTCTAGTAAAGGACATTTTAAAGAATAGATGGAATTGGGGTACTATTGGATTTCTACTCTAGTGTACTTACAACATTTCTGGCACCACAAATGTGGGTTGTTTCTTTTTCCAACACCAACAAATTATTTAACCCTCTAACACCAACTATTCAACAATTGTGTCCAACAATTCAATCACTTCTGACACTACCTGGAGTTAGTGGAGACGTCACAGGTTAGGGCTCAGTCTCTCAACACCACCCCCACTTCAGATACCGGTCCCAAGTCCTGGTTCCCTTATACTTCTAATCAATCTGCTAAAAACCAGGGGCTCACACAGCTCCTCCTCAGGTTTGGTAATTTGCTAGACTGACTCACAGAACTCAGGAAAACACTTTATATGTCATTGCCAGTTAATTATAGAGGACATAAGTCAAGAACAGAAAACGGAAGGGATGCATATGGCAAAATCCTGAGGGGAAGAGAGGTGCACAGAGCTTCCCTGGCCACCACAGGTGTGTCAGTGTGCATACCAAGTGGAAGGTCTGCAAACCCCACTGTTTAAGGGTTTGCTGAAGGTATCACTAGGTAGGCATAATTAACTAAATCACTCCAGCCCCTTCCTGTGTGGAAGGCTTTGGGGCAGGGCTGAAAGCACCAACCCTCTAATTACACCTTGGTGCTGCTGGCTGCCAGCCTCCCTCCTAGAGCTAGCTAGGGCCCCAGTCACCATTCACCTCATTAGCATGCAAAAACACTATTATCTCTCTCCAGAGTACAAGGGTTTTAGGAGCTATATGCTAGGAGCTTGGGACAAAGACCAAATGTGTACATATTTTAATCATACCACAGAATCTTTGAGAACTGGACTGATGGACAGCATCAAAAACAGTCCAAGCCTAAATGCACCAGAACACGGACCACAGAAAGAGCAGCAGAGTGCGTTTCAGCATGCTTTTCAGCCATGCGTGGATCAACTAATTCTAAAGCCCGTGTTTTCTCAGCATTTTCTCTAAGTGAGTTAATAAATTCCTTTATTTCTGAACCCATCAGAGTTAAGTTTTCTATTACTTGCAGCCAAAGTCACCCTAAATGTAACCACTTGTGAAGCAGAATGGCCTTTTCAGTTCCTATGACTTAACCCCGTGTCACAGGCTGTTTCTGTGCTGGCTGCGAGGTAGCTTCAAACACTCTCACACGATTTCGCACTTGATTATAACATTCTCTTAACATTCAAAAAGTAATGATGGCTTTGAACGCAAAGTCTCCAAAAAATGACTCAGAAAACTCATACACTTTGTCATAAAATCATAATGGATCTCTGAATTTACAGTACCTATTCTCAGTGGTGAGAAAATTACTTGTATAAAAATATTATTAAGCAAGAACAGCCATTTTTAGCTGTGAAATATATACATACATACATGTAACTTTTAAATTACACATCTCTTTTGGAGAAGGAAATGTTCATGGGATTTTGTTTTGTGGCAGGTGCAGAGATTTCTCACATGTGGGATTTGGCCTCAGCCTGGATTTAAAAGGGGAAAAAGAATTCAAAGGAAATGAATACATTGTAATGTTAATTTAAGCTATTTATAGACAGAAATGCTCAACCACATCTTTTTCTGATTTAATGAGGCTGAAGAGTTACAAAAACATTACACTCTCATTCTTCAGCCTCTTCCCCTGCTCCCTCAGTGACCCTGGGGTGTACTGAAATCACCTCAGCTGAATGGACTTCAGTCAGTTCTGAGAATGAGGCAGCGTTTAGGTGTCAGGTGCCATGTGTTCACAGGGGAGAAAAAAAGGAGTCTCCTTTAAATAGATGCAGATAATTCTGAGAACGTATTTAAATATGGTGCATATGTTAGCAGTGTTTGACATGCCAGCACCCCCGTGTGGGTTCCTACCTTCATTCATGTATTTAGCCATTAATAAGCAAAAATGTAAAATCCACTCCAGTACTGCCAACAGGCGTAACCACTTTTGGCTCCGCTTTCAGGCAAGATCCCTGGAGCATCATATCAACAGCCAGGGCCTGACAGGATATCTTGACAGCTGCCCTTGAAGTAGAGTGAGCAGGTCTGCTAATGAGACACAGGCTTGCTGGCAAGAGACGGTTTTATTTCAACTGCCAATCAGTCACACACACTATTCACTCTTCATTTCAGAGTGAAAGTGCTTCCTCCAAAACTTATACTTGAAAACAATGCAGAGGAACCTCAGTTTGAGAACAATGGATTCCATGTGCATGAAAGCTGTGAAAACAGCTGGGGCTGAGGATCTCCCCTTCTCAAAGCGGAGGAAGAACGGACTGAAACACACTGATGCTGTGTGGGTGGTTTCTATCATCGGCACCTGTCGGGTGCCAGGCCGGGAGGACACGGGGACATGGAAGAGAGACCCTCTCTTGAGAAGGCATCAGTCAAAGTGGCCTGTGGGGTCCAGCCCACCACAGCATGCACGGTCCTCACAGAGCCACGATGCAAGAGCCAGGTAGGTCACCAGGATGGTGAGGGCTCCCCGCAGAAGACTTCAGAGTGGAAAACTCAGGAGAGAGACTAGAATCCCCTGCATTCAAGGTAATGGCAGCAGTGTAGAGCGGGGGGAGGGCATGTGTGGGGGTCCGAGCCCCTCAGGCAGTCTGTCCTCACTGCTGTGCTGCTGTGCAGGCCAGGTTCTCCCCAGTGACGTTGCTTCCCAGTGGACATCTCCAAGGTGCCCTGCGATGGGATAGCAGTTGGCTCAGCGAGCACAGGTCTTCTGGGGCCCCTCCTGCACACACCATGTAAACAGGTATTTCTCCTCCCTCAGAGGTTTTAGTAAACTAAAAGCTCATTCATGGCTTTTGGAGATAATAACTTACAAAAATAGGGTATAAGGAAATAGCCATTTATCGCGATGGTTTTGCCCATCAGGAAGAACTCAGTTTGATTGCCATTTATATTCTCAAATTGACCATTTACATCCTTCTTCATGTGTCCATTACAGAAAAATTGGGGCAAAGGATAATTACAACTTTGTAACAAAAAACAAAAACAAGAAGGAAAAAGCACTCTCAGAGGCAGAACCCTTGTGACCCCAAATCCATTCGCACCCATCTCTAATGAAAGACTGGTCATGAACGCCTGCATTCTTTGGAACTGATCCAATTTGGTTGAAATATCATCAAAATACTGCAATTTTGTTTGATTCATCTAGACTTTCAAAAGACATGAGATATTAAAATTCACATTTGGATTTTTTAAAGTTCCTATCTTCTTTCAGATAGAATTTTTTTTTTCCTTTGAAAATGTTAGTAAGGTCCCATCCTTCCTGTAATAGAAACCAGCAGACTCCCCACATTTCACCACCCCTGGGGTATCCGGGCTTGTCTGCCTCTGCCTCAGCTCTGCCGCTCCCATGTCCCCAGCCCACCCACACTGGTACCACCTCCTGAGCATCAGCCTGTCAGACTGTCAGCCACCACTGCCCAGCATGCTCTTCCCTCAGCCAAACTGGCTCATGTCCTCACGCCCTCAAGTTGCCCCGCCTTTCCTAACAAGGCTGTTCTCCATCTCAGTTGGCTGTCTCCATCCGAACGACTCCAGGCCCTCCCAGCATTTCCCACAGGGTGACAGGGTTGGTGTGTGACTGTGTGTGCACCTGAAAACACAAGCAGGGGTCTTTGTGCTGCTCACTGATGTGTCCTGAGCATCTGAAGCTGCCTGACATGTAACAGATATTCACTAAACATTTGCTGATAATTGATTTTTTATTTATTAATAATGAAAAAGTCATAAAATTGAGTATATCCATTTTAAATCATCACATTTTATGCCCATTTAACTTCACTTAAAGTATTAACTTATTATTAAAATATCATTTAAAACATTACATATTAAAGTGTATTATTAAAATTATATGAGAAGTCAAATGCAGTGGCTCTCACCTGTAATCCCAGCACTTTGGGAGACCAAGGTGGGAGGATCATGAGGCCAGGAGTATGAGACAAGCCTGGCCAACATGGTGAAACCCTATCTGTACTAAAAATACAAAAATTAGCTGGGCATGGTGGCACACACCTGTAATCCCAGCTGCTCGGGAGGCCGATGCAGGAAAATTACCAGAGCCTGGCAGGCAGAAGTCACAGTGAGCATATACATATATATATATCACATGAGAGAAGTGGAGCAAAATGGCAGAATAGGACTCTCCAGTAATTGTCCTTCCCATAGAAACATCAGTTTGAACAACTGTCCATGCACAAAAATACCTTCACAAAATAAAAGAAAACTAGAAAGAAATACCTTCACTGTAACACAGCAATAAGAAAGAATGCACTGAAGACGGTACGAGGGATGGTTTTACATTACCCACATTATGTCTTTCCCAATCTCAATCAGTGTAGCATGGAGTGAGATACTGTCTTCTTGGGGAGAATGAGGAAAGTGAGCACAGAACTTTGCCTTAGGCCCAGTGTCAAAACTCAGCATTGGGCAGACCCCCATGGACCCAGACTCCAGGTTAGTACCTGCAAATTAAGCTTCCAGACCTGCCCAGGTGCCAGGCTTCAGGGCTGCAAGGCAGGCTCAACCTCCAGCTCACCCTAGCATTACACTGGTTATATGGCAGGCCTGGGTTTTGGGCATGCCCCAGCACCAAGACAAACACAGCCTTAAAATTCCAGTGTCTCCTGGTACCACACTGACAACAGTGGCATCAAAAGTCAGGTGCACCACCACACCACATTGGCCCTAGCTGCCCCAGGCTCCAGAACCATGCCAGACAACCAGCTCAAAATCTCTAAGCAGGTAGACTGTCGAAGGGCTTTCCCAGACAAAGGCAGTCTGCAAAGACTAATAAAATAAGCTCCTACTTTTTTAAATGCACAACCATCAACACATGACCACAAGGATGAAGAGCAATCAGGAAAACAAGACATCATCAAAGGGACAAAATAAAGTGCCAATGACTGACCCTAAAGAAATGAAGACATACGAACTACCTAACAAATAATTATTAACTATTAAGGAAGCTTTGTGAACTTCAAGAAAATACAGAGAAAAAAAATCAGTGAAATGAAAAAATAATAAGTGGCCACAATGAGAAATTTAACAGACAGATTGAAATAATTTTAAAAATCAAGCAGAAATCCTGAAGGTGAAAAATATAATGAATGACACAAAAATGCAGTAGAGAGCATCAACACTGGAAATGACCAAATTCACTCGGAATTTGGGCATAATATAGAAATATCTAGTCCTGACCAGTGCAATAATTTGAGAAATGGGATAATAGATTGGAAAAAAATTTAAAATGCCATTATTTATGATGACATATTTCTATTTAAAATACAAGCATTAATTCAGATATATTGTGGGAATTATTAATTAAATTTAGCAAAGTTTCTAGACAGAGGGCCAACACATACAAATACATCAATTGCCTCTGTTTATGTCAGCAATAATTAGAAAATAAACTTTTTAAAGGATACCATTTACAGTAGCCTCAAATAATATCAAATTATTAGGAATAAATCTAGTGAAAAATATGCACGGCCTCTCCAAGAAAATCCCACAAATCATTCTTCAGAGAACTTAAAGAAAGCCTAAATAAATGCCATGAGTATGATTCTTCTCAAATTTATGTGTAGATTCAATACAATTCCAATCAAAAGTATACGAGCACTGTTTGTAGAAATTAATAAGAAACATTCAAAATTTATTATATTTATTTATGAAAATGAAAAAGGCAAACAGTATACAGTCTTGAGAATGAAGGACAAAGTTGGAAGGCTTACGCATCAGCATATCTGGACACATCATAAAGATGCAGTTACTGAAACAGGGAGTGTTGGTTTGAGGACAGTAAAATATGTCAATGGAACAGAATCGTCTGTTCTAGACTAGAAAGAGAAGAGAGAGATTCTTTTAAATAAAAGGTCACCTGAATATCCATACCAAACAAAATGTCATCTTGACTGCTGCTCAGACCATACATAAAAATAACAATGCTAGCTGGATTGTGGAGCTAAACATAAAAGGCAAACCACAGAATATCTAGAATATCTAATTGGAAATTACCATGTTTTGTGAGTTAAGCAAATATTCCCCGCTTAGAACATCAAAAGCACTAATCATAAGGAGAAAGATTCATGAATTGGACTGCCCTAAAATTACCAACCTGTGTTGTGTTCAAATATGCCATTAGAAGATAACAAGACAGTCATCGATCCAGAGTAGTGAAAGAACTCCCACAAATTAGCCAAAGGACAGACGACATCATAGGAGGAGGGACAAAAGGCGTGGACAGTTTATGAAAGAGGCTGCGCTCAACACCATCAGTCATCAGAAAAATGCACATTGAAACTGTACCGAAGTGCTATCACACACCCACCAGAATATCTAATAAAATGCTGGCAACACCACATCCCACTGAGGACAGGGAGCATGTGGAATCTAACATTCCGCTGGTGGGAATAAAGTAACATCATCTCTTTAGAAAACTATGTGCTAATCTTGAACCTATGCTCATTCTAGGGCAGGGAAATTTCATTCCTAGATATGTGGCAACCAGAAATACACCAAAATTAAAACAAAGCAAAAACTATGCACAAGAATCTTCCTAGCATACTCATTAATAAGAGCTAAAAACCAAAAACCACCCAAATGTCAACCAACCACAGACGGTAAATAAACTGCAGCAGATTCACGCAATGGAACGCCTGCAGGATGAAAATAAGCAAACTCTGCTACCTGCCAACACCACTGATGAGTGTCACCAATATCGTGTGGGGCAAAACAAGACCGACACACAGCAAAACCACACGGTGTGCTTCCACTTATAAGAAGCTCAACGCCAGACGCAACTAATCTACAGAGCTAAAAGTCAGTATTTCCAGAAGGCATAGAGGGAATGAGGCTTCTAGGTGGTGGGATTTTTGTGAAAATTCAGTAGAGGAATATTTATGATTCCTATACGTACATTCTATATCTACACAAATGTTTATTTAAAAATATGAAGTCATCAGGGTTAAGCATCTAACTTAACATTGAGAGTCTATAAGAAGAGTCCAGCAGCCCCTCACCTGATGCCTCTGCTGTACAGGTGGGACACTGAGGCACGGAGAGCAAACAGCGTGTCTGAGTTTGACTCAGCAGTAGAACCAGGGCAGAGTAAGGCTGCCAGCGTCTTCTAGCTCATGGGGTCCCTTTCACCTTTTCCTGTCAACATGAACTACTTGAGTTTTCTTTAGTTACGGATGCCTTCATCATGAAAAATGAGAAGTAGGAACAGTAGGATTTTGCTGTGTGTTGGTCCTAGAAACAGATAGAAAATGATTTCTTAAAGACACTTGCCAGCGAGCACCGTCCTTTTGGGAGAAGGCTAAAAGAGGGCTACCTCGTGATTTGGTCAACTCCACCCCTACTCCACCCCTTATAAAGATGCGTGGTTGCCCTATCTTTATAAGGGACAGCAGTGCCTGAATTTTATTTCCAGATTTAAGTCGTTCCTTGGAGAAGTGGTGATGATATGACTGCCTGCCAATCATTACACTTGCCGGTGATAATAATGATTTCTAAGCATGAGAATTCTCTTCCCTCCACCCGGATCTAGCTCAGGCAGAAATCCCGTATCTTCCTCAGCTCCCTCCATGCACCCATGAAGAGTTCTTTGACTTCGAGACTACAGAAGCCATCTTCTCCCAAAGAGTTGGCAATTGTGTCAGAGATGACTGTCAGAGGAGGACGTGACTCGGGAGTGCACAGGTACAGGTGAAATTTGCATTTCAGGTTGTTTCCATCAGCATGCTACTGTTTAAGGTACATGTTTAACTATACAGTGGTTATGTTTTGTGACTGAGTAATAAGAAAATGAAATGGATGTCGTCTTCCACTTTCCTGTCTTGAGAAACTGTACTGTTGATGGCCTTGCTATTCACATCTGCCTCCATCAACGTGACTTACAGCAGTGTGCTGTGCCCATGTTACCTTCAGAAATGTCTAGAATAAAAGGCCAATAACGGTGACATTTCTGACCTCTGTGTCCAGCCCTGTGTGTGGGTGTGACTCCCTGTTTCCAGCAGGGCCAGCTTGAGTGTTCTTGGTTGCGGAGGGACAGGAAAGGATCAGAAGGTCCCCTGCATTTTTCACTGGAGGCCAGCCCCTGTGCCCATCTTCCCAATGTGGACACATCCCAGCAGGCACAGGCCACAGCCTGACCATCACCCCTGGGAGAAAGGTGGGGGAAGGGCATCGAAGCCATCCTGGGCCCACCTGTGCAGCTGATTATCTCCCCACTATGGGAGAAGAAGGAGAGGTGAAGGGTGACTCAACCTAATTCATCACTTTAGTCAACAAAAATACATGCAGTGCAAGTATGTACGGGCATTTTGCCATGTGCTGGAAACGCAGGGCTGAGTTGTACATGGTCCTTGCTTTCTAAGGTCCTCACGGGGAGAAAAGCAGGTGAGTGAGTGCTTATTAAGTATTAATCCCGTTGACTGATGAACTCAGATCCTGCCTGAAGAAGCAGTGACCTCTGCTCCCCGTGTGCCAGCAGAGTCGGGAACAGACAGAGGCTGGGTCATCTGAGCCCAGGGTGCACCCCACTCTGTCTCTGTCCCTGCATAGTCAGCAGATCTGAGAAGCTCCCATGCTTGTCCCATGGGTCTGCAGCTCCTGAAATGAGTCCTGTCTCCTCGCCTGTCCCGCCTGAAGCCCAGAGGAGCAGACCTGCAGGACGCCATGGCGCTCCCTCGCTGAGTTTGATAACAGTGAGTAGCAGTGAAGGAAGCTGAAGGCTCAGTGGCACTTCCAGAGCTGTGGGTACCAGCAGGGTGGGTGGGCAGCGAGGTTTCCCAGCACGGCCTTGTGTACAGAGCAGCTCTTATCTCAGGCCTGTCTGCGGCTGAGGCCTCTAACCCTCACCAAGACAAGATGTCTCTGTCTTAGATCATGGAAAATATACTTAGGACTTCACCAGCTGGACCCTTCCAAATGAAGATGTCTGAGAAACACATCCCTTACACACACAGAAGATTCCGATTGTCAAATTAAATCCAAACTCGGGCAAGGAGAGACTTTATCCAAAAGGAACACTGCCATTGGGGCATGGACTGTGGCATGGGGGGGCTTTGACCATCAGACCTGAAAGCATCTCAAAGGCCAGAAAGAAAGGGATTCTCTTTTATAGGGAGGGGCGGGCACAGCTGTAAACAAAGGGGTGTGGTAAGAAGAGTGGGCTGGTGTCGTGGTCACGGTTGAGCAGAAAACGTTCTCAGTGGGTGTGGAAAGGATGGGTCTGCACCTGACAGGGGCAGGGTCCCAAGTACACTTGGTCACGTCAGTGAATCTTTGTCCAGATCAGTGAGTAAGGACAAAGTCCAGTGAACCGTTTATGAGTCTGCACCTGGCTTTCACCCAGATAAACAAGGGGCATTCCAGAGTTTTATCTAAGTCACCTGGGGAAGGGTGGATCTTGGCAGTAAGCCATTTCCTGGGGAACAAAAAGATAAGGGAAAGGACAGCGGACTTCTCAACCCTGACGTTTCCAGGGGCGCAGAGCTCAGGGAAAGTGTGACAATGCCACTATGTGTGCAGATTCAGTCAGGTGACTGGCAAAATATTACAAAAAACATTAAAGATATATTAGGGGAAGTTACAGATTAGTCTCAAGCCTTTTGGAAGGCCAAAAGGTTGTACTGGGGCAGGCCAAAGGTGGCCGGCCAGTGCATTAAGTTAGGGAGAGAGAGAGAGGATTAAAGGCCTTACCCCATAGCCATTTGTCTCCACTCTGTTTACTCATGTTAATCTTGGGCTGGGTGGTGAAAGGGGAATTACCTGTTAAGAGCATTTACTCTGGGTCCTGGAACCTTAAGCTTTTATCAGTCGTAAAGCCATTCTCTTAACCATGTGAATTATCCACAAGTGTGTTAGCTTAGAACCTGTTATGAATAAAAGTGTAGAGAGACAGAGGGTCTGTGTCATTAATTGCATTTCCCCCTCCGAAAGCAGCCAGTGGCCATCCCTGACCTGCCTGAATCACTGTAATGCTGTGCGAGTGCATTCATTCATCCGTCATTGAGTCAGGGTCTGCAGGACAGACTTCCGCGGTGATGGGACCCATGTCTCAACTAAGAATTGTTTCAAATCACTTTTATTCAAATGTGTCATAGAAATGGTTTCTGAGCCTACTGCTCATTACTGTCACGTGACTAACATTAACCGTCCTGCACAACAATTCAGCACCTTAACCAAGCTGACTCTCCAGGGACTGGACATTTAGACAAGGATTTGAACATCCTCCTCTTGACATTTTCTTTTGCTGAAAATGACGGTGTTGGGAAATACACGTTGCAGACTCATGTGAACGGTGGAAGCTATGCCTTTGCTCGGAGGCAGGTGATGTGTTCATTTCACTAACACATGCTCCATGTCGTCTAGGAAAACAGCAAAGAGCACTGTGCCAGGTCCAGGGCAAGGCAGGAGGAGGGAACACATGCCCTGCCTTCTGGCTGACCCTCGATGGTGGAAGGGCGCTGACAACACTAATGGGGCCTCTCTGGCTGCAGACTACAAGTTAAACATCATTCACCACTGCTCTAAAGCATGAGGTTGATGCACTGCAAAGCAGCTACAGAGCCTTGAAGCAGATGACACGCTTGGGGAAGGTCAGTCTTCAACACTCTGTCAAAGGTCAGAACAGCCCAGACCAACTGTGTGTAGGTCAAGGGAAGGGCACGTGGGAAGGGGACGAGAGCCAATCACCTCCCACCCCAAGAGCCCCATCACAGGCGGAAGACTGAGAGGCAGAAGAAGTGCAATGGCAGAGCTGAGGCTGAGATTCGTAGGCAATGAAGGATGCAGCACCGGGCCACGTTCCCTTAAAGCTTTCCGCACTGTCTGACCACCAGGACAGGGTGTGCCCAAGAGCAAAACGGGGGAACAGCCTGAACCTCACCAGCTGTAATCTGGCTTTGCCACTAAAAGAATCCCTCAGACACCTAAAACTCCCTTTATATGTATAACAGAATCTGAACTGATGCATCGGTCTGCACACAGTTTGTTGAAGGGCTCGCCATCCGTAAGGCCCTCTGAAGAGTCTGGAAGCAGCACGTGTTGCCTCGGGGGGGTGAAGGAAGCAGGAAAAAAGGATGAAATATGGAATGCTATGGAGACTGCTTTAAATGTGTCCCAGAGATTCTAGTATGTTGTGTCTTCGTTCTTGTGGAAGACAGTGTGGCGATTCCTCAAGGCCTTAGAAATAGAAGTTACATTTGACCCAGCAATCCCATTACTGGGTATACATCCAAAGGACTACAAATCGTTCTACTATAAGGACACATGCACACGAATGTTCATTGCAGCACTGTTTACAATAGCAAAGACCTGGAACCAACCCAAATGCCCATCGATGATAGACTGGACTGGGAAGGTGTGGCACATATACACCATGGAATATTATGCAGCAATGAAAAATGATGAGTTCGTGTCCTTTGTAAGGACATAGATGAATCTGGAGAACATCATTCTCAGCAAACTGACACAAGAACAGAAAATGAAATACCACATATTCTCACTCATAGGCGGGTGATGAACGATGAGAACACATGGACACAGCGAGGGGGGTACTACACACTGGGGTCTATTGGGGGGAATAGGGGAGAGACAGCAGGGGGGGAGCTGGGGAGGGATAGCCTGGGGAGAAATGCCAAATGTGGGTGAAGGGGAGGAAGGCAGCAAAACACACTGCCATGTGTGTACCTATGCAACTATCTTGCACGTTCTGCACATGTACACCAAAACCTAAAATGCAATTTAAAAAAAAAGAAATATGGAATACTTAATGAAAGCCCCTGGAAGCCAAAAGTCGTCTTCTGTTTCTTCTGTACACACCTCAGGAGGCCCCGTATTCGATTAGGCACTTAATTAGGAAGGTTGCTTTTAATTCATCTGTGGCTAAAATGCCATCTGAATGGACACTCTGCGATCCTGCTTCCTCTCCGCACAGCACATCTTGCCTCTTGGCACCCACATGCTCAGGAAGGGAGCACCCTGACACCCCAGCTCACAGCAGCACTTTATCAAATGGTGTCTGTAGGGAACCTGGCTGCCCAGCCACCCAGTGCAGCCGCCACTTACCAGCAAGACAAAATCTGGATGGTATGTCCCGGTGAGCACAGCCACAAGTCTGCAAGGGCTGCCTGGCCCATGGCTGCAGAGAGGGCAAGAGGACAGTGACATTCCACCACACTCCTGAGAAAAGGGTGAGGACAGGCTTCCCTGCAGTCACTTTCAGGCACCCGGGAGGGCATCAGCTACAGTGCAACGAAACAGCATAGGTATCAAGGGTCCCATGTCCGGTTTAGTGAACACCAGGCAGAGAGCCTCCCGGGAGCCTACTGGTGTAATTTTGCTTCTGCTCTCCTCTGTCTGCCCAAGAAACTTATTTCAGAGCAAGAGCACCACATCAGGGACACCCTAAAACACCTCTGTCCGTGTCATACACGATCTGACCATGTGTCAGGCCTGGAAGCATGGTGGGGCCCCAGGAGGCCGTGAATCCGTGAATTCAGCAACAGGACACCTGCTGTCCTTAGACCAGGAGCCCACCATCCTATGTTAAGTGGGTTTCAATCAAATATCCTTCTCTTCAGGAACGGATTATGTCAGGATCGCCCACAGCAAATGCATACATCGGCTTGTGCAGCCAGGGAAGCTGGCGGCCCTTAGTTCTCGGCAGCCTCCTTCACGAGAACCCCTTCCCCAAGCCAGCTGGCTTCCCTCCTGCAGTCAGGTCCTAAGGACCTGCCTTTGACCTTCACACCTGGCCACCGTGTCTCTGCTTTTGATTGTTTACCGCTGCTCCCTGGCCACAAATGCTTCCCTGTAACCCATATCCCCCCAGGAAACCTCTCGCTGCTTTCCTACACTGCAGGGTCCATAAGGTAGTGAGAGAAAGACTGAAGGTGAGTCCAGGCAATGCCCGCAGCTGGCTCAGCCTCTCTTGGAGCAATATCTGCACCTTGAGCATCCTCGGCCCAAAGACGGGCAGGCAACAGGAGCAAAGACAAGTAACAACAATGACTAATATCTGGAGTGTCAGCCCCTCCGCATCCTCAGCCTGGGTCTCTGAGGCCTGGTGGGGCCAGGGAGGGAGGTGGTGGTCTTTTACATGTTGATAAATTCATTAAGATCAGGTGGAAAAAGAGCTGATGAATTTAAAGCAAGCAAAAGCAGGATGGTGGGAACTTGACACTGACAATGAGAGCAGGCAGGGATGGAAAAAGCAAGAGGCCGGGCTGGATGGGGAACAGTGGGCGTGAGACGGAGGGAAAGCCAGGGGTCTGGCCAGCACAGCTGATTGATGGACCCCTCTCTTGGTCAAGGGCATTCCAAGAAAACCTGGAAAACTAGTTCAGGCAATGAGGGAAGCTGAGTCAGGCGTATCTCATGACACCCTCCTCCCTTTGGGATTCAGGCACAACTGACCAGAAAGTCTAACAGAGCAGACTCTGCAGCAGTAACAGACCAAATTGCAACCTGATGTATTACCACATGACAGATAGCAGGCCCTAGAAGAACCTCAAGTGTTTTACCCCAAAATGTACTCCTTTTGTTACAGGAAAGGAGTCCCGATCCAGAAGACAGCCCAGACAGGCTCTCTCTTCCTTCAAGCTGAACATGAGTCCCACCTACAATACCAGGTGAGCCCAGAAGAATTAACTGGGGAGATCGACCTGAATCCCCACTCACAACAAGTGTTCCTCTTCCCCATCAAGCCTGAGGAAGCCCTCCCTAGCTCAGAGACACCGAGGCCAGGAGGCACCCATGGGGAATATCGTGCTCCCAAACGACCTGGGCTTGGAGATGCTCACAGTCGGCTCCACAGTGCGGGGAGAACCTCAAAACAAATGAGCAGGTCAGAAGATCCCTCCTCCTAGAGACACCAGGTGGCCTGACCTGGAGTGTTTTCTCCACACCTTCGAGCAGCATCAGCAGGGAGCAGTGCAAGCGTCAACACCGAGGAGAAAGCAGGCAGATCAAAACCACACGGTATCAGCTCCCAACACGAGAGTCACTGGGGCTGCAGCTCAAAGTACACCAAGACCTTTGCACCAAACCTAGAACTGCTAGCCGAAATACAGCTTTCCTATATGATCCACAACCTCCTTAGCCGAAATACAGCTTTCCTATATGATCCACAATCTCCTTAGCCGAAATACAGCTTTCGTATATGATCCACAACCTCCTTAGCCGAAATACAGCTTTCCTATATGATCCACAATCTCCTTAGCCGAAATACAGCTTTCCTATATGATCCACAACCTCCTTAGCCGAAATACAGCTTTCCTATATGATCCACAACCTCCTTAGCCGAAATACAGCTTTCCTATATGATCCACAACCTCCTTAGCCGAAATACAGCTTTCCTATATGATCCACAACCTCCTTAGCCGAAATACAGCTTTCCTATATGATCCACAATCTCCTTAGCCGAAATACAGCTTTCCTATATGATCCACAACCTCCTTAGCCGAAATACAGCTTTCCTATATGATCCACAACCTCCTTAGCCGAAATACAGCTTTCCTATATGATCCACAACCTCCTTAGCCGAAATACAGCTTTCGTATATGATCCACAACCTCCTTAGCCGAAATACAGCTTTCCTATATGATGCACAATCTCCTTAGCCGAAATACAGCTTTCGTATATGATCCACAACCTCCTTAGCCGAAATACAGCTTTCCTATAAGATCCACAATCTCCTTAGCCGAAATACAGCTTTCCTATATGATCCACAACCTCCTACGCCGAAATACAGCTTTCCTATATGATCCACAACCTCCTACGCCGAAATACAGCTTTCCTATATGATCCACAACCTCCTACGCCGAAATACAGCTTTCGTATATGATCCACAATCTCCTTAGCCAAAATACAGCTTTCCTATATAATGCACAACCTCCTTAGCCAAAATACAGCTTTCCTATATAATCCACAATCTCCTTAGCCAAAATACAGCTTTCCTATATGATCCACAACCTCCTTAGCCGAAATACAGCTTTCCTATATAATCCACAATCTCCTTAGCCAAAATACAGCTTTCGTATATAATCCACAATCTCCTTAGCCAAAATACAGCTTTCCTATAAGATCCACAACCTCCTTAGCCAAAATACAGCTTTCCTATATAATGCACAATCTCCTTAGCCAAAATACAGTTTTCCTATATGATCCACAATCTCCTTAGCCAAAATACAGCTTTCCTATATAATGCACAATCTCCTTAGCCAAAATACAGCTTTCCTATAAGATCCACAACCTCCTTAGCCAAAATACAGCTTTCCTATAAGATCCAAAATCTCCTTAGCCAAAATACAGCTTTCCTATATGATCCACAACCTCCTTAGCCGAAATACAGCTTTCGTATATAATCCACAGCCTCCTTAGCCAAAATACAGCTTTCCTATATGATCCACAACCTCCTTAGCCGAAATACAGCTTTCCTATATAATGCACAATCTCCTTAGCTGAAATACAGCTTTTGTATATGATCCACAATCTCCTTAGCCAAAATACAGCTTTCCTATATAATACACAATCTCCTTAGCTGAAATACAGCTTTCGTATATGATCCACAACCTCCTTAGCCGAAATACAGCTTTCGTATATAATCCACAACCTCCTTAGCCAAAATACAGCTTTCCTATATGATTCACAATCTCCTTAGCCGAAATACAGCTTTCGTATATAATCCACAATCTCCTTATCCAAAATACAGCTTTCCTATATGATCCACAATCTCCTTAGCCAAAATACAGCTTTCGTATATAATCCACAATCTCCTTAGCCAAAATACAGCTTTCCTATATGATCCACAATCTCCTTAGCTGAAATACAGCTTTTGTATATGATCCACAATCTCCTTAGCTGAAATACAGCTTTCCTATATAATGCACAATCTCCTTAGCCAATTTTCCAGTATATTATTATACATCATTATGCAATGAACCAGAAAATTAGAACTTGGATAAAAGCACACACCAGCAACTGATGCTGACACCGGGAGAAGTCAGTTGTCCAAATTATATGACAAGGATTCTAAAGCCTGTGTCAGCAACATGACTCAATAGGCAGTGAATATGCAATAAATAAACCAAATGAAAACCGAAAAATACAATACTAATAAAATAAAAATAAAGTACTTGCTGAATGGGTTCAGCAGTAGCGTGGAGATGACAGAGTACAGAATTAGTGAACTTGAGGTCAGATCAATAAAATTCACCCAATATGAACACACAGAGAAAATGCTTAAAAAAAATGAACAGAGCCTTAAAGACTGTAATCCAACATTTATATCACTGGAGTTCTACAAGAAGAGAAGGAGAATGGGGCTGAAGGAATATATGAATAATTATTAACTGAAAACTTCCCAATTTTGGTAAAAGAAATCTAAAGTTCACAAAGGTGAAAAAAACCTCAAAAACAATAAATTCAAAGAAATTCATACTAAGCCACAACATAATCAAATCCCTGAAGTTAAATAAAAAGAAATTCCTGAAAGCAGCAAGAGAGAAATGACAACTTATCTATAGGGGAAAATCAATTTGAGTGACAGTACATTCCTCATCGGAAACCACATGGGCACAAGGAGTGACAGCACTTTTCGAGGTCTGAAAGGAAAGAACTGTTAACTAAGAGTGCTATATCTAGCAAGACTTCCTTCAGGAATGAAAGGGAAATGAAACTCTTCTAAAATGAAGAAAGATGGAAAGAAGTTGTTGCAAGTAGATCTAGTTTAGTAAATGAGTTCCTTCCCATGTGTTCTAGCCACCGGAATAAGGCAAGAATATCTATTAAAGGCATAAAGGTCGGGGAGGGAGGAGTGAAGGTGGTCCCATTAATAGATGACATAATGATCTACATTAAAAATACCAAGGAATTTTTTTAAATTCTGTAACTAACAAGTGAACTCAGCAAGGTCACGGTACACAGGATCTACACACACAAATCAATCACATTTCTACATGTTAACTATGCACATGTGGAAACTGAAATTTAAAACACAGTACCTTTCATTTCAAAATATATTAACTATTGAATTATAAATCTAACAAAACTGTCCAGGTTTTATACGCTGAAAACTGTGAGACGTTGATAAAAGAAAACAAAAGACACCTAAATAAACGGAGAGACATATCATGTCCAAGGGATGGAAAATTCGACATAGGAAAATTGTCAGTTCTTCCCAAGTTAACTTGTAGGTTAGCGTTAGATCAAGTTTGTTGTAAAATGGGCATAAGCAAGCTTGTCCTAAAGTTTATTTACAAGCACAGGCATTAGCAAAGACAATCTTGACCAAGAGTCAAGTGGGAAGAATCATTCTACCTCCCTCTAACCCACAAGCCCATCCCTCTTTTCTCCACTTAAAGCCGTCTAGTGACTGCACCTTGATTAGTTGGCTCACAGACTGATGTGTATTTATCTCGAGATTCATCCCTCAAAACCCATCAGTGTCTCCAGGGCTCTTACAAAATACTAATACATCCTGGATAGAGAAGCAGAAAGTCTCCTTCAAATGCAGTTCACAGGTCCAGACTGCCATGCTGGCCGCCCGGCCACTTGGGCCTTGTGAAACAGCACAGCACGGCTGCAGGCATCCCAAGTGCAGACACAGACGCCATAGGGAGATGCTGGCAAGCCTTGTGGGGAGAGTGGAGTGCAAACCTCAGGATCTTAATGAAGTCTCTGCCTTCCTGTTCTGACTGGAGTACTATTCTTCTGTATAAAAGCAGCTCCAGGCTGCCACTGGCCTTGGCACAGGTTGAAGATCGGACTGGGGGAAACAGAGTGACTACAGAACTGGAGCTGTGCCTCACAAGCCAAGTGCTGTCTGACACACTGGGCCGTCAAGTCAGATGTGTGTGGCGATGGAGTATGCTGCATTTACAAGACTGGCCCCAGCAGATATGGAAGGCACACGTGTTGCTGGAGGAAGCGGCTCAGGTTCCCATGGACTCCACCGCCACCTCGCTGAGTGGGGCTGTGTGTCAAAGGTAAGGCCCAGCTCCTCAGGTGAGCTCAGGGAGGTCCAGATCCTTGTCTGCAGTGGAAGGGCAAGCAGATCCTTCATCTGGATTTTCACAGTGAATTCGGACTGTAACAGTGTGTCCTCACGGTCCCCGTGACCTTAGGACTTTATGCACATGACATCAGCAGACTCTAGAAATGACAACTGCCTGTGGCAGTCCAACATTTCTAGCAAAGGTGCAACTGGTTCCTTCAGGGCTGTCTTTTTATATCATAATGACACAGGGTTTAATAAGCACCTAGTAATTCTGGAGACAGCGTCAGGAGGGAGTGTGGGAAAGCTTGCATGGCCTCTTGGGTAGAAAAGCTCATGGTACTTTTAGTGTCTTTTTTATCCAGATGTGGACTTGTCGTCTGCGGAGCAGCAAAATGTCACCTAAAGCTGAGTGTCTTCCATCTGCTACTCCTGCCCTCTGGCTTCCAACTGGTTCAGTCCATGCCCAGAGGGAAGCCACAGGAAGAAAGGCATAAACTCAGAATGATTCCCACGCCCGCCCCTGGCCCCCATCCCCCTGGCCACCGAGTATCTCATGCTGGCACAGCTCCAGCAGAAGACCCCGGTTCCCATCCAATCTCTCTGGACACAGCTCCCCATATCTCCAGGTCCTGGCCACTGCCCCTGCCCTCCCCCTCAGAGGCCCACAGCTGCCTCCTTGCACTGGCTCTGAAGAATTGTACCACCCCTGGCTGCAGTCACGTGCACTTACCCAACGTGAGCAGCCACCTGTTCCTGCCAGGTTTCTGGCTGCTGCGCTAGAGAATGGAATCAAAGAGCCAGGCGGTGCCAAGGAGCTGTCCGATGCTTGAAATGTTCATCTTAAAATAAAACCAGCCATCCCCGTGGGATGATTCACGTCAGCAACATTCGGGGACAGTAACGGTAGCGTGGAGCCAGTTTGTTGGCTGAGCGTTAAATTTCAGAGCATAAACAAACAACTGAGCGAGGAGGGAGCTGGCAGGGGACGTCAGTCAAGTGTCCCGGGCCAGTGAACGAGCGGTTCCAGCAGGGCCAAGGTTTGTTTTAGAGGGTAGTCTGGGCAAATGATGGGAAGTGCTGGAGGGTCAGAGACAGACCACAGAGAGGAAGGACCCCAGGCAGGTCCTGGGGACCCAGGGTCACATGGAGGGGAGTGGAGGAAGGTGGTGGGGCGTGAGTAGGAACCTCAGGGAGGCTGTGGTACAGCCAGAGGGAGAAATGAGCCTGCAGCTAACAGTTTTCAAGAATGAGAAGGGAGGACTGAGGAGTAGAGAGAGGCACCAACAAGGAAAGCCAGTGGGTGGGAGATGGGCCTGAGCGTCGGAATGACACCTGGAAGGATGGCAGAGCAGACATGAGCAGAGCCGGAAGCAGCCAGACACCAGGGAGGGATGCCTCCAGGCATCCAGGCATGGGACAGAAGAGGAAATGATGCCTTCCAGTGACTGGCTCAGGGACGAGCAGGTCCACTGAGACCAAGCAAAGTGCGGGCAGCCCGGAAGCAGCGGGAGGAACCTTCCATGGCCAGACCGTGGCAGGGGCTCCACCAGGACATCCAGTCAGCTGCATGTGTCTGGAGGCTTCTGTGTGATGTTGTCCAACACCATATTTTAAAATAAAAATCGGTTTGCCCATCAGCTTTGCTGTCAAGGAACTGAAAGGGCATATTATCATAAACACTCCCAACCCTTCAAGGAGGAACCAGGTTGCCATGGCACAACACAGACTCTCCACAGTCAACACGGACACCCATCCTCAGGGTGCCCCAGACAGAAACGGGACCAGAAAGGTCTCCTGCACCACAGTTCTTAGTGCCCTGAGCATCTTGGACCTTTTGAAATCAGACACTTGACACGCAATCACTTCGGAGCAGTGTCCCCCAATATTTTCATTGCAGGGTGTCACGCACAGAACATCGGGAACTGAAGAGGAGCTTCCTCCTCTGAGGCATAACCACAGTACTGACGAGGCAGAGCAGAGGAGACCTTGGAGGACGCACAGGGCACCCCCTTGATCTCTGTTCTCATTACCCTTACCTCACAAGGAATGCTTCATGAAAGAACTGCACTTAATAAACACTGACTGGGCCACAGTGTCCTGCAGGGAGAGTGTGCTGACAGCACTCACGTCTGTGTCATTGATGGAAACAGCTTGCACCACTTGCAAAACAGAGAATCATTACACTAGGCTGTTAAATACGTAAAATATCCTTTAAAAGACACCGATGATCTTCTGCAAGTCAAATTTCTGGACTTCTAATTAATAACTTTAAAATGGCAGAGAAAACTATAAATGGATAAAATGCAATTTTACACAATGTAAACTACTCCAAAGCCTTTCGTCAAGGAGCAGTTTATTTTAATATATAAAGCGTTTTCCTTATGAGCAGTAAACCTTTTCCCAGGCAGAGAGCATACAATTGGAATCCTGATTATTTTAACATGAAAAGTGATTACAAGAAAAGCCAACTGTGCTTATCCTCAGGAGAAATGACAATTTTAAACAGAACAAGCAATTCAGGCTGGACGTGTCTTTTCCTGTTTATCGTGAGAAGGGTTTTGAAGCATGTGTATTTTTCTGGAGGGGAATCTTGAGTAAATTACCTTGTGTGTTACACATTGTGTCCTTGGGGAGAAAGGACACACAGAGGAGGCCAGGGGACTGCAGCATCTGCCAAATGAGAGTGTTTGTGTCACCGTCTATTCCGCCATGTCTCCGTAGCATCTCCAGTGTAAGCACCTTTTCTTCTCCAAAGAGTGGTGTCAGGGTAGTTTTATG
The DNA here is from genome assembly GCA_031835075.1 of Saguinus oedipus. NCBI lineage: Eukaryota > Metazoa > Chordata > Mammalia > Primates > Cebidae > Saguinus > Saguinus oedipus. Next base: position 20,917,186 of record CM063174.1, read on the forward strand.
ACTGACGGATTGTGATGGATACATTTCCCCTTAGTCTTCGAGCAACAGGTGGTATCTATTCATTCCATCCCAGCACCACATGAGCCACAAGGAGATAACACATCCCAATGGTGCAGGACACAACCAGCATTGGGAAGCCCAATCTGAAATACAAAGAGAAATGAGTGACGGCATCAGAACTCCGGTCAGCCCCATGAGATACGGACTCATCGCTCCCGAGAACACGGCCTTACATTTCCACAATGCGCACTACCTTTTATTTCTATAAATCAGAAAGTTAGTTTTAGCCTGAATTATGTGAACGCATGCTTCTTTGAGACATCCTCCACTGCGCACAATTTTGAGACCTGCTTAAGATTTTCGCAAATGTTTAATGGATATCTGGTGCCTCTGTTCATCTGTATGTTAGACAGTTGGTCTTTCAATGCTGTGTGCTGGGCCACCATCTAAATCCCTGGATGTTTCCTCTACTTGTGTCATCTTCCAACTTTTCTTCTCTGGAGATTTCCCACAGACTCCTGGAGGTCCTCACTTAAGGCCAAGGAGAGCTTGAGAAGTTGTGTTGGAAAATAAGGCCAACTGTTGTCCAAGGAAGGGAAGGGGAAGAAGAGGTGTTTCTTCTGTAGCGGGTGAGGTGTGGGACATGTGGATAAGGAGGGTCTGCACAGATACAGAAGCAGTGATGAGAAGAGGGGAGCATCTCTCGCTGTGTGCCTCCTCCAAAGCACCTGCACCTCCACAGGTTCTCAGCCCAGCTTACAAGTCCTGACAGATGCAACTTGGCATGGATGATGCACCCGCTGAACCACGGTTCAGTGTGCTTTGTCACTAACGGAAGCCCCTGCAAGTGTTATACTTTTGGTTCTAAAAGGCTTATAGGTTAGCAGTAAGAGCCTAGCATGTGTTAATCATAATAGTAATTCTATTAAAATCTAGCAAATCATAGCCATAATAGTAATAGGATCATGACATTATCCCTTTTCTGGCCACACATGTAGGAAGAGGCTACTCAGAAAGAGCCACAGTGAGGATCTCAACAACAGAGCTACAATTAAACACAAAAACTGCATCCGTGCACAAGAGAGCTCCCGGAATCCTACAGCATACTCGGGCATTTCAACAAAGTGGAAGAATTCTCTTGGCTTCTCTTCTGAACACATTTTATTTCACAAAACAAACAAACAAACAGAAACACAGAATATATTTTGGGAAAACTACTTAACTTTCTTGAACTTTATTAACTTTTTTTTGAAAACAGCTGAACACGTTTGCAAAACGTCAGCCCTGATCATTGAATTCTGAAAAAGCACAAAGCACGGGAGTGTCTGGTCAACGCCAGGCATTACAGACAACACTGCGAGGCTTCGCGGAAACACAAGCCTTCGTTCCTCTGTGACACGTTGTGTAGAGTGAGTCAGTGTCAGGTAGGATGCTGAGAATCTCAGTCTCAGCGCTGAGACACCTGGCCGTGTTTCAGAAGCAAATCTGCCTCGTCAAGGGGTGAATTCCACAAAAGGCAGACTTTGCTTGAGAAGCCCAGACTGGAGAAAGTTCCCGATGGGTGGCACCAACGCAGAGAAGGAGCGTCACCTAGTGTCACCGAACATTTTCATTTCACCCAGAACGGGTCCAAGCGTCAGGGATGGCACCAACGCAGAGAAGGAGCGTCACCTAGTGTCACCGAACATTTTCATTTCACCCAGAACGGGTCCAAGCGCTCAGACCTCTCCCTCACAACACCTTGTCACCGACACGACCCACACCCAGGACCCTCTCAACTGCCCACACTGACTTCTGTAGCTGGCGTCAGCACACCCAGTGGACAGGTGGAGTTTTCAGGGGGCGCAGGCTTGCCTGGGTCTCTCGGCTAGTTTGCTCTAGTATGAGGGCCAGCACCCATTAGCTCAGACTGCCGGGACAAAGCTGCAGAGGCCGGGCTTCCCGTCAGAAGTCTGTTTTCTCTCAGTTGTTGTTTTGAGATGGAGTCTTACTCTGTCACCCAGGCTGGAGTGCAGCAGCACGACCTCGGCTCAATGCAGCCTCCACCTCCTGGGTTCAAGTGATTCCTCTGCCTCAGCCTCCCAAATAGTGGGACTAGAGGCGCCACCACGCCCCGCTAATTTATTGGTATTTTTAGTAGAGATGGGGTTTCACCATGTTGGCCAGGACGCTCTCTATCTCCTGACCTCATGATCCGCCCACTTCGGCCTCCCAAAGTGCTGGGATTATAGTCGTGAGCCACCGCACCCAGCCTGTTCTCTCTCTGTTCTAAAGGCTGGAAGTCTGAGATCAGGCCAGGGCAGGGCTGGTGCCCCTGAGGCATCTCTCCTTGGGCATCTTCTCCCTGTGTCTTCACAGTGTTTTCCTCCGTGAGTGCAGGGATCCTGGTCTCCTCCTCTAATAAGGATGTGGCCAGGCTGTGACCTCACTGTAACTGGCCACGTCACAGAGGCCCTGTCTGCAAACACAGTCACATTCTGAGGTGCTGGGGCACAGATTCTGCAGGGACACGGTTCAGCCCATAAGTGTCCAGCACTGAAGCTTTTCCGCAGAGGGAGCGGGGCTACCTCCTCACCCTTCTTGGGGACTGCATTGGCTCCAGCATCGAGTTTTGTCCCTGAGGTCATAACGTGCTCTTCAGCCTTTGTGGTGTGTCGCCCATGAAATCCTAGAATTTCTGTTGCTATCAGTATGTCCAAGCTTTTTCCATTTTTTAAATAGTTTCTCCCTGCCTCACTGCGGTTTGGGCCCACAGTGCTGTGTGCGCAGGCAGGTAGGTGCCCTTCTCAGTGGTGCTGGCTCGTCTGCCTCTTTGTCCTGGAACCCCTTTCTGCACCCTCTCTTCCTCCCTCCCTCCTGCTACCCCTACGCTCCTTCCTTCTGCACCCTCTCTTCCCCCCTCCCTCCCTTCTGCCACCCTCTCCGCTCCTTCCTTTGCTCCATCCCGTCTTCCCACCTCATGTTCGCCCTCACCTTAACACTTCATACTTACTAAGATGTTTCTGTAAAGCTGAGCTAACTCACAGTATTAATTATTTTCCCTGTTTAATCACCTTCAGAGGCAGCCCAGGATGTGTTGAGTTCGTTGACTGCACAACCCACGTCTCTTCCATTTGGCCATTCAGCATGATCTGCCATCTCCCCAACATGGCCAGCCCACACTGGCCTCTGTGGCCACCTCCCCACGGCAGGCCAGGGTGGAGGCTGGCCAAGGCACCTGTCCACTGAAGCCTGCGGAGGCTCTCTCGCCTGTGCTTCTCTGAGGATGTCGCTCTGCCCTGCTCAAGGAGTGCTAGACCCCTCTATCTGCTGAGGCCGGCCTCCCAGAACACAGCTCCAGGCACATGACGGCACTTGGACCCATCGCCTCCGAGGGACAACCTGGCGTCAGCAGCCTCAGGGCAGGGGTCTGCTCTGCACCCTCTTTAATCCAGCTGCACTCCTCAGAGCTCAGGAGCCATTCTGGACTTTTCTACATTTAAATGCACTTATATTGTCTGACTTTATGGTTTTACAGTGAGAATACATTCACAGCTTGCCTCTCTGGCTGGAAAAATGCACTTAAAATTAGTGACTATATGTTAAAGGTAAAAAAACAAACAAAAAAACCACCTACCAAATGTTGAAGTCTCACAAGGGCAGCTTTCTCAAAGCCCCTCACCAGGGCCTGCAGCTGCAGCAGAGAGCAGACCCACAGGCAGTGTGGCAGCAGGGGGCGTGGGGTGGGTGGGGGTGAGCAGGAGTGCCAGCCCTGCCACTCTGTCAGAGGGAGTCTCGTCTACACATCCCCGTTGGTGCCCAGCCTTTCACTCCATGCCCTAGAGGAGCCTGGTGGACCAAGTTTACAGGCAGGCATCGCCCCGCCCCGGCCATCCCAGGGCAGGGCTCTAGCACCCCTCTTGAAAAAGTGGGTCCTTGTCACTACTGCTGGACTATGCTCTGGGCTCAGGTGAGACTTTGGGAGAGCAGGAAGAGCCCTACTTAACATTCTTAAAACAAGTTATCCTTAATAAATGCGCTGGAGAAATGCTAGAGGAACAGTGCAAGGATGATTTCTAGGGAGGGAGAGAGCGGTAAGGGAGCAGTGAGGTGCTCTGGTGGGCTCTCTGCTTCTACATTGTCTGACTTTATCATTTTACGGTGAGAATGCATTCACACATTGCCCCTCTAGCCAGAAAAATGCACTTAAAATTAGTGACGACATGCTAAAGCAAAAAACAACAAACCACCTACCAAATGTTGAAGTTTAAAGTCACTCATACTCTCATCATCCTAACAAAACCCTGTTAGGCTTTTCTACGTGCACATATTTTTTGTTCACATGCGCATTTTTACTTCAGTGAAACCAGAGAGTACACAATATTCTCTACCATCAGGGGCCTGTTGGAGGGGTAGTCAAGTTTGACAGTCCAGCCCCAACGCTTTGGGGAGTCTGCACGCCCTGAAGTGGCCGGGGCTCTCCCTCGCCTGGCCTGGTGGCTCAGGGGTCAGGAGCACCTGGAGGGTGGAGCGCTGCACCTGTCTGCAGAGGTGCACGGTGCTCAGAAGGATTTGCTCCGTGAGTCTTGAGCGGGAGTCCTCCTGCTCTCCCTAGTCTCACCTGCGCTGGGTGCGCAGCAGCCGTGGTTATGGGGGAGCTTGGTGGTGAGGACCACTCTGACTGCCTTACTACTTGCTGCTCTGAATTTCCTCTTCATGGAAGAAATTAGCCAGCCCTAACTGGAAACAGACAGAGGTACTCGTGCGCCTTTCTCGGAAAGGAAGTCTGGAATAACGAAGGCAGGCTCTTTCTGACAAGCCTGTGAGGAACCGTATTCTACAATATTTTAAGGCCTATTCGAGTGGCCTTTTAGTGTCGAATACTACGGTATTCAGGAGAAAAACTTGAATCACAATTCATCCTTATTAATTGGGCCTATTTTAGCAATTCAGACTTCATTTTTTTACTCACGCAGACCATGGTTACAAGGGCACTGGGGACATAATTCCATGTTAACTTTGGTTTTAAGTATCAAACCTTTTGCTAACTGTGAAACCACAAAAGCCTAGCGGGCACTTTAAAACCCAAATGGCTTTTCTTTCCATTTCTGCAGCACTGTTCAGTAGAGTTCTCAGTAGGCAGCACTCACTTTTCTGTCTCTAAAAGGAGCGTCTGTGCACCAGGAGACTGTGACCATTAAGGAGAAAGCAAACGACCAGAGAGGACAGTCCCATGCAGAAAAGTCTGTGCTTGGTGGGGTCACTCTCAGAGGAGCTTTGGGGCTGATCTGATATTCAGTCAGTCACCCTGGGCCCCTTTCCCAGCACACACTGTGAATAGTAAGAGACATACCCTTACATATCTGTTTTCAAAGCTATAACATCCTGCTTATGTCCTTTTAAAATTGCATATCTTGCAGAGAAAAGAAAGATGGTCATGTCAGAGGTCATGGTGCAGCAGGAGAGAAGAAAAGTTGCTGGGAAGCTCCCAGGGCCCTCGTCCAGACGCCTTCCCACACAGCAGCAAAGCAAACACGGAGGAAAAGGAAAACTAGAGCAAGTGAGGAAAGCTGCTGTGAGGATCTGCTGTTGCCTGGAAAAGGCAAGTGGCTGAGATGTGGAGAAAAGATGAGACTTTCTACACTGATAGAAAGCTAAGTTAGGCTCCTTACAGGAGGTAAAAAGAAAGAAAACATGTCAATTTCGCTTGGGTACTACTCGACTCTGAGCACTGTGCTACGAGCTGTCTGTGCCTCTTCTGAAATTTTTACGGCAAACTGGGCATGGTTGGATAGCATTATCCCCTCATTATGGAAGGGAAGACTAAGGCTCAAATAACTGCTCTAGAGAGATGAGACGGAAGTTTACTGAAACTGTTGGGCATGAAAATACTTCAGTACTTAAAATGTCATAACTGATTTCTAGTTTCACATCTCTGTGGTCAGAAAAGATACTCGGTATGATTCCAATCCTCTTAAATTTCATAAACTGCTCTGGTGACCTAATATGTGGTCTATCTTGGAGAATGTTTTCTGTGCCTTTGCGAAGAACGTTGCTGCTGGGTTGACTGATCTGTGTGTGTCTGCTAGGTCCATTTGGTCTACAGTGTTGTTCAAGTCTACTGTTTCTTTGTGGATTTTCTGCCTGGATGTTCCATCTATTATTGAAAATGGAGTATTCAAGTTTCCTACTATTAAGTATTGCTGTCTGTGTCTCCCTTCAGTCCTGTCAGTGCTTGCTTTATAGGTGCTCTAAAGCTGGGTGCATATATATTTACAACTGTTATATATTTTTGGTGGCTTGACCTTTTATCATTATATAGGATCCTTCTTTGTCTCTTGCGACCTTTTTTACTTAAGGTCTATTTTGTGTGATATAGCTATAGCCACCCTTTTCTAGTTTAGTTACCATTTGCAGGTAATATCTTTTCTATCCTTTTTCTTTCAGCCTATGTGTGTCCTTAAATTTAAAGTGAATCTCTTACAGACAACATCTTGCTGGATCTTGCTTTTCTGAAGCCATTCAGCCACCTTATGTCTTTTGACTGGAGAATTTAAACCATTTACATTTAAAGTAATTACTGATAGGGAAGGATTTACTATTGCCACTTTGCTCATTGTTTTCTGTTTGTCTTACAGCTTTTTTGTCCCTCTTTTCTCTCTTGCCATCTTGCCTTGTGTTTCCGTGTGCTTTTCTTTACACTGATTTGCTCCGAGTAAGTTCTAGAGACCTGCTGTAGGCATTGTACCTCTAGATGATAACACTGTATTGTACACTCAAAAATCTAAGATGGTAGATCTCATGTTAAATGTTCTTACCGTGACAAAATGTGTCCTTAGTGAAAGAAAGGCTTAAGGTAGAGTTAGAGAGACCATGGCTAAAAGAAGAGTTCTCTCAAACAGATTTTTAATGTGTCTGATCCTTACATGCTCAATTACATTAAAGGAAATGTTTCCCAAAAACAACCAGGCCCTCCACATGCTGACAGGGGAGTGGGTGAACTCTGGACTCTGAAAACCTCCTGCCCGGCTACCTCCTGTTCTCTGCTGCTCCCGTCCAGACCGATCTGTCCCGGACAGGTGAGAAAGTGGTAAACCTGGGAATACCACACTTCTCCGCCTCCCTCCCCTGACCACAGTCAGCCCCACCAGGGCCCTTTGGAATACGGGCCCCGGCTTCCAGCAAGGACACTCTCTTGCCCATCATGATAGTGCATGCTCCCCAAGCAGCCTGTGAAATCTCCTGTGCTGCGGTCTAAGCACATGGAATTGACAGGAAGAGACACCCAGAGGTTATGCCTGCCTGCCCCAGCTCCCAAGGGTGGCTCCTGGAGCTGTCTCACCGTGTTATTCAAATGAAATTCCAAGGTCCCATAAATTTGAAAAACTGACTAAAGAGCAACTCAGGTTTCTCAGGTAATTAATGACAGGGCTCCTTGGAGTCTAATATTCGATGTGCACTGTGGTTCTCCAAGGGTTGGCTACATTATGCGGTGTTTTCAGGAGAGTTTGACCTGGAAACCCTCTTGCTTGAATTGCTTTAAACAACGAGTGTTCTGAGGCAATATCCTTTGAAGAGGAGAAACGAGGCCTTAGGACCAAGAGTTAGGAAAATATCAACCACCAAAAATGATTTTAGCTACTTTAGATTTTTTTAATAGAAAATAAAAGCCTATGGTTCATACATGTAAAAACCATGTTAGAGAATAGAGCCACATTAGAGAATAAAGCCATATTAGAGAATAAAGCCACATTAGAAAATAAAGCCATATTAGAGAGTAAAGCCATATTGTATCACCCACAAAATTATGAGAAAAAAAAAGACTTAAGCTCTGACCTAATTCAGAATTATTATATAAAAGTATCTTGTCTGTTTCATTCTAAGCTGAGTGTCTTCGCTCATAAACTTCACTCAAGAAATACCTGACTTTGTCCATCAAATGCATCATTTTGTCAAGGCTCTAATCTCATGGGACGTCTCCCGGATTAGAGCCTGCTGCCTGATGAGACGTTCCGCAGTCCACCCTGACGGGTCGTCGTCCTCCGTTGCACGGGCTCAGTCACCTGCACTCGCAGACCCAACCTCTATTCCCTGCAGCAGTGTGGAAACACCATCTCTCTCCTTGGGTGTTGGAAGGCAGCTACCAAGCCTCCCTTGTATTCTTTCCCAGGTCTAGCACACCCAGTTCCTACAGCTCTTTCTCAGATGGGAGGGATGTTTAAATCATTGGTAGCTCCCATCCTCTGATAAGAGCTAGTTTCTCAATGTCCATTCCATCTCACATATTCAAAGCAAACCATCCCAGCACCACACAAGCAGGGTGGACACTACTAGGGGTGCTCCGCTATTGCTTAGTCACTACTTGGTTGAAATAAATTTTGCCCAGCACCTCAACACTGATTAATACCGACTTCCTAAGATCTTTAAATCTCAGCAGGTTAAACCAACATCCTTAAATCTTTTTACTTCTTTTGTGTACTTAATCATCTGTAATAACTGCTTCATCCTTTCTTATGTATCTTTATATTAGAATCATTTATTAACATCATTTTACCCTCTAATATGGTACTTACGAGACAGTAAATACCATATCAGAGAGTAAAATAATTTTGAAAGCCTTAAAGATAACTCACGTATTGACATTAACATTATAATGAAGTTTTGGATTTTTAAAGTGGGAAAGAATCTTGAATGCAGTCTCATCCAAACCTTCACTTTACACATGAGGAAAATGAGGTCTGAGGAGTCACGTGATTTGCTGGAGTCAGCTCCCTTATTAGATGCTTTTCAGTATCTGTGACGCTCCAGGCCCCCGTCCTGTGCTACAGACACACTGTCTATGCAGCTTACATTTCATTTTTTAGAAGAACTGGAAAAGGAACCCAAGCCTTTTCTTGCTCGCTCTCTCTCTGTGACTTCCCTTTTTTTACTCTTTAATATCATAATAGTCCTTTTAAATTTTCATATGTATATAAAAAACAAGACTGATGAAAGACGATTTATATTTACAATAAGGCTACATTTGTAAAGTCATTAAGGCCACTAAGTCTGTTTCTGGAGGAACCCATCCCCAGATGGAGCAACCTCAAATGAAATGCATTCCAAGAAAAAAGACAAGTTTCATCTTCCGGATTCTATGCCTCTGAGACAAAACACAGTTCAGCTGTCTACAGAGCGACGAAGGCAGAGCAACTCCCAACAGAACATCACTGAGGGTACGTTCTAATGCAAGTTCAGGAAAAACCGTCACAAATTTCATTTTGTATTTTGTTGGCAAAACTGAAAAACCACAGCAAACATATCAATTCACATAAAAGGGGACATTTCTAAAAATAACATTCTTTGAACATTTTTTGCTTGTTTTACTGGCACACAGCTCTTTTATCTAATTGACAAAGAATGACCCCTCAAAATTCATATTTTGGAACTGTGCTATGTGTATCTTGAAGGGTCATGCCTCGGCAAAATGGGTCCTGGAGGGAAGCTGCCCCTCGTGGTGCTAATGTAGCATCCTTCTCTCTTCCAGTTCATTCCCTTCCCTCCCTGATTCTTTGGAGGGGCCACTGGCTGTCCCATCTTTGAAGGCCTTTAATTTATTTGCTCATTTAATAAAATACATTGAAAGCCTACTATCCCCATAGGGGCTGTAAAGTAAATAAGACAATCCTTGTCTTCATTAGCTCATAAATTTGCAGAGCAGACAGACCCATAAACAACTACACTAACATAATGTCACATGTGTGATTCCAACTAGTCCTTGTTTAGTAAATCATTTATCCAATATCTATTACACTGGACTCTGAAATAAGGCTACAGGTTTATAGGAAAATGCACAAGGTATTCCAGGTAGCATGAGGCACAGGTAACCATGGGCCTAAGTGGACCAGTAAGACAGCACATCCCACTGTGATAATCTATGACTATTTCATTACGAAAACATTGTTTAAACCAGACTTAAACAATAAGCTGGTGGGGGATTCCGGGTAAGTGAGCAGAGGACCCAAAGCATGAAAGTTAAAGTCGTTCTAGGAAGCACCTGTGAAGGTGAATTATTGGAACATTATAGAGAAAGAGAAAAGCATCGGGTCAGTTTTTAGAATATGTTTCCCCACACCTTACACTTTGATCTAATGAATGTAACAAAGTGACTCCTATCATGCTAATTCAAATTCCCATGCAGGGCTTCCAACCAAGAAGGAAGGTGGGAAGGTGGGAAGAGCATCACTACCAATCTTGTAATAAAGAAAGTACAGACAAACTGCAAATTAAAAACTTTTCTTGAATGCATCATGGAGGTGAGATGCTGATGCAACTGACTAACCAGTAATGTGAAGAGAGAGAGCACCTGCAAGGACAAATGGGATGTGAGCAGCGGCTACAGCCGGGGCAGATACACGCCAGATACCCAGACCCCACTATGAAGAGTTCAGCCAAAAGCTTCTCACAAATTGGCAAAGGCTGGATGTGAACTAGCAAGAGAAGAGAGCAATCCTGAAGCTTCAGGTAAAAGACAAACGTACACTCCCTGGCACCCTCTCAGCATGAGCCTCACTGAGTGCTCACTGAAGACAGGCAAGAGACTGCATTTCTGAGAAAACATCCTTGTGACTCAGGCGTGGTGAGGGGTCAGCAACTGGTATCAGAAGGCACGAAGCCGGGCCTGGATCACTTTTCCAGGACGTCTTCATGGGAGGAGGACAGCAAGCACTCCACACCCAGGGCACTGATGAAAACCCATTGCCACTAGGGGAAGACACAGAAACAAAGCCTTAAGACAGGGGCATAGAGGCAAGAATGAAGGCTGGACTGTGGTGCCAGTGTGGGGAGGGGCAAGAGCAACGAAAGCCACACACACAGTCAAGACACAGGGACACAGCAGCTGCCTAAGGTTGACGGTTAACCAGAATAGCAGAGGACAGCACCAGACACAGCCCCACCATGGGAGCAAGTGTTGAGCAAGAAGTAATAGCATGTAAGAATTACTTCAGGGTGAAAGGCAGGAGCACAGAGGAGGCTGTCTCTGAAAATCAGTTCAAATAAAACACCTAAAAGTGAGGATGAAAAGACATTGGTAAAATGCTCAAGCAAACCAGTTCCACCCAAAACTCGAGGTTCCATGAGAGGAATTTGAAAATTGGGGTGCACCGAGGGTAACCGTAGCAACAGCAAACCACGAACCAAGTCCTCCTGGCTAGACTGAACCAACTCCCACATTAAAGGCCTAATGGAAGGAAATGTGCATTCAATTCCAGGTGCAGATGAATATTTGTCTGAGTTTGTGCTACCTACCTTGCAACAAAAATTTTGTGACATATAAATAAGCTAGGAAAAATAACTCTCAAGATATAACTCAGCCAATGAAACCAGTCTCAGGTATGACATTTTCAGATCAGAAATTTTAAATAACTGATATTAGTATGTTTAAAAACCTAATGAAAAATACGGACAACATACAAAATCAAATGGGTATTTTGAGCATAGATATGGAAAGAACAAAAAACCAAATGAAATGCTAGAAACAAAACCGTTTTAACAAAAAGATTGCCTTTGACCAGCTCACCATAGGCCTAACAAATCTCAGAAACTAGTCAGTGAACTTGAAGACAGAACAGAAAAATTACCTAAAATGAAACATAAACAGGAAACATCAACTAGTAGAACATCCAAAAACTGTGGGATAACATCAAAACATCCAATACGTGTGATCAGAATCCAGAAGTGAGAGAGAGAGTGTGCACATGCGCGCAATGGGCAGAAAAAATAGCCAAAAATTTGTCAAAATTAATGATATCAAACCACAAATCTAAGAAACACAGAAAACATCAAGCAGAATGCCAACAAGCAAAGAGAGAGGTGGCAATACTACAGATTGTACAGATATCAAAAGGATAGTAAGAATAACATGACTGTTTCATGTGAACAAATGTGACAACACATACAATGAACAAATTCCTTGGAGACACAAATTATCAACGTTTACCCAGGAATAAAGAGATAACAGGAAGATCCCTGTTACTATATAAGAAATTGAGGCCAGACATGGTGACTCACACCTATAAACTCAGCAATTTGGGAGGCCAAGGTGGACAGACTGCTTGAACATCGAAGTTCCAGACCAGCCTGGGCAACATGGTAAAATTCTATCTCTACCAAGAAAAAAAAATTAGCCAGGTGTGGTGGCACATGCCTGTAGTCCCAGCTACTGAAGAGGCTGAGGTGGGAAGATTGCTCAAGCCTGGGAGGTCCAGGCTGCAGTGAGCCAAGACTGCATCACAGCACTCCAGCCTGGGCAACAAAGTGACACCCTGCCTCAAAAAAAATTTTTTTGAAATCATAATGCAAACCTTCCCACAAGGAAAAGTATTTGTGCCTCCTGGCTAACATCAGGGATAAGACAAGATATGACTCTCATCATTTCTACTAAACATTCTATTGCAGGTAAATAGTCAATGCATTTTACTGGATTTTTTGGAGAGTATAACCAATGCAATTAGGCAAGAAAAAAAGAAATGACGTATAGATTGGAAAGTATGAAAGAAATCTCTATTTAGCTTTATAGTCAATTTGATGTAATCTACAAAAGACTAGGAGAACTAGTAAGTTTAGTAAGGCTGCAGGATATAAGATCCACACACATACATCTATTATATTTCTAGAAAATAGCAATGAAAGATCAGAAATTAGAATTTTAAAAAATAACTTTTATAATACTACCAAAAACATAAAATACTTAGAAACAAAGTTGACAAAATATGTGGAAGACTTGCACACTGCAAACAACACAATATTGCTGAAAGAAATAAAAGAAGGCTAAAAATGGAGAGATATAGCTTATTCACAGTGTGGGGACCTGCTGGTAGCAAGCAGCTAATTCTCCCCAAGTTGTTCGACAGATTCAAAGAAATCCCAATAAAATCACAGCGAGCTATTTGTAGATGTTGACAAACTGATTTTAAAATTCATATGGAAATGTAAGAACCCCAGAAAAGCCAAATCACCTAAAAGAACCGAAAAAACCCTAAAAGAACAAATATGGAGAAATAACACTGCCTGCTTCTAATAATCATCATAAGTCTACAGTATTTAAAACATGGTTAAGTACAGGCCAAAGCAGAGTCTGGAAATGAACTCACAGACACAGACAACTGATTTTTTACAAAGATGCAAAGGTCATGCAGCAACAATAACAAAAAATTTCATTTTCGATAAATGCTACTGGAACAACTGGACGTCAAATACCCCCACCGAAAATAAACTTGAATCTGTACTTCACAGCATATACAAAAGTTAACTCAAGAGGGATCACAGACCTCAATGTAAAACCTAGAAGTATAAAATGTATAAAAGAAAACAGAAAAAAATCTTTTGTACCCCAGGTTGCTTCGGTACAACACTAAAAAACACAAAACATGAAAACAACTGGACTAAATGGACTTCATCAACGTAAAATACTGCCCCTCCTCAAAAGACGCTGCTAAAAGAATGAAGAGACAAGCCACAGACTGGGAGAGGTTATCTGCAAAGTATCTATCTTATAAAGGACTTGCATCTAGAATGCATAAAGAACTCTGAAAATTCAAAAATAACAAACAAAACTCAAAACTTGGCAAAATATTTGAACAGACACTTTACCACAGGAGAAATACAAATGGAAAATATGCACATAAAAAGAGACCAATGTCATTAGCAGGAAACCCTAAGTTTAAACCACAATGAGACAACATAATCCAGCAATCCCACTTCGGCATAGATACCCAATAACGAAAAACAGGGTTTGTAGAGTTACTTGTACACTCATGTTCACAGCAGCATCATTCAAAATAGCCAAAAAGTGGAAGCAACCTAGTATCCACTGACAGATAAATAGATGGTAAAGAGGTAGTATATGCACACAATGGAATATTATTCAGCCTTAAAAAGGCTACATGAGCCTTGTGGGCATGATGTGACTGAAGGAAGCCCATCACGAAATGGCAAATACTAACATGAGGTACGTAGCGTAGTGAGGTTCACAAAGACAGAGCTGAATGGTGGTTACCAGGATGTCGTGCAAGGCTAAACGGACAGTCAGTGTTTAAGGGCCAGGGCCTTCCAGTTTTGCAAAATGAAAAGAGATGTGAAGATGGATGGTGGTGATGGTTCCACAATAATATGAACGTACTTAATGCCACTGAACTGCACGTGTAAAATGGTTACAATGGTTTAAATTTTACATTATACGTATTTTACCACAAGTAAAAAACAGTGAGGTAACATTCACACTCACTACAATGAGTATAACGAGTAAGACACAATAACACATGTTCACAAAGACGCAAAGCAATGAGAGCTCTCACACACTGCTGGTGGGAACCAAAAATGCCATAGCCGTGCGGGAAACAGTTGAGCAATTTCTTAAAAATCTAAGTACACAACACTTCATGCAGTCATTCCCCTGGGTAGAAGTGTGAGGGATGTGTTAAGTATTGGATTGCGGTGATGGCTTCACATGCATATATGTGAAAGCTTAAATTTTACACTTTAAATATTTGTAATTTATTGTATATTAATTATACCTCAACAAGGCTGTTTAAAAATTTTTAATAGAAACTGCAGCAGAATATAGTAAAGTGTGAAAAACAACACCGAAAAGATTATCTGGGTTGAGCCTGAAAAGAATCGCTAACAAACCACAAGTCCAATTTTCACTCGGGGGTTGTTAGAAGGATGGCAAAGGGCGGCGCTCTACGCTCGTCTACTATAAAGTGCCTTGAAAACCGAACACTGGTATTTTGCTCACTGATGGTGAATTTTAACATGATGCACTTAAGCAACATTAATACACGAGGAAGGCAAAATTAGCAGTGTTTTGAGTAGTGAATTCTTTTCACTTAAATTGTCTTCTTGAAACCCAAAGGAGGGAAGTTGCCCCGTTTGAGTTTGTGAAGTGGAAAGACAGTGGCCCGAACTCGCGTGGATGGAAATAGAGTCGCTTCTTAGGAGCATGAGAGGGAACTGCCCAAAGCACGGGCTCGTAGAATGTCCTTTTTTATTTTCGTTGTTTACACTGCAGTGTCGTTTCCTAAGGGGCTCTGACAAAAATGGAAGCATAAAATGCTAGCACCACACGGCCTTCAGAAACCATCTGCTTTCTCTTCTTTCTCGGGTTAGTAAACGGAACCCAGAGAACGGGAGGCGCCTGGGAAAGAGGCCCGGGCGCCCTGTTCCTTCCCAGGGTCGGGAGAGACCAGGCAGCCGCCAGCGCCCTGCGAACTACCAGAGTCTGGAGGGGACGCCCCAGTCCTGGCGCCAGGTGGGCCTGCTCCTTGGGAGGGGCGTTCGCTCATTCATTCATTCACTCCCTCACTTGGCCATTCACTCACTCACTCACTCACTCACTCATTAATTCACTCACTCAGTCAGTCAGTCGGTCAGTAAGTCATTCAGTCGGTCAGTCACTCACTCACTCATCAGGCATCCCGGTGTTCTCAGCACCCAGCAGCCTCGAGCTCCGTGCTGGGTTCTCCTCCCGCTCGGGCAGACCCCTGCTGAGCCTGCGCTCCCGCGAGACGCACAGACACCGACCGCCGAGCAGCGTGAGTTACTCAATTGCGAGTGTCATAGATGCCACCGAGGGGGGCCGCAAGGGAGGCCATGACCCGGAGGGGGTGTCTGGATGAGAGGAGACTCCGGACTGTGTGTTGGCGCCCGGGAGGGTGGCCCGGCTGGGGTGGCGGCCCCACCGCGCAGAGCGCCCAGCGCGGGAACCAAATCCTCGAAGGCCGGGAGCAGGTGGCGGCTTCGATCGGAGACCGCACGCGATGCGCCGCGGAGCTGCTGCCTTTACATTTCCGCGTTGAACACACCGCGTGGGCAGTGAATCCGGGGAGACTCGGTCCGGGCGGCAGGGCCGCGACAGGAGAAGCGGGTGCGTGTTCCAGACGCTTTGCTGGGACGCCGCGCGGGGCCCACCGCGGCATGGAAAAGAACCCTGAATCTCCAGGCAGCGACAGAGCCGCACTTACCCCAGCCCGGGCCAGGAGCTCTGGGACGTGGCCGCTGCCCGGGCGTGGGTGGGACAGGAGGACCCGCAGGGCAGGCTGCAGCGGGTACCGGCAGATGCCCTGGGAGGGCGAGGGCAGAAACGAGGGTGGCCGGGGATCCCTGGGCGTCCGCGCAGGTGCCGAGGGCCGCAGGTGCACAGCGCGCGGCCCAGAGAAGGCCCTCCGCGTCCCACGTCCACATGAGAAACCAGGCTTCGGAAGTGTCCAGGAGACTCAGGCAGTGGGGCAGCCAGAGCGGAGGCCTCCACACGCCCGGGGGGGTTCAAAGTCCCCAAGGCGGGGGGCAGCCCGGCTCTCCAGGGCCAACAGTACCCCAGCCCGCGCCCGCCTCATGGCCATCCGGACACCACTACGGAGACAGTGCGGCTTCTCAGGCCGTGAGGAGATTGTTTAAATAATAAATATTTTTTAGAAGATGAACTCTGGAAGACGCCAGTGCCTGGCTGATGGCACAAGCAGCGGGCTGGCCGTTGGGAAGGCTTAGCTGTGGTCACCGCCCTTCCCAGGTTGGAAGACCAGGTGGCAGCAGAGGGCTCATTTCCAGCTTCTGTTTCCAAGGTAAGTTGTAAACAATCCTAGGCTTACACTAAAAAGAGCTAGAACTTTCTAGAGAAAAACAGTTGTTTTTCATTGTGCTCTAAGATTTCCAACTGTTAGGGAGCCTGAGAGGCAGGGTTTGCACCGTGGTTCACAGGTGTTTAACGTGCACAGATGAAACGCTGGTCCTCCCTCCCAAAAGGAGGACTGTGAGATGCGTGGGTGAGCTTGCCGAGAAAGCGAGAGAGAGCATCGACGTGGCAAACACAGGTAGCATGATCCTCAACCCAGAAGAGGAGTCAAAACGGTTGCCCTGTCAGAAAAGGATGTTTTCTACAGAGAAGAAAAAGAAGTCGGCTCTTTGTCACTGGCGGCCCAAACTGCGGAGAGGGCTGTGGCCGCCTTAATGACAGCTGGCAGACAGCAAAGGAGGCCAGAGTGGCCAGGCCTCACTGCCCATCTTTCCAGCTGGCCAGCCCCTCAGTCTCTTCACCCAGCCATGCTCCTGCCCACCGCCCACATGGCATGGCTCGAGCCAGACTTGGACACTGCCCCAGGGTCTTGCCCACCTCAGACACACATTAGCAAATACCCCCAACTCCATGAGAAACACATGCCCTAGAGATGCCAGCCCTGCCTCCACTGTTCACCTGCCAGCATTCCTGACCTAGTCACCTGGGCCCACCTCTGAAACCCTCCAACCATCCACAGAGCAGTCTGGGTGATGCTTACCAGTAAGAACAGACTACCTCACACCCTCTAAGCCCTTCTGATGGCTTCCTGTAACACCAAGGAGAAGTCCAGGCTTCTCATGGGTCTCCCCACTCAAGCCACAGGGTCCTTGCCCAGGGCTCCTCCAGCCTCAGTCCCACTGTCAGCTGACTTCCCTCCCTTCTCTCAGACACAGGGTGGCTGGGGGAGTCTCTGCTGACCACTGCTGGTGCTGTGGTACTGTATGACTTATCCCTCTGCCCAGCGTGTCCCTGGCGCACGTCTTCAGAGCTAAGCCAAGACAGGCACGAAGAGGAAAGAGCGCCTTTGCCTTGTTATCATCAACACAGGTCAGGGGAGGCGCCTCCTCCCCATCGTCAGACAGCCTGTGCACACTTCCCTTGGACACATGGAGGCGTGTGCTGTTTTGCTTGATGGGGGCTAACACATTCTGAACTGGAGGCTTGCACTGAAGTAGGTTGCACAGCTGTGGATTTATTGCTTGACCTTCTTTACTTTTCTGAAGAAAATGGACTTTAAAAATAATCTGCTCTCCCATAAAAAAAGAAGACATTCTCAGGAAAGAAAATCACTCATGCCATCCAACTTACTGAAAGGCTCTCTAGGGCAAAGTTTTTCAAAGGTTTCTTTAATCTGGTTACATAACCTGGGTATTAAGACATAAAGCAAGGTTCTCCCTGCACTCGCAGGCACCTGCTGTCCACAGGAGGCGGAACCGTCAGCTCCCCGAGGGCAAAGCTGGCTGAGTTTCTCCCTGGCACGTACACTGACATCACTCCTGCTCCATGACTTCACGCGTGCCTGTGTGTGCAAGTGTGTGTGTCCATGTGCTGCAGAGACATGTGCCTTTCCAGTGGTGAATACTACTGAGAAAGGTAAGCCATTGAGGTAGTGGCCCACACGGCATGCCACTCTTCACTCTACATGTGGGCTTCAGGAACAAGGGAACAGAGTATAAAACAGGGAAATGCTCCTTTCTGCTCTAGCAAGCCCACACTTGTGGGAGGAAGTGGAAGAACTCCATTGTTTGCAGCAGGGCTGGGCAAACGTGAACGTCCAGAACAGTTGGAGGACGTTAAGCTGGGGAAGTGATGCTCAGGGAGCCTGAGTTGGCCGGGGGGCAGATGTCGAATCCTCCTTCCCTTAGGCTGAAAGTAATGAACTGGGACCTGGGACCTGGGTGCTGGGTGGGGAAGCAGAGGCGGCGAGGACCGCTGGGAGGCAGGATTCTCTTCCTTATAAAGAGAAACCGTCCCACTGTGCAACTGTCTCCAGATGGAATGGGCTTTCGTGGGAGCTGGACCACATGGCAGAAATTCTAAAACCATGCATGGGGTAGAGGGAAGGTGGGGGAACAATCTTTGCATTTTAGTTCTGCACTGACATTCTATGACTCAGAGGATTTCCAGCCTTGATATTTAGAAAAATGTACCAGAAGTGGCAGAAAAGGGGAGGGCAGGCTACGAAGGTTGAGGGAGTGGTACTGTGTACTTGGCAGTAGGGCAGGAGGGAGCCAAGGTCTTAGGAACGCAGGCTGCGCATCAAGGAAGAAGCTGGAGCTGGGTTTGATGAGGAGTAGTAAGGACGAGCTTCTCATGGGCATCCAAATGGGATGATGGGAAGCTTAGACTGGCCTGTGGCTGACACATCCCAGGACAACGGCTGTCCTGCTCTACCTCTTCGAGACATTCTCCCCGTGACTGCACAGACAGGACGGTGGGATGTGTCCTTATCCCCCCACCTTCATCTCTCTGTTCTTCCCTCTGTCTTTCAACATGACCTCCAGGGGCGTCCGGCCAGTGTCCTCCACACCATTACCTCACTGCAGCCCCCAAAGGCTCCCCAACCTTGCAACTCTTTCCCCTCAGTCCCCTCTCCTGCCTCAAAGAGCATCTGCTTGCCCCTGCGGGCTTCTTCCTGTGTGCTTGTTTCCCAGATTCCTTCACTTTCTGGAGTTCTATCCATTTTGGACAATACTGAATCTTACTTTTTGGGGATGTTTCACTTAGGGGAACATTGGCATTCTTTCCTCTCTTTTTTATTGCTTCCCATTTTAGAAGAATTATTCTAATTTCAAAAGTTATCAGCTTTTCATTTGATAAAATCCAGCACCCTTTATGATAAAAACCCTCGACAAACCAGGCAGAGAAGGGACTTAAGTTAAGCCATATATGACAAAACCACAGCCAACATCATAGTGAATGGGGAAAAACTGGAAGCATTCCTTCTGAGAATACTTCATCCTCAAGTGGGGAGCATAGCCCCCCCACCTGTTAAGTGTTGTTTGCCCATGGTGACGTCTCTCCCACCAGCACAGTACAGGGCCGGTGGGGAAGGAACCCTGCAGTGAAGAAACCTGACGAACACTACTTCCACCCATGATAAGTCACACTGAGAGCAGGTACTCTGCACAGGATGTGATGAAAGTGGCACTTTAACTCTGCGCTAATTCTCCCCCAAATCCACAATCACGGTCAAATCATGAGAAAAATGTCAGACAAATCTCACTTTAGTGCCATCCTGCAAGATGCCTGACAGACCTCAAAACTATCAAAGTCATCAAAAACAAGGAAAGAGTGAGAAACTGTCACAGCCAAGAAGAGACTTGGGAAACATGATGAGGAAATGGGAAGAGGAGCCCGGACGGAGCCCTGCAGCAGAAAAGGATATTGAGGAAGAAGTAAGGCAGTCTCAACAAAGTGTGCACCTTCGTTAATCAGAGAAGCAGTCAACACTTCATTTGTATTCAAAAACAGCCTCAAGTAAGGACTATGAACTGAAAAGGTAAATGGCCTAGATGTGTAATATGCAGAGGAGTAATTTCTCAGTATTCTACTATTCTTCCTGGCTACAGACTTTAAGTGGCAATTCGCCTGTGGGATAACCACCTACTAAACATTTCAAGGTGCTAGAATATTTGTCATCAAGATGGCATGTGAGTATTCTGTACTAGGATGCCAGGTCAGGCAGCACAAGAGAATACACACTGTTCTCCTTGGAGGAAGGTGCAGGTGCCCTCCCTCTCCCAGAAAGAAAACAGTATTTCAAAACAATGTCTCAAGTGAGACACTGTGACACCAATGCCTCCGTGTCTTAGATAGTCTGTAAACTATTATTTTTAAAATGCTAAATTTCTTTCAGAGGCTGTGACTTCCAAAGCCTAAAATGACACGAGAAAAGCACTGGTTTCCATGTGTTGTTTTGTATTAGGGAGGTTATGCACTCCTAAGATGGCTATTTATTTTACCCACAGTGAGCAAGACTAATTAATTCCTTTTCTGGTAATTCTGCTGCTACCCCTGAAATGTTAATTCAGACAAGTACTTGTACAAGACAAAAAAGAAATTTAGTTATCAATCTTCAGTTGGAACAACACATACATAAAACACATATATTATTACATGTACGCCCCCATGGGCACATACATGAACATACACATGTGTACACATGAAAATACATGGATGCATGCATACAGGCACAACTATGCATATGCAGGCACACTCACACAGGTATACATGTGTACACACCAAATCAAGATTCAGACATGCACACACACATGCAAACATTCACACACAATCATGCAGGCATGACCCACACATGTGCATCCACACTAGCACACATACATGTGTGCACACTACACAGACACAGGCTCACATGCATACTCATACCCACACAGACACACACAATACACATGCAGGCACACTCACACATGCATACGTATAAGCTCACATACATACAGGCACATTTGTCTATATGCACCATGCACACCACACACACAGACATTCACAGGCACACAGGCACATGCACACCCAATACTCATGCTCACATGTGCTCACACACTTTTATATTTGCAGTACTGTATCTCCTTGTCTATGTCTTAACAAAACCTTTTTGCATATTTTGAAGTAGTACCATGGATCTGGCAACTGATTGCTCTGTTATAGCATGAAAGCAACCATAGCTGATACATCACTTAATAAGCACAGCTGTGTCCCAACAAAACCTCAGTTACAAAAACGAGTGAACAGCCCATAAGCAGTGAATCCCTGAATAGAGAATAAACACAAAAAGAGAAAAAGCGCACCTGTCATGCCTGCACATCAGTGGATCACTACAAGCTAAGCACGTGTCACAAAATATAATACCAACAGAACCCAGAGTCCCCTCATGAGTCCTCTAACCCTCACATTCCCCAAGAGGAATCACTACCCTATTTACTAGCAGCACAGATCATTTTCCTGTATTTATACTTTATGTAATTAAAATCATATATGCACTTTTTTGTGTCTGGCTTCTTTCACTCAGTATTATATTCTTGAGAGTTCTATATTGCATATCCAACTTTACCGCTGCCATGAACATCCTAGTATATTTTTAAATGAAAATACAGTTGCATTTCTGTGAGGGCTATAACCACGAGAGACTGAGAGTTCACTGGGTATGCAAATGTTCATGAGAAATACTATCAAGCCACTTTCAAGTGCTGGAAGTAATTTACATTTCCACCAGCAGTGTATATATTCCATTGTTTCATGTCCTTACCAATATTTGCTTCTTTTTGTCTTTTTCAGTTTCATCATTCAGATCAGCATGGCATAAAATGGCTCTGTGATTTTAATTTGAATTTCCCTATAACTAAGGAAGTTCTACATCTTTTCATATTATTACTGTCTACTGGATTTCCTCTTCTAGTGAAATGAGAGTGAAATTGCTCGTTTTTCTACTGGGTAGTCTGGAGATTTTCCTGATTGATTTGTAGGAGCTCTTTCCACAGCGTGGCTATGAATCCTTTACTGGAAAACACACTGTAAAAATCTTCTCCCACTCGGTAAGTTGTCTTTCCAGGCTCTTAACAGATCAAAACGTCTTAAATATAGTCTGCTCTTGTTTTATCCTTTACTAACAGTGCTTTTGGCGTCCTGTTTATCAAATGTTGTCCCATTGTGAGTTCACTAATATCTTACTACATTTTGCTCTTCACATTTAGGTCTACAGTCCACATAGAAATGATCCATGTGTATGGAGTGAGGTAAGGATAAAGGCACATTGTCTTCCACATAGGTGCCCACTGGCATGGCGCCATATATTCAAAATGAAATTCTTTCATACTGAATTGTAGTGTTACAAATCATTTATGACCTTTTGTCATAAATCAGAAAGCCTTACACGTTTGAGTCTGTTTCTGGGCTCTCCATTTCTTTTCCATTGATTTTTCTGTCTTTGCACTAATACTACACTGTGCTAATTATCAGAGTTCTATTAGAGCTCTTGACGTCTGCTCATCTAAGTTCTCAACCATTGTTTTATTTATATGCTAATGAAGAAGAAAAAGGGAAAGAAGGAAAGAATGAAGGGAGGGATGAAGGGGGAAGGAAGGAAGGTGGGAGGGGAGAGGAGGGACAGAGGGAGGGAAGGTTATGGATTTGTATAAATAAGTCATATACCAATTATAGTGATTATGTTATTTGCTGTTATAATTGCAGTTAATTCTTTCCCTATAATAAATAAGGGTTTCCCTAAATAACAAATCTGCTTAGATAAAACTTGGTTTAAGGCCATGTTTACCTAATGCTAAAGCAGCCAGCTGACAGAGGAAAACCTAATCATAAAGCAAAGAAAACAAAAACATTTTAACTGAGGTTTTCACATTCTCAATTAGTTATTTTAGTATCTTCCAGATACAGTGTAAATGACTGATAAATGGTACTGAGAAACACCTTATTCAATTAGCGAAATGAGCAGTCTCTCCCTCCCTGAAAAAAACCTCTAAATTCCACATTAACTCACAGCACTGCTAATTCTTTGAAACTGTCAATGAATTAGTCATTTAGCTGCATCAATAAAAATAAAATGCAATGTTGACTTATTTTCTAATCAAAATGCTCATTTAAAGAGCATTTTGAAGTAACAAAATGATTTACACTAAGGAGCTTAAAGTGTATATGAATGGGAATTAGATAATGAAGCTCATCAGGAGCTTAAGACTACAAATAGCCGTCTATACATACTTCTCAAACTTTACAAGCTCAGGGGAACCGAGCTGTTCTAGTATCAAAATGCATCATGAAATCTGAAAATATTTGTTAACTTTTAAGCACTATACAGTATACAACCTGTGGCCAGGCGCAGTGGCTCATGCCTGTAATCCCAGATCTTTGGGAGGCTGAGGAGTGGGGTGAATCGCCTGAGGTCAGGAGTTGGAGAGCAGCCTGGCTAACATGGTGAAACTCCGTCTCTACTAAAAATTAGCTGGGTGTGGTGGTGGGCACCTATGATCCCAGCTACTCGGGAGGCTGATGCAGGAGAATCACTTGAACCTGGGAGACAGAGATTGCAGTGAGCCGAGATTGTGCCATTGCACTCCATCCCGGAGAGTGTGAAACTCTGTCCCCCACCCCTCAAGAAAGAAGGAAAGCATGCAGCCTTCGACCTGATACAGAAAATAAGAGACAATGATCCAGGGTGCTGAGTTTAAAAGCAGAAGGAGACCTGCTGGTATAAAGGGAGAAAAATAATTAAAACAGTGGCACGTACTTATGCTGAACTAAATCGGCAAAACCTAATTTTTTTGAATAAACCAAATTTGAATTGAAAAAAAATAGGTTGCCAAAGCACCAGTTCTAAGGACCAGACTGTTGCAGCTGCATCTCCCGCCAGCTGCCGGCTCTGCTCCGCCTAAAACACGACGCACTTTTTCCAACCCTGCCTGACCTGGCTCAGGCGTGCGCTCGGCAAGGCCTGTGGAGGGCGTGGCTCCCACCTTCCGTGGAAGAGGCCTCGTGGGCTGCCAATGGTGAATTCAGCTTGGGGCCGCTTGGTCAGTTCACTGCAAAGCCTGCCAGTCACAGTGGGCAGAAGCACAAACATCTCCATCTGCCAAGATCATGCTTTTTCTCTACACTCAGGAGTGGCCCTGTTGGGAATCAATTAGGAATTTAGCAGTTTTAATTGTGACCTGATCTGTGACTTGAATAAACCGGCAATCATTACATTATCATTACATGACAAAATTATCACATTAGACAAAATTAAAAACCAGCTCTGGGTGATGCTCCTAATTGGAAGTGATGGTTGGTGAGTTGACTCTCCAAGGACGGCTGGCCTCCTCCAGCCACGCAGCCAGCTCCGATGAGGGCAGCCTGCTGTGCACCTGCCCTCTCGTCCCAGAGCCACCCGGCCCAGCAGGTGCCTGCTATGTGCCGCCATGTGCCCAAGCTCACCTGTGAGGAAGCACACACAGACACAGTTTCCATCCTGAAGGGCTCCCCCCATGAAGACAAGCAGTTTCCACTCAGGGAGGACGGCAGAAAGGCTTGCCCTGCCTGAACGCAGAAGGAACCTTCAGCACCCCAAACCGCCTTTGGGAAAGCCTGCCAAGCCCTGAGAGAAGCAGCAAAGCAGCCAGGCTGGGAGTGGTGGGGAGTGGGTTCCAGACCAGCCTGGGCACCACCTAGGAGAGGGGGCAGAGTGACCTCGACTAACCATGAGCAGAGCCCAGGGAACCTGAGCGAGCTCACACAGGACGGCCGCCAACCATCATTTCAGGATGATGGCCCCGGCCTCCGTGGGGCCACCTGTGGTGCTCCCAATGCCACCTTTGACATCAGCGTGCTCCCATTTCCTCCAGAGGCTCCTCACAGCTCCTCCAAGAAGTGTCCCACTCCCGCACTGATCGCCCCCATGCCAGAGCCCAACCCCCTACACCCTGGTCCCCACGGAAGGCAGCCAGCCAGGACCACAAGGACCAGGGAGAGAATGAGGAACCACTTCTGCTTTAGCTTCACAGTGCACTACCTGAATTTGTGCAATCAATTCTCCTTCTAAATTAGACCATATCTAAGGAAATAAAATGAGTTTCAGCTTCTCGATTCCAGACTACCAACTGGGTGTGAGAGCAGGGAAGACTAAGCCAGAACTGAGCAAGGAAACACACGGACTGTACAAAGGCATCATTAGCAGCTCTTTTACATAGACCCGTGAGAAACTGCTATGCAGTCCACCAAAAGTGGCAAACTGCGGTCTGCCCTTAGCCTGGCACGGTGTTCTGGGAGGCAGTGGAAACTTTCAGACTCCCTGTTCGGAAAGGTGCAGAGTGCAGAGTTGTATCAGGCAGTTTTCTGAATGCTTTTTTTTTTTTTTTTGAGACAAAGTCTCACTCTGTCACCCAGACTGGAGTGCAGTGTCGCAGTCTCGCTCCACTGCAAGCTTCAACTCCCTGGTTCAGGCGATTCTCCTGCCTCAGCCTCCCGAGTAGCTGGGATTATAGGCATGCACAACCATGCCCAGCTAAGTTTTGTATTTTTAGGAGAGATGGGGTTTCACTATGTTGGCCAGGATGGTCTCCATCTCCTGACCTCATGATCCACCTGCCTCAGCCTCCAAAAGTGCTGGAATTACAAGCGTGAGCCACCGCACCCAGCCCTGAGTGCTTTTACCTAAACGAAAGTTGCTGCATTCCACGCCTGTGACAGCATGATGAGGCAGCAGTCCATTATAGTCTCATTTTACAAGGCACAGAGAAGTCAAGGAACTTCCCCCTACACACACAGCAGTAAACAATAGGACCAGGGTTCAAGCTTCAAGCACAGAGGCTCAGCCCTCAACCACTACACTCTACAGCCCACTGTGCCATGTCTGGGGTGCAGTGTGTGCAGACGAAACCCAGCCTAGACGTGGCCTCCCCTCCTTTCCCCAACTCCCCGTGCTGCTGACCCCTCCTTTTCAGCTGTGGGGACTCTTAGCACACCGACTCAAGCTTTGACGCATCTTCTGTGTCTGGGTCCTCCAGACCCCTCAGACCCAGCTCCACATTCCCAGGAAAGGAGTTCAGGCTGCCACACCACTCTTTAGATATTACCCTGCAAATGTGGGTGGCAAGGCCAGTGGACAGACAAGGCCATCCAGATGAAGCCCAGCAGACTATGGCATTGAGACTCCTCGCTTCATGATGCCTGAGGCATGCCAGCTATTAAACACCCAGTTATCCCTCCCCCATCCCGACCCCTTGCTATCCCTCCCCTAGCCCACCATCCCCCAGGCCCTGGTATGGGATGTTCCCCTTCCTGTGTCCATGTGTTCTCATTGTTCAACACCCACTTATGAGTGAGAGCATGCATTTTCTGATCTTGTATCAGTTTGCTGAGAATGATGGTTTCCAGCTTTATCCACATTCCTGCAAAGGACATAAACACATCCTTTTTTATGGCTTTGTAGTATTCCATGGTGTATATGTGCCACATTTTCTTTATCCAGTCAATCACTGATGTAGATGACCGGGGATGGATGCAGCAAACCACCATGGCCTGTGTGTACCTCTGTAACAATCCTACATGATCTGTACATGTACCCCAGAACTTAAAGTATAATAAATAAATAAACACCCAGGTGCAGGGCTGGCTGCTTTGCACCAAGAAAGTGTATAGCCTTGTGTCATAAATACTTATTTGAAAGCACAAAACACTCATTTTGTGATTCTTCCCTTAACATCTTACGGAACTCAGCACCCTCCTCACTGGGAAGCTTCCTGCCCTCCGCCTAGTCTCCCTTGAGCAGAGCGGCCTGCCCTGCGTGGCTCAGCAATCCATACAGAGCCATAGACAGCATGAGACAGTACAGAGCCTCTCACAAACGTTCACTTTACGGTGAGATCCCACGATGTTTTTATTGGTCTATTAAACTCAGCTTCATTCTCCACGGCTATGAAACATACGACGAGACAGGAAGATGGGACATCTGACAATTATACAAACCAAGAAGTGGAAAACTTTGAGTCACACAGGAGTCTGGGCTGGGAAATCAACATCTGATTTAAATGAGGGAGACACAGCCAAAGGGCAAGCACTGTAAAATGAACTCTCAAGGCTTCGGTTGAAGCTGGGTTCTGGAAGGAAGAGCCTGGTGCTCAGGTCATTCTGGGTTTAACATGGGAAAAGCAAATTCAGGGTGACACCCCCTTCCACAGAGGGCTGACGAAGCTGGGGAGTGCAAGTCACAGCCCAGCCAAATGCAATGTGCAATCATCACACTATTGGGCATTTCATTTATTTCTTGTAATTCTCAGGAGTCATTTAAGGAAGAAAACACATTAGGCTGAGAAAAATACAAAAGAAACCATTAAGATGCTGTGGGTTTGCTTCACATGTCCAGCTTACTAGAAGGAAGAAACAAAATAATTTAAATTCTGGAAAGGGGGGTAATTTTATTTTAAGCTTAGTGGAAAACTCATGCAATACTGAAAGATCGTGAGAGCTGAATATAGAGATATTTAAAATAAGCATAATCACACTGTTGTTTTAATCAGGAAGAAAGTAAATTATCTTTAAAAATGTAAATTCAAATTTCTGAAAATTATTTGCCATCCATGTTTTTGCTTTTTTACAAACTGACAGGTTTTTCATAATCTCTTTATATATAGAAACAAAGACACTTGTAATAAGGTGACTGGATAAGATGACCTATAGCATTAAGGCACCACTTTTGTGGTAAATTCCAGAACCACAGATAGATTTTTCTGGCCTCATCTTGTGACCTGATTTTTTTCTGAGGCATTTCATGTTGCCCTTGTGAGTGGTGGAGCAGAAAATGCCCTGAGCACAGGTAACATGAGGCTGGGCACATACTTTCCAACTCTTCCTTGGTGCCAGGGCCACATCTGCCCTGGTTCCTACCCAGCCCCCCGCCAGCTCCCACTCCATCCCTGCCTTCCTCCCAGCGCTGAAATCACTCTCTTTGGAAGGGCTCGCTCTTGGCCAGCTGTCCCTGTTGCGGACTTTCAGTGCCAATATTCCCAAGGGGATTTCCAATGTGATCCAAACTCTCCAGAGGACGTGGGCTAGGGACTCAGCGCTCAGCGCTGATGTCCACAACTATTCCAGGGCTCCCATCTGAGGGCGGGGGCTCTTCACTGGTCCCCACCCTGAAAGCAGACTTCCCTGGGAGCAGGCGTACATACCTGTGCACTCCTCGCTTTTATGCCTGGAGTTTTACAGAGCTTTTTGGAAAAAGGCAGAGGAAAAATTTACAGAGAAAATCAATTTTTGCCCCAAACTCTCATCTGTTCTTTGTAAGTTCTTGAGGTGCTGTTGAGTGTAGCTAGAGACTCCCATGGCCGAGACAAATGCAATAAAAATCTCCACACTTTCAAGCTGACACAGCCTCCCAAAGTCCGTATCAGAAATAACCACAAACTATGACTGCAGTAAATAAGGTGATTACTTATCTGGGATAAACTCCTATTTCAGGTGTGGGAAGATGTGTCTTGGAGTAAACTGGTGGCAAGTGGGAGAGGCTGAGAGCTCCCGGAGGCTCAGACTAAGGCTGCACGCTTCCGGAAGAAGACCTGGCTCTGCGGCATGACATCAGAGCAAAGGGCAAATGCTGGGGCTCGCCCGCCCTCCCAAGGGTGCCAGAAGAGCCACGGAGACAGAGAAGTCAGAGAAGCGCCAGGCTGGCTGCTCGCTGAGCACTGTCCTGAAGACACCCTCCTGATGTGACTTCCAACAGGACATGGAGCTGGAAGCAGCCCAAACCGGGGGAGGCAGCAGCCAAAAAAAACCCAAGATTCGGATGTGAACAGGCAGCTTCCACTGACTTGAAGTGAAGAAAATAAAACAGGCCTACGACAAGGGCAGCGGTGGCTTCAAAGGAGATGACAGACAGAGGACAGCTGACGGACAGATGCTAATGAGTAGACATAGCTAGGTGACAGCTTGCTGATAGACGGTAGGTAGGTAGGTAGGTAGGTATAGGTAGGTATAGGTAGGTATAGGTAGGTAGGTAGGTATAGGTAGGTATAGGTAGGTAGGTAGGTAGGTAGGTATAGGTAGGTAGGTATAGGTAGGTAGGTAGGTATAGGTAGGTAGGTAGGTATAGGTAGGTAGGTAGGTATAGGTAGGTAGGTAGGTATAGGTAGGTAGGTAGGTATAGGTAGGTAGGTAGAGGTAGGTATAGGTAGGTAGGTAGGTAGGTATAGGTAGGTAGGTAGGTAGGTATAGGTAGGTATAGGTAGGTAGGTAGGTAGGTATAGGTAGGTAGGTATAGGTAGGTAGGTATAGGTAGGTAGGTAGGTATAGGTAGGTAGGTATAGATAGGTAGGTAGGTAGGTAGGTAGGTAGGTAGGTAGGTAGACAGACAGACAGGGTGACCAGAACAGATGAAAGGTACTTTTTGAAGTGCAAGGATGCAGAGCATATACCTATGGACCTGCTGAGAGTCAACCGCACCTCACCTAGAACTGGAGGTACAAGACTGACCTTCCAGACTGCCTTCGTACCTAAAGCAGAACACACAGTTGAGGCCTTGTCCATTCAACTCTTCCCCTGCCTAGAACCTGTAGCACTAGATACGCACAGAGACTCCATCCAGGGGGCTGGCTTTACCATCCACAACAGCAAATGGGTTTCCAGGAGCATGTGGGAGGTGTGAGCTGGGCTGTGGCCAGCACGGCCTTGTGCCTGCACTGAGATCCCTAGCTTCCCTATTGAAATCAGAGCGTCAACTCAATTAGCATCTTCCAGCAGCATCCCCAGTCTTCAGAGAGGAGGCACCTAAAGGCTTTCCTGTCACATCCTCACCTAACTCTACATTTTGGCTGGTGCAGAAGATAGATACTGCCTGGGAAAAGCGGGTTCTGGAATCCAATGGCAGCTATTTCAATGACTGTGTTATTGAAAATAGTTGATACACTGGGACTATCACACAGTACTGCTGGCAAATGCATTTTTCTCTCCTAGGCAAAGAATACTACAAAGCAAAGATACTATGAAGATGTTAATTCTCTTGAAGTTATTTTATGGCTTATTACAATTCCAATCACAATAACAATTTAGTTTTTAATTAATTCAAATGATATGACTGTAATTTCATATAAAAAATAAATGAGAATAGTCAGGAAAATGCTGATAAGGCAAAGTAGGGAGAGATACTTGCCTTACCACAGAGTCACCTTATAAATTCCAAATAATTTCAACATCACGGCCTGTCACTGACTCATAAAATACAACAGATGGCCCACCAACATACTCCAAACCCCACAAGGACTCTCCTCAGAAAGGTGGTTTATCAAGTCAGTGAGGTGAAGTCAGATGGAGTAATGAAGAGCTTTGGAAGAACTGGAGACCCTCAAATGTTCACCTTTCAAAAGCTAAAAATAAGTAAATATTTAAAATAACCAAATAGAAAAAGAGCACAAATATTATTTAAAGAAGGATGAATTAGAATAAAAACTGAAAGCGATATAGTAAAAAGTCAATAACAACTTAGACGAAAAGACCAAAAGTCTTTTCTGAAATCTCTAATACAAACATCAACTTCTGGGAAGTTTCACTAGGGGAAAAATTGTGTGTGCACCTGTGTGTATATCAACTGAGAGGAGAGATTTGATCACAGATACAAGGACAAGTAAAATGCTGTTTCATAGCAAAATATAAATTACTAAAACTGATCCATGCAGAAAACAGGAAACCTGAAGATTTCAATAGCCGCTGCACCCTCTGGTCCGCGTCCCTTTCTGCCCAAGCGAATCTGATTAAGGGGTCTGTCACCTGCAGCCAAGACTCCCAGCAGCCTGTCTGCATCCTTCTCCTATTTCTCCACAGAGCACCCAGGCTGCTGTCCAGTGCCCACTCCAGAGGCCATCTCCAGTCCCCCCTGCTTGGGCGCCTTCTCTCCCTGGGCATTGGCCACGCCCCCCTCCATCAGAACCTCCCGCCAGGCCTCCATGATGTTCGCACACCCAGAGCCTCCCACCAGGCCTCCATGCTCACATACTCACCTGCCAACCCAACACCCCTCATGCAGCCTCCGCAACACGAACTGGAACACACACTCAAGCCCAAACTCTGCTTTTCTCCTCTAAACTTCTCCTGCGCCTGATGTGCCCTTGAGTTCTCTTCCCCTCATGGCTCACATCCCCACTGTCCACCTCCAAACCCTACCCCACCGGCCCCCTTCCCCACCTGCCCTGCACACACTGCCCCCAAGCGTCTGCCTCTAACCTGGCCTTCCTGGGGCCACTCTGACCTACTCCATCCCATCCACTACCCTGCAGGGAAGAACGGTCTTTGTCAAATAAAAATCGCAGTGCAGGCTTTCCCGCTTAAAGCCCTTCCCTGCACTCCCACCACCTGGAGTGAAATCCAGCCTCTTTCCCATCTGCAATCTCCCTGTGCTGGGCGCCTTCCACTGCCTTCAGTGCTGTCCTCTCCCCCAGCCATCAGGGATGCTGGCTGCTTCTGCTTCCTGGAGGAGATGCACAGCTCACCTGCTCGGGGCTGTTTGCTGTCTGGAAGCCTTAGTGCCCTTAGGACGGCACCTCTGGCCCACACTGGGGATGGCTGCAGAGTCTATGTTTAGCTGTGTTTGCTGCTCCTCCCTTGGTGAGTCTCCAAGTTCAGCACACAGTGTCTGCCGGCTTCACCACTGCGCCTCTGAGGCCTAGTTCTTGCTGGTCTCAAAGCTGTGTTGACTTCACAGATGACCATAAAAGAACAAACATTTTAATACAATGAATATTCATGAAATATGGTCTGATTAAATATCTAATAAATTCTTTTTTTTTGTCACCTAGGCTGCAGGGCAATGGCACAATCTCAGGTCACTGCAACCTCTGTTTCCTGGGTTCAAGCGATGCTCCTGCCTCAGCCTCCACAATAGCTGAGATTACAGACATGCGCCAACATGCCCAGCTAATTTTTTTGTATTTTTAACAGAGACGAGATTTCACCCTGTTGTCCAGGCTGGTCTTGAACTCCTGACCTCAAAGGGTCTGCCTGCCTCGGCCTCCCAAAGTGCTGGGATTACAGGTGTGAGTCATCATGTCTGGCCTGATAAATTCTTTAGTTGCCCCTAAATATGAAACCTTGAAAAGAGTGTCCATCTGTGTCAGCTCATCTAAATGCATTATAAAAAGTTTTCATCTTGTTTTTCAAAATGGCACATCCTACAGAGCGAACTTTAGGCCAAGCTTCCTTTCCTCCAAAATTCAACCAATAAATACGGTATCATGACGGTGCACCGGTGGGGCCGTAAGTGCCAAGCCGCACTCCGAGGTTTCTGCGTCTGCAGGTTACGATACGCACCACCCTTGCTGAGATGGCTTCAGAAGACGACTACGAAGGTCTCAGAACTCTCCTGACCCCACGGCAACTCACTCCACTTTCCCAGGGCACTTCCTGTTTAGTCATTTCAAGTCTATGAAGTCACTTAAGGCTTTTTAAGTCGTTTTACATTATTTCAATGTACTCGTTTTTTTCTGGGTTCCCTAATGGTTGAAATTAAGAATTCTCTGCCATTAAATTAATAATATACCAAAAACAGGTTACATAAAAAGAATCATTTAGGCCACAAGTGGTCCCAATGGATTTCTTTCCAGTTGTAGGAAATTTGATCCATGAAAAGACGGAGAAAAATTTCCCCTTAGACAACTCTATGGCATCATTTTTCAACTTTATAGTCTAGAGTATAAAGAAATGCTGACAGCAAAGGGCTTCTCTGCAGATCTCACCCCAGCATCCATGGATGTCTCTGCAGGCAACTGTGCCGCCACCTATGATGCCCCACTGACCCACCATCAAGCAATGCAGGCACCGTGAGACCCTTTACGAGTGATGGTAGAAGAAAAATATTTGGTCTTTGTCCCCAGTCCTAGCACAGAGCTCCTCAAACCTTTGGCATTTCCTGAGTGATGAGAGTGACAGGAATTCCTTTTGTTCTAATGAGGCAGCTCTTGGGGGCCCTAGATGGCTTGAGGAGGGGAGTGGTTGCCAGAAAGATCAAGACATGATTAGAAAGTTAAAGCTTACAGCTCCGCCCTCCGCCCTCACACCAGTCCTCAGGGAGAGAACCCAGGCTGGAGGTTGAGCCAGCCACAAGGGGCCAATGACTTAATTGGTCTCGCCAATGCAATGAAACCTCAAACCCCCTAAACAGTGTCATTCTGGGGCCCTCCAGGTTGGTGAACAAATCCACGTGTCAGGAGGCTGGTGCTTCCCCAATCCATGGGGACAGAAGTTCCAGCACTTGGGACTCTGCCAGAGACCTCACCTGTGCACTTCCTCAACTGGCTGTTCATTTGTCCCCCTTACAGTATCCTTTAAAATAAACAGTAAGGGTAGATAAAGTGCTTTCCCAAGTTCTCTGGGTCATTCCAGCGAATTACTGAACCCGAGGTGAGGGGCTGCAGGAAAGCTGACTTACAGCCAAGTTGCACAGAAGTGTGAGTGCCTGATTCCTGGGTCTGAAGTGAGGGCAGCGATGAGGGACAGAGTTTGTAGCCTGTGGTCTGACCGTAGCTCCAGCTAATTGGCATTAGAACTGAACTTAATTGTGGGATCCCTACTTGGTGGTGGAGAATTGACGGATCGGTTGGTGTAAGGAGAAGAAAGCCATCTGCTAGTGCTGGCGGAATGTTGCTACGTCAGCTGCTTGCACCCACCTTCTGTAGTAACCTGAGGCTCCTGTTGAAGCTGGGGTGCACCCGCAGTAAAGAAAGACAAGGCGCCACACAGGCACAGGCTCCTACCTGCTTGGTAAGTGAGCCACAAGCTAAGCCAACAGGGCAATGCACCACCCACATCTCAGACCCAGGACGTTCAGGAGCAAGGAGGCCTGGCTCTTGATCCAGCCACCGCAGGACAGACGCAGAAGACGAAGCTCAATCTGTGATCCCACACTTGCTGCCAAAGCAACTGCAGCTAGAGTGAGTCCTTGAGAAGTATCAAGAAGGCCACACATTTCTTTGAGCCTTTTTACCACTTAGGGCTCTTATAGTTACAAGTGGCAGAAAACCCAACCCAGAACGGCTAAAGCAAAACGACGTTATAAGAGCATATGAGCTCCAAGTCTCGGGCAATAAAATGATGTGGCAGGCTGCATTTCCCAACTTTGCCAGCCCTAATACATTCCATCCCACATGCTCATCCTTCAGCCCTGACAGTGACACCTCCCCATCAAGAAACGCCTGCCCCTGCATCTGGGGCCTGTGAGGCAGAGAGATGTCTGAGACCCCACTGCCATCCCAGCCATGCTCTTTGGCCCCCCCAGAGCCTAGGCAGGAGACACAAGTGAACAGCCTCCAGAGGATTCAGGCCTCAGCCTCTGCCAGCTCTGGTGACTCCCAGTGGGGCAGGGCCAGCTGCCCTTTCAAATTCCACAAAGACGGCAGAGTTAGGAGTGAAACGGTTGCTGTTGCTTTAAGGCCTGCATTTTGGGATCAAAGAGGAGCCATTGTTTCCATCAACACGAGTAGCAAGATCACTGCATGGTTGGTTACTAGAACCTCTTCTGCACCAGCTCTCCCGGCACCCTCCAAATGAGTATTTACGGCTCTCGTGACTTTCTCAGACTGTCCAGGACTCTCTGGCCTTCAGGAGCCTCAGCTCCTGGCTCTCAGCTCCTGCCACAATCATTGTAACCTTCTCAGGGCCGCTGATTAGAAGCGTTCAATATATGAATCTACACAGGGCATTATCCTAAGGTTGAAGATTTTACTTCGAGGTGCAAATCAAAAGGAGGGGTTCTTTGAGTTTGCGTTGGGGAGGGAAAGGGGAAGGAGTGAGTGAGTGGCTTTAAGTTTTCCTTCAGACATAGAGGGTCTGGCTGCTTTGAGAAGTCTAAGACCCGCTTCTGCTCTAACCAAATGAGAGCTGCAAGAAAAGCAGCCTCGTCTGCTCTTTCTTTTCTTGTCTTGTCTTGTCTTTCCTTCCTTCCTCCCTTCCTTCCTTAGCAAATGTAACATGTGGATGAGACTAACTTTGAAATTTACATTTAGGAATATTGATCTCACATTCATGATTTTAACCCTCAGGGGGAAAAAGTATTTGACTCTGGTTCAGGGATTTTACAGCACTGTGATCAATACAGAGATTAACCTTTGAAAAGGCTCCCAACATTACATTAGCATCTGTTTTGACCTTTGAGAAAATAGGAATGTCTGTCTGGCTACCCTGGAAGCAGGAGACAGAATGAGGCCTTCATAAATCTACAAAGAACGTCAACATGTTTACTGCTAGGCAACGGTAATGATCTCTGAACCACACTGAACAAAGCCAGGTCATTTTCAAATATTGCTTCTAATAAAGTATTTTCTAGATGGTTTATTCTCCAGATATTTTTTCACTCTATTTAATGTATAAACTCGATGTTTTCAAAGCCTCACAATAATTAGCTAAGTTCTAAGAAACCACGGAAGAAAACAAAATGAGGTGACAAAAGCCTTCCTGGAAGCTAAATTCCACAACTAAATTCAACTGAATGTGTCTCTATGTTTAAAGAAACAGTAACAATCTACACTATCAATTAATGAAAGCTAAATTCCACAACTAAATTCAACTTAATGTGTCTCTGTGTTTAAAGAAACAGTAACAATCTACACTATCAATTAATGAAACACTCTTTAATTGGCTGGTGTACCTTATGTGGGTGGCACTGAAATGGTAAGGCCTGGTCCCCACCGGGGAATGTCCTGAAGACTGTGTTTCTGCCCAGTGAGGGAAACAGCATTAGCATAATCTCTAGTTGGAAAATCATTTTCTCCAAGGAGCAAAATAAAATCATATCATCCTTAGGAAGTGCAGTGAAAAATACTCCTTGGACATGGCAGAAAGAACAAGTGGTGGGCTGTGGATCAGCAATGCCACCGTCTTGCTTGTGGTGGGCAGGGTAATGACACCCACACAATTCCATGTCACTTCTATACACAGTAAACTCCACAGATCAACAAGAAATGCAGATGCAGCCACAAGGATAGCCTGCCTTTCAACATAGCTAGAAGATGGAGAGCACCACAGACTCCACACTACTTGGCAGTAAAGAAAAAACACCAATTCCCAGCCAAGCTGTCTCTCAGGCCCCTGCCCCACACCCTTGCCGGGAGCCAGAGAAATCCAGAAATTTTTCTTGAGAAAGAGAAGAAAGAAATAAAAATCCTAAAATTGAGGAAAATAACAGCCAGAAGTAGGAAGGTGAACCTAAGCATAAAACCACTGGAAAATGACCCTGGTGGACTTGCATAGAGACTGCAGAGAAAAGACACTGATGTGCACTGAGCTCCAGGTGACAGGCAGGCACCACCATCGGCAAGAGAAGACAGCAAACAGGCTTGCCCGTCGGAGCCTGGCAGGGGCAGGGGAAAAGCACCGAGGGGGAAATGCAGAATCCTAGAAGACAAAAGGCACCAAAAATGGATGGACATCCCATGCTACTTAAAAAAATAAAGCTATTACAGAGACTGCTCCCCACAGCACTGACCAAAGACTAGAAATCTTCTCAAACTAGGAACCCTGTAACTGACTCTGGCTGGCAGCCCTATCCAGAAAGTACATCGACGAGCCAACTGCCCCTGCACCAGGCTTTCCTAATAAGAAAACAGAGCATGAGAATCTAAATACTAAAGCCAGTAAAGCGCTCCGCAACAAGCCACATGTAAACTAGGAAATACAAAACTGCATACAGCACTCGGTATTGAATTTCACACCCTCAGACAGGCACTGGGGGTGTGCAAAATCAAGCTGAATCCAAAACCCAAACGCCAAGAGCAGAAAGAGACAGAAACATGAAGAAATAAAACGAGAAGTCAAAGAAAAAAACACACCATGTCAGAAATGAAGATTAAATTATAAGGTGTTCAAGGAAGACCATAATCAAATGGAAATGTAATAAGGGGCAGTAAAGGAAGACACAAACGAGAGACCAAAAACAAACTCAGTAACAAAACGAGCCAGAAAGAAAGTGGCTGAAACGGAGACAGGCCAATGAGACCCAACATGAAGAGATCCATGAAACAACGAAATACAACAAATGCTTAAAACTCTGATCCAGGAACCCTTTCAGGACTCAAAGGAAGACCACATGCTACATATTAAATAGGCCCAGGGAACACCATGGGATACCTGGGAATATCTTAGTAAAACTAATAGACTGAAGATGAATTTGTAAAATCCTCCAAACCTGTAGTAAAATGATCAAGTAACTTCAAAAGTAAGAGAACTGGGCTGCCATCAGATGCCCCACAGGCCACGATGGAGAAACAACTTCATGACACCCAAAGAAGGTATGTGTGAGCCAAGGGTGTGCTAGACAGAAGCAGAGTCTTGTCCAATGTGAAGGATATTGAAGGCAGCCTTAAACCTACAAAAACTCAGGGGTGCTGTACTCAGGAGCTGTTCTTGGGCTCTTAAAGACTAACTTCACCTGTCAAAGATAGGATCGCTTCAGCAAAAGGGTGAGCATCTAACAGACTTCATTGTGGATCTGAGAGAAACGAGCACAGAACAGTAGAGTGGTGGAAGAACAATGAATGATGCACTAGGTTTTGAAAGTAGAAATACATCAATTAGTAAGTGGGCAGAGAAAGAAGGGAGGAGAAAAGTACTGTAGAATAAACTTATCGGTGGTCATCTAGGCAAGAGGTAGAAGTCAAAGGGTATCACCAGATACACGAGGCACAGGAAAAAGCCAAAGAACAAAGGTAATCACTAGAACAAAACAAACCTTTCAAACTCCAAGGAGAAATTTTAGAAAATAAAAGAACAAAAAATATACAGAGAAACAGCGCAACTAAAATATACATAAAACCTATAATATGGAAAATGTGTGAATCATATCAATAAATGTGAGTGGGCTAAACTCATTTATTCAAAGAAAACAATACTTTTATTTTGGTTCACAAAGCAAATTCCAACAATATCTAGTCTGTATGAGACACTCCTAAAACAAAGTGATTTAGAAAGGCTAAAAGCTAAGCAAATGATTTGTGATTTCAATACTGGATAAAGTAGAATCGAGCCACAGAGCGTTAAGCATGACAGAGGATGTTTAATAGTGCTAAAAGCTTCCAACTCACAGTGGAGACAGAACAGTAGTAAATATGTATCCGCCAAATAACACAGTAACCACCTTTCAAAGATAAACAGGAAGAGATTCAAGGACAAATAGAGACATACTTGTAACAGGGAATACTTAACCTGCCACTTTAAATACACAACAGATTTAGGAGACAAAAAGTAAGGATATAAATGACCTAGTATAATATGGGGTAGACTTTAGAAATATGTTTCTACAGTAACAATAGAGAATGTACACATAAAATATGATCAAATTTCGTCACAAGGAAACCAGAAGTAAGTTCCATCAAAGTAGAAATTAATAAATAAAAAGATTCTTCAACCTGGAAATTGAAAAAAAAACTGTTGTTAAACATCCAACTCAGATGAAAGGCAAGCCACACTGAAAATACAGAAACCCTAGAAAAAAACGGTCATGGTAGCAGTGTTCAGAGGAAAAAGCATCGTCCTAAACGCTTATGACAAATAAAACAGACACATAAAAATAAATGAAATAAATCTGAAATTTGAAAAACGAAAGAATACAAAGTAAGCCAAGAGAAAGCACTAGGAAAGGAATGATAAAGACAAATGCAGCAACTAACAAGGCAGAAAACAGAAAACTAGACCTAAGAAATACAAGTCTTATTTTTTGAAAAATAAAATAGAACCAGATGGATCACAAGCCACTAATCAAAAATAAATCCACAGATAAGAAATGACAAGGGGGAAATAACCACCAAAACACACAAAATTAAAGAATAATTACAAGAAAATACTTGCAGACCTCTCTCGATACCAGTATTTTAGGGTAATTATAAATTATGTGTCTATTCCAACTTCTGATCCTAGTAAAAGTGTAATCCAGTGTGTTGTCTCTCATGGCTCCAGTAATGAAGACAGTGCAGTACTGGTGAGGGACGCCATCCAGATCGATATGCCAGAACAGAGAACCCAGGAACAGACCCACAAGGTACACTCAGCTAATGAGCGGCAATTACAAAGCAACTCAATGGAGGAAGCACAGCCTTGACACCAAATGCTGCCAGAGTCGCACGGTATTCACACGTGGGAGAGAGAGAGAGAGAGAGAGAGAGAGAGAGAGAGAGAGAGAGAGAGAGAGAGAGAGAGAGAGAGAGAGAAGAGAGAGAGGAGAGAGAGAGAGAGAAGAGGGAGAGAGAGAAGAGAGAGAGAGGAGAGAGAGAGGGAAGAGAGAGAGAAGAGAGAAGAGAGAGAGGGAAGAGAGAGAGAGGAGAGAGAGAGAGAGGGAAGAGAGAGAGAGGGGAGAGAGAGAGGAGAGAGAGAAGAGAGAGAGAGAAGAGAGAGAGGAGAGAGAGAGGAGAGAGAGAGAAGAGAGAGAGAGAAGAGAGAGGGAAGAGAGAGAGGAGAGAGAGAGAGGAGCAAGAGGGAGAGGAGAGAGAGAGGGGAGAGAGAGAGGAGAGAGAGAGAGGGAAGAGAGAGAGAGGAGAGAGAGAGAAGAGAGAGAGAGGAGAGAGAGAGGAGCGAGAGGGAGAGGAGAGAGAGAGAGGAGGAGAGGAGAGAGAGGAGAGGAGAGAGAGGGGGGAGAGGAGAGAGAGAGACGGAGAGAG
Source organism: Saguinus oedipus (assembly GCA_031835075.1). Classification (NCBI taxonomy): domain Eukaryota; kingdom Metazoa; phylum Chordata; class Mammalia; order Primates; family Cebidae; genus Saguinus; species Saguinus oedipus. The sequence continues at coordinate 20,956,885 of CM063174.1, forward strand.
AGAGAGAGGAGAGAGAGAAGAGAGAGAGGAGAGAGAGGAGAGAGAGAGGAGAGAGAGAGGAGAGAGAGGAGAGAGAGAGGAGAGAGAGAGAGGAGAGAGAGAGAGGAGAGAGAGAGGAGAGAGAGAGAGGGGAGAGAGAGAGGAGAGAGAGAGGAGAGCGAGGGAGAGGAGAGAGGAGAGAGAGAGTAGAGCAAGAGAGAGGAGAGAGAGAGGGAGAGGAGAGAGAGGAGAGAGAGGGAGAGGGGAGAAGAGAGGGAGAGAGAGGAGAGAGAGGAGAGAGAGGGAGAGGAGAGAGGAGAGAGGAGGAGGAGAGGGAAAGAGAGAGAGAGAGAGAGAGAGAGAGAGAGAGAACCTTGATCTAAACCTCATACCTTATATGAAACAACTCAAAATGGAACATGAACTCAAATGTAACATGTAAATCAATAAAATGTGGGTCGGGGGAGAAAAAGAGCATAGGAGATAATCTTTGAAAAATATCTAGGGCTAGGCAAAGAGTTCTCCTGTTGTCATGTTTTTGACACCAAAAACACAACACATTTTTAAAAAAATGAAACACTGGGCCTCATTAAGATTCAAAACTTTTGCTTTGTAAAAGAACCTGGTAAGTGCATGAACAGACAAACTGCAGAGTGGGAGAAAGTGTCCTGCTCTATTCATGAGTCCCAAACTACAAACAAGGCAGGTGCTCTTCGATGGGTGGATGACTAAATGAACTGTGGCCACCCGTACCATGGAATGCAATGACAAGGAATAAAATACGGGCATGAGAAATAACTTGGATGAATTGCCAGGCGGTGATGCTGACTGAAAACAGCCCACATAAAAAGGTCACACGTTGTACGATTCCATTTATGTGACATTCTTGTCATGACAGTGTTAGGGGTGGAGAACAGATTGGGGCGGGGCAGAGGTGGGAGGGAGGCGGAGCTGGCTGGGAAAGGCCAGCCCACGGGTGCCTCCGGCAATGGAACTCTTCTGTGCTTGGACTGCATCAGTGGTATCATCCTGCTGTGATCTTCCACTGTAGTTTGTCAGGATTTTACCAACAGGGGTTTCTGCACAAAAGGCTCACAGAATGTCTCTGACTTATTTCTTACAACTGCACATGAATCTACAATTATCTTGAAAGAAAAAGGCTTAAAAAATTAATGAAAGCAAAAAGTATAGATAAAATGCAGCTAAAGTTTATCTGTTTCGACTACAGAATATCTAAAATTCCCTTGCAAAAAATTAAAATACAAAAATAAGCTAAAAGATAGTCACAACATATACATCAGAACTGATTTCTGTAGATGCAAGAGAGCTTCTGAAAAATATGAAAATTCATCTTTCAAGAGAAAGACAGAGGCAAAGGATATGAATGCAAAGTTTACAAAATAAATGCAAATATTCAATGCTTATACAGAAAGAGTATCATCTCAGTAGAATTAATTAAAACAAAACATGAGTCTATTGTTAGCCAGCCAGATGAACCTTGAGTGTTCAAATGGCAGTGATGAGTTTCAGCAGAAAAATTCAATAAAATGCATGGAGAGCAACATTTCTGGATGCCAGCTTGTCAATATTTATCTAGATTCTTAAAACATCATTCACTTAGCCAGCAGTTCTATGGCAGAAAATTTATCTTCAATTATCGGAAATGAAACAAGGTTTTATCTGTAAAGATATCTATCACACCATGACAAGAAACAGCAAGGAACCTCAAGGCCTCAGCGTAAAATATACTGGGATATAGTTGCTTGTTGTAGGCACAGCTATTCTGTTTTGGAAGGGACAATTAGTGTCCTGGTAAGATGCTCACAATAGAGTATAAAGAATAACAGGTAGGACACAGTGTGATTTAAAAGCTTTGTAAAAAAGAAATATGTAATCTATGGTAGGCAGGAGAAATATAAGAAAACACACCAAATTACGATCAGTGGCTATTTCTAGTAGCAAAATTATAGGCTTTTATATTTTATTCTTTTACATATTTTCCATTAAATACTTATCTGCATCATGAGAGAAATGGTAATTTTTTTAAATATTCTGCACTGTATATCACAGGAAGCCACCTTTTATGAAAGGAAATCTTTGAGTTAGGTAAGTCAAACTAGTGCATTTGCAATTGCAAATTAAGCAATTCATGCAAATAAAGGCCCTACCACAATCGGTTAGCCATTCCCTGGGGAAAAAACTGCTCTGATTTCTGCACAGTAAGGGCCTGGCAAGAAGAATGGTCAGAGCTGGAAGAACTGGAACCAGGCAAAAACACGGAAAGGACTCTGAGCACTCGCCCCCAACACACACTCCCTCCAAGCAGATGCATGGGATTCACAAGGCTGGGACTACTGAGCTTTTGGGGAGACCGCCAGCAGTCTTGCCCAAGCTCTCTGAGGCCACTGAGTTCCCAACTGCCATGCTAGCCGCTCACCATGGTAACTGCACACACACACGCACACACACACATGCGTGTCATACACTGCACACCAAATGCAAGACCTATGTGAAAAGTTCAGTGCACACATGCTTCATCCACTGGAGCTGCACCTCAAGCACTTTACGTGTCCCAGGTGGAGCGGACACAAATGCTTTCAGTCAGGCAGATGCCGTGGTTATATTTTGAAGTGATGCTCGGGAAAGATCAGACTGGGGTTGCTCTAAAAACCTTATTTTTACAACAATACTAACACCAGTCTTCCCACGCCCACCAGTGAGACCAACTGGTGTTGCAAAAGGCCATGGGGTTTTCCTGCTCTCTGAAAGCCAGCCTAGGGGTTGTCAGGAAGTCGAGGGGCCAGTAAGCTACGCTTGGCCAACCAAAGAAGAGATGGAGGACATGAGACTGACGGCCTTCCCGCACTGTGGAGGTCAGGAGGCAGAGCTGGCAGGGAGGAGGAACTGAGTCTCTAGAGCGCTTGTCTCTGACCCCCTCTCTCAGCTGTGCTCTGGGTCTGACCCTCATCAACCGTGGGGCAAACATGAGAAGCTGTCAGTGTGTGGCATGCCACCCTGCAAAGGCCACTGCTGTATTTGCTGTAATAAATGTTGTTCTAGTTAACATCATTCTTGTTTAGCTGACAGGATTCCTTTGAAGCTCAGCAGAGGCAGATGAGAGTCCAAACAAAAAGAAGCTGGTCAGGCATTAAGTTCTGAACCCTATCCCTTAGCAGCAGGGTCAGCAGTGTGCCCAGAGTCCCACCGGGAGATGTACGTTCAGTGTCCCCTGCGGCTCACACCCACAGCACTCGGGAGTGTCACTCAAATGAATGCCTCCGCAACATTACCAAGTAATACTGAGTTCTTACAAACTATGGAAATGGCCAATATAAAAAGTCTTGCAAAGCCAGCGTGCTAGTGTTGAAAGAGCGTGCTGTGCGTCCTCACCTGGGCATGACGGCCAGGGTTCTGTTCCCAAGCCAGCTCCAGGCGGCAGTACCTAGCACAGAGACTGCTGCCTCCACGGGCTACAGGGTTCTCCGCCACTCAGCCAAAGCTGGGGATCCCAATCTTTACCCGAGGCTGGTTCTGAGAACCATCATCACCCATACACCCAGTGCGAGTGTACAAAGAACTCCACAGAAACCTCGCTCAACACCAAACGAATGAAGTTCATTTTAACAGCGCCATGTGACACAGGCTTCCAGCTTCCGTTCTGCCTACTCACCTGTTTTCAATGTGCAGTGTGCCCCTCACATACAGCCATGCTGGCAGTCAGGGCCCCGGCGTGGACTCAGCTCCTCCTAGAGCAGGCTCTCCGCTGCAGGCACCTACCGCACTCCCCGACCGAAGGCCTCGTCTCTGCACAGTCCTCTTTAGAGGTGCGCACACAAGAGAGGGATGCCGCTGCCAGGCCTCCCAGCTGACCACCCTGGCTTCAGTCTGCAGGGTCACTAGGCCTTTGCTAGCAGGGACTGTACAGTCCAGTAGGGGATGGTCAGACCCAATATGTGCCGTCCTCGTGGACAGTCAGGACACAAGTTACATTGGGACTTTCAAGAGATCAGCCACATGAGATAGCTGGCAGGCCCACAGCCATTTCCCGACGCCCTGCCTCAACCCGAGTCATCCAGAACGTGTGACCCACCCACAGCCATTTCCCGACCCCCTGCCTCAACCCGAGTCACCCAGAACGTGTGACCCACCCACAGCCATTTCCCGACCCCCTGCCTCAACCCGAGTCACTCAGAACGTGTGACCCATCCTCTGTGTTATGGAGCTAATTTCAGCAATACACTTTTTTCTTTTTTTTCTTTGAGATGGAGTCTCACTTTTTTGCCCAGGCTGAATGCAGTGGCGTGATCATCTCAGCTCACTGCAACCTCCACCTCCTGGGTTCAAGCGATTCTCCTGCCTCGGCCTCCTGAGTAGCTGGGATTACAGACGCATGCCACCATGCCCAGCTAATTTTTGTAGTTTAGTAGAGACGGGGTTTCACCATATTGGTCAGGCTGGTCTTGAACTCCTGACCTCGTGATCCGCCCACCTCGGCCTCTCAAAGTGCTGGGATTACAGGCATGAGCCACTAAACTGGGCCATTTTTTTCTCTTTTTTTTTTGAAACAGAGTCTTACTCTCTCACCAAGGCTGGAGTGTAGTGGTGTGATCTCAGCTCACTGCAACCTTCACCTCCCAGGTTCAAACAATTCTCCTGCCTCAGCCTCCCAAGTAGCTGGGACTACAGGCACATGCTGCCATGACCAGCTAATATTTTGTGTGTATTTTAGTAGAGACGGTTTCACCATTGCTCAGGCTGATCTCAAACTCGAGACCTCAGTGCACCCACCTCGGCCTCCCAAAGTGCTTCGATTACAGGAGTGAGCCACTAGCAATAAATTTTTAATGTGCTTTTTTTCTGAGCTAATCTCTACTACACCAATCTCTCTAATCACAAAAAATATGCTTATCTTAGTGTTTAATGCGCTACTTATTAAGTAAGCTTAGGAACTAGACAGTTTAACAGAAATTTAAAGTGAGTTTAAAAGTACCTGAAAAATTCCATGAAGGAGAACCCATATCCGTGCTGCTCTGCAATGCCTGCGCACACGACGTTTGCCGACGCACCAATCAGTGTCCCGTTACCTAAAGTCGAAATTTAAAAACAAAACCCCAGTTGATATTGGTGGTAAGCTTCTGTTCTCTTTGGTTTGTAAAATTTATATCATCTCACAGGCTTTGATTTGACGATTACAGTCAAAGTGACTGCTCTATAAATATCTGGAAACATATACACATACACACACAATAGCAGAAAATAAGCTGTTTGCAAATACCACGATTCGTTTCTAGATAAGACCACGGCTGTTGTACGTAATAGGAGGAACTCTAAGGAGAATGGGAAAGTCACTGTGGGATCGTGTGTCTTTCAGAGGAGGAGGCAAGCAGGGCCAGCAATCCAAATGGGAACCTGTGTCCCTCAGGAATGCAGTCTCAGACAGGAACCACCTTCCTCTGAACCCCAGACACTAGGAAACCCTTTCAGTGGATGAACGGATAGATAAAAACAGCCAGGTGAAACCCCATCCCTTGACATCTTCACCAATGGCATCTCCTTGACATGAAAAGGCTCTCTGGGTAAGCTTTTACAACTGTGCCCATGATGGGGACATGCTGTGCTCGCATGTCTGTGTGCCATCCTCGCGACTAGTGAGGAATAGGGCTAAGGAAGTCACTTGGGTCATCAGATTCACCACACACACACTCACACCCACACCCAGGGAAGGCCCAGGAGCCTCCTCCATCCCTCACAGCCATCGTGGGCAGTGTCCATGGACAGGCGCATGACACAGGCTCAGCCAGTTCAGCTGAGCCCTGACATCTCTGTACACACGCTGAGAAAGAGTTGCCTGTGTCTCCATCTCTCCCTACTTCTGTGTAGGATTGGTGAACAGTGAGACCCTGCCCTGGAGCTGCCAACAGCATGTCAGTGAGGGGAAGCGACCTTTCTGAGACTGGACAACATGAATAACACAGCAGGTGGAGGCCCCACATCCCCGCGAAGAAACAGCACTGACACGGTGAGAGGTGTGCCAGGCAGTGAGCCGGGAAGTGGTGAGTCCCAACCGTGAACCATCCTGGCTCCAGAGGAAGATCAGCGAGGGGTGGGGCCCAGGCTGCCCCAAGCCACCCTCAGTTGCTGTTCTCTTTCTCTGTTAGTCTCCGTAAGCAGTGGAGGGACAAGTGGGTCAGCTAGAAGTGGAGACTCTAATCTAAGAGTGGGAAGAATGATTAAAGGATTTTTCTGGGCTAGGGGTGGGCATTGTACTTGGGACAGCCATGCAGAGTGTCTGAAGGGCCTGGGGCAGCGGTGAGGTTCTTTGGGGCAGCCCCCTCTGGGCACTGCTGTACCAAAGCATCCATCCCACCATCCTGCCTGCCAAACCTGCTCCTTCCCCAACCAGAAGACCTGCCCAATGAGACTCCACCCTTGCCAAGCCATCATGCATGGCCATCATTTTTCACTGTCTGACAAGTCTCTTCCCACAGAGAAGCCCAGGGTCCTCAGCAGGCCTGGCCTGCTCAGCCCCCATGAAGGCACCCAGGACAGCATCAGCCTGCACCCTAAACACTGACCACTCCAGGACGCCACCAGCAGGGCCCAACCCACGGTCCAAGTTCACATTCCACAACTTGTGTGAGTGCTAAAAATAAAAGCCTGCACTGATGTTCTCTCCTGTTAAGGATTAGTGATTGGAAAATGCCGTTTTCCAATCAGAGTGACAGTTGTGCAGCCGAGTACTGCCCAGATGGAGAACATCTCATCCTGCCTGCCGTGGGCGTGGACTCCCGAGCGAGGGGCCACTTTCCGTGTCCTTCTGCACGTTGCTGAGGTGAGCTGCTCAGGAGGCTGTTTTGGTCCTGAGCACTTCTGGACTCAGGGAAAGGAATAGGGAGGAGGAAAGGATGCTGAAGAATCTGCCAGACAGAGGGTCTGTGTGCCACCTGGGGACTGGCTGAGGAAGGTCGGGCAAGGATGGGGGCATGTGGGGAGCCCTTTCCTTGGAAGAGGAGATGTGACTGGGATCACACGAGGGCAGGGCTGGCTTCTGTCATGGGGTGACTGCTGAGCCTTTACACATCAGGCATCCACCCACCTTCTCAGGAGTGTCTGTGGTGACACCGCAGGGGCTGCTCTCCCCCACAGGCCCTCCTGTACCCTGATGTTTCTGAAGCGCCTGCCTCCCTCCCCAAGGGCCCTCCTTCTTGGCCACTTCCTTGCAGAAGTCCTTTGGCCTGCTCACAGACTCACTGGCTAGCAGGCAAGACATCCACTCATTAAGTTGCACAGAGCCCTGTTTCTTTAAAGGATGCTTTATGGGCAACAGAAACCTGATGAACAGCACTTAGACACACACGGCAAGCACCCACTCCCTGGTAAAGAGAATCCCGGAGGCAGAGGGCAGGGAGCTGGTCCTAGGCCTGCTGCAGTCGGGCAGGTCTCCACTGTTCCCGGCCTCACCCTCCCCTCACAGGATGGCTTCCCAGCCACACCTAAGGCAAGAGGGCAGGGAGGAGAACTGGCACCAACACGTTTTGATGACAAAGGCAAAGGCTATGGCAAAGCTCCCACACAGGCCCCTCCTGTCTTACTGGTCAGCAAAATGAGACAAGCAAGGCTGGTACCAAAGCAGAGAGGGGGCCACAGAGAGGAGGCCTTGGAGAGGGGGCCACAGAGAGGAGGCCCTGGAGAGGGGGCCAGAGAGAGGAGGCCCTGGAGAGGGGGCCAGAGAGAGGAGGCCCTGGAGAGGGGGCCAGAGAGAGGAGGCCCTGGAGAGGGGGCCACAGAGGGGGGGCCACAGAGAGGAGGCCCTGGAGAGGGAGGCACGGAGAGGAGGCCATGGAGAGGGGGCCACAGAGAGGAGGCCCTGGAGAGGGGGCCACAGAGAGGAGGCCCTGGAGAGGGGGCCACAGAGAGGAGGCCCTGGAGAGGGGGCCAGAGAGAGGAGGCCCTGGAGAGGGGGCCACAGAGGGGGGGCCACAGAGAGGAGGCCCTGGAGAGGGAGGCACGGAGAGGAGGCCATGGAGAGGGGGCCACAGAGAGGAGGCCCTGGAGAGGGAGGCACAGAGAGGAGGCCCTGGAGAGGGGGCCACAGAGGGGGGGCCACAGAGAGGAGGCCCTGGAGAGGGGGCCACAGAGAGGAGGCCCTGGAGAGGGAGGCACAGAGAGGAGGCCATGGAGAGGGGGCCACAGAGAGGAGGCCCTGGAGAGGGAGGCACAGAGAGGAGGCCCTGGAGAGGGGGCCACAGAGAGGAGGCCATGGAGAGGGGGCCACAGAGCAGAGGCCACAGAGAGAGGTTGGGAGGTTACGGGTCAGCCCTGGCAGGTCCTACACAGATGTATTGGAAATAGAGTGTGTCAGCCAGTGTGACAGACGAAATGCTAGATCTAAATTCAGAAGACCTCAGTTGAAGTCTCAAGCCTTCTAAACTCTAAACTGAGCAAATCACCAACCGTTTCTGTTATATTAACTGAGGTGTTTGTATAGTCGGGAAAGGAAGATGCAAAACCAGACAGTGTCAGCTGTAGGGCACATTTGCCTCCTGATGACAGGCAGTCCAACGTGGAGCAACCTCCACCTCCCGGGTTCAAGTCATTCTCCTGCTTCAGCCTCCCGAGTAGCTGGGACTGCAGGCACATGCCACCTTGCCCAGCTAATTTTCATATTTTCGTAGTGTCAGGGTTTCACCATGTTGGTCAGGCTGGTCTTGAACTCCTGACCTCATGATCCACCTGCAGGGCTCTGTGGCACCATCAGGACCTGCTCCCTGCACCTGTGTGCTCTGCCGTCTGCCAACAACATGCTGAGCCGGCCCATACTCAGGCTGCAGACGCTGTAGGCATCTCCTCACCGCACATCCAGGCATGGCCATGGCAGGAGGGAGTGTGATCCCAATGAATACTGAGGTTTGGTCTCAGGGCCAGGAAAACCATGATCAGAAGCTCCTCCTTCCCCCACAGAAAACATCCCCTCATGTCACCTGGACTCCACATGGCTTTGGTTTGCCCATCCCTATAAGCTGGGACCAGAAACCCAGCTGCCCATCCCTGCCTGTAGCGGGCTGGGGCAGAGATGTAGGGAGTCCGCTTCCTCTGTTTACGAGGACCATCACCAGCTTCTCCAGCTTCTCCAGCTTCTCCAGCTTCTCCTGGGTTGGTTGTGAAGTTTGCACAAGAGTAAGAATGTGCGACGCGACAATCAGATGCCAGTGACATTGCAGTCACTTATTAAGAGGCTAGCACGGTTTTCCGGGTATTCCACGTGGCATGGGCTCCATGTGGTGGGGACGACAAGGCCCCAGGTGTCACTTCCCCAGCTCAAACCTCCCTCCCAGTTTCCAGTGATGGAGAAGCATAGGGGTCGGGCCTCCACATGAACAGCTCTGCCTGTCCTGGCACACTCGGACCAACCAATGTGGAAAGACGGCACGTGGATCCAGAGGCAGAACAACAACAGTTTTCAAAACCATGCCCAGCTCTGTTTTTGATGAATGTTGCACTTTGGGAGGCCGAGGCGGGTAGATCACGAGGTCAAGAGATCAAGACCATCTTGGTCAACATGGTGAAACCCCGTCTCTACTAAAGATACAAAAAAATTAGCTGGGCATGGTGGCGCGTGCCTGTAATCCCAGCTACTCAGGAGGCTGAGGCAGGAGAATTGCCTGAACCCAGGAGGCGGAGGTTGCGGTGAGCCGAGATCACACCATTGCACTCCAGCCTGGGTAACAAGAGTGAAACTCTGTCTCAAAAAAAAGAATTGAATCTCCTGGGTAACTCCGTGTGTCTGCAGTGTACATTCTACTAAACAGGCCGCACTCTCAGAGCTGTGAGATTTCCCACTTGTCAGAACACGTGTAAATTAACTCTATGCATGGGCATTCCCTTTGGCGAGTTGAAGAGCCACCAGTCCTTCAAGAGCTGGATATGACCTAAGGAAAGCAGCAGCCTTAGGGTGCGAACACAGCCGCGTGCCGCCTGGGTCGGCGCGAACACAGCCACGTGCCGCCTGGGTCAGTTGAACACAGCCGCGGTCGATGTGAACACAGCCGCGGGCCGCCTGGGTCGGGTGAACACAGCCGCGGGCCGCCTGGGTCGGGTGAACACAGCCGCGGGCCGCCTGGGTCGGGTGAACACAGCCACGTGCCGCCTGGGTCAGTTGAACACAGCCGCGGTCGATGTGAACACAGCCGCGGGCCGCCTGGGTCGGGTGAACACAGCCGCGGGCCGCCTGGGTCGGGTGAACACAGCCGCGGGCCGCCTGGGTCGGGTGAACACAGCCGCGGGCCGCCTGGGTCGGGTGAACACAGCCGCGGGCCGCCTGGGTCAGTTGAACACAGCCGCGGTCGATGTGAACACAGCCGCGGGCCGCCTGGGTCGGGTGAACACAGCCGCGGGCCGCCTGGGTCGGGTGAACACAGCCGCGGGCCGCCTGGGTCGGGTGAACACAGCCGCGGGCCGCCTGGGTCAGTTGAACACAGCCGCGGTCGATGTGAACACAGCCGCGGGCCGCCTGGGTCGGGTGAACACAGCCGCGGGCCGCCTGGGTCGGGTGAACACAGCCGCGGGCCGCCTGGGTTGCCCTCAGCCCCCAGGTCACTGTAGCAGGGTAGCCTTCTTCACTCTCACACTCACTTTACCTCCTCCTCGCAGGTTTTCAGCCCTTACACCTGCCAGTAATGCCCTGGCTCCTACACTTGCCACCGCCTCTGCTTTCCAGGAAATTCAGGCCAAGGCAGGTTTTTCTCAAGACCTATTTAAACTGTTCTTAGCACTTCATGAAAAGAGTGACCAAAAAGTACTGGGTCAGACCAGTTAAAAATTTTTGTTTCTAAGTATCCAGTGAATCACGTCCAATGCATAAAGCAAATGACATTTCTAAAAACAAATGAAAACCTCTATTTAAAGTGTTCTTCAGAACGCCGGCCCTGGAAGAGTGGGAGGCTGGGGTCTGCCTCATGCGGACAGAGCTTCAGGCTGGGATGGTGAAAAGAGCCCTGCACACCCATTCATCGGCTGCGAATGTCCCTAATGCCACCGAGCGGTGCACTTAGACACAGTTAAGACGGTAAATTTTACATGTATTTTACCGTAAGTTCTGTAAAATCCCAAACCTTGAGTCAATGAGAGAGGTCCCTGAGGGAGTAAGCTGCCGTGCCAGACACAGGTGCCTTTCAATCAGCAGAGCTACCAGATTAAACGATCCCAACACGTAATTAAAACATTCATTATTCGCTGCATTTCTGCTTCCAAAATCTGCGCAGTTACTAAAGTATCTAATCCTATTTTAGGAATTAACCTATAAATGGTACACATTAACATCTCTCCTAGAGAAACCTCCTCCACATTCATCCTACAAGTTTTGGGGAAATCCAAATGAGCTCAAGATGCCTCTCACTCTGTATGGCCTGGCTTCAGACTTCCCTTTCTGCAGAACCTCCTCTGACATCTCAGGACTCCACTCAGGGCACACCATCATTACAGGATGTGTCCCTCTATGCCGTAACCTTAGTTGAGGTGACCGTCTTCCCCACTCAACAGCAGGAAGGTGAATTCACCGTCCGGTCCAATGTCAGGTGATGGCAGATGCCCAGCAAGTTCAAATGGGCAAAATCCTCATAGGGGATGCATTTCCAGGCATCCTCGGATCCCGTTTCTTATTGTTGGTGTTAAACAGCTCTGCATGGCTTCCCTGGACCGGTTCTTAGACAGGGGTGATTTTAATAGTTCTACACCCTTGGAAGAACTTGAGTCACTGACGTAGATGAGTTATCTGTCTGCTGCATTACAGAAACTTCACTGTACGCCATTAATCCCCCTTTTCAGCCAAGGAGATAAACTAACCAGAGTTACTGATTTAGTAGTCAGAAATCAATCAGAGAACAAAGAAAGCTAAATTATCTATGCATGCCTGGATATAAGAATAAAAACTTAAAATGTATCTGATGTGTTGATCTAAGAATCTTCACAATCTCCCTGCGTTCCCAAAGGTGATCAGGCTTCTGAGATGTGAGAAGGACCCCACCCCCACAGCCGCCACAGCTCTCTGCAAGGCGGCTGCATCCACAACCCCGAGTCTGGTCACCAGTCTCTCCCAGCACACTCTCTAATCCACTTCCCACTGTCTCCAAAGTATAATCCCATCCCCCGCCCAGAAAAATCCTCTAATCTTTCTTCCCACTCTCAGGTTAGAGTCTCCACTTCTAGCTGACCCACCTGTCCCTCCACTGCTTACGGAGAGCCTAAGAGAGAAAGAGAACAGCAACTGAGGGTGGCTTCTGATTCAAAATCTGTCTCTAACCCCAAGCACAGCCCACACGGGCACAGGATGGGAGCACATCAGCTGTGAGGCATCAGAACTAGGCATCCTCCAGCCCCAGGCCCAGGAAGTTGAAGGCAGTTCTGCAGAGAATGGGAAAGAACGGAGTTGCTCTGGAGTTGCTCCGTCACAGCTGAAGACGTGTGTCCACTTGGGAAATCATCTGGACTCTCCTTCATCTGCTTTTGATTTGATACACACTAATGGTTGCTTTGGGCTCGACAACAGTGTGGACGTGCAGCCCCCCATGAGGTCAGCAGCCCCTTACCTCCCAGGCAGGCACCGAAGGCCAGGGCATACATGAGTGGTGGAGCGGGCAGGCCGACCTCAGGATCCTGGCTCAGGTTCAGAAGCACGGGAATCTGTGGAGGAAAATGACATTGATGTCACAGCTCAAAGTGGCTGCCATCCTGTGACCACTTTAGAAGACCCAAATGCTTTCCGAGCATTCAAACTCTAAGGAGCATAGGATCTGTGGACAGACCAAAGCAAACTTTGGAATCCACGGAAACTTGAGTTTGAACTCATCTGTATGCCACTGATGCCAGGTGCCACCAACTGGTCCTCCTGGTCCTGAGCCTCACCAGCTGTTGTGGCTCTTAAATGGGGTAAAGGCACAGAGTCTAACACAGGGCCTGAGAACACGGCCATCAAAGCAGAGCTCACAGAACCCACAGACGCTATGCTAACTACACGCACGTCATCTTCCTGAATCCTCAAACATCCCTCAAGTGTGCTGTTACTCCTTCAGTTGACAGATGACAAGATCAGAATGCAGAGAGGCATGGGAGCACAGACCTTGGAAGCAGCCCAGCCAGAACTCACACACAGGTCTCTGACCCCAAACTGCACGCTGGGTCCCCTGTGCTAAGCTACTTCTCACGGCTGCTCCCTGCCAGGCACCCTGAGCCTGCTGACATTCACAGCACGACAAAAGGGATCAGATTCTACAACCAGGAAGCACCATTCTCTAGCCAGTCATGCCAGCCTCTGGTGCACCTTTCTGACATTCACCATTTGCCCCTTTAATTCTGTCCTCCATGCCGCCAGCCATGACCTTTCTGTCTCTGAAGTCTGCCCATGCAACTGACCTGACTCTACACCCTCCGATCTGAGGCTCTCTTGCCAGGCTCTCCTCTGCCTCATACTTGATATTGACCTGAGCACCCACCGCCTGCCACTTCTCTGCAGTTGCCCATGCCCACGTCTCCACCAGGCACATGGTCACTGTTGCCCTCACGCAGCCTCCTGCTCAGCCCCTAAGAGCCTTGGGCATCTCTCCTCTGAGAGTCTCCCTGAGCTCCCCAATATGACTGCCATATTATAACACACTATGCTCAGACATTACTTCCATGATTGCATTTAACTCACTTCTCCCTCCTCCACTGGATGGGACCATGTTGTCTTGTCCATGCTCATTTATTCTTAATTCAGTCAATAATTATTCATGAATATTCTACTTTGTGTCTGGTTCTGCTCTAGATACAGGGGACAGAAGAGAAGACACAAAAATCCCTGCCCTCACAGAGCTTGCATTACAGTTGCAGAGAGAGAAAATTTTAAAACTAGCAAATGATGGCACAGAAGGAATCCACCTCTGCCCACAGGATGACTGAACTGGCAGGAACTATCTGAAGCTACTGCATGAGCTCCCTGCCGCTGCTTTCACGAAGCACCGCGAGCTGGGTACTGAAACAACTACACGTTATTTCCGCACGGCTCTGAATGCGAGGCGTCTCAACAGGTGCTGGCCTGGCCGCGCTCGCTGACTGCTCCAGGGGAAGGCCCCTCCCTGCCGCTCTGGTGTCTGTGGCAGTCCTGGGTATCCTTAGCTTGTGGGTGCATCACTCCAGCCACACTGGAGCCTTCGTCCTGCCTGTGTCTGTGCCAAAATTTCCCCTTTTCGTAAAAACACTGGTCATACTGGATGAGGGCCTAGTGACCTGATTTAAACTTTTCATAAAAACACTGGTCACACTGGATGAGGGCCTAGTGACCTGATTTAAACTTGATTATCTCTGTAAAGGCCCTATTTTTATAGAAGGTTACATTCTACAGCACCCGGGGTCGGGACCTCAGTGTATCTTTTGGGGAGACAATTCAATTCAAAATAGTAACTATGTTGGAAGTCCAGAGTGTAGTGAACACTTTCAGCAACCAGGGGAAAAGTGATAAGGAGGCTTTGGTGAGTCTGTGGCCTTCGTTTTTATAGTGCTTGTCATTCTCCATCTCTCCCAGTGTCAGGAAGCTGTGGGGACAGCAGCTCATGTTTACGATGCGGCTTGCTGATATCAGAGCAGGCAGTGATGTCCTTGTCCTCCAAAAACCCAGGTTGTATATGTTGATGCCCAGCCACTGTTTTGGTCACTGAGGGGCCAGCACAGAGGCTGGCCATTGTTTCAACCTCCAAGTGATGAAGCAGCTCCCAGGGAATTTAAAGTGGCAGTAATTATTTCTATGTACACACACACACAGACACACAGACACACACACACACACACACACACACACACACACACACACACACATCTTTTGGAGACCAGAAATTTAAGGAAATGTTGTCAGTCTAGTTGACTGTAGAGATAACAGAAGAAAAACTTTAATGACCACACACTTTTCAAAAAAAGTTTGGAAAAGTCACAAATGAATGGCTCCAGCACTCAACAAGCAAGACTCAGCAGTATCTGAGGAATGGGAGAATTAGATCTCTAGCATTACCACAACTTAATACTCAAAATGTCCAGCTCTCAACAAAGAAGATCACACAACATACAAACAAATAGGAAAACTGTGGCCCATTCACAGGGCAAAAAAAAAAAAAAAAAATGACAGAAATCATCCCTGAAGAGGTCTAGGCATTCAAATTATTAGTCAAAGATGCTAATTCAGCTGTCTTAAAGAGGTTCAATGACTAAAGAAAACCATGGGAAGAAAGTTAAAGAAAATCAAGAAAATGATACACAGAAAAAATTTAAATATCACTAAAGAGATAGAAATTATAAAGAGGATCAAATAAAAATTCTAACAAAAAGTATAATAACTTCAGTGAAAAACTGACTACAAGAGTTTGACATGAGATTTGAGGAAACTGAAGAAAGGAAGAGTGAACTTGAAGCTAAGACATTTGAAATTATCAGGGCTTATCTAGAATATTCAAATTCATAGGGACAGAGAGTAAGATGGTTTTTGCCAAGGCCTTGGGAAAGGAGGGAACAGGGAATTACTTTTAATGGGTACAGGGTTTTAGTTTTGCAAGTAAATGAGCTCTGGAAATGGACAGTGGTGACAGTTGTACAATAATGTAAATTTACTTAATGCTACTAAACTGTACACTTAAAAATAGTTAAGAGAGTGAATTTTATGTTAAATGCATTTTACCACCATCTTTAAAAATAAATAAAATTTACAATGTCAAAAAAGATATTATACGGCCAAGCACGGTGGCTCATGCCTGTAATCCCAGCACCTTGGGAGGCCGAGGCAGGTGGATCACGAGATCAAGAGATCGAGACCATCGTGGTCAACATGGTGAAACCCGGTCTCTACTAAAAATAGAAAAAAAAACTTAGCTGGGCATGGTGGCACGTGCCTGTAATCCCAGCTACTCAGGAGGCTGAGGCAGGAGAATTGCCTGAACTCAGGAGGTTGCGGTGAGCCGAGAGCACGCCATTGCATTCCTTGGTAACAAGAGCGAAACTCCGTCTCAAAAAAAAAAAAAAGATATTATTAGGTCTGAGGAGCAGAAAGTAAAAGAAAAAAATAAATAAACAGAGTCCAGAGGACCTGTGGGGACACCATCAAATCTATCATCACATGCATTATAGGATTTCCAGAAAGAGAAGATGGAGAGAAAGAGGCAGGAAAAGTATTTCTCAGGCATTCAACTAATAAAGATGTAATCTATGAGGGAAGGAAGGACTAAATTGAAAAAAAAAAAAAAAAAGTAAGGACTAAACTGTAAAGGAAGTAAGGACTAAATTGTCTGTATACTATTGAAACAAAATAGGTATCATTCATGCTAGGCTGTTATACATTTAGAATGTTCATTGAAATTCCCAAGGTAACCACTAACAAATTAACAATTTAAAATATACAGAAAATTAAAGACAAGGGCATCAAAACTGTACGCTACAAAAAAAAAATCAACTAAATACAAAAAAGGGCAGTAATGGAGAAACTGAGAAACAAAAATGTCTACATTGAGACACCATCCCACGCCAGTTAGAATGGTGACCATTAAAAAATCTGGAGGCAACAGATGCTGGAGAGGATGTGGAGAAATAGGAACACTTTTACAACACTGCTGGTGGGAGTGTAAATTAGTTCAACCATTGTGGAAGACAGACAGTGTGGGCACTTCCTCAAGGACCTAGAAATAGATATGCCATTTGACCCAGTGATCCCATTACTGGGTATATACCCAAAGGATTATAAAATGTTCTACTATAAGAACACAGGCACACAAATGTTCACTGCAGCACTATTTACAATAGCAAAGACTTGGAACCAACCCAAATGCCCATCGATGATAGACTGGACAGGAAAAATGTGGCACATATACACCATGGAATACTATGCAGCCATAAAAAACAATGAGTTCATGTTCTTTGTAGGGACATGGATGAACCTGGAAATCATCATTCTCAGCAAACTGACGCAAGAACAGAAAATCAAACACCACATGTTCTCACTCATAGGCTGGTGTTGAACAATGAGAACACATGGACACAGGGAGGGGAGCATCACACACTGGTGTTTGTGTGGGGGGAACTAGGGGAGGGACAGTGGGAGATGAGGAGTTGGGGAAGGATGGCATGGGGAGAAATGCCAGTTACAGGTGATGGGGAGGAAGGCAGCAAACCACACTGTCATGTGTGTACCTATGCAACAACCTTGCATGTTTTTCACATGTACCCCCAAACCTAAAATGCATTAAAACATATACTTTTAAAAAACAAAAATAAAATTTCCTGGGTAAAAAAAAAAAAAAAAAAAAAAAAAGTGTAAGATATGAAGAAAAGAAATAAATGGCAGAGTAATTCCTTCCTTATCAGAAATAACATTAATTGTAAATGGATTAAATTCTCCTGTTAAAAATCAGAGACTGGCAGATTGGATAGGAAACAGGATACATGTATACACATTTTGTTAACAAGTGACTCTCTTTAGAAACAAGGATACAAACAAGTTAAAAGTAAGAAAAAAATAACTTACATGTAAATAGTAAGCAAAATTGCACTGATGTGGGTACATTATTGTCAGACAAAATAAAATTTAAATAAAAACAGTTATAAAAGACAAAGAATAACATTATATATTTACAAATGATTCAGTACAGAAGACATAACAGTTATAAACATTTACACACCTAAAAATAGAACCTCAAAATATATGAAACAAAAATTGGCATGGTTGAAGGAGAAATAGACATTTCTGCTATAAAAATTGGAGACATAAAATATTCCCCAAGATAGACTACATGTAGAGCACAAAACAATTCTCAATAAATTTTTTACAAGATTAAAATAATACAAGTATCTTTTCTAATTACAATAGAATGAAACTAGAAATCAGTAGAAAACAGAAGGAAAAAGAGAAAATTTAAACTAATATTAAACAACCAATGAGTCAAACAAGAAATTACAAGGAATATTAGAAAACACCTAAGACTAAGAGAAATGAAAGCACAACACACTAAAACTTGTGAGATTCAATGAAAGCAGTGCTAATAGAAAAATTTATAACTGTAAATCCATATAAAAGAAGAACCATCTCAAATAAATAACCTAACTTCACACCTTAAGAAACTATAAAAAGGCAAGCAAACTACACATAAAGCAGAAGGAGGGAAGTAAGACAGATTAGAAGAGAGATGAATAAGATAAAGAACAGAAAAAATAGAGAAAGTCAATAAACCCAAAAGTTGATTCCTTGAAAGGTTAAACAAAACTGTCAAATTTTTACCTAGATTGACGAAGAAAAAGAGATAAGATATAAATGACTAAAATAAAAAATTAAAGTGGAAATATTACCACCAATCTTACAAAAATAAAAAGGATTATAAGAGAATACTATAAACAATTACATGCCAACAAATTGTGTAAGCTAAGAGAAATAAACAAATTTCTAGAAATACACAAATTGCCAAAACCGGCTCATGAAAAAATAGAATATTTGATTAGATCCATAACTAGTAAGGACATTGAATCAGGAACAAAAAAATTCCCAAGAAAGAAAATTCTAGGACCAGATAGCTTGACTGGTAAATTCTAGCAAACAGTTAAAGAAAAATCAATACCAATCTTTCAAAAACTGTTCCAAAAAATGAAGAAGAGGGAATACTCCCTAACTCATTCCATGAGGCCATCATGAGCCTGATACTAAGTCAGGCAAACCCACTACAAGGAAAGAAAGCTGCAGGCCAGTGCTCCTGCTGAAATTTGGATGTAGTCTATACCAACATTCTCACAGGAAGAAAGGAACTGAAGGAAGCCATTGCCTTTACAAATAAGAGATGTACGGAAGGACCCCAGGGCTTGAGAAAAAGAAGGCAAGACCACTTGCAGCACAGGTAGCAGCACTCAGGAAACAAAACATAAAGTAAGTGGCAAAGGATAAAAAAGGTTTTCTGTGAGTTAAAGAAAGGTGTAGAAAGGTGCTATTTTTTAAACAAGAATCCCAGGCTGATTTAGCACTTTAAATTGTGTGAATCTATCATTTGATTTCAAAGCAAACATTGAACAACTAAGCAGCTCACAAGAATCGTGAATAAGTAAAATGCACAGTATGCTTGGTGGCACTAAGTGTTATGGGAAAAAAATAAGGCAAAAAGGGAGACAAGGAGGGTGAGGTTGTCAATTCAGCACTGGAAGGAGCAATTTTGCAATCTCAATAAAAGGTGAAGGAGCAAGACCAAGCTCTAATGATCTGTGTAAAAAGAATCTCAGACAGAAAGCACAGAAACTGCAAAAGCCTTTATTATGTATGCATTTTTAGAGTCGGGGGCACAGGTGCAGGTTAGTTACATGGGTATATCGTGTGATGCTGGGATCTGGACTTCAAATGTTCCTGTCACCCACGCAGTGAGCATAGTACGTGCTTGGTAGTTTTCCAACACTTGTCTCCATCCCTCTCTCCTCCCTTTTGAAAACTCCATCGTTTATTATTCCCTTCTTTGTGTCCGTATGTACCCAATATTTAGCTCCCACTTACAAGTGAGACCATGCAGTGTTTGGTTTTCTGTTTCTGCACTAATTCACTTAGGACAATGACCACCAGCTCCAGCCATGTTGCTCATTGTTTTTATGGCTGTGTGGTAGTCCATGGTGTGTATGTACCACATTTGTTTTGTTCCATCCACCAGTGATGGGCATCTAGGCTGATTCCATGTCTTTGCTACTGCGAACAGCACAGTGAAGGACGAGCAAGTGCACATGTCTTTTTGGTAGAACTATTCCATCTCCTTGGGTATATACTCAGTAGTGGGCTTGCTAGGTTGAAATCCAAGGAAGCCACTATGGCTGTAGCGAAGTCAGCAAAGAGAAGAGCAATGAGAAGCGAGCTCAGGAAGGAAACAGCAGCCAGGCCTGTGAGATGTGCAGGCCGCTGCCAAGACTTTGGGCTGTGGTAGGAAGCCTCTGTGGAGCACAGGCTCCCGGGGCAGGGCAAGAGTGGAAACAAAAGGAACGATGTGGAACACTCTGGGAACAGTGCGTCTGAAGCTCCTCTTCCACTGTGTGATAGCAGGAGGACACGTGGTCCTTGCTGGGGCTTCAGGGTATGGGGGGTAGACGCCAAGAAAGGATCAGATTCAGAACCTTTGAGGGGCAGCTGACGGGTTGTTCAAGAAAATGAGGGGTCAGCTGGCTCTCAGCCTCAGGGGCTGGAGCAACTGAGAGAATGCAGTCATGATTTACAAGGGTAAGGAAGAGTGGGGAAAGATGGAATCAGGATTTCAGCTTGGGACACGTTAAGTCTGTGACACCTGCGATGCCCAGGAGACAGGCGGAGAGGCAGCTAGACACCCAAAGCTAGGCTCTGGGGAGCAGCCCAGGAGAGGTCTCTGTGGATGGCACTTGGAGAACATGTTCAGACGAGATCCCTGCAGCCGTGAGCCTAGAGAGGGAAGGTTGGAACTGAGTCCAGGGTTCTGGGCCTGGAAGATGGAGAGGGCCATGGAAGGAGGCGAGGAGGAGGGCCCCGCGTGGGGAGGAGGAGCACCGAGGGGCCAAGTGGGGAAAGGTTCTGAGGGGTGGCCTCTGTGTCATGTTTTTGACTGGCCAGGTTCCAAGGGAATCCCTCTCGAGGACAGGCACTGGTCCTTAGTGACCTTGCAGAGAACTATTTCCATGGATTATGGAAGAAAAGCTCAATTGCAGTAAAGCCAAGAAAAAGGGAAGAAACTGTAATCCCAGCACTTTGGGAGGCCAAGGCGGGTGGATCACAAGGTCAAGAGATCGAGACCATCCTGGTCAACATGGTGAAACCCCCTCTCTACTAAAGATACAAAAAATTAGCTGGGCATGGTGGCGCGTGCCTGTAATCCCAGCTACTCAGGAGGCTGAGGCAGGAGAATTGCCTGAACCCTGGAGGCGGAGGTTGCAGTGAGCCAAGATTGCGCCATTGCACTCCAGCCTGGGTAACAACAGTGAAACTCCATCTCAAAAAAAAAAGAAAAGAAAAGAAAAGAAAAAGGGAAGAAAGTTACAATGAGTAGAGAGTGGAAGACAGACTCCCTTTCAAAGTGTCTGGTTACGGGAAGCAGAGGAAGTAGGGGAGCGGCAGGAAGGCCTGGAGACGCAGCAGCAAATGTGGATTCTCCTACGAATGATCAGCAGAGAGTAAAGAATACATGATGAAGGGAGGACAGTGACATCTAGTCCTGGGCGAAAGGACCAGCCTTCACTGGGAGCCAGACATCCCACACACACACCCGGAAGGCAGGCAGGAGGCACTGGGTGGCCATGGTGTCACTGCTGGGGAAGTAGCCACGAGGTTGGTCTGTGTCCTCACAGAGAGGAAGCAAGGTCGTCAGTCCCAAAGGAGGGCAGTGCCAGAGGCCTGACAGTTCACAAGAGGCACGCACAGCACACGGCGCCCGAACGGGACATGCTGCCCACCTAGCGCCAAAGAACTTTGAAAAACTAATGTAGACCTCCTCAGACATTTTTTTTTCTTTCTGAGATAGTTTCACTCTTTTGCCCAGGCTGGAGTGAGGTGGCGCAATCTCGGCTCACTGCAACCTCTGCTAATTTACTGTGTGTATTTTAGTAGAGATGGGTTTTCACCATGTTGTCCAGGCTGGTTTCAAACTCCTGACCACAGGTGATCTACCTGCCTTGGCCTCCCAGAGGGCTAGGATTACAGCGTGAGCCACCTCGCCCAGCCTCCTCAGACATTTTAAGTTCATATGTCGAATTTGCAATTCCAGTTTAGAATAGTTCCCAAGGGCGTAGTCTTTATCGACATTCTTAAAGGCATCCCAACATTCTCGTAAATGTATACTTAAATTCAGATGCCACCATATCATAACTCATATAAAAATACACCTGAAGCTCCCTTTTTGCCGTGTGACCACCGGAGGGCACATGGTCCTCGCTGCCTGAGCTCTGGGCCTGGCTCAGGACCCTAGGAAGCTGGCTCAGGAGGCACTCATCATCAGCGGGAGGCTGGCAGGGCTGACCTGACAGGTCAGGAAGGAGAGGCCCCTGAGGCTGGAACTACCCGGGCGGTGGCAGAGGTGGCCCAGGCGCGTAGCAAGCACACAGTAGCGCTGGAGAAGGGCAGAGCTGCCCGGGGCATGAGTGAGGGCTGCTGCAATCGGCTCCTGGCTGTGTGGGACTCAGCAGCCACCCCGAAGCAGTTCTTGGTGGATGCCCAGGGGCAGGGCGTACAAGTGCCTCAGGTAAGCGTGGGGAAGGCTGCACCCTCACCAGGAGTCAGAACTGAGATGGATGGCAGTGAAACGGGACAGCTACTTATAGCTGGTAGGGGCACAAGCCCAGCCGACAGGCCCGGCTTAGATCTCCAAGGCTAATGTGTGGAGTGGGTCACCCGGCACCCTGTGCAAATACAGGCTCTGACTCAGGGGTCTGAGCTTCCGAGACCCTGCCCGGTTAGAAGCTCCCGGTGCCCAAGCCCCATTTGAGGGCAAAGGGCTGTGTGCTTTTGATGCAATGCATCCCTTCTCCCCATTCTGGAACTGCTGTCGTGGCCAGGCCGCATCCTGGGGCCGCACCTCCAAACCTCTCATCGTTTTTCATGCCTCCGCCTCTCTGCTTTTGTTCTGTACCTGCACGTATGTTCTCACTTGGCTGCGAGCACAGCAACTCAGGCCTGACACTTCGCTCTTCTTCAATTCATTATTCAGTCTTTTTCGTTGAACACATTACAGGTTTTAGTTCCAGAAACTGTATTTTGTGCTGTGCTTAAATCTCTGAGTGTTCTCATAATTTATCATTTGTTGTACTGTGTCTGTGGGACATGCTAATAATCTCTCACACTACTGGTCACCTAAATGTGCCAGTTGGATTTTGTGGGGTGCCACAGAGCTGGGATCCGGTGGTATAGTGGCCGGACTGTGGGCCATGGCAGGTGGAAGACCCTGACTTCTGGACCCAGCAGTGTTCCTCTGAGGCTGCTCCCACCACCCAGAGGGAACCCATTGTGCACCCACACAGCCCACCAGTCCCAGGCTCAGCACCCAGCACATGGGGGAAGTGGCAGCTCTGCTCCTCCCACTTGTGTTTCTTTAACTCCAGCACTTCCTGAGCTCACACGATGGCAGAGTTGGGATTCAAGCCCAGACCCACCTCCTGCAGAACCTGAGCTGCTAATCATGCCAACTGCACATGTTATTAAACCTAACTGCAATCTGCCAGGCTGGGTTCAATCCTCCACATAATTCCGTTCCTGGATGTTTCAGGATAGGAGGAGTTAAAACAAAAATGAGATCAAGTTTAAAAAATGTTTAAAGCTAAAGGTCAAGTGAAATGCTTTTGACTTTCATACCCTCTGAGAGAGTGCTCTCCTGTGCCAGGTGTCACAGCCTAGGATGTCTGCCCTGATACCTCCCGCGGGGCTAGGGGATGGGGCGAGACTGCAGAGAAAACTGGGGAAAGGAGATGCCTGAGAAGCTGCCTTCCACGCAGAGGCTGAGTGACAGCACAGATAATGATGAGGGCCACAAGTCAGGTAAAGGAAACCCACAGATTTACGTGCATAAGTTACCAGTCTTTGAATTCAACATTCAGGACAAGAGTAATAACCTTCCAACTCGAAAGCTGCCTGAGGATTCTTCGTGTTCAAGCAGATGAGGTTGGAAAGTGAGGGTTTAAGTGGAGAAGGACTGCTGGGGAATCCTCAGTCATTACACTGTTTCTCAGTGGTTCCAACACGGTCTTCAGGGCCCTGCAATGGAGTCCTAGGAACGCCGCCCGCAGAGGCCACCGGCCTACCAGGAGGGCAGGGGGAAGGATGGAGAGGCGGTGGGTGTGAAAGGGACTTTCCTGTATGGAAATATTGCTTAAACATCTCCACGCCAAGAGAAGAAACAGGAAGAGAAATATTCTGAACAAATGGGAAGAGAGTTCACCCACTGCTCTCAGCACGCAGCTAACAATGCAAATGCAGCACGAACAACCCCAGCTGAAGACACCTGAGAATGGTGGTTCTGTTTTGTCTCGAGACTCACTTCCCTGGAATCCCGGCCCTGTACGGCCAGGCGCCCACAGCTCTCCCCACCTGTGTGGTGGCCTGCACTTATGGCACTGGAGGAGGCAAGTACACCTGCCCGCTCTCGGACCTTGTGAAGGTTCTACTCATGTTAAAATCCCCAGTGAAGAGTGTCCTGTGGACCTGGCCAAGGACTCCAGCCAGAGGTGTGTTTTCACAACTGACAGAGGCTGGCAAGGAGGCAGGGAAGGCGGGAGCTCTGCTGGCCGGGTGGCAGGAGCCCCGGCAAGGCACCCTGAGTTCATGATGTACCTGCGGCCACGGGCAGGCACACCTGTCTCTCCTGATGCCTTCCCAAGAATGTTCTTTGGTCTCCTTGTCCGTTCCCCAGCTGAGCACTGAGTGGGCTCCCAAGTGGGTGCAGAGAGGACCAGATACTCGAAGGGTGTGGTTAGAGCTGACCCTGAGGATGGTCCAAGAACCCTAACCTCATATAAGAGAAGCTCAGATGCCTGAACTCTGTCGTCGGTCTATGTGAGCCAGGCCAGGCCACAAAGCTTTCAGGAAGGGGAGAAGGTGGCAGCAGGTGCAGAGGTAAGCATGACTGCAAAGATCTCAGGCCTAAAATGAGACCCACGTTGCCACACACATACTCTGCCAGTCATACCCTGGGTTCAGAGGGCTCCACAGCTGTGCATTGTAAAGGTCCTCCCTGTCAAGGGGCCCCTCTGTGGGCAGGAAACCCAGATCACCTCCCAAAGAGCCATTTCAATCACTGCATCCGTCAGAGACCAAGCCAGGGAGAGGAAACTATATACATGAGGGTTTGCTATGAATGGGCTGCCTCACACGATCGGGGGCCTGGGCCCTACATCCACCCAGAGGCTGCCACAGGGAAGGCAGATCCAGAGAAAGGACCAGCTACCATCCAGGGAACGTAGAGGGCTGTGGGTTGGTGAGGTTGGCTCCCAACACAGGAAGGGAGGGAGTTGAGAGAGACAGCTGCTACCAGTGGCAAAGAAAAGGACTGGCAAAGGCACACGAGCCCAGCACCGTGCTGAAGAGGTGGCACCACATCACTGAAGATGAGGGTGCGTCTCAAGTGGCAGCCGGTCTGGCAGGAGGGGCTAACAGGTTGGGTCTGCGACTCTGAGGTGTGTGGCAAGCCCGTCCCCTGCACATTGGGGACTTCATGTGTTTGTAGCAGGACAACAGCGACTTCTGTGCAAGTCCCTGGGCCTACCCTTACTTTGCTGGTTCTCAGTTCCTGCCCTGAGCCAAGCAATCGATGATGGCAGAAGCCACACCAGGAACAGGCTCATCTTCCCAATGAAAGGTCTATGATGTGCACTTCCAGTCCTAGCTGGGGCTCAAGGCCACACAGAGAATGAAAGACCCTGCCCAGACCAAGCACCAGGAGCCACACAGGCTGGTTAGAATAGCTTCCGCACCTGCACGGAATAAAGATGGAAGTCTCTGTGTTTTGATGTGTCACAACTTTCAAAGAGAAGGGAAGGGAAGGGGAGGGAAAAGGAAAGGAGGGAAGGGGAGGGAAGGGAGAAAGAACAGCCTTTTCTGGGAGGCGTGGCAGCTCTCAGTGGGGCTGATCCTGAGACCACCAGTCACCACAGGACGTGCTGTCCACAACAGCTGCAGAGCCTTAGCTCCCAGCCTGCAATCTGGGCTCTTGGTGCTCCCTGCCAGCTGCCTTGGGCTCTGCTCACATTTTGCCCTCTACACCTGTGAGTGCAGCAAAGAGGCAGGCTTCATCCTCTGCTGCTGTCGGAAGGAAGGCTGAGCCCAGGCTATGTGCAGGTTGAAGTTGAGCCCTCAGCATGGAGGTGACTCACCATGGTAGCAGTGAAGGGGATGTTGTCGATGAGGGATGACGCCAGGGCTGAGACCCACACCACCAGGACGATGGCGGCTGTGAGGCGCTGCTCCTCCGGGACCATCTGGAAGGAGGACAATAGCAGCTGCGTGTTCCATCACATGCACTTAGGGTCAGATCCCACCAGCCATGAGACTGAGAGGGCCGAAGGTGTTAGTCCTTCCTCTTACCTAACATCCCGAGACCAAGACAGACACAGGTGTGCAAGCCAGGGCCACACCCACACAAGGAGCCTCCGCTGGGTTTCTACCGGCAATGCCCAGCTGTGCCCAGGCCTGCCAGCCCCCCCGTGAAAAGGCAGAGTGACCCCACCCCTCGTCCACGTCTGGTGGCTACACACGCTGGTCACATTGAGCTGATGGCCCAGCAGACCCCTGGGGCTCGGGTGCCTGCAGCACTCATCAACTGAGGCTGGAGTCCACCACGCTTCTTCTCAGACAGGCTTTAACTAAAGGCTGAAAGCAAAATTGCAGGCATCTGTAATTACATATTCTTCGGAAAAAGCCTGCCTTCATCTCTGGGCTGCCCAGGATAAAACAGGTTCCCTGCTGTGCCTTTTTACATAATTAATGTGACCTGTTCTTACCAGAACTGTTTCTTCACAAAATCAAAGAACAATGGCTGGAGTACATTCTATGAGAGAATGTATCTTACCTTTATTAGCAAGGCAGTTTGTTCTCCAACGTATTCTATTAAGTGGAGATGTGCCAGTGCCTGGAAGAAAGGATGTGTGGTGAGAATCAACATAAAACCAAAAACATATGCGAGTTTTAAAGAAAACATGTCTCAAAAATGAAAAGACGTGAACATAAGATAAACCCAGACTCCTACTTCTTATAAAAGATCAGACTCAAATACACAGTCTATAAATAATTTACTGTCATACATGCACCATGAAGATTCACGGAGAAGAAGTCCAATAGCAGTGGCAGAAATCCCTCACTGATTAGCATTACTGTCCGTGTTAAATTTAAATCCGAATGGAAGGCTCTCTTTAAGACGTGTATAAGGATGCTGTTCAATCACATATACCACTCCATAAAGGTCTTTCAAGTAAGTCACATTTCCAATTTCTTTTTAAAGTTAAACATCACAGAGTTTTAAAAGAAGCTTTTTTAATGCAGCTTTTATAATCTTCAAAGAAAGGAAGGCAAAGTCTCTGTAACTGACATGTAACTATTTTGAGGATACTAGGTAGATTCAGAAAACTGTACCCAGGGAAAGACAAGAGTAGAAGAGAGAAGATGAGGCGCAGGAGCCTTCTGCCCAGGCTGCCAGCGTCCCTCACAGTGATGCCCAGAGGCCCACGACAGAGCCATCATGGGAGGTCACTGGAAGGCAAGAGACACGGCCTGCTCAGCTGCCCAGCACCTCTCCAGGTGATTCGATCACACTGAAAGACTGCAAATATTGAAGACATCAGCTTCTCCATGTTTATTTTATTTATTTATTTATTTAGAGACAGTCTTCCTCTGTTGCCCAGGCTGGAGTGCAGTGGTGTGATCTCGGCTCACCACAACCTCCGCCTCTTGGGTTCAAGTGATTCTCTTGCCATGGCCAGTAGCAAGAGTAGCTGGGACTACAGGCATGCGCCACCATGCCTGCTAATTTTTGTATTTTTAGTAGAAACAGGGTTTTCCCATGTTGGCCAGGCTGGTCTCGAACTCCTGACCTCAGGTGATCCACCCACCTCAGCCTCCCAAAGTGCTCAGATTACAGGTGTGAGCGACCTCACCCAGCCAGCTTGTCCATGTTTAAATTAAGAATCTCACTCTACATATACAGTTGTTAGCTGACTTTCATTTAAAAGCTATGGAGCCCAAATGTTGGGTCTTCAGTCACAACTCTCCACCAAGTTTGCTCTTATATCAACAGGGTCATAAGAAGAATCTCTTTAGAGCAGGGTTTCTCGCCCTCGCCCTGGTACCTTAGAGCCGGGTCGTTCTTTGCTGTGGGGCTGACCTGTGCATTCCCCAATGCTGAGCAGCACCCCTGGGCTAGCCCCACCAGATGCCAGCAGCACCTCACCACCACCCGTGTGACAGACAGTCGAAGGTGTCTCCAGACACACAGCCACTGTCCTCTGGGGGGTAAAACCACCCTTAAGAACCAACGTTCCCTGGGGAGTAAAATAACATCCCATTAAGAACAAATGCTCCCTGAGGGGTAAAAATCACACTCCATTACCAAGTGTGGGTGAAGGGGAGGAAAGCAGCAAAGCACACTGCCATGTGTGTACCTATGCAACTATCTTGCTCATTCTGCACATGTACCCCCAAACCTATAATGCAATAAAAAAAAAAAAAAAAAAAAAGAACCAATGTTCCCTGGAGGGTAAAATCACCCACTGTTAAAGAATAATTTATCATAATCCAAATTGTATTAAATGAACTTTAAAACGGAAAAAATACTGAATGTAGCTATACTTTTATTTTGCATGATATCATCAGTTGAAAGAAAAATCAGAGGTCTAAGGGAAATTAAACTGTTTTGCCAAACACCAAATAGAGATGGCTCTCTGTGTATATGACACACACACACACACACACACACACGGAGTATGGTGTGCACATCCTGACGTGTACCTGTAGACAATTATATTTACATATTTAGTGTCATATGATTACCCTAAATATCATGGCCTGAGATATGCAGCGTGAGAAGACAAAATGAGGCAAAATATTTAAAACACTTTAATATTGCACCTAGTAACTCAGCTCAAAATAACTAATTTTTTTTAAAAATACGAAGAAAATACAAACATACTCTTTTACAAAATGGCAAAAGAAGTAATTATCTAGCATATCCCTATCTATCAGGCCTAACACTGTAGGTATACCATGTGTATTTGACAGCACGAAAAGTTTACGTGCAGTTGAAGATTACATTACTCGTCTCCTTCATCAGTTTATGCAGTGAGGAGATGATTGTGTGGTCTAAATCAAGATATGCAACATCATTAGTCTCTGTCACAGAAATGCTGATTCAGCACTGACCTGACATCCTTGTCCCACTGAAATAAGTCAACACAATAAATCATTGCTACCACTTCTTTCAAAATGATAAACTATGTCTAAGTCCCTTCTTCAGCCAAACAAATGGACCCTAGATAAGACATACTTTTTAGCACATTCTAAATCAGCACAACAAGGTATTGCTGTTCAAGGAAGCTCTCCCCACGAAAATGTTTCCTGCAGCTGCGTAGGAGCTTCAGAACTTGCCTGGCACAGGATGGAAGTGCCTTGAAGCTCCAGGCTGATCAAGCACTGGAGTCAGAGGAGGTAGGAACACCTGTGAGTCGGGAGGCTCCACCAAGGTTTCTCACATTGAGCTAAGATCCTAGAAATGCACTAAAATTCTTCCCTGGCATCCAGCAGAAGCAGACATGGCAGTTTCTGGAGGAAAGCATCCTGCCTGCAGGCCCTCAGAAATCCCGCAGAATAAGATGAAGTGATGAGATTGTAGTCTTGGTCTCCAGGGCTGAAGATGACAAGCAGCATGAATGAAGGGGAAGCACCAAAACAGACCTGGCCAGATCCCAAAGCCGCACAGATGAGAATTCACAGATACCGAATACAGAAGAGGAATTCTGCTTAAAGAAATCGGGGTTGGAAAGTGTAAAAGTACGTCATTAACACTGACCCCAGATGAATTAAGAATGAAGGCCATCATCTTTAGATGACATGAAACCACTAAAACTACTAAAAGAATGAGTAGATAGCTGCCAGGAAAGGGGAAATAGAATTTTATATAACTCTCAATTAAATCAAATAGAAATTGGCTAATCAAGAAAAATAAAGAAATTTTAATTTTTTTTTTAAATAATAGAACTTTAATTTTGAACGAATAAAAATGTAAATACAATCAAAATGCACATGAAAACTTGAGGGAAGCAGCTAAAGGGAAATCTGTAGCCTTAAATGTACACAGTGGGAAACGCGAAGCATGAAAATCAAAAGCTAAGCATCCATCTTCGTGAGTTCAGAAAATAACAACTAACTAAACCCAAAGAAGTGAAGAGAAAATGGTAATTGTAAATGGAAAAGAGGAAAGAGAGTCACCAAAAACAACAATGAGAAAGAGATCATCACTATAAAGACACTACACTGAACAGATAATGGAGTAAAAATACACATCAACTCCAGCATTCTCTCTGCTTTTATACAGACACCAGTCGATTTGGCAGCATTTGTTGAACAAATGTTTTCTTCCCTAAGTGAATTGCCTTGCCACTCTGGTTTAAAATCAGTTGTCTATTTAAATATAACACATACAGAGTCTGTTTCCAGAGTCTCAATTGTTCCATTAATCTAACCCTATCTTTTGCCATTCCCACAGTCTGGATTCTATAGCTTTATCATTAAGTCATGAAATCAGGTAAGTGCTCCAAAAATTGTCCCTTTCTAAAAATAAACGCTTTAGTTATTTGAATTTAGTCATCTGAAGATCTATATAAATTGCATAATTAGCTTGTCATTCTCTGCAGAAAAACCTAGTTCAATTTTTATTAGAATTGCACTTAAATCTGTAGGTCAGTATGAGAAGAACTGCACATTAAACAATAGTGAATCTTCTGATCTATGTATGGACAGACTATCTCTTCATTAGATCTTTAGCTCTTTTACAAAAATTTCAAAATCTCAGTAATTTTTTGGTATAGGAACCTTGAGTATACATTTTTTAAGATTTCTGCCTAGGTGTTTTAGGGTTTGGGGTTCCACTGTAAATGCAATTGCTCTTTAAATATTTTCCAATTATGTGCTGCTAGCATATGAGAATATATTGATTTTTTGGATACTGAACTTGCATCTTCTAACCTTGCTAAATTTATACATTAGTTCTGTAGTACTGGATTTTTTGTGGACTACCTCAGATTTTCTACACAAACAATCATATAGCCTGCAAACAAGAACAGTTTTACTTCTCTCATTTTCATGTTTCTGCCCTTCATTCCTTTAATTGGTTGTATTACAAGAACTAGGTCCTGGAGTACGTTGACTGTTGAATGGAAAAGGTGACTGCCTTGCTGCCAGTCTCATGGAAAAACAATTAGGTTTTTTACCATAAAGTATAAGGTTGACTCTAGGTTTTTCAAAAATGCCTTTCATCCATTTGAGAATTCATAGCTCACTCTCAAATGCTTTTTCTGCATCTACTGAAATGATCATATGGTTTTTATCCTGCATTCTGTTAATATGGAAAATTATACTAATTTTTGAATGTTAAGTCAACCTTGGATTTCCAGAATAAACTTTGCTTGGTTATACTGCACTATTTTACATATTGTAGAATTTGATTTGCTATCATACTTGGATCTGTGTGAGTGGGAGATGTTGGTCTGTCATTTTCTTTTCACGTAATACCTTTGTCTTAATATCAGGGTAATACTAGACCTGCAAAGGTGAGGGTGGAGAACTGTCCCTCACCTCCATAATTTTCTGAGTTCTATAGGACTGGTAATATTTCTTACTCAGTGTTTAAGAAAATTAAACAAAGAATCCATTTGTGTTTGGAATTTTCATTATGTAAATAATTTTAATTACTAATTCAGCTGCTTTATGGATATAATTCTACTCAGATTTTCTATGAAAACTTGAGTCCAGTTTGGTAAGTTATATTTTTTAAGGAACTATTGCATTTCATGTAGGTCATTGAATTTGTTTGTATAACTTTGTTAATAGATTCTCATTTTTTTAATTACTGTAGGGTTTGTGCTGATCGCCTCTCTTTTCTTGATGACATTGGTGATGTGTTCAATTGCTTCTTTTCAAAGAACCAGCTTTTGGGCTTAGTGGGTTTTCTGTGTTGTGTGTTTCCTACTTTGTTGATTCTGATCTTACTGTTATTAGTTTCTTCTTCCTATGTATTTTAGTTTTACTTTCCATTCCAGCTTCTTAAAGTAGAACATTTGACAGCTGATTTTGGATCTTTCTTATTTTCTGTTGTATTTCATCTACAAGTTTCCCCCTAAGCTAACTTCAGCTGCACTCAAAATTTTTGATGTATTTTCATTAACATTTTACTTTGTAATATTATCTTATTCCCTTGTGATTTCATCTTTGACTCATGATTTAACTAGAAGTGTGTTACTGACTTTCTAGACATTGAGGTTTTCCCAGGCAGCTACTGATTTCTAACTTAAATTTGCTCTGCTCAGAGTATGTAATCCCTATGACATAATATTAGAAAGCTGGTGAACTGACCATGCACAGGAGAAGACTGAAACCTGTCATTGTTGGATACAGCACTCTACAAATGCCCACTCAATCAAGGTGGTTGGTGATGTCATTCAAGGCTGCTGTGGCTTTCCTGATTTTTTATTTTTCAGTCTAGGTGTTCTAACAATTTCTAAAGAGTGATAAAATCTACTTCTATGATGGTGGAATTAACTATTTTATTTTAGTGAATCAATTGCATCTTCAGTATTTACCAAATTACCAAGGTATATTACCAAGATACAATCGTTATGTCTTCCTTACAATCTGTCCCATTTATTATTAAAGGTCCCTCATTATCTCTAATTATACTACATGAGCTAAAGTTTATTCTATGCCACTTTGGCCTTTTATGCTTATTATTTGCATTCTATGTATTTTTCCATTCATTTACTTTGAACATATCTCTATGCTTAATTTAAATGCATGTCTCATATCACTGCTCAGCCTTTCAGTTATGATCGAGGGTAACATTAGGTCATTAGGAGCAGCATATATCAGAGCCTTACTCTCTTATCTGCTTTCTCAACATTTTCCTCTTAATAGGAATGTTTGCAGTTAACAGAATTATTAATATAGTTGCATTCAGGTCAACAAAATTACCATTTATCTTGTTTGTCTCATTTTTAAAATTCATTTCTGTGCCCGTTTTCTTGCTTTCTTTTGGGTTACTTGAATATTATTTTATTTCCATCATTTGGATTTTTAAAATAACAATATTTATTATTAAATATTAAATGTTATTTATATTTTAATATTTTATTATTACATTTTTAGTATTTACTCCATGGATTAAAATATACATACGTGATCTTAACGCGGTTGTAGTATTCTTCGCTCCTCTCCAAGCTTCGCAATGCCGCCCAAGGACGACAAGAAGAAGAAAGACGCTGGAAAGTCGGCCAAGAAAGACAAAGATCCAGTGAACAAATCCAGGGGCAAGGCCAAAAAGAAGAAGTGGTCCAAAGGCAAAGTTCGGGACAAGCTCAGTAACTTAGTCTTGTTTGACAAAGCTACCTATGACAAACTGTGTAAGGAAGTTCCCAACTATAAACTTGTACCTCCAGCTGTGCTCTCTGAGAGACTGAAGATTCGAGGCTCCCTTGCCAGGGCAGCCCTTCAGGAGCTCCTTAGCAAAGGACTTATCAAACTGGTTTCAAAGCACAGAGCTCAAGTAATTTACACCAGAAATACCAAGGGTGGAGATGCTCCAGCTGCTAGTGAAGACGCATGAATAGGTCCAACCAATTGTACATTTGGAAAAATAAAACTTTATTAAATAAAAAAAAAATATATATATATATACATACATACGTAACTTCTCTACAGTCTATTTAAAGCTTTGAAATGATACAGATCACTTTACCTCTCCCATTTCCCATTATGGTATAGTTATCATACAATTTATAACTATATACATTAAAACTCCCACCAGACAATATTATAATTTATACTTTCAACCATCAAACATATTTTGAAGAACTTAAGAGGGGAAAAACTTAACTTTTACACTTACCTACTATTTATCATTTCTGTTGTTCTTCATCCCTAACGATGTCATTTCTCTGTACTATCATTTTGCTTCCCTGGAGAAATTCCATTAACATGTCTCATAGAGCAAGTCTGTAGGAAATTAATTCCAGTCATTTCCTTCATCTGAGAATCCCTCTCTTTTCTGCCTTTGTTCCTGAAGGATTATTTTGCTGATAGAGAATTCTGGCTTGAAAGATGTTTTTTCAGCCCTGAAAGAAGGTGCTCCACTATCTACTTGCCTCCAGGATTTCTGATGAGAAATTTGCAGTCATTCAAACCACAGTCCATTGTATGTCATGTATCACTCTTCTCTCACTGTTTTCAAGAATTTACTCTCATATTTAGTTTTCAGCAATATGATTATGATGTGTCTAGGCAGAGTTTCCTTTATTTTATCCTGTGTTTTCACTGAATTTCATGAAATTGTAAACGTATCTTTGCAAGATTGATAATTCTGTCATTACATCTTAAAATATCTTTTTCTCTTAAACTCTTGCTCCTCTTCTCTGAAACTCCAATTGTTTTTAATATTTCAATATATTTATTCTTGTTTAAAGTTCCAGGATACATGTACAGGAAGCACAGGTTTATTACACAGGAAATGCGTGCCATGGTAGTTTTCTGCACCTGTCAACCCATCACCTAAGTATTAAGACCATATGCACTAGCTTTTTATCCTGACATTCTCCCTCTCCCTCTCTCCCCTGACAGGACCCAGTGTGGGTTGTTCTCCTCATGGTTCAGCTCCCACTTATAAATGAAAACACGCAGAGCTTGGTTTTCTGTTCTTGTGCTAATTTGCTGAGGATGATGGCTTCCAGTTCCACCCATGTCCCTGAAAAGGACATGATCCTGTTCTTTTCTATGGCTGCAGAGTATTCCATGGTGTGTCTGTACCACATTTTCTTTATCCAGTCTACCATTGTTGGGTATCTGGGTTGATTCCATGTCTTTGCTATTGTGAACAGTGCTGCAATGAACATATGCGTGCATGTATCTTTATAACAGAATAATTTGTATTCCTTTGGGCATATACCCAGCAATGGGATTGCTGGCTTAAATGGTATTTTGGATTCTAGGTCTCTGAGGAATTGCCACACTGTCTTCGACAATCGTTGAACTAATTTACATTCACACCAACAGTGTAAAAGCGTTCCTATTTTCTCCAGAGCCTCACCAGCATGTGTTTTTTGACTTTTTAATAATTGCCATCCTGACTGATGTGAGATCTCATTGTGGTTTTGCTTTGCATTTCGCTAATGATTAGTGATGTTGAGCTTTTTCTAAAGTTTGTTGACTGCATAAATGTCTTCTTTTGAGAACTGTCTGTACATGTCCTTTGCCCACTTCTTAATGTGGTTGTTGGTTTTTTTCTTGCAAATTTAAGTTCCTTGTAGATTCTGGATATTAGACCTTTGTCAGATGGACAGAGTGGAAAACTTTTCTCCCACTCTGTAGGCTGTCTGTTCACTCTGACAGTTTCTTTTGCAGAAGCTCTTCAGTTTGATTAGATCTCATTTGTCAGTTTTTGCTTTTGTTGCAATTGTTTTTGATATTTTTGTCATGAAATCTTTGTTTGCACCTATATTTTGAGTGGTATTGCCTGGATTTTCTTCTATGGTTTTTGTAATTTAGGATTTCATATTTAAGTCTTTAATCCACATTGAGTCAATTTTTGTATAAGGTGTAAGGAAGGGGTTCCGTTTCAATTTTCTGCACATGGCCAGCCAGTTACCCCAGCACCATTTAGTAAATAGGGACTCTTTTCTCTATTGCTTGCTTTTGTCAGGTTTGCTGAAGATCAAGTGGTTGTAGACGTTCGGTCTTACTTCTTAGATCTCTATTCTGTTCCATTGGTCTATATGCCTGTTTTTGTGCCAGTACACTGCTGTTTTGGTTAGAGTAGCCTGGTAGTGTAGGTTGAAATTGGGCAGCATGATGCCTCCAGCTTTGTTCTTTTTGTTTAGGATTATCTTGGCTATACACCCTCATTTTTGGTTCTGCATTAATTTTAAAGTAGTTTTTTCTGTGAAGAATGTCAATGGTAGTTTAATGGGAATAGCACTGAATCTATAAATTACATTGGGCAATATCTTCTTCCTATCCATGAGCATGGAATGTTTTCCCATTCCCCTCGGCCCTCCCTGTTTTCCTTGAGCAGTGATTTGTAGTTCTCCTTAAAGAAGTCCTTCACTTCCCTTATTAGCTGTATGCCTAGGTATTTTATTCTCTTTGCAGCAATTGTGAATGGGAGTTCATTCCCCCTCTCTGCCTGTGTATTGTTGGTGTAGGAATGCTTGTGATTTTTGCACATTGTTTTTGTATCCTGAGACTTTGCTGATGTTGTTTATCAGCTTAAAAAGCTTTTGGACTGAGAGGATGGGGTTTTCTAGATATAGGATTATGTCATCTGCAAACGGAGACAGTTTGACTTCTTCTCTTCCTATTGAAATACCTTGCCTGACTGTCCTGGCCAGAACTTGCAATACTATGTTGAATAGGAGTGGTGAGAGAGCGCATGTGTGTCTTACGTCGGTTTTCAATGGGAATGCTTCCAGTTTTTTCCCATTGAGTATGATATTCATTGTGGTTTTTCATAAATGACTCATAATTTTGAGATATGTTCCATCAATACCTAGTTTATTGAGAGTTCTGGACATGAAAGGATGTTGAATTTTATCAAAGACCTTTTTAGTGTCTATTGAGATAATCATGTGGTTTTTGTCTTTAGTTCTGTTTATGTGATGGATTATGTTTATTGATTTGGGGATGAAGAACCAGCCTTTCGCCCTGAGGATGAGGCTGACTTGATCGTGATGGAAAAGCTTTTTGATGTGCTGCTGGATTCAGTTTGCCAGTATTTTATGGAGGACTTTTGCATCGATGTTCATCAGGGATACGGGCCTGAAGTTTTCTTTTTTTGTTGTATCTCTGCCAGGTTTTAGCATCAGGATGATGCTGGCCTCATAAAATGAGTTTGGGAAAAGTCTCTCCTTTTAATTGTTTGGAATTGTTTCAGAAGAAAATGGTACTATCTCCTCTTTGTACCTCTGGTAGAATTCAGCTGTAAATCCGCTGATCCTGGGCTTTTTATTATCAGTAGGCTGTTAAATACTCATTACAGCCTCAATTTCAGAACTTGTTATTGGTCTATTCAGGAATTCAACTTCTTCCATGTTCCAGTCCTGGACTGGATCTATTTATTCTAGATTTTCTAGTTTATTCACATGCAGATGTTTATAGTATTCTCTGATGGTTGCATTTCTCCGTGGTCAGTGGTGATATCCCCTTTATCGTTTTCTATTTTGCCTATTTGATTCTTTTCTCTTTTCTTCTTTACTAGTCTATCTAGCAGTCTATTTTTTTTATTTTTTTCAAAAATCAACTCCTGGATTCACTGATATTGGAAGGGTTTTTCTCTCTCTAGTTCCTCCAGCTTTACTGTGATCTTGGTTACTTATTGTCTTCTGCTAACTCTGGGGTTTGTTTGGTCTCGGTTCTCTAGTTCTTTTAGTTGTGATCTTAGTGTGTCGATTTGACATCTTTCTAGCTTTCTGATGTGGGCATTTAGTACTGTAAATTTCCCTTTTAACACTGCTTTAGCTGCATTCCAGAGATTCTCTTTGTTCTCTTTGGTTTCAAAGAACTTCTTGGTTTCTGCCTTGATTTCATTATTGACCCAGGAGTCATTCAGGAGAAGGTTGTTCAACTTCCATGTAGTTGTGCGGTTTTGAGCAAGTTTCTTATTCTTGAGTGAAACTCCAATTTTTGCTCTTATTCCACAGCTTTATAAAAGAAAAATTTCTCTAAGTTCTTCAGACTGCATGATTTACATTGATCTATGTCAGTCAACTGACTCTTTTCTCTGTCATAGTCATTCCACTATTGAACCCAACAATCAACCTTTTTTAATAAGGCGTTACAGTTTTAATTTCTAACCTTTGTATTAGATTTTCTGATATAATTTCTATTCCCCCCTGAGGATTCCCATCTTTCCATTCATTTCAAGTGCATTTTCTTTACCTTATTGTTTGTAGTTATAAAAGATACTTTAAATTGTTTAGTCATTTCAATATCTGGGTCCTTTCAGGTTTAATATCTGTTGATTGTCTTTTTCCCTTGGAAATTTATTGCGCTTTTTTCTTATTCTTTGTGCAGAGTCCTTTGGTACTCTCTCCTAAATACTGTCAATGTTAACATATGTAAACTATGGATTCTGTTTTAATTTTCTGGATTTTTTTTAACTTAGAAGCTAAGTAGCTTCAGGCCACAATTTCGCAATGTCGAAACTTTCTTAGGGAAGTGGTTCAAATTTCCTGGGGTCACTAGAGCCTGTCTCACACATGCATCTTCCCGTAGTCAGCGACTGAGTTCTCTGCTGAGTTCTCTACGCCTCGCCATCTTGCTTCGTGCCTGTCTAGCACACACACCATTCGAGGGTTGGTCAGAGACGTGTATGGATGGCTCTGACCTCAGTCAGTCACGGGTCAGCCTCTGGGCCTTTGCTGGTCTGGTCTGAGTCTATCCCCACACCACTTTTTTCCGAAGTTAGGCTGAGGCTTGGTAAGCTCATCAACAGAACTGGGGGTCTTCCCCGGCCCTCTCTTCTGGGACTCCCCCACACTGTCTGGCCTGTAGGTGCTGTTCTTTCTGGCTCCTCTGGCCCAAAAGATGGGGTTGCTACTGGAGTGCTAGCTCTCTATGCCACCATGCCACTAAGTGATGAAGGCCGGCCCCAGGGAGAAACCCAGGAGAGAAGAAAACAGGAAAACCACCCCACGGGGGTCCCTTCTCCAAGTTTCGACATTCTCCACAATCTACCTGTGTATGTTTTTCAGAGTCCATATGTAGTCGATTTTTGTCCAGTTTTCATTGTAATCAGAGGGAGGCATGAACTTCAGTAGGTTTACATGGCCTTGGAAGACTGAAATTCAACAGTCTCTCTCATTATGACACCCAGTTAAAATACTGTTTTTCTGCCAATATCTAAATTTTAAAATAAATTAAGTGTGCTACTTTTTCTGTGTCCAATCCTCCCCAGCTGACCACCTCGGGTCCTGGGGCCTCATGCCCCCTGCGGAGCCCTCATCAGGGTGAAGGAGATCAGGGAGCATCACACAACTCTGCATAAGGAGGAAAGGGTGCAGGGCTGCCTGCCTCCACCAGCATCTGAGAGGAACCCAAACAGCCTCCATGACCTTCAGGGGTACCGCGGCAGAGGCACAAGCAGGCTGATAGCTTGGAAACCAGGTAGACAGTCCTAGGCTCTCGGAGCTTCCTTTCATCTACTGCCCTGCGGCCTACCTTTCTGTGCTGGCGTTCCCACTCAAAACGTCCTGTCTCATTTGAAACTCATCAAAATCTGATCTAAGCAAAAACAATCTGATTTTTTGAACCTCCAAAACACATTGAAAGTTATTACTACACGTTTAACAGCTGACATATGTAGCAATTTTCACAAATATTTCAAATACATTATAACTGAATTATTTTAAGTGAACTTGAATTATAATACTATCTTTGGAGAATGTCAGAGCAACGTTAGAAAGACTATCAAAATTAGTAAAAAGCTCATTATAAGTTATTTTTGCTGCCGACATTTAAAAACAAAAATGGGCCAGGCAAGGTGGCTTACACCTGTAATCCCAGTACTTTGGGGAGGCCAAGGTGTGCCGATCACTTGAGCTCAAGAGTTCAAGATCAGCTCGGTCAATATGGAGAAACCTGTCTCTCCAAAAAATAAAATTAGCTGGGCATGGTGGGGCATGTCTGTAGTCCCAGCTATTCCAGAGGCTGAGGTGGGAGCATTACTTGAGCCCAGGGAGTAGAGGTTGCAGTGAGCTGAAATCACACCACTGTACTCCAGCCTGGGTGGCAGGGTGAGACGTTGTCTCAAAAAAATAAAATAAAATAAAAAAGTAAAACTAAAAATTACAATACCTGTCTGTCAATTTTCCTCCAAATTTTGCATCTATCTTCCCCATAAACTCACTAATTATTCTGTTTGCGACTTCCTTAATGACTTGGATACAAGATAAAGCAAGTTAAATGATCCTCATGGTTATACGCCTGGCAGAAAAGCTAAGTGATCACCCTCATTTCCTAAAAATAAACTTCTTGTTATGTTGCTCATTCACATTGGAATCAGAGGCCCTTTTAGAATCACCTTTAATTTAAAAACTAATCCTATTTTTATACTCCATGAAAAAGAGACATTAGAAGTGACTTGAATCATTTTAGAAAAGCGCTAAATAAAAAGAAGAAAATGAAATTTTATTTTGGGGGGATTTTGGTCGTGATATGTTTTTTGTTGTTGTTCAGTTTTGTTTTCGTGTTCTCATTTGTTTAGTTTTACGGCTCAGAAAATGTTTTCCCTTCTTGTTTATTTCCCCAAAGGCAGGAAGAATCAGTCATTGGTGTCTGTGAGCTTGGAGACTGCACAAATTGGTGGCCACTCTGCCTCTGTAGGGCAGAGCAAATGAGGGCAACAGTGATCTTCGCCAGCATTCCTGTGATTAAGTTTTGCAGTGAATGAACTTTCTTTCACTCTCTTACATTATGTCATTTCTCACATCTTAACATTTCTCAAGACAGTGGAGAATATAAAAGCTACATGACTTTTATGTTATAAGCCCTACAGTTTATGAGTAAAAGTAACTAATATTGAAAAATAACACATACCAGAAGATGATGGCTAGGCAAGGAGAACTTGGAAGGCAGAAGGGAAGGCTGATTTGGAACTCGGCAAGTTCTCAACTATGTACACAAAATTATTATATGCAACCTATACATTAGAGCCTTTATCCTGCCTATCATTAGCACTATTCTTACTTTCAATGACAGTGTCTTGGCATGGCTAAAGATGTCCCATCGGAAGAGACACATATAAATCCAGACCCACGGGAAGGCTTTCCAAAACCCCTTCACACCCAAAGGAGGGAATGAACACAACACATGAGCAAGCCTGTATGGAGAATTCATGGCTTAGGAACCAAGAAATCCCCAAAGCTTCCTAACAACGCTGAGAAATGACAAAGTTATCTTTTTCTCTTTCTTCTCAGCTTAAGATTCTGATAAAATGTCCTCACAAGAAGCCTTCTTAGATGGAGCCATCTGAAACCACTCCACACAGAACCTGTGAAAATTATGACGAATGACCGTTACACCTCTTGATACACGGTTTGACTTCTAAACGTAAGTACGTACACACATTTTGCACACGTGCCGTCCTCATGAGCCAACATCCCACACTGCTCGGTCTCCACTCACTCCTCTATTTGTTTGACGAGTATTGGGTGCTTACT
This sequence comes from Saguinus oedipus, assembly GCA_031835075.1. Taxonomy (NCBI): domain Eukaryota; kingdom Metazoa; phylum Chordata; class Mammalia; order Primates; family Cebidae; genus Saguinus; species Saguinus oedipus. The sequence goes on from CM063174.1 coordinate 20,997,796, forward strand.
ATGTGGCAGCACTGTCAGGAACACTGAGAATTCCACAGTAACCAAGACAGACACACATTTGCTAATCTCTCGAGCTTATAGTCTGCTGCTTATAGGGAGACAGAGAAAAACTTTACACAGTCACATATTTGCCACACCTATATATTAGAGCATTATTACAATGTATCATAGATGATAATCTGTTGGAAGAAAAGGAACACAGGAAAGGAGCCAGCAAAGACAGAAGAACTCCTTCTGCAGGACCAGGGAAGGCCGCCCTGAGGATGGATATTGAGCAGACACTAGAGAGGTGAACCAGCTGCCAGCACACTCGGGAAGAGTGTCACCAGTAGAGGCGACAAGTACAGATGCACATTCGCCTACCAGGAAGGCCACTGTGTCTGGGGTCCAGCCCGCTGTGGCAGGAAATCATGTGTAAGTGGCAGCTGCAGCCAGGTCATTTGTGGCTTTATAAGCCATGGTTGAGGCTCTGGATTTTATTCCAAGTGAAACAAGGACAACATGCCAGTATCAAAAAACACCAAAAGATCCAAGGTGCCATTTAGGTCTAACTTTTCAGCATCACAAGGAAAAAGAGGAAGCAGTGTCTCATTCAACGTTCTAAAAGGAAAAGCCTACTGAGAAGCCCGTAAAGCTCCTTAATCTCTAGAGAACCCTAAAACACATGGCAACTCTTGTTTCATTCCCACAATTTATAAAGACAGGTTTAAATGTGATTTTGTAAATTTTTAAGCTAACAAGAGAATGCATCTATTATTTGTAACTTCAAAACACTGAAAAACTAGATACAAAAAAACTTTAACAATTTATACAACATCAGCACATGGAAAGAGGAAGTATCAAGGAAATGCAATATATCGAATATAAGGCATAAGAGTGAATATTTTAAAATTAGGTCCAATTATATACTCTTTACCAGAAACACACTAAAAACAAAATGACAGAGATTAAAAATAAACAAACGGGCAATTCCAGGGAACTTCCAGTCCAGACAAAATGATATAGGCCCCAAACTCTGCTTACTCCTGCCAAGCACAACTATAACCCAGGGAATAAAGCATAGAGGCAACTAAAGGAGAATCCTGAAAGGTAGTAAGAGGAGAGGAAAATGGTTTGGAGCCTGAGATGGTCTGGTTCTGTGTCCCCACCCAAATCTCATCTGGTAGCTCCCACAATTCCCACATTGTGGGAGGAACCTGGTGGGAGATAACTGAATCGTGGGGCTTGTTTTTCCCAGCTGTTCTTGTGATAGTGAACAAGTCTCATGAGATCTGATAGTTTTAAAAATGAGAATTTCCCTGCACAAGCTCTCTCTCTCCCTCTTTGTCTGCTGCCATCCATGTAAGATGTGACTTGCTCCTCCTTGCCTTCTGCCATGATTGTGAGGCCTCCCCAGCCATGTTGAACTCTAAGTCCGTTAAACCTCTTTCTTCTGTAAATTGCGTAGTAATTGAGTATATTAATATTAGCTAAGTAGACTTAAAAGTAAAGAAAATTACTAGAGGGAAAGAAAATTATTAAATAATGATAAATACATCAATCCACCAGGAAGATATAACAATCCTAAATATCCATGCACCAAACGACAGAGCAGCAAAATATATGAAGCAAAATACTGCTAGAGCTGAAAGAAAAAACAAAATCATGTTTATCACTGGGAACATAAATAACTCACTCTCAGATACTAATAGAAATGTTAAATAGAAAATAATTTAAAATATGGAAGAACTGAATAGCACTGAACCAAAGGGATTTAATTCACATATATAAAACATTCCACCCCAAAAACAGGAGAATACAGTTTTTTTTCAAGTTCCCATGAAAGATTTACCAAGATCTATCATATTCTGAGTTATAAAGCAAAAATCCCACAAATGTAAAAAAAATAAAGTCATACAGAGTATGTTCTTCAACTATAATGGAATAAAGTTAGAAAGTAACAGAAAGACAGTAGTGAAATCTCTAAATGCATGGAAATTAACCAACATACTTCTAAATAGTCTAAACAGTCAATAGTTTTTGAGGTTTCCAAGTAAATTTTAAAATATATAGAACTGAATTTTAATAAAAACACAACACATAAAAACATATAGGATGCAACTGAAATAGAAGTGCAATAAAACTTTTTAACACTAAATGTTAATACTGGAAAAGAAAGGAAATCTCAAATCAGTAATCTAAATTCCTACCTCAAAAATACTAGCCAAAAAAGAGTAAAATGCATCAAAAGAAAGCTCAAGGAAAAAACAATAAAGATCATAGAAGAAATCTATAGAGTTAATACAGGACAATACTAATGAAAATCAAAGGAGAAAAAAAGCTGTTTCTTTGGGTAAAATCAGTAAAATTCACAAACTTCTAACAAGACTGACCAAAAATAAAAGGAGAGAGACCCAAATCACCAATATCAGGAAAGAAAAAAAATTTTTTACTACATATATTTTGGACATTAAAATGATAATAAAGGAACATTATCAACAACTTTACACTCACAAATTTGGCAACTAAAAAGAAACAAACCAATTACTCAAAAATCAGAAAATATCAAAACACAGATAAAACAAATAATCTGAAAAGCCCTTTAGCCGTTAAAGAATTCCAATTCTTAATTTGAAAGTTTCTTTTTAAAAAAGATTCCAGATTCATGGTTTCACTGGAAAATTCTACCGGGCCTTTGCCTCCTGCTCCTGCCAGAGCTTGGGACTCATCTTTGCTGTAACATGTCAACCACCCCCAGGTCCCCCAGTGACTCTGTCACAGCCTCTGTTGCCCTGTGATCTGCAGGTACTGGGAGACGCATAGCTAAGGTGCCAGGACATCCTGAAAGCTGGGAAATGAAACCCTTTACATTCAGGAATGTGGCCAGAGAATTTTCTCTGGAGGAGTGGAAATACTGAAATCCTGCTTAGCAGAATTTGTATGGAGATGTAATTTCAGAGGACAGAAACTTGATGTCTGGGTCTTGATGTCTGTAAGCTAAACCTGGTGACCTTTTTGAAGGAAAGAAAAGAGCCCTGAAATGTGGAGGGAGGAGACAGTCACCATACGATCACATCTGCTTAGCATCTGCTAAGCACCTTAGTGATTCGACTCTCCTGCCTTGGCCCAGCCCAGAGATGAGACTGTGACATACTGCTTGACTCTGCACCTTGAAGATGTGACTCTTGTCCAGCCTTGGTGCTGCCCAGAGGTGGCACTGTGACATATGGCTGGGCCTTTCACCCAAGTGATGTGTGACTGTGACATACACCTCTGTCCAGAACCTGAGTGACATGACATTTGCAACTGGTCCCAGCCCAAAGGTCATGTGACTCTTCTTCAGCCTGCACCCTGCCACAAAAGGATTGTGCACCCAGCACCTAGATGATGTCACTCTCACCTTTTGCCTGGACCTTGCATATTTAAGGCTGGATTGTGACACAAACTTTAGCAGCTAGACTTAGGGAAATGAATAAACTTCTGGGTCTTCTGCAGGTGATGTAACTCGCCTTGCTGGGTCCTGCCTATAGGAAATAGGACCTATCTGTGTACGCATCACCCATGTGTTGTGACTCTCCTTTTTTGACTGAAACCTGCCACAAAGGCTGCTTGTGACATGTCACTGGACCCAGAACCTAGTCTCTGACATGTCTTTATTACCAGTGTGTGAACAGACTAATACAGTAAATTGGTACCAGCAGAGTGGGACATTGCTGAAAAAATAGCTGAAAATGTGGAAGTGACTCTGGAACTGAGTAACAGGCAGAGGCTGGAACAGTTTGGAGGACTCAGAAGAAGACAGGAAAATGTGGGAAAGTGTAGGACTTCTTAGAGACTTGTTGAATGGCTTTGACCAAAATGCTGATAGCAATATGGGCAATAAAGTCCAGGCTGAGATGGTCTCAGATGGACATGAGGAACTTGTTGAGAGCAAAGGTGACTCTTCCTATGCTTTAGCAAAGAGACTGGTGGCATTTTGCCCCTTTCCAGGAGATCTGTGGAACTTTGGACTTGAAAGAGATGATTTAGGATATCTGGAGGAAGAAATTTCTAAGCATGGCAGGTCACTGTTGAGCCACAGATGAGGGTCTCTGTTCTGCAGGATGTGGTTTGTTAAAGTTGTTAAAAATGAAGTCTACTTTAAGAGATAACAAGTGAAATTTTAGAAGATGACTAGAGGGTGAACTGAGTACCATGCTTGGAAATGCTTGGTGACACAGGATAAAAATAAACACAACATCCTAGCACTTTGGGAGGCCGAGATGGGTGGATCACCTGAGGTCAGGTGTTCAAAACCAGCCTGGCCATCATGGTGAAACCCCATCTTAAAAAAAAAAAAAAAGTTCTAAAAAAAGAAAAAGAAATAAAAATAAACACAACACACCCAAATACAGGATGATAGTTTGTATAACACAGAGATATTATTTGTCACATTGCTTATGCCGTATGTGACAGTATGCACAGCATACGCACGTGAACTGCCAAAATACGGTGTGAAGGCTGGCCTGACCAATGACACTGCAGTGTATTGCACTGGCCTGCTGCTGGCCTGCAGCTTCTCAACAGGTCTGGCATGGAAAAGACCTACAAGTGGAGATGACTGGTGATGAATACAATGTGGAAACCATTGATGGTCAGCCAGGTGCCTTTACCTGCTATATGGATGCAGGCCTTGCCAGAACTGCCAGTGGCAATAAAGTTTTGATGCCCTCAAGAGAGCTGTAGATACAGGCTTGTCTGTCCCTCACCGTAGCAAACGATTCCCTGGTTATGATTCTGAAAGCAAGGAATTCAATGCAGAAGTACACCGGAAGCACATCATGGACCAGAATGTTGCAGATTACATGTGCTGCTTAATGGAGGAAGATGAAGATGCTTCTAAGAAACAGTGCTTTCAATACATGAAGAACAGTGTAACTCCAGACATGATGGAGGAGATGTATAAGAAAGCTCATACTGCTATACGAGAGAATCCAGTCTATGAAAAGAAGCCCAAGAAAAAGGTTAAAAAGAAATGGAACTGTCCCAAAATGTCCCTTGCTCAAAAGAAAAACTGAGTGGCTCGAAATAACGCAAGCTTCCTCAAAGCTCAGGATTGAGCTTCTGAGAGCTAAACCAAACAATTTTCCATGAGGAGTTTTCAGAAGAAGAATCCTCACAAAAAGAAAGAAAGAAAGAAAAAAGTTTATAAGCAGCAAAGCATTCAAGATGTGACTTGGGTTCTGTTAAAGGTATTCAGTTTTAAAAAGAAAACAGGGCATAAAAGTTTGGAAAATCTGCAGCCTGACAATGCAATAGAATAAAAAATCTCATTTCTCCCGGAAAAATTTAAGCCAGCTGCAGAAATTTGCATAAGTAATGAGGAGCCGAATGTTAATTCCCAAGACAATGGGGAGGATGTCTCCAGAGCATGTAAGAGGTCTTCTTGGCAGCCTCTTCCATCACAGGCCCAGAGGCCTAAAAGAAAAAGATGGTTTGTTTCCACCTGGTTCAGTGGTTAACGCCGGTAATCCCAGCACTTTGGGAGGCTGAGGTAGGCGATCACCTGAGGTCGGCAGCTCGAGACCAGCCTAACCAACAAGGATAAACCCATCTCTACTAAAAACACAAAATTATCTGGGCATGGTGGCCCATGCCTGTAATTCCAGCTACTCGGGAGGCTGGGGCAGGAGAATCACTTGAACCTCGGAGGCAGAGGTTGTTGTGAGCAGAGATCACGCCATTTCACTGCAGCCTGGGCAACAAGAATGAAACTCTGTCTCAAACAAAAAAAGAAAGAAAAAGACAGTTTCCTGGGTCAGGCCCAGGGCCCCCCTGCTCTCTGGAGCCTAAGGACTTGGTGCCTTGCATCCAGCCACTCCAGTCATGGCTAAAGGAGGCAAAGCAGAGCTCGAGCTGTAACTTCAGAGGGTGGAAGCCCCAAGTCTTGGCAGCTTCCACGTGCTGTTGAGCCTATGGGTGCACAAAAGTCAAGCACCAAGGTTTGGAACTCTCTGCCTAGATTTCAGATAATGTATGGCAACACCTGGATGTCCAGGCGAAGGTTGCTGCAGGGGCAGGGCCCTCATGAAGAACCTCTGCTAGGGCAGTACAGAAGAAAAATGTGGGTCAGAGCTCCCACCCAGAGTCCCTACTGCACACCGCCTAGTGGAGCCGTGAGAAGAGGGCCATCGTCCTCCAGACCCCAGAACGGTAGATCCACCAACAGTTTGCACTGTACACCCGGAAAAGCCGCAGACACTCCACGCTCAACCAGCCCATGGTGACAGCCAGGAGGGAGGCTGTGCCCTGCAGAGTTACAGGGTGGAGCTGCCCAAGGCCATGGGAACCCACCTCTTTTATTAGCATGACCCGGATGTGGGGCATGGAGTCAAAAGACATCATTTTGGAGCTTTAAGATTTGACTGTCCCGCTGGACTTGGGACTTGCATGGGCAATTTCTCCCACTTGGAATGCCTGTATTTACCCAATGCTTGTATGCCCATCCTATCTAGGAAGTAACTAACTTGTTCTTTATTTTACAGGCTCATAGGTGGAAGGGATTTGTCTTGTCTCAGTGAGACATTGGACTATGTCCTTTTGGGTGCTGAAATGAGTTAAGATGTTGGGGGACTGTTGGGAAGGCATGATTGGTTTTGAAATGTAAAGGCATTAGATTTAGGGGGGGCCGAGGGTGGGATGATATGGTTTGGCTATGTCTCCACCCAAATCTCATCTGAATTTTAACTCCAACAATTCCCACAAAAGATGAGAGGAACACGGTGGGAGGTGATTAAATTACGGGGTGGTCTTTCCTGCAGTGTTCTTGTGATTGTGAATGAATTTCAGAATATCCCATGGTTGTAAAAACAGGAGTTTTCCTTCACAAGCTCTCTCTTTGCCTGCCGCTACCCATGAAAATGTGACTTGTTTCTCTTTGTCTTTTGCCATGATTGTGAGGCCTCCCCAGACAAATGGAACTGTAAATCCATTAAATCTCTTTTTCTTCCCTGTCTTGGGTATATCTTTATCAATAGCGTGAGAACAGACTAATAATTTATTCTGAAAAGTTTCACTAATAATGAATAATTTAATTTAGCAACTGAACTAAACATTGAATTATGCATCATATGGTAAGTAAAATTAATAAATGAGTTCAAAAATACTTGGGCTTTATTTGGGTCACATTTATAATATTGTGATTTCCAATGTTTTCACCTGAAGGAATATTTATGAACAGAAGGGTTGTTATTATTTGCATTTTTTGGCCTTGCTAAAAATACATATTACTATCTTAGCAAAATTATCCTAGAAAACCTTAAACAACAAAAAAAAAATTCTACTGAACTTGTAAACAACTAGCATCAATTCTATATAAAGTTTTCCAGAAAATAAAACAGGAAGGAACACTTTCCAAGTCATTTTATGAAACCAAAATCAGATATAGCTAGTATAAAGAAACAAAACTATAGATCAACATATCCATGAACTTAAGACATAAAAATCCCCAACAAAATGTTAGCAAACTGAATCCATGAATCTGTGAAAATAATTATACACCATGACCAAGTGGGATTTATTTCAGGTATGCAGGGTTGCCTCGATACTTGAAAATTAATCAGTGTGGTCCACCATATCCAAAGGCTAAAGAAGAAAAATCACATTGTTTTCATCTGACGCCTCCAGAACAACACAGCCCTCTCTGATAGACTGAATTTAGATTTCTGACCTCCAAAACTGTAAGAGAATAAATTTGGGTTAAGCCACTAAATTTGTGTTAATTTGTGCAGAAATAGGAGCTAAACGCACATGACAATAGGGACTTTGCTGATGTGATTAAGCTGAGGACCTGAAGAAGGGGAAATTAGAGGTAGGTGAAATCCAGTCACTAAGAGCCCCACATAAGGGCTCCTATGATTAGGTTGGAAATAAATACATTTTACAGATAAGGATTCCCTTTTCTTTCTCAGTTTCACGCAGCCCCATCACTCACTGCCATACAAATTCCTTTTCCAGTCCTTGACTTCTCACTCCATTCCTGTCACAAGGAGCTCGTTCCACGGTGAAGGCAGTGCATCACACCAGAACTCACTGGCTGTGTACAGGTGCTCCATCATCACACCAGAACTCACTGGCTGTGTACACATGCTCCATCATCACACCAGAACTCACTGGCTGTGTACAGGTGCTCCATCATCACACCAGAACTCACTGGCTGTGTACACGTGCTCCATCATCACACCAGAACTCACTGGCTGTGTACAGGTGCTCCATCATCACACCAGAACTCACTGGCTGTGTACACGTGCTCCATCATCACACCAGAACTCACTGGCTGTGTACAGGTGCTCCATCATCACACCAGAACTCACTGGCTGTGTACAGGTGCTCCATCATCACACCAGAACTCACTGGCTGTGTACAGGTGCTCCATCATCACACCAGAACTCACTGGCTGTGTACAGGTGCTCCATCATCACACCAGAACTCACTGGCTGTGTACAGGTGCTCCATCATCACACCAGAACTCACTGGCTGTGTACAGGTGCTCCATCATCACACCAGAACTCACTGGCTGTGTACAGGTGCTCCATCATCACACCAGAACTCACTGGCTGTGTACACGTGCTCCATCATCACACCAGAACTCACTGGCTGTGTACAGGTGCTCCATCATCACACCAGAACTCACTGGCTGTGTACAGGTGCTCCATCATCACACCAGAACTCACTGGCTGTGTACACGTGCTCCATCATCACACCAGAACTCACTGGCTGTGTACACGTGCTCCATCATCACACCAGAACTCACTGGCTGTGTACACGTGCTCCATCATCACACCAGAACTCACTGGCTGTGTACAGGTGCTCCATCATCACACCAGAACTCACTGGCTGTGTACACGTGCTCCATCATCACACCAGAACTCACTGGCTGTGTACAGGTGCTCCATCATCACACCAGAACTCACTGGCTGTGTACAGGTGCTCCATCATCACACCAGAACTCACTGGCTGTGTACACGTGCTCCATCATCACACCAGAACTCACTGGCTGTGTACACGTGCTCCATCATCACACCAGAACTCACTGGCTGTGTACACGTGCTCCATCATCACACCAGAACTCACTGGCTGTGTACACGTGCTCCATCATCACACCAGAACTCACTGGCTGTGTACACGTGCTCCATCACCCAGAAGCAGCTGACTTCTGAAGCTGAGGCTTCAGAGGTACTATTTGCTGCAATCCAAAAGTCTGCAAAGTTGGGGTACCACCCTACAGCATGGAGTATATCCTTAAACAAATGACTACTGACTGTTACTATCTCGGTCACAGCTCACTGGGAAGCAAAAGATAGAGATAGCAGCACGCCCTCCCTCACTACCACACCCAGTAACCTCCCTTGTTACTACACTCAGGAATGTTTTGCCCCCTCTTAATAATCTTGAGCTGAGTGGATTTGCAGGTCCTAATATCCAAGGAAATGCAACTCATAAGGGTACCATTACCCTTATTACCTGAGGCAGGCTAGGCAGTCAAGGCAGTGACCACGTACGTCCTCAGGATGTGCCAACCACCGTGACCACGCAGTTGACACAATAAGCCTCAGCATTTGCAGCAAACAGCTCATTCCAGCAAAGCTATCTTCAGTAGGGGCTTTCCCCTCTAGAGACTGTGCACCTCGACTTTACCTGTCCTCAGACTGACCCTTTGCTCATTTTAATAGCTAAAAACATACCCCTGGGTGGAGATTTAAGATACTAATGAGACATAAAATATATGAATAAGCATGTACAGCCACTACACACGTGCACCCAGAACAACCTCACTAGCAACACTTCACCTACTTATGTACAATCATGTAAGACTCCCACAAAGGGAGCCTCTGTGGTGCTGATCTGTGCTGTCTCATCCTTATGAGCAGCCTGTCCTGAACTCTCTCTCTCTCTCTCTCAGGGTGTACTGTCTATTCTGCACTTAACTTTTGATGTATTCTTTTTCTCTTGCAGTACTCCGTGCTGCACTTCTTTTGCTGTGTGTCTTTTGTTTAAATTCTCTTAAACCGAGAGGACAAGAACCAAGGTATCACATCAGGCGTCAGCATTTTGTTGGAAGCTGAGATACTCCCTGGCCATGGGAAGCTCCCCATACCTTGTGACCATCAAGCAGAAAACAAGAATCCCTCTACTCTTTTTTGATGAATTGAGATGACTGATATGAATTCTCAGTCGGAAGTGGGTTGCTGCTTCCTCACGCAGGCAAAGAGAACTACCCGGGCACTGGGCATTCACAGGTGCACCTCCTTGCATTCCAGCAGTCCCAGTTCACCCACACCTTGGCACTCCAGTACAGACACGATACCAAGGTCTCAGGTCCTATGAGAATGACGGTTTGGGTCACCTCAACAGTGATACAAATTGTATATCTGCAGTGGTGGCAGAGGCCAGGGGAGCATGGCGTTAGAGCAGTAAGTTAACTCACAATTCAGACTTCAGAGTCAGCTCTGGAAGCGGGGGCTACAGCAGCTCGTTATATGGGATTTTGTTGCTTCTCTCCCCCCACTGACTCTCCATATACAAAGAGCACTGGGGTAGCTAACATCTTACGTTTCAGGTGTTACTGAACCAACATCATCCCATATCACACAGTAGGTGATGGGATATTGTTGAGCTCTTGTTTTGGGGACAAGTGATTTTCTCCTGGACTGGACAAAAGATGTTTTAAAAATCCTAACAGACACAAGCGTCCCTCGTTGCCCTTCAGTCCTGCCCTGGCCTCTCCCCTGCCTTCTCCCCAGCCCTGCTGCTGGCCGCTCTCCCATCTTCCAGAATCCAGGTGAGTCTGCCTGGTGGGAGACCCTGGCAGGACTTGACGGGTAGAAGGAACAAGGCCACTTAATCTCCTGCCTCCTCTGGCCAGGCCACAGGGGATGAGGGCAGCCCCTCCTGCCACCCCCAGCTGGACAGCCCTGGCAGGAGCTGCACCTCCCCTTTGCCCCTCAGGCCATGAGGTCACGGCCTCTTCTTCAGGAGTCCAGCATACCCATTCTTTCTGCAAACCTGACCTTGAGTACACAATCTCTTTCTTTCTTGAGAAAGACTAGGCCGCGCAATAAAGATGGAAAATAGTCACCACCCGATGCTCAGAGATGTTCTTTACATGGCCATTTCAGGAGGAAAAACATAGAATAACCTAAATATCAACCAAAGGGGAAAGCTGATGACAGCCTACCCACATACAACATAAGGCTGCACAGATTTTTAAATGACACAGAAATACACCCATAAGTCTCCAGATGTGAGCCCCTGAGGGACAGCAGGTCACAGCTGCTCACCTGGAGTATCCAGGGCAACCGGGTGAGGCTGGGGACACGCGGCTTCAGTGCGTTCCGCCAAGGAGCCATGGGGTTCTGAGAGGCAGGGCTGCCCACAGAGCCGCTGTGACCAGAGGGGTTCTGCGGGGGGTACAGGGAGGTGCCATTCGACTCATCAAACCGCTAAAATTTGTTCATAGAAAGGATTTGATTAAATAATCTCTAGAGCTTCCTCTGATGGAAATTCCATGATCAGGCAGTTTCCCGGCTGGATAGGATGCAGTCGTGAACTGCCGCAAGGAAAGCCTGGGGGAACCGCCGGGTGGAAAGCGTGAGAAACCCCACTGATTTCTTCCAGGCACAGAATATCAGCTAATTTTGAAAGAAAAACTGTTTTTTTTTTTCTAATTTTAACAAAGAGGGACTTCTGGGGAAAACTGAAATGCATAAAATGCTTTCTTTTTATGAAGCTTAGATGAGTTCCTAACTTTAGGAAGATTAAGATGTATCAATGGTTTGATTTACTCAACAAATTACCGTGCTTGGAACATTACATTTAAATGGAACTTATTCATGCCATAATTACAGACTGACTAATTAAATTTATTTGTGAGTGCTTTCTCATTTCCCAAAGTAAAGTATAAATTGGTAGATGTGAAGAAATCCAGTTCTTGGGTCGCTTCCGTTAATTTAAAAAGAAATAGAAGACATCGCACCAAGCCTGCAGTAAATCTCACACTCCTCAAACGTTTCGGAGCACACACTGAGTCCCAGGGGCCCAGGGCGCGCAGGGACCTCTCCTGATGGTGACTTTCCTTCTCTGGCGAGCCCTGCCTCACACAAACAGCTCGTGTGAAGTGCCAGCAGGGAGACAGAGGGGCTTGGATTTAGGAAAGGCTTTGGGGGAGTGACTCTTGAGGGTGGGGTTGGCACAGGGAGATGCACCATACCTGAAAGTGGAGTGGACCTGGCCTTTGGGGAGGCGGCAGGTGCCGACAGACAGAGTCAGAGTGTTTTGGGCACAGTGTGTTCCTCCAGGTCATGCTGACTCACACACACATCCCTGGCTGGTACCAGAGCACATGGGCACTGGCTGGGTGACCTGCAGAGGTCACAACCTCCACCCTGACCTCGATCCCTCGAGAGCTCCCACAGGACACCACGGTCAGGGAGATCACCAGGGGCATCTACCCCGAAAGGAAGGAGACCAAGGGGAAGGAAAGGAGTCATCTGTGCCCCTGAGAGCCACAGGGTCCTGGTGCTCCTGCACCCCCTCTCCCCAGGGCTGCAGTAACTCCCCCGCTGTCACCTGGGCCGGGAACCCTCACAGCACGCATATGTCCCACACCGTCCATCCTCACCCCATTTCTCACACAACTGTTACCTTGTGCTCCAAAACCTGAGCCTACCATGAAGGTGCCGCCCCAGGCCCACAGCCGCCCTCCTCTCCAGGCACCGTCAGCCACCGACCTGCTCCAGGACACCTGTGTAGGGGGCCTGGCTCAGAAAATGTCACCTGGGAGATGGAAGTGAGGACTGAAGTAATTTCCAACCCCCACCCACTCGCTAGGAGGCAGTTTCCTCACCGCCGCCGCCGCCCTGCATCCCCCAGACAAAGTCTTGCTCTGCTGCCCAGGAAGCACTTTCTATTATAGAGAAGAGAACCCTTGAAAGTCCCAGGCTTCCCCCAGGAGCCTGGAACTCCCCTCTGCCCAGGCATCCCGCCCTCCATCCCCCAGGAGCGAGTCCCTGTGGCCTAGCAGGGGTAGAGAGGCAGGCTCAGGTCCTCCGTGATGGCCCCGAGGCCTGGGAGTCCCAGGTCCTGGTTTTTAATCTCTGGACAAATGGCACTCACGTTGCCCTGGCTTGCTCTCTCGTGCTCAGGAATTATTAATATCTGCATAGCATTGCTTGCCTGTAAGAATGTGTCTTCCTGTTCTAAAAGAATTTTTACGTGAATATTTCATGTGATAGTGTTGTATAGTATTCTAAGTCACTTTTCTTTTTTCTCATTAGAATACCATGTAGCATAGAAACTCGTCCATATATAAGAAATTGATCTTAGCTTTTAATGAGGGGATTTTTAAAAACAATGCAGTGTGCTGGGTATTTGTCAAGAAAACATTACATCTAACACAATGCCTTCAGATAGGTTTAAGCTCTTGCCCTTCCCTTTATTCAGCTTCCCTGTGAACCTCAGTCACAGCTCCGGTTCTCATTTCCTTTTGCCTCTGAGCCTTTGTGGAGACACCATCCTGCGTCGTCCCAGCACTAAGCATCCAGAGTTGCTCAGCTTCCCTCAGGCACTCTGGAATCCACCGGGTCCGGCCCCTAGGATGATCAGCACAGGGCCAATGGAGAAGAAATGAGCAACGCTGCTGGCTGGGAGCGCTGGGGAACAGAGAAGGGCCTCCCTACCATGCTGGGGCCTAAGAGAACCAGAAAAGACGCTCAGATTGAGGGGAGACCCCCTCGCCTCCTTTAATGTCACCTCCTCCCTCCCCACCTTCCAGATGGGAAGGAGGGTGAAGGGAAAAAAAAAATGAAATAAAATACCAAAGATCTGGGAAAATGACTCCCTTTAGATCCCAGTGTCTCTGCTATCTGTTAACCCTGAAATGAATGTTAATCCTGCCGGCTGGAGCCCAGCACTGGTTCACGCCCCCACGTTTCCACAGACCAGGCTCCCTCCTGGAAACCTCTCTGCCAACAAACAGCTTGCTGCTTTTGTCTTGTCTCTGTAAGCCCCTCCCCTGCTGGTTCCTGTTCACACTGCATATGAATTAGCAAATCAATGAAGCCCAAAGATTGTAAGGTTGGATGTCCAGCAAATGGACGACAGTTCCGCCTCTGTTTCCCATTTAGCACTGTAACCCTATAAAAGGGGCGAGAAGCTGCAGCTCCACGAGCTCAGCGAATGAGGCCGTACAGTCCCCTGCAGCTCCCAGCCAAATAAAAGCCACTTCTTTCCACAGTTCAGTGTTCAAGAGGTTTATTCCCCACCACTCCTGCTTCAAGATGAGCTTTGGAGGACAGAGGAACTGCACAATGCAGTGTGAAGTACATCCCTGGCCCAGGAACAGGGCAATTTCAGGGAATTCTATGAAGGAGGTGCAGGCGTGGCTGAGAATGGCAGCCTCCAGAGAAGAAGGCCGAGCTCAGTCCCACCTGGGCCGACACAGGGAGGGGAGGGTGTGCCTCAGCCCCTCACTGATATCAGGTTTGGTTAGATGTGTAAAGTCCCTTCTGCTGCCAACAGTCTATCTGCCCCAGCTCCTGGGGATATTCCAGAACAAACCAGGGAACACCAAGCTGCAAAGTGACGAAGACAAGGCCAGGAACCCCAGGCAGCAGCTCCTCCTCCCAGCACCCCCACTTCCTTAAGTCTGCCTGGGTAGGACTCTGAAATCTCCATGGACCTGGCCTGTGGCCACCACAGCCTACTTTGTTGACATGCAGTGGTTCTCTTTTGGAAATTGGCAACATGGGGGTGTGGTGATTCACACCTGTAATCCCAGCACTTTGGGAGGCCAAGGCAGCCTGATCACCTGAGGTCAGGAGTTTGAGACCAGCCTGGCCAATAAGGTGAAACCCCGTCTCTACTGAAAATACAAAAACTAGATGGGCGTGGTGGTGCGTGCCTGTAATCCCAGCTACTCAGCAGGCTGAGGCACGAGAATGACAGTCACTTGAATCCCGAGAGGCGGATGTTGAAGTGACCTGAGAATGCACCAATGCACTCTAGTCTAGGTGATGGCAAGACTATATCTCAGAAAAAAAAAAAAAGAAAGAAAAGAAAAGAAATTGGCAACATGGACAGCTGAGGACAATGGCATTGGTATAACTGCTTCTGTCCCAAAATTTCCTCCCAAAAGATAGAAAAAAACAAGAAAGGAAAAGTAAAATCTACACAAACTGATGCCTTCCACATGATTTGAAGGTAGAGAACACCAAAAATGCAAAATACCTGAGCTGAAAAGAGGAAATACCACCAAATCCCCAGTCTGCTCTCTCTCTCACTGCTGTCCCAGCCACAAAGCTTTACCGCAAATAGAAAGCCCTAAGAGAAGACAGAGCAGGTGCTGAGGTGATGAGAAGGTCCACCAGGAGCGGCCGGGGGAACAGGGCCGTGGGAGGTGCTGTGGGAGGGGCAAGAGCACCAGAAGGGCCCATCTGGGAACATGCAGCCTTGGGGAGGAAAAAGCAACCAGGAAGAGAAAGCTCCTTTGGGCAATCGTGGTCAAGTAGCAAAGGAAGTAAAAGTGGGGTTCTGCAAGGCAGGAGTCCGAGCACTGTGCTCTGCCCACAGAAGAGCACCAGGAATCCTGAGAAACACAGGCAAGTCCCACGGCATGAAATGAACAAGAGGAAAGCGAAGTCACAGCTACAGAGCCAATGCAAACGCTAGCGGGAGCGGAAATGTCACCCACATCAGCTGAGGAAAATCCCTGCTGAAAATAACCGTGAAGCATGTAGGAGAAAACTGCAAGCCCACACTTCACATGAATTCGCCACGCCCAGGCGAGCATTAAAAGTGAATGAATTCACCATGCTCAAGCCTCAAGCAAGCATTAAAAATACAACCCACCTTAAATCAGACATTTGAAAACAGAAACAGGCAAATAACAGGGAGAAATAAAAAGCTGACTGAACGCAAGGACGACGTAACAAAGTTTTCTCAGAAATAAGGGGTTGTTTAGTGGGTCCAAAGAATACGGTTAGTTAGAAGTAGTAAGTTCTAGTGTTCGATAGCACTCTAGGCAATTATAATTAACAATAACTTACTGTACACTTTAAAAAACTGGAAGAAAGGACTTGGAATGTTCCCAAAACAAACAATGATAAACGTTTGAGGTTACAGGTATCCCAACTGCCCTGATTTCATCATTACATATTGTACTACTGCATCAAAATATCACACGTCCCCATAAATATGCAGCAACCATTATGTACTCAGAGAAATCATTTTACAAAAGAAATGAGAAATAAAGTAAAAGATGCCCAAAACACAAGATGAAAATGAAAATATAACAAGGGTCACTAAATAAGATATCCAAGCAAGTGAGAGAACAAAAATGAATAAGTAAATAAATTAAAAGTTCAGAGACAGCAGTGGAAATGAAACACAGGCAATGAAGGAACAGTATTTGTTTACTGAGTCTCTAGCGAAGAAAAACAGAATAGTGGAGTGAAGCTAATGTTTAAAATTAAAATCTCTGATATACATTCTAATGACACTATGAGATTTTAAGGAAGAAAATGAAATCATCACAGCCGCTGGCAAAACAATCAAACTGACATCAGGTCTTCCAAAACCAACATATAAACAAAATAACAATGGAGCTGCGTTTTTAAAAATAAGTCAATGAAAAAAGTGTAAACCAAGGACTCCAATCCAGCCAATTTACAAAGAATAGTTTGTTTGGCTCCTGGTTCTGCAGCCTATGCATGTGGAGGCACACGCCAACACCCACTCAGCGTCCGGTGAGGGCCTCAGGCTGCTCCCACTTGTTTGGGACCCAAGGCTTGCTGAGGTCACGTGGCAAGAGAAGACGGGAGAGAGTCGGAGGCACCTGGCTCTTTTAACAGCTCTTGCAGGGACTAACGCAGTGAGAACTGATTACCACAAAGATGGCACCATGCCATTCAGAAGGGATCTGCCCCCATGATCCAAACACCTCCCACCAGGCCCCACCTCCAACACTGGGCTCAAATTTCAACACAAGGCTTGAAGGGGACGAATACCCATACCGTAACCATCAGTAACTTCTGTAAAGTAGAAATACTTTTAAATACAAAAACCTCTTTGCTGCCAATGCAATCAAGCCAGAAAATTACTAAGAAAAACAAAAAACAGAAAGGTCCTTCTATAGGGAAAGTTAAAGATGTTCAATTAAAATAATTCTTGTGGAAAACAGAAATTACAATTTTTAAAGAATGATGAAAATACTACGTATCAAAATATAAGGGATGCATTTAAAGCAGTAATCAGAGGAAAATCATTGCACTACACACATTTGGTAACAACACTGAAAAAAAATATTAAATTTCCAACTCTAAAAACTAGAAAAAGAACAAAGCCCACCAAATAAAGGGGGGAGATAATGAAGTTAAAGCAGAAATTAATGATAGAGAATACAAAAGCAGTACAATAATTAACAAACCGACTCCCAGTTGCTGTTTTGAAAAAAATTAACAAGATGTACAAACCACAATCTAACTTGATTAAGGGGAAATCGGGGAGAAAGCACAAATATTCAAAGTAAGAAAGGACAATAATAAAATAATCATTGATAACACCATAAAAACCCTAGAAGAAAATCCAGGCAAAACCATTCAGGACATAGGCACAGGCAAGGACTTCATGACTAAACACAAAAGCAATGACAACAAAAGCCAAAATGGACAAATGGGACCTAATCAAACTCCACAGCTTCTGCACAGCAAAAGAAACAGTCACTAGAGTGAACAGGCAACCAACAGAATGGGAAAACATTTTTTCAATCTACCCATCTGACAAAGGGCTAATATCCAGAATCTACAAAGAACTAAAACAGATTTACAAGAAAAAAAAAAACAAAGAAACCCATCCAAAAGTGGGCAAACGATATGAAGACATATATGAGGCCAACAAACATATGAAAAAATGCTCATCATCACTGGTCATTAGAGAGATGCAAATCAAAACCACATTGAGATGCCATCTCACGCCAGTTAGAATGGCGATCATTAAAAAATCTGGACACAGCAGATGCTGGAGAGGATGTGGAGAAATATGAACACTTTTATACTGTTGGTGGGAGTGTAAATTAGTTCAACCACTGTGGAAGATAGTGTGGTGATTCCTCAAGGACCTAGAAATAGAAATGCCATTTGACTCAGCAATCCCATTACTGGGTGAATACCCAAAGGACTATAAATCATTCTATTATAAAGACACATGTACACACATGTTCACAGCAGCACTGTTTACAACAGCGAAGACCTGGAACCAACCCCAAATACCAATCAATGACAGACTGGACAAGGAAAATGTGGCACATATACACCATGGAATACTATGAAGCCACAAAAAATGATGAGTTCGTGTCCTTTGCAGGGACATGGATGAACCTGGAAACCATCATTCTCAGCAAACTGACACAAGAACAGAAAATCAACCACCACATGTTCTCACTCATAGGTGGGTGTTGAACAATGAGAACACAGGGACACAGGGAGGGGAGCATCACATACTGGGGTCTGTTGGCGGGGGCTAAGGGAGGGAGAGTGGGGAGATGGGGAGGTCAGGGAGAGATAACATGCAGAGAAATGCCAGATGTGACAGGGGAATGGAGGCAGCAAACCACATTGCCATGTATGTACCTATGCAACAATCCTGCATGATCTGCACATGTACCCCAGAACCTAAAGTACAATTTAAAAAAAAAGTATTTTGTATGCAAATAAAGTTGATTTTTAACTAAAATAATAATAATAAAAATAAAATAATCATTGAAACAAGTAAAATTTAAATCATAAATGACTAATTTGGAAAATTCTGTGAAAATAAATTTTAAAACCTAGGTGAAATGGACAGTTCCCTAGAGAAATGCAGATCACCAATATTGACCCCATCTGATTTAGAAAGCTTAAACAGACCTATTTTCAAAGAAAATAGAAAGTTATTAAAGAAATAACTAGCCCACTCCCAAAAAGAACCAGGCCAAGATGGTCTCACAGGATAATTGTACCAAGCCCTCAAAAACAAAATAGAATGATCTATAAATTATTTCATATTATGGAAAAGAAGGTAGATTTTCCTAACTCCTCTTATGAAGCAAGTGTGACACTGATACCTAAACCAGGTAAAGACTCATTAAAAAAAGAGTACTACAGAAAAGTATTACTCATGAATATTAATTACTCATGAATATCAATGTCAAATTGTAAATGAAACATTAGCAAAAAGACCACATTAAGAAAATAATAAATCAAAAAAAGAGAAAAAAAAGAAAATAAATCATAAAAAAGTTAATTCATTCCAGAATTCAAGGTTGGTTCAATATTAGGAAATTCATTAGTACTGTACACTCTATTAATAGATCTAAGAGAAAAATAATATGATGATCTCTGTAAATACTGCGGAGAAATCTTTGTCAATTTTCAACACTCATTCATGCTTAAAACACTCAAGAAAATAGGAATTAGTGGATACTTTGTTAATGTGATATAAAAAATACATATTACATATACCTAATCCTAAAGCCAGTATCATATTTCATAGGGAAACGCTAAAGGCATTTCCACTATGACCAGCGTGTCAGTCTCCAAGGCAACCCCAACACTTGGAGATGTTCTAGAAGAATTCTGTGATCAAGCATGCAGCTGCACATCTATCATTCATCACGGCAATGAAGTAAGGACACACAGCCAGATCATAAGGAGAAAAGATGACGGTAGAGTCCACGTGAGAACAGATCCTTATGAGGTTTCCTTCACGCTCTCCCTCCCGTGGGGGGCTCACAGAGTGCACACTCTTTCCCCAGCAATGAAAATGTGGCAACATGTGTGTGATGTTCCTGCCCAGGGAAGACCATTAGAGACTCAGGTTTTTATTGGGATCTGATCACATAAACATCCTCTGTCTAACATATACCAAAATTCCAGACTCCCAGAAAGAAAGCAGGTGGTTAGCATAAACCAAATTGTTTACATATACAGTCTAGGCACAGTAAACTATCCTTCTCAGTTAGATAATGGTGGGAATACTTCTGACATTTGAGTTCCCAGATGCCAGCCAAGGACTAAACTGGCAAGTAGACCTTTCTAAGGATAGCAGGTACAGGCCTGCTGTGTTTACTCTTTACTTCTGCTACTATTTAACATTAGACAGGGATATCAACTAAGGCTCTATTAACTTACAAAAACGAAAGACCTCTGTATACACAAAAAATAAACAGCAGAGAACTTACTTGCAAAGAAAGCCACATGCATAATATCAACAAAGATTATTTTATAATACATTTAACAAGAAATGTGCAAAATTTATACAGCACAATTTTAAAACATTCCTAAAAGACACAGAAGTAGACTTGATCAAATAAAAAGACATATCCTGTTCTGACATTAATTAACAATGTAAGACGGCAGCTGTTCCCATGTTAATGCATGAAGTGAATGCAATCTTGATCAAAATGTCAGCAAGCTATCTCATAAATCAGTTAGACAAGTTGATACTAGTGTTCACAAGAAAAAAGAAGTATGTAAGAAGATCCCAAAACGCTGAAAAGGAAAAACTAAAAAGCGGACATAACTAGCTCTCCCCGACACTAAAACATGTTATAAAGCCTCAAACAATTTGGTGCTGGTCCATTAATAGACAAATAGACATGTAATATAATAGGATGTTCAGAAACAGGACCAAGGACATATGAAAAGTTAATACGGGATAAAATTGATATCTCAAGTCACTGGAGTCCAAGTGTCCTGTTTAATAAGCGGTGCTGGGACAGACAGGTCATCATTTGGAAAAATAATATAAAATTAGATTCTATATTTCACACTATATGCAAGAAAAAAACCCAAATGTGTTAGAGATTTAAATGTAAAATAAGACAGCATATAAGTAATGGCTGATTTTCTATTTAGCCTTTCTATATAAAACTGAAAATCCAGAGATATAACTAGTAAATTTGTCTACCTAAAAGTGTTTTAAAATTACATGACCAAAACACACACACACACACACACACACACACACTATAAAAAGTCACAAAACTAGCCAGGAGTAAATAATCGCAGTCTATACCACAAAGAGCTAACATCCCTAATAAATGAAAATAATCGCAGTCTATACCACAAAGAGCTGACATCCCTAATAAATGAAAATAATTGCAGTCTATACCACAAAGAGCTTACATCCCTAATAAATGAAAATAATCGCAGTCTATACCACAAAGAGCTGACATCCCTAATAAATGAAAATAATCGCAGTCTATACCACAAAGAGCTGACATCCCTAATAAATGAAGAACCCTTGAACGCTTTGAAACAAAGACTCAATAGAAAAACAGGAAGTTGACATGAATGCACAATTAACAAAAGGATCTGAAAATGGCCTTCAAACACACAAAAAAGTTCAAAGTCACTTATCATTAAGGTAATGCACATGAAAACAGCACTGAGATACCATTTTCATAAAACTGACAAAATGAAAAATTATGACATCACATTCTGTCAGGCAGACTAGAAAAATTACCACGCTCTCAAAATGCCAGTGGGAGGATAACCCAGCACGACTCT
Source organism: Saguinus oedipus (assembly GCA_031835075.1). Lineage (NCBI taxonomy): Eukaryota > Metazoa > Chordata > Mammalia > Primates > Cebidae > Saguinus > Saguinus oedipus. The sequence goes on from CM063174.1 coordinate 21,019,356, forward strand.
TGCAGAGGGAAATCTGGCAATAAAGAGTAAAACAGGCACTTCTTTGACTCCGCAATCTTACATCTAGAAATATACCCTGAAAGTGCACCTCCAACAGTACAGAAGCATTCACTGCAGCGCTGTTTGTAATTACAGAAGACTGGAGACAATCTAAATGCCTCTATGTAGAAGGAAGGTTGAATAAACTATGACACAGTCACAAAATGAGGTACTATGTAGTGACAAAAAAGAATGGGGAAGATTTCCGTGAAATGATTACGAGTAATTTCCAGGACATACCATTAAGCTTATAAAAAGCAAAACGTGGAAGATTATCTGCACTATGTTATTCTTCAGGTAATGAAGAAGGGGATACAAAATAAACATCTGTTGTGCTTATTTATGTAAAAGAAATACAAGGCGGATACATCAGCTACTTAGAGGAGAGATCTGGGTCAGCTAGAAAGACAGGTGAAGAACAGGATAGTAAGCATGAGGAGAGAGTGATACTTCCCTGCATATGCATTTCTGTAGAGCTTTGATTCTTAGAACCATGGTAATGCTTTAAATATCCCATCTTAGTCCATTTATGATGCAATAAAGAAATGGTAATTTACAAAGATAGGAACAGCCTGCAGGCAACATGGCAAAATCCTCTCTCTACAAAAATTAGCCAGGTGTGGTAGTATGAGCCTGCAGTCCCAGCTACATGGGAGGCAGAGGGGGGAGGATTCCTTGAACCTGGAGAGGTTGAGGCTGCGGTGATGGCGGCTCTGCGCTCTAGCCTGGGCAATAGAATGAGACCCTGTCTCAAAGAGAAAAGAGGTTTATTTCGTACACAGTTCTCCAGGCTGTACGACAAGCACGGCACCAGCATCTGCATGTGGTGAGGGCCTCTGGCTGCTTCCCCTCATAGTGGAAAGCTGGTGTGCAGAGATCACATGGCTGGAGCAGAAGTGAGGGGAAAACAAGAGAGAAGGGTGCCAGGCTCTTTCAACAACCAGGTCTCTTAGGAAGTAATAGAGTGAGAATTCATTCATTACCATGAGGATGGCATTAAGCCATTCTCAGAAGATCCACGCCCATGACCCAAACACCTTCCATGAAGCCCCACCTTCAATACTAGAGATCAGATTTCAACATGAGATTCGGAGGGGACAAGTATCCAAATTATAGCAATCCCAGCCCAAATAACTGCATTACAAATAAATAACATAAACACACTGAAGGCTAATCTAAGAAATTTCAGAAAGACTTATTTGGACAGGCTACTGTAAGACTAAAGACAAAAAGAAGTCTACACAAATACTGTAGTTGAGTTAGTAAATCTATCTCTCACAAAGATATCAGTTAGCAATTCTCTAACTACTTTAGGTGTATGCTAGGAATTGAACAAATAAGTGAGTATATATTGCAGGTAATGAGACCAAGAGGCAAATCTTACGGTGTTGGATTGGAATTCAAGAAATCAATATGAGCTGAAGGTTTTAAACATATAGATGAATAAATTAATACAGATACAGATATAGACGTTTGGGTGTGGGTATACATACACATATGCCCAACTATGCTGACTGCAGAAGCCTAGAATCAGTGACATCTAAATTGCAACATGCACACCAAGCATCCAGATTCTGATTTCTAAACACAATTCCCCAATATAAGGCATGAGAAATCTTTTGAGAGGCAGCTGATTCCAGGGTAAGAGCAGGCAAAATGCAAATTTATTCAAGAACATTTTGTGATGTGAGAAAATGAAAAAATGATTGAAAATTGATGAGGATGTGTTAAAAGAAGACAGGAGCCAAGTGGACACCGAAGCTGTTCCCAATGGTCAAAATCAAAATAATCTGACAAAATAAATAACTAACAGTACCGGCTTACAACACACAGAATAAAATAAACATCCACAAACTTTTACAAATACAAATAAACAAATAAAGGAGAAGGATAGCTCTTCCTTGCAGATGAGCCCCAGTTAATAAATGTATTAATAGAAGCCATAAGGACAATATAAAATCACCATCAGGCAAACTCTACAGTCATAATGATCAGAGGCAAAGAGCTACTGACAAATGCTAAAGTTAGTAAGAAAATGTTTGAGGAGAAACGCAGTGTTAGCATAGTCTCAGTATTTCCCAGAGCTTCACTTTATAACAGAGAAAGCTGGCAGACACCACGTGAGCCAAGTGATGATGTTAACAAAATCAGTAGCAGGACATGCCGATGTTTGCACCCCGATATGATTAGTAAGGGCACATCACCTCTGTCATCTCGCCACAACTGCAACAGCCTCCAAAGTGTCACGAGGAAACATGACAAACCCAAACTGGGAGATCTCTACAAGGTAACTGACCAACACTTTCCAAATGTGTGAAGAAGACTAAAGAATTTAGAGAAAATTCAAGATACACAGCAACTAAATGAACTGTGGGATTCCGGAGAGAATACTGAACAGAAAGAAAAGTCATTAGGAAAAGACTGAAGAAACTGAATGGTATTTGTTGTTTTACTAATATTCTACTAACGTTAATTTTCTTGTTTTGATAATTTTATCATGGTTGTATAAATTTTAACTTTAGGGGAAGTTGGGTGATGGGTAAATGTGGTCCCTCTACTTTTTTTACATTTCTGTAAGTCTAAAATTATTTCAAAAGAAAAAAATCTCCGTTTCCTTGTTTTTTTATAAAAATCATTTCAAGGGAAAGAAAGAAAAGATTAGATATATTAAATACATCATGTTAAAAATGTTATCCATTATTCCCAAAATATGATAATCTGAAAGTCTTGCTTCCTCTCATTCATGATAAACTATTTCTCCATGTGTTCTGCAGTTTTAGATTGTGAGCTCACATCTATTGGTTCTGTCTATAGGAATACTGAATAGAGATTTCCCTGATGCTGCTAAATCCTTGTTACAAGAAGAGACTGCTACAACCTGAAAGAAAGTGGGGTCAAAACTGCTATGAAAATCTTCACATACTGTATTTAATGTGCCCATCAGGCAAGATCAAGACATTTTCTAAAGACGAGCTGGTACTCTTCTATGAGATGGCCTCATAGAATGAGCTAGAGAAGAGTCCCTCCTCTTCTGATACCAAACCTAGCAGAGACACAACAAAAAAGAGAAAATTTCAGGCCAATATCCTTGATGAACATAGATGCAAAAATCCTCAATAAAATACTAGCAAACTGAATCCAGCAGCTCATCAAAAAGCTAATCCATTATGATTAGGCTCTATCTCTTGGATGCAAGTTTGGTTCAACAGATGCAAATCAATAAATGTGATTCACCACATAAACAGAATTAAAGGCAAAAACCACATGATGGTTGCCATAGATGCCGAAAAGACTTTTGATAAAATTCAACATCCCTAGGCTTCAAGGGAGCATACCTTAAAATAATAAGAGCCATCTATGATAAAACCACAGCCAACATCGTACTGAATGGGCAAAAGCAGGAACCATTCCCTTTGAGAACTGGAAAAAGACAAGGATGCTGTCTCTCATCACTTCTATTCAACGTAGTACTCGAAGTCCTAGCCAGAGCAATCAGGCAAGAGAAAGAAATAAAAGACATTCAAACAGGAAGAGAAGAAGTCAAACTCTCTCTCTTCACAGACAATATGGTTTTACACCTAGAAAACCCCATAGTCTTGGCCCAAAAGCTACTTCAGCTGATAAAACAACTCCAGCAAAATTTAAGGATACAAAAATCAATGGCCAAAAATTGGTAGCATTTCTAAACGCCAACAACATACAAGCCAAATCAGGAATGCAATCCCATTTACAACAGCTACAGAAAAAATACAATATCTAGAAATATAGCCAACCAGAGAGGTGAAATAGCTCTGCAAACCACCGCTGAAAGAAATCAGAGATGACACAAACAAATGGAAAAACTTTCCATGCTCATTGATAAGAAGAATCAACATCATTAAAACAGCCATAATGCCCAAAGCAATCTACAGATTCAATGCTTTTCATATAAAATTACCAATGATATTCATCACTGAATTTTTTTAAAACTATTGCAAAATATATATGGAACCAAAAAAAAAAAAAAAATCCCAAATAGACAAGGAAATTTAAAGCAAAAAGAACAAAGCTGGAGGCGTCACATTACCCAGCTTCAAACTTTTACTACATTACTACAGTAACCAAAACAGCACGGTAGTGGTACAAAAACAGACACATGAACCAATGGAACAGAGTAGAGGAAATGAAGCCACACACCTACAACTAATGGATCTTTGACAAAATCAAGAAAAACAAGCAATGGGAAAGGGCTCCCTACTAAATAAATGGCACTGGGATAACTGCCTAGCCATATTCAGAAGTTGAAACTGGACCCCTTCCTTCCATTACATACAAAAATCAACTTAAGATGGATTAAAGATTTAAATGTGAAACCTAAAACTATAAAAAAAACCCTAGACGAAAACCTAGGAAGTACCATTTTAGACATAGACCCTGGCAAAGATTTCATGACAAAGACCCGGAAAGCAATTACAACGAAAAAAAAAAGCTGACAAACAGGGTCTCATTAAACTAAGGAGCTTCTGCATAACAAAGGAAACTCACCACAGTAAACAGACAACCAAAGGAATGGGAGGAAATTTTTGTAAACTATGTATCTGACAAAGGCCTAATATTCAGAATCTAAGACACGTAAACAAATTTACAAGCAAAAAACAAACAACCCTGTTAAGATATGGGCAAAGGACATGAACAGACATTTCTCAAAAGAAGACATACGCATGGCCAACGAGCATATGAACAAATGCTCAACATGGCCAAGCATTAGAGAAATGCAAATCAAAACCAGTATGAGATACCATCTCAGGCCAGTCAGAATGGTTATTAAAAAGTGACAAAGTAACAGATGTTGGTGAGGTTGCAGAGAAAAGAGAACACTTCTACACTGCTGGTGGGAGTATAAATCAGTTCAGCCAATGTGGAAAGCAGTTTGGAGATTCCTCAAAGAATACCATTCAATCCAGCAATCTCATTACCATATATATACTCAAAGGAATATAAATCATTCTACCACAAAGACATGCATGCATATTTTCATCATATCACTATTCACAATAGTAACGACCTGGAACCAACCTAAATACCCATCCACAGGGGACTGAATAAAGAAAATGTAGTACATATCATGGAATACGATGCAGCCATAAAAAAAAATGAAACCATGTCCTTTGCAGCAACATCAATGCAGTTGGGGGCCATTATCCTTAGCAAAGTAACACAGGAACAGAAAACCAAATACTGCATGTTTTCATTATTGTAAGTAGGAGCTAAACATAGAGTACACATGGATACAAAGAAGGGAACCACAGACACTGGAGTCTACTTGAGGGTGAAAATCAGAAAACTACGTATCGGGTCCTATGCTAATTACCTGAGTGACGAAATAATCTGTAAACCAAATCCCCATGACATGCAGTTTACCCCCTGCACATATACCCCTGAACCCAAAATGCAAATTGGAAAGAAAAGAAAGACATTTCCTGCCTAACAGTTTCATTCTAATTTTTCTTCTTTTAAGGTAAATATTTTTATATTGACATTATGTACTCCCTACATCCAAGAATCATCCAGAAATTTTTAAACATGGATTTACAGGCCACTTAACATTTCAAGTCACTATAAAACAAAAAAAAAAAGGAAAATAACATTCCTTAACAGAAGTTATTCATTAACTAACTTGAAAGCCCTTCTAAATGTACAGAAACATGTTCCATTATCCAAATTTAGACATATTCAAAAGTGATGTTGAATTTCAGGGGACAAGTTGTCTACAGTTTTCATTGCACCAGCTACTCTATGATTTGACCACATTTTCTAGAAGACAATTTGACCTCAGTAACAAAAGTCAGTGCAACATAGAAAATAGACCCAAAGGTGTCCAACTGTTTTCCAAAACATAGAACACTCCTGACCTACTGTATGTGCTTCGAGTGGGGCCTGTTTCAATGCAACATGATAGAAAAAGGGTTCGACCCAAAATGTACGCTGGAGAACTCAGGTGCAAAATGGCAGGAAAAAGGCCAGGAAGCCCTCAAAATCTGGAAGAAGTCACAGGTAGGTGTCAGATAGCAGATGCAAAATGAGAGATGAAAATCCAGGGCATGAAGACAAAGCAGGCCACTCTGAAGGGAATAGCAGCTTGGGGTAGGGGAGCTGGGTGTGTGAGATCTATGATGCCCAGAGAGTTTACCTGGGACCTCTGTACACAAATCTTATCCTTTTCTGGGCTAACAGTGAATAGTTTGAATATGAAAAGGTTGAATTATGCTTTTGAATCAAATTATTACTAAAAAACAATAATAATAATGGGCTATAGCATTTCATGAATGCCAACTAGGAGCTTAACATAGGGCTCAGTACTTCAATATGATCTTGGTTCTCACAAGCAGCATAATTAATATTAACAGACTATGCTAAGGATAAGAAAATTGAGGCTCAGAGGTATTGAATAATTTGTCTAAAATTTTATAACTAGGAAGTAGCAAAGCTGAGATCTGAACATGGATCCATCTGACGTGAAGGCCGGTGTTCTTAAACATTATGTGAACTGTAACCTGTTTGCCTCAATTGGAAGAGTCCTTCCTGGACCCAGGACCGGTGCACGGATCTCTGAGCGTGCCCACTGGAGTGCTCTCATGGCCCTGTAGTATCCATGGCCATCCATCTCCTCATTATGCCCAAGACTGGAACCAGCTATAATGAGGTCTGGTTAAGCTTGATGATGATGGTCAGACTGCTCACAGAGAGAAGGAGCAAGGTGAGGACCTGTTACATAAGGACAAGTGGGAGCAAAATGAACAGGAACATATGAGGATAAAATAACAGAGCTGAAAGCATCCAGGTCTTAAAATGGCTGGTAATAGTGATTTTCCTATTTCAAAAAGGATGGTCAGAGCATCTTGTCCAGTTGATTGTACCTTTTGGGTTGAAAAGTCTAACACTTTTCAGAAAGAGTGTTAGGCTGCCCCTCAGGGAAGCCTGGGGAAGGAAGGCATCTCAACTGTCTCCTTTAAGGTGCACCTCATGAAGACCCCATTGTTCCTCAACTCCCCACACTTTCGATAGTCAATTTGAAGAATCACTGAACATCTTGGAAAACCACAATTCATACAATGTTATAGAATAAGCAAAGTTAATGGAATAATAATAAGCTCAGCTCCCTCTTTTTTTTTTTTTTTGACAGAGCCTCACTCTGTCACCCAGCCTGGAGAACAGTGGCATGATCTTGGCTCACTGCAACCTCTGCCTCCTGCACTCAAGCAATTCTCCTGCCTCAGCCTCCCTAGTAGCCAGGACTACAGGCATGAGCCACCAAGCCTGGCTAATTTTGTATTTTTAGTAGAGACAGGATTTCACCATGTTGGCCAGACTGATCTCTAACCCCTGGCCTCGTGATCTGCCTGCCTCAGCCTCCCAAATCCCATGTCTGGGATTACAGGCATGGGCCACAGCACCCGGCCCCTCTTGATTTTCTAGACTGATGCTATGGTGTCAAGAAGATATAGTAATGATGATAGATTAACATGTTCTGCTGAGGACCCAAACAAAAAAGTGAAGGTTGAAAACTGAGGCAAGAATGCATCCTGTAGTTGTAGTCGGAAATCCTTCCTGTTGGTTTCTGTACCAAAACTGCCTCTTTCAATTAATGCCCACCTCAACATCTTTTTCAGAATTTTAATTCTTAGAAAGCAGCAACTTTGCTTGGTTGGTTTATTGACATGAGTTTCAGGCACAAATGAAACTCTTTGTTTTTTTCTGGTTGAAAACATATCATATCCCTACAGTTGCCAGGACTTTTTAAATCAAAAGAATAAAATTTTACAAAATTATGTTCCGACTTGTTAATACAAATAAAAGCAATGCTACATGTACCTGCACTATTGGATACAGGCCTAAAGGAAACAGCTAGATAAACGGTCCCAGTTTAATGCTCACATGCAGAAACTGCCTGATTCTGATCACCAGGATAGTGCATATAACAACGAATAGATGAGAAAGTGAGAAAAAAATAGCCTTTCCCAGAGTCAAGGTAACTACATCAGTATGCTCAGTTTGGTTCCCCCAATTGCATAGGTTAGCACGGATAAAAGAGAAAAATATTAAGAGGCAAATAGGGAGAGTGAAATGAGCCATAAAGAAGACACACAGAAAAAAATCAAAGAAGTCCAACATGATGTATAAATAAAATAGCCAAGAATATAAACATCACAGAGTTGTCCCCAAAGAATCATCATTACTCCCATACCCACAGTTACATGAGAAGGTGCTGGGTACTGGGTAAAAAAGAAACACAAGAATAGCTTGTATAGATTTCATAAGCTCCTGGAATAGATGCTGAGAACTGTAGCAATTTGGGAGTGCTCCAGGTGCTGCAACTATCACTCTGACCATTCTCCTTCATATTCACTGAGGATTGGAAGAGAGGTCCACACAAAAAAGCCGTACATGGATGTCTGTAGCAGCTTTATTTAAAATTGACAGAACTTGGAAGCAACCAAGATGTCCTTAAATCATGGTGGGTGAATAAATAAAGTGTGGTACATCCAGACAATGGAATGTTATTCGGAGCTATGCAAGCCATGAAAAGACAAGAAGGAAAGTTAAATTCATATTACTAAATGAAAGAGGCCAATCTGAAAAGACCACATATTCCAAATATATTCCACATATAGGACATTCTGGAAAATTCAAAACTATGGAGACAGGAATCAGATCAGTGATTTCCAGGGGTTGGGTGGAAAAGGGGATGAACAGGTGGAGCACAGAGGATCCTATGGATCAATCTTGCATGAGCTGCACACGTACCCCAGAATCTAAAGTACAATAAAAGAAAAAGAAGAAAAATATCTGTTCATGTCCTTTGCCCACGTTTTAATGCAGCTGTTTGGGTTTTTTTCCTTGTAAATTTGTTTAAGTTCCTTATACATGCTGGACATTAGACCTTTCTCAGATGCACAGTCTGCAAACATCTTTCCCATTGTGTAGGCTGTCTGTTTACTCTGTTGATAGTTCTTTTCGCTGTGCAGAAGCTCTTTACTTTAACAGATCCCATTTGTCAATTTTTGCTTTTGTTGCCATTGCTTTTAGCGCTTTGTCATGAAATCTTTGCCTGTGCCTATGTGCAGAATGGTATTGCCTAGGCTGCCTCCCAGGGTTTTGATAGTTTGGGGTTTACGTTTAAGTCTTTAATCCATCTCGAGTTGATTTCTGGATATGGTGTAATGAAGCGGTCCTATTTCAGCCTTCTGCATGTGGGTAGCCAGTTCTTCCAGCACCATTCATTGAGTAGAAGTGCCTTCCCCACTGCTTGTTTTGGTCAGCTTTGTTGAAGATCAGATGGTCATAGGTGTACAGCCCTATGTCTGGGCTCTCTACTCTGTTTCATTGGTCTATGTGACATAACTTTTATTTCTTTTTTCAATATTTCTAAGCTATGCAGTTCATCCATGAGTTTTTTCAAACTGTCACAAATCTCCAAATAATTTTTCCATTACATTTATTGAAAAAATTATCCACAGAAGTGGTCCCATGCAATTCAAATCCACAGTGTTCAAGGGTCAACAGTATGTCTTTTTTATTGTTTTTCTTTCTCTTCATTAGTATAAATTACGTTGCACAAAATAATTGATAAAACTATTATCTATGTTAGGCATATAACATAAAAGTATGACATATGTGACCATAAAAGCACAAACAAGGGAGGACAAATGGAGTTATATTGGAACATGATGACTATATTTTCCAGGAAATAAATTAGTATTAATCCAGCACAGATTGCATTAAACTAAGATGTACAGTTTAACCCTTACAGCAATCAATAATAAAATAACTCAAAAACACAGTTTTTACAAAAAAAACAAAGAAGAGAATTAAAATAGTATACAAGAGGCTGGGCGCGGTGGCTCAAGCCTGTAATCCCAGCACTTTGGGAGGCCGAGGCAGGTGGATCACGAGGTCAAGAGATCGAGACCATCCTGGTCAACATGGTGAAACCCCCGTCTCTACTGAAAATACAAAAATTTAGCTGGGCATGGTGGCGCGTGCCTGTAATCCCAGCTACTTGGGAGGCTGAGGCAGGAGAATTGCCTGAACCCAGGAGGCAGAGGGTGCGGTGAGCTGAGATCGCTCCATTGCACTCCAGCCTGGGTAACAAGAGCGAAACTTCATCTCAAAAAAAATAATAATGTTAATAAAATAAAATATTATACAAGAAAATATAATTTAACACAATAAAAAAGCAGTAAAAGATAAAGGGAGGAATAAGATACGAGATACAGTGAAAACAGCAAAGTAGCAGACATGAAGCCAAGCATATGAATAACTGTATTAAATGTGAGTGGACTGAACATTTCAATTAAAATGTAGAAATCATCAGACTGAATTTTCTCATTTTATCATCAAATTGTTATCATTTTAAAAATGATAACTCATGCAAACAGTAAACAAAAGTGGGCTGAAGTGGCAATACCAGTATCAGGCAAATAGACCCTAAGATGAAAATATTACCAGAGAAAAAAAGACATTGAGTAATGATAAGACCTCAACTCATTTGGGTAATGTAATAATTATAAAAGTACATACACTTAACCACCAATCCTCAAGTTAGGAAAAATACCCAATCCAACAATAATAGCTGAAGGCCGCAATACCCCACTCTAAATAACTGACAGAATGGTTTCACAGAATATCACTAGTAATGTGCAAGAGACAAACAGAACTATGGACAAGCAGGACAGATCTGATACTCGTAGAACACTGCACCAAACAGCAGCGGAATACGCATCACAACAGGATATTCTCCAGGACAGATCAACTGCTAGACCGCAAAACAAGTCTTAATAAAATGAAAAAGACTGAATTGTACAATGTATGTCGTGTGGCTACAACTGAATTAAATTAAAAATCAAAAGCATAAAGAAACTTGGGCAATCCCCAAATATTTGGAACCTTCAAAACATCCTTTGAAATAACCCATAAGTGAAAAAAGGAAATTGTATGAAAAATTAGAAAATATTCCTAGCTTAATAAAAATGAAAGTACATTACATGTTAAATTGAAGAAACGCAAAGAAGTGGTGCTGGGGGAATGGTCTGAGAAATCGTATCTCTCTATGTTAGTAAACCTTTCTGTTTGAGAAGGACTGGAGTTTGTAAATGAAGTCTCAAGATTTAAAAATAGTGAGTCATTCTGCAACAACAATTGTAACTGAAACAATATGTATCACTGATGTAGTCTTTTCTGTGATAACAGAAATTTTACTCAAATATTACACAAAATGAAACAGATCATCAAGGTTATACTGCCTTGTAAACTTGCTATTAAAAGTAATTTAGCTCCAAACTAAACTCATAATAAGTTGTATTTTATAGAGAATGAAATTAGAATGAGTTTACAAACCACAAAGATAATTCAAGAAAATAAGAACAGCAACCAAATAAAGAATGCTATCAGAAATATCTCAGTAGCCAAGGTAAACTTGGTTAACTTAAAATAGTCCAATTACAACCTCCACTGTTTTCCACTCAAAGAATATGAGGAAAGATTTACAGACATAGACTTTCTTCATTCACCAAATAAAATATGAAATACAAAATCAGGATGTCATATGGCAAAAGTTCTAAAATCTTACCTCCATCAGAACAAAGAGTGCTGCAAAGAACAGAAGGGTTGCCCATTCCACTCTGTGTAGAATTATCTCAAAATCATGAATGTCAGCTAAAATTAGCAACCAGATGGCACCCAGAATAGCAATCCATCCTGAAAATAAGTAAATAGACATAGAGATATAGCTCCACTGTTAACACACCGATTCATTGTTTATCTTCAATAACTGTCACACTACAAAGTGCATGTACTTAAAATGCATATAACTTGCATTTGGTAATGTGTGTACTCATGAAACCCACACTGAGCAAGATCATGCACATGCCCGTTGACCCCAGAAGTTTGTTCATTCCTATACATTCTATAGCTCCTCTTGCTCCCCTGGTCAACTCCCACACTCCCAGTAACCATTCATCTCTTTTCTTTCTCTATAGATTGCTTTACATTTCCTATAAATGCAGGTTTTCTGTAATTATACCACTGTTTTTTGTTGTTGTTTTGCGGTTTTTAAGACATCGTCTTGCTCTATCGCCCAGGCTGGGGTACGATTCGGCTCACTGCAATCTCCACCTCCCGGGCTCAAGCTGGGGAGCCCAGCCTCCCAAGTAGCTGGGATTACAGGTACATGCACAACACTCAGTTAATTTTTTGTATTTTTAGTAGATGAGGTTTCACTATATTGACCAGGCTGGCCTCAAACTCTTGGCCTCACGTGATCCACCCTCCTCAGCCTCCCAAGGTGGTGGGATTACGGGCATGCGCCACCATGCCTGGCCGGTTATATTTTTTCTCTATTTCTCAATAGACAGATCATCTAGCCCAAAAAGTCAATATTCAGCATAATCATGTTAAGAACCTTCACTGTTGGTGTATGAGTCAATAGTTCATCTTTTTCCATGTGTAGTAGTATGACAGTGTGTGGATATGTTATAATGTACATACCATTCACCTATCGACGGACACATGGATTGTTTCCAGTGTCTGGCAATTTCAAATGAACAAGTTATCAACATTCATATGCAAGTCTTTGTATGTACATATGCTTTCAGTTCCCTTGGTTAATACCTAGGAATTAGATGGTTGGATATATGACAGGTTAATACTATGTAATGTTATATGAAACAGTTATGCTTTAGGAAACTGTGAAACTATTTTCCAAAATGATTTCATTATTTTACAATCGTGCCAGCAGTGTATGAGAATTCCAGTTTTTCTACATTTCACCAAACCCTGGTCAGCCTTTTTGATTGTAGACGTTCCTGTGGATGTGCAGTGGGATCTTACTGTGGTTTCCAATTGCATTTCTCTCATGACTAATGACATTATCTTTTTTTTTTTTTTTGAGATAGAGTCTCACTCTGTCACCCAGGCTGGAGTGCAGTGATGCAATCTCATCTCACTGCAACCTCCATCTCCTGGGTTCAAGGTTCAAGGACACTCCTGCCTCAGCCTCCCAAGTAGCTGGGACTACAGGTGCACACCACCATGACCAGCTAATTTTTGTATTTTCAGTAGAGACAGGGTTTCACCATGTTGGTCAGGCTGGTCACAAACTCCTGACCTCAAATGATCCACCTGCCTCAGCTTCCCAATGTGCTAGAATTACAGGCATGAGCCACCATGCCCAGCCCAACATTGAGCATCTCTCAATGTACCTTCCATATATCTTCTTTTATAAAGTTTTTGTTTAAATGATCTGCTTATCTTTGTCTTACTGGCTAGAGCAAATGAAACCCAAAATAAGTAGAAGAAAAGAAATAATAAAGACTGGATGAGAAGAGTGGAGAGATCCAAAATTGACACCCTATCGTCAAAATTGAAAGAGCTAGAGGAGCAAGATCAAAAAAGCTCAAAACCTAGCCGAAGACAAGAAATAACTAAGATCAGAGCAGAACTGAAGGAGATAGAGACAAGAAAAACCCTTCAAAAAATCAATAAATCTAAGAGCTGGTTTTTCGAAAAGATCAACAAAATAGACAGACCACTAGCCAGACTGATAAAAAAGAAGAGAGAGAACAACCAAATAGATGCAATAAAAAACGATAAAGGGGATATCACCACAGATTCCACAGAAATTCAAACCATCATCGGAGAATACTACAAACAACTCTATGCACATAAACCAGTAAATCAGGAAGAAATGGATAAATTCCTGGACGCCTGTGTCCTCCCAAGCCTAAACCAGGAGGAAGCCGAAACTATGAATAGACCAACAACAAGGTCTGAAGTTGAGGTAGCAATTAAGAGCCTACCACACAAAAAAAGCCCAGGTCCAGATGGGTTCACAGCCGAATTCTACCAGACACACAAAGAGGATCTGGTACCATTCCATCTGAAACTATTCCAAATAATCCAAAAAGAGGGAACCCTTCCCAAATCATTTTATGAGACCAACATCATCCTGATACCAAAACCTGGCAGAGACTCCACAAGAAAAGAAAACTTCAGGCCAATATCCATGATGAACATAGATGCAAAAATCTTCAATAAAATACTGGCAAACCGATTGCAACAGCACATTAAAAAACTTATCCATCATGATCAAGTAGGATTCATCCCGGGGATGCAAGGCTGGTTCAACATACGCAAGTCTATAAATGTAATTCACCACATAAACAGAAGCAAAAACAAAAACCACATGATTATCTCAATTGATGCAGAGAAGGCATTTGACAAAATTCAACAGCCCTTTATGCTAAAAACCCTCAATAAACTTGGTATTGATGGAACATATCTCAAAGTAATAAAAGCTATTTATGACAAACCAACAGCCAATATCATACTTAATGGGCAAAAACTGGAAGCATTCCCTTTGAAATCTGGCACTAGACAAGGATGCCCTCTCTCACCACTTCTATTCAACATAGTACTGGAAGTTCTAGCCAGAGCAATCAGGCAAGAAAAAGAAATAAAGCGTATTCAAATAGGAAAGGTGGAAGCCAAATTGTCTCTATTTGCAGACGACATGATAGTATACCTAGAAGACCCCATCACCTCAGCCCAAAAGCTCCTGCAACTGATAAGCAACTTCAGCAAAGTCTCAGGATATAAAATCAATGTTCAAAAATCACAAGCATTCCTATACACCAATAACAGACTTAAAGAGAACCAAATCAAGAACGAACTGCCATTCACAATTGCTACAAAGAAAATAAAATACCTAGGAGTACAACTCACAAGGAATGTAAGGGACCTCTTTAAGGAAAACTACAAACAACTGCTCAACGAAATAAGAGAGGACACAAACAGATGGAGAAACATTCCATGTTCGTGGTTAGGAAGAATCAGTATCGTGAAAATGGCTATACTGCCCAAAGTAATTTACACAATCAATGCTATCCCCATCAAACTACCATTGAATTTCTTCACAGAACTGGAAAAAACCACCATGAATTTCATATGGAACCAAAAAAGAGCCCGCATAGCCAAGTCAATTCTAAGCAAAAAGAACACAGCAGGAGGCATCACGCTACCAGACTTCAAACTATACTACAAGGCTACAGTAATCAAAACAGCATGGTACTGGTACCAAAACAGAGATATAGACCAATGGAACAGAACAGAGGCATCGGAGGCAACACAACACATCTACAACCATATTATCTTTGATAAACCAGACAAAAACAGGCAATGGGGAAAGGATTCCCTATTTAATAAATGGTGTTGGGAAAACTGGCTAGCCATGTGCAGAAAGCAGAAACTGGACCCCTTCCTGACACCTTACACTAAAATTAACTCCAAATGGATTAAAGACTTAAACGTAAGACCTGACACCATAAAAACCCTAGAAGAAAATCTAGGCAAAACCATTCAGGACATAGGAGTAGGCAAGGACTTCATGAACAAAACACCAAAAGCATTGGCAACAAAAGCCAAAATAGACAAATGGGACCTAATCAAACTCCACAGCTTCTGCACGGCAAAACAAACAGTCACTAGAGTGAATCGGCAACCATCAGAATGGGAAAAAATCTTTGCAGTTTACGCATCTGACAAAGGGCTGATATCCAGAATTTACAAAGAACTCAAACAGATTTACAGGAAAAAAACAAACAAGCCCATTCAAAAATGGGGGAAGGATATGAACAGAAACTTTACGAAAGCAGACATACATGAGGCCAGCAAACATATGAAAAAGTGCTCATCGTCATTGGTCATTAGAGAGATGCAAATCAAAACCACATTGAGATACCATCTCACACCAGTTAGAATGGCGATCATTAAAAAATCTGGAGACAGCAGATGCTGGAGAGGATGTGGAGAAATAGGAACACTCTTACACTGTTGGTGGGAGTGTAAATTAGTTCAACCATTGTGGAAGACAGTGTGGCGATTCCTCAGGGACCTAGAAATAGAAATTCTATTTGACCCAGCAATCCCATTACTGGGTATCTATCCAAAGGACTATAAATCGTTCTACTATAAGGACACATGCACACGAATGTTCATTGCAGCACTGTTTACAATAGCAAAGACCTGGAACCAACCCAAATGACCAACGATGATAGACTGGACTGGGAAAATGTGGCACATATACACCATGGAATATTATGCAGCAATCAAAAATGATGAGTTTGTGTCCTTTGTAGGGACATGGATGAATCTGGAGAACATCATTCTCAGCAAACTGACACAAGAACAGAAAAAGAAATACCGCATATTCTCACTCATAGGTGGGTGAGAAAAATGAGAACACGTGGACACAGAGAGGCGGTCTACTATACACTGGGGACTGTTGGGGGGAATGGGGGAGGGACAGCAGGGGGGGGCCGGAGGGGATAGCCTGGGGATGAATACCAAGTGTGGGTGAAGGGGAGGAAGGCAGCAAGGCACACTGCCATGTGTGTACCTATGCAACTATCTTGCTCGTTCTGCACATGTACCCCCAAACCTATAATGCAATAAAAATTAAAAAAAAAAAAAAAAAAAGACTGGAGCAGAAATCAATGAAATAGAAAATGGAAAAACGTTAGAGAAAAGCAATGATACCAAAACCTGATTCTTTCAAAAGCTCAGTAAGATTGGTCAACGCTTAGCCTACCTAAATAGAACAAGTGAGAAAACAAAATTGCCAATATCAAGAACAAGATCCGTGGCATGACTATGGATTCTATACATTACAGGTGTGTACTAGTTTTCTAAAGCTGCCATAACAAATGATCATAAACATAGTAGCTTGAAATAACACCTATTTACTACATCATGGTTTGCAGAGGTCAGAGTATACTGGTTCACAGCAGGACGTCACAGTGTTGGCAGGGCTGCCTACCTGTCTGGAGACTCTAGGGGAGGATCAGGTGTTGACATAATCCAGTTCCCTATAGCTGTAAGACTGAGGCCCCTGTTTCCTTACTGGCTGTCACCCAAAAGCTGTGCTGAGCTTGCAGAGGCATCTACATTCCCAGGTTCATGCCTCAATTACTCCATCTTCAAAGTCAGCAAGGCCCCCTCACACTTCAAATCTCTCCCGCCTCTTCTTCTGCCACAGCTCTCTACCTGGCTCTTCCACCTTTCACTTTACTTTTAAGGGCCCGTGTGATTATATTGAATCTACCTGGATAATCCAGGAAAATTTCCCTTTATGAAGGTTTATAACCTAAACCCACCTGCAAAATTCCTTGGCTATGTAACATAACATATACAGCCATTAAAATCAGGACCTAGAGGGTGGACCCCTTTGAGGCAGAGAGGTATATATGAATTAATTTGGGAAAAATTAGCATTTTAACAATATAGGTGCTTCTGATCTATAAACACAGTATATAGCTCCAATTATTCTTATCTTCTTTCATTTTTCTAAGAATGTTTTTTATGAATACCAGCAATCTTTTGTGTAGAAATTAACAAACTGATTCTAAAATTCACGTAAGAATGCAAAGGACTAGAATAATCAATACAACTTTTATAAAAGAACAACAAAGTTTGAGAATATACATTATCTCACTTCAATATTTATTATGAAGTGACAGCAATAAAAACTATGATACTGCATCAAAATAAATTGATCAATGATGAATCCAAAAATATACCCATATATTTATGGTCGATTAATTTTTTACAAAGATTCAATGGTGATTTAATACAGAAGGAGAAGTCTTTTCCACATATGGTGCTGGAACAGTTGGATATCCACATGCAAACGAACTTTTACTTCAATCTGTTCATTAATCATATACAAAATTTAATACAAATGGATTACAGTCCTAAATGTAAAACATAACTATAAAACTTCTGGAAGAAAATATAGGAAGAAATCTCTGTGATCCTGAGTTAAAGGTTTTATTAGGTATAATATTGCAAACATAATTATGAAAATTAAAAAATCCCATTAATTGGACTTTATCAAAATTATGAATTCCACTTTTTCAAAGGGCACTGTTAAGTAAAAGTACAGAAAAGCCACAAACTGGGAGAAAATATTTCCAAATCATCTATCCGATAAAGACTAACATCTAGAATATATATATATTTTTTTTTTAATTCTCAAAATTCAACAAGTAAACAAACAACCCAATTAAAATGGGAAATATTTTAAACAGACACCTCCACAAAGAAGATATAAGACTGACAAATGAGTACATAAAAAGATGGTCAGATATCACTAGCCATCAGGGAAACGTGGAGTAAAGCCACAGTGACATTCACTGTCTACCTCAGAATGTGTAAAATCAAAAACACTGACTAATAATGTAAATGTTGACAAGGAGATGACGGAAGTGGAAATTTCAAGCACTGCTGGTGGAAGTGTAACTTGGTTCAACCATTCTGGAAAACAGCTTAGCAGTTTTTAAAAACATAATCCCTACATGTACCGTATGAACTCACCTTTAAGTATTTACCCAAGAGAAATTAAAGCATAAGGTAACACAAAGATTCGAATACAGTGTTTACTGTAGTCTTAGTTGTTATAGCCAAAAACTGGCACAATTCAAATATCCATCAACAGGTGAAAGTATGTACAAAAACTGTGTTATAATCAAACCATGGAATACTACTCAGTAATAGCAGGAATGAATTATTGATGTATGCTACCACATGGATGAATCTCATAATAATTATGCTGAATGAAAGAAGCCAGACCGAACACACCAAGCAATCACTAAGGAACAGAGTCTAGTGACCATACATGACAAGGAGTACAGTCTTTTCAAAAATAGTTTGGAAAAGTCACAAAACAAGACTACTACAGTCTTCAATTATAAAATTAATAACAACGACCCTGGAGAAGGGAGTGACTCTGATTTCCAGATTTACCACAATATCATATTCAAATGTCCAGCGTTCAACCAAAAGTACATCACAAGGCATAGAGAAAAACAGCCAATGGAATAGAATATAGAGCCCAGAAATAAATGCTTATGCATATGGTCAAATGATATCTGGGGAGAATGCCAAGTCTACTCAAGTGCAGTCTCTTCAACAGTGTTAAGGGAACTGGATATCCACAAGCAAAAGAATAAAGTTGGATTATCTTACACCATGTACAAAAATTCATTCAAAGGAGATTAGAGATCTAAACACCAAGTCTGAAACTATAGAACTCCTAAAAGAAAACATGGAGGAAAGGATTCAGTATATTGAACTTGGCAATAATTTCTAAGATATGACAGCAAAAGTGACAAAACCAGAAATAAACAAATGTGATTACATCAAATAGACAGAAGGCAGATTAAGAGATTGCCGGGGTGGGGGAAGGGGCGTGAAATGAAGAGTTACTGCTTAATGATTAAAGGGTTTCTCCTTGGGGTTAATGAAATGTTTTGGAAATAATGGTGATGGTGGTGTAATTAATGCCACTGAGCTGTACAATTAAAAATGGTTAAAATGGCAAATTTTATGTTATATATACATATCACATATGTATTTTATAAATTCGTAAAACATGTACATATCACATATGGATATATACATATCCATATGCATATCACATATTTTACATACATACACAATTTTGGGTGACATACAGGTATCTCACAAACTTTGCCATTTTAACCATATATTTTTCAACCGTTTGATACATTATCTTTCTTACTACAACAGAGAACTTTTAAAAAGGAAGATGGGGTTGGGAGGGAATTGTCCTTCAGCATGTGAAGGCCAGACACACATGAGATTTCTCAGCAAGGAGGCTGCAGTGGCCTAAGTTTTCTACTTTTGTTAGTTTTGTCTCCTAACCAGAATGTTACTTTTCTTTGAATTCTCCAGGGCACCTACCACGCAGCACGGAAGACGAACAGACACTTGCTTATCTGACCATCACATCTATGGTGACTCCTTCACCACCCCTCTAACGACAGATTGCCATATCTTTTCTATAATTGCTCCAAATTTCACTTCCCCAGAGTAAAACTTTTTGACACCCAGAAATGGTACCCCCTTGTTTTCTCTGCTATGTAGCAATGAGAAACTCTCTCTCTAAGTCTTGTGGAGAACACAAGTGCTTTTCCATGATTTTGAGAGAAATTTCAGTCATGACAAAAAGCTGGAAGCTCCTTTAGGGCTCTTTTGATAGTTCTGTTTTATCATTGTGGAGGCCTGAGCTTTCCTCCAGCTAAAACTCCTGCCATAGCACTCATCCATCCAACTTCAGAATAGGTTCCATAGTCAACCAAGATTTGTCTTGTCAGAAAAATTCCCTGCAATAGCTGACAGTTGAATGAAGAGCTTGTCCCTGCGAAACCTCAATTTCCCTCTTACTTTTAATTGCACTGTCTGCAGAGCCAGGGCACTAATCAGGCTGCCAGTGCACGAGCGAGTCTGCTTGGTAATGCCCGGTCCTGCTCTGAGGAGTATAGGCCACATCTTCTAACAGGGCCCAGGTCCCCGTGACCAATGCTCCAGGCTGCTCTGCTCAGCACCAGCTCCTCAGGGACAGCGACAAAGGGTGAGGCAGTGGTTCTTCCACAGTGTGCTGGAAGAAAAAGCCACTGACAGGAACATCACAATTTCCAGCTTCACATCTATTACGAATTCCAACAATGTGCCATTGAGACTCTTTTGCTAAAAATTACAAATGCACTTGAGTGGAGATGAATGTAGATAAAAAGTCTCATTTATGTGACCTGTCTTTATCCCATGGAGCTTCCATCAAACCCCCTCCTCGAATGGGCATTAATCTCTCACCAAGAGCTTTGCCATTTCTTAATGCAAAAATATGAGATAAGTGGCTCTATACTTTCATTTCTGTCTCCAACAGAGTCAAGTTTCCACGCAGAACAAATAGGTTAATGAGCCTCCTTTCCCCCATTTTTAAAGCCCTAGGCAATATGATTCAAAGGAAAGTCGGAAAGGGCTCTCCCCAGTCCCCCAGCAGCCTCCTGCGCACAGGAACTTGCTGGTTGTCTCTCAGCACCCAGCCTGGGAGGAAACTGAAGCTCCCAGAGAGTAAGTGGTTTTCTCCAGGCTGCACAGCCCACTGGGGTAAAGCCAGGATTCCATCCCCAGTCAGCTGGAATTTCTTCCCCTGCCGTCACGTTGCGTTCCTCTGATGTGCTCAGCCTTCTGATGGAAGGCCTTTGCTAATTACGAGTAAATCTGGTTTATCTATTTCTTGCCCACATCTCTTGCC
The DNA here is from genome assembly GCA_031835075.1 of Saguinus oedipus. Lineage (NCBI taxonomy): Eukaryota > Metazoa > Chordata > Mammalia > Primates > Cebidae > Saguinus > Saguinus oedipus. The sequence goes on from CM063174.1 coordinate 21,040,546, forward strand.
ACGGTGTGATCTGACAAATGTACTGAGAAATGTAACTTCTATTTGAAACGTTGTAATCTTTTATAAAAGATATACTGTACATGTTCCTTGACCTGGACATTGTGTAACCGACTTTGACCAAAAGCAGTACTGTCCTGATCAATTAAGATGAACTAACCTTTGTGCCTTGAGGCACGCAGGATGCATCTCCAGAGAATATCTCATCAGTTACTCAGCTCATCGTCACCCTTGCAACCAGGAAAACCCACAGATGGACTGTGCATACTGTATACAGGACAAGTCACCCTGCCTGCCACCCTTTCATGTGGGAATTCATGAGTACCGGCCATCCACCTCCTAAAACGGGCCAAGTGAAATCACAAATCATCAAGGACTTTCTGCTGCACAGCTACACTGAGGTTGTCCCTAGATCTCCCACCTACCCAAGCACTCAACCTCCAGGGAGCAAGCCCAGAGCTTCCTCGTGGGGAGCCCCGACCCCACAGCTGGGTGGGTGAATAGGACAGGGCACCTGGGATGAGCTGGCTTAGAAAGTCGGAAGAAGCCGAGCAACCAGGGAGTTCAGGCCTGTTTAAGCACCATGCATCAGGCAGCTGAGACGGGACCAGAAGGAGGGAGCATCTCACTACTTATTCAATTATCACACAGACTGCACAGGCTTTCTCTCATGAGAAAACTCCCACTCTTTCTAGTTTCCCTTTAAAATCTAGCAAAAAGTAAGACCGCTTTTCATAATCTTTGTGTTTTCCTGCTCTGCTCAGCAATCAGCCTGAACCATTTGTTCATATCTCAGGCAACTGTGCACCAGGCACTGCTCCTCAGAACTCTGTATGTATTAACTGACTCAATCCTCACAGCAATGTTAGCCTCGCTCCAACACTCAGTTTTTATGGGCACCTGCTGTGTGCTGCAGGACACACACTTAGAACCAGGAAGCTCAAGCTGCAGACCTGCCCTCTCCCTTCTACACCCAGGAAGTGGCTGTGACTGCCCACGGTACCAGCTGCAGCTGCAACGCCAAAGCTCTGAGTGAAGCTAATGGCTTCCTTTCAATGCCTGGAATCTTCTGAGTGGTTTCCAAGATGGCTTAGGAAATGCCACAATTACACCAAGTGAGTCATTTAAAAGATTCAAGGTTGGAAAAAATAAAGATGATTCTCTTTCTGAGTATTTTGCTTCAAATAAAGATTTCCACCAATACGGACAGGCCAGTGCAGGGGCAGGGAAACCTGGTGGCTTCCCCTCCGTTTCTCTTCACCAGGCTGCCACACTCTCTGACGCAGGGGCTGACCTGTGCACACCACATCAAAAGGTTCTCATGCCCCAGGATGCCAGTCAGGCTCTGCCCTTGACACCAGAGAGTAAACGTGCCTGTTTCTGAGTTCTTTGTAAATGGAATCAGATAGCATGTACTCTTTTCTGTCAGACTTTTCCTTTGGCCGACATTTCTGTGAGACTCAGTCATGTAATACATTCATGTTTTCTGTAGAGTCTTCCACTGTACGACTGTCCCACCATTTGTTCATTCTAGGGGTTGATATTTTGAGTTGTTTCCAGCGTGGGGCTGTTATAAACAGGCTGCTTTGAGCATTTTTCAGTCTTTGGGTGTGCAATTGTACATATTTTTGTTGGGTATACCACTCTGAACAAAATTACCAAGCAGGAAATCCACATTGCTCTAAACTTTAGCAGACGCTGTCAGATCATTTTCAGTCTTATCAGCAATGCACGACACTTCCTACTACTCTGCCACTGTCAGTCTTTTATCCTAACCTTGGGTGTGAATACAGTGGGATCTCACTGTGGCTAAATTTTGCATTTTATTCGTGACTTATAAGGTTGAACACCTCTTTATATAGTTGTTAATAATTTCAGTAATTTCAATATCTTCTGCTGTGAAGTGTCTAAGATTCCTGTCCATTTTTCTTTCTTTCTTTCTTTCTTTCTTTCTTTCTTTCTTTCTTCGAGTCTCGTTCTGTCACCCAGGCTGGAGTGCAGTGACAAGATCTCAACTCACTGCAATCTCTGCCTCCCAGGTTCAAGCAGTTCTCTGCCTCAGCCTCCCAAGTACCTGGGATTACAGGCGCCCACCACCACGCTATTTTTTTGTATTTTTAGTAGAGATGGGGTTTCACCATCTTAGCCAGGCTGGTCTTGAACCCCTGACCTCGCGATCCACCCACCTTGACCTCAAAAAGTGCTGGGATTACAGGAGTGAGCCACCGCAACCTGTCCATTTTTCTATTGGGGGTTCTGTCTTTCTTTTATTGATCTATAGGTGTTCTTTTTATATTTTAGATATAATTTCCAAATATAACAATGGATGCTTTTGCATGCACTTTTTTCATTCTGTGGCTTCTTTTTCATTCATTTAATAGTATCTTTTAAGAACCAAGTTCCTAATTTTAAGGTAGTCAAAGTTATCAATGTAATCTTTTATCACTAGCACTTTTCATATCCAATTTAAAAAGCTGAGTCACAAATATAAATAGGAAAATGATGGGCCAGCTTACCCTAGTGACTGGATGTCATGCATGAATATATTGTAAGATATGTTAGTCAGTTATTGCCACAATAAAGCTACATAACAAAAAAAGGAATTGGGTCACATGGGGATTTTTGCTGACATAACATGATCTGATGAAGACACAGCCAGACCCCTACTTTACAGAGGCCACTGAACCTTGCAGAGATTAGGTCCTCTTAAACCAAACAGGCACCTTAGGGAGGGAAGTGCAGGAGCGGGAGGAGGTACACACCGGCCTCGGCTGACCCTCATCAGATCTTAAGTGGACTCCAGGCCCACTGCTTGCTAGACCAAGTGGGCTAACTGGAGCTTTTCATCAGCACAAATAGAAAAACATCACTTTTCGACGTGTGTATCCCATCCCACTTCCAAAAATGGCAAGGAGGAAATTGTGATGGCAGGATGGGGGAATGGTACAGCTCTACAAATACGCCACGAGAAGGCAGCAACTAAAACTTTCAGGACACTCAAGGGTGGTTGTGCTTAGAGGCTGGTCAGTTTCTCCAAATATGGGAACTTCTAACGGGAACACACAGAGACACAAAAGCAGGATCTTTGTCCTTGATAAACACAAATATCAGTGACCCAGGCTGTCCCCTGAATGCCAGCTCACTCACATTCGAAAGCACTCACATTGTCAGGAAGACAGTGACGGGCTGAACTCCTGGATAAACTGAGAGACAGCTGCCTCAATACACATGCCCGGAGCACAGTCGGGTATGGTCTCTGTGGCCTTGGGAGTGCTGCACTGAACTGAGCTCTGCCCCAAGGACTGTGCAGGCTCATGGAGAAGACAGCTCACATACAACTGCTGCGATGTACCTGTGATGGCCATGCCAGCCTCAGACGGCAAGGTGCCAGGCGGGTCTCTCGGCTAAATCCATACAGTGGCTGCGGCCACGGGCAAACCAACCAGGGCTTAACTGAACAGTGGAGCTGTTTGTGGTTTCAAGCTTCTTTGAAGCATGTTGAAAATCAAACAGCCTCTGAGGAGCTTACTATTCTTGATTTTGTCAAAACTTATGTGAACAAGAACATCTATGACAAACTCATTAAAATGTCAGCAAGAAAGGAAAGCGCCATAACTGACATTTTCTTATTCTTATTTTTACTTTTTTAGGTCTCAGTATCAAATGATTTTCTAACCCCTACTTTTAAAGAATTAGTTGAAATACTGGCAATGTTTAGGATGAGTATCATTCACCACTCACAGACTCTGCTAACATGTGTACTCAACTTCTGGTACCTCAAGCCCTACTAAATGCAGTGATATTAAAAATATGAATATTATGCTCCCTAGATATTATGAAGGAGTAGAATTAAAATTGTGAGTGCTTAAGATGATATCATCTCATTGTGGTTAAATTCTGCATTTTACTGATGACTTGTGAGGTTGAACACCTTTTCATATGCTCATTTATTCATTAAAATGAGTAAATCCTTGCACAAGAATAACTAAGCATAAATAAATAATGCAGTTGAAGAATTCTCATTTTGCATTTGTGCATTTGGGCTTTGTTAGAAATCAGATTCATTATCACAGAGGCAGGACAGTGTGCAGATGCATGAGACACCGTCAGGGGTCGTGCCTTGTTCACAGGCATCCCCAGTGCCTCTCACAGTGATGAGTGGGTAAACACACACTCAAAAATACCGCATCAACAAGGGAATGAACAAGCAGCTAAAATATCTGCATTAAACAAGGACTGCAAGTTCTCAGAACGCCACACAACTTGAGTCTTCTTGCAGAAAGTGACGTTTACTCCTCAGAGCAGGTTTTCCTGTGCTCTCAGGAACCACCCAGGTCACTGACTGCACAGCTGCAGTGAGCTGCATTCCATATGGGTGGAGCCTGGAGAGGTGGGCCATAGAGCAGCCTGACCCTGAGAAACATGCCCAGCTCTTCTTGGCCTTCACACAGCTTTGCCATTGGAACTGAACCCCCTTTCCATGCTCCTCAAAATTCAAGTAGAATGCATTTTTGACTGATTCATTCCATTCCCACAAACATCCATGCAGATTTTAGTCACCCCCACTGGTGGGCCACTACGTAATATTCTAAAGCACCAGATAAAACATCCTATCATGTAAAGCCCTTAACAAATCTTGTAGAAGGTGTTTTACATATTGGTTCACTAGTAACTTGTCAGAGCTCCCCACACCTGTCACTATTCTCCCTACTGGATCCCCAGGAAGGTTCCCCAGCCCTGTAGTTAGGTGAAGCCACAAGACCAACCCAGCCATTGTGCCATAAGCAAACAAGACACGCATTCCTAGCCTGGCATTTACAAGCAGCTGTCAGTTCTCTCCCGTCTCTTCCTTGACAAGTTGATGCTCAAAGCTGCTGTTGATATGATGGCATCACACAGGGCCTCTGTCCAGCAGGGACCTCACTGACCAGCACTGAAGATGTCAGCAAGAAAAAATGTGGTTGTGTCAAGCTTCCAAGACACCAGGGCCAGTGTTTCAGCCAGCAAAGCCCGTACTATCCTGATATGTCTGGCCCGAGAACATATCAAATGGATAGGCTATGTCACATGACCTGCCTGCAAACGTTGAAAGAAACATTCGGTCAGTCATGTTTTCAGTTGTTCAGCTTTGTCCCAGTTAACGATGTCATTCAGTAACAACACCTAATTTCCACAGCTGGACACGTCATAAACATCACTGAAAAACAGGTTTTATTATTAGACGTTTCAGACATAAATGGCCAGAGCACTATTCTCTCATAATTTATTTAAATTATTCTTCAAATGATCAACGTTGATGAATTTAAATATGACCACAGTGTAGCTTCAGACAAGCAAGGGAAAATGTTGACACACCCTAACTCTTCTTAGCATCGTGACTGCAAAGTTAGGGATATCCTGAGCCCTGAAATGAAGAATCTCTTGGTCCCAATGTTTCTAATAATTCTGTAGCTGTGATTTCTCCAGATTTGGTTTTCTATAGCGAATATGAAGATGGTCTTTCTTATTAATGCCAATGAGAAAGTATAATTTACATAGAAAAAATGTTAATATATATTGAGATGATGTACAATGTTAAGGGTAATGACCAATGACAAAAACTGTAAGTGGTAATCACTTAATGTGAAAGTCTTAACAGTTCTCTTGATGACTGCATATCTAACACCTTACTCTCCCACCCATAATTCATATTTTTATTCAAATAGAGACGACTAACATTTCTGAAAAACCCACAGTTTGAAAGCTAATGTGGTTCTCTGTGAAAATTATCCAGTCTTTTAAAAATCTCAGCAGTCTTACTATTATGCGCAGACACAAGCCATTTGGAATGAAAAATGAAGAGAGAAACAGTCATTAAATGAATTTACCCCAAATTCATTAACCTGTGGGTACTCAATGGAGGATATTGGCTGCATTATTCAAAGCATTTTGGAGCTGATAAAAGGAGACCACAATCAACATTGAATGCCCACATGTGGAAAATCACGACCAACCCCATGAAATGCTTCACCAGGCTCCTGGCAAGGCTATGGCTTTAAGCAACTGGAGGAGAGGCGCTGGGCCTCCTTGCCCTCATGTCTCACAGTACGTACATGATGCTAAGGAAGGGGGACAAATGCGTAAAGAAGCCCCAGAGTCAGGAACAAATCTCCTTCGTAGCAAAATAAAGCTGTTACTACAGCAAAACACAGCTGAAATTTCCAAACAGAGGCAAAGAACAAGTTCACATGTTGTTTAGTAAGAGAGCATTTCATAAATGGGCAAGAAGGATGTGAAAAGATGCTTGATGTCATTCATTACTAGGAAACAAGGATCAAAGCTGTAACGAAACGGCACTTCACGTCTGGTACAGTGTGTGTAATCGAGGACACACATAATAACAAGTGCTGGTGAAAGTGTGGAGAAATCAGGACGCTCATGCGTTACCACTGGGAGTGTGAAAAGGCGCATCTGCCCTGGAAAAGGCAGACTTGCTGGGTTTCAAAAAGTTAAACAGAGAGTTGCATATGACCTTGCAATTCCACTCCTCAGTCAATGAGCTAATAAATGAGTAAATAAATTATATTTACATGTATAATATAAATAGAAAACATATATATGAATATAATACAGCCAAATGAAGAGAAGCACTAACTCCTGATGCAACATGGATGAACCTTGAAGATTTTACGCTAAGCGAAGAAAGCTGGACACAAAAGACCACAGGCTAAATGATCCCATTAAATGAAAGTCCAGAATAGGCAAATCTAGAAACAGAAGGGAGGCTTAGTGGTTTCCAGGGACTGGGGTTGGGGAATGGGGGATACAGTGCGTGAGTGACAGCCACGGGGCGTAAGACTACATACGGAATGACAGAAGCGTTCTGGAGTTGGATACTGGTAATGTTCGTACAACTTTGTGAATATACTAAAATACAGTGAACGATATAACTTCACAAGATGAATTTTATCTTGTGTGAATTCTGTATCTCTATTTTTAAAAAACTGAGTCATTCTCTTCAGTGACTTCATTTCTTCAGTGTTATGATGAAATGTGGTAATTTTACCTACAGTGAGGGTAATAAGGAAAGCAGCTAATTATTCTAACTGATTTACAAATCCAAGATCCATATTACATTACATTATATTACGTTACATTATATTACATCATATTATATTTATCCTCATTCTGAAATAATCTCTAGGATATTTACATTCCTCTAAGATAAATATTTGATGAAAACTAGAATAGAGTCATCCAGGGATTTAAATATTCTTATTATCAGGTTAACACAAACTGTATATAATAATTGTCTTCTACAGTTTATGTATATCAGGGCTTTTTTCTAATATGCCACAGCCTTTCCAGTAAGAGCTCCTCATTTCTTTTGTGGATTTCATTAGGCCTCTCATCTGTAACTTTCTGAACTAAAAACAAAATTTCAAGACCCTCAACCAAATGATGGACTCCCCTCGGCCCAAGGCATTTCAAAGAAACCTGCAAAACTAGTTTAGGACAGGATGGGAGGAAAGGCGATCAGTCTTGCCTCATTGTACCCTCCTCCCTTTGGAATTTAGGCACAACTGACCAGCATCCACATTAAAACTGGGATCTCAAGAATGATAGAATAGATATAGCAATAAGATACCAAATTCCAGCCACACTCTACTACAGCATCACATGACAGGTAGCAGGCCCTGAAAGAAATCAAAGTATTTCACCCCAAAATATGTTTCTTTGACACATTTTGAGATGGCCCTGCAAAGCTGTCCTTGCGGGGAAGATCTACGTTCCGTAGAGAATCCCCTCCCTTTCCAGATCCTTTCCCTAAAACCTGGCATTTTTTTAGCTCTGACAAGAGCTCTGAAGCCTGCTACCTGGAGGCTTGGTCTCCACAACCCCATATTTCAACCCAGCCTCTTCTTCCCGTTGATTCTGGGACTTTAGATAATAACTCCTTCAACCAATGAGAAAGTCCCTGAATCCACCTGTGACCTGGAAGTTCTGACCCTGCACCTGCTTCGAGCTGTTGAGCCTTCCTGGACGGAACCGACACGTATCTGACAGGTACTGATTAACGACTTCCCATAACTTCTGTCCCCCTAACATGGACAAAATCAACCACCTTGGGTACATGTTCTCAGGACCTCCTGGGCCACGGTCACTCATTTTTGTCTCAGAATAGATCTCTTCAAATAATTTACAGAGTTTGACTCTTTCCATCGACACCGTGACTATGGAAATTACCATTTTTGGCTTTACCATTTGACCATCTCTCACACCCTTAGAGCTCTGAAGGTCTTGGTGTCTAAATTAGCTGTGTAGTCCTTGATGCCCCTAATGTGACTGAAACCATCTTTGCAAAAATTGTAACAGTGAGGAAAAATTATGACAGTGCGGGAGATCTGATCTATCCAACCCCCCTCTTGCCTTTAGCCTTCAAGCTGCCCTTAATTACTCTTGAATTTAAGACAAGCTAACTTTGGCAGACATTTAGTTTATACCTTAAATGATGATAGCCCTTCCCCGAAATCAACTGCCTCTGTAAAGCTAATGGAAGACCACCATGCTAGGAGAAGAGGAGAGACTGAATTCTGCTGACATGTAGACATAAGATTGCCCCATTATTCTGAAGGTTACAAGATATGCAACTTCCCAATTACTCCTGCAGATAACATCACTATGGTACAGCCTAAGACTTGTCTTTTGAGATATCTTTTCAGGATTTTTGCACATCTGAGACTGAAGGCTCCACCTGGAGCAACCGCTCCTGTGGCTTACCCAGAAGTGACTCCGTGTGCAGGAGGATCATTTCCCACACCCCTGTGATTTACACCCTTAACCAATCAGCAGCAAGCACCTATCGCCCAGCCACCTCCTGCCATTCTTCCCCAAACTGTCCTTGAAAAACCCTAGCCCCCCAATCAGAGGCCGATTTCAGTAATAACACTCCAGCCTTCCATTTAGCCAGCTCTGCATGTATAAACTCCTCTACTGCAACTCCTCTGCCTCCATAAATCAGGTCTAGCTGGGTAGCAGGCAGGAGGAACCCGCTAGGCAGTGACGTGACTCCCTGTGCAGAATAAATACAGATCCATCCCCCTCTAGAGAAGACGACCAAGGAGAGCGGCAACGTGCTTTTTACGTTCACCACACTAGCCCCAGCCCTAGACCACCGCCTGCATGTGCTGTACAAAAAGGAAGGGTATGTGAATGGCTTAGCTGCAGTGAACCCTGCTAGAAACTAGAGTACATAGAGAATATACTAGGAAGCCCTGGGAATGCCTGTCCAGCTCGTAGTGACCCCACCTCTAAGACATATGCCTCCACCACCCCAGGCCCCATTTCGCCATGTGTCCCTGCCTGTCCTAGGAGACTAAAGAAATCAACCAGGCCGAGCAGACTCCTCGCCTGGGTACTGGAGACTCAAAACAGCCTTTTCTGTGTGTGTGGCTGAAACAGAGATCGCATAAACTGGAAAACTGATAAGGCAACCACTGTTCTGCCATGAGCAGGAAAAGATGTGCTAACTGGCCACGGAGAAGCGAGGGGCTGAGGGCAAAGCACTGCAGATGCCCAGGCACTGAGTGCTCTCCCCTCTGTCCCAACCTTGCCTCCTTCCTGAGCCTGCCCCCAAAGGGCCCCATTGTCCTAGAAGCCTGTCAGCCTGTTATCATTCTAATAATCCTCTATTTTGCTTAAGACAGATCCAATAGATTGCTTTATTTGCAGCTAAAAATACTTCCACAAAGACAACAATAAAACTGCTCAACCAGAGGGATGCCAAGGAACGCAGAAGACCAGCAATTTCAAAACCATAATCAGGGAAATAATGATGGGAAATTTTCCAGAACTAAAATCTAATCAAACGCATCATGACAGAATCTGGGGCACACTCTGAACTAATTATCAGAGGAGGCGGCCTAGGAAACCGCTCATCAAGGCTCTAAATTTTAAGACCAAAGATAAGATTTTCAAGCCCGCCTCGCTGGTTCTTTTTATAGCTCTATAATCAGTTATCCACAATCCTGAAAGCTTAATTTCAGAAAAGCAAACCTTTTCTATATATTTTGATGTCGAAAAATTCAATAAAACCTGACTTGAACAGAAATGAGGATATCTGCAGTTTTTATTTATCCCACGTTGTGTAAATATTCATGCTTCTCTGTGGTGATCATGCTCGGATGACAGGGTGCTGGCCCTGAACCTCTCCGGGTGTGTGACTTTACATCCAAAATTCATTCAGCATGCTCACTGAATTGTCTTTCTAAAACACACACAAAAATCTGAATTTTGAAACTTCTGGGGCTCAGAAAGCAGTGCCCCAAAATGAAGGCCTCGGAAGTGTTGAAGGAAGCTGAAGATGACCTGGGGACTCCATGCATCTGTATTTGTGTCCCTGTGAATGAACTGTCAGCTAGTTAAAAGTCAAAACTGAAAACCTAACTTAACAGTATGTATCTCTAGGCTGGGCGCAGTGGCTCACACCTGTAATCCTAGCACTTTGGGAGGCTGAGGCAGGTGGATCATGTAGGGTCAGGAGTTCGAGACCAGCCTGGCCAACACGGCAAAAGCCCATCTCTACTAAAAATACATAAATTAGCCAGGCATGGCGGTGCACACCTGTAATCCCAGCTACTACTCTGGAGGCTGAAGAAGGAGAATCGCTTGGAGCAGGGAGGTGGGCGTTGAAGTGAAAGGAGAGCGTGCCACCGCACTCCAGGCTTCAAGATGGGAATAAGGCTCCATCTCAAAAAAAAAAAATAGTGTGCACCTCTAAAAATGGCTGAGTGTTGGCCAATCCCTGCTGCCATACTTACAGACACTCAGAATGCCAAATGTTCAAACTGCATTCAAATAAGGCAAACGCCGAGCTGTAACCAATCTCACTGTTTCTGTGCCTCACTGCCAATTCCCATATGTCACTTAAACTTTTTTGTCTATAAGTTTGTTCTGACCATGAGTCACCCTGGAGTCTCTGAATCTGCTGTGATTCTGGGGGCTGCTCAATTCGTGAATCATTCTGGTTCAGTTAAACTCCTTTAAATTTAACTTGGCTGAAGTTTTTGTTTTGTCAGAAGTAAAAGTTTTCTCTGACCTCCTCCTGCCCTCCAGTCTCTCAGTCCCATTCTCCTCCGAGGCTGCCAAAGAAACTAGAATCCTTCTTTCCCAAGGTGGATCATAGAAACCAGAACCCTTTTCTCCAAAGCCAGCCACAAAACCTAAAGTGTTATTCTAGTTTTCTCTCTGCCTTTCTGTGTGAAAACAGGCCATGAAGAAACTGTCTGACCTGCCTTGTTTGAGGGTAAGTCCTACGACCCCCATTCCAGAGAGGGGCCCGCCCCACACCCAGAAGGAAGGAGTACTGCTCAGAGAGGCCAGGAAGACTCTGGACAGACAGGCCCTGCTAGGTTTCCCACTCAGTCTCTCAGCGCCTAGTCACACAGTTTTTCTCCAGTCCCATTTCTACGCAGTTGTCCACGCTTGGTTGAACCTAAGCATTAACATGGACAATTTCTCCTGAATCTTTGGGTTGTCATTCTGAAGGCTCCCATGTACACAGGCTAAATAAATGTGTATGCCTTTTCTCCTATTACTCTGCCATTTGTGAGCTGTTTTTTTCAGTGAAACTCGGGAGGCCCAAGGGGAAAGCTCTCCCTTGGCCTCTACAAAAGCATCTGTGGCACAAAGGGCTTCATGCAGGGACTGTGGACCTCTGCGTAGCCAGCGTCCAGGTTGGGCTTGGTCCCTGCACACTGGGAGCCACCTCTCTGCTGGATGGGTGTGACCTGTGACCCTGGCCCTCACTCACCCTTCTTTGCCATTGTGCCACCTCCTGTACGCCCCTGGGTCCCTTAGGGCTCTCCTGTCTGTCACCATAGCCAGCTCTGTGTGGCCCGATCACCCTCAAACAGATGCACCTGGAAGGTCAGCCCTGGAGCCCATGCCCGGATGCCTTCTCCGCCTGGGACGCTCTGTGGGTGCAGCCGCATGGCCTCAGCACATGCAGGTGGACACACAGACTCCAGCATCCCATGGGAAGGAGCTGTGACCAACAGGCCATGGGCGTCGGCCAGTCAACATTCCTTCTTGCTCCCACTCAACTCCACAGGCAGCCCTGAGGTGCATTTGGTACCTCCACTCAACAGCCCTGCAGGGTGGAGTGCCGGTGGCCAGTCGCAAGGCGAGCACGCGGGGGCAGCGGTGCCTGCGCTGCTCTCCTCACTGCCCAGCCCCCATCCCCCATCCGTCACTCCTCGTCCCTGGGATAAAGAACCCACACATTAGCCTTTCCCTCAGGCTGTGCTCTCTGGAGAACCCAGGCTGGATCAGCCACGTAGGAAATTCTCACCTACATGGAGAGAATTTCCTCCTTGTAGTTAAGTTGGAATCTGTGAGCACCAACAAGAAGCTTGTTTGTGCATCCTATAAACCTATGCCTTACTTTTACTAACAAGCCAGGCATTAGCACGAGGCACTAGTGAGGGAAATGCAGAATTTCCTCCTCCTAGTTAAGTTGGAATCTGTGAGCACCAACAAGAAGCTTGTTTGTGCATCCTATAAACCTACACCTTACTTTTACTAACGAGCCAGGCATTAGCACGAGGCACTGGGGAGGGAAATGCAGACACACGGACCGTGCCACTGAGTCTACCCGGGAAGCAGGAGATCAGGGGACAGAGGAGCAAAGAGATCATGAGAATACATTTAAGGTTTGTACAAGGTGCTGTGGAACTCCAGGGGAATTCTCCCTAAAACATGTGCCAGCAAGGGTGTGAAGCAGCTGGAGCCCCCATCATGCTGTGGGAATGCAAACAGGATGGCCTCACTAGAAAACAGGGCAGCAGTTTTTTTTAAATGGAAATCTACACCCACAGTATGACACAGCAGTGCTACTCAAGACAAGGAAACCAACCCAGAGAATAAAAACCTAAGTTCACAGAAAACCATGTACTCACAAGTGTCTGGAGTACTTTGTTTTTTGTTTTCTTGTTTTGCTTTGCTTTTTCCCCGAAACAGGGTCTGGCTCTGTCATCGAGGCTGGAGTAAAGCGGCGCGATCTCCGCTCACTGCAACCTCCGCCTCCCAGCTCAAGCAATCCTCAAGGTACTCAGGAGGCTGGGGCATGAGAACTGATTGAGCCTGGAAGGCAGAGGCTGCACTGAGCAGAGATTGTGCCACTGCACTCCAGCCTGAGCACAGAGTGAGACTCTGCCTCAATAAATTAAAAAATACACTGTTACATTTAAAAAAACCAGAACCTCACCCAAGATAAACGACCACATTGCTACTGCCTGAAGTCTGGGATGATCTTGTATCCATTTAGCCCCTGTTCGTATCAGAAAAGTTCCTGTAACTCTAAGGAAACTATATTCCATCAAAATATATGCCAATCAAACTTTTCACCTAGTCAACCTATCTTGATGAATATGCAAATATCTGGATCACCAGGTAAAATCACCTACACACAAACCCCAAATAAAAAGAAAACAGGATTTAGAAACAGAAAATAAGTATGTCTGTCATTCACACAAAAGGAGATGAGACATTTTGTAAAAAATGTAGACTTCCAAGCTAAAAGTCTCATAATAACCAAGATTTTTTTTTTTTTAATTTTTATTGCATTATAGGTTTTGGGGTACATGTGCAGAACGTGTAAGATAGTTGCATAGGTACACACATGGCAGTGTGTTTTGCTGCCTTCCTCCCCCTCACCCACACTAGGCATTCATCCCCAGGCTATCCCTCCCCAGCCCCCGCCGCTGTCCCTCCCCCATTCCCCCCAATAGACCCCAGTGTGTAGTAGACCCCCTCTCTGTGTCCATGTGTTCTCATTTTTCTCACCCACCTATGAGTGAGTATATGCAGTATTTCTTTTTCTGTTCTTGTGTCAGTTTGCTGAGAATGATGTTCTCCAGATTTATCCATGTCTTACAAAGGACACAAACTCATCATTTTTGATTGCTGCATAATATTCCATAATAACCAAGATTTTTTAAGTCCATATAAACATGTGACTTTAAGTTTTAAAGTATTGTTTTTAATACAAGAACTATTGCCAAATGTTAATAAAATGGAATGCAAGCTCTTCTATCTTTTTAGTTTTTAAAATGCCTGCTATGCTCTTCTAAAGTAGACTCTCAAATAAAATTAGGAGCAAAATTGTCTGTGAACAACTAATGGAACCTCTCTACCCACAAAACGCCAGATTTTAAATCTGTTTAATTACCACTGGTGACCACCTAACATTCCTGTGATCATTAAAGTTTCTGATGTTAAAATTACACTAGGCCTGAGGTATCATTAAAAATAATTACACTGCAGCAATTTCTAGATTTAATCCACCAAGTACAACTGAAAATCACAATAGTGTTACCTCTCCAGCTTTGGATCATTACCTCATCAGGAGTCTAAGTGGATCAGCCCTCAGGTGTGGATAAGAAACTCCTGCCAGCTTGAACTAAGCCCAGGCCACCTGGCAAGCTGGATTAGAAATTATCAAGAGCAAGAACTAGAGGGGCTGTGAATACACAGCATAAGGCTGGACCCCCAGTCAACAGCACACACATCATGTGTTGTGTTAGAATCTAGAAATGTGGCTTTTTTACATAAGACAAAAGGGAAACCAACTTCTAGTCTACAAATTTCTCATGGTTCCCAGGAACCCCGGAAGCAATGGTGTGGTGTGAATCCCTGAAGCTTGGGGCATTATCCATCTATCTAGGAGTCTTCACTTCCACAGCAGCTGCACTCCTCAAATTTCACAGTAAACCAAGGTTTTATACAAATTAAGATAAAAGTTGGATATTTTAACCATCTTATCAGAGCTCACTCTTAAACGAAAACTATGGGAAAGCTTTGGTTAAAGAAAAGACTGTGACACCACCTCAAATGTATGCTTCTTATAAACCTACATTTCCATGTGGGGTGGGTTTTGTTTTGTTTTCAGTAAGGGTACCGATGGAGATAACCATGAAGTTGATAAGAAACGTCTAGGAGAGTGGAGAACATTTATGGAAGGTGGCGGATGCCAGGGGTCCACAAACTCTGTACCACGGGCTCCCCCTGAAACAGCCACATCTCAGGTGGGGACAGGCCCAGCCACAACACAGGCTAGAGAAAGTGGAGACGTCTGAGAGCCGTAGGTGCGGTGAGAGTGAGAGAAGAGAAACCAGCAGAGGATGGTGGGATGACAGTTTCATGCACCAGACAGACACACCCTCAGACGAGGAGCAGCGCTGGCCTTGCCCATGTGGCTCCCTGTCTCTCCTGGGAACCAGGTGAAGATGTGGTTACTCACCGCAATACACAGGACAGCGCCCACTCTATATTCCTCTTCATGGTCATCCCTGGAGGGGCCGAGGGCCCATGACATGGAGTCTAAGCGGCTGGAGATGCATCTCTCTCTCTTCCTCCCTCCCGCCCAGGAAACCAAAAGGAAAGGGCATCCTTCTTCCCAGGGCAGGCTGCCCACCCTCCATCTCAACCCTCTCTGGCCTCCCACTCGCCCAACTGCCTGTGGGCAA
Source organism: Saguinus oedipus (assembly GCA_031835075.1). Taxonomy (NCBI): domain Eukaryota; kingdom Metazoa; phylum Chordata; class Mammalia; order Primates; family Cebidae; genus Saguinus; species Saguinus oedipus. Next base: position 21,056,049 of record CM063174.1, read on the forward strand.
AGTCAGTGTCTAGGAACAGGCTCTGAAACCTTCCCATCCAGAACGTGACAAAACCTATGGACAAAGCTAAATTAGACTCACCAAGATCAAGATGAATGCCAGGGACAAATGAATTGAGGAAAAACATGAAGATCACAAATCCCAACACCGTCAGGCATTTGGCGAGCAGGATCTTGTCGGATATCCTGTGCTGTAAGAGAGAAACCACAGTGATTCACTCTGCACAACCCTCTAACTCCTGCAGCGTGTCACAACCTATGCAACTGGAACCACAACAAATTTCACCTCGATGAGAAATGTAACCTCTCAAACTTGAAAGAAAATGACAAAGTACTGTGTGACAAGGAAAATCGGACAGATTCAGGATCACTACATTCAAAATCATTATGAAAGGTACACATAGCAGATGTCAAGCGTACACAGCCCTGTGATGAAGTGCCTGGCCCGCAGGTGTCAAGGGATGATGGGGTGTTTCCACAGGGGCCTGTGCTGGCAGCACTGTCTTCACTGTCCCTTTCCCTACCACGCCAAGCATGCTAGCGGGGCAATGAGGCTGAGCCTTCTCGTAGAACTGTCACTCCCAGATAAGGCTCTGGCCGTGTTCTTCATGTAACATGCATGAGGCCCTTGGAATGCAGGGGGTGCGCTCTTATAACTGGGAAGACCCCCTCGAGAATCAGAGAGGGCAGGGGAGGACAGGCTCTAAGGCATCTTACCCTCTGCAAGGCCTCCATAAACCTCGGAATCAGCAGGAGACAGGGCTCTCCCTATGAGGCCCCAAGGGTGCTGTGCTCCACAGACCATAGCTGCATGGGGCTGGGCAGGGGAGCACACGCAGAGGGGCACCTGGCTGGCCTGCCCTGTTGACTAAGTGGCCATGTGAATCGTAGCCCACTGTGTGAAAGGACAACTGTGCAGGTCCTTTCCTTTTTTGGAGACAGAGTCTCGCTCTGTCACTCAGGCTGGAGTGCAATGGCACAGTCTTAGCTCACTGCAACCTCTGCCTCCTGGGCTCAGGTGATCCTCCTACCTCAGCTGCCTGAGTAGCTAGGACTACAGGTGTACACCACCACACCCAGATAGTTTTTGTATGTTTAGTAGAAATGGAGTTTCACCATGTTGCCTAGGCTGGTCTTGAACTCCTGGGCTCAAGCAATGTGTCCAGCTCTGCCTCCCAAAGTACTGGGATTACAGGTGTGAGCCACTGTGCCTGGCAAGCACCGGGTCCCTTCTTGAGTCTAGTCCCACTAGCACACCTGTCTACCCAACTGTCTAATCTGTCTAGGTGGACAGATGTGGACGGCAATGACGATGAATGTCTGTAGCTTCGTAGATAATCAGTGGATCTAGACATCTATCATCACGGCAATTTCTAGCTGTCTGGATTTGAACAGATACAGACATACAGACACACAAAGGCAGAGCTACAGCTACAGAGAGATTTTTCTCTCTTGCTTCCTCTGGTCTCATAGGTAAAGCTGCTGCCATCAGAAACACATGCAAGCCTCTGTGTCGCAGCAGCTGCAGCAGAGCCCCTCCTCTGTGTGCAGCAGGGCCACCAGTGAGCATCTGCCCCTCCCTGCCCACTGCAAAGGCTCGTGGCTCACCAGCCTCCTCTCATCCTCCCCTTCAACCCTCTAGGGAAGGTCCATTTTCCTGCATGATTCTGTGCTGAAGAATTAGGGCCAAAGGAGCGTGGAAGGAAAAAGACTGAAATGCTCAGAGGCAAGGGATGCGGGTTCTCACCAGGCGTGAGGGAGGCACTGCAAGTCTTCCCGGGCCGCAGCAACTGCAGAAAGTGGCTATTGCCACAGGCAGTTCAAAGGCCAGAGGTGGAAGGGCAGGCAGGCCAAAGAGCGTGCCAGCATCCTGCAGCTCATGGAAGTGGAAGCTTTTGGGGAGTGTCATTCAGATTTGCTCCTTCTGGATACCTGAGGTCATTTTTCTCTTTTTATTTCAATAGGTTCAGGGAGACAGGTGGTGTCTGGTTACACAGGCAAGTTCTTCACTGGTGATTTCTGAGACTTTGGTGCTCCCACAGCCTGAGCAGTGTACAGGGTACCCAGTGTGTGGTCTTGTATCCCTCGCCCCACTCCCACCTTTCCCCCCAAGTCCCCAAGGCCTACTGTATTATTCTCATGCCTTTGTGTTCTTGTAGCTCAGCTCCCACTCATAAGTGAGAACATACAATATTTGGTTTTCCATTCCTGAGTTACTTCACTGGTCTCCAACTCCATCCAGGCTGCTGTGAAGGCCATTATTTCATTCCTTTTTGTGGCTGAGTAGTATTCCATGGCATGCATGTGTATATATATATGTGAGTGTGTGTATATATATATATACACACACACACACACACACACACACACACACACACACACACACACACACATATATGTGACTCCTGGATAAGGCATTTCTGTAGGAATTCTTGGCTGTGATAAAGGGATGCTGCCAAGCCTTGCCTGTCCACTTCATCTCACTGCAGTCCTTGTCCAGATGCACAGAGAGGCACACGATCCCTCTCCAACTCATGACTAAAACAGCATGGACTAGCAGGGCAGGCACAATCTGTATGAACCTGGGGTCCGCAAGAGCATCACAAATACACCTTTCTTTTCTAACCCTGACCATCTACATGGGACGGAGTGAAGGCACTGAGGCCCCTCATCAGACTGCATTCAAAATCTTTATGGAAAACAAATACAATAGATGTGAGATGCACTGCAGCCCTGTTAGGAGACACCTGATTCACGTGGAGATTGTGCCCATCACAATTAGAGCAGGTAATCAATCTCTCCCTAGAAAATAAACTGCATGTGTTTGAAATATCATTGAGATGCAAACAACTCCTAGTAGGTCTTAAGCAGAGCTCTCTCGACTGGGAAGGGGCCCTCTGTGTTCACAAATGGGCTGAGAAAGTCCACCCCCACAGAAAAATGAGCCAAAAACAAAACAAAACAAGCTCTGCCCCGAGAAGTCCAAGCTGTTGGCAGGACACTCACACATTCTATGTCTGTCCTAAAGCTGCTTCATTTCACGAAGCATGCCTTGCCCATCTCCTCTCTGCAAAGTGTGTGCTGCGGCCTGCCCTTCAGGGCCAGGAGAGGGCTGGTGGCCAGGGACACCTGCTCAGGGGATGGCCCTGCAAGGTGCAGGGAAAGGGAACGGTCCTGTGAAGATTCTTGCTTCCCACTTCCTGAGAAAATCAGCCTGCTGTGTGTGGAAATATTTTTCCCCATTCACTCATAGACATATATCTTCTGTACAACCACAGAAATAAAAAGAGAAACAGCTTTCAGTCACGTGAGGGAAGGAAAGCACATCACTCACTCTCTTCTTGGAGAAGTGAATCAGAAATCCCTGAGAAAAGAAAGCTGGATACCCTTTTTACCTTTTTTTGTAGTTCGTGGATATTGGTCTCCCAATTTTTATCCTCCTGTGAGATCTGTCTAAAAGAGAAAAGAAGAGATTCATTACTTCCCTTGTGGGAATTCACTCAGGGTGGTAGCAAAAATATTAAGAGAAAAATATTAGAGAAAGTTACAGAATACAGTCTGAAACCCTTTTGGAAGGCATAAGGGTTTTTCTATAGTTCTTGGCTAAAGGCAGCCAGAGTCTCTTTGCAGGAGCCAGAAAGATTAGGGCTCAGATACAAAGGAACGTGAGTTTACCTAGCTATCTTGTTTACTCATGTGTCTTAAAACCAACCTTTGAGCTGGACTGCCCTTGGGGGGTTGGGGTCAACCAGGGATATTATCCTCTAATGGTTTTTGCTTTAGGGCTCAGAACTTGTCCTTTGATCTTTAACCTCTAGTGATGTTGACTCAAGTCTTTGTCAATTAAACTTTACTAAATAAATGTGAGTCTTGATGGCTGGGGAGGGCCAGGGGTCACAACTCTTTACAGCACTCTCCAGGGAGTCTGTGAACCGCCACAGACCCTCAGCCAGACTGGCAAAGCATAATCTGTGTGTCAGTGTACTTTATTCATCCGTTACTGAGTCAGGGCCTGCAGGGCAGACCTCTGCAGGTGGTGACCCCAACATTCCCTGGTCACAGCATGTGGTGAGATCAGAGCAGCCACCAGCACTTCACGCCCAGACCCTCAGCCAGACTGGCAAAGCATAATCTGTGTGTCAGTGTACTTTATTCATCCGTCACTGAGTCAGGGCCTGCAGGTGGTGACCCCAACATTCCCTGGTCACACCATGTGGTGAGATCAGAGCCCACACCCTGTCTGTGACACACAGCCTGGCACGACTAGTCATGGGTGGCCCACAGGGCTTCATTTCTTGGCCGGAAAAGGTGCTTACTCTATATTTCCCCAAAAAAATACATACGATGACCGGAATTATGAAAGACGTGTGTGTGAGGAGGTGCGTGTGACAGCTTGCACACAGGAAGCTTTGTGAAAACCACACACCAGAGCATGGACGAGGGCAGCAGCTATCAGCCTCTTTATTCTCCTTTCCATGTACACTTCTCTGTTCCTGAATCTGTTTCCAAAATGAGGGCACTGCACCTATACAGCTATCGCAACCAACTAAAGACAAACACGGTGAAAGAAATGCCACTTGCTTTAATGTTGACTTTTATCAATTCAATGCCTGAAATCACAGGACTTTGGGAGGCCGAGGCAGGAAGATCGCTTGAGGCCAGCAGCTGAGGAAGATCAGCTTTGAAGGCCTGTCTGTGCTGCTCCTGCTGTTTTAGTCCCTTCCGTGGCTCCCACTTGCCTCTCCTTTTTCATGTTTCTGACTCAGCCCACCCCTCCTGGCTGACTTCCTCCCCTATCAATTAGGGCAAAGGGGCCGCACAATGGAAAACGCCATTTTAACATCAAAGGAGGCTGACCACACAGCCAGTCTGAGCAGTCTGAGCAGTAAGGAATCACAGCAGACACAGTCGAATGATGCTGAGGACAATTTTTTAAAAGAAAACGTAAAAAACCTGCTTATGTATCTGAGTGCTCTTGTGTTGGGTGCGTATATATCTAGGATACTTAGCTCTTCTTGTTGGATTGATCCTTTTACCATTATGTAATATCCTTCTTTGTCTCTTTTGATCTTTGTTGCTTTGAAGTCTGTTTTATCAGAGATGAGGATTGTAACCTCTGCTTTTTTTTGTTCTCCATTTGCTTGATAAATCTGCTTCCATCCCTTTATTTTGAGTCTATGTGTGTCTTTGTAAGTGAGATGTGTTTCTGAATACAGCACAATAATGATTCTTGACTTTTTATCCAGTTTGCCAGTCTGTGTCTTTTGATTGGGGCATTTAGGCCATTTACATTCAATGTGAACATTGTTATGTGTGAATCTGATTCTGCCATTTTGTTACTGGCTGGTTTTCTTGCGCATTACTTGACTCATTTTCTTCACTGCATTTTTGGTCTTTGCCATTTGGTGTGCTTTTGCAGTGGCTGGTGCTTGTTCCTTTCCGTGTTTAGAGTTTCTTTCAGGAGCTCTTGTAAGCCAGGTCTGGTGGTGACGAAATCTCTCGGTAACTGCTTGTCCATAAAGGATTTTATTTCTCCTTCACTTATGAAGCTTAAAAGTAATTTATAGATTCAATGCTATCCCCATCAAGCTACCAATGACCTTCTTCACAGAACTGGAAAAAAACACTTTAAACTTCATATGGAACCACAAGAGAGCCTGCATAGCCAAGACAATCCTAAGCAAAAAAAAACCAAAGCCGGAGGCATCACACTGCTGGACTTTAAACTACACTACAAGGCTATAGTAATCAAAACAGCATGGTACTGGTACCAAAATAGACAGACCAACAGAACAGAACAGAGGCCTTGGAAGCAACACCACACATCTACAACCATCTGATCTTGGACAAACCTGACAAAAACAAGCAATGGGGAAAGGACTCTATGTTTAATAAATGGTGCTGGGAAAACTGGCTAGCAATGTGCAGAAAGCAGAAACTGGACCGCTTCCTGTCACATTACACTAAAATTAACTCCAGATGGATTAAAGATTTAAACACAAAACCTAACACTATAAAAACCCTAGAAGAAATCCTAGGCAAAACCATTGAGGACACAGGCATAGGCAAGGAATTCATGACTAAAACATCAAAAACAATGACAACAAAAGCCAAGATAGACAAATGGGATCTAATTAAACTCCAGAGCTACTGTATAGCAAAAGAAACAATCATTAGAATGATCCAACAACCAACAGAATGGAAAAAAATTTTTGCAATCCACCCATCTGACAAAGGGCTAATATCCAGAATCTACAAAGAACTCAAACAGATTTACAAGAAAAATACAAACAAACCCATTCAAAAATGGGCAAAGGATATGAACAGACACTTTTCAAAAGAAGACATATATGAGGCCAACAAACACATGAAAAAATGCTCATCATCACTGGTCATTAGAGAGATGCAAATCAAAACCACATTGAGATACCATCTCACGCCAGTTAGAATGGGGATCATTAAAAAATCTGGAGACAGCAGATGCTGGAGAGGATGTGGAGTAATAGGAACACTCTTACACTGTTGGTGGGAGTGTAAATTAGTTCAACCATTGTGGAAGACAGTGTGGTGATTTCTCAAGGATCTAGAAATAGAAATTAAATTTGACCCAGCAATCCCATTACTAGGTATATACCCAAAGGACTATAAACTGTTCTATTATAAAGACACATGTACACGTATGTTCACTGCAACCCTGTGTACAATAGCAAAGACCTGGAACCAACCCAAATGCCCATGAATGATAGACTAGACAAAGAAAATGTGGTACATATACACCATGGAATACTATGCAGCCATAAAAAATGATGAGTTTGTGTTCTCTGTAGGGACTTGGATCAATCTGGAAACCATCATTCTCAGCAAACTGACACAAATATAGAAAACCAAACACCACATGTTCTCACTCATAGGTGGGTGCTGAACAATGAGAACATGTGGACTCAGGGAGAGAAGCATCACACACTGGGGGCAGTGGTGAGGGGCCTAGGGGAGGGACAGCGGGAAGGGGAAAATGGGGTAGGGATAACATGGGGAGAAATGCCAGATATAGATATGAAGGGGGAATACAGGCAGCAAACCACCTGGTTATGTATGCACCTATGCAACAACCATACGTGACCTGCGCATGTACCCCAGAACCTAAAGTAAAATAAAAAAATAAATAAAATATATATAATTTCAACCAATATTTTTAAATAAAGAAAACATAAAAATAAGACCTGCAGAGCTAGACCTTGCCTTAGGACACCCTCATGATAATCTGCTTCTCAGCAACTGTGTGGCCTCAGGAAGCCATGCCTCCCCAGGCCTCAGTTTCCCCATGTGTGACTAACACCAGGTGAGCTGATGGGAACATGTTTCCTCCCACCTATAACCTGAGATGCACTGAGTGTGTCTTTAACACCCAGCACCAGGACAATTTATTCCCTCTTTAACTGATGAAGTGTCTCCTTTAAGATGGATCTGCTGCTGCCGAAGATGGTCCTTCCTTCCCCAGCCTGCAACTCGGGGCCTTCATGGGGCCGGAGGACACTGGTCCTGCTGCTGCAGCACAACTGGGCAAGGTGGGTCCTGGGCCCGGGATGGAGCCAATGCCGCTTGTGCCAGCACTTCATCCCGGATTGTGTGGGACTCCATCCTTTCACTAATGGACCAGCCGTGGAGACACCCACGCAGGGCGACCCCTCAGGGCTCAGCGCACCGCAGCATACAGTCTAGATTTTGTTCATAAGGGTTCGCATTTCCCCCTCCCTAGACGGACATCTCCACCCACTCTCAGCTCAGCTGTGAGGACGCTTCAGCTTCAGCATCCCTTGAAGGGTCAGCAGGCTCCTGCTTCTTGGGTCTGAGCTTCCAGAACAAAGACAGTTTGGAACTCAGCACCACATCACAGCAAGGAAAAAAATCGCCACTTCATGGTGATGCTTGAAGTCTCAGCTTCAATTAACAACTGCCAGGAAACAAATGGAGCGGGACTTCTGTATTCTTTCAGGTGCCTGAAAATCAACTAGTAGGAGAGCATGTGGTCAGGTTGGTCTTTGCATGAATGGTTTTGGGTTTTGTCGTGCAACATTCACGATGTGGAGAGACAGGACAGCCCAGGGGTGGAGAGCGTGAGCGCCATGCCCAGAGCCACTGCTTCCAAGCTGCACAACCCTGGGCACACCGCTCAAATTCCCTGAGACTCTGCTTTTGTGTGTGTATTTTTTTTTTTTTTTTTTTTGTCCTTAAACTGGGCTGCGTACCCTCTGTAGAGTTCAGTGAGGGTTAAATAAAATGCACCATAAGAGGCTCAGCACAGTGTCCATCCCCTAAAAATCATGCATTCGCACGCAGCTAGTGTCGCCATTTTGTTGGGCCCTGTAATGTTCTGCTGCACGCCTGCCAAGAACAGTCTGAGAAGGACCCCGCCCGGTACCTGTGGAAGGTGCGCAGCCTCCGGGCGAGCAGGTGCTCCAGTGTCACCACCTTCCCCAGCAGCAGGCGGCGCACGGCAGTCTCCTCGCGGCTGGCCGGGCTGATGCGCTGAGCAGTTAGGCGCCAGACGTGAATCTCATGCTTCAGTTCTGCAGAGAAAGGAAGGGAAGCTCGGGTCTCCCACGACCTCAGACATCAGCAGCACCCTGCTCTGCTCCCCACAACCCGATGACTGACAGAGACACACACTGGAGACATGCAGGTGGCCCAGGGTCACCCGGAGCAACGGCTTCTCAGCACCAAGCTGTTGCCACGGAGCCAGACAACAAGGCGGACATTTGAAAATCATCAAAAAAGTGAAGTGATACAATTCCAACCCTTTCAGTGAGGAATAAAGTCCTTTCCTGAACAAACCTATCAAAGCTAGCACCCAATACCTTTTCCCCTTCTTGCAGGAAATATTTTGGATCTGCTTCCAGCCATTCTCTAGACATTGCCCAGTCTTTGAGGGGTTTCAGAAGCAGATCTAGTGAAAGGTGAAAACACAAGTGTAATTCTCAGGAGAAGCTGCTCAGGGCTCTCCAGTGGGGCATTTGGTAAGCGGCAGAAGGCAGGGAGGCACCCTCCAACCAGGCCCCGCTGAGCTGTCTCTGACACAAGCGAGAGAGAGAGGTAGACACCTAATGAAATGCTGAAATCTATAGAATTAGTGGAATTTTCACCCACCACTGAATTCAGACACCTTCTGATAGAGAAAAGCAGACAGAAATGATGTGTCGCTTCATTGCCTCTTAAGATACTAAAATATTTCACGAAAATTTATATTTAACCTCTATTTTGCTGTTAAAAGCATTACAAAGAATAGAAGAAAGCACAATATTTTCATGAAGCACCCCTTAATGCATTGCACCACACTACATATCACAAGATTTAAAGACAGGATGAAAAGACACAGCCTTTCAGGCAAGGACTGAGGTACCTGAAGAGCAGCTCGGGGCAAATTCAAGGCACGGTGATCACCCAAAGACCAGGGAAGCCGCGTGAACATCGTGGGTTCAGTAGGAAGGGAAAACACTACCTTTTAAGCCCCTTCTGTTCAGCATGCAAGTGCTGATCCCCCACTGCATGGCAGACCTACCCCAACAACAAAGATGAGTCAGGCAGTGGGAAGCAGCCTGTACATGAAGGCTGTGCAGACTCAGAGAGAATGGGCTGGGTCTGGGAGCGCCAGAACTATCTCAACGAGCACATGGCTTTCTCTAAAGTTTCAGCCCTACCAAGATGAAAACACTTTAGAACTAAGATACATAATATGTTTTCATTCAGTACATATGGATGCTTTGTAGCTTACTCAAATAAAAGGAACCTGGGTATAATTCAAAGGCCTCTTCAGAGAAACAGATGTATAATTTCCTCTTGAAAAGTCTCAGACTTGATTAAACCTCCTATAGGCTATGATAACATGAAAAGAAAGTGGAAGAGGAAGTGACATGAACTCACTTTCTGAAACACCGAACACAGTAACACCATCTGCGGAAGGGCTCCGATATAAGTTCAGACAAACCCAGTACTTCAGCCAGTGCTCTAAATCTTGTTATGTAAAAGACAGAACTAAAAGCCAGTCCATGAATTACCAGAGTTTCCAGCCATTCTCTAAAGGCATATTGGCGAAGGGCCACTTTCTGAATCAGCTGGTCAGCTTTAAAGTGCCCACATCCTCACGGATGATCTCTAGTGCCAGCTCCTGGGTGCAGGCTGGAAGTCTCTCCATGGCTTTATGTTTGGAGAAGCAGAGCCTGGCAGCCAAGGCCATGTTGGCAGAGCTGGCCTTCCAGTCCCGTGTTCCCACTGCAGGTGCTCACTCTCCAGTGGCAGCCTCAGCCACCTTCACGCACACCCAGCACCTACCTGCCTTCTAACCCATCAAACCAAAAAGGATGTGCTGTTCTCCTCAGACCAACCCATGCATTCATACCCAGGTAATGCACTTTTGTACTCCTAGTTGTAGGATGTAATATACAAATTATGAAGGAATTCAGTTGGAAGGGATTTTGGCCAAGAGAAGGCTTACTCCATTCACCCAGAACTCAGTTTATCAAAACGTGTTCATGTATCAGTTCCCAGCCTTCCTCTGCACCTCCTCTGTCATTTCCCCACCCTGTCTACTCTGCTGAGGTCCAAGACCACAGACCCAGCCGCCTACTCACTACTTCCCTCTGAACCCTGTGCTGCAACCTTATAGCTAAACACTTTATCGTTCTCCCATAAAGTCTCTCTCCTACCCTCACCTTCTTAGTTTTTACATAATGCAATTGTTCTTCTAGGCACACAAGACTGAAACATCATACTCATCTTGTCAATGTCATTCTCTTTTATATTTCCATATTAACATTGTTATGTCACAGGTGTCAGATCTGTGTTTGATGCTAAAGGATAAATTTTAATTGGTAAGTTACAAGATGGCCTTCCAAAACTGGAAAGAGATATAATATACATCATAAACAAACATATGCTAGGGCAGCGTGAGCCTCAAGAGAAGCCCAGGACATGCTGGCACAGCTCTTGTCTGTTTCTTCCCATCCCTGATTATCTGCTTGTCCAGGCCTTGCCCTCTCACATTTCTTAATTTGTATTGTTCCTTGGTAAGCTTTAACTACAGTCACTTCCTACCAACCTGTCCCTGGATAATCATAAAACACAGCTTGTTCTATCATTCTATCTGTCTCTCTGTCTGTCTGTCTGCCTGCCTGCCTTACGCCTGTAATCCTAGCACTTTGGGAGGCCAAGGCAAGCAGATCACCTGAGGTCAGGAGTTCAAGACCAGCCTGGCCAATACAGTGAAACCCCATCTCTACTAAAAATACAAAAATTTAGCTGCAGGCAGCTATTAATTTAAATAATAAAATCAAATAAATCTATCACCTTCCCAGATGATAGAAAGATGACTGATATTTATCTAGCTATCATCTTCCTGGATTTATCATTTCCTAGATTAGATGACAGATTATAGATAAATAGATGACTGATGGATAGATAGATAGATAGATAGATTCCTTCTTTCAAATATCCAGTAGTTCCCCACGGCCTGCAGAATAAAGTTAACGATATTAAAGATCTTCAGAGACAACTCTAATTCCCAAATGACCACCAGCACCAGTGTGAGCTCTGATTCTACCATGTAAGTTTCAACTCTTTGTCTTTGCCACTCTCACCTCTGTGGAGGAGACATCATCAGATGTCTCATCACTTACATCGCTATCAGCCTCTATCTTTCCGACCTTCTCAACCAGCTTCTGATGGCATTACTTAGAGTGGCCACATACATGTTTCAAACAGGCGAAGAAAGTGCTGTGTGGGATGTGCTCTCACACAGGAGGTGATGGCTTCCAGAGAAGCCTAGAGTAGTGAACTCAGAGCTAAGACTCTCAAGAGAAGAAGCCTAGGCCAGGAAGAGAGAAATGGAACTATACTAGGGTTAGGTTCTTCTCCTTCCTGTATGTTAGGTAGTATACTACCACTCAAAGTTAGTGGTATAGTCACTGAAACCACAAAACAGAATTAAAGCCCAAAAAACTCACAGCCAAATAGGAGAAAATACAGAATATTTTAAATACTCAATTAATTCAAAAGAAGGCATAAATGAAGAAAAGGGTAATAACAAAGCACAAATATAAAACAATAATATGATGTTACACTTAAATTCAATCACATCAACTAAGCTCATTAAATTTAGATGGTCTAAGAGACAATCAGAGTAGATAAAAAAGCAAGATACAAACATACGCTGCTTACAAGAACTGTACTTTAAAGACATAAATATGTTAAAAGTAAAAAGATGGAAAAAGACACACCACACTAACACTAGTCAACAGAAAGATGAAATTGTTATATTAACAACAAAGTATATTTCAGAGCAAAGAATATTAACATGGATCACAAAGATTGTTTTTATAACAATAAAGGCGTTAATTCATCAAGATGAAATGACAATCCTAAATATTTATGTGCCCTAATAGTAAACTTTTTTTTTTTTTTTTTTTTTTTTGAGGCGGAGTTTCGCTCGTTACCCAGGCTGGAGTGCAATGGCGCAATCTCGGCTCACCGCAACCTCCGCCTCCTGGGTTCAGGCAATTCTCCTGCCTCAGCCTCCTGAGTAGCTGGGATTACAGGCACGCGCCACCATGCCCAGCTAATTTTTTGTATCTTTAGTAGAGACGGGGTTTCACCATGTTGACCAGGATGGTCTCGATCTCTTGACCTCGTGATCCACCCGCCTCGGCCTTCCAAAGTGCTGGGATTACAGGCGTGAGCCACCGCGCCCGGCCAATAGTAAACTTTTAAAATGCATAAAGCAAATAGAATTAAAGAGAAATAAACAAATCTATAATCACCCTTAGACATGTCTGTATCCATCTTTCAGTAATTAATAAAATAAGTAGATAGAAAATCAGCAAGAATATAAATTACTCGAATAACATTATCAGCCAATCTGACCTAAGCTACCATAATTGACATAATTGAACATCCGACCCAACAAGAGCAGAGTATATTTTAATTTCTAGTGCACACAGAATATTTATAAAGCTAGACCACATTCTGTAGCCATACAAGTCTCAATAAATTTTAAAGGATTCAAGATTTATGAAATATATTCTCTTACTATAGAGGAACTAAATTAAGGAACTGTAAAAACTGTCCCAAATACTTGGAAAGTAAATAAACCATCTAAATTGTCCAAGGATCAAAGAAGAAATAAAAAGATGATTTATAAGGTAATTTGAACTGAATGAAAATGAAATAAAATATTTAATCAATTAGTGAGAGGTCACAGAAGATGTTCATAAAATCAATAAACTTTGCCTCCATTTTAAGAAACTAGTGAAAGAAAAATAAGTAAGTCCAAAAGTAAGCAGAAAAATATAAATAATACAAAGCAGAGTAGACATTACTAAAAGAGGAAAAAACTACAGAGAAAAATCTATTAAAAGCTGGTTCTTTGAGATCAATAACACTGACAAATCAAAGAGAGAGAGAGAGAGAGAAAGGACACAAACTATCAAACTATCAATATCAAGAATGAGAGATATGACATTATCAAAAATTTAATAGCTTTTAAGAGGATAATGAAATAATATTATGAATAATTTTATAATAATACATTCAACAACTTAGATTAACTGGACAAATTCCTTGAAAGACACAATCTACCAGTAGTCACTCAAGGAGAAACAGATAACTTAAATAGCCATCCCTACATACATATTATGGAATTTACTTAAATAGTCATCCCTACATACATATTATGGAATTTACTTAAATAGCCATCCCTACATACATATTATGGAATTTACTTAAATAGCCATCCCTACATACATATTATGGAATTTACTTAAATAGCCATCCCTACATACATATTATGGAATTTACTTAAATAGCCATCCCTACATATATATTATGGAATTTAAATTTGTAGTTAAAAACCTTCCCACAAAAACAACTAGGCCTACAAATGTCCAAATAAACATTTAAGGAATAAGTAACAGCAATTCTACAAGAATTCTTCTAAAAAACTGAAAATGAGAAAATATGTCCACACCCATCCTATGAGGACAACAACAGAAGACATCACAGAAGGGACCTCAATCAATATCCCTAATGTACACAAACACCAAATGCTATACACAGTATTAGCAAACAGCAGCATGAGTTGAATATCTGGTGATCAGAGGGATAGACTCTGGGGATCACCGTTCTTTTCACCATGTAAGTCACGTTCTCTCCCATTCTGAGCACCTGACAGGCTGGCCCGTCCTGGTCCCTTGTGACTGGGTGGAGCCAGCCTGTGTCATTTGATGGCAGAGTGGGCCCATGCCATTCTCTCTGCCTCCAACGCCAGCAGCTCAGGACTCTAAGAACAGATGATGATCAGGACCCCTGCCAGTCCATGGGGAAGTACAGAGCCAGCATGAGGAAGAAAGCACAGTTTTGGAAGTTACTGAGATTTCAGTCACTTTTTCACTGCAACATAACCAAGCCTGTTCTGACAATGCTCTGTGCACCACCGCAGATCTGCTAAACTCAGTTCTCTTGAGTGGGGCTTGGGAATCTGCAGTGTTACCAAGCACCCCAAATTTGGAGCCCTCTAGGCCCAACAGTGGCATAGAGCAATCACCCCACTCTGCACTGCTGGTCTTAGCACTGCGTAGGGTTCCAGCCTCACCAGGTATGTCCACTCCCAACCATCCCTCCCCACTTCCCTCGAAGCTTTTCTCTGTTCCTTACTCAGGAATACCGAGGAATCGTTACACAGATTTGTTTATTTTCTATACATCTAAATCTGGGTATCCCAAATTCATCTCAAGCCTAAACTCTCCAGGACAGCTTACTAACAACACAGAATTCCTGGGGGTGGCGCTGGAAATCTGCATATGCAACAATCGTCCTGGGTCCCTCTGATCACCAGGAGGTTGGGAGAGGTGAGCGTAATTGGGCAGGCTGACCACTGAGCTCTCCACCAAGGCACAGCTGTGACATACAAGCTCGAGGAGAGGGACAGTCACCCACCACGATCACAGTTTCCCTCATGCTCCCTTAGTTCTCACATTTTCATCAAAAAATGAAACCTATATATTAATTCACATCTTACTCTACATATATTAGTTGATTATAAAACATTTTAAACACATCTAACTAGTTGTTAAGGGTTGAACTGTGTCCCAGCCCTCAGGTAAGGTGACTAGATTTTCCCAAGAGCAAGTTTGTTTTAACAGATGAATCCTGAGAAGGAATGCAAAACAATGTTTTCTTAATGAGTTTTTTTATTTTAAATCTCATTAAGTCATTACTCAAATTCTGAATGACATGAAAGTCACACAGATCCGTCTTGGACTGTCAACATCGGAGGAACTAGGGTATAGCAGGACCATGTTTCGGCCTCCAGCCTTCTGTGTAGAAATGGATTGGGGTGTCTTGCCCAGAACAAAGACAAACTAAGGTCCAATAAGACACAGGCCAGAGGAATCACAAAGGCTGAGAGAGATCAACATACAATCCGTGAGCCCTAAAAATCCCCGAAGAGCAACTTCATCTGCTGAGCTCTCCTCGCCTGAAGCCCCTGTTACCCAGACAACCTACACAGCATCCATATTCTGGACCCCACTGAGGAAAGCCTGGCTGTTTCCCAAATAATCTATTGTTCCTAAAATATTCTATTCAGTAACAATCTCAGTAAAACATCTACTGAAGTGTTTAAGTGATGAAAATGGAATTGAGACAATGGCCCCAAGCCCTCGTCCTGTCCTGCTGGCTGGTGCTGGGCATCTGCTGTTTGTTTTTTGAGACTGAGCGTCACTCTGTCGCCCAGGCTGGAGTGCAGTGGCGCAAACTCAGCTCACTGAAACCTCCACCTCCTGGGTTCAAGCGATTCTCCTGAGTATCTGGGACTACAGGCATGAGCCACCACACCCAGCTAATTTCCATATTTTTAGTAGAGACAAGGTTTCATGTTGGCCAGCCTGAACGCAAACTCCTGACTTCAGGTGATCCGCCCGCCTCAGCTTCCCAAAGTGCTGAGATTACAGGCATGAGCCACCACACCCAGCCTAGCATGCGCTCTTGATTGACAGGGCATGTCACCTCCTGTGCTGGGTATGGTGCTGCATTTGCAGTCACATTTAACACTCAAGCTATGACACACTACTCGAGCACTACAGTCTGTATGTTAGCGCATTTGTAGCATTCACACGTGGCTTTAGGAGGTTACAACACTTAAGTTGTACATGGTGGCCATTACTTCCCACATTTTACCCCAGTACACTTCACAGAAACCTGAAGAGGCACAGCTCATGATAGCAGCCCTGAAAACAGTGTATACTAACAGGCAGGCGTGGAGAGCCACTGGTACTGAGCACGCAGCACCCATCAACAGATACTTCCTGATAAGAACTTCCCTGGTAAACAAACAATATTATGGTAATGAAATCTGAGCCTACCTGAGGAGGCACCTGTACTCACCAACAATCTCACTGGGTTCCTTGTTATAAAGCTTTCGGTTCCAGTAAAGGAGCCTGAGGAGTGGAAAGGAGACCAGGAGAACAAGGCAAATCCCAACGAACATGTGTGCAGTGAATCCGGCAAAGTCCAGGCCCTGGAAATAGATAGGGGAAATGAGACGGCAGATGGGCCTTTCCTCTGCACAGGCAGCAGCACCCTGACTCAGGGCCCAGGAGGGAAGGGGCTCACCAGGAACTCCGGGACCTTAGGAAGAGGTCCTGGAGCCCAACAGAAAGCCCAAGGAAGACCATGGACTCCTCACCATGATTGTGAAAACTGTTAAGGTTTGTTTCTTTCATGTCAAAAACCAATTTTTGCACAAATGGCAAGCCATCTCAGGAGGAAATAAAAACACGCTATCAAGTCTAATTCAACCTTAGCTCGCCTTCACCACCAGACTGATGGCTTCCCCAAGACAGAGTGAAAAAGACTGAATAGGACAAAATACTAAACCATATGATAACATTTGCCCATTTAAAGGTAAATTGAATTTTTAAACATTTCATTTAAATCTCTGCCATCGATTTGAAAAGCATCGTCATGGCTGGAGAGCACAGCCCTCTGCAGGGCACCCGGGGCCCACCAGGGCTGAGACTGCTGAGAGCATGAGGACCAGCCGCAGGGACCCTGACAGAAACCCTCTCCTTCCCCACAGGCTTCCTTTGCCTGCCTAGGCCTCTGCACATGGCAGGCCACTGAGGATATCTTCAGAGTTGGGCAAAATCTCCACTAGGTTGATCTGTCCTGGACTAAGTCAGCAGCATCACTGGTTGGTTCTGTTCATTCACGTGTTTTATACCTTTAGCAAATCTGTGCAGGCACCTCCTGAGCCCCAGCAGGACAGTTGAGGCTACTGCCCCCACGAAGCAGGTCATCTGGTGAGAACTCAAGGTCTTTTCTAGAGTGTTGATGGATCACAGGTGCCACAGAGGGGGTGAGAGGCACAGTGACAGTGCTCGACCATGGGGAGCAACAGGCGGCAGGGTGGGAGGGACAACAGGCATCCAGCTCTGCCTTGGGAGCCTGGCGAGCCTCTTACATGGGTAGAGAGGTGGCAAGTCACACGGAACGATAGTGAGGATCCCACAATGGGAGTTTGAAAAATCACCTTCCAAAGGACTGGGTTTGAGTGATTTAAATGACATTAATTGTTCCTTATCGAAGTTTACATATTTATCGTCTCACGTTTAGAAAATATGTGAACTCATGTTCAACATTGTTAAAGATACAACACAACTAGAGCCATCATCAATGAAGTTGTGTCAAAGTTTAGAGCTTGCGAACATACAATCATCTGAAACGCTTAATCCCTTGCAGTTACCTGTGCATCCGATGGTTGTCCTTGAAAATAGCATTATAAATGACAGAAGGAGCTGTATAAGCTAATTCCTGGACAGACAGCAGGGAAATCACACAGAGGCAGGACTCATGGAATGCTTTGGATGATCATATATAAGAATTCACCACTTTTCTGATAGTTTTTCAATTACACTGAATTTTGTGTTTACCTCTAGAATTCACATTCATTCAGATATCTGAAAAAGGTCCACAACACTTTCAGGGGGTTATGAAAATGTTTTAATTTCTTCTAAAACCAGAAGCAAAAAAAAAAAAAAAAAAAAAAAAATGAACTGTTGGGTCAGAGACAATGATTTAAAATATAATACTAATATATTTACACACTAGCTGGGTCATGAAATACAACTGCTAGTATTTTTTAGAGAAAATAGCCAAAGAAGACAGAAGTACCTCTATCCTGAGTAATTCTTGGTCCCTTTGGAACATAATAACTATAAGGTTTTGCCCCATTTGAAATGTTGGGACAACTGGAGAGAGAAGTGATAAGTAGATGAAAGAAAAAAAAACTAAGGAGGTCCTGGGTGTGCATCCACAGCAAAACAGCACAGTGCTGAGTGAAGCATGTGGGGGCTACTGGACTTGTGATGGGTGGATTCGTCAAGTAAGAACGACGATAATGAAAAATCCAAACTGATCGTTTCCGGAAACAGGCAGATGCCGTGTGCAGTGCGATGCAGATGTTTGCGCTAAGCTGCTCAGGTGCAGGTAACCGGGCCACCCTGCTGCTTTTATGTGCGTCTGTAATTTCCTAGACTCTTCTCCTTCGTGTTCCCAGTAACAAAACCACCCACCAGCACACACACATCAACTCAGCACCTAAATGCACTCTTTCTGCTTCAAGGCGCTACTTCTGCTTTGTATTGTTTTGTTATTGGCTCCAGTCAGTCATTTTCTTCTTAATTTTCCCCGCTGTTCTCATTTGATGGATCAAATGGCCAAATATTAGGCATATAAAACAGCCAAGAGAGGAGCCCCCAACCAGATTAGAACATTCTCAGATTCATAAGCTACATACATTTAAGCGGATGCACCTGAGGGACTTCTGGCCCAACAGCATTTTGTAGGAATGATGCTTTCAGGCTAGCTCTGCGACAAGTCAAAATGGTCCGTTAGGTTGTAAGGGAGGGGCTCAAGCCAACGATTTCCTGAATTCTTCCATGTGAAAACTCAAAAGAAAAAAAGGTCTTACGAAGCGTTTAGCTCAATCCATTGGATATTTTAGTAAAATATGCATGGTGTAATTTGAAAATATTCTGTCTAGACGCCCAGTGAGGAGAGGGCCCAGCACTGCAGGAATGGGTACGATGACAGGCAGGAGGGGGTGTGGGTCTCACTGTTTATGAGGGATCCATCAAGCATGGGCACAGCGGTCCTGGCACATATGGGGCTAAAGAAAGAGCCTTTGGCAGAGACATGGATCCCAGCATACTGAAAAAAGAGCAAGCCATGGAGGGGATGAGCTCTGCTAGACAATGCTGACCTGGGCATTGAAAAGAGTAAAAAACAAAGACCCCTGAAGGCACACAAACCACAACAACAAAAACACCTGCAGAGGAAATTAAGAGGGGACCAGAAAGACACAGCAGGGCCCACTAGAGACTGACACTAAGTTATCACCCAATGGAGTGGGAGGAAAACAGTGGAGGAGTAGCCAACTTCACAGCACATGCAGCATGGCAGGAACACATGAAAAACGCCGCATCATGCACAGCACAGTGGGAAAATGTGAAGAAGGTTCCAGCACACACAGCATGGTGGGAAAAAGTGAAGAAGGTCCCACCATGCACAGTATGACGCCCCAGCAAGCACCGCATGGTGGGAAACCGTGAAAAAACATCCCGCACACACAGCATAGTGGGAAAACAGGAAGGACGTTGCAGCACGCACGGCACAGTGGGAAAACGTAAAGAAAGGCCCACCATGCACAGTATGGCAGGGAAAGCCTAAAGAACAGTCCAGCATGCACAGCATGATGGGATAGTGAGAAATGCTCCAGCACGCACGGCATGGTGGGAAAATGGGAAGAACGTCCCAGCAAGCCCAGCGCATGGCATGGTGGGAAAAGCATGAAAAACATCCAAGTGCACGAAGTGAGGCATGAAGGGTAGGCTGTCTTCTGAGAAAGATGGCACTCAGAAGCGTAGGAGCACGCTTCCCTCAAGAGACTTCTCAGGTATCATTTTAAAGACAGTTGAATAGTTTTGTTCACCACGGTGAGTCTCTGTAGAACAGGCATAAAGGAGCAAATGTAATCAGCAAAGAAAAATTTTATCCCATTAGCTTGTTAGGAGCCGAAGGTGCAGTGGGTTGGTGCACGCTGATGCTACAGTCAGGCAGACTCATGCTCACCCCAGGGAGGCTTACGGTTGGAGAATAAGTGGTTGTCCACATGGTGGATCCTGGAGATCCTTCCTACCTACCTGTTGCTGGAAATACCACCAACAGAGAGTCATCCCAAGAGACCTGGGAGAGGTCAGCCTGGTGCAGCAACGGTAGGTGGAAAGCGCTTTCCTCACAACTTCTGTCATTTCTGCGTAATGCTCAGAAAATGTGGACGGCTGTTCAGACGTGACTTCTTTACTGTTTCAAACTCTAGTGCCGATTTATTATTCCTCTGAACTACGTGTATTCATTTCTTTGTGATTTTGTTTTCATTAGCTTTAGGGGTACAAGTGGTTTTGGGTTACATGGATAAATTGTATATGGGTGAGTCTGGGATTTTGGTGCACCCATCACCTGAGTAGTGTACATTGTACATACTATGTAGTTTTCCATCCGTCGCCCCCTCCCAACCTCCACTCTTCCTAGGGTCCAATGTTCTCGTTACCAGTGCATGCCTTTGGTTATTCACAACTTAGCTCCCGCTTCTAAGTGAGAACATGTGGTATTGGTTTTCCATTTCTGAGTTACTTCACTTAGAATAAGGGCCTCCAGTTCCATCCAAGTGCTGCAAAAGACACTAGTTCATTATTTTTTATGACTGAGTATTCTATGGTGTATGTGGGTGTGTATATACACATATATATATATGAAGAAAATGTGAGACTATATATATGATGCCCATCAACAGATAAAATATATATAATCTCACTGTATATATATCTAATCTCACTGTATATATATATAATCTCACTGTATATATATCTAATCTCATATATATAAAATCTCATTATATATGTATCTCATTTTATATATATGACATTATATATATATACAATGAGATTATGTATATTCTCTATACATAATCTCACATAATCTCATATATAATCTCATTGTATATATATATGACATATATATATACAATGAGATTATATATATTCTCTATATATGAGATTATATATATTATATATACTCATTATATGACATTATATATATGAGATTATATATTCTCTATATACAATGAGATTATATATATTATATATTACATGTACTCATTATATTATATATAATCTTATGAGATTATATATCATATATCATTATAAATAATCTCATTTTATATGTGATCTCAATATATATGAGATCACATATATATATAATCTCATTATATATAATGATAAACCCCAATAGACCTTACCACCTCTTGCCCTCAGCCTATATACCACCATCGTCAGCAAACTCTTTAAAGATTGTAAAGTAAGCACAAGTATTATCATAAAAACCTTAGGTCAAGGTGTAGTCAATGAAGTGGGAAGAAATGGGCTACATTTTCTAAATTAGAAAATTCTATGACAACCTTTATGAAATCTAAAGACCTAAGGAGGATTTAGCAGTAAATCAAGAATAGAGAGCCTGACTGAATAAGGCCATGAAGCACGCACACACTGCCCATCACGCTCCTCAAACATCATATAAAAGTACCTTGCCAACAAGCCACTACACACAGATACAGAGGGGATAAGTCGTAACATGGTAAACGTACTGCAAAGTGCACTCGGACGAATCAAAGTGTAGCTTAAACTAAAGCATCCAGCTTACACCCGGAAGCTCTCATCAATAGCTGATCACTTTGAGCTAACTCTAGCCCCAACCTCATATAACTATATTATTTAACTACAATAATTAAACCATTTACCTATTACAAAAGTATAGGTGATAGAAATTATATTTAGGTGCCATACAGTACCATAAGGGAAAGACAAAAACTTAATAAAGCATAAAAAAAAAAGACAAACGCTTCTACCTTCTGCATAAGCAATTAACGAGAAATAGCTTTGTGTAGAGAACTTCAACAATGCCCCCCAAAACCAAGCGAGCTACCCAAGGATAGCTAAAAGAGCACACCCGTCTATGTGGCAAAACAGTGGGAAAATCTATGGGTAGTGGCGACAGACCTACCGAGAGCCTGGTGATAGCTGGTTGTCCAAGACAGAATCTTAGTTCAACCTTAAATTTCCTTACAGAACTATTTAATCTTCCCGTAAATTTAATTGTTAGTTTCAAGAGGGACAGCTCTCTAGACCCTAGGAAATAACCTTTTATAGAGAGTGAAACATTTTACTACCATAGTTGGCCTAAAAGCAGCCACCAATTAAGAAAGCGTTTAAGCTCAATACTTAATTATTCTTAATCCTACCCATCTTACTTATTATATATATATCTCATTATACGTATAATTTCATTTATATATGATCTCATTATACATATATAATCTCATATAATCTCTATATATGTAATCTCATTATACGTAACCTCCTATAATATCATATATAATCTCATCATGTACGATGAGACCATATATAATCTCATGGTATATATGATCCATATATAATCTGATCATATATATGACCTAATTATATATATAATCTCATCATATATGATCTCATATATGATCTCATATATAATCTCATATATATCATCTCATCATACATGATCTAATATATAATCTGATCATATGTAATCTCATATATGTAATCACATATATAATCACAACATATATAATCACATCATATACAATCTCATATATACAATCTCATCATGTATGATCTCATCCTATATATCTCATCAAATATCTGATCTCATCAAATATCTGATCTCATCCTATATAATCTCATCATGTAAACTGATTATTTATAATCTCAGCATATATAATCTTACCATATATAATCTCATCATAAATATAATCTCATATATACTCTCATCATATATAATCTCATCATATATAATCTGTATATATGATCTCATCATATATAATCACATCATATATAATCTCATATGTAACTCATCAAAAATGGTCTCATCACATAATCTCATCATACATAATCTCATAATCTCATCATAAATATATCATAATCTCATATACATAATCTCATAATATAATCTCATCATATGTGATCTCATTGTATATATAATCTCATTATATATACATTTATATTTATTCTAAGAGGGATTATATTCTAATCTTAGAGGGAAGTCTTTCAGTTATTCTCAATGAGTATGATGCTAACTATAGATCCACAAGTGTTCTTTACTGGGCTGATGAATTTCTATGTTTTCCCTAGTTTTTTGGAAGATTTTATCAGTAACAGATACTGGATTTTGCCAAATGTTTTTCTGCATATATGAGATGATAATATGGTTTTCTCATTGAGTTTGTTAGTAAATTACATTGATTAATATTTCAGATATCATAACGATCTTCCATTCCTGGATAAATTCTACTTGGTTAAGATGTATTACCTACTTATTTATTGTTAAATTGGATTTGCTAATTTTTAAAATATTAAATCTATGTTCACAAGAAATGTTTATCTCTAGCTGCCTTTTCTCATACTGGTTTTGTATAGTTTAGATATCAGAACCACATAGAATTAATTCGGAAATAGTCTCTTATCTTCCATTTACTATAAAACTTTGTATAGAATTGGTATTATGACATTATTTTTTCCTTAACTATTTGGTAGACTTCACCAAAGAATTCACCAAATAGCCTGAGTTATTTGTTTATGTTGTTTTTGTTCTTTGTGGGAAGGTTTTTTAACTACATTTTTTTATTCTTTTTATAGATATAAGGCTAATCAGGTTACCTACACCTTCTTGAGTGAAGTTTTACAGAGTGTGTATTTCCAAAAAATTGTCTGTTATATCTAAGTTGTCAGTTTACATAGAGTTCTCCATGATCTTCTCTAACAACAAGGTTAATGTCTGTATGCTCTGTCATAATAAAACAACTCTTATTCTTGATATTAGTAATTTGTATCTTCTCTAATTTTCCTCATCAGCTTGGCCAGATGTTTATCAATATTATTGATCTTGTCAAAGAACCAGCTTTGCTTTCACTGATGTTCCCTATTTTTCCAGTCTGTGTATATGTTTTTCTTCTGCTTACTTTTAATTTATTCTTCTCTTTCTGATTCCATAGGATAAAGCTGAGGTTATGGATTTGAGACACATATTTTCAAATACAGCTGTTTAGTGTTATAAATTTCCTTCTGCATACTGCTTTAGAGTAGGGACCAGCACACTTGGAGGCTGGAATACAGCCGTATCCATTCATTTATGTGTTGTCTGTGGCTGCTTTCATGCTATATAATGGTGCAGCTGAGTAATTGCAACGGAGACCATATGACCCACATGGCTATAGAAGTAACTACATGTACCAAAACAGAGATGTAAACCAATGGAACAGAACAGAGGCCCTGGAGACAACGCCACACATCTACAACCATCTGATCTTTGACAAATCAAAGCAATGGGGAAAGGACTCCCTGTTTAATAAATGGTGTTGGAAAAACTGGCTAGCAGTGGGCAGAAAGCAGAAACTGGACCCCTTCCTGATACCTTACACTAAAATTAACACCAGATGGATTAAAGATTTAACACCATAAAAACCCTAGAAGAAAACCTAGGCAAAACCATTCAAGACATAGGCATAGGGAAGGACTTCATGACTAAAACACCAAAAGCATTAGCAACAAAAGCCAAAATAGACAAATAGGACCTAATTAAACTCCAGCGCTTCTATACAGCCAAAGAAACAATCACAAGAGTGAACCAGCAACCAACAGAATGGGAAAAAATTTTTGCAATCCACCCATCTGACAAAGGGCTAATATCCAGAGTCTACAAATAACTAAAACAGATTTACAAGAAAAAAAACAAATAAACCCATCCAAAAGTGGATGAAGGATATGAACAGACACTTCAAAAGAAGACATATATGAGGTCAACAAACATATGAAAAAATGCTCATCATCATTGATTATTAGAGAAATGTGAATCAAAAGCACATTGAGATATCATCTCATGCCAGTTAGAATGGTGATCATTAAAAAATCTGGAGACAACAGATGCTGGAGAGGATGTGGAGAAATAGGAACACTTTTACACTGTTGGTGGGAGTGTAAATTAGTTCAACGATTGCGAAAGACAGTGTGGTGATTCCTCAAGGACCTAGAAATAGAAATTCCATTTGACCCAGCAATCCCATTACTGGGTATATACCCAAAGGGTTATAAATCATTCTACTATAAAGGCACATGCACACATACGTTCATAGCAGCATTGTTTACAATAGCAAAGACCTGGAACCAACCCAAATGCCCATCAACCATAGACTAGACAAGGAAAATGTGGCACATATACACCATAGAGTACTATGCAGCCATTAAAAATGATGAGTTCATGTCCTTTGGACATGGATGAATCTGGAAACCATCATTCTCAGCAAACTGACAAAAGAACAGAAAAGCAAACACCACATTTTCACTCATAGGTAGGTACTGAACAATGAGAACACATGGGCACAGGGAGGGGAGCATCACACACTGGGGTCTGTTGTGGGGGCCAAGGGAGGGACAGTGGTAGGGGGTGGGGAGGTTGGAGAGAGATAACATTGGGAGAAATGCCAGATGTAGGTGACGGGGTGGAGGCAGCAAACCACATTGCCATGTGTGTACCTATGCAACAATCCTGTATAATCTGCACACGTACCCCAGAACCTAAAGTACAATAAAAAATTTTTTTTAAGAATTAACTATATGGCCTTCTAAGAAGTCTGCTGACTTCTGCTTTAGAAGAATCACACAAATTTTGATATGTTCTGTTTTCACTATAATACAAAATTGCTCTGGACTGAACTGTTTCCCTGAAAGTCTTCTGGCCGAAGCCCTGCCCCATCTCCTCAATGGGGTAGTAACAGAAGATGGAGTCTCCTTCAGAGGTGATAGGGCTTAGAGGAGGTCACGAGGGTGGAGTCCTCATGCTGGGATTAATGCCTGTATAGGAGACGCCAGAGAGCTTCCTGTCTGCCTCTTCTCCCTGCCTCCCTACCACATGAGGACACAAGGAGAGGGCAGCCATCTGCAAGCTTGGAAGAGAGCCCTCGCCAGGGAACGAAATCCACTGGATCTTGAACTTCGTAGCCTCTAGACTGTGAGAAACAAAGGGCTGTTATTTAAGCTGCCCAGCCTACGGTATTTTGTTATGGCATTCCGAGCTGATGAGTACAAAAATACTTTCTAATTTCAATCTCACTGTCTTCTTTGACCCTTGGATTACTGAAATGTGTGTTAGTTTCCAGATATTTGAGGATTTTCCAAATATCCTTGTTTTTAATTTCTAATTTAATTCAACTATGTTCAGAGAAAATATTTACATTACTGGAATCTTTTTTAATTTATTAAGATTTGTCTTAAGGCCTAGAATCTATTTCAGTTAACGTGTTATGTGCACTTGGAAAAAATAAACATTCTTCTGATGTTGAATGGAGTTTTTTATAAATCTCAATTAGGCCAAGTTAGTTAACAATAATGAAGTTTTCTATGTCCTTGGAGATTTTCTACTTGTTCTTTCAATTATTGTGAGGATTGAAACTGAGCTTTCCAACTATAATTGAGGATATATTCCTCCTTGCACTACCATCAAGTTTCACATATTTTGAAGCTGTCATTAATCACATAAATGTAATTCTTATGTCCTCTATATGAATTTACCTCTTTATTATGAAATGTTCTTTAATCCTAGTTATAGGCCAGGCGCAGTGGCTCACGCCTGTAATCCCAGTACTTTGGGAGGTCGAGGCGGGTGGATCACGAGGTCAAGAGATCGAGACCATCCTGGTCAACATGGTGAAACCCCGTCTCTACTAAAAATACAAAAAATTAGCTGGGCATGGTGGCACGTGCCTGTAATCCCAGCTACTCAGGAGGCTGAGGCAGGAGAATTGCCTGAACCCAGGAGGCAGAGGTTGCGGTGAGCCGCGATCGAACCATTGCACTCCAGCCTGGGTAACGAGCGAAACGCCATCTCAAAAAAAAAAAAAAGAAAGAAATCCTAGTTATAGTCTTTGCTCTGCAGTCTACTTTGTCAGGTATTAATAGAGCCACTTTCTTCTGATGAGTCTTTTGACATTTCTTTCAACTATTTGTGTCCTTACATACATACATATATTTGAGACAGAGTTTCACTCGTTACCCAGGCTGGAGTGCAATGGCATGATTTTCTCTCACTGCAACCTCCCCCTCCCAGGTTCAAGTGAGTCTCCTGCCTCAGCCTCCCGAGTGGCTGGGATTCCAGGCACCCACCACCATGCCTGACTAATTTTTTGTATTTTTAGTAGAGACAGGGTTTCACTATGTTGGCCAGGCTGGTCTCAAACTCCTGATCCCAGGTGATCCACCAGCCTCGGCCTCCCAAAGTTCTGGGATTAGAGGCGTGGCCCACCACGCCTGGCCTTGCCTTTATATTCTAAACATGTGTCTTGCAAGCAGCACATGCAGATGTTCCCTGACTTAGTTTGGTTCAATTTACAATTTTTCAATTTCACAACAGCACAAAACCATCTCAACTTTGATGTAATATACAATATTCAGTGAATTACATGACATATCCAGCACTTTATTATAAAATAGGCTTTGTGTTAGAATTTGCCCAACTGCATGCTAATGTAAGTGTTTTGAGCACATTTAAGGTGGGCTACGCTAAGCTGTGGTGTTCAGCAGGTTAGGAATATTAAACGCACTTTGGCTTATGATATTTTTAATTTACAGTAAGTTTATCTGGATGTAACCCAAAGTCACTTGAGGAGCATCTATAGTTGATGGTGCTTGCTTGTTTGATCTGACAATGCCTGCTTTCTAATTGGGATATTTAAAGTATTTACATGCTACACAATTATTAAATATAGTTAGGATAACTCGTACAACTTGTTTTATGTCTGTTTCCTTTTGCCCTTTTTCTACATTCCATTCCATTAAATAAATACTAGTTATGATTCTCTTTGTTCTTCCTTTCAGTGGTTGGAGTTTATCGTGTGCATTTTAAACTTGCCATGGATTACCTTCAAGTTATACCAATTTACATAGACTATAAAAATCTTCCATTAATATACTTTAATTTCTCCCCTTCCAGGCTTTATTTTATTGTCATCAATTCTACTTACACGTTACATTATTTTTTAAACAATTATCTCAAAGTGGTTTGAATACTTTTTTAAGTATGTGAATTTACCTATATAGTTACTCTTTTCAGTGATCTTCACGACTGTGTGAAGATCCATGTTTCCATTTGCTGTCATTTTCCTTCTGCCTTAAGCACTTCCTTTTGCCTGTCTTACCATGTGGGTCTGCTGTTGATGAATTATTTTTAGCTTTTCTATATGAGAAAATGTCTGATTTTAGTACATTAGAAAAATTTTCACTGGGTGTAGTACTCTGAGGTAACAGGTGTTTTCTTTAAGTAAAGGTATTGCTCTGTGGTCTTCACACGTGCATTCTCTAAAGAGAAACATATTGTCATCTTCATCTTTGTTTCCTGGCCTGTAACATGTCTCTTTCTCTGGAAACTTAAAGATTTTCTCTTCATCACTGCTTTGAAATGATTTTATTATGATGTGCTTTAGTGTAGTATTCTTCGTGCTTCTTGTGCTCTGGCTTCACTGAACTTCTTGATTCTGCAGGTTTATACCGTTCATAAAATCTGGAATTTAGGACCATTTTTCAGATTCTTTTTCAGTTCCCCTCTCTCCTTCAGAGGTGAGAACTGCATAGTTGTTAGGCCACCTGAGGTCTTCCCGTAGCTCACTAACGCTTTCCAGTCCTTGCTATTATCTTATTACTGTTTCGTTTTGGATCTACGTCTTCAAGTTCATTAATCTTTCCTTATATATCTAATATGCCATTAATCCCAAATGTATTTCTGTCTCCGACATTGTAATGTTCATGTGTAGATGTTTGATGTGGGGCTTTTTTAGTATCTTTAATGTTGCTACTTGATGAATAATAACAGTTTTAATGCCCTAGTCTGCTAATCCCAGCACCTGTGTCTGTTCTAGGTCCATTCCAAATGGTTTGTATCATCCCTGTCACAGGTTATACTTTCTTTCTTTTTTTATATGCCTGATAATCACTGATTGGTTGCCAGACATTGCAAATTGTACCCTTTACGTTGTTGAATATTTTTGTATCACTCTAAATATTCCTGAGGTTTGTTCTGGGATGCAGTTTGTTCTGCAATGTCAGAAACAGTTTGGTTCTCTGGGGTCTTAGTTTCAAGATTTCTTAGGTGGAACCAGAGCAATGTTCAGTTTAGAGTTAATTACCTCTCACGACAGACAAGAGCCTTCTGAGTACTCTACCAAATGCTCCATAAATTAAGAGGTTCAGCCTGCCTGGCAGAATAGACATTATTATTACTCCTGTCCTTGTGTGCGTCAAGCACTCTTCCCTCTCATCTTTCTGGGTTGCTCTCCCCAGGTCTCACGTAGTCTCCTCGAATGAATGCACTGATCTGAACACTCTGCTGAATACTCCAAGGGGACCCTCTGAGGATCTCTGCAGTTCTCTCTCCCTGGTCAGCTCTATCCTCTCTGGGCTCTCACTGCCCTGGTCTCCCCAGACTTTCAGCTTCATCCTGTCAACTCAGGAAGTCTCAGGGGCTCTGCCAGGATCGTCCCTCCCTGCACTGCACTCTGGAAGCTCTCTCAAGTAGTGAGCTGGAGCAGTCACAGAGCTCACTGCCTTTGTGTCCCATCTCGCAGGATCACTGTCCTTTTCTGCCTGGTGTCTGGTTTCTTGGTTACCATCGTTCCATGTGTTTTGTCTGGTTTTGGTTTATTTTTGTTTGTTTTATTTGTTTGGCTATCTCAGGCAAGAGAGTCAATCCAGGCCCTGTTACTCCATGTTAGCCAGAAGCAGAAGCTGTGCTGTCTTTTGTACTCAAATATATCCACATACAAACACTCTGGGATGCTATCTCCAACAAAATATTAAAAGGATTTACCTCTGGTTCGTGGAATTATGAATTTTTATTGTGTGTACATGTGTCTATGAGACTTCTGTTTTCTCCAAAAAAAATATTACTTTTTTATGGAATGAAACTAATAATAGTTTTTCTTTTCCAAAAATAGTTCTTTTCCATGAGCATGAGCTGCCTCCTGGTAACAGGTGCCCTTAGGCTAAACCACAGGCTCTGTTGCCACCTGCTCTGCTCCAGGCCACAATCATGGCTGCAGACCTCCGCCCACACAGCAAGGTTGCTGCAGTGTTGCCAAGCAGCTTCCCTGGGCAGCCAGGGAATGCAGAGCCATACCTAGAACCTCTGAGTTCTGAGAGCTTGAGCATGAGTTCCAGAGCATGCTGGTCCCATGAAGTAGCCATTAACACCCTGGAGTCATGGGTTCTCAAAGGTTTTAAATATTTGTGTGAAACACGGAGTTCAAATACAAACACACTGACACCCTTTGGAGACACACACACACACACACACACACACACACACACATATACATCATCCACAAGAAATAACACCAATGTTGAAACATTTTTACTGATACCTGACAGACGGGAGATTGAGAAAATTCTAATGATCAAAGAGTAGAGAATGAAAATTAATGATATAGTTCTAATTTTCATGCTTGAAGATGTGTAAAATACCATTTCCCCCTCTAAGACTTTGTCATTATTACACTATACAAAAATATTTATAGGGGGCTTTCAGGTAGTTTATTTCTAAAGACATTTGTTTCCAACCCTTAAAAAATAAATTTTAAGTCCTTCATCAGTAAATTAATCTAGCACAGTTAAGAAGAGAATCTCGTATCTCCGGTGAGAGGGAACAGGTCATTTTGTTTTTAATGTTAGTTGGAAGAAACCTCAGTTCCTATTAATATAATCAATATAACATACTATGACTGCCTATGTCATGTTATCCAGTTATTTCTTTAAAAACTGATCAGAATGAGAATGAAGTCAATTCAAGCCACTTAACTCCAGGATTGAAGGACCAGTCACCTAGCATCCTACTCTTGAGATGCCCAGTAGCACTCACTATGAAGAGCTGGTGTAATGATCTTGATTTCTAACAAAGGTGTCCATGTGGGGGAAGTGGTGGTCCATGAGCGCTAAGCAAGTGGAGGTGTGTGTTTTTGGAAGCAACCCTAGCGTGCTGGTACGTACCATCTTCCTCAGCTCTTGGTTGGAAACAATAATGACATTTGGAGGGTCCCCAATGGCAGTGGCAGCTCCTCCAATGTTTGTGAAGATCACTTCTGCAATCAGGACTTGTCTTGGATCCAGGTTCAGCACCTCACACAACCTGTCACAAACGGAGGAAAATGAAAGCAGTCCCACAGTACACACCGTGAAAAGCCCACATACAGCCCAGATATTTTTAAGGCACTTGCTCGTATAAGGGAGGCGCGCACGCACGTATACACACACACACACACACACACACACACACACTCACACACACACACCCTGTGTGAGGAGGGCAGTACTGCGGGGGAATGAACAACTGCAACAGCCTCTGCAGCAGGACAGGGCAGGGCAGGCCCTCCACAGCCAAGCTGGTGCGGGTGGTCAGGTCCTCCGGGCCAGTGCGGGGGCAGTGTGGATGGCTCACACTGGGCCTGCTGACTCAGCCCCTTTCCCACCTTCCCCTTCCTGGATACCAAGGCCCTAAGCTCTCTTCTCACCCCTTCCCTTTGTTTCATTCATCTTTGTATTTTTTTATTTACTTTTTATTGCTATAATACATACTAGATAGACATTTTTGGGGTACATGTGATACTGTAATACATTCATATAATCAAAGCAAGTAACTGGGATACCTGTCCCCTTAAATAGCTATCTGTTCTTTACCCTGGGAGCATTCCAGTTATTCTCTTCTAGCAAGGTTGAAGTGTACAACCGATTCACGGTAACTGTATTCACCCTACTATCTGTCAGACCACACTCTACAGCTGTGCAGCTCCACCACGGCCTCACACTAGATTTGTACTGGAATCCAGGAGTCCTACAGCTTGGCCAGCACAGACCAGTGCCTGGGAGTGGGCCGGGCAGTGGCGCTCTACAGCTCCCCGGGGGACCCAGCATGTACAGAGTTGGGAAACACTGCACTAAACAAAGTATAGAAGGCACATCCCAGCATCCCCCACACCTGCCCATCCACATAGCCCACCCTCCATGCCTCTGATGAGGAACCTCACGGTGGTGTTCCACCTTCCCCCAGCTATGTGACCCTGTAAGCCCTGACCATGTGTGTGACATGCTGAGCCAGCCCGGATGGCAGAGAGTGATGGAGAAGAACATGGACAGGGACTCCTGGCACCTGGTGGTCCGGGGTGAGCCATTCTTGTCCACAGGTCTCCCCATGAGAGCACAATCTCCAGGAAAGCAAGGCCTGTGTCTTCTACCTCTCACAGGCATTTCTGCCACTGGATTCTGCAGCCCCACTGCTTGCAGTGTATGCCACAGTCATATAAAGTAGACAGGGGCTGGACTAATGTAGTGAACTGTGGGCACAACCGCCCACCTTTCCACGCACCCGAGAATGGAGCCTGGAGCCAGGCCATGCGGCCAGAGCACACGCCTGCCAGAGCCTGGCCACAACCCCCAAAGCAGAGGTGCTCTGCATACCTTATGGTCACAGGTGTGAAGAGGAGCATGGTGGTGACGTTGTCCAGGAAGGCAGAGAGGACAGCCGCGATGAGACACAGCATGATGATCATGGCCCACACCCGTCCCCGGGAGAGCTGGTATGCCTGGCCGCACACACGCAGAGGATACAAGCCAGAGTCAGCGGGCTCGTAAGAACAGAGGCTGCCTTTCATTAGTGACTTTAAGAACAGGGAGCCAAGGTAACACTGCCCCATGGGTTAAGACGTAGACCCACGGAGTCCTAGGGGAGCTGAGATGAGACAGCGCTGGCCCCCACAGTTCCTGGACATTCTAAATCCTCCCTAGTCAACACTGTCATCCCTCTGATCCTCCTCCTTCACAGAGTCCCTGTGAGCGTTAATTTGTCACAAGGTGATGACTCTCAGTCCATGTAATGCCATTAGTATTCTGGTTAGACTATCTGAGCTTTGAAAGTTAGGATCCATGTGAGCCTAGTGTCTGCTGATCTCTGGGGAACTAAGGGATACTTTACTAAGTAAGGAGTAAGAGACCAAATCTCTACCTGGCATGTGCAAGATGGGGGACAAATGACAAAAATCACAGCACAGTTCTGTCATTCAGAGTTTACACAGGGTTTGTTGAGTAATTCTTTAAAAGACCTTTTCAGTTTCAAAAAATAAATATTCACACACAGCACTAGACTGCATTAGCAGTGCATGGTACATGATGAGCTCTCCTCTTGCCCACCCTGAATGACAAGACAGGTAAATCCTGGAGGCCAGAGCTGGCTGGTGAAGCTCCCCAGGGTTCCAGTTCCAGTTAAAAACATGACTGTGTATATATTCAATATTTAGAAGGTAATCATGGAAATTATTTCACCAAAAAGCAAAGTAATCAGAAACTAACAGCTTGAAATATTTGGATACTCTAATATACAAAACAATTTTTGATGTGTAGTTCTCACCAGACAATTTAAATAACACACAGACATTCAACCTGAGTACCCTCTTCCTTAACCTCCTCCTTCATTTATTTACTGAGCAGCTGACAGTGCCACTCAGAGCCACAGCTCAGCATAGCAAGCATGCCCTGCCTGCAGAAGCAGTCTTTAAAAGAAGGATGGCATTTTTAAGTGTTTGTTTTCAATGTCTGTTTCCTAAATATATGTCAGAAAAAAAAAATATATATATATATATATATACATATATAAATTAATCAGTGTACAATTATTAAATGCAACATCACACCTACCTTTACAGCACAATAATCGAAAAATCCAGTTTCTGAAAATATGGCTACTAAGATCATCTATGGAGAAAAGAGAAGAAAGAGGCAAGGATCATCTTTAGCAGGACACCATGTTAAAATGATGTCAGCATCATCAGTTACAAACTTGAGCTGTGGCCCCTGAAAGCCACCACACCACCAAGCTGTTCCCTCTCATGCAGAAAGCCCGTCAGTTCCTAGAGTAGTATACTCACTAACTCCTCAAACCGAGCCTCTTGCTGGTAGTTTTGTGCCTATATGTTTGTCCAGGAACATTGCCTCAAGGCACATGACCATCCCATCAGATCCTCACACACAAAAAAAATTCCGGTGTTATTTTCACCCTCTGTCTTCTCGAGCAGGAAATGGGATGAGAGTGCGAGGCGGCCTGCTCCCAACCACAAAGCTAGAAGCAGGCCGGGTCTGGCCCATGGCCTTCTGCACCTATGTGGCCATACAAGCAACACTTAAACATCATAAGATGTTAAAACTGGCTTACATTTTGTTTTCTAAAACAATTAAACTGATTTTTGTCACCAATTTGGGAGCAGTTGTATGAAACAATTGTTCCCTGGGCTCCAGGTGAACCTGGAACACCTGTCGACTATTTCTTTCCAGTGAGGATGAGGAGTTGGTGAAAACGCCATCCTGGATCCTAATAAAAAGTCATGTCCCATGTCCCAGTTACTCTGAATTTTAACAACCAGACATTTCAACCAGTGAATGTTCTGGAAGTTTCTATGCTTCACCTCTTAGATGGCAGTCAACATGTGTTGAACTTGGAATGAGAAGATGCAAGTTCAGATCCTGATTCTGCCACTTAAAAATAGTCTGAACTTGAAAATATGAGGTAACCTTTCTGTCCTTCAGTTTGCTCACCTTGCCTCTGAATGTCCAACACTTCGTCGGGTTGTGAAAATGCAATTAATTATTTAAAGTAAAATACTTTGTAAACAAGAGTCCCAGCAGACACTATTGTCTCTCAGATAAACCGTGGAAAACAAAAATGTCCCAACAATTTAGACCCAGTGTGAACATCCACTGTGTCCAGAGTGACCACAATGTTCATCCTCACCCAAAAGGCCACTGAGAGCTGGCGGTGGAGCATGGGGCTTTGCACAGCAATGGAGCTTCACGCGAACACTCATGAAACAGACGTGTGCAGACCCATGTGGTGTTTTACATGTTTGCTGACAGAACCACCCAGGGAGACTAGAACTCAGGGATGGGGGTAAATGGCCCCGTGGGTGGTCAGCTGCCAGGAAATACGGCAGAAAAGGCAGGAACCTGGTTGTACAGACCCTGCACCCTGCAGTCCCAGCATTGCAGAACCTGCAAGTGCTCAATGAACTGAATTCCACTGAGGAAAAAGTGCTGAAGCCCTTTCTATAGGCTGAACTGTGTTCCCAAAAAATTCTCATGTTTACGTCCTAGCCCCTAGTACCTGGGAACATGACTGTATTTGGAGTGAGGGCGTTGAAGGAGAGAATTAAGTTAAAATGAGGTCATTAGGGTGGGCCCTGATTCAGTGTGACTGGTATCCTTATAGGGTGAGGGTATCAGGACTCAGAAACACCGAGGGAAGACAAAGTGAAAACACAGGGAGAAGGTGCCATCTACAAGCCCAGGGGAGAGGCTCAGGAGAAACCAAACCAGCCCGCACCATGGTCGTGGACTTCCAGCCTCCAGAATTATGAGAAAATAAATGTATATTATTTAAGCCATACAGTCTGTGGTACTTAGTTACACAGTCCTAGCAAACTAATACAGCATTCTTGTTCAAAAAAAAGGCGTAACAGGGATATCTGGTATACTTCCTCTCTTCTTTCCAGATGTCCAAGCCCTACATACATCTCAGGCTCAACACAAATATTGGTTACTCTGTGAAGCCTGGGTTAGAGCGCTGACCTGCCTCCCCACGCGCCGCCTGCCCACAGAGGATGGCGGCATAGTTTTCGGTCAGGCCACATGGAAGCCTCGCATAGCTGGGCTTCCGTTATGTCGGCCAGCCTTGGGAGGGATGAAATGTTAGCAAGGAAAATGAGGATTGAGCCCAGGTGGACACAGAGCAAGTCTTCTCGCCCAGAGAGGACAAGCCCTCCTGCAGACCACTGGGCTGTCTGGGGTCTGCTCAGGAACAGGGGCTGCCCTGCTGTTCACTAGTGAAGCTGGGTTATGATTGTGTCCCACACTAGCGCACTTGTGTACCTGGAGTTCCTGCAAGTGAACTTGGTGGCACTCCTCACAGCAGAGTGGCCACTGGGCAATAGGATCAGTTAGCAAACACCCAGATTACTACTTATGAGTGATACCTTCCCTTCTTCACATAATGAAAGGTACTCTTTTCCCACTGAAACTCCTACATGGTTCATTTATTTGGGATAGTCCAGCTTTTTTATTTTAAGGGCAGTAACTCAAAAGAATTGCTAGCTTTTCTAAATGGCAATGTGATTTCATCGTCAGACAAGCCTTGGGCTGGAATTCTCCAGCTAATGAACCAGAACCCCATCCCACTCCTCCTCAGGAGAGATTCATGAGCCCCACGCTGACACTTCTCAGGGAAGCCCTGGGCACTGTGTATTTCATATAATGATGGACCCTCAGCAGCGGAGGCAAGAGAAAACCCGGTGATTGCAGGCGTGGAGCCCAGTCCCACTGGAAAGCCAATAATTACCATGCCGAATAGCAGGGCCAGAGTCTCAAAATCAATCCACTCCACCACGTGGGTCAGGCTGGGTCTCTGCACAAAGCACACATTTGCCAATTAATCCAGTACACCACCATCCCCATGATGAGCCTAACGAAGCACTGCACCCTGCTGCAGACCCACTCGGGAAACCTCACCATCCACTTGCCTTTGAAGCTGTTGGAAAACAGTCTTGACCCAGGGCGTCTAAAATGTCAAACCTATGCAAGGATTAGCCCCTGCCTCTAGCAGCTGCCGCATGGCAGGACTAGCCCCCAGTTACCTTCTTAATGGAGTCTGTACATGCCCTCTGCAGGGCCGTACCTGAGGCCAGATGACAGGAACGGGCACGGCCACCTGTGCCACTCTCAGCTGGGCTCTAGCACTGCCTCTCAGACAACTCAGGGCCCCCAGCCCCAGTGGCCACCGGCCTCTGTTGTTTACCTACATTTGTTCCCCATGTCCCTGCCAGAGAGGCCCTGCTCAGACCCAAACAGGACCCCCTCATCCCCAAACACACCTCTCCAGGGGCCTCCTGATCTCTGCAGGACAGACCCCAGCCTGACCAACTCCCACCTTTCTGTACCAGCTAGGAGGGCTCCCTCTAGTTCCAACACTCGGATCCAGCCCCACCACCCAGCTCCTCAGCCCTGGGCAAACATGACCATAAGGAGCCTTTCCTCAGCCACGATGAGGAATCACACCCCCAGGATGTGAGTGTGTAACAAAACTGAGAAAAATGCTCTTCAATGCTGTGGCTTGCTAGCTCATACCTCTAACTTAGTCCTTGGGCAAAAATATGGAAGTGGCACATAAAACAGTGAAAAACACCAGTGACAGCCTGAATCCTGGAATGTCTTTGAGCTGACATTCCACTGAGTGGTGAGCCAGGGACTGGGACAACTTACGTCGCCAATCACGGCCAGCGCTGCCAGTGCCGCAAGGGAACCCAGCATGGCGGCCAGAGTTCTGTGCACGATCTGCAAAGAAGCAAAGGACATGATGCGTTTCGGTCCACGAGGGAGTGAGCACCCATGAAGGCCTGTGTGGACGTGAGGGAGTCTGTACCTGCCACTGTGCACCACAACTATTCGCATGGTCAGTCAGTCACAGGTCTTGCTGTTTCAGGCCTGGATACCCCACAGACACAGACAGCTACCACCAACCTGCCTTCTAAGGGAAGCTGCTTTCATTTCCTAAATAATTAGATGACCCTGATAAAACAGTGGACGTCCAGAGTATGTTCTATGGGAAAGCCACAGCAAACTCATTAATTATTTGCCATATGCTCCCGTGGCAACTGGTCCATTCATTCAGCAACATAAATCAATTCCTCCCAACTGCTGGACTCCTATTACACCAAACGTACACAGCCCAACACTTTATATAATTGAGACTTCTGTGTACCACAAAAGTAACATTTGTATTTGATTGTAATTCAAACAGAAGTGGAATTTCTAAGACAAAATATGAGAAAAGGCCAAGACATGGAGAATTGGAGCTTTCATACGTTGCTAGTGGGAACGTAAAATGATCTAGCCACTGTGGAAAGCAGTTTGGCAATTTCTTACAAAGTTAAGCATAAGTTTACTGTATGAATGTGCCCAGCAATTCTGCTAGGAATCCACCCAGCAGAAATGAAAACACATGTCCACACAAAGCATCAAAGCGAATAACAACATGATGCAAAGGAGACAAAAACTGGAAATATTCCAAAGGTCCACCGGCAGTGAAGGCCCAGAGAAGACATGGCATAGCCGTGTGCAGATGGGTGCTTAGAACTTACGCTGGGATCAGTCCCTCTATGTAAACTTCCAGAAAAAGAAAACTGAGAGAAACAGAAAGATCAGGGCTGCCCAAGGCTGGGGAAGCAACAAGAGCTGACTAGAAACGGGTCGCAGGGATCCTTACGGGGTGAAGAAATGCGCTAACATGGTGATGGCTGCAGAACCCTAAATCCAGTAAAAATAATTTAGTCGTACACTTCCAAAGGCTGGAATGATGGCATTTAAATTACACCTCAATAAATCTGTTTAAAAAACACAAAAAGAATGTGGCAAGACTGAGAGGAAAATTCAATGCTAGCAGGCATTATTCATTTCTTAATCCCCTAAAGGGACTTTCACTCCATTTCTCCACGGCTTCCATCTCACAGAACTCAACTCCCTTTGCCAGCAATTACCTGAAACTCCAATTCCAACTAAAATTAGTTTATTTATAACGTGTGCTACTAGATTCAAAGTTCATTTTCAGAAAATGTGATACTACGTGTCGGCTTTTCACAGTTTAAGCTTTTAAGAGTTGTTTTGTTTTAAATGTAAATACCTAAAATCCAGTCAGTTGCTACCAAACTCCCATAATTCCTTCCATTCGTTCTCTGCTTTTCAGTCTGTTTAGGACCCATTTAAGGACACTTCCTTGTCCAAAGCCGAGGGTGGCCCCGGGAGGTTCACCCACTGGGCACGGCGAGTGGGCACCACAGCCAGGCTGCCCTCTCCACCCTACACAGAGTGAAGCGAAGACACTCCGCTTCGGTATGTCTCCTTTTTGGCATTAATTAAGTCTCGGTGAGTAGAACCTAATGTGACAGCATGTGCATGCGGCCGTGGATGAAAGGAGGGAGGCACTGCAGGCACAGAGCAGACGGGGCGAAGCTGGCTCCAAGCCAGCCCTGCAGTCTCACCCTGTGACACATTCCTTTCTTCTGGCTTCACTTTTGGGCTAAGTTTGTCTGGAGGGAAAACAGACTGTCAGTAAAAAGCAAAGAGCCGGCCTGGCACAGTGGCTCATGCCTATAATTCCAGCACTTTGGGAGGTCAAAGCAGGCAGATCTCTTGAGGCCAGGTGTTCAAGTGCAGCCTGGCCAGTATCATGAGACTTCATCTCTACTAAAAATTTAAAAATAAAAAAAATTAGCCAGGCGTGGTGGCACACACTTATAGTCCCAGTGACTCAGGAGACTGAGATGGGACACTTGCTTGAGCCCTGGAGGCAGAGGCTGCTGTGAGCTGAGACTGCACCACCGCGCCCCGGCCCGGGTGACACCGCACCACCACGCCCCGGCCCGGGTGACACCGCACCACCGCGCTCCGGCCTGGGTGACACAGCAAGACCTCATCTCAAACAAACAAAAAAGAGCAAACAGCCATGACTACCGGCCACTGGTCAGCAGGACTGGATAGCAGCAAAAGTAATTTTTATTGAGCACCTACTGTGCACCTGGTCCTGGAGTAAGTGCTCTACGCACACCATCTGTACCTTTCATAGTGACCATACGAGGTAAAACTATGATAACCCACTTTGCAGAGGAGGAAACACTCTCAGGAATGCTGAGTAATCTTCCCTGTGTCAGAAAACAAAGGACACGCACAACCAGGATGCAGACCAGCATTTTCTTACTCTGGGGCACCTCTTCTCTCCTCGTGGGGCCTTGCTTGCTCGTCCATAAAATCAGAAAACTGCACTACACACCTCAAGGAGCCCTCAGCTCTGGAGGAGGTCCGTGAACATCATGAAATTGAGTCCTAGCAGATTAACACACAAATGAGCAAACGGCAAGGCAGGCAACCACGGCCCTCTTAGGACAGCCGGGCTGACTGGTCTCACTAAGTTCGCTCCACCCACTGCCACCGTCAACACCTGTCTCCTCACTCGTTGCACACACCAGCTTGCACATGATCCACACATAAGCGTCTCTGCGGCCCACAGTGAGTGCTCAGGACCTGCAGATGCAGCTGTCCTCACTCGGAAACCCACCCTCCTCCACCAGCTAAGGAGCCCCACACACCATCTAGGAGGAGAAACCTTCACTTGTCATTTAAGAAATGTAATAGCATGCAGATGATCAGCCTCTAGTATGTAGAATAAAACTTTTTAAACTACATGGTTCTAGAAGAAGATTAGTTCATTGCTTCAGATATAATTATGGACATTCCTAAATTTCTACGCTTAAGAAAAAGAATTTTCATCTATCAGGAATATAAAAATTTGGCAAATGGGCCTAAAATGTAAAATAATAAAAATTCTTAAAAGATGCCTGCCTTAAAGCAGGGTTTCACCCCCCGCCAACCCTGCCACGGACTGGTACCAGGGCTGTACAGTGAGAGGTGAGCTGGGCAAGTGAGCATGACCACCTGAGCTCCGCCTCCTGTCAAATCAGCAGCAGCACGAGATTCTCATAGGAGCGTGAACCCTACTGTCAACTGCGCATTCACGAGAGCCAGGTTGCGCACTCCTTATGAGAGTCTAATGCCTGATCATCTGAGATGGAACAGTTACATCCCAAAATGATGCCCCGCCCTGTGGTCCATGGAAAAATTGTCTTCCATGGAACTGGTCCCGGGTGCCAAAAAGACGGGATCACTGGCTTAAAAGACTGTATAAAGGTCCTCTTCCCGTCCATGTGCTGGGAAATACACCTCTTCCTACACCAAAACCAGTTCCCGGGCACAGAACACATCACCTAGCTTCCCAGGCACCACCTGACAGACCCAGCCGCCATTCTACCACTAATCTCCTCTCCAGTCGAGCCTACACTCTGTGCTTCTGAGTTTCTTTGGCAACAGTCCAGCTGTGAGCTCCTGAGGTGGACAGCGTGGCGTGCCTCTCTTGGTTTCTTCAGTGCTCTGCACGGTAACCAACACCTGCTGAGCAAATGCATGAACAGAGAAAGACTGCAGGGGCAGCACCCAAGGAAATGATCTAGAGCATCTCTGATCTTCATGCATCTGCTCCTCCAGCCACACAGGTTTAGAGCTGGTCATCATGTAAATTCCCAATAGGTGGGATACTGAGCCGATGGAAAGACAAAACTTCTTTTGGTTTCCATTTGCATGGAAATTTGCAAGGAAATGGTAACCAAAAGACAGCAGGGATAGATGAAGTTACGTCAGACAAAATAGACTCTAAGTCAAACACTGTCTCTAGAGTCAAAGAAGGTGATTACCCACCCTCTTCCACTGATCAAAGGGTCAATTCAACAGGGTCCTATCACAGTTATAATAAATACACACCCAACACCAGACCACTGAAATATACACAGCGGTATTAACAGAGCTAAAGGGAGAGAGTGACCGGAACGCAATGTAATATGGGACTTCAATGTCCCATTTAAGATAATGGATAGAACATCCAGACAGGAAATCAATAAAGAAACAGCAGATTTGAACAGCACTGTACACCAAGAGGACCTAACAGACATAGACAGAACTTTCTACCCAACAGCCAAAAAATATACATTCTTCTCTAGCATACACAAAAAATTCTTCAGAATATATCACATATTAGGTCACAAACAAGTCTTAACAAATTTTATTTATTTAAAAAAATTGTTTTAGAGACAGAGTCTCACTCTGTCACCCAGGCTGGAGTACAGTGGTACAGTCAATGCTCACTGCAGCCTTGAACTCCTGGACTTAAGCAATACTCCTGCCCCAGCCTCCTGAGCAGCTAGGACTACAGCTGTGCACCACCACATCCAGCTAATTTATTTTTTGCAAAGATGGGGGGGTCTTGCTATGTTGCCCAAGCTGGTCTTGAACTCCCGGCCTCAAGTGACCCTCCTGCCTCAGTCTCCTAAAGCACTAAGATTATAAGATGACACCCCCATGCTTGAACTTAACGAAGTTTAGAAGATGGAAATAATATCAAGTATATTTTTCAAACACAATGGTATAAAACTAGAAATTCATAACAGGGAAAATAGGGAAATTGATAAATATGCAAAAATTAAGCAACACACTGTTGAGCAACCAATGTGTCATAAAATTAAAAAAAGGGAAATCAGAAAGTATCTTGAGTCAGACAAAAATGGAAACACAACATAGCAAAATTCATGGGACACAGCTAAAGCAGTCATATACCTACCTCAAAATCGTTAGCCTGATTTGATCACTCTACAGTGTATACAGGAATTGAAACCACACTGTGCCCATACATATATACAATTATCATTTGTTAATTAAAACAGAAAGAAACTGGTAAATTTCTAGAAACATACAACCTACCAAGGCTGAATCAACAAAAAACAGAAAATCTGAACGGGCCAATAAGAAGTAAGAAGATTGAAGCACTAATCGAAACCTTTCAGCAAAGAAAGTCTCAGCACTTCACAGGTAAATTCTACCAAACACTTAAAGAATGCTAACCTTTGTCAAACTTTTGCAAAAAGGCCGGGACTACCCTTCATACAAAAACCAGATACGGACACTACAAAAAAAGAAAGAAAATTACAGGCCAATATCCCTGATGAACACAGATGCAAAAATGCTCAACAAAACACTAGCAAACTGAATCCAACAGCACATTAAAAGGATCACATACCACGATTAAGTAGGAATTATTCCTGAATGCAAGGACAGGTTCC
Organism: Saguinus oedipus; assembly: GCA_031835075.1. Lineage (NCBI taxonomy): Eukaryota > Metazoa > Chordata > Mammalia > Primates > Cebidae > Saguinus > Saguinus oedipus. Next base: position 21,099,030 of record CM063174.1, read on the forward strand.
ACATACCCAAATCAATAAATGTGATATACTGCCTTAACAGAATGAAGGATAAAAATCATACGATCATCTCAATAAACGCAGAAAAGGCATTTGACAAAATTCAACATCCTTTCATAATTAAAAAACTCTCAAAAAATAAGATATAGAATAAACGTACCACAACAAAATAAAGACCATAACTAACAAGCCCACAGCTAAAATTATACTCAAGAGTGAAAAGCTGAAAGCTTTTCTTCTAAAATCAAGACCAAGACAAGGATGCCCACTCTCACCACTTCTATTCAACATAGTACTGGAAGTACTAGATACGGCAATTAGACAACAAACAAAAAATTTTTAAGTATCCAAATTGGAAAGGAAGAAGTTAAACTCTGCTTGCAGATGACATGATCTTATATATAGAAAACCCTGAAGACTCTACCAAAACTCTGTTAACACTAATAAACAAATTCAGTAAATTTCTAGGATACAAAATCAGAACACAAAAAACATGTTTTATTTCAATATGCTAACAATGTACTATCTGAAAAAGAAAATAATCCCATCTATAAGAGCATCAAAAAGAATAAAATAGGAATAAATTTAACGAAAGAGGTTTAAAGATCTGTACATGGAAGGCAATGAAGAAATCAAAGAAGATACAAAAAAATGGAAAGATATCCCACATTCATGGTTTGGAAAAATTAATATTCTTAAAATGTCCATACTACCCAAAGCAATCTACAGATTCAATGCAATCGCTATTAAAATTCCAATGGCATTTTTCATAGAAATAGAAAAAAATCTCAAAATTTATATGGAGCCATAAAAGACCTTAAATAGCCAAATCAACACTGAGTAAGAAAAAAAAGCTAGAGTCAAGACAATTCCTGATTTTAAACTATATTACACATCTATAGTAATCAAAACAGTATGACTAGCATAAAAACAGATATATAGACCAATAGAATGGAAGAATCAAGAGCCCAGAAATAAAGTCATGCATGTTACAGTAAACTAGTATTTGATAAGAATGCCAATAATACACAGTGGGGAAAGGATAGTCTCTTCAATAAATGATGGCATTGGGAAAGGTGGATAACCACATGCAAAAGAATGAAAGTGGACCCTATCCTACACCATATACAGAAATGCCTTGAAATTGATTAAACACTTAAACGTGAGACTTGAAACTGTAAAACTTCTGGAATAACACACAGGGGAAAGCTCCTTGATGCTGGTCTTGACACTGATTTTTTGGATATGACACCAAAAGCATAGGTAACAAAAGCAAAGAATAAACAAGTGGAACCATATCAAATTAAAAAGCTTCCCAACAGCAAAGGAAACAAACAACAAAATGAAAAGACAACCTACAGACTCAGAAAATATTTGCAAACCATATACCTGATAAGGGGTTAGTATCAAACATATATAAGGAACTCATACAACTCAAGAGCAAAAAATAAATAACTTGACCAAAAAATGGGCAAAGGATCTGAAGAGACATTTTCCCAAAGAAGACATAAAATGGCCCCAGGTGTGTGAAAAGGTGCTTACCATCACTAATCATCAGAGAAATGCACATCAAAAACACAATGAGATATGGCCTCACACCTCTTAGAATGGCTGCTATAAAAAAAAAAAAAAAAAAAAAAACAAGAGACAACAAGTGTTAGTGAGGATGTGAAGAAAAGGGAACCCTAGCATGCTGTGGGGTGTAAATTAGCAGAGACACATGGAAAGCAATATGAAACTTTCTCAAAACTTAAAAACAGATCTACCATATGATTGAGCATATCTGAATCCTGGGTCTATATCTAAAGGAAAAGGCATTTCAGACCTTCTGTACGAGTTTCCTGGGCTGCTGTCACCAACCACTGCAAACCCACCCTCCTGCAGTCCTGCAGGTCAGACATCCAGCCATGCACTATGTCCTACATCGAGGCCTCGCATGAACACCTTCCTTCTGCAGGATCCAGGGGAAAATCCATCCCTCATCTTCTTCTGCCATCCAAATTCCTACCAACAGGATTCCTCTTTTCCAGCTCTGAAACCTTCAGTGGTGAATCAAGCCCTCACATCACACTTCTGTGACCCTTTATTCCACAGTCATATCTCCCTCTGACCACAGCTGGGAGGGCTCTCCAGGTAAGGACCCACTGAGCTCACCCGATCATCTCTGCATCACAAGGCCACTGGCATGATCACTCTGCAAAGACCCTTTTGCCATGTGAGGTCCCATATGCAAATGGTCTGGGGGTTAGATTGTGGACATTTTGTGGGGAGAGGTCATTAATCAGCCTACTGCACCTTTTCAAAATCAAACAGCATAGATGATGAAAACACAGAGCCAGACCCAAGGTGAACAGACATCTGTTCACCTTGCACAGCCTTCTGGGCACTGGTTACAGATAGTTCCGGCTCCTTGAGAAGTGCCACACCATGGTGAGAAATGTGGACTCCAAAGGCAGCCACTGGCCAGCTGGGGACTTTGGGCAAGTGGTCTGATTTCTCTGTGCTTGATGTCCTCATCTAGAAAATGGAAGTGGAGATAAAGCCTGCCTCGTCGGGTTGTGGGGTTGTCTATCAACACACAGAGGATTCCCTGAACAGGGCTGGCCCCTCTGCACATGTTAGCTCCTGTGGTTATCAGCATCATTATTTTCTTTGAAGTCGGAACCCCTGAGGCTCACTGTGGCCCTCCTCCCTGCACTGGCTTCCTTTCGCCCCACCACCCCTGACCTCTCATTGGCTCTGACTTCAAACAACAGCATGCTCCAGAGCTCACTGCACGTGCAGGAACAGTCAAGGGCATGCAGAAGAGCCACCCAGGACGACAAGCTTAGAAAGCGTTTACCTCCTTCTGCAAAGTACTTGCCACTTTTCTAAGGAATTATGTGGCCGCTCACTTTGAGAAACCCTGAAATGCTGGATTGTGAGCTTGCCAGAAAAAAATGTGGGTAGTGTGGCCCAGTGGCCAGAAGACCTATGTCCCATCCTGACTCCTTCAACTGCAAACGTGTGTTTGCAATTTAGTATATGTGTTAGGCAGAGGGAGTGTATTACATATTACCAGCTTTCCTGCAGTTCTGAAGGAAGAAAAGGAGAGGTATCTCTGGAATGAGATAATGGAGCAAGTTTGCCAGTGCTACAAGAAGTAGTATGTTCCATGAATCAGCAGTAACAAGAGGCTTGCAGACAAAAGGAAATGAATGGGGGGCAGAGCCATTGGCTACAGCCGTAATTTAAATTGCAGCCTTGCAGAGCCTCCTAAGAACAGAAATTAGGAAAACCTAACTTGGAGGTTGCAGTGTGAGCATTACGTTCAGAACATGCACTGGGTTCTGAAATGCAGCCTCTTCCCTGTCCAATTATGCTTCCCATGTCTGTGAATTAAGGTGAAGACTCCCTGGAAGATGGAAGGTGTTCTCTATTCATCTCTCTTGAATTTAATTTCACAGTTAATTTTAAACCAAACACTACATGAACTCCTAAATTAAACATGAAAGGACCCAGAGCAATGGAACACAATGTTACACAAAGACTCTATCATTGTGCTTCAATTACATAAAGTGGGTGAAGGGAAAGAAATGGCCTGCTTGTCTCCAGCAGAAAGGAGCCGTGGTGGCAATCCTTCTCAAGACACAATACCACGGGTTGGATAAAAGACACGTGGAGAAAATGCATTGTCGCATTTATGTTGTGAAATACTGTCCATTGAGACTGTGTCAGAACTATTTCAATATAATTTTACACAGTATAAGAGCATAGAAACCTTAGCTCTGATAATGGAATTTTTAGAATGCTGCATTGGGAAACCTCCCAGTGCTCTATTATAGATTCAAAGTGCAGTAGTTAGGAGGATCCCTCCAAATGTGCTCTTTGGGGCTTTCAACAAGAACTGCTTTACAAGGATAGGCCAGGCATGGTGGCTCACACCTGTAATCCCAGCATTTTGGGAGGCTGAGATCAGGAGTTTGAGACCAGCCTGGCCAACATGGTAAAACCTCACCTCTGCTAAAGATACAAAAAATTAGCCAGACGTAGTGGCAGATGCCTGTAAGTCCAGCTACTCAGGAGGCTGAGGCAGGAGAATAGCTTGAACCCAGGAGGTAGAGATTGCAATGAGCCAAGATTGCACCACTGCAGTCCAGCCTGGGCAACAGGATGAGACTCCGTCTCAAAAAAAAAAAAGGAACTAAGGAACTACTTTACAAAGATGAAAGATACAACCCCAAATCCTCAGGCAAGAAAATGTCAACCAGGATTATCTGTAGGACAAGGAGTATAAATAACCCAAGGTATTTCCTGAAATAATTTCATCCCATCAAGCTATTAAAAGACCTAAGGGAACCCTGGCTGATCCTTTGTTCCCAGTCACTCATGGGTCAGCGAGGCACAAAGTCAGGGGTGGACAGTGCCCCCACGCAGGATCCAAGTTATACCAGACCCAGAAGACCTAAGCACCTGTCTCAAATATCTGAAGATGTTCTGGAAACATTTGTTTAATATTTATTGAGCACTTGCTCTAGGCCAGGCAGTGTCCAAGGACTGGGAATCAACACTGAACAAAAGTAACCAACAACAGACACAATCAGTGAGATGCGGCACCCACGACACATGAGGGAGGAGGCCACTGTCTGAGGCAACGGCGACAGCATCTGGGAAGCAGCTGGCGGCAGCAGATTGGGAGGACAGGCAGGGGCATCTGCAGGCCACCCCAAGACTCTCCTGAGTGGAGCAGGATGCAGACAGCAGTGGCACAGCCTGAGCGTGCCTGCCTGCAGAACCTAGAGACCTCCAGTTCTGGGAAAGCAGCCTTGCCCAAAACAGGACAACTTCTACCCCTAGAGCAGATCCTAGGAAGACGCAATGTCGGCTCCACTGCTGGAAAGCCCACAGGGCTGGCGACTGCATCCCACCCTCTCCTTACCACGTGGACCCTCCCCTAGGGAGTCCTGGACACACAGGAGTCACAGAAACATAAGGCAGAACATACTATTCCTTTAGAACCCCTGCAGCCTCCACCTTCCACATCAAATTACAGACACAACAAAAGGACAGTGTTGGGGTTTCCTAATTGTTGCTTAGACTACTTATATAAAATTTCTATCTGCAAGTTACACTAGTATTATAAGAAAAGAAAAATCATATTACTTTAAGCACACAGAATATTTATCAAGACAGACCATAAACCTGGGTCATTAAGAAAAAGTCAACAAAGGCCAGCCACAGTGGCTCATACCTGTAATCACAGCACTTTGGGAGACCGAGGCAGGCAGATCACTTGAAGCCAGGAGTTCGAGACCAACCTGGCCAACAGGGCAAAACCTCCTCTCTACTAAAAATACAAAAAGTAGCCAGGCATGGTGGTGCATGCCTGTGGTCTTAGCTGCTTGGGAGACTGAGGCTGAGAATCACTTGAACCTGTGAGGCGGAGGTTGCAGTGAGCTGAGATCACACCACTGCACTCCAGCCTGGGCAACAGAGCAAGATTCTGTCACACACACACACACACACACACACACACACACACACACACACACAAAGTTAACAAATTTAAAGAATTAAATATAGTTTAAGTTTTCTAATGTAAGTGAATCAAACTATAATTCAGTAATAGACAACAGGAAAATCTGTAACATTTAGAATTTAAACAACACACAGCTAAACAATCTATGAGTCAAAGTGGAAGTCTCAAGAAAATTTAAGAATTACAACTAACTGAAACTGAAAACACAACAGATCAAAATCTGTAAGATGCAGCAAAAGCAGTGCTGACAGGGAAAATTATATAATAAATGCTCACATTAGAAAAGAAGGATTTGTTCCAGGTATGCAAGTCTAGTCCAATATTCTCAAAAAAATCGATATAATCCACCGTATAAAGCAGCTAATGAAAAAAACATATGATCACATCAACTGACACAGAAAAGATGTTCTCAACACCCAATTATGGTTTCAAAAAGAGAGAAAGAAGGAAAAAACACAACAAAAATAACCCTCTTAGTGCATTAGGAAAAGAAAAGAATTTCCTCAGTCTCATAAACAGCATCTAAAAACACTAATAAAATCATACTTCATGGTGAAAGACTAAGAGCTTCCCCATTAAGATTGGGAACAATGCCAGTCTTACCATTCTCATTCTAGCCACTGCAATAAGGTCAGAAAAGGAAAATAAAGACATATAGATTGGAAAAAAAGAAATAAAACTGTTCTCATTGCAAATGACACGACTGTCTACATAGAAAATCTCAATAAAATAACAAGGTACAAGACTAACACACACAAAAATGCATTTATATGTACTAACAATAGACAAGTACAAACCAAATTAAAACTCAGTATCACTTACAATTGCTCCAAAGAAAAGGAAACAGTTAGGTATAAATTTAAGATAAGATGTACAAGATCAGTATCATGAAAATTACAGAATCAAAGAAGACCAAAATACATAATATTTTTATGGACTAGCAGGCCATTCTAAAATGTGTATGTCAAAGCACCACATGAGAAAGCAACTGAAGTCCTACAAAACAGAAATGTAACTTTATTCCAATAAAGCTAGAGGAAGAAAAGGAGAAAATGTATATGGAAAAAGATTGGCCACAGAATAGCCAGAACAATTTTGGAAAAAAAAATAGCAATAAGTGGGAGGAATCCCTCTTCCCAATGTCCAAACTTATATCTGCAGTAATCAAGATAGTGTGGTACTGACGACAGACACACTACCAATGGGACAGAGAACCCAGAAATATATCCCACAAATGTGTCTAATCATTTTTTTTTTTTTTTGAGACGGAGTTTCGCTCTTGTTACCCAGGCCGGAGTGCAATGGCGTGATCTCGGCTCACAACCTCCGCCTCCTGGGTTCAGGCAATTCTCCTGCCTCAGCCTCCTGAGTAGCTGGGATTACAGGCACGCACCACCATGCCCAGCTAATTTTTGGTATCTTTAGTAGAGACGGGGTTTCACCATTTTTACCAGGATGGTCTCGATCTCTTGACCTCATGATCCACCCGCCCTGGCCTCCCAAAGTGCTGGGATTACAGGCTTGAGCCACTGCGCCCGACCATGTCTAATCAATTTTTAACCAAGGAGCAAATGCAATTCAGTTGAGGAGGGATAGTCTTATCAATAATGGTGCTGGCCCAATTGGACATCCATAGGTTTAAAAACGAACCTTGACTTAAAACTCACACAAGGCCGGGCATGGTGGCTCATACGTGTAATCACAGTACTTTGGGAGACCAAGGCAGGCAGATAGATCACAAGGTCAAGAGATCAAGACTATCCAGGCTAACATGGTGAAACCCCATCTCTACTAAAAATACAAAACAATCAGCTGGGCATGGCAGCACACACCTGTAGTCCCAGCTACTCCAGAGGCTGGGGCAGGAGAATTCCTTGAACCCAGGAGGCAGAGATTGCAGTGAGCCAAGATTGTGCCACTGCATTACAGTGCAAGACTCCATCTCAAAAAAAAAAAAAAAAAAACTCAAATACAAGAAATAACTCAAGGCCTGGCACAGCGGCTCAAAGCTGTAATCAGCATTTTAAGAAACCAAAGCAAGAGAATCACTTGAGGCCAGGAATTCAAGACCAGCCTGGGCAATTTAGCAAGACCCTGTTTCTACAAAAAAAAAGTTTTTTTTAACTTAGCCGGTACGGTATTATATGCCTGTAGTCCCAGCTACTCAGGAGACTGAGGCAGGAGGATCACTTGAGCCCAGGAGTGTGATGCTACAGTGAACTGTGATCATGCCACCACACGCAAGCCTGGGTGACAGAGTGAAACCTTGTCTCAAAGAAAAAGACAAAAGAAAACTAACTCAAAATAGATCCTGGTCTTAAAAGTAAAACCAAAAAAATAAATAAAAAATAGGAAAACCAATCTTTGGACTCTTTGGAATTATTGCAACTAAGCAATAAGTTCTTAGACTTGACACTCAAAGCACAATGTATAAAAGAAAAAAACTGGCCAGGCACGGTGGCTCACACCAGTAATCCCAGCACCTTGGGAGGCCAAGTGGGTGGATCACCTGAGGTCAGGAGTTCGAGACCAGCCTGGCCAATATGGTGAAACCCCATCTTTACAAAAAATACAAAAAACTTAGCTGGGCGTCATGTCATGCAGCTGTAGTTCTAGTTACTTGGAAGGCTGAGGCAGGAAGATCACTCAAACCCAGGAGATGGAGGTTGCAGTAGGCCGAGACTGAGCAATTGTACTTCAGCTTCAGCAACAAGAGAAAAACTGTCTAAAAAAGGGGGGGGGGTGGCCAGGCATGGTGGCTCACCCCTGTAATCCCAGCTCTTCGTCTCCAAAAAAAAAAGACAGAAATTATAAACTGGACCAAGAGAAAATATTTGCAAACCACATATCCAACAAAGTCTTTATATCTATAATATATAAAGAACAGTCAAAGCTCAACATTTAAAAAAACAAACAATAAGCAAAAGGTATGTATGGATATCACACTGAAGAAGATATACAGATGGCAAATAAATACATGAAAAGATATGTCCAACATTCTCATCATTAGAGAAATTAAGTTGGAACCACAGTAAGATATCACTATACACCAACAAGAAGACCACACCCTGTCAGAGGGAGGGTCATGTGGACAGGTATAACAGGAAGGCCTTGGACCACCAGATGTGAGGAGCAAGTATGTAGGAAGACCCACTGAAAGCTGGCCAGGAAATGGACAGGCTGCATGGGGAGGCAGCCTCTGGGAGGGCTTGGGCAGCCACATTGCTTGCAGGATGCAAGGACTTCCCTCCAAGGCCCTTCCTGAGTCCCTGCCACACTTCCTGAGACCCTGTCATGTCCTCCGAGGCTCTTCCTGAGACCATGCCACACTTCCTGAGACCCTGCCACACTCCCTGAGACTCTGTCATGTCCCCCAAGGCCCTTCCTGAGACCCTGCCACACTTCCTGAGACTCTGTCATGTCCCCCAAGGCCCTTCCTGAGTCCCTGCCACACTTCCTGAGACCCTGTCATGTCCCCCAAGGCCCTTCCTGAGTCCCTGCCACACTCCCTGAGACTCTGTCATGTCCCCCAAGGCCCTTCCTGAGACCCTGCCACACTCCCTGAGACTCTGTCATGTCCCCCAAGGCCCTTCCTGAGTCCCTGCCACACTCCCTGAGACTCTGTCATGTCCCCCAAGGCCCTTCCTGAGACCCTGCCACACTCCCTGAGACTCTGTCATGTCCCCCAAGGCCCTTCCTGAGTCCCTGCCACACTCCCTGAGACTCTGTCATGTCCCCCAAGGCCCTTCCTGAGACCCTGCCACACTTCCTGAGACCCTGTCATGTCCCCCAAGGCCCTTCCTAAGTCCCTGCCACACTCCCTGAGACTCTGTCATGTCCCCCAAGGCCCTTCCTGAGACCCTGCCACACTTCCTGAGACCCTGTCATGTCCCCCAAGGCCCTTCCTAAGTCCCTGCCACACTCCCTGAGACTCTGTCATGTCCCCCAAGGCCCTTCCTGAGACCCTGCCACACTCCCTGAGACTCTGTCATGTCCCCCAAGGCCCATCCTGAGACCCTGCCACACTCCCTGAGACTCTGTCATGTCCCCCAAGGCCCTTTGGGGGACATGACATACAAGTCCTTGGGGCCCTGTATATACAAGTCCTTGGGGCCCTTCCTCCTGGATGCAGTCCAGACCCATCCTGAGACCCTGCCACACTTCCTGAGACCCTGTCATGTCCCCCAAGGCCCTTCCTAAGTCCCTGCCACACTCCCTGAGACTCTGTCATGTCCCCCAAGGCCCTTCCTGAGACCCTGCCACACTTCCTGAGACCCTGTCATGTCCCCCAAGGCCCTTCCTAAGTCCCTGCCACACTCCCTGAGACTCTGTCATGTCCCCCAAGGCCCTTCCTGAGACCCTGCCACACTCCCTGAGACGCTGTCATGTCCCCCAACGCCCTTCCTGAGTCCCTGCCACACTCCCTGAGACTCTGTCATGTCCCCCAAGGCCCTTCCTGAGACCCTGCCACACTTCCTGAGACCCTGTCATGTCCCCCAAGGCCCTTCCTAAGTCCCTGCCACACTCCCTGAGATCCTGTCATGTCCCCGAAGGCCCTTCCTGAGACCCTGCCACACTTCCTGAGATCCTGTCATGTCCCCCAAGGCCCTTCCTGAGTCCCTGCCACACTCCCTGAGACTCTGTCATGTCCCCCAAGGCCCTTTCTGAGACCCTGCCACACTTCCTGAGACCCCCGCCACGTTCCCTTCTGTGTGTGGCTGGTTTCTGTACTGTGGCCTCTGCTTTTTGTTTGTGTGAGGGTAGAAACCATGTCGAACTGGCCTCTTTATAGGACTTTTAAAATCTAGAGATGGCTTTTGGTAGAGAAGGGGAGGGTTTTTTCTAAATGACTAATAATAACGACCATTAATTAATGAAAATTAAGAAAGCTTTGCAAATTACGTAATTTTTGAAGGATGAACAATTTTACAAAAAAGGTGAGAAAACTCCAGAATAACAGAGAAGCCCATTAAAAATAGTTGGCATTATATTGTATTTTTTAATTAATAATGACTAAGTAAAGCACAATGAATTTATTAAATCTATAATTGCAAAATAGTAGTAAAAAAGGGGAAGAGAGAAACTAAATAAACCCAGTGGACACCACTGGAAGTTACTAAGGCAACAGTTCATTACTATGAAAGTTGATCATTACAGAATAAGGATTTATCTTAGTCAAGCAGTGGGCCCCGGGGGGTATTAAAACTATTAAAAGAGGTGGCAGGGAGCTGGGCATCTTTCTTCACTACCGCAACTCCCCAGGCATTCTTTGCACCCCTGAAGCAGGACACCCAGACAGAGGGTCTTCCTCCTGGATGCAGTCCAGACCCCTGTACACCTGTGAAGAACGGGTGCCCCAAAGTGGAACCTGAAGCTTCAGATCTCAGTTATAGTCTGTAGGAAACAGGACAGAGCAGTTAATGCATCCCATGAGGAACCCAGCAGTTGAATCCAGGGTATACAATATTCTGCAGAACAACAGAATAGGATTTGTCAACTAGATGGTGATGCAGTAAAGGCTGCCTGGCCTGAGGACGCCACCTTTAGAAGGGCCCTTGGCTGGCTTCTGGGTACTCAGCTTCAGGACTGTTCCCTCGTTACCCAGGAGAAGGCTGTCCTGTGGGCCCAGGGCAGCGTGTTCTGCTAAACCTGCATGCCCAGGCTGTATACAATGTGAGACACTCTGCTGTACCTGCGTGCCCAGGCTGTATATACAGTGTGATACATTTTACTGTTCCTGCGGGCCCAGGCTGTATATACAATGTGATACATTTTACTGTTCCTGCGGGCCCAGGCTGTATATACAATGTGATACATTCTACTGTTCCTGCAGGCCCAGGCTGTATATACAATGTGATACATTTTACTGTTCCTGCGGGCCCAGGCTGTATACAATGTGATACGTTCTACTGTTCCTGTGTATCCAGGCTGTATACAATGTGATACATTCTGCTGTACCTGTGGGCCCAGGCTGTATACAATGTAATATGTCCTGCTGTACCTGCGGGCCCAGGCTGTATACAATGTGATACGTTCTGCTGTACCTGAGGGCCCAGGCTGTATAAAATATGATATATAAATAGTATGCACCTGTTTGCCTTCCAGGAGTTGGGATCTTAGTAGGCTGAGGGCAACTATCTAACCAGATTTGACCAAAACTCAGTCTCCAACAGGCTGCCCCAGACAGAAACACTGCACATGTCTGTCTCTATCTGCTGGAGGGAGGCGCGTGCTCTGTGTGGGCCCTCCTGGGAGAGAAGACCTCTAAGAAGCCTACTCCTGGCTTCGTCCAGGCTCAGCAGGTTTCCGCTGCCCGGCACAGCAATAAGCCACAGCCCAGAGGACAGCTGCCCCTGAGTCTGCGAGTTCCTGTAGCAAATCACAGAGTGGTCATGGGAACCGTCAAACAAGAATAATATTGATTTAAAAGAAAATGGATAGAAAATGGGGGGAAAACTGTTCTAGAACATAAGAGACATAATAACAATCCTGTGAACGGCCCTTGTTAGACAGTTGAGGGCTCAACTTACTGGGTCATCATTCCTCAGCAGGTGGACTCAAAACTGCGGCAAAGTTCTGGAGCTTTCCTGGCCACTCCTCCACCCCGCCATCTCAACATCCCCAGGTATATTTCTCAGACCTGTCCCAAGCTCACTGGGACGCGCCTCCAACGGTCACATCATGCGCCAACCTTCCAGGCTCCTGTCTGTGTTGTGGGAAGTCTGCTTTCATAGTTCAATCAACAATGGACCTCCCAGCCCAGGAAGGGTTTGCATGTTGCTTCATGCTGCTGAAGGCACAGCCACACTTACAACTTCCCAGAAACAGCAAATTGACCAGACTGAAGATCACAGATGGAAATGCACAGGAGCCAAGCTGGTAGACAGATCAGTTAACCCCTCCAAGCACACAGCCCTGGGCATCTGTGTCCCTCACACACACAATCACACGGTGCAGGTGGGCACAAATGAGCGCATTCAGCACACAGATGCAGACTCTGAGTTCCTTCAAGGTCACACTTGGAGTGAGCAGCAAAGAGAGGGTGGAACACTTGCATTCTGTTTTCTCAGATACAATTCTGCTCCCAAAACCCATCCTGCTCACGTCAGTTGTCAAGATTCACCAACTATTCCTGTATGATTCCCTTTCCGCCCATCTTCAGGAATGATTATGTTCGTCCAATCTGATTCAGGAGCCAGGACCCAGCCCATCCAGAGCGTCTCACAGGTCTCAAGCCTCCCCAACTGTGGGCCCAGACGGGTCACAGGAGCAGGCATGAAAGTTACCTCAAATATGATCAGCACATAGACGCCTGCAAGGATGGCCGTTGCGATGGTCACTTGGGCTTCCACACTTGCGGGGAGGTACTGATGAGCCATCAAAAGAGGCACAGCCTGGGTCTGCTGGAGGGAGGCCCGGATCCTGACAGACACCATCTCTCTGCAAAACGAAGCAACAACCTTACAGTTCACAAGGGGAACAAATCCAGGTCAACAGCTAGGGGACCTCCCTCCGTATCAGCCATGCCATTCACCAGAGTCCAAGTGGACGTCTGAACGATTCAGCCCAATGCCCGACCTCACAGCTGGAAGAGCTGTGAGCACGGGCCCACGGCGAGACACAGGATGCAGCCTCCCCGTGGCCAAGCCCAGCCAGTCCAAGCAGGCCCCTTAGGCTCCTGTGGCATCACTGACAATGAACAGTGGGTAGGAGCCTGCACAGAAGACGCCAGCCACTGACCTGCCTCTTCCTCCTCTCCACCATGCCCAACCACGTTACCTGCTAAGAGTAAAGCCAGCTATTTGAACTCCAGTCCCTGAGAGTGGGAACCGCACTACAGACAATAAGGCTGCAAGTGACCACAGGTCTGTGGCCGGCACTGAAGCTTTTTTCAAGTCCAGTCGATATGTTTTATGACCTGAATTATATACTGTTCCTCCAAAAACAATGTCTTCGTTGAAGTCCTAACCCCGAGTACCTCCAAATGGGACTGTAGGTAGAGGTGGGGTCTTTCACAAGGTGAGGGAGTTTAAATGAGGGTAGGGGGATAACTCCTAATCCAGGAGGACCGGTGTCCAAACAGAGAAAGGTCAGAAGACAGGCACGCACAGAGGGATGGCCACCTGTAAGCCAGGCGAGAGGCCTGTCAACACCTTGACCTAGGACGTCCAGCCTCTAGAATTACAAGCAAGCAATGAATGACATTTCAGCCACCCAGTGTGTGGTGCTTCGATATGGCAGCCTCAGCGATCTAATAGAGCCACTAAAAGTACAGACTGAATGTAAAATGGCACTCATTAAGGAAGAAGAATCCTAAATTTCCTGGAATTCTCCATGGTACAGCTTCTTGATATTAATGAAATTAGAACATCAACCAAAAAATAGCATTTGTTTCAAAGTGGCTTCTGCAGTCAACCCTCTTACATTCCTGACACCCAGGGCTACGACGCCCTCCCACAGCCTTTGAGCTCACTGTCTACATAGCACGAGTGCCGTGTCCAAGTCCAAAGCTGACCTGGTGCTGTGTCCTGCAGGTTAGACTCCTTTACATGAGTGTGTCCCAGAAAGCCTGCCCCAAGACCTCACTCACTGAGAACCCACCTGCTCAGCACCTCAAAGGTCCTGCTCATCACCGAGCGCTCACTTCTCCTCGGATTTAAATACACCGTCCAATTGTGAGTGACCTGTACAAGTCAAAGCATAAAGTCATGGTGAGGCTTCTCACCTGAGACACCACCTGGGATCTGGCACTGCTCCGTTTAGGTATTTGTTTCAAATAGAAGAGGAGAAAGAAAGGAACAGGGGTCCATCTTTACTTGGGCTCCCACATTTCTGATGTTAGGAGCTAGCGCAGGTGGTTTGGAGCTGGGAATTTCCACAATTTGGAGACCTTTGTTTTTCTTGAAAAAAAAAAATGATTCTTAGATTTGATGTAGTAAAATGAAATTTTTTTAAAAAATACAGAATTAGTGTACAAAACTACAGAAGGCATAGTAGTAGTGATTTAATAAACCACACCAGATGCAGTGGCTCACGCCAGTGATCCCAACACCTTGGGAGGCCAAGGTGGGAGGATCACTTGAGGCCAAGACTTCAAGACCAGCCACAGAACAAGACCCCTGTACACACACACACACACACACACACACACACACACACACACACACACACTTTAAATCAGCCAGGCCTGGTGGCATCTGCTTGTCGTTCCAGCCACTTAGAGGCTGAGGCAGGAGGATTCCAAACACAGGAGTTCAGTTACAGAGAGTTGTGATCACACCACCACACTCCAGCCTGGGCAACAGAGACCCCTACTCTAAATATATTTAATATAATTTTTTAAATTTAAAAAATGAATTACTACAAGTTACTAGAGACGTGGAGAACTCTTCTGAGTGCTCTGAGTCCTGAGAACTGCTTCTGCAACTACTTGCAACCTGGAGGCAACAAACCCACCCTCAGAAAACCTTCCACAGCCTGTGCACAGGAGCCCTGCACCGGAGGCTCACAACAAACCCACCCTCAGAAAACCTTCCATGGCCTGTGCACAGGAGCCCTGCACCAGAGGCTCACAACAAACCCACCCTCAGAAAACCTTCCACAGCCTGTGCACAGGAGCCCTGCACCGGAGGCTCACAACAAACCCACCCTCAGAAAACCTTCCACAGCCTGTGCACAGGAGCCCTGCACCGGAGGCTCACAACAAACCCACCCTCAGAAAACCTTCCACAGCCTGTGCACAGGAGCCCTGCACCGGAGGCTCACAACAAACCCACCCTCAGAAAACCTTCCACAGCCTGTGCACAGGAGCCCTGCACCGGAGGCTCACAACAAACCCACCCTCAGAAAACCTTCCACGGCCTGTGCACAGGAGCCCTGCACTGGAGGCTCCCAGGGTGAAGCCTCATTCGCTGCAGCCAGCCCTGCCTTGCACGTTCTTGCCCCTGAGGCTGAGGTTCGTGGGGGTGACCAGCTGGGGAGACAGCCTGGGGAGGGAGGGGAACTCTCAACGGGAAGATGGGAATCTCACCCACAAATCACAAAGGATACTGAAAACAGAAACTCTGAAACTAGTCAAAGCAGAGACGCACACGCCTGAGAGAACAGAAGTTCCTTTTAAGTACTTCAGTGTTTGCAAAAAGCGTGTCTGGGGGAAAAGGTCCTTTCGTAAAGATGTCTTGTGTTCCCCGTGTTTCTGGCGCTGGCTTTGCCTGTGGGCATTTTGGGTGCATCAGCATGTTGGGAGGCACCGAACAGCTAATTTCATCTGGTTATTAACATGCAAGTGCTGGGAGGCAGCGCAACCGCCGGCTGCTCAGGATCCTGCCCTTCAGACCAGGCTCAGGTCTCATCACCAAGTGGCCTCTTGCCGGCGGGATGGGCTCTTCACAGGTGAACCAAGTCGACACCCTAAGACCCTGGCCAGGGCAAGGGGTGTAGGACATTGATGCTGCACCAGTCATGGTCCAGGACAGTGCATCCTAGTTCATCATGAACTTTGCTCTGTGGACCATGCTGTGCAAGGCAGGAAAAAGGTGCATTCATTGCTCAGATGCTCCAGGAGACACAGCCTGTGTACAGCAGGCTCTCCTTCTGCCAGGTATAACGGAACATCCACGAACCAGGGTCATGACTTCCATGCAGATGTCGCCATGATAACCCAATGGAGCCTCCGAGGCCAGGGCTCGGGGAGTCAGGCATGATGGAAGGGCCCTGCCTCTGAAGTCTAGGCTCTGGGCCGTCATGACAAATACCACTTCCCGGCTGCCTTTGCAGGATGTGAAGGAAGGCTTGACAGGGCTCACGGACAAGGCTGAGCACAGGCCCAGACAGACACAGCAGCTCAGAAGCTACGCACCGCCTCGGCAAGTGTCCACAAACATAGTTACTGCTGTGGAAGTGTCTTCACAACCACGCGTAAGGCCCAGACTTAACACCCCCCACCCCACACACACACACACCTACTTTCAAATGTATGTCTCCCAAATGGCCTAGCAAAATGCTTTTGAATAAAGCACTTGCAAGCCTGATTTTACTGAAATGGCATGAGTTTCACAAATAATTTAGAGAAATGGAAAGAAGGGAATTTCAAAGACAAAGCAAATGATAAGAAAGGCCCATGGATCGACTAAGAATGGTGTCCTCGCCCCGTGAAACCCATTCAAGAGGAAACTCAATTTACAGTGAGATGAAACGGGATTTCACCATTGCTTTCGAATAAATTACCAGCGTCACCTGCTGTGGCCGCCACCGCCTGAAGCCCGAAGCGTCTGCCTGGGTCAGCTCCACCACGATGTGCTCTTCCCTCCCAGGACGACTGGGCCTGCTGGCCACTAGTGCCCCTGCCAGGTCCACCTGCAGCAGCGTGGAATCCATGCGGCTGCTGAGGTTCACGGCTCGGGCGTGTCAAGGAGAACCGCAAAGCAGGCAGGAGGAAGCCCACGTCCCCATCGCCCGCCAGATGCACACCTTCCTGACGGTGCCCCACGCCCTTGGCCATCAACACGATCTTCCCGCCTTTCCCAGTACCCACACCTCCGCCCCCATTCAGGACCTAACTAACCCCCTGAAGCAGAGGTGCCCTAACCCTAACCCTAACCCTAACCCTAACCCCACACGGGAAGAAGGGCGCATCCGCAGTTCCAAACACGGAGGGAGGCCGGGACGGCAAGAGGGACCGAATGAACGGGCGTCCCCAGGGCCTCCCGGCCCGTTTCCTGCCGTTGCTCATGCGCTCCTGTCCTACCACGCGTGTCACGACTCTCCACTCTCATCAAACCCAGCACAGAAACACCAAGCTCGGCTGTTCCTCGTCAGGCAGCGCTGACATTAAATACACGAGCAGCCTTTTCCTGTTAGCCTGTCCTTCGTGCCCAACCTGCAGGGCCCCGGTTGGAGGACCTGGGGCGGGGAGTGGGGGAACCGCGTTTTCTCCTCCTCTCTGAATGCACAGTCTTCCCGTTCTGAGAGCCCAGCTGGGTAGAAAACGCATCCCAAGGGGAGAAGGACAGAAAGAAAAAGGGAAAGGGCGGGGGCGCCCCTGACCTGCCGGGAGCGCTCTGCTGGCTGCTGCTCACCGTCTCCAGGCCCCGGGAGCCTCGGGCAGGCCTCCCTCAGACCACAATGCGGGGACAGAGAACTTCGGGGGCTGCAGCTGCTTCTAAGACAGACCCCGCGACTGCCGAGCTCACACAGCAGACCCGGAGGTCGGCCCCTCGCCACAGGCGCCCTGGCTCGGAGCACGGTCCCGAGGACACCGGGGCAGCCGAGGCCCTCCTCCCTCGGCCTGCACCGCACGCGCTTTCTCTGAGAACCACCGTCGGGGCGGAGGGGACCCAGCTGGCGTCCCGGCTCCCCAGGCAGGCTCAGGCCTGCAGCTTTCCCGAAGCCCAGGGTCCTCTGACGGCGTCCCTGAGTTTCCAGAAACCGCGGTGCCCTCTGGGAACACTGCCCTGTTCCAAGGAGCCTGCGGCAGGCTCCAGTCAGCCCTCATGGCGGCTGGAGGACGAGCCACGGCGCCCCTAGCAACCCTGCTGCCTCCATGTCTTTCTTCATCCAAACTCGAAGCCCACGCTGGAAACAGGTAAGAGAGCTCCCCCCCACTACTGCCAAGAAACGAAGGCCGGCCGGCCCCCTGCTGAGACAGACTCAGGCCGTGGGGCCGTGCGTGGGTAAGACCCTGCGTGAGTGCGTGGGACCCTGAGTGCGCGCGTCCGTCCGTGCGTGGGGCTTGCGTGCGTGCGTGGGACCGTAGGTGCGTAGGGGCGTGCGTGGGGCCGTGCGTGCGTGGGGCCGTGCGTGCGTAGGTCCGTGCATGCGTGCGTGAGTGCGTGGGGGCGTGCGTGGGGCCGTGCGTGCGTAGGGCCGTGCATGCCTGCGTGAGTGCGTGGGGGCGTGCATAAGGCCGTCCATGCGTGCATGCGTCGAGTGCGTGGGGCCGTGCAAGCAGTGAGTGCGTGGGGCTGTGCGCGCGTGAGTGCGTGGGGCCGTGCGTGCGTGCGCGCGTCCGTGCGTGGGGCCGTGCCTGTGTACGGGCGTGCTGCGTCAGTACGTGCGGCCGTGCGTGCGTCGAGTGCGTGGGGCTTGCGTGCGTGGGGCCGTACGTGCGTAGGGGCGTGCTTGCGTCGTGAGTGCGAGTGGCCGTGCGTGCGTCAGTGAGTGCATGGGACCATGAGTGCGCGCGTCCGTCCGTGCGTGGGGCTTGCGTGCGTATGTGGGGCCGTGCGTACGTGGGGGCGTGCGTAGGGCCGTGCGTGCGTGCGCGCGTCCGTGCGTGGGGCCGTGCCTGTTTACGGGCGTTCTGCGTCAGTACGTGCGGCCATGCGTGCGTCGAGTGCGTGGGGCTTGCGTGCGTGGGGCCGTGCCTGTGTACGGGCGTGCTGCGTCAGTACGTGTGGCCGTGCGTGCGTAGGGGCGTGCTTGCGTCGTGTCAGTGGCCGTGCGTGCGTCAGTGTGCGCGCGTCCGTCCGTGCGTGGGGCTTGCGTGCGTACGTTGGGCCATGCGTGTGTAGGGCCGTGCGTGCCTAAGGCTGTGCGTGCGTCAGTGAGTGCGTGGGGCCGTGCGTGCGCGCGTCCGTGCGTGGGGCCGTGCCTGTGTACGGGCGTGCTGCGTCAGTACGTGCGGCCGTGCGTGCGTCGAGTGCGTGGGGCGTGCGTAGGGGCCTGCTTGCGTCGTGCGAGTGGCCGTGCGTGCGTCAGTGAGTGCGCGCTTCCGTCCGTGCGTGGGGCCGTGCGTACGTAGGGGCGTGCGTGCGTCAGTGAGTGCGTGGGGCCGTGCGTGCGTGCGCGCGTCCGTGCGTGGGGCCGTGCCTGTGTACGGGCGTGCTGCGTCAGTACGTGCGGCCGCGCGTGCGTCGAGTGCGTGGGGCTTGCGTGCGTAGGGCCGTGCCTGTGTACGGGCGTGCTGCGTCAGTACGTGCGGCCGTGCGTGCGTCGAGTGCGTGGGGCCGTGCGTGCGTAGGGGCGTGCTTGCGTCGTGAGTACGAGTGCCGTGCGTGCGTCAGTGAGTGCGCGCGTCCGTCCGTGCGTGGGGCTTGCGTGCGTACGTGGGGCCGTGCGTGCGTAAAACCGTGCGTGCGTGCGTCAGTGTGTGCGTGGGGCCGTGCGTGCATAGGGCCATGCATGCGTGCATGCATCATGAGTGCGTGGGGCCATGCCTGTGTAGGGGCATGCTGCGTCAGTACGTGCGGCCGTGCGTGCGTCAGTAAGTGCGTGTGGCTGTGCGTGCGTGCATCCGTGCGTGGGGCCGTGCGTGCGTAGGGGCGTCCTTGCGTCGTGCGTGGGGCCGTGCGTGCGTAGGGGCGTCCTTGCGTCGTGCGTGGGGCCGTGCGTGCGTGCGCGCGTCCGTGCGTGGGGCCTGGTGCACTCAGGCTGCTTGGGAAGGAACGCGGCAAAATGTCCTGGAATAAAGGGGGCACACCGGGTCCTGGGTGGGATGAACAGAAGACGGAGGTGACCATCTCCTCTGAGTGCGCGAAGCTGCTGTGCTCCTCTGGGCTCTCTATGCACTGATAGCTTTGGGTACCAGTGTTCCCCGAAGCCTCCCCCTCCTGAGTCTCACTGAAGACGGTTTCTGCACAGGATCCAGCCTCACCCTTGAGGTTCTTGGGTCAGCCTGGCAGCAGGTTACTCTGTCTCCCGTTCCCTCTGCCCAGGAGGGTGGCACCGTGTCCTGGGAACTTGATGAGGGGAGCCAGAAACGCAGAGGAAGTCTTGGCTTTCTCCCACCCAGGGAGGTCACGCAGAGGCAGGCACGGGAATGAGAAAGTCTGCCAACATCACGCAACTCTCCAGTCTCACACAGAGACACTTTCACTAAAGCGCAGGCAGTTTTAAATTGATGAGGAATACACAAAGACGTGCACACGCGCTCAGCTGACATCAGCACCGCCCTGACCTTGTGGAGGTGGAGTGCTTCTAAAACGGTGGGTGCCTCCGTCCACCGAGCGGAGGGAAGCACAAACCGTGACCAGTACGCCCCAGCTCACCGGAGAGCCTTAAGTGCCAGGCATTTCTTCCTGGTGTCCTGCTGGGCAGGTGGCTGGCGAAGGAGAGGGCGTCCTGGAAGCACCACGAAAAACAAAACTATACAATAGATAACAGCGACTGGAAGGAAAGCAAGCCAGTTTCCTAAGATTCCAGTTCACTCAGACTATCAAGTAAGCAAACTAAAGAAAAAACATCTCCCCATTCAGCTAATTGAACTAATCCCTTTTTAAATGATAGTCGTCAAAAAATATCTGGCCCAATTGGAGCTCCCCATGGGAGGGTCCCACCTCTCCAGGACCCTCCACGGATGCCCGCAGCTCTAGCAGCACTGGGGGCTTCGGGGGTCTTCATGCACAGACACCTTAATTAATTAGCACATCCATTCCACAAGAGGCTGTGGACCCCGGCTGGAGAACTGGGAACCACCACTCCCACCCTTTCAACCAGAAAAGGCTGGGCGAAACAGCAGTTAGCCGCCCACTCCTGATTTCAGAATGAGGCTGCAGAAGAAAGAACTCGCCTGAAATCTAGAGCGAGACAGGTGACTCTAGGGAGAGGCGGCTTTCCCAGGACAGGTGCCAGCACTGCAGTTCAGGAGCAGGCAGGATTTAACCAGAAAATGTACACATTGCACAAGGTCAAGTGCGGGCTCGCATGAGCGTGGGAGCCCGAGAGCCACCAAATGGAGGTGTTCACATCTTCTTGCAGGCTTTTCCTCCAGGAAACCCATTGGACGCTCCCAGGAAGACAGGAAGCCTGGGGAAGATCCCGAGAAAGTATCCCCCAGTGGTGCCAAACTTTACCGTCTCCCACTGCCTCTGTCTCCTCTAAGGAGCAAAGGCCTTCATCTGCTTGGGAAGTGGATCAAATCTGGTAGCCAGAGGGTACAGTAGGAATCCCTGCAGCTGAGGGAAGGTAGGAGGGGAAAAAAGTTTCTCTTACCCCAGTGGGAGGGGTGGGCACAGAACGAGATCTGGCAGACAGCTGACAGGGCACCCAGTAATTCTGAGTGTCTAGTGCACCACAAGTTGCCACAGCAATTGCAAACCTCAACACAGCTGATGTCTCACTAGACTTACATGAACCCTCCAATTAAGGCCTGCAGAAGTCAAGGCATGCTCATCTCCAAGCTTAAACAGCACTGGCCTCTGTATCTGCTGTCCTACACGGTGTGTATGACTTCTAGCTAAAAATTCTGAGGCAGACAAGAAGGGGCCAGAGCAAACACAGTAGGAGGTGCTGCAGCAGTCATCTGCGCCAGGGGACACAGCCGGTTTGGCAGGGACTGGAAGACTGGTCAGCTCAATGCAAAAGGGGCAGGGGAGGGGTGGAGTATCCAGGAGTGAGGGAAAGCCAGGCCCTGGCTGGAACGTGCCCTGCTGTCCCCCTTCCTCACTTGGAGGGCTCCCCACCAAGCCCACCGTCTCCCGGGAGCTCCCTGCCCCTCTGTCCTGAGACTCCGTCTCTCATCAGACATCCTGGAGAAACGGAATTCAGGTGGGTGGGAACGGTAACAGCCTGCGCCTCAGCCTTTAGCAGTAGTCAGTCCGCGAGACCTCAGCCGGCGGCTGGCCATCTCAGTGGGCTTTGGATACAGTAGTTCTCCAGCGGTGACACGGCCAACAGCTGCCAGAGCTTTCCTTGATCCGGATACAGGCTGAACAAAATCTGTAACAATCAGAAACGCTGAATGACGGAGGTGTGGCATGAGAGCAATCAGATATACATCATTTTGATACAACAGTTGAAAACGGATATGATGCTGAGGCTGGTGTGTGTCTAGAACACCCCAGCTTACTTACTCTGAATAGCTCTGTCTTAAATGTTAAAATGTTCTGATTCATTACAGTGTTCAGCTGCAGTGGGCCCTGACTGTTGATATCTGCCGATTTTAAGGATTAAATACCTGGCCATGAAATTAAATCATCAAAGAGGGACAAATGTGGTTTTCCCACATTGGAGAATAAAGGAACGTGACCCATGATGGTTATGGCGTGTCTTTGTGCAACAGGTGTTTGTGGAATTTGCAAAGCACGTTATACACCCTCAAAAAGTAAACTAAACTGATGATAAAGTGAGATTATAGACGTTCAAGTGAAATTCCTCAAATTCTATTTTGGATGTATCCAGACATCACCTAAACTCCATCTCACAGAATAAGGCTGAAGACCGGACACAGAGCTCAGGTCGGCTCTTGGGGACGAGGAAGACCTGGCCCGCCGTGCCTGGTTCCTTTGAAATCCCAGAGCACCTGCCAGGCCTTGCTGCCAGCCTGACTTCAGAACCACACATTCACGTGAGTAGGAAGTGGAGAGCCAAACTGGTAGCCAAAAATATCAAATCATGAAGTTTCGGAGCTCAGTGTAATTGGCTTTCCATTTCCAGCACAGGTTTCCTTTCCCCGGGTCACAGTCTCCTCCCTCATGGGTTAGTTATTAACAGTTGACTGTACTCAGCTCAATGCAGTCGATACTGACTTCATACACTACCCTGCTGTCCCCGTGTTGCAGCTGACAGGAGCTGACCCAGGGCCACAGACAGTCCTTCACGCTCACGGAGCCCCAATGCACATGCCATGTGTGCAGGTCACGAAACCAACCAGCAACAGCCACAGACATCATGCACAGGGGGCCTGTCACAGGCTGGCTGCATGGGAAAGCACTGCCCCCAGCTGGCACATGTCGTGGAACACAACTCAGACCGCCCTAGCCCACAATCACACCACATCACAGCACCACCTCCCACCCGCTGTGGCCTCTCAACAACTGCACATGCACACCATCTTAGAGCAACACTCAAAAGTGTCACTCACCCAAAATAACTGCAAAGCACGGCCACAACCTGTTATGGCCACAGACCACAAACAACCTGCACAGCTCACACAAGTGCACACACATACCCACATGCACACACAAGGACACACAGCCACAGACAGGGCACCATGCCCCACCTGCACATACAGAGACACACAGCCGGAGACAGGGACCACCCTCACCTACACACACACACAACCAGGCAGGAGACCACACACTCACCTGCACACACAGACACAACCAGAAAACCACACCCACCTGCACACACAGACACACAACCAGACAGGAGACCACACACCTACTTGTTGGGCAAATTATTTTGAGTGCCACTATGTGACTCTGGCTCAGGCGACCTCAGGCCACAAAGCACACCAATGCTGGCAGTGGGACCTGTGACTGTCGCCTCAGAGGGCGTCCCTGCAGCCCTGGCTTTACCACCCTCACTGCTCAGGCTCCTGTGCCTTTCCCTTGGCAGGTCCATCTGCCAGGACCCCTCCAATGAATAACAGCACCACCCACTGCCCTGGGCTTGCCAAAGCAGCCCTCGCCCTCCCCTCATTCCCACACCCTGTTCCCTACAAGGGCATCTGACATTGGTTTAGCTCCAGGTTAAGTCTGTTGTGAGTGTTCATGTATTTGGAAGGATGGAGATATCTGGGCAAATAAAATCAGAGAGACACCTCCCCAAAGGGGGCAAACCTCAGAGCTTCAACACCCCCTCTGAAAGGGCACTGAGACCCTCTGGGCATCCACGATCGCCAGATGTGTCCCAACATACGTGAAGAGGGCTACTGTGTGGGGCTCAACAGGGAAGTGGTGAACCACTCAATGGGGAAAGGGAGCCCGCAGCCAGCTACCCAGCCTTCCGCAGGGCAACACCAAGCTGCCTGGCCTCTGCTGTGTGACAGGACCACTGCAGATGAGCACTGCTACAGCCCTCGACCCCCTCAGCCTGCTGCCCACACCCCTCAGCATCAAAGAAAGTCAAAGAATCAGGCGAAGAGGGTGAGGCACCGATCCCACACCTCAGGTTCCCCCTGCTGTACAGCCAAAGGCATGCAGGGCTTCCCCCAGACCCAACAGCAGTGCTGGGGCAGCCACAGTACTCACGGAGCACAGCACCACAAAGATGAACAGGCCCGTGACTTTCAGCCACCGCACACAGCACCTGCGAGAGAAAGGTCGGCCTTAGTGCCAAGGGTAGCAGTCCTGTTGCCCAGACTTCCCTAACGCAGACACTTTCCTGCCAGCCTTGAGTAACTTCCATCTCAAAGCATGTGTTTTGAATTCCTTCTATAACATGGTATGAGGAGAACACCCCATCCAAACCTACAGCTCCATCCAAAGAAGCATGGTGGAGGTTCCAGAGGTGAACTAAGTTAACCAAAGTGTTTGTACGTGGCTTGTTGGGGAAACTGAAGTTCAAGATTTGAGACTTTTTGAGAGTTGTTTAAAGGCTGCCGTTTCCTGGGGTGGAGGGGCGGGGAGTAAACTGAGTGCCTTGTCTCTTTGATTCATATTTACCATTTATTTTCCCCTACGTTTTCTGAAAGGTAGAAATACAGATTTGACAATCAAATATAAAAACAAATAATTTAAGAAAGAAATTGCTATGCCATTACCAGTTGTATTCACAGATCTCAAGAATTCCTTAGGCAGTAACTTAATAAAGCACCAAGCTACACACTCAGCCCCCACTGAGGACTTCCAAAGCCATTCCAGCCGCTCACCATTACCCACTTCTTAACCGTGACCCCCTAGGCCTGGCATCACTCTGCTGCCCTTCCATCCCACTAATGTCCTTGCTGCTCCCAGACGAGACCACAAGGCGTTTGCCCTGCCGGGGTAGCCCTGACTGCAGTCCACCCCTCTCTGCCCATCTCTGCTCACTCAGCAGCCAGACCCCGTCTCCCCATGGCACCATCTGGGTGTACACCCAGTCTAGGGTATACTCTCTCACCGGCTGCTCCATGAGGGCAGGCACTAGGGAGTGTTTGCATTGTCCCCACTCGGTGAAGGGTGCTTGTACATTGCCCATGCTTGAGTATGTGAGTAGAATGAAGTAAGAAACTGTGTTGGAACATCTTTTTAATACTCTCCTCAGTCAAGTTTCATCTGTCTTTGAATCTGATCCTTTGAAAATGGTAAAATCTTGTTTTGCATTCTCTTAGATTTAATGAATTTGATGAATAATCAGTTCACGCTTCCAAGTTATGATTCAACAGCTCCTACTTAAATAGGAATCAAAATGACATTTCTTTTTAAAGCATGAAACATTAATTGAGCTATTCTAAATACAAATTTTTTCCACATAACTGACATCTGCAGCAGAGCTGACAACCCAAAATAAAAGGTTTTTTTTACAAGCTTCTTCACTGATCACGCATGGTACTTTTTAGACATGTTATAAAGAATGGCACTAACGTCTTTTAGTTCAGTGGCAAGCTCAAAGGCAAAACTCCCATGAATCACAGAAGATAAAGCAAGCACTGAATGCAAACGTCTCAAATGTACTTGAGTCTATCCATGTTGAAGGACAGCCGAGGACACGGTATTCTCCGGAGTGGCTGCCCAGCCAGCTGGGAAAAGGCGTGGACAGTGTCAGGTTTGCCTTCTTGTTGACCCAACTCACAAAATCTCACAGCGGATTCATTGGCCAAACGTTTACTGCACTGACAAGGGGAGCCGAAACCCCTTCTTCTCATCACGAAGAAGCTCCAGGCGGCTGGGAGTCACCGTGGGAAGACAGCTCCTCTCAAGCAGCGGTGTGGGGGTCTAGGGTCGAATCCCTGCCCCTTGGCTGGGCTCAGCGTGGCCTTGGGCAAAAGCCTTAGCTCCTTGAGGCACCCTCCGTGTACCTCCCAGGACTGCTGGGAAGATGCACAGGGCGGCGGGTCCCTCGCACCGCAGGGAGTCGGGGGCGGGCCTCTTCGCGCCCCAGAAGGTGCCCTTGGAGCGTGCAGGCGGGTGCGCCTCCAAACAACCGGGAGCATCTTTGGAAGAGGCTGGTCCCCACACAGCCACGGCGCCGCCAGTATTTGAGACTGAGTGGTGTTTTCTCACTTATCCGGGGCTTTCGCACATACCATCTTGGTGCAGGCCCGCGAGAGGTCATGCAGCGAGGACGGCATCGTGCGACATGGGGCAGTCGCGCGGCCACACCGGGCCCTGCCATGGGCGCTCGGCGACTTCAGGGCGGATCAGAATGGAAGCCCACTGGTCCTGCCTCCCAAACCTCGCTGTGTCCTGGAGATGATGCTTTCAAACATGTGCCTCTCAAAAGAACCCTTTCAAATGGAGGTGCACACGGCGGGAAACCCAGCGGACAGCCTGGTACCGTGAGACCGCCACAGCCCACACCCACCCGCGGCCTCCCACGCATGCGCATCCCCACTCGCACGGCCTTCCCGCACGCATGCGCATTCCCCCCCACCCCGACGCATGCGCATCCCCCCCATTCTTCCCGGACGCGTGCGCATCCCCCACCCCATTCCTCCCGGACGCATGCGCATCCCCCCCACGCATACGCATCCCTCATTCCTCCCACACGCTTGCGCACCAACCACTCTCTCTAGGCAGCTCTGCTTCCTGGAGCATGGTAGTTGTGTGCTGCACGTGCCCAGGACAAATGCTTACCCGTTAATAGTTATCCAATGGATTGCAACCTCTAAAATGTTCTGAGCCTTAACAAGGCTTCCAGGGCCCACAGCGCAGGACGGAACTGCCCCCTTCAGGCTGTACACGGAGCCAGACCCACTCCTTCCTCAATAACTACGAAGGAATATCAAATTCAAAAACACCAGGGACCCCTGAAGCAGACAGATCCTATTTGCAAACCCCTGGCCATGGAGACCCCAGCAACAGAGGCAGGAAGGAGAGGAGTGTACAATGTGAATCATTTAGGTTTGTCCACTCAGGTGCTGCATGATTTGCAGGCCGCCTTCAATGTCTCCCTAGGCCTGGGTGAAAATAAATCACCTTGAAGGAAAAGTGCAGCCTGGCCAGATGAGGCAAAGCTCATCCTCATCTTCACCCTGCAGGTTTGAAGGATGGAGGGGGCACGCAGGACCTGATGTGCAGCCACCGCCACCGCTGCCAGGTTGGGCACCCCAGGTTCACCTACCTCAGCTTGGAAAGAGGAAGTCGGATGTGCGAGCTGTCCAGAAGGTCCCCTTTCTCGGAGGAGGCAGATGCAGACAGACCAGACCCCTCCCTGCCCAGTAGGTATCTTTGCTCCCAATCAGCAGAGCTGTCCTCCCAAGACTCTTCAGCAGCAATGAACTCGGGATGGTAAACGGGCATGCGCGGTGACCTGGGAAGCAAGAGACATGTGGTTGTTTCTCCTGAAATAGTAATGTCTGCAAAGCAAGCTTTCCTTTCCTCTGAGACCTGACGTGTGAAATGCCACCAAATCAACCCTGGTCTTAAAAGGACCACAGACCATGGCATGCGCTCATGCTGGTGGGAATGGTCCTTTTGTGGCCTCACAGAACACTTACCTCAAAGGAAATTTTCTGGAGTCTCTAAAGTCTTCAAAATGAATTGTGGGCCCTCAAGAAACCAGCTGTTTCTGAGTTTGGGACTTTCCAAGAAAGCTGTTTCTGGCTCAGACCAGTTCCCACTGATTTCAGTGTTTGCTTTCTCATTGTATAGGCTCCAGTAGCCAATACGGTAGACCTGTGAGACCTGTCCAGAGGGTACGGTCCAGTGTTTCCTACCCCGTGTAGACAGATCTCTTTCTGCAATGGAGCTGTATGGGAGGTGGCCTCCCTGGCTTCCCACACAACATCCACAGGAGCATGAGCAGGAAGAGGGAACATTAGTACCTGACTACACAGGCCAAGAATGGGACCAGTATCTAGAGGGATGACTCAAGTGGAATCATAAACTTTTCTTAGAATTACTTTAGAACACATCCATTCACTTCTGTGATTTTTGTTTTGTTTTGTTTTGTCTTGTTTTCTGAGACAGAGCCTTGTCACCCAGGCTGGAGTGCAGTGGCGTGATTTCAGCTCACTGCAACCCCTGCCTCCCAGATTGAAGCAATTCTCCTACCTCAGCCTCCCCAGTAGCTGGAATTACAGGCACGTGCCACCACGCCCAACTAACTTTTGTATGTTTAGTAGAGATAGGGTTTCATCACGTTGACCAGGCTGGTCTTGAACTCCTAATCTCAAGTAGTCTGACCACCTTGGCCTCCCTATGTGCTGTGATTAGAGGCTTGAGCCACTGTACAGAGCCTCCATTTACTTTCAGTTGACTCCCTGACCTTCTGATCGATTCCGTCAGCATACATGCACTTGACTCTTAAAAGGTTGTACCAAAAGCCAGAATTTTCATGTATCGCATGGAATATTCATGAGACCACAATACTGACATTAGCAACAGATGTGATCTGTGATACATTGGAACAGAGCCAGATGGATGGGGCTTTGTGATTCTCCTGAACACATGACTGCTTTAGCAGTGGTTCACAAGGAAAAAATGTTATTCATAAGGAGACTCCCAGAGATGCCAATTAAGCCATGTATAACCAATGTGTAACAAGATAACACATGACCAAAAATAGTCGATAATACTTTCTCTCAGTTTTGTGACTGGAAAATGCTCAGGTGTGTGAGAAATAATATCACTTTCTAACTGCTGAAAATAACACAACTGTAACAACATTGGAAGTAAAAACTGAACCAAAATTGGAACCTTTTCTTGTAAGTAGAAAAACAAGTTAATGCCACTGCCTTCTAGAGCAGTGCTGTGCAAGAGAACTTTCTGTGGTGACAGAAATGTTCACGGCCCTGTCCAATATGTGAGGTAACTTGAAGTGTGGCCAGTGAAACTGAAGAAGTGAATTTTTAATTTTAATTAATTTTAATTTAAATAACCATCCTTGAAGAGTGGCTACCAACTGTCAGTGCAGATACAGGGCATGCTCTGACCTTTACCACACATTCCTTCTCTCAAAACCCTTAAAAGAACACTTCTGAAAAGATGTCAATCAATGGATATTATCCTATTAAGCCATTTGATCAAACTAAAACTGCAACAAAATAAAGTTGATAAAAGCAAAGCATGAAAAAGACATTCCTACCACCAATACCTTAATTAGCTTCATGCAAAAAGAGAAAAGGAAAAGTTTTGTAAGCAAAGCTGAGCCATGTTCTACTCCCTTGAAGTGGTTTTTGTGACATGAGGCCCCGCTCTGCCTCCCAGGGCACGTCTGTGCTCCACATGCCAGACATGAGGCCCTGCTCTGCCTCCCAGGGCACGTCTGTGCTCCGCATGCCAGACATGAGGCCCCGCTCTGCCTCCCAGGGCACATCTGTGCCCCGCATGCCAGACATGAGGCCCCGCTCTGCCTCCCAGGGCACGTCTGTGCCCCGCATGCCAGACATGAGGCCCCGCTCTGCCTCCCAGGGCACGTCTGTGCTCCGCATGCCAGACATGAGGCCCCGCTCTGCCTCCCAGGGCATGTCTGTGCTCCGCATGCCACGACAAATGCTTACACATTAATGGTTTTCCAGTGAACTTCAAGTCCTTAAATGTCACAGGCCTTCACAATTCACCAAGTAACTCAAGAGAAAGCATTAAGGGAATAGCTGTGTAGAGTCTTTGTCTTAAAAGTTGTTGATTAGGAGCAATGGAGGAGAATTAAGTTATCCCCCAGTACAGAAGCTGGGAGCAGCTGGGTCAGTGGAAATGCCTCAACTTACACTCCTTACCCATCCAGTCAGAGGGGCTGGTGGCAGGGACTGTACTGGTTGCCAGGATGTATGATGAAGAGGGCACAGGCTGGCTGACATAACCATAGACAGTACAAGGACCAGGTTGTAAGTAAGGGCATGTAGTGTTGGAGAGCACAGGAGAAGCATTGGTGGGTGAGGCAGAGACTACTGAGGGTTCTCAAGGGAAGTGATATTTGAATCCCTTGACAGGAATAGTACTGACTGCCCTGGAGAGGCAGGGAGGGAAGGAGTTTCCTCTAGTCAAGGGCTCTGTGTGAACAAACCATCCCTGCACTAAGACGTGATAAATCCAGGTATCTGCATCCCATCCAGATCCTGTGAGCCAGAGTATTTGGAGGCTGAGGACAGGAATGCAGATAGCATGCAAAGCACCCTAAAGTGTGAAGCCCTCTGCTCCCCACCCTGGCTGCAGCCTGGGCTCAGGAGAAAGGAGGCAGCTCCTCGGAGGCTCAGAGGTGAGTGAAGGAG
Source organism: Saguinus oedipus (assembly GCA_031835075.1). Lineage (NCBI taxonomy): Eukaryota > Metazoa > Chordata > Mammalia > Primates > Cebidae > Saguinus > Saguinus oedipus. Next base: position 21,129,557 of record CM063174.1, read on the forward strand.
ACACAGCAGCCTGCCTGTCAGTGCAGGTGCACACCATCAGTGGGCAGGGAAAGGAGAATCCATGGTGTGCAAATAGGTGATTCCGAATCAAAGCTGTTGGAAGTTTACATTATTTTGAGTCTTAAAAGAATGTGATTATGGAATGAGTCACTAAGAGTCAGCTGTGGCCTTTTTCTCTCTGATTCTAGATTAGCCTTTTTCCTCACCTACATTGTTTTATAAAATGTCGTAAAAGACTAACAGGCACCAGAGAAGACCCCTTTCCTCTTCACTGTTGATCTTGGTTGACAGATTAACTTCCTTCTCTCACACAAAGACCTCGTGCCTATCACATTGTCTAACATGGAATGTCAAATAGACTCTTAAATTGCGGGGAAAGCTGCAACTCATAAACCAGCCTTGTATGAAAATGTACTCCTTCTACATTTCTTTGTGTTCTGCCTATATTAATAAGAATAAGACCTTTTCTTTTCAGCTTTGGAGCACTGATCCCTTTTCTTTGGATTCAGTGTTTCCCAAATGGCTATCCTCAGCTTTGTGCTTGAATAAATATTTTACACTGGGTTCTGATACTTTTGATCAGATTGACAGTGACAATTTTTACTGGACATGTTCAACCTCTGCCAGATCTTGACAATGTGTTGTAGTAGATGTTTATGATTCCAGTGGTTATATTCTGTGGGTATTAATGTCCCCAAGTTTGTGATGTGCAAGGAGCCAGGGAGCATGGAGCAGGTGGCTCAGGCTTGTGGCGGTTCGCTTGCAGAAAGAAGAGAAGATGAGGCTGCAGGCCTGGCCCATGGCCGTTCATCCCAGAAGGAAGCATCTGTAACTTACCCTCCAGGTCAGCTCTGCTCAGGCAATTCCAGAACCACTCTGATTTGTGCCCAAAAAGGACCTGCAAGTTTGCAGGAAATTGAGTTTTCTTGTGAAACACATATACAAGGCTTCTCAACTTCGTCACTACTGACATTTGCGCTGGATGATTCTTTGTGGTGGGGGCTGTCCTGTGCATCGCAGAATGGCAGCATCCCTGACCTCTGCCCTCAGATGCCAGAAGCCCTCAGATGCCAGAAGCCCTCAGCCCTCAGCCCTCAGCCCTCAGCCAACCAAAAATGTCTCCAGGCACTTCCGGCCTCACCCTGGCTGAAAACCCCAGCCTGGTAAAATGGCCCATCAGGGTTTCGTGCATGCAGGAGTGTGCACCTGTGCTGTGCACTAATCACTGCAGGGTTCTGCTCAAGGCCGTCTGGAAATTACTACCCACGGAATATAACCACCGGAATCACGAACATCTACTACAACAAATCGTCACGATCCTCCTGACCAAGATGAAACATGTCCAGTAAAAGTTCACATCTCAAGAAGTTCTCCAGCAGGCCGGGCGCGGTGGCTCACGCCCGTAATCCCTGCACTTTGGGAGGCCGAGGCGGGTGGATCATGAGGTCAAGAGATTGAGACCACCCTAGTCAACATGGTGAAACCCCGTCTCTACTAAAAAAAAAACATAAAAATTTAGCTGGGCACGGTGGCGCGTGCCTGTAGTCCCAGCTACTCAGGAGGCTGAGGCAGGAGAATTGCCCGAACCCAGGAGGCGGAGGTTGCGGTGAGCCGAGATCGCGCCATTGCACTCCAGCCTGGGTAACAAGAGCAAAACTCCGTCTCAAAAAAAAAGAAGTTCTCCAGCATACATGCCCAGAAAGATGCCCAGAAACTCTTACTTTCATATGAGGGGGAACATATCTCACCCTTTCTCCTGGAAGGAATTCCTCAGCAAAGGAGTGTTTTCAGTACAGCAGGGATCTTTAGACCTGGAGCTGGACATCTGGAGCAAAGGAGAGTGAGACCTGAAAGAGACAGGGAAGGAAAGAGTCACCGACACAGAAACAAGGAATGTGTTCCCAGCACTTGGGCGCTAGATTCAATAATGTGCCCAAGGTTCGGTGGTAAATCTTACAAGGAAATTTGCCTAAGGGTCAGTCTGAATTGTAAAAGGCTAAAGTTTTTAGAAGAGACCATTAGAAACAACTCTCCTCCCCAGCTCAATTGAAAATGCAAAGCAGAAACTCGCACAGGAGACAAGACACTGTGGGATGACACTTTGAGGCTCACTTTTGCATTAGCAGATGATTCAGGCCACCTTTGCTATTTCGTGCACAGCTTCTCATCAAGAAAAACATTCAGAGTCTGGTTGGCCCTTTCATAGGCAAAAAAATATCTGTTTCCTAAACTCACAAGAAATTCACATTTAAATATCCTAATGGCTTCCATTGGAAGACCCATCAGCAGAAGTCAGGACCCAGGGACTGGACTGAGATGATAACCAGAATGGCAAGAAGGAAGCTCTCCCGGAACAGCAGCCACACCTGAAGCAAAGCAAAGCTGCACACTGGCCGGACGGTCCTCGACCACACTGGCCTGCCCGCCATATGGGAGGACCACCATAAATGCATCATCCAGATCAGGAGCTTGTTGAAAGGGAAGTGACTGCACAGGCGACTAAGTCCACCGGCATATACGGTCACCCTCATTAAAGGACACATGATGTCAAAAGACAGCCAGATACCACGAGAAGCTGCAGGAACAACGTTCGTTCCTGATCACTGGGAATATGTCATTTTATATGCAAGTGCATTGCCTTTTTTAAAGGGTCCCAGGACAGGCAGAGATGCTATCAATGCTGTGAAACATTCGCCTGCAGAAATATTCATTCTTTCAAATCACAAATGTACAAAAAAGGAAGAAATTTTCAGAAAAATATTTTTGCTTCTTTCTCATTCAAGAATCCACCTGTGACACAGACAGTAAGACTCCTGTGCATGAGTAAACCTGGGCCCTGAGTTGTGTCTCACACAGCACCACATCTCTGAGAAGTCAGAAAAGGACTCTGTCTGGGCCAGTGAGTATCCTCTGGGCATCATCTCTAGGCAGCCCTGGGCCACTTCTGATGGAGAACACAGGTGACTGAGGACTCTCCTCAGAGGCTTAGCAGCCAGCAGAGGGCCGCATGGCAGGAGACAGTTATAAAGTAGGTGGCTTAGCTTTAGTAGACGGAAGCAGGTGGAAGAATCTCTCTGCCCAAGAGACTTAATAATTTGCATGCTTTTAGCTGCTCAAACTGGCTTACAATTGAGATCCTCCCACCCCTGTTTCCCGTAACTATAAATCTGTAACTGTAACTCCTTAGGTACATTTAGATAAATGTCACAGTCAGTGGACCAAACAGCCAGATGTTTTCTGACGCTCCCTGGGGTGGTCTGGGAGAACCCAGAGTTATGGAGATGGTGACCTCCCTCGCATTATTTTCTCAGTCATGCAATGTAGATTAAAAGAAAGCAATGCTTTTCTTAACCTGTAATCCCAGCACTTTGGGAGGCCAAGGTGGGAGGATCGATTAAGGTCAGGAGTTCAAGACCAACCTGGGCAACACAACAAGACCCCATCTCTATGGAAAATAAAAATAATAAAAAATTATCAGGCATAGTGGTATGCACTTGTAGTCCTAGCTACTTGGAAGACTGAGGCAGAAGAATCACTTGAGCCATGGAGTTGAAGGCTGCAGTGAGCTGTGATAGAACCACTGCACTCCAGCCTGGAGGAGACCCTCTTGCTTTAAAAAAGAAACAAAACCCTTGGTTTTGTTACATTAACTAGGGAGATGTAAATGGAAAACATAAAGGTAGATTGTAAATGTTGATTCATTGAGGTTCAATAGACTGTGAGTTCCTTAAGAATGGCTGCCATGTTGATTTCATCTTGCTTTCTTGGGTACTCTTAGTGGTACCCAGTTCACAGTAGGTTCTTAATAAATACTCAGTAATAAGCTAGCCACAGTGGCTCACAACTGTAATCTCAGCACTTTGGGAGGCCAAGGCAGGTGGATTGCCTGAGCCTGGGAGTGCACAACCAGCCTGGGCAACATGGCAAAACCCTGTCTCTAAAAATTTCAAAAATTAGCCAGGTATGGTGGGGCACAGCTACAGTCCCAGCTACTGGGAAGGCTGGTGGAAGGACTGCTCGAGCCTGAGAGGTCAAACCTTCAGTGAGCTGAGACTGTGCTACTGTACTACAGCCTGGGCAGGAAAGCAAGACCCTGTCTCAGAAATAAGTACACACATACATACTTCATAATGAATGGGTTAAAACCCAGTAATCATAGCTTATTTGCATGAGATTGTTTTTTTAACTCAAATAAAACAAGTTTTCTAAATCATTAAATCAACATGTCTGTAGACTCAGTATTGGCCCCCTGAAGAGAGGACAGTGCTCAGGAGAGTGGAGGCTCTGCTGCTCCTTGGAAGGCATGACCCGTGGGTCTTAAAGCAGCACCACATTGCACAGTGTGGAGGACTCACCTTCCTGCCACTAAGGAAAAGTAGAAATGGGGAAAAATCCAAAGTCCATTTTATCTTCTCTGCGATGCCAATTCTGGCTGATTTTTATTACCGTTTACTATTTACATGTATCTACTTTGTGTGCACAGAGTATTTTAGAACTGTAGTTAAGCATGTAGGTAATCATTTCTGAGCTTTTTCATGTAACCATATTTCTAAAAATCCAGAAATAAAATGAGTTTCACCAGGAAATTTCCTGAAGAGACTTTGGGCCATTCCAGTTTAAACTGAACACCATACAGATACCACTTTCAACGTTCCAAATCCGTTCCTCTCCGCAAATAGGGGAAGCATCAAGGAGGACTTGGGGTCCTATTGCCTGACAGAATCCCTCGCCTGTGACTCCGAGAGCTCACAGCTCACATGTAGAGAAGATTCAGGATTACCCAAAAACGTTTTCCAGAGGCTGGAAATAAAAGTGGCATTCCACAATTTCTTTCTCCTTTTGACTTCAATAACGTAGAAAAGATTGATGAGATCTATATGGTTCCTGACTTTTCCTCTTCTGAAAAAAGAAATCCCACTGACATTTTTCCCACTTCACTCTAAGACTGGGCACTGTCTAGTTTAACTAGTTTCCACGCTGTCTGATTTCCCCTATGTCTCCACAAACTCTGTATGTACATTTGCAAAATCCATATGTGCCTATACATTTATAAGCAGGTGATACTTACGTGAAAGGAAATTATAGAAGTTAACACATAGAACAACTACAACTGTACATAGTTCTGTAATTCCCAGATACCCAATGTTAACATTTAGATAATTTCCTTTCAGTGTTTTTTCCCTACAGGTAAATGAATATTTTTAGGTCAGATCACACATATGCATGCAGAGACACACATTCACACATACACATATTTGCATACACAGAGACACACATTCACACATACACGAATTCACATACACAGAGACAGTCACACACACGTGTATTCACATACACAAATTTACTGGTCCTCTAATTGTTCAACTCAGCTATCTCATTAGCATTTCTCAGGTTATTAAATAGTAGCTATTCTTCTACAATGTGAGTTTAATGTCAGCCACTATATTCCATTACATGGATCATCAAATGAAGCCTGACCCTCTGTCTGTTGACGGAAATTTAGGGGATTTCTGGATTTTTACCTAGATAAATGACAAACACTATGTGAGTCCTAGTAGATAAGTCTTTGTGTGTCCCTTCAATTATTTCCTTAGGAGAGGTTCCCAGGAGCGAAGTCACTGGGTCAAGAAGTTTCTTGGTGCCCATGGTCCTCTTGCGGGAGGAGAGCTTATCCCCATTACTCCACGTCTCAGTTACAGGCAGGAACAAATCCTCATCCCCACCAGCGCTGGGTACTAGACATGTTTAAAATCCTCAGGCCGTATGTTTTAAACAGCCAGAACTGATGGTCTGAGTCACGTCCACTGTTGTCAAGAACCCTTGCTACCATGATTATTAACGAGAGGTTCATGCCAGACTGTGAGAGGGAAACAGTTTCTTGCCCACGCCTCTGCCTCTTCTGCCCTCTTCTTCCATAGCTTCCTCATCCCTAGACCCTTTAGTTCTTTCTAGATCAAACACGTAACAGTCCTATGATGCTTACATCATCACATTGAGAAAAACGGAGCTAAAAATGTTGAAAATATTGAGTACCTGATACATTAACACTGCCAAGAGAATTTACATTTTTAAGGGCCAAAAAAGAGACGACAGCTAATAGAAACAACAGCTTGGGGAGGTGGTGACTGGGTTACCAGGGATGGAGGGAAAGGTTTTCCTCAGTCTTTCTTAGGGAAAGCCTGTACCATGTAGACACCATTTATGCAGCCATGGCTGAGGTCAGTTCTGCTTGACAAGATGATACAGAGCCAGTAACAAGGAACGCAAAGTGCTTTCACTACCTCGCCCTGTGCCATGACTCTCCAAGGGACACCCTGCCCAAGTCATATGCAGGCTCTTTCCCAGGCACCACTCAGGAAGGCCACAGAGTAGGCAGGAAGGTTGAAGGCCAAGGACTAAAGACAGAGGGCAGGTGGCAGATGGCATCAGCCATGCAGAGCCCTGTGGAAGAACCGCTTGGAGTGAGACGAACAGAAATCAAGCAGAAGTCGGAGGGCAGGAAGGCAGCTGGTCCCTCTACGCCCAGGTCAGGAGGTGTGTAATGGGAGGGATCTCAGTGGTCGGTGGCACTGGAGCTCAGCTGTGGGAAAACCAAGCTGAGTACTGAGGCCTTCCCTGTAACAGCCTGTGCTGCAGTGACCAGGAGGGGTCCCTCGTGGGAAGTATCTCCCAGGGCAGGAGACGCTGCAGACAGCAGAGCAGGGTTTAGGCCTTCCACTCTCTTTGTCCCAATTACTCGACAGTACCTCTGAAGTGTCCTGTAGAGAAAAGGCCTTCTCCCCACCATATTATTACCAGGATTTTACTTGATGAGTATCACTAACGACCATGGTCATTTAAGTGAGTACATTCTGTGTGAGGCTCCCGATCAGCTATCACCTTTGTTATCTCATTTAACCCTCGATAACCCTGAAAGTGGATAATATGATCCCCATTTTAAAAGGAACAAACGGGACTCAGTAAAGTCAGGCTCAGCATAGGCTCCCAGCTGCTGAGGGCAGGGCCGACATGTGTCCAGCACCCGATATCATCTCCCAGCCCTTCCCTCCCACCAGGAGGCACACATCGCAGCCCGAGGACTGTGCCAGGCAGGGTACTCTGTGCAGATGTACTCTGCATGGAACAGCAATCACAGGAAGCCACAGCAAGCCAGCACAACAGCCCTGCTGCAGCCCCTGTGCCCAGCAGGCTGACTAGCAAGGTTTCACCTGTCTTCCTGTCTCTCTCCCTACCTTCTCCTTCTCTCTCCTCCTCTCCTTCTCTGCCTCTCCTCCTCTCCTTCTCTGCCTCTCCTCCTCTCCTCCTCTCTCCTCCTCTCCTCCTCTCTCCTCCTCTCCTCCTCTTTCCTCCTCTCCTTCTCTGCCTCTCCTCCTCTCCTTCTCTCTCCTCCTCTCCTTCTCTTTCCTCCTCTCCTTCTCTCTCCTCCTCTCCTTCTCTTTCCTCCTCTCCTTCTCTCTCCTCCTCTCCTTCTCTGCCTCTCCTCCTCTCCTTCTCTGCCTCTCCTCCTCTCCTTCTCTCTCCTCCTCTCCTTCTCTTTCCTCCTCTCCTTCTCTCTCCTCCTCTCCTTCTCTCTCCTCCTCTCCTTCTCTGCCTCTCCTCCTCTCCTTCTCTCTCCTTCTCTCCTTCTCTCTCCTCCTCTCCTTCTCTCTCCTCCTCTCCTCTCTCCTCCTCTCCTCTCTCCTCCTCTCCTTCTCTGCCTCTCCTCCTCTCCTTCTCTCCCCTCCTCTCCTTCTCTCTCCTCCTCTCCTTCTCTTTCCTCCTCTCCTTCTCTCTCCTCCTCTCCTTCTCTCTCCTCCTCTCCTTCTCTCTCCTCCTCTCCTTCTCTGCCTCTCCTCCTCTCCTTCTCTTTCCTCCTCTCCTTCTCTCTCCTCCTCTCCTTCTCTGCCTCTCCTCCTCTCCTTCTCTGCCTCTCCTCCTCTCCTTCTCTCTCCTCCTCTCCTTCTCTTTCCTCCTCTCCTTCTCTCTCCTCCTCTCCTTCTCTCCCCTCCTCTCCTTCTCTCTCCTCCTCTCCTTCTCTCTCCTCCTCTCCTTCTCTCTCCTCCTCTCCTTCTCTGCCTCTCCTCCTCTCCTTCTCTGCCTCTCCTCCTCTCCTTCTCTCTCCTTCTCTCCTCTCTCCTCCTCTCCTTCTCTCTCCTCCTCTCCTCTCTCCTCCTCTCCTCTCTCCTCCTCTCCTTCTCTGCCTCTCCTCCTCTCCTTCTCTCTCCTCCTCTCCTTCTCTCTCCTCCTCTCCTTCTCTGCCTCTCCTCCTCTCCTTCTCTCTCCTTCTCTCCTTCTCTCTCCTCCTCTCCTTCTCTCTCCTCCTCTCCTCTCTCCTCCTCTCCTTCTCTCTCCTCCTCTCCTCTCTCCTCCTCTCCTCTCTCCTCCTCTCCTTCTCTGCCTCTCCTTCTCTCTCCTCCTCTCCTTCTCTGCCTCTCCTCCTCTCCTTCTCTGCCTCTCCTCCTCTCCTTCTCTCTCCTCCTCTCCTTCTCTCTCCTCCTCTCCTTCTCTCTCCTCCTCTCCTTCTCTCTCCTCCTCTCCTTCTCTCCCCTCCTCTCCTTCTCTCTCCTCCTCTCCTTCTCTCTCCTCCTCTCCTTCTCTGCCTCTCCTCCTCTCCTTCTCTGCCTCTCCTCCTCTCCTTCTCTCCTCTCTCCTCCTCTCCTTCTCTCTCCTCCTCTCCTCTCTCCTCCTCTCCTCTCTCCTCCTCTCCTTCTCTGCCTCTCCTCCTCTCCTTCTCTCCCCTCCTCTCCTTCTCTCTCCTCCTCTCCTTCTCTCTCCTCCTCTCCTTCTCTGCCTCTCCTCCTCTCCTTCTCTCCCCTTCTCTCCTTCTCTCTCCTCCTCTCCTCTCTCCTCCTCTCCCCTCTCCTCCTCTCCTTCTCTGCCTCTCCTCCTCTCCTTCTCTCTCCTCCTCTCCTTCTCTGCCTCTCCTCCTCTCCTTCTCTCTCCTTCTCTCCTTCTCTCTCCTCCTCTCCTTCTCTCTCCTCCTCTCCTTCTCTCTCCTCCTCTCCTCTCTCCTCCTCTCCTTCTCTGCCTCTCCTCCTCTCCTTCTCTCCCCTCCTCTCCTTCTCTCTCCTCCTCTCCTTCTCTCTCCTCCTCTCCTTCTCTGCCTCTCCTCCTCTCCTTCTCTCCCCTCCTCTCCTTCTCTCTCCTCCTCTCCTCTCTCCTCCTCTCCCCTCTCCTCCTCTCCTTCTCTGCCTCTCCTCCTCTCCTTCTCTCCCCTCCTCTCCTTCTCTCTCCTCCTCTCCTTCTCTCTCCTCCTCTCCTTCTCTGCCTCTCCTCCTCTCCTTCTCTCCCCTCCTCTCCTTCTCTCTCCTCCTCTCCTCTCTCCTCCTCTCCCCTCTCCTCCTCTCCTTCTCTGCCTCTCCTCCTCTCCTTCTCTCCCCTCCTCTCCTTCTCTCCCCTCCTCTCCTTCTCTCTCCTCCTCTCCTCTCTCCTCCTCTCCCCTCTCCTCCTCTCCTTCTCTGCCTCTCCTCCTCTCCTTCTCTCTCCTCCTCTCCTTCTCTCTCCTCCTCTCCTTCTCTCTCCTCCTCTCCTTCTCTCTCCTCCTCTCCTTCTCTCTCCGCCTCTCCTTCTCTCTCCTCTCCTTCTCTCTCCTCCTCTCCTTCTCTCTCCTCCTCTCCTTCTCTCCTCTCCTCCTCTCCTTCTCTCTCCTCCTCTCCTTCTCTCTCCTCCTCTCCTTCTCTCCTCTCCTCCTCTCCTTCTCTCCTCTCCTCCTCTCCTTCTCTCTCCTCCTCTCCTTCTCTCCTCTCCTCCTCTCCTTCTCTATCCTCCTCTCCTTCTCTCTCCTCCTCTCCTTCTCTCTGACGGGACTCTTGTTTGTGGCTGGTTGTCGTCCTGGCTTCACTGAAGCAAGCTACCTTTCCAGGAGGAAGAAGCAAATGAGCAGGCAGTGCTGAAGCTATGCTGACCCCAAAAGCAACCGCAGCGAACAGCCGAGCATATTTCCCACGGACGGAAAGCAGATCTGAGGAAGAAACGTGAGTGGGGAACCACACTGAGCAGCCGAGCATATTTCCCACGGACAGAAAGCAGATCTGAGGAAGAAACATGAGTGGGGAAGCTGCCGGAGCTCACGGGCGGTTTTTCAGGACGCTTGGAAGGAGACTATGACTCCTCACCCATGTACAGACAGAGCCTCTGGGAGTCCGGCATCATTCTGTAAAAGCAAGGTCAGCCCTTCAGTGTGATGTCACGCAGAAAGCAAAGAGCACCAAGGTCAGCACAGCGTTGTGCAGTGGCCCTAGGCACACATTTTCATACTTCAGGGCCACAGAACAGGAGGACCACAGATGCACAGGGGGCTGGGGAAAGACATACAGTAGGCCGGAGTGTGGCTGCCAGACAGCTGACTACGAACAGCTCCTTCTGGACGGGTGCAGTGGCTCATGCCTGTGATCTCAGCACTTTGGGAAGCCAAGGTGGGCAGATCACTCGAGAGCAGGAGTTTGAGATCAGCCTGACCAACATGGCGAAACCCTATCTCTATTAAAAATACAAAAAAAAAGCCGGGCTCGGTGGCTCAAGCCTGTAATCCCAGCACTTTGGGAGGCCGAGGCGGGTGGATCACAAGTTCAAGAGATCGAGACCGTCCTGGTCAACATGGTGAAACCCCGTCTCTACTAAAAATACAAAAAATTAGCTGGGCATGGTGGCACGTGCCTGTAATCTCAGCCACTCAGGAGGCTGAGGCAGGAGAATTGCCTGAACCCAGGAGGCGGAGGTTGCGGTGAGCCGAGATCGCGCCATTGCACTCCAGCCTGGGTAACAGCAGCGAAACTCCGTCTCAAAATAAATAAATAAATAAATAAATAAATAAATAAATATGGGCGTGGTGGCGCACACCTGTGGTCCCAGCTACTCGGGAGGCTGAGGCAGGAGGAGAATCACTTGAACCCGGGAGGGAAAGGCTGCAGTGAGCCAAGACTGTGCCCCTGCACTCCAGCCTGGGCGGCAGAGCGCGACTCTGTCTCTAAATAAATAAATAAATATTTTTCTTTCTAAAACTTAAGGGACTTGGAAGGAACGTGGAAATTCATTGGAATATTAAACTTTCAAATGAACTGACAAACCAAGATGCCCTGTACATTATCTATTAGTAGTAGTGGAAAAGGGAATTAAAAGAACGTAGTGTTGACAGGTGAATAGTCCTTTCACTTTTTCTCCCTGCCAACATAATAAAATTTTACTTGTTTATACTGCACCAGTCTTGGAAGTCCCCTAATTGGAAAATATGTTTGAGTTAATGTTAACCTTTGTTTGAACAACTAGTTTCATTACAGATGGTGCAAATTAATATTTTTAAAAGAATGTCGGCAGACTGTTTTAAAAATGCTTCTAGAGAATTTGTAAGGACAATTAACACAAGAAATGAACGCACCCGATCTCGTCTGATCTCAGAAGCTAAGCAGGGTTGGGCCTGGTTAATACTTGGATGGGAGACCACCAGGGAATACCAGGTGCTGTAGGCTTTTAATAAATAAATAAATGGGCCGGGCGCGGTGGCTCACGCCTATAATCCCAGCACTTTGGGAGGCCGAGGCGGGTGGATCACAAGGTCAAGAGATCGAGACCATCCTGGTCAACATGGTGAAACCCCGTCTCTACTCAAAATACAAAAATTAGCTGGGCATGGTGGCGTGTGCCTGTAATCCCAGCTACTCGGGAGGCTGAGGCAGGAGAATTGCTTGAACCCAGAAGGCAGAGTTTGCAGTGAGCCGAGATCGCACCATTGCACTCCAGCCTGGGTAACAACAGCAAAACTCCATTTCCAAAAAAAAAAAAAAAAAAAAAAACAAAACAAGAAATGTTGAATATAAAGGGATATTAATAATTGGCAAAAAGCATAATCATAGTCCCCAAAGCCTGGGGAAGTATTCACTGAGAAATATTTACAGGAACAATTTTAGGACTAATTGGATGTAAGAACGTCACGAGTATTTAAGGTCTAATTTGAATTGTCCTTTCACCTAAGGAAAGTGGTTTAAACAACCAACTAGTGGGCCTAGTGGCACGATTTTTGAGGCTTACAATTCAATGGAGAGAGGGGAAGATGGGACGGTACTGCCCGAGCCCAGGGAGACACAGGAAGCCGACATCTCGGAAGCCAGACGTGCATGGCCATTTCTATCCAGCTTGCCATGAAAGCTGGTGATCGCTCAATAAATGTCAAAAAATCACAATAAACATGATTGGTGCCCATTTCTTCTGAGGCTTACATGCAGTAAAACAGAAAATTGCACCCTTGGGCTTAAGTAATTCCTCAGACATAAGGATACAATCCTTCCTTTTCAAAGCAAATGGATGGAACGTGAAAGACTCCTGTTTAGAGAACCACTGCAGTGTAATTAAGCAAGTTTTCAAATCTCAGCCCAATGAGCAAAGAAATCAGTATTGGAACGATTGCTTTTAGTCAGAAAAAAACTGGGGGAAGAAATCAGACCAGTGTTCACTCCAGTTAGCTGAAAAGCCCCAAAATTAATTATTAACATTAGATGGGCTTGTGACTGGGCTGGTTATTGAAGAGATAAATCATTTTTATTGCACAGAACACAGAAGTATACTCCTCCCAGAACAAACCAGATGGGCTATGCTTTTCAAGGAAGAAAGATAAGAGTCTTCATTTTAATGAATGGGGTGCAGGCCTTGAGTTGAAAGTTGTGTGTTTTCCTAATAGCCACCCTCACAGAAAGACCGATGAATGCTTGAGTCCTGGGAAAGGAAAACATACAGCAGTGTCAAGAGGAACACACGTGGGCAGACACTGCCTCCATATGTTACTGGATGAAGCCTGAGGTTATTCCATTCTGCCAGAGTAGACAGCTCTGAAAGACCATTTTACAACTTTTGTTAACATTTTTCATATCATACATGTGCGTGCGTACAACTTGCTCAGCAGTGATACCCCACATAAAAAAGGCAAAGTATGTTTTTTGAAAAATTATTCTAACCAACCACTAATTTGCAATCAATGAAACATTCAAGGGCATTCTCTGAAATGACAGTAGGTGGCAAAGCACACACGAAGCGGTGGCAGACTGTCCCTATCTCACGTTCCTAGGTAGACTCTGCCAGTGACACACTGGTACATTTTTCCTACACTCTTCTTCGAAAACCCAGCCTTCCTGGATGCTTGTCCAGGAGAATCTTGTCCCAGTGGCCTGGCGTGGAACTGACACATGCATGGCCTGGAGACTCGCCCAGCGACTAATGGACAGCACATTTCTCTGCAGATTGCAATTCTCCCTGCCATGTGCTACCGGCATCTGAACAAGTCATGGCTTCACAGGATTTTCTGTCTATTAGTTCTGTCAGTTAATGAAACCTCCAACTGTGATGGTTTCTTGTGCCCTATCAGTTTTTGCTTCGTGTATTTTGAAGCTCTGTCACTGAGTCCATAAACACTGTGAATTATGTCCTTCTGATCAACTGACCACTGTATCGTTATGGCCCTCTCTGTCCCTAATAATATTCTTTCCTCCAAAACCTACTTTTTCTGATTTTTTTTTGAGACGGAGTTTCGCTCTTGTTACCCAGGCTGGAGTGCGATGGCGCGATCTCGGCTCACCGCAACCTCCACCTCCTGGGTTCAGGCAATTCTCCTGCCTCAGCCTCCTGAGTAGCTGGGATTACAGGCATGCACCACCATGCCCAGCTAATTTTTTGTATTTTTAGTAGAGACGGGGTTTCACCGTATTGACCAGGATGGTCTCGATCTCTTGACCTCGTGATCCACCCACCTCGGCCTCCCAAAGTGCTGGGATTACAGGTGTGAGCCACCGCGCCCGGCCCTTTTTCTGATATTAATATAGACATCCTGTTTTTCTTTGGACAGTATCAGTTTTAGCGTTGTGTGTCTTTTTTCATCTTTTTGTGTTTAACGTATCCACGCTTTTATATTTAGAATGGGTTCCTTAAGAGGTGGTATATAGTCCGATTTTCATTTCTTTCCCAACATGACGATGTCTACTTCATAATCGAGACAGTCAGTCCATTCACATATAATGTGATGAGCAGTATATTTAGGGTTAAATCTACCACCCTGATACTCGTTTTCCATTTGTCAACATGTTCCTTCTTCCCTTCTGCCTTATTTTGCATTAATTATTTTGTATGCTTCCATTTCATCTTTTTGTTGGCTTATGAGTTATAACTCTTTTGTATTCTAGGTATTCTTTAGGGTTTACAGTACACATCTTTAACTTCCCACAGTCCAACTTAAAATGATAGTATACCCATTGCTATAAGCATACAACAGGAATATCTACATGTATAACATACATGTATGCACACATACAGAGTATATAACATACATGCATGTATGCATACATAGTATATAACACATGTATGCATACACGTATATAACATAGATGTGTACACATACACAGCATGACATACATGTACACATGAGCATCATATGACATGCATGCATGTGCGCATGCACAGTATGTGACAGGCATACATGTACTCATGCACCGCATGTGACATACATGCATGTACACATACACAGCATATGACATACATGTACGCATGCACAGTATATGACACACATGGATGTACGCATGCACAGTATATGACATACATGGATGTACGCATGCACAGTATGTGACATACATGGATGTACACATGCACAGTATATAACACATGTACGCATACACATATATAACACAGATGTGTACACATACACAGCATATGACATACATGTACGCATGCACAGTATATGACACACATGGATGTACATATGCACAGTATATGACATACGTGCATGTGTGCATGCACAGTATATGACATACGTGCATGCACACATGCACAGTATATAACACCGTAACTCCATGGTACCTCGTAGTTCACATACAGGAAGAGTGCGCTTCCATTTCTCTCGTCAGCCTTTGTGTCATTGCTGTCACACTTTTACATGTGATAAGAGACCCACCCTGCATTTTGATTATTTTTACTTCAATGGCAAATTACCTTTTAATGATAAGAAGAAATGTGCAGCTTTACAAAGCTGTCAACGTTTCTGCACCCTCCATTCCTTTGGGCAGACCCATTTTCCTCTGATGGAGCTGGAGCTCATGCACCCTGTGCCTGGCTGGACCTCACACTCACTGCTGCCACATTTAAAGCAACATATCAGGGCCACTGGTTATGTAATTACTCCCAGCACAGCACCTGGTACATAGCACAGAAAATGCCAGAACTACTGAAGTTCAGGCTTCAGTATTTTACAGAGAAATCCAGCATTTCTCTCCAACCGATACTTCTTAGTTATCTGTCACAGTTTCCTCCAGACTCACATCAGTCTCTAAAACAGGGGGTTGTGCTGTAATCACTCTTAACTATCCTGGTGATATCATGCTGAGTGATACTGAATATTCATACCAAGACCCCCAGCCTTGAGAACTGCCCCTTGCTCCAGTGCAGAACGCCAGCTGGTTAGCAGGGCCGCTGCTCAGTGTGGACTTGCTGCTATGAAATGGCTGCCTGGTCAGGGGCCACATGTCCCACTCCTTCCATTTCAGGGGCCGCAGAACCAAGTCCCAGACGGCGGGAGGAGGACACGATGGATGACACTCTAGGCTCTCTCTTCCTGTTCACCCCCTCTCTTATTGCACGTTCCAGGTGAACTCTACCAGCAGTGCCGTCTTGGAAGCTATGCTACCAGTCAGCATACCAGAAGGAAACGGGAACTCAGTAAGCGGAAGAATTCAAAGGGAATTCAATAGAGGGAAAATGTGCAAAAATGTAGGCAGAGTGTAGGGAAAACACACATGCAGCATCACTCGGTTCAGGACACGTGCAGTAACAGCACATCCGTTACCACCCCTGGCCTGAAGGGAATAAAGGAGAAGGCAGTTTTCAGAACCCAAAAGAAAAGGGTCTTGCGGAAGGGCCGTTCTGAGATGAAAGGAGGTCTCTTGCTGAGGACACATCAGCCACAAGGGTCTCTCTGGGAGGATGGGAGAGGGAGGACTGAAGAAATAAGAACCCCAGTCACATCATGCTCCACCTCCTGCCACGTTCCCGTAGGCTGAACTCAGCCAGAAGCCAGCAGGGGGCTCTAAGAAATCCCTAGAGGCCAGTACTCCAGGGCAGAGGGAGGGAAAAGGAGGGAAGGGGCGACCGAGCCTGTGTCAACAACAGCAGGACAGGGCGTCTATCGTCCCGCTCCACATAATGACCGCAGCGCTGCCACCTCACTGCCAAGCGGACTTCATGCATGCAAGCAGGAAACGAACTGACACTGTGCTGGGAGTTTAGGGCTGTTCCTTTTACAGAGGCTGTGCCTCTTCATACAGGGTAGGTAGCCGCAAGCCTGGCTCTGCTCTCACTTCAAATCGACATGCCTGAAATGAATGTTTTCCTAAAAGTCACCTGCTCAAGATTTCCCTGTTGTCATCTTCTGTGAAAACTTTGGGATCCCAGAATTCCTGGGAACAACTGCAATCTGGACTCCACCCTCGGAGGAGATCTGCCGCACACGCTCCCCTGCCTGCCTGTGCACCCCTCTCTTCGCTCAGGCCCCGACACGTGCCGTGGCCTATACCCCAGCCCATCTCACAAAATGCAGACTCCCCAGGTCGCCCTTCTCACCTCATTCTCTCTCACCATGACCTGTACCAGTGGTCTCCAAACATAAGCCCACAGCAAAATCACCTAAGGAATTTACTTCAAAGACAATTTCCTAGGATCCTTCTCCAGAGTTTCTGACTCAGAAGAGTGTGTGGCTCAAAGAGCTGTATCTTTAACACCTGGGAGATACTGACATACTACCACACTATGAGAAACACTGGCATAGAGGATGGATTTGGACCTCTCCAGCCTGGCATGAGTGTCTGTCCATGGCGCCATCCTCTGAACATTATCCACTTCATGTCCATTAAGACATATAGACAGAATTCATGTCACATAGAAAGACTCCAGGGAAACATGTGGCCCAGGCTTCTTCCTCCACTGGTTACATCTTCCTGGCATCTTCCATCTTAAGCATAAGGTCTCTGCGAGTGGGGTAAAAAATTACCCAGAAAACTGGCAATAGAAGAGAACTTCTTCAACATGATAAAGGATATGTGTGAAAAACCCACAGCCCGCTAACATCATACTCGATGGTAAAAGACCGAAAACTAAGGTCAGGACCAAATCGAGGACGCCTGCTTTCACTATTGCTGATTCACCATTGTACTGGAAGTTCAGGCCAGAGTAATTAGATGAGAAAAAGAAATAAAAGACATCCAGATGGGAAAGGAAGAAGTAAAAATATCTCCATTTGCAGACATGATCCCATGAACCTATATATAGAAAATCCCAAAGAATCCACAAGAAAGCTACTGAGCGAATAAATTAATTCATCAAGTTGCAAATGTAGTTATCAATGCAAAATATTTGTTGTATTGGTATACCCCAGCAATGAACTATCCAAAAAAGGGAAATAAGAAAACAGTTCCATTTACCATCACACCCAGAAGAACAAAATGGCTAAAAATAAACTTAATCAAAGAGGTAAAAGACGTGTACACTAAAAACTGTAAAACATAACTGAAAGGAATTAAAGACCTTAATACGTTAAAATCCATCCTATGTTCATGGATAAGAAGACTTAATATCATTGAGATGTTAATACTGCCCAAAGTGATTCCATGCAACGCCTATCAAAATTCCAAAAAAAAAGTGAAAGCTGGTCCTCAAATTCATATGGAACTTCAAGGGGCTCTGAACAGCCAGAACAAGTTTCCAGTACTAACATTTTCAAACATCAAGACTCACTACAAGGCTGCAGTAGTCAAAATCATGTGACACTGGCACAAGGACAGACAGACAGGCCAAGAGAATACAAATGGAAGTCCAGAAATGAACCAGGTTTACGGCAAGGGTGCAAAGACCATTCAACAGAGAATGAACAGTCTCTTCAACAAACGGTGCTGGGATAACTAGATTTCCACATGCAAAAGAATAAAGTTAGACCCCTACCTCATCTCCTATAAAACAATTAACTCAAAATAGATCATTTATTTAAAAAATAAAACCATAGAATTCTTAGTCAAAAACAAATCACGACCTCGGATTTGACAAATGGCTCCTTAGCTATGACACCAAAAGCCCAAGCAACGACAGAAAAAATGGAGAAATTGAGCTTCATCAAAACTAGAATCCTTTGTGCTTCAAAAGACATTTCAGTGCCAGGCATGGTGGTTCATGCCTGTAATCCCAGGACTTTGGGAGGCTAAGGTGGAAAGATCGCTTGATCGCAGGAGTTTGAGAGCAGCCTGGGCAACGTGGTGAAACCCTGTCTCTACCCAAAATACAAAAATTAGGTAGGCATGATGGCTGTGGTCTCAGCTATCAGAAGGCTGAGGTAGGAGGATGGCCTGAACCAGGAGGCAGAGATGCCACCACTGCACTCAAGCCTGGGTGACAGAGCAACAGCCTGTCTCAAAAAAAAAAAAAAAAAAGAACAAAAGACATTCTCAAGAAAGTGAAATGACCACCTAAGGAAGGAAAGAAATTGCTTGCAAATCATATATTGGCAAGGGTCTAGTATCCAATATTTTAAAAACTCCCACAACTCAACAACAAAAAATACAACCCAATTTTAAAATGGGCAAAAGACTTACATGAACAGTTCTTCAGAGAAGATACACAGAAGGCCAATAAGCACATTAAAAGATGCTGAACATCGTTCGTCATTAGAGAAATGTAAATCAAAACTACTATGAGATCACTTCTCACTCATTAGGATGGCTAGAATCGAAAAAAGATGAGTGTACACAGAAACTGGAACTCTCGTGCATTGCTAGTAATAATGCAAGGTGTGGAAAACTCTAGAAAAACAGTTTCGCAGTTCTCAAAAAGTTAAACATGGTTACCACAAAATCTAGCAACTTCACTCCTAGATGTATATCCCAAAATAACAGAAAGCAGGGACTCAGATTCTTACACACCAATATTCACTGCCTCATTATTTAAAACAGCCAAAATGTGGAGACACCCCGTGCCCATCAAGAAAAGATTAATAAAATATGGTCTGTATACACACAGTGGAACATCATTTACTCATAAAAGGATTGAAATTCTGACATGCTGAATGTGATGAAACTTGCAAACCTTGTGCTGAATGAATGAACCAGGGAAAAGACAAATGCTGCATTATTTGACACGTCTGAAAGCTGTACACAAGGCAAGCACAGAAAGCAGACGGGAGGTTCCAGAGCCTGTGGGGAGGAGGGCGTAGAGTTACTGCTTAGAGAGCACAGGGTTTGTACTTGCAGTGATGAACAGGTTTTAGAATTAGATAGCGTTGATGGTTGCCCATTCCGAATGTAATTAATGGTACTGAACTAATATACTTAAAAATGACTACAATGGCAAACTTTATGATACATATTTTTTCCACAATAAAAATAATAGAAAAAATTGGGCCGGTTAGGAGGCCAAGGCAGGAGGATCATTTGAAGCTAGGAGTTTGAGACCAGCCTGGGCAACATAGCAAGACTCCGTCTTTCCAGAAAAATATTCAAAGTTAGCTGGGTGTGGTGACACATGCCTGTAGTCCCAGCTAGTCAGGAGGCTGAGGTGGGAGGATCCCTTGATCCCAGGAGTTTGAGCCTGCAGTGAGCTTTGATTGCACACTGCACTCCTCCAGCCCGGGCAACAGCGCAAGACCCTGTTTCACAAAAAAAAAAAAAAACAGGAAAAGATTGATACCCTCTTGGGAGGCCAAGGCAGGCAGATCACCTGAGATCAGGAGTTAGAAACCAGTCTGGCCAACATAGTGAAACCCCATCTCTACTAAAAATACAAAAATTAGCTGGCCATGGTGGTGCATGCCTGTAATCCCAGCTACTCAGGAGACTGAGGCATGAGAATCGCCTGAACCAAGGAGGCAGAGGTTGCAGTGAGAGCCAAAATCGTGCCACTGTACTCCAGCTTGGGTGACAGGGTGAGACTCCATCTCAAAAAAAAAAAGCACAAGCAAAAAAAAGCCGGTACCCTCCAGTGCTGGGAAAGCGTGGGAATGAACGTGCCCTCACATCCTCTTCACCCAGGAGACAGATGTGGTAGGCACCCGTCGCTTCATGCAGCTCAGGCTGTCTTTAAAGCATTTCATCATAATTGCTGTGTCATCCTCGTTGCTGGGAGAACTACTCTCTCCTGGACGTGAGGCCACACAGACATGTTGAGTACAGGTAAAACACGGGGCATGGAGTGGCTCTTGGTGAGGAGCAGACCTTGAGAAGCCAGTGCTGCTCTCTCCCTCACACCCCTGGGGGAGATAAAACCAGTTCCACCCTCCTCCCTCCAGTCCTGCCCCATCCTTGCGCTGCAGCACCCCTTCTCTGCCCTGCACTGCACGCCGCCCTCCATCCCGCCCTCCACTTGGCACTGGGCTGCACGCATGGCTCTGCACAGAGCAGTGACTTGGGCTGTGCCCGCCTCACACCCCTATGACGGTGGACCCTGCCTGAAGCGTCTGGGACTGGGACCTCTGCAGGTCTTCCACAGGGATGTGCTGAAGCAAGTTTTCTCACACTTAGAGAATGCTGGGGAGGGTGCTGGCCTCAAAGCACATCCCCGCTCACTGTCTTCCAGCACGACCGCGCTGTGCAGTACGCGGTGCTCCTGGGCAAGGAACTACGGTTGGGAAATCTACAGACATTTCCCCTTATAGTATTTTAAAATTCAAACAACTGATGAAGAAGTTTCCACCAAGATGCCTTTTTTCTTTTAATAGAGACAGTTCTCACTAGGTTTCCCAGGCTGGAGTGTAGTGGCTATTCATTCGCAGACCAGGCCATGGCACACTGCAGCCTCCAACTCCTAGACTCAAGCACTCCTGCCCTGGCCTCCAGAACAGGACTAGTCTTTGAAGGGTGCAGGCAAGGACCCTGGGATGCTTGGGCACTGGTCGGGTTGGATTTGGTTCTCATGCGACCAGGGGTTTATTGATGGGCCCATGTTATCTTTCCCATAGGCTTATGCCCTCTAACCCACTATTCTGCAAAAAAATCAGAAACACATTCATTGTAAGAAGAAAGCCAGCATTTGTAGCTACTGTCTAACCCCTCTCTGCTTCACTGAGCTGGAAGCATCCTCCTATCAGAGGCTGGGCCACATGTAACCCACAGATTAGTAACCACCCTCAGGAACCAGATCCCTGAGGCTGGCTGGGGTGCTGAATGGCCTGACCTCCACGCTGGAATCCAGCAGCTGTGCTTCCCAGGGCTGTGTCCTGCAAAGCCCCAGCTCAGCTTTGCTGTGTCCCTGCATTTCACTAAACTCTGCCTTTGAACTCAAGCACCAAAACTCCCCCTTGTGAATCAAGAGTCCACGTTTGCTACAGGCTTATAAAATCACAGATATTAGAGATACTGTGAATTATGCACCAGATGGACCCAATTAACTCCCCAACTAATGTGACTGGGGAAGGAAATAGCTAATTAGAAACTTGTAAACTACCGGCTCTCACAGCTGTGTTCTAATAACAGTACAGCCACAGATAAAAATAATCACGCCTTCTGCTGAGAGGCCGTTCATGACCCTTCCAAACTCAGAATCACGCAGGGATCAACCTCAGTCTAGCTCTGAGCACTGCTGGCCTCAGAGCTAATCAACCCAAATGCAAATCCACAAGTTAAAAAGGGAAACCAGTTGGAGCCGGTTGGAAACAGGAGAATAAACCCATAAACCCCCAAAATAACTCCACCCCGTCAGATACTCTGTAAACTGTGAACAGATGCAAAGCAAATAGTGGCACTACGATACGATGCAATACTGGAATACTATTTCTGCATTTTCACAGGGGTCTAATGCCCCGCAGTAAGCAAGCTCGACAAGCTTTGACAACATTCCAAAATGAGAGACGTTAAATTGTGCAAGTCTGTCTTTTATCAGAGCGTCACCAATAATTCCTCCGTGGGTCTTGGCCCAGGTGCTGTTCTAGGAAGCCGGTAATGGACAGGTGAGTCGCTGGCCTATCCCCCTACTCAGGCACGTATGACTCCATGGGCAAGCACAACGCAGGGTGAAGGCTGCAGGAGCAGACAGGGGTGGCGATGGCGGTGGCTGCGCTGCCAGGTGAGGCTTCACAGAGGGAATCAGAGGCGGGTCTTCAAGGCAGGATCGAATTTCATGTAGATCAGAATGAAAATATTAAGTGGGATTCCACTTTCAAAAGCAAGACTGAAAGGCAATTCTGATACAGCCTCAGCTGCGTGTGTTAAGTACACTGATAGCATAAAATCACCAGAATCGGGTGGAGAGGCTTGTGGCCACAGCGTCGCCGTTACGCTCAGTGGTACCTTTCCTTGGCACAGACGGGTGTACCTCCAGGCAGCAGCACCCAAATGGGTGGGCCATGGAGGGCACACAGCCACATTCACCTTCACACACCTGGGAAGGACGTGGCTCCGGGGAGGTGAGGGAGGGCAGAGGGGACCAGGAAACGACCCCAACCTCAACAGCCTGACCAAGGGGGAGGCGCTCTTCCATCATCACCAAGCACATGACGCAACCCTCTCCCAGCTCCAATGCCAGACATCAGGCGCTCAAAGTGTCCCTGACTGACTCCAAGCGTTTCTCAAGGCGTCGCCCACACTGCCCAAGAGAAGGTCACTGTGCTGGCCACAGCTCTTCCACTCAGGGCTGCTGCCACGGCCACCTCCAGGCTACCACAACAAGCCTGGGCTCTTGCTGGGGAGGCCACCGGAGTCCAGACACGCTGCCTCAGTCCACCAGGTCCCCAGAGAAAGGCCCCGTCGTGCAGGGCCTCCCAGGACAAGATCACTCTCTCAGCTCTTGCAACCAGCTGAGCCTGTTCTGGGCACTTTGCCTGGTGATGCTCAGGGCAAGCACGGGGCAGGGACTGTTGTTATGTTCATCTCAGAACGACAGGACCAATACCTGGTGAAGGTAGCAGCCCACCGAGCTCAGGTCATCTGCTCCCGACCGCTGCCCTGTGGGCACGTGGACCGCTCTCTCGGGAGCCCTGCTGTGGCCCACCCCCTGCTAAACTCACGAGGGTCCAGAGCAACAGAAGATAGGAATCACTGTGTGAGTGTGGGCTGTGAATGTGTATGTATTTGTGCATAAATATGTACATGTATATATGTGGGTATGTGTAAATGCATATACACGTGTATGTGTAAATGTGTGCATGTATATCGGTGCCTGTGCATGTGTGTATGTAAATACTGTATATGTATTGGAGGGATATGCATGTGTGCATGTGTATACACGTGTGTGTGTAATACATGTGTGTGTGCATGTATACGTGTGTGGGCACGTATAAACATGCGTGCATATATGCAATGTATAACTGTGGATATGTATGCATGCGTATATAAATAAGTTTGTGTTTATGTGTTTGCATAGCTATGTACCTGTGTGTGCTGGTCCTCCAGAGGCGGCCAGATGGCTCCTGCAGGCACAGCAGCATCTGTGGCCAGGAGGAGCTCCACCTCAGTGCGTCTTCTGATCCGGGCAACACCTCCCACCCATCTTCACTGGCTCCAGAGCCTGGCTGCTTCTGCCCTGGCACAGGGCCCACATGTTGAGACCTCAAGAGATCACATTTCATGCAGGCAATTCTATCTTGTCCCCATAGTTAGAGACACCTCCCTCCCAAGCCTGCGCAAGGGTTTATTCGCATGCACTTTTTCTAGGACTCTTACGTTTTTGTTGCTTACGCTTCAGTCCAGGATTTATCTTGGCAAAAGACTGAATGCAACCTTTTTGTTCCTGTATTAGTCCATTCTCATGCTGCTATAAAAAACTGTCTGAGAATGAGTAACTTATAAAGAAAAGAGGTTTAACTGACTCACACTTGCACACAGCTGGGGAGGCCTCAGGAAACTTACAATCATGGCAGAAGGGAAAGCAAACACATCCTTCCTCACATGGTGGCAGGAAAAGAAAAATGAGAGCAGAGCAAAGGGGGAAGCCCCTTACAAAACCCTCAGACCTTCTGGAAACTCATTCACTACCATGAGAGCAGCATGGCGGATCCACCCCGTGATTCAATTATCTCCACCCAGTCCCACGCTTGACAATGGGGATTAATACAATTCAAAGTGAGATTTGGGTGGGGACACAGCCAAACCATATCCGTTCCCCCTAAATGCGTGTCCACTTTCATAACATGGGTGAGCCACACTTCCGCAGTTGCCTAAGAGGTCAGGTTTGCTGGGTGTGTCATACCCCTGTATCTGGGCTTTCCTGTTATTCCGGTGTTCGTGTGGCATTACGTAAAACGTGGTCGGTCATCCTGTGTTCGTGTGGCATTATGTAAAACGTGGTCAGTCATTCTGTGTTCGTGTGGCATTACGTAAAACGTGGTCGGTCATCCTGTGTTCGTGTGGCATTACGTAAAAAGTGGTCAGTCATCCTGTGTTTGTGTGGCATTACGTAAAATGTGCTCGGTCATCCTGTGTTCATGTGGCATTACGTAAAACGTGGTCGGTCATCCTGTGTTTGTGTGGCATTACGTAAAACGTGGTCGGTTATCTTGTGTTAGTGTGGCATTCAGTAAAACGTGGTCAGTTACAGGACAAAGTTCCTTCATTCTTTCTCGTTTTTCATGTTTCTCTTCACACGTTTGTTTTTTTTATGTATGATCTCACACTTGCATTTCTCCCCAAAACTTGTATCTGGCAAAAAGCCTTATCAGGTTGTAGAACAATTGTACTGAGACTTTGCCAGGATTGCTTTCATTTCAATGCTGGTTTTTCCCGAGAACCTCTCGTTGCAGAAGTCCAAGGCTTTGGGAAGAGTTGGTCCTTCGTGTAGGTCCTGAACATCCATGGAACTATGTTCCTAGATGGTTTGTTGGGGTGGTATCCTCAGTGGGTGTCTTCTTCATGTTTTCCAAGGCTTAGGAAAGCTATGTGTGGATACCCCGGGGCCTGGCCCCTCCCAGGCCACGTCACAGGGTTCTGGTGCTCCGGCCTCCTCAGTTGGGTGAGTAAGGCCAGTGGAGAACCCAGCCCAGCTGAGCAGGGAAGGCCGGCTCCCTCACCTGCAGCATCCCTGAGGGCCACCTCCCCACAAGGCTGCCTCCCCAGCTATGTCCCCCACCCTCAGGTACCTGGCCCTTCTTGGGGTGCAGCAGGACAGATGGCACTGGGAACCCAGGTTAATCCCTGCTTCAGATGCAGAGAAACCCCAGCTCCCCAGCATAGATTCCTCATTTCCGGAAGAGACAGCAAGTGGTCCCCAACGACCTGCCAGGAGCCCTGGGATTCCAGAACTCAACTGGGATCCTACTGGGGAGGGTGGGGTGCGGGAAAGGAGAGACACAAGAACACGGAGAGCAGACCAGGGAAGTGTCTGTTCCTAGGACACGGTCCCCTGTCCACCTGCACTCCAACGGCCTCTGGAGCCCCGTGGTCCTGGGCTCTGGCCACGCTGCTGTGCAAGTGCCTGCAATGCTGATTTGGGGCTGGCCAGTTCAGTCCAGGTGACCAGAGGGAGAGCGTTGTTCCACAGCCTGCCATGGGTCCTGCCTGCGTGCTTCCCATGGAGAAACAGCGTTTTCACACGCACAGTCCGAGAGCAGCCAGTCCACTTGGCCATGATTTCTCAAGCATTCCCACTGACAGAAGCCTTTCTTCCTCAGCACTGGCATTCGTGACCCAGCAATCCCATTACTGGGTATACACCCAAAAGATTATAAATCATTCTATTATAAAGACACATGCACACATATCTTCATTGCAGCACTGTTTACAATAGCAAAGACCTGGAACCGACCCAAATGCCCATCGATGATAGACTGGACAGGGAAAATGTGGCGCACATACACCATGGAATACTAGGCAGCCATGAAAAACAATGAGTTCATGTCCTTTGTAGGGACATGGATGAATCTGGAAACCATCATTCTCAACAAACTGACACAAGAACAAAAAAATCAAACACCGCATGTTCTCACTCATAGGCGGGTATTGAACAATGAGAACACATGGACACAAGGAGGGGAGCATCAAACACTGGGGTTGGTTGTCGGGGACTAGGGGAGAGACAGTGGGGTGTAGGGAGGTTGGGGAGGAATGCAATGGGGAGAAATGCCAGATATAGGTGACAGGGGGATGGAGGCAGCAAACCACACTGCCATGTGTGTACCCATGCAACAATCCTGCGTGTTCTGCACATGTACCCCAGAACCTAAAGTGCAGTTAAATATATATACATATGTAACTTAAAATAGATTAAAGATTCAAATATAAGACCTCAGACTGTAGAAATCCTGGAAGACAACTTAGGAAAATACTCTTCTTGACATCAGCCTTGGCAAAATAATTTTTGGCTAAGTCTCCAAGAGCAATGGCAACAAAAACAAAAATTGACAAGTGGGACCTAATTAAACTACAGAGCTTCTGCAGAGCAAAAGAAACTGTCAACAGGGTAAACAGACAACCTGCAGAATTAGGGAAGATATTCACAAAGTATGCATCTGACAAAGGCCTAAGGTCCGGAATCTATAAAGATCTTAAACAAATCAACAAGCAAAAAACAAGTAGCCCCATTAAAAAATGGGCAAAGGGCACGAACAGATACTTCTCAAAAGAAGACATACCAGCGGCGAACAAACATGAAAAGGTGCTCAGCATCACTAATCGCCAGTCTCATTACTGGGTAGATGCCCAAAAGAAAAATCATTCTAACAAAAATACATGCACTCGTGTGTCCATTGCTGCACTATTAATAACTGCAAAGACATGTACACAAGCCAGGTACCCATCAATGCTAGACTGGATTAAAAAATGTATGATACATATACACTATGGAATACTATGCAGCCATAAAAAGGAATGAAAGCGTCTCCTTTGCAGTAACCTAGATGGAGCTGGAGGCCAATTATGGCTCCATTAATGCAGGAACAGAAAACCAAATACCTCATGGGCTCGCTTATAAGCGGGAGCTAACCCTGGAGCACACATGGACATGAGTATAGGAACAATAGACACTGTGTAACACTAGACGATGGAGGGAGGGGGAGTGGGCTAAAAAAAAAAAACCATTTATCAGGTACTAGACTCTCTACTAAGTGACAGGATCCTTACTCCAAACCTCAGCATTGCACAATATTTCCATGTAACATACCTGCACATGAGCACCCCCATATCTAAAATAAAAGTTGAATTTTACATTTCCACACACACTGTATGATTTCATTTATATAACATTATCAAAATGGTCAAATTGTAGAGATAAAAAACAGATTAGAGATTTCCAGAGGTTAGAGATGGCAGGGGGAGGGGTAACTTAAGGGTTTGCATGAGGGATTTCTGTACAGAATCTGAGATTGTGATGGAATAGATCTATATCTTTATTATATTAGGGGTTACACGAAGCTGCACAAGTGATAAAACAGACACACACACACACACACACACACACACACACATACACAGAGACAGAGACAGAGAGAGACAGAGCCAGAGAGAGAGAGAGACAGAGAGAGAGAGAGAGAGAGAAAGAGAGAAAGTGGCATCGAATAGCCAAAGCAATCCTGAAAAAGAACCACGTTGGAGGACTCACACCATTTGATTTCAGAAATCTTCTTAAGGATACAAGACAGTGTCTTAATCATATCACATAATTAATCATATTAATGACGTAATAGTCACAGATATTGATAGAACAGAGTAGCGTGTTCAGGGGCCGGGCGTGGTGGCTCACACCTGCAATCTCAGCAATTTGTGAGGCCGAAGAGCGTGGATCACTTGAGGTCGGGAGGTCGAAACCAGCTTGGTCAACATGGTGAAACCCCATCTCTACTAAGAATACAAAAATGGTGGCGGGTGCCTGTAGTCCCAGCTACTTAGGAGCCTGAGGCAGGTGAATCGCTTGAACTCAGAAGGCAGAGGTTGCAGTGAGCGGAGATCCCACCACTGCACTCCAGCTTGGGCATAGAGTGGGACTCCATTTCAAGACAGAACAGAGAATTCAGAAATAAATTAACAGATATAGGGACAATGTATTTTTGACAAAGACACAAGACAATTTAATGGACAAAGGATTCTTTTCAACAAATGGTGCTGAAACAATTGGACATCTATAAGCAAAATATAAATAAACCCAGCAGCACAGGCAAAAATTCACTCAAAATGGATTATACGCCTAAATGTAAAACCCAAAACAACATTTCTAAAAGAAAAAAAACGGGAGAAAATCTTTCTGATCTTGGTTTAAGAAAATATTTCTTAGATACAACACCAAAAATATAATCCATAAAAAAACAATTGATAAATTGGACAACATCAAAATTAAAAATTTCTGCTCTCCAAAAGAGACCAAAAATGAAAAAAAAAAAAAAAAAAAGGCAAAGACAAGCCACAAACTGTCAGGAAATAATTGAGAAAATTGCATTCTATAAAAAAAAGTTGTGTTGAGAATATATCATGAATCACAAACCCCATAACAGGAAAACAAGCAGACCTCACTCTCCAAACGTATAAAACTATAATAAGGTGCCTCTACATACTTATTAGAATGGCTAAAATTAAAAGCGCAGGCAATATTAAGTGCTGACAATGACGCAGAGGACTGGAGCTCTCATGCACTGTTGGTGAAAATGGTACAGCTTCCTGGGACAGCAGTTTGGCCGTTTCTTAGACAGTTAAACATATACTTACCGGATAACTCAGCAATCTCATTCCTAGGCATTTATCCAAGAGAAATTAAAATTTACATTCACACAAAAACCTGATGCCAATGCTTGCAGTGGTTTTATTCATAATTACCAAAACTTGGGAACTAGCCAAGTGCCTTTCAGAGGAGAATGAGTAAACAAAGTGTGATACGTCCACGCAGCAAAAAAAGGGTGAGCCTCGAATGCATCGCACTAAGTACAAGAACTCAGTGATTCCATTTATCTGACAGGCTGAAACAGGCAGAAATGTACAAACAGAAAACAGACTGATGATTAACACGTGCCAAAGGAATTTCTGTGGGGTGAGAGAAATGTTCCGATCTTGATTTGCTGACAGTTACACAATTGCATGCATTTGTCAAAACTTACAGATGTACACACCATTTCCGGTGCAATTACACCTCAGTTAAAAACATATAAAATAAGGCCAGGCGCAGTGGCTCACACCTGTAATCCCAGCACTTTGGGAGGCCATGGCGGGTGGATCACAAGGTCAAGAGATCGAGACCATCCTGGTCGACATGGTGAAACCCCGTCTCTACTAAAAATACAAAAAATTAGCTGGGCATGGTGGCGTGTGCCTGTAATCCCAGCTACTCAGGAGGCTGAGGCAAGAGAATTGCCTGAACCCAGGAGGCGGAGGGTGCGGTGAGCCGAGATCGCGCCATTGCACTCCAGCCTGGGTAACAAGAGCGAAACTCCGTCTCAAAAAATAAATAAATAAATAAATAATATGGGAAAGACCAGAAGGGAACACAGGGAAGTGCAAGCACACAGCAATGACAGCATTAGGGTCACAAGCTGTGTTTTCCCTGCAGCCTCCACATTTCCAGCAATACGTTTATTTTCATTTGCTGATAATGAAATACAGTAACCAATCCATGACGGATATAAACGCTGTCATAAAGTAATATATCTTCATTATTTTCAATATATTCTCTCTAACTTGCTTCCCTGTCCAACCTGCTATCAAATACATTCCTGCTAAGTGGAAGACTGAAAGGTAATTAGCTAATTTTGAAAGGACAAATTTTAAGGCCAATTAATTCCTGATTTGTGAAAACAACTAGAAAAAATTACTTACATTTTCTACTGATTAGAAATAAACCTTCCCACACAATCTTTCCTTTAAAAAAAACTGTTAAGTCCGTCAATCTGACAACCAGCTGTATTTAAGTGCATCTCCAGTTCTTACATACTATTTGGAGATACGAAAAGGGATTGAGTCAAAATTTTTCTAAGATTAAATGAGGCAAAGGGAATGGGAAAGAGAGTGAAGAGAGTGGGGAAGGCTGCGTGTCACTCTGTGCTTACTTCTTCATGGGTAAAATCAGCATATTAGCAAATAAATTCCTCTTCAATTTGGCAGTTTTGCTTGTTCCATGTCGTTACGAAAGCATGAACAAGACACATCCCACTAACAAAAGGGTGGAAGTCCTCAGGTAGGACGGGGAGAACAGCCCTGAGGAGTCTCCAGCAGCGTCCCGGCTGGAGATGCAGAGCAGGTCCAGGGTCCCCAACACAAGGGGTGAGTTGCCCCCAGAACGAAGCCTGCTTTCCCCTTATGTCTTTGCGGCTGGTTCCCTCTGTTAGAGGACAATTGGTAAAGGGGGTAAAACTGCAACTCTCGTCCCAATATAAAATGAATGCAGGTCAATATTTTGTTTAACTCAGCAATTAGAGGAAAGTGGTAAGAGGCAAAGAACCACACATACATGGGCCATTAGAAATGCTGCATCGGGTTGGGCCGGTGGCTCACGCCTGTAATCCCAGCACGTGGGAGGCCAAGGCGGGCAGATCATGAGGTCAGGAGATCAAGACCATCCTGGCCAACATGGTGAAACCCCATCTCTACTAAAAATACGAAAATTAGCCAGGTGTGGTGGTGCACACCTGTAGTCCCAGCTACTCGGGAGGCTGAAGCAGGAGAATTGCTTGAACCTGTGAGGCGGAGGTTGGAGTGAGCTGAGATTGCGCCACTGCATGCCAGCCTGGGTGACAGAGCAAGACGCTGTCTTAAAAAAAAAAGAGAAATACTGAATTGAACTTACAAATCAGTGCAAAACTGGAAAATGCATTCCACAGACACAAGCCAACTGTACTTCTAGGAAAAAGAGCCATTTGCATTGCTGTCAGCTTTCTGATCAGCTGCAAACAGTGAAAGATGCGGAAAACCTGGGAGGACCTTAGACCTCCCTTCACTTCCTGTGAAAGATGCCAATCATCTTTGCGTTCCACTTCCAACGTTTTCACAACAGTTTCCTTCGTCACTATTCAGCTCTGGGGTTGGCAGTGGCTGAGTGGCTCCCAGGGGTCAGCCTGCTGGTACTCACATGCTCCAGCAACCCCCTCCCGAGGGTGGGCTGGACCTAGTGACTTGCTTCTAACCAAATGAATACAGCAGAAGGGATGGTGTTACTTCCGTGATTAGGTCACAAAAGACTGTCCCTCGTCCTGCCCAGATGGAGTGGACCCCTGGCAAGGAGCCGAGGTGGCCTCCAGTCAACAGCTGGCAAGGAACTGTGGCCATTTGTCCCACAGCCCAGGCCACAGATGAGCTCAGAAGTGGATCCTGCTCCAGCTGAACCCTGAGATGCTGTGGCTGCAGCTGACAACCTGTCCGAGCCTGTGTAGACCCTGAGCAGAGGACCCAGGTCAGCTGTGTCCAGATTCCTGACCCACGAAACTGAGGAAATAAATATGTACTCTCCTAAGCTGCTAAGTTTTGGAGACATTTGTTACATGGCAATTGATCATGAATTCACTGTTCCTTCCAGCTTTCTTTGGATCTATAGCCTGCCTTGTGTCACACAGATTTAATCATTTTAAGAAAATTCCTAGCAATAAGTTTGTGCACAGGTAATGTAACTGACCCAAGAAATGGCGCCTGGCTGCCCGGGAGCCAAAGGAAAAGGGAGCACAGAGGCTGCAGCCTCGGCTTGCATCCTTCCCATACAAACAGCAGAAAAGCAAGCTAGAAGGGGACAATGCCCGAGAGCTAAAACACAGGCCAGCACAGTGCCCCAAATCACCTTTTCAACACAGTCTATTTACGGCATCTCATAGCGTTCTTTCGTTCTGCTCATTCTCTTCACCACTGAACCCGTAATAGATGAGTTCAACTTCACTGAGACTAAGGGGTTTGCTGGTTTCCGCACGCCTGAGACTCCCACCTATGCTAGGTGCAAAGACTTACGTCTTATCAGAGAAAGATGGCACCTTGTGGCATCTCCACACTCAGCCTTTCTCATTACAAGGACATCTGTGTGAACTGCAAAGTACGGATTTGGAGTATGAGCGCTGGCATGTAAAATCCATTCATTGTCTTTACCTAAGTAAATATTTAAACATGGATTAAAATTTTTGATCAGCATACAAAATGTTGAGTCACAATCGCAAAGACTTGGAACCAACCCAAATGTCCATCAATGATAGACTGGATAAAGAAAATATGGCACATATACATTGTGGAGTACTATGCAGCCATAAAAAAGGATGAGTTCATGTCCTTTGCAGGGACATGAATGAAACTAGAAACCATCATTCTCAACAAACTGACACAAGAACAGAAAACCAAACACTGCATGTTCTCACTCATAAGTGGGTGTTGAACAATAACAACACACAGATGCAGGGAGGGGAACATCACACACTGGCGCTTGGGTGGTGAGGGGCTAGGGGAGGAACAGCAGGGGGTGGGGGGATTGGGGAGAGATAGCATTAGGAGAAATACCTAATGTAGGTGATGGGGCGATGCATGCAGCAAACCACCATGGCATGAGTATACCTATGTAACAAACCTGCACGGTCTGCACCAAACCCCAGAACTTAAAGTATAATAAATAATTTTTTTTTAAAAAAATGGAACGATGTCTTTTGCAGCAACATGGATGCAGCTGGAGGCCATTATCCAAGCAAATTAGCGCAGGAACAAGAAACCAAATGCCACATGTTCTCATGAGAAGTGGGTGCTAACCCTGGGTGCACTGGGACACAAAGCAGGCAGCAGTGGACACTTGGACCCCACGGGGGCGAGAGGAGGGAGGGTGGAAAAGTAACTACTGGGTACCAGGCTGACTACCTGGGTGATCAGTGGAACCCCAAATCTCGGCATCTCGCAATATACCCGGGTAACAAATCTGCACATTTAACCCCCGAATCTTAAATAAAACTTGAAATTATTCTTTTATTTCCTTTTATGTAAATTCTGACTTTTCTGACATGAAAAACAATACTCAGTTAATTCACTTGCTGTATGTACAGAAATAAAGCATGTCCTCGGTGGCTCACGCCTGTAATCCCAGCACTTTGGGAGGCCAAGGCAGGTGGATCACGAGGTCAACAGATCGAGACCATCCTGGTCAACATGGTGAAACCCCGTCTCTACTAAAAATACAAAAAATTAGCTGGGCATGGTGGCACGTGCCTGTAATCCCAGCTACTCAGGAGACTGAGGCAGGAGAATTGCCTGAACCCAGGAGGCGGAGGTTGGGGTGAGCCGAGATCGCGCCATTGCACTCCAGCCTGGGTAACAAGAGCGAAACTCCATCTCCAAAAAAAAAAAAGAAAGAAAGAAGAAGAGGAGGAGGAGGAGGAAGAAGAAGAGGAGGAGGAAGAAGAAGAAAAGGAGGAGGAGGAGGAAGAAGGAGGAGGAGGAGGAGGAAGAGGAAGAGGAGGAGGAGAAATAAAGCGTGTCCTAAGAGAGAGACGCTTTGCAACATTGCAGAATTGCAGTACCTTAAAGTGCTAAGTCTTCCTGCTGCAAACTCTCTTCTATTTTTATTATCTTTTACAGCTAAATTAAGTTTACCATATTTTACAAACAACATTCATCAAAAACTAAGCCAGGAAAGTGATCTAACGCTAGAGAAATTATTGCAAAATTTCTGGAAAGTTCTCCCACGACACCCGTCGGGGAATGACGTCCATGGAAACCCAACCTTCGTGAACTCCAGGTTCACAAGACGGCGCTGTTTCAAACTCACCTCCCCTTTGAGAGGAATGAGGCGACCTCCCGGCCGGCAGGAGCCCAGTCACTGAGGCAGGAGTGCGAGGCGTCTGCGCCGCCGGCTCCCCGCGGGGACGCCTGCTGGAGGAGCTCCGCCCGCGCGCCCGGAGCCCGGTGCATGCTCCGCGCGGTCTTCCCCCTAGGGCAGCGGAGAGAAACCACTCGGTGAGAGGCACACCGGGGGCGTCGTCTGCACCACGGGAGTCCGTGCAGTAGGAAGGCTGCTTCCACGGAGGCCCTCCCAGACCTCCAGCACCCTGAGCACGCGGGAGCAGGGCGCGCCCATCCCCACCCACGAACGCGCCCACGCATTTCGCACGGGCCGTGGTCTGCGTGCGCAGCAGCCGAGCGCCAGTTAAGTGGATCGTCGTGTGCACAGCAGGAAATTCTGCGCTGCACTAAAAATGATCTGTGGGGAAGGGCTACGGATGTGGACAGAGAGGGGCGCGTTCACTGCGACGTTTCTACTGAAATGAACATGTGTAAGTTACATGCATAGAACGGAAGCCCGAAAGACGCACCCTCCAAAACATGGCTACCTCTGGATGGGGAAGGTACACACAGGGTCCTTTTCCTTTGGTTTTGTCTCTTCTATGATTTTTACATTTTCTGCATTTAGCAAATTAATACTTTTGTGGTGAGAATATAATACCTACTATAACACTAAGAACTGTCACTATACGTGTAAGGTTATGTGGTCCTACTTTGGGGCTTATCTTTCAAACCATTTACCGTTTTATTTTTCACATTTTCCAGCAATGTACAGCAGCAGAAATGACCTTTGGCCTTGAGGCCGCTTGTCTTGCTGTCCAGGGTTGCTGTGAAGCCAGGACTCACTCTGCACTTTGGCCCAGTAGGATTTCTGGCGCTGAGAAGTCCCCTGATTCACATACAATCTTCACAATGCCCTGTGAGCACAGAATTCCAGGGCACCCAGGACGGCGGGAGTTTGCGGAGACTCAAAGCAAGTACACGGAGTGTCAAGTCTACAGCCGAGTAAGCCAAGGCACTGGCAGCCCCAGACGCCACACTTCGCGGTGGAGTCAGAACTGACTGCAAATACAGAAAGACATGACATCTGGAGACACCCCAGCAACCAAGAAGGCCAACACGTCCTCTGACCACGGTCATGTCCCTGCGCTAACCCACACTAACGCTGAGAGTGATCACTCACAGACCAGTGAGCCGAAGGCAGCCGTGTGGGCAGAACACACTTGCATCCTAGAGTGAGATAAAGCAGGTGCATCTGTTTTATACGATGGTTCCACTGTCCGGTAAGAACAAAGCACAGATCCGCACACCAGATACAAAAAACGTTGTCTGGTTTCGCCAAGTCCACACACAAGCTAAACGTTTCAGTATTTGCATTTAAAACTGACGTGGCACAATATAGAGATGACTAGTAAAAGTCATGCTAACAATTTAAAAATTAAATTTCTTTTTATTTAGAATAATGACATTAAATACCAATTTAAAATTCACCATGACAAGCCAAGAGAGACTATGGAAGAAAAGAAAAACCTTCATATTTGAGTACTATTCATGGCATTTATCCCGGGTTTTGCACACAGTGCCCCACAAATTACGTAACTGGTCCTCCTGTGATGTTAGAGGGGTCCTCTTGCTCTCCACTGACAATTCCAGGGCACCATTGCCCCTCTGAAAACACTCAGCTTCTTGAGAACATGCCGTTGGAATTGTCTGAACCCTGCCCCCAGGCAAAGCTGAACGCGATGTGCCCTCCAACAAACTCAGAGGCTGAAATCCTCCCTCTAACAGGATGGTGCTCAGAGGTGGGGTCTTGGGGCTGCGGTTGGGATCTGAAGAGGCCTGAGGGTAGAGCCCTCATGGATGAGCCCCAGACCCTATGAGAGTCATGGGAGACCTCGCTTCATCTCTCCAGCCCATGCGGACTGGGAGAGAAGGGGCTGTCGTGCAGCAGGGAGAGGACCCTCCCCAGGTGCTGAACCTGCTGGCGCTCTAATCTGAGATCCCACAGCTTCACACGCTGTGGGAAATGATGTTTGTGGTGTTTTGTTACAGCAGCATGAATGGACTCACACAGGAGCATACCACCCACCCTTAGTGCAACAAATGTCCACGCTTTCAGGCCACGTCCCTTCTTTCTTGGAAGATTCTAGCCCTTCTCTCTCTCCCCGCTGACCACAACACTTATGTTTTGGCTTCAACATCCACGGAGGTGATGCTCCCCACTGCTTGGCCTCTCAGCACACGACCAGCCCTTGGCAGAGAGCCCGCTCTGTCCAGACATCAGCCAAGCTCTCCAAGACCTCACTCCCCTCTTTCCCCGTGGAGCCTTTGTGGTCCAGCAAACACCCTCCTCTGACTTGCCCCAACTCAATCTCTCAAACTTACCTGATATACGAGTTTTCTTTGCTGCAAAACAATCCTCACAGCATGCATGGGTTTAAAAGCACACGTGTATAATCTCGGAGTTTCTGTGGGTCAAGGCCAGGGTGGCTCAGCTGGGTTGTCTGCTTGGGATCTCAAGGGGCCACTGGGCTGTGATTTCCTCTGGAATCTCAAATGGGGAAGAATCGGCTGCCAAGATCACTCAGTGCAGGCAGGATCCACATCCTGGCGGCTGCAGGACTCAGGGCCCCAGCTTCTGGCTGGCTGCTGGCTGGAGTCTGGAGGCCCCCTCAGAGGCCCCCTTCACCCCAACAGTCTCCTGCATCCTCACCATGTGTGCTCCCCAGCACATCTGCCCGCCGTCTCAGGCAACAAGGAGCATCTGAAGAGTGAGCAGCAGCGAGGCAGAGTTTCACAGATTTTTTTTTTTGAGACGGAGTTTCGCTGTTGTTACCCAGACTGAAGTGCAATGGCACGATCTAGGCTCACCGCAACCGCCGCCTCCTGGGTTCAGGCAATTCTCCTGCCTCAGCCTCCCGAGCAGCTGGGATTACAGGCGCGCACCACCATGCCCAGCTAATTTTTTTATTTTTAGTAGAGATGGGGTTTCACCTTGTTGACCAGGATGGTCTTGATCTCTTGACCTCGTGATCCACCCGCCTCAGCCTCCCAAAGTGCTGGGATTACAGGCGTGAGCCACCGCGCCCGGCCTCACAGATTATTATGCGTTGGGGACATCTACCACTCTGCCATATTCTGTCAGCTGGAGGTCAGTCCTGGGTCCTGCATGCCCACACCCAAAGGGAGGGGACTAAACCAGGGTGTGAATGCCAGGAGGTGGGGACCATGGGCCCCTGGAATCTGCCACCTATGGCCAAATCCCAACCCCGCTCAGCAGTGGAAAATGGCTTAGAAAACCTTCTGTGCTGCTTATGGCTACAGATGACATCACCTGAGGAACCGCAGGTGGGCCCCAGTGCTGCCCCACAATCCCACCGCACCTCCGCAGGCAGTGTAGATGCCTGTTCTCCGAGGCCCTCCCCACTTAAGCCCCATGCATCCATCACCCTTTTACTCCCAGCTGCGGCCTCTGCCTCTTGCTCCCTTCACTGACTGAATCAGCCAGGGTCCAAGAAGGCAACAGAAGCGACTCTGAGCATTTCTAGAAGGAGCTGGAGCCCCAGAAGAGACGCCCCAAAGAAAAGTGGGGCATCCTCCCTCCCCTAGTCTCCCAGAAGAGTCTCCTATTGGCTGAACCCAAGCCAGAGCCCAAGCTGGAGTCAGACACTGAGATTCAGAATGCAGTAGGGCAAGAATGAGGAATATCTCCAAGAGCAAAACATCCCAGAATGGCCTTGCTGGCAAAACTAGAGGCAATGAGAATAAAAGCCCGGCCTCTCAAGGACACACCTGTCTATGGCCCTGCCAGGTACAGGGGAGCCCACCTGCTCCCACCTCTCAAGGACACACCTGTCTACAGCCCTGCCAGGCACAGGGGAGCCCACCTGCTCCCACCCTAGCCCAGACTGCACTGTTGCATTTCTCTCCATCCAGAGAACCTCACAAGCAAGATTCTTAACAGATGTATGATGTGCTGCTTTCATTCAGATAAAGGATAGAAGTGCTTAACAGGAATAACTCCGTCGTGTACTGCTGATGACATGCTGCTGAATAACATTTATACGTAGGTAAATACACTTTCCCTCTCCTCTTGATTTGCCTAAATTCTGCTGGATGTTTGAAACAAAAATTATAACACTCTGATTGTTTATCAATGCAGAGGAAGTCGTGAAGACAAATCTACCATAAATGGGAGAGGTGCAGGATATAAAGGGAGCTGAGTTTTCTTGACTTTACTCAAACTGATAAAATGATGGCATCAGTAGACTGTTACATACTTTCATACCTGGAGCAATGACTAAAAAGCTATAAAAGAGATACAGCAGGAAACATTATACATAAATTAAAATGGAATTCTAAAAAAAGTTCGAGCTACCTATTAGCCCTAACATATCACAAAAATGCATTTAATATAAATGGTCTGAACACAGCAACTAAAACACAGACTGGCAGAGAGGATTTAAAACATGACAACTAGCCAGGCGCGGTGGCTCACGCCTGTAATCCCAACACTTTGGGAGGCCGAGGTGGGTGGATCACGAGGTCAAGAGATCGAGACCATCCTGGTCAACAAGGTGAAACCCCGTCTCTACTAAAAATACAAAAAATTAGCTGGGCACGGTAGCGCGTGCCTGTAATCCCAGCTACTCAGGAGGCTGGGGCAGGAGAATTGCCTGAACCCAGGAGGCGGAGGTTGCTGTGAGCTGAGATCGTGCCATTGCACTCCAGCCTGGGTAACAACAGTGAAACACTGTCTCAAAAAAATAAATAAAACATGACCACTATGCACAGTCTACAAGAAACACTTCTAAAGTCACACAGGGGCTCACATGGACATAAAGATGGGGCAACAGACACCAGGCTCCTAGAACAGGGAGAGGACTGGAGACCAAAGCTTGAAAAACTGCTTTCTGGGGACTGTGCTCACTCCCTGGGTGGCAGGTTCAGTGGTACCCTAAACCTCAGTGTCACACGGCAGATCATCCAAGTGTCAATCCAAAAAAAGGAGGAGAGGTTATATTTATGTATGTGGTAGACGTCAAAGCAAAGAAAATTAACAGGCACAGAGAGAGGCATCATGTAGTGATTAAAAAAAAAAACTCACTTTACCAAGAAGACATGGAAATCCTAAACACACGCGCAGAAAACAACAGAACTGCAAAATACCTAACACAAAAACGAATAGAACTAAAAGGAGAAACACATTTATATTACAGTTTTATAGTTGGAAACTTAAACATTTCTCTCTAGACAGAAAATCAGTGCAGATACAGAAAAACTGAACAACACCATTGACCAATAGGATATAATCAATATTACGGAACTCTCCATCCAACAACAGCAGAGTATTCCCACAAAGCGCCTACAGAACACACACCAAGATAGACCACACTTTGGACCATACATCAAACCTCAACAAATTTAAAAGAATTGAAATCATACAGAGTATTCTGTAGCCACAATGCAATCAAATTAGAAATAAATAACAAAAAGGAAGAAAATTTGCACACTCAGAAATCAAACACACTTCCAAAAATCCAGGATTCCAAAAGTAAGTCTCAAGGGAAATCAAAATTACATCGAGCTGAATGAAAGTGAAAATACAACATACCAAAATCAGCAGAACACAGCTAAATCAGTGATTGGAGGAAAGTTTACAGCATAAATGCTAATATCAGAAGGAGAGCAAGTCTGAAAAAATCATATATGTTCTCATCTCAATAACCTAGGAAAAGAAGAGGAAAATAAACCCGAAGCAAGCAGAAGTGAGAAATAACAGAGGTGAGATTAAAAATCAATGAAATAGAAACGAAAGCAACAAAAACAGGAAAAAAATCAATAAAAGGAAGAGCAGCTTCTTTGAAAATATCAATAGAATTAACAATCCTCTTGCAAGACTGGCCAAGAAAAGAAAAAAGAGAGAATGCAACTTATTAATATCAGGAATGAAACAGGAAATATCACTGCACACCCTGAAGACATCAGAGAGTAATGATGGTATATTAGATTACCATTTTACAACTTTACACACATAAGTTGGAAAACTTAGTCCGATTCCTCAAAAAGCACAAATTACTACAACTCATCCAACATAAAATGGGTAATTTGGATGTCACTATAATATCTATTAAGTAAATTAAATTTGAATTTTTTTTTTTTTTTGAGACGGAGTTTCGCTCTTGTTACCCAG
The DNA here is from genome assembly GCA_031835075.1 of Saguinus oedipus. Lineage (NCBI taxonomy): Eukaryota > Metazoa > Chordata > Mammalia > Primates > Cebidae > Saguinus > Saguinus oedipus. Next base: position 21,169,370 of record CM063174.1, read on the forward strand.
GCTGGAGTGCAATGGTGCGATCTCGGCTCACCACAACCTCCGCCTCCTGGGTTCAGGCAATTCTCCTGCCTCAGCCTCCCGAGTAGCTGGGATTACAGGCACACGCCACCATGCCCAGCTAATTTTTTGTATTTTTAGTAGAGACGGGGTTTTACCATGTTGACCAGGATGGTCTCGATCTCTTGACCTCATGATCCACCCACCTCGGCCTCCCAAAGTGCTGGGATTACAGGCTTGAGCCACCAAGCCTGGCCAATTTCAATATTTTTTGAGACAGATTTTCATTCTTGTTGCCCAGGTTGAAGAGTAGTAGTCCAATTTCAGCTCACTGCAACCTCTGCCTCCGGGGTTCAATTGATTCCCTTGCATCAGCCTCCCAAGTAGCTGGAATTACAGGCATGCGCCACCTCACCCTGCTAATTTTATATTTTTAGTAGAGATGGTGTTTCTTCATGTTGGTCAGGTGGGTCTCAAACTCCCGACCTTAGGTGATCTGCCCACCTTGCCTTCCCAAAGCACTGGGATTACAGGCGTGAGCCACCACGCCCCACCCCAAATTGGAATTTTTTTAAAAAGAAATCTCTAGGGTCAGATGGTTTCACTGGAGAATTCTACCAAACATTTAACACCAATTCTATACAATCTCTCCCAGAAAATACAAGATGAGGTATACCTTCAGTGAGCTTTATGAAGACAATATTACCTTGATACCAAAATCAGATACACTATAAAGAAAAATACTACAGGCCAATATCTCACATGAATATGGTACAAAAATCTTTTACAAAATTTTAGCAAAGGGAATTCAATTAATACATTAACTACACACATAACTAAGTGGGGTTTGTTCCAGGGGTGCAGGGTTGGTTTAGTATCCAAAACTCAATTATGTTGAACATGGAGCTAGCATATGATGCAGCAATTCCACTTGTAGAAATATGTCCATGAGAAATGAAACCACGTCCACACAAAAATGTGTACAATAATATTAACAGGATCATTATTCATAGTAACCAAAAACAAGCTGGCCGGGCATGGTAGCTCATGCCTATAATCCCAGCACTTTGGGAGGCCAAGGCAGGAGGGCATTACTTGAAGTCAGGAGTTCGAGACCAGCCTGGCCAACATGGTGAAACCTCGTCTCTACTAAAAATACAAAAGTTAGCCAGGCATGGTGGTGGGCAACTGTAATCCAAGCTACTTGAGAGGCTGAGGCAGGAGAATCATTTGATTCTGGGAGGCAGAGATTGGAGTGAGCCAAGATCACAAGACCACACTCCAGCCTGGGCAACAAAGTGAGACTCTGTCTCAAAAAATAAAAACAGCGCAAACAACCCAAATGTCCACTACTAATTAATTGATAAATAAAATGTGGTATGTACACACAGTGGATTATTCGGCAGTAAAAACAAAAAGCGTCTGACGCATGCGAAAACATGGGCAACTTCTGAAAGCACGCTCAGTGAAGGAAGCTAGTCACAAACGCCACGTATTGCCTGACTCCACGTATATATGAAATCTTCAGAACAGGTAAGTCCATAGGGAAATAAAGCAAAATAAAACGGCTGCTGCCCATGGCTAGGGGAGGGGATAGGGTTGGAGGAAATGAAGAGCGAATGCTAATGAGCCTGGAGTTTCACTCGAGTTCGTGAACACATTCTCGGATTGGTCATGGTGATGGTTGCACAACTCAGTGAATATACTAAAAACATTAAATTGTACCCTATTTTTGAGACAGGGTCTCCCTCTGTCACGGTGGCTGGAGTGCAGTGGTGCAGTCAGTCTGGTCCTCCCAGACTGAAGCGATCCTCCCACCTGAGCCCCAGGTAGCTGGACCACAGGCACACACTACCATGCCTAGCTAATGTTTTTTTATTTTTAGTAGAGACAGGGTCTCACTCTGGTGCCCGGGCTGGTCTCAAACTCCTGGGCTCAAGTGATCCTCTCGCCTTAGCCTCCCAAAGTCCTGGGATTACAGGTGCGGATTTGTACACTTTAAATGAGTGAATTACATGGTATTTAATTATAATCTCTATTAAACTGTGAAAAATATCAATCAATGTAATCTAACATATTAACAAGCCAAAGAAGAAAAATCACATGCTCAATTGAAAAATTGAAAAATCACATGCTCAATTCTGCATATCAATTGATGCAGAAAAAGCTTTTAACAAAGTTCAACAATCATTCATGATAAAACAAAAACTACAGGAGGCTGAGGCAGGAGAATTGCCTGAACCCAGGAGGTGGAGGTTGCGGTGAGCCAAGATCGCGCCATTGCACTCCAGCCTGGGTAACGAGAGTGAAACTCCGTCTCAAAAAAAAAAAAACCCTATAAGAAAACCAGGAATAAAGAGGAGCTTCCTCAAACCTATTAAAGAACATCTACAAAAGATGTAGAGCTAACACTATGCCTAATGTGAGAAACCTGAAGACTGGAAACAAGGCAAGAATGTTCCCTCTCACCACTCCCAAACAATTTTCAAAATTCAAAAGATAAAAAAAAGAAAAGTAAAATGGGCAAAGACTTCACTGAAGAGGATGTGCACAGGGCAGGTAAGCACGCAGTAAGATGCTCAAGATGGTGAGCCATTAGGGAAATGCAAACTATGAGCTCTCGCGGCACACCTATCAGAAAGGCTGAGGAGAAAAACGGCCAGGCACAGCGGCTCACTCACACCTGTAATCCCAGCACTTTGGGAAGCCGAGGTGGGCAGATCACGTGAGGTCAGGAGTTTGAGACCGAACTGACCAACGTGGTGAAACAGCATCTCTACTAAAGCCGGGCATGGTGGTGGGTGCCTGAAATCCCAGCTACTCAGGAGACCGAGGTGGGAGAATCCCTTGAAGCCAGGAGGAGGAGGTTGCAGTGAGCAAGATTGCACCATTGCACTCCAGCCTGGGCAACAAGAGTGAAATGAGAGAGAGAGAGAGAGAGGGGTGGGTGGGGGAGAGAGGGAGGGAGGAAGGAGGGAGGGAAGGAGGGAGGAGGGAAGGGAGAGAGGGAGGGAGGGAGGAAGGAGGGAGGGAAGGAAGGAGGAGGGAAGGGAGGGAGGGAGGGAGGGAAGGGAGGAAAGAAATCAACACCTCAGGCTGGCTCACTCCTGCATTACCGATGGAAATGTAAAATGGTACCACCACTCTGGAAAGCAGTTTGACAGTTTTTAAAAAACTAAAATTGTGGCTGGGCACGGTGGCTCATGCTGTAATCCCAGCACTTTGGGAGGCCAAGGTGGGAGGATCACTAGGTCAGGAGATGTAGACCATCATGGCCGACATGGTGAAACCTCGTCTCTACTAAAATACCAAAAAAAAAAAAAAAAAAAAAAAAAAGCCAGGTGTAGTGTCACGCACCTGCAGTCCCAGCTACTCAGGAGGCTGAGGCAGGGGAATCGCTTGAACCCGGGAGCCGAGATCACCCTGTTGCACTCCAGCTTGGCGACAGAGCAAGACTCCATCTCAAAAAAAAAAAAAAAAAACCCTAAAATTGCAACTACCAGCCAACAATTGCACTCCTGGACATTAAAACCAGATAAATGAAACTTTCATTCACACAAAATGCTGCACTCAAATGTTCATAGCAGCTATATAGAAAACTGGAAGCCACCAGCCGTCTGTCTACCGGGCAGCGTAAAGCAGGCTGTGGTGCGTGCATGCCCTGCAAGACCATGCCACAATCAAAAGGAACAGACAATTCATCCACGGCGATCCAGAGGAATCCAGAGTGAAAACCCTCAGTGAAGGAAAGCAAGTTCCAACAGACTTTCACTCAGATTCCATGACTACAGCATTCTTGAAACAGCAAAATTATATAAATGGGGATAGATTAGTGGTTGTCCCGGGTTCAGTAGGGGCTCTTGTTCCACCCCACTTCCTGCCTCTTCCCTGGGAGACAGAGACTTCTGCCCACCCAGACCTCTCCCTCTTTCTCACATATTCGTCATCCAGTTCTTCCAAACACATCCTAAATCCTCCTGGTCCCACCTGGTCATCGCCTCTCATGCAGATGATGGAGCACTCCAATCCCACAGTCCGTCCCCTGGGGGACCCCAGGACCCTAGCACACAGCCCATCATCCCCTGGAGACCCCAGCACCCCAGCACACAGCCCATCCCCTGGAGATCCCAGCACCCCAGCACACAGCCCATCCTCTGGGAAAACCCGGTACACTAGTGCACAGCCCGTCCCCTGGGGGATCCCAATACTCTAACACAGAGCCTCTCCGCTGGGGGACCCCAACACCTTAAAACACAGACCATCTTCTGAGGAACCCCAACACCCTAACAACTCATCCTCTGGGGACCCTAACGCCCTAACACACAGCCCGTCCTCTGGGGGATCCCAACACCCCAGCCCATCAGCCCATCCTCTGGGGGACCCCACGCCCCAGCACACAGCCCGTCCTCTGGGGCGACCCTCCCCTCGCCCCAGCCCGTGGCTGCACTCTCACGGGAACCGCAGCCTCAGCCTGACTTTGCCTTATTGGGCCCATGCCCTTGACCTAGGTCAGGGCCACCCTGGGTAGAGCTCCCGCCCTCGGAGACACCTGCAGCCCGCGGAGAGGGACGGGGCCTGTGACCGGCCGCCCCAGACACACCCACAGCCCCGGCCCACCCTCCAGCTCCTCCCCGCGACGGCACCCTGGCCCCTCCTGCCAAGCAAGACTCACACCGAAGTGGACATGTCACCACATTTCAGAAAGCACAGATGGTTGCAACTTTTTAGAAAAAAAAAAAAAAAAAAAAGATGCTTCCAGTCCTCACAGCCAGCCCCGAAGCGCTCGTGCAGCCACTGCCGCCCGCCAGGGCCGGCTCTGTGCTCTCCCTACCTGCGGCCCGCCCCGCCTCGGACCCTGCGAGCCCGGGGCCCTCCCGCCGCCCCTGCCGCCAGCTCCGTCCCTCCGAGGCCCCCGCGTGGCCTCCAGTAAGCGCCGGACACCCGCACCCGCCCGAGCCCCGCCTCCCGCAGCCGCGCCAGGGCCCGGTCGGGGGAGGCACCGACGGCAGGATGGAGGCCGGGACGCGGCGCCGGGCGTGGCCTGACACCTACCCTCCCAAGGGGGTGAGGGGCGACCGGGTTCCATACCGGGGCCCTTATCCGCCGGGCTTGTCTCTGGGGCCTGGTTGCTTCCGGGGCGTGGCTTTGTCTCCGGGGCGCGGCCCTGTCTCCGGGGGTGTGGCTTGTGTCTGGGGCGTGGTCGTGCCTCTAGTACCTGGTTGTGTCTCCGGGGCCTGGCTTTTTCTCTGGGCGTGGTCCTGTCTTTGGAGGTGGTCTGTCTCTGGAGATTGGCTGAGTGGGGGCGTGGCCGTGCCTCCAGGGGCGTGGCTTGTCCTTGGAGGTGGTCTGTCTCTGGGGCGTGGCTTTGTCTCCGGGGCGTGGTCGTGTCTCGGGGGCGTGGCTTTGTCTCCAGGGCGCGGCCGTGTCTCCGAGGGTGTGGCTTGTGTCTGGGGCGTGGTCATACCTCCAGGACCTTGTTGTCTCCGGGGCGTGGCTTTTCCTCTGGGGCGTGGTCCTGTCTTTTTGGAGGTGGTCTGTCTCTGGAGCTTGGCTGTGAGTGGGGGGCGTAGCCGTACCTCCAGGGGCGTGGCTTGTCTGGAGGGGGTCGGTCTCTGGGACGTGGCTTCGCCTACGGGGCGTTGTCGTGTCTCCTGGGCGAGGCCGTATCTACGGGGGCGTGGCTTATATTTTGAGGCGCTATCTCTGGGGCGTGGTTTGTCTCCAGGGCGTGGCCGTGCCTCCAGGGGCGTGGCTTGTCCTTTGAGGTGGTCCGTCTCTGGGGCGTGGCTTTGCCTCCGGGGCGTGACCGTGTCTCCGGGGGTGTGGCCTGCCTTTGGCGATGGCGTCTCTGGGGCGTGGCTGAGCTGGGGCGTGGCCGTGTCCCCCGGATCGCTGCTGTGACCGCTGCATTTGAAGTTCTCTTTCTAGTTCCCGGATCCCACGGACCGGGCAGGAGAAGCCCTGCGTTCAAGAAAACCTGAAGAAGCCCGTCCGGGGTCGGCTTCCTCCCCAGCCCGCCCCAAGCTGAGACAGACGAGTTCCCCCACCCAACTTCGGGCCGGGACCCAGGCCGCGCGTGTGACCGTCTGTGCCTTCAGGTGGATTCTGCAACATGTGAACTTGGTTAAAAGCTTCTAGAACGATAAGCGCAACATCACGGCTTTCCAACGTTTTCTGCTCTTGTTTGAAAGAGGCCGCCTCCTTCCAGCCTGGGAGGAGGGGGCGGGAGAGGCCTCGGGCGGCCGCAGGTGGGCTCTGCCGAGGGCCGCGCTCGCAGGACCCCCGGGACCAGGCGCACCTCTCCGGGAGGAACGAGCCGCGCCAGCAAACGCGCACCCGGGGACGCGGCCGCCCAGCCCCGCTCCCAGCCGCGGGCCAGGACTCCCCTCCCCGCCGCGCCCGGGCCTCAAGCCCCGCTTCTGCCCCCGCTGCCGGCTGCTTGGCCCGGGCTGTGCCGCTGTAGCTCGGTGTCCCTTCGCCCGTCCTGCAGGCTCGTTTGGAAACCGTGTCCCAGGCTCCCGCTTCCCTACGGATTGCGCCCACGCCGCGCCTCAGCGGTGGCCGGGCCGAGGGCACTGCGCCCCGCGCCCACTTCCCTGAGGGTAGGACTCGCAGGGACCCCGCCACGTGGCCGGCGCGAGAGCCACAGCCCGCGACAAGCCGGCTGTCTGCAGGTCAGCGACAGAACCCCAAATCAGAACCACGAGCCAGTGAGCTGGTCCGGCCCGCGGCCTCCAGCAGCAGAGGGATCCAGCTGGTGGAGTCTCTACTGGAACATCCAGCATGTGCGGAACGCGCACTGGGCCAGCCGCCCCCCCACCCCCCACCCATCCTGCCCCTGGTCTCCAAGCTCTGAGCTTTCCTCCCCTCTCTGGTAGCTTTTACCTCCCTTGCAGCCCCGCTTCCACTACTAGCAGTTAAAAGCCTCCCTGTCTCTCTCCTCTCCCAAGAGACCCCATCCTCACCTGTGGACAGGTGTTCCCTGAGTTCTTTTCTGCAGCCCAAACTACTGTGTCCATCTACTTTCCTGTGTCCTTAGACATAAAGGGGCCCAAACTCCCAGAGTGCTAGAGCCACACCTGGTCTTTCCCAGGGGCCCTGGTGACTGATCGCACCATCCATGACCCATCACCCATTGGGAGTCCCCCCTACAACTCACCAGTGCTTCCCTGCCCCAGCCTCGCAACCACACTCAGTGGGCAGGCCTTGGCAGTGGCTTTGTCGATCCCCCAGCTGCTCCCCACCACCCAGCCACAGTGATTTTCAAAATGCATATGGATGGCCTCAAACTCAAAACCTCTCCTTGATGCCTGCCACTCCAGCATAGAAACGGGACCCAGGTAACACAGGTGTCATGCTGCTGGGTTTCCAGGACAGCCAGGGCCTCCCCCGTCCTGGTATTCCTGAAATCCTCAGATCCCAGCTGCCCCAGGGGCTGGAGGTTGTGGTCTTCTTATAAAACCAGAACAGTATCGGCATTTGCTTTTCATCAGGGTAATGAAACTTTAGGAACTTATGATCCTAAATCACGTTACACCGGTGTGAGCTGCACTCAAGTGCTGTGAACTAAATTTGCAGAATAAGCAGCTTTTGTGCAATTCTTTGCAGCCTCTACTCAGCGCTTCCACCTCTGTGTTCGGGCTCAATCCTCAGTTCCTCCATGAGAGAGAGTTATTTCTAGATGCGTTCAGTGCCCAGCTCCCTGCCTTGGTAGGCCCTGGCCCAGGGTCCTGAATGGCAGACACCATGCCCGCCCCGCCCGCGAAGCTCAGGTCACCGGGCAAGCAAAGCGCTGCGGCCCACAACTGCTAAGAGCCTGGGGTTTCTATTCCTCAGAATCACTCGCCCTAAATCTACCCACTGTAGACTGTTATTGCTGTAAGTAGCGCTTCTCCACGTGCACCCACGTTACAGTCGCCTGGGAGCTTCCTTCACCACCGGGCCCCAGGCTCGGATTCACCCCATGGGAAGGGAGCACCGGACGCTTGTTCTGAGGCCCCGGCCCCTGCCTGGGTCTGCAAACCCAGGGCGCCCACACAGCAGCCTGCCTGTGCTCCTCACTGCGTCCTGGAGAAGGGCTGGCTGCACTAATGCCCACTTATTTCGCTGTGTGTGACCGCAGTAAAGAGAAGCGGCTTTGAGGGATTTAGTGTTTTCACTCCAGTGCATTCCATTCTAAAGAAGCGCCTGACCGCGGCTCACGGCTGGAAGGCCCCGCAGTGCCAGACGCTGCCCTGCAGTTCAAGTGGAATATTTGCTGTCCGAACGCTTCCCAACTCCCCCACCCATGACCTCACGACCCAGCCGGCGGCGGCTAGAATTTTCCTGGGATGGAGCCTGGCAGGGAGCCGGGGGGTTCTGGGGGCAGCTGCTGTGCTGCAGGCCGGGCGGACTCAGCCGCGCCAGGTGGACGTGGCCGTCGGTGCACCCGGACCCGTAGGGGAACTTGGCTGGCTTCTAAGCCGCCGCTGAGCTCAGCCGGGCCGTGCACACCCTCCCTGCGCATCCCAGGCGAGGCCGGCTCCTCGCCTCCTCCCTCCCGACCGCGGAGCAGCTGCCCTTTACCTGCGCACTCGCCGATCTTCTCCAGGAGTGAGTTTAAGGTCGGAGCCGCTCTGGATGGTGAGCGGAGCGCAGGCCTCGAAGTGAGAACTCAGGGAGCTCCGCGCTCCCGCAGCGGGTCCCACCCAGGCCCGGCCCCGCCCACGGCACGCCCACTCGGTCACGCCCACCGCGCCCCCATCCCCCCACCCCATGACCCCAACCTCCACCTTTATCTCCCTCCCAAACCCCCATCCCCCTCCCCCAACCTCCATTCCCCCCAACCTCCACCTTCGCCCCCCTCCCCCAACCTCCATCGCCCCATCCCCCGACTGCCACCCCTCATCCCGCCTTGGGCGCGGGCGGGCAAAGAACAGCTCTGTCTAAGGCAGCCCAAGAGCGCTCTCCTCGGGCCGGCTTCCAGCTTCACCTCCGAGATGGCGGCCCAGGACCGCGGACAGGTTTCCCCTACAAACAAGAACAAGAACGGGACAGGCGCAGTGAACGTTCTGTTTCCTTCAGAGCTCTCCCAGCGGGCGCTCTGAGGCCAGGGCGCCACGGTCACACCTGCTGACAGTCCCTCCTGCAACACACACACAGATACACACAGATACACAGACACAGAGAGATACACAGAAACAGACATACACTCAGAGACACACACAGATACACAGATAATACAGAGACACACACAGAGATACACAGAGACACACAGGGATATGCAGATACACACACAGACACAGAGATACACAGACACAGAAACAGAGATACACACACAGATACACAGATACACACAGATACACAGGCAGATACACACAGATACACAGACAGATACAGAGATACACACACAGATACACAGACACAGAGATACACTCAGAGACACACACAGAGCTACACAGATAATACAGAGACGCAGAGACACAGATACACACAGAGATATAGATATACAGAGATACAAGAGACACACAGAGATATGCAGATACACATACACACAAAGACACACAGACACATGCACAGATACATAGACACACACAGACACACAGATACACACAGATACACCCAGATACACAGATTTACACACAGACACACACAGCTATATACACAGACATACAGATACACACACACATACTGACACACAGATCCACACATCCAGAGTGATACAGAGACACACACAGAGAGATACACAGATACACACATGGACACACACACAGAGATACACAGACAGATATACACAGATACACAGACACACACACAGATACACAGACACAGAGATACACTCAGAGACACACACACAGAGATACACAGATAATACAGAGACGCAGAGACACAGATACACACAGAGATATAGATATACAGAGATACACAGAGACACACACAGAGATATGCAGATACACATACACACAAAGATACACAGACACACAGATAGACACAGACACATGCACAGATACATACAGACACACAGACACAGATACACACACACAGAGATACACCCAGATACACAGATTTACACACAGACACACAGCTATATACACAGACGTACAGATACACACACACATACTGAGACACAGATACAGATCCACAGAGTGATACAGAGACACACAGAGAGATACACAGATACACACATGGACACACACAGAGATACACAGACACAGATATACACAGATACACAGATACACGGACACACACACACAGATACACAGACACAGAGATACACACACACAGCTGCAGTGGCCAGGCCCTGCACAGGGGTTGGCAGGAAGTGAGAGGCTCCATCCACAGTGTAACAGCAGAGCTGAGAGAGGTCTCCTGCCTTCTAACAAAGCGCATTGCACTGCGACAGGGTCGGGAGCAGGGACTGAGGATGTTCTCAGCATGGCCGGCTCCGGGACACAGAGGTTCCCAGCCAGGGGTCTGACCGCAGGAGAGCCTGAGATCTCTGAGGTCACTTTCACTGTAGCGTGTGCAGACACATGGGTTCAGACCACCGTGTGAATTAGGTGTGGACATAGCTGGCCAGCAGCCCGATGCCCCATCCTTGTGGGATGAGGGCGCCAGGGAGCCTGTGACCACTGACGCACCCGTCCTGTCCCAGAAATGCCATCTCATCCTCGCTCGTGCACCTGCTCCCTCAGTGCCTTGAGGACACTTCCAGGGCGGGAAGGCGCAGGGGCACAGAGAGGGGTGGGGGGAGGCTCCCTGGGCAGGCAGGTCTGTGAAACGCCAGCCAGGCAGGCACTGCGGCCAGGCATGTGGCTCCCTGTGTCTCACAGGTCACAGATCTTTCTGTAACTACTGAATGTCTGGGGAGGGAGCAACCCTACCCCAGCTCCAGGGATAGACCCTGAGTGGCCAGTTATGGAGCAAACCCCACTTCCCTGCCAGGGACTGGCTCAGGTCAACCAAATCTATGTGTCCAGCCCTGGGGGCAGCTGTGGGGCAACAAGCACCCACACCGGACACAGCCACGTGCTGTCAGTGTCAGTCAGTCCCCTTGGTTGCTGGAGTCAGGCCCAGATGGGGTTTCCTTTCCTGGTGGCGGAGAGTTAGCGTTGCCTGCAAATGGCATCAATGGCCAAACATGCCCTCAAGGGGCACCACGCTTCTTCCATTAGAAGTGATGGGGCCAGCCTCAGAAGTGAGGCAGTTTCTCTTAAGCTGAGCATGAAGATTTGGGTCCCAAACAAGATCTGATCATAGAATTAAACCTTTCTTGGCTGGCCCGGGAAATCCCAGAAGGAAATCAGAAAATAAGGCCCCTCTAAAAGTTCTTGGCAAACAACAGCATCATTGGAATCAGACACGAAAGCCAAAGGTGGCTGCTTCGAGGCAGAGGGCTGGAAAGCAGTGTGGCTTTTGTGTACATGTATGTGCATATTTTATTTTTGTAGCTGACCCAGCGAAGGCATCCTTGGCCTCTTGCCCTGGACGGCAATTGTTACTCACACCACAATGGTCCAGGAAAGTCAGGGGCCTCAGAATTGGGCAGGCCTGAGAGGCCAGGGAGGTGCTGCCTCCCCAGACCACAGCATACAGAGAGAATAAAGCACCTCCCAGCACAGCCTCCCGCCCCGCTTCACGGGAAATCTGTCTCTATCTCCCCTTTACGAATCCCTCCCAGGGGTCCCCGGGGCCACCTGCTATGCAGAGTGTGCATTCCCCAGCTTCTGCCTGTTTCTACCGTGGTTCAGCCCACAAACCCTACGCACCCACTCCTGCCTGAAGCTGGCTGGGTTCAGCAAGCATTTTATCAAGCTCCCAGCTCCTGCGGGTCTGGAATTCTGAAAAGTACAGCGGAAACAACTCGTCTGTACCCACTGCAGCCAGGACAGTGTGAAGGCTGGAAACCCCTTGAGTCTGGAGCACCCAGAGGTGCACTTCTCACTCTGGGTGGGGCTGCTGGCTCCACCACGTGGCCCCCACTCCAGCTCTTGGACTTCACCGCCATCAGCAGAAAAGCAAACTCGAGGCTGAACCACCCAACTCACCCCCAAGTCACCAGCTGTGGCTTCCAAACAACTGTCACGGTGACTGAAGTCTCCACTCCCAGCACACATGGGTCTGTCTTTCCAGTTTAATGGTTTCTGCTGCACACATTTCTCTGTCAAAGTCAACGGTGTAATTTCAGCCTTCAGAAGCTGGATGAGAGTGAAAAGTTACACTGAAAGTGACATGAACTGTTCTCTTGTGCAAAAAAAGGCGTGGCCATGAAAATTACCACCCCTCTTTTCTCTTTTTTTGAGTAGGAATGAAGTGGTGTAAGAGAATAGCCCTCCAATATTATTTCAGTTTAAAAAAAAAAAAAACCACTTAGGCCTCTGCTTTAACTGAAGAAAGCAGAGACACCCCCACCCCGCAGGGCCGCCGCGTGTGGGCCTGGCCTTGCTGCAGCCCACCTCACTCTGGTGTAACAGCTTTACTCTCAGGCCTCTTTTATAATTTTATTGGAGATCCTGAGAGCTTACCCACTCTGCAAAGCTCTCAGGATCTTCAATAATTTTCATCTGGGTTTTATCAATCGCATTGGTAATTATGACTGAAAAAATTTAATATATTGAATACATTTAAAACAAAAGCAAACCCATGACTTGTTAACATGGACACAATTTTGAAAAATTATTTCCCAAAACAAAAAAAAATAGTGAGGGCTGGGCGCGTTGCCTCACACCTGTAATCCCTGCACTTTGAGAGGCCGAGGCGGGTGGATCACAAGGTCAGGAATTCAAGACCAGCCTGGCCAAGAGGGTGAAACCCCATCTCTACAAAAAAATACAAAAATTAGCCGGTCGTGGTAGTGGCTGCTCGTAATCCCAGCTACGTGGGAGGCTGAGGCAGAGAATGGCTTGAACTCAGGAGACGGAGGTTGCAGTGAGCCGAGATCATGCCACTGCACTCCAGCCTGGTCGACAGAGTGAGACTCCATCTCAAAAAAAAAAAAAAAAAAAATGGTATTGACACTATGATTAGTCTGTCTGGCTTCGTGGAAGTGTAAACCAGTAAGTGTGTAAGACAGGCCTCAACCAATTCAGAGGTTGATTTTCCCACGGCTGAGAACATGCCACAAGCCACGGCAGGATCTGTGTCCAGAACTTTTTCCAGAGAGTTTTGAAGGTTTCGATATTTAAAGGGGAAAAAGAAGGAGGGGAAGGAGGAGAGAACAAAAGGGAGGGAGTGTAGGAAAAATCAGACAAGTGGGCACACACTCGTTTGGCTCACGTGCTCCAGGAACCGCAGGGCGCAGAGGAAGTCGATGCATACGTCTCCTGCTCCGCAGAGCTGCACGAAACATCAGATAAAACCAACCTTGAGTCGGCCGGGTGCGGTGGCTCACGCCTGTAGTCCCAGCACTTTGGGAGGCCGAGGCGGGTGGATCACGAGGTCAAGAGATCGAGACCATCCTGGTCAACATGGTGAAACCCCGTCTCTACTAAAAATACAAAAAATCAGCTGGGCATGGTGGTACGTGCCTGTCATCCCAGCTGCTCGGGAGGCTGAGGCAGGAGAATTGCCTGAACCCAGGAGGCGGAGGTTGCGGTGAGCCGAGATCGCGCCATTGTACTCCAGCCTGGGTAACAAGAGCGAAACTCCGTCTCAAAAAAAAAAAAAAAAACCAACCTTGAGTCAAGGAAGAAGCCCAATGTGCACTGGTCTGGGAACGGGCGGACGCACAGTTTCTAGTTTCCTCTAGTCTCTTATGGAGCGAAGAGCTGTGACTACATTGTCTGGTGGGGGAGGTCACCTGGAGAGATTTAGGCGCAGAATGGAAGGCGGTTTGCAGAATGGAAGGCAGCCTGTTTCCAAGCTCACCCTTTTCCTTTTGGCATCGTAGGCTTCTGGGTGGAGGTTTTCCTTTGCTTTCACAGAAGACAGCTGAATTCTCATTTGTTTGTGCAGCCTACATCGTTGTGTCTTGGTGGGAGGAGGTGAAGAAAATCTGATCTCACAGAGATGTAGCAGGAGAGAGGATCTCATGGACAGCTTGAAAGGGCATCAGGAAGCCCGGGCGTCCTCAGAGAGCCCATGTTTAGAGGCAGAAGGCAGTTGCAGCCTGATGTGGGCGTTGGCCAATGGAAAGTGGGTGGAGGGGACAGTGCTGCTCTGGGCCCTCTTACACCTGTCACCAGCATGACATACACGCCTGAAGCCAGGAGAGGCGTGAAGTCCAGCCCCTCCTAACCGCAGGCCCAGGGCTACTCAGCTGAGGCCAGCCAAGCCAGGTACAGGTGCGCTTCTCACAACTTCAGGGCAATTCTGTTATGCAGCAAAAGCTGGTAATAAAGGGTTGGTGATATTAACAAAAGCAACACCACGACAGCTTCTGGAAGTTCTGATCCTGGCATTTACCAATCCAGCCATGGAGAGCTTCTCAGGAAAAAAGAAAAAAGGAGAACCCTTTCCCTCTTGGGATCTTCTATGCCAGTGCTAAACACTGCGTCCCTGAATAAACTGTCTCCCGATGTGAAATACGTAGTTTTGCCCCAATCTCATCCTGTTCAGCTCAAGTTCTCCCAGCCTGTTCTCGGTCGACCCTTTGCAGAGTGCGTGCCATACACAAGCAGCCCAAAGCCTACACCACGGCTGCCTGGACCGAGGACTCAGCCCACAAGGCTGTGCTGACAGACAGGGCTGGGGAGGGAGCTGGAGGAACCCCCGAGGCTCCAGCTGGTCCCCTGGAATCTCCCATTCTCCTAATCAGCACTTCCTTCTGACTTGAGGTTGGCTTTTGTCACAAACAAAACCTACACTTGGGTGAAATCTTAACTACGGCTGTATCAAGGACTGACATGTTTTGGTTGCAGCACACCCACTGCTGCTAGTCTAACTGGTTAAGAAAGCTCAGCCTACACTTTTATGACAGATGTTTTATTTATAGGATTAAAATTTAGGCATATACATGACACAAACATTATATATAGTACACTTTCCATGATAGAAGTTACGACGCTGGTCACAGAAAGGCCTCAGTTCAGATGACAAATGCTGGAATGGGACACGTGGGAGAGGGGACACCAAATGGCCTTCCGGCTTTTCACGTTGGTTTAAATATCCTCTGGATGCATTCAAGTAATGCTGATCATTTAATGTTCAAAAGGCTTTCAACAGATTCAGAGTAAAATTCATTGAAATATTTATAATATGTTTTGTTACACAGTTATTTCCAATATACAATCAAGACGACTCATGACACTTGAAAGAAAGAAGAAAGAAAAAAATGGATTGCCCCACAAGTAAAAAGGCTTTATTCATTTCTGGGGATGCTGCAATTCGGTATTTATAGAAACATTTACACACTTTAGTAAACGCAGTCCTACATGTAATGCAGCATTACGGGTGCGAAGACCCTTGTAAGTCAAGCGTCCACAGTGTTCCACGCGTGCAGGCGGACCTTCCTCTGTCCTTCCCATCGGGGCAGTCGGTCTCTCCACCCTCCTCCCGCCCGGCTCTTCCGCTCGGCTGATGCTTCTCGAGTCTCCACAGCAGCGAGCGCTCCGCCGCCGGCTCAGGCTCTCGTCTCACGAGGACGTTCCCCGCCTCAGTGTCCTGTTAAATAATCCTGCGTTGAGTCCGAAGCAAAGGAGTCGACATCCTCGTTGTCCGAGTCGTCGCTGCTGCCGTCGGCGGCCGGCTCTCCCGTGAGCGCGATGCGGGCATAGTCATCTGTGTCTATGGACTTGCAGAAGTGGATGGCGTACTTGAGCTTCTCCTCCAGCACCTGCCTGCAGGAATACCTGGGCAGCTTCAGCAGGAAGAAACAGGTGTAGGACTCGGGCAGGAAGTGGTCTGGAGGGCTGTATTTATCCAACACCTGAGCAGAAAAATGAAGCGACCCGAGACTGAGCACAACTGCGGTCTGCGTTACTGTGCTCATCAGACTCTTCATTCTCACAAAACCGCATTTTATGCTAAGAACAAAACAGCAGAAAACATCACCTGACCAACTTCAGGAAGAACAAGCACCTAACTCCTAGAACCTACAGTAAGAAACAGCACCCCGCTATGGAGACGCCACTCTCCAAGGTCACCCCAGGAAGAGGGCCCTGCAGACACGGGAGGCCTGGCTGGCGGAGGGGTGGGACCACAGGGGGAGGGAGCTCTTCATGAGTCCACCAGCCCAGCCTTGGCCACTACAGCCTAAGATACTCGGAAACAGCAAGAGTTACGACCAAAAACTAAGAATTACCGACCCTCTAAGATAAAAAACTACACATGCTCTCCACGGTGGCGCTGAAAGACACCGTTTCTAACCCTGGCAGAGATGCAGGTCAGGCTGTGCCAGGCGTGCGCCGGGAACAGTGGACCGCATCAATCCATCCGTCCGGGCACTGCCGCGAGGGTCCCAGTGGAGACTGGGGGCATCAGGCCATCCCTCTCAGTGACCCAGCAGGTCCATTCAGCTTGTTTCTGACCATTGGCCCAAAGAGTTGGAACCCAAAGCAAAACTCTTGTCTCAATCTGACGAGCAGCCTCATTGTTCTCGGTATATAGCATGTAACTTAGTGCCTCACCTAATTCAGCCAGAGAACTAAATGAGTGCTTTACATGTGTGTGTCTGCAATCCAGAGCGGCCTGACAGGGCAGTGGTGTTTTCTGTAGATGGCCAGATACATTTTTTAAAAACAGGTAATGGTACCCAAAACATACAATGTAACATTTTGAGCCTTCACATCAGAGAAGTTGCATGTTTTGCATGTTCATCTCCAGGAAGACACAAGAGGCCTGTTTTCCTGTGTGCTGTGGGACCTGCTGAGGAGCTGGCCACGTCGGCTGACACGAGCCCAGGCTGACAAGCTGGCCGAGAGCCTACCTGGATGACGAAGTCGCGGCCTCGGAAGTCGGCGATGGTCCTGGGCAGTCTCGTCCGGCCCCAGACGAAGCGAAGAAAGAGAGAGCGCTCGGTGTTGGAGAAGGACTCCATCACCTCCCAGAACCACTGGATCAGTGACGCCGAAGGCTCAATGCCTTTGTAGGTCGCCACTGACTTGAGAAGATGCAGGGGGATGTCAGGGCTGCCGCACACCTGCGGGAGGACGCCTGTCAGGGCCACGTGACGCCTCCCACCCTGGCATCTCAGCAAGACTCCATCACGCTCCCTCTCCACACACCAAGGCCTGCCTGAGGTGGGGGAATGTCCGGGGTCCCCGGGAGGGCACACACACAGGGCAAGGTTCTGACTCAGAAACTAACTAGTGACACTGACTGGTGGGCCAGCGGGCACCACGCGACTCCAGGGCGGCCCACCCTGGAGGTCGGCATACCATTGTCTCCAGTTCATAGCCAGTGAACAGAGAGAGGAGGGGGACAGGAACCACGCGGGCCATCCCTTCCCGAACAGCAGCCACCTGCTCATCAAATTCATGGAGCCTGGAAGAAAAAGCTCACTTTACACTCTGTCTTCAGTGACACGGACTTTGTTCTGCTCACACCAGTCATTAGCACGCAGCCCTGCGGCTGCAAACTTCCCAGCTGGGAGGAAGAGGCGCAGCTTCAGAAGGCAGCGCATGCTTAGTGGCCCAGCACTGCAGAGCTTCTCCCGACACTGAGTACATCCTGTCCGGTGGTCGGAGTGCAGCCTAATGGTCACTTATACAAACCCCAAGACACCACCCTCAACACCCATAGGACACTCCAGGAGAAGCCAGCACCAAGAGGGAAAAACATGCCTCTCCGCCCCAAGCGTGAGACACCGAGCTGACCCGCAGCAGACATGATACGGGACAGCACCGTGCAGGACACGTGCCAGGACCACCCCCACCAGGGCCTCCAGGGCCCACCCGCCACAGGGGGCCTCATCCAGACACTCGAAGGTGCTCCAGAGAACACAGGACAAGCGGTGGAAGCTGTGGGTGGTGGTGCTGACCTCCCAAGCCTGCCAGCACCCCAAGGCCTGTGCAAGTCACACCTTGACACCTGGCGAAGGCTGCTGTGTCACACAAGCCATGTGGAGGGGCTGAGGCAGCAGACGCAGCCCTGTCCCAGGGAGGCCAACAAAGAGAGCACACAGGGGCACAAACAGTGGCCTCTCCAGGCGCAGTGCCCCAAAGGGGTAGACTTTATTGCTCTTGCTATTCTGGTTAGAGCCTGGCATTTTGGAGCATAAATACTGACCTTGATCACAAAACAAGCTTCATACCTACAGTTCAGCAATAGCCGGAGCCAAATCCATGACTTCCCTGTGTATGACACCCCTGAAAACACAGATGTCCACGCAACCATCTCCTGCTACTTCTGCTATTTATGCCAGTGCAGCGGAGACAGAGGTCCACCCACCTGTAGTTTATCGCCAGCCGCACGTACTCTGCACGGTTCTCCAGGGTGATGTGCGTGTGCTTGGAGCTCAGCTGGATGTCCTGGCCGCTGGCGCTCGGCACTGTGAAGGGCAGACTCATGGCCTCAAACTCCTCTGAGGTGGCTTCGTTGTCTCGGATGTACATGAGTCCAGGAATAAAATCTTTGTCGACCTTTCCAGGAGGAAAAGAAAGCCCGTGTGTCGACTCAGGGTTGGTCTCCATCCCAGACCCCGGCCCAGCCAGCGCACTCTGTCAAGCAGGAACCAGGGTCAACCGCACGTGCACCTCAAGGCTGCAAGTACATGGCACACACCAAGGTGTAAGAGGAGCAATGAGAGAGGACTTCACCCAAGGAGCGGAAGGAAGAACCCACAATTCAGCCAAGTGCTTAAAACTAACCACCTAGAAGTTACAGCAGCTGGCTAACAAGGGTTCCCTCCCTGCAGCTGAGGCACGACACAGCCACGGGGGATGGCCTGGCTGTGGTCACCCCAGGACAGAGCCTCTCCTGCAAGCCTGACTCACGGCCCCTGGCTGCCCAAAAGCTCAGCTTCTTCACAGGAGAGGCAGTGAGCTTCCCTCTCTGACAAGACAGCGTTATGTTACAAAACACCAGAAAAGAGATGGTCTACCAAGTTCTAGAAGCAGACTAGCCTCATAGCCACAGACCTTTACTACTCAAAGGTGGTCCAGAGCCAGCAGCCTCCACATCACCTGGGCAATGACGCAGGCCAGAGCTCACAGCCTGACTGGACCCCAGAACAGACTGCGCCTCTTCACAAGACCCCAGAGGCCCCGCCCGCCACCCCAGGGAGTTACCTCACTGAGGTCCGCGATGGTGAGGCTCATCCCAGCCAGCTGCTTCCAGACAGGCTCAGCGAGGCTGAGGCTCAGGGGACTCCCGGTTCGGATGGCAATGCCCAGCAACACACCTGCTCATTCAGAACACAAGTGGCAGAGGACGCTTGAAAGGGACGGCCAAACTTCCCACTCACTCACACACACCACTGGCAGCAGCTCCATGAGGAGGCCTCAGAGCCTCCGGAAGCAGTAACATCCAAACCCCAGGTCTAGGCCCATCCTCAAGACGGCCAGGCCTGCTCTGAATCTGTCATTTTCTTTTATACCTGTAAGCCTCTAGCTCTTCACATTCTTTCCACACAATAGTTTAAGCCACAGAGGCCAATTCCTGTTCTTCTCACAGCAGAGAGCTGGAACTTCCCCACGGGGATGTCCTCCAGGGAGCTACGGCCCCACCCAGGAAGTGCTGGCCATGGTGGGACGTGCAGCCGGGGACACTCTGCACACCCTCAGTGGGACAGGATGAGGGGCCAGGCTGAAGACCCTGCCCCTCTGATCCCAAGTCTCAGATATGCTGAAGATGCAGAAACAGCATCTCACACCTCCTGTGTGCCCAAGGCAGCCTCCAGGCCTCAGCATGCGGCCGGGGCTGTGCACAGAGCCTCCCACAGCCCCCCACTGTCAGGTCCTCCACTGTCAGGTCCTCCACTGTCAGGCCCCCCACTGTCAGGCCCCCCACCGTCAGGACCCCACTGTCAGCCACTCCGTGCTAGGCACGGACGCCAACAGCAGCTTCTTCGCTTCCATAATGTTGGTGAAATGTACAATGGACATTAAAAGTCACTTTTACTGGTAAGAGTGTCAAAAGCTAAAAGCAAATATTCACGACATCCACCGTCACTCCTAGGACAGACGGAATACTCTAACTAAAGAGGAGGCCCAGTCTGCGGCCACGCAATGCCAAGCAGCCGGGGACACTCACCCAGGAAGCGGAACATGCTGCTGTGCACGGGCGCCCTGGCGGCCGGGCTGAGCAGGTAGCAGTCGCGGTTGGCCCCGGACTCGTCCCTCCCGTTGGGCGTGACGATCAGCAGTGGCGTGAGTCCGTTCTGCAGCTCCTCGCAGATCTCAGCAATGGATTCGCTGTAGCCGCCCCCACAGTCATCCACAGATTCACCTGCAGGGAGAAGCAGCCACTCCGAGTCCCTCACACAGCCCTACGTGAAGAGCCCCCATGCTCCGGCACCACGTGGCCTCTGTGCTTCCCCTGGGCTCAGGCGACCACCTGCGGGGACACGGGTTCTCACCCACAAACTTGACTTTCCAGACGCGATGAGGGAGGAGGAGGCTGTCGGGGCCAAAGGAGCTCATCTTGGCACACATCTGCCCAAAGACAGACTTGGTGCCATCGGGGCCGGCCAGCCCACCTTTGCTCCTTGATCGTTTGACCTGCAGAGGAGAAAGCAGGCGAGCATGAGGCCACTGCCGCAGCAGGAAGCACACGGCCAGGATGTACAGTGCTGGCAAGTGCTCGAGGAGGCGGCACCAGGCATGGCCCCTCCCTGGTCATGCACCTGCTTGCAGGGTGCTCGACTCTGAACATCCCAGTAGGGATGTTGCCTGTGACGTGCCCAACAGCCCCCAGGACTAGTGTGTCTAACAAACACACCTTCCAATATGACTCACGCCACCGCCACACTCACAGCTGCAGCCCAGCAGCACCACATGGGCACGGATATGGTGAAGCAGTGACTGCACCACCGCACGCGCAGCCACTACCTCACCATCCTGCCGTGACCTCACAGAGTAAGGCACCAGGAACTCCAAAAGCAGCTCTCCCAGCAGACCAGAAAGGACTCCGGTGCTCGAATACTCAACCCAGTGCCCCGAGACTGGAGTGGACAGAGGGCCTCAGCCAGGACCACCACGCCCCCTACCACATGTGCTCGATGCTCCCATCCCTCATCCAACCCTCGGGGCCACTCAGCCTCTGACACAGGCAGTCGCTCTCTCTGCCCATCCTTCTCATCCTACGCTACCAGTCCCAAAGACATCAGGGCCACAACCCTAGGGCCCTCGCCACAGTGGGACGTCAGTGCACCAGAGGGCGGCTGGCCGAGTATGTGCGTCAGAATCATCCGGGAAATCCAGTCTGAAAGGATGTCAGAAAGAAAAATCGAAGAAAAAATGGTCCTGAGAGTGTATTTTTATGGTGACTCCTCCGGTGAAGCTCTCTTCATCTTTAGCTCACATAAAGTGAGTTCCAGGCTGAGTTTAAACAACTTACAGCACAGGCTGCCATAACCAAAACTAAAAATACATGAAGAATGACAAATATCACAGCTGCCTGTAGAAGGAACTTCTCTGAGTGTTACACACTCAGCTAGGTGTTCGCAGATGCAAGTTCCTGCAAACTTGCCCCAGCTTTTTAAGGCTCCATCACACCCGGAGGAGACTGAGCTATGGAAAAGAACAGGATGTGTCCCATTTCAAGGCTGCTGAGTGAGAGGAGAGGCACACCAGCTCCCTGAAGCCCACAGGGCTGCCTCCCTGCCCAATGGCACCCAGTAGGAGAAGCTGTCTGTGCTCCAGAGGCTGCAGGAAACAGCAGCCATGCAGTGCAGCTGTGGCACTGGAAGGAGACAGGCCCTGCAGGACAGCTCTTTCTCTGCTCAACAAAAACGCCGATGATTTCAACTGTCTTTAGTCGGAATTCCCTACATTTTCAGAAATGTGCATGCGAGAATTCTGTAATAAACGCTAAAGCATATAAAAAAATGTTCATGTGCTGATGTTCAGATCCTGTTGTAAAAATGAATACAGTTCCCAACAAACAAAACCCTCCAGGAAGCTGACCTGTGTTCTGGTGTAAGACGGCTGTGAGAGCCCCTCCCACAGTGTCCCCTCAGGAGGGGGCCATGAGTGCATCGCCACAGCCCTGAGGGCAGTGCTGGAGGCGCCCGTGCAGACTTTCTGGCTCCGTGCTGGTGTCCTGTGCACACCTTGAATTCCCCGAATGTTTTTCTCCATGTTCTATTTTTGGGCAGAAAATCACTTCTATTTCCACATTTGTGGAAAATGTCCTTGGCTTCAGGAGGGGCATGCTACCCGGGATGGGAGGGAGTCTGCCTCTGATACCTGGGGCTGTGGCTGACATCAATCCACATTGCACACTAGGCTGAAGGGTGTTTATCTGATGCTTAGAAGGCCTGAGGCCAGGCATAGTGGCTCACACCTGTAATCCCAGCACTCTGGAGGCTGAGGCGGGTGATCACCTGAGGTCAGGAGTTCGAGACCAGCCTGATCAACATGGTGAAACCCTAAAAATACAAAAAAAAAGTTACTCAGGCGTGGTGGTATGCACCTATAATCCCAACTACTCAGGTGGTTGAGGCAGGAGAATCGCTTCAACCTGGGAGATGGAGGTTGCAGTGAACCGAGATTGTACCATTGCACTCCAGCCTGGGGCGACAGTGAGACTCTGTCTCAAAAAAAAAAAAAAAAAAAGAAGGGCTGACATAAGCTGTTTTTTGTTTGGTTTTAGATGGGGTCTGGCTCTGTCACCCAGGCTGGAGGGCACTGGTGTGATCTCAGCTCACCACAACCTCTGCCTCCCGGGCTGAGGGCACTGGTGTGATCTCAGCTCACCACAACCTCTGCCTCCTGGGCTGAGGGCACTGGTGTGATCTCAGCTCACCGCTACCTCTGCCTCCCGGGTTGGAGGGCACTGGTGTGATCTCAGCTCACCACAACCTCTGCCTCCTGGGCTGAGGGCACTGGTGTGATCTCAGCTCACCACAACCTCTGCCTCCTGGGCTGAGGGCACTGGTGTGATCTCAGCTCACCGCAACCTCTGCCTCCCGGTCTCAAGTGATCCTCCTGCCTCAGCATCCCAAGTAGTTGGGACTACAGGCTCTCCCACCACCATGCTGGGCTAATTTTTGTATTTCTTGTAGATTCAGGGTTTCACCATGTTGCCCAGGCTGGTCTCAAACAATCCAACCTCATCAGCCTCCCAAAGTGCTGGGATTACTGGTGTGAGCCGCCGCCACACCTGGCCAGAAGGACTAATATAAATTTTGTTTATTCAATCGCATATTGAATATTTTCACGACACAAGCTGGGGAGAGCAAGGTGATTAGGAAAGAGGTGCATCACGTGATGACTTCTTAAAATTCTCAGATGATACAAACACAGAAATGAGGGTGCCTAACCTGCATCCTAGTTAATCGAAGCCTCACTGATGGCCAGAGCCCCTGGGCTTGAACAACCACCCTGAGAGCCCCTGCCCAAAAAGTCTGTGTGCGGTTTGGAGGGAGGTGCAAGTCGAGGATCACTCAATTACTGGGGTTAGAAGACACGGAAGCCATCAGCTGGCCTTGCTTACAAGCTACAGTGCTTATGACACAGAGCAAACAGAAGTGACCATCCAAGGTAGGGAAATAAAAGCTTTTTTATGAACCTAAACAACCTATTTATGCGAGGACATGACTGACACAGCTTAGCATTAATCACTCTGACGTCAGTGAAGAGAACAGTTCCATCAGTGTGGGCACATGAGCTGTCCAACAAAGGACAAGAGTTTCATGTCTTAATTCAAAATGCCTCCAAGTATAACTCTGAAAAAATGTCTAGTCATGTAATCCACATCAGGGTAAAAATCATGTGTTAACACAAAGGTACAGGAACAAAGGATTTGTTCTTCATGGCTCTCTGTGTCTGATCCAAGAGGCGAGGCCAGTTTCATTTGAACATTAAATGTCAAGTTCTGCACGCCATCCCCACCAGTGGCTGAGCTTCCTTCTTTAATTGTTTTTAACTGTGAATTTATATAAACGTAGGAATGGCCTCCTTGCCATTTCTTTGATTACTCCCACGAGACAGTATTAGTAATTCCGGCCTATGAAATTGGCAAAGAAAACTACCATCAGTGGGGAGGGTGTGAGGACACTGGGAACATGAACTGTTACAACCCATAATCGAATGTATCATCACACCGTCTAGGCTTCCGACCCAGTCCACGTCTCGGAATTTAATAAAAGGGGTGACTGAAGACACAGCCACAGATGGTGCTGCCTGTACCACAGTCAAACAGGACACGACCCTGAAAGAGAGGAGCTAGCTGCAGGCCACTGCCCAGCACAAGCAGCCCACAGAACCTACTCCATGGCAGGGAGGAGTGCAGCAAACTTCAAAAGACAGTGGCCCTGCCTTGGCTGTAACAGACACACACACGCCTCCCACTATCACAGCGCGCACACACACACCTCCCAGTGTCACAGCGCGCGCACACACACACACACATACACACCTCCCAGTGTCACAGCAGACACACACACACCCCTCCCAGCGTCACAGCAGACAAAGACACATATCTCCCAGTGTCACAGCAGACACACACACACACCTCCCAGTGTCACAGCACACACACACGCCTCCCAGTGTCACAGGAGACACACACACCCCTCCCAGCGTCACAGGAGACACACACACCCCTCCCAGCGTCACAACAGACACACACACACCTCCCAGCGTCACAGCAAAGACACATATCTCCCAGTGTCACAGAACACACACACTCCTCCCAGCGTCACAGCACACACACACACACACGCCTCCCAGCGTCACAGCACACACACACACACACGCCTCCCAGTTTCACAGCACACACACACACACGCCTCCCAATGTCACAGCAGACACACACACACCCCTCCCAGCGTCACAGCAGACACACACACACCTCCCAATGTCACAGCAGACACACACACACCCCTCCCAGCGTCACAGCAGACACACACACACCCCTCCCAGCGTCACAGCAGACACACACACACCCCTCCCAGCGTCACAGCACACACACACCCCTCCCAGCGTCACAGCAGACACACACACCCCTCCCAGTGTCACAGCAGTGGCATCACCATGCAGTGGGAAGAGGGCTGACTTTATCCTCCCATTCTTGCTGAGCTGTGTTTGTGCTTTTGGACTATCTGAGATAAATCTTGATTACTTCTGTATAGAGACGGACACTCCTGGAAGCCCAGCACATCACATACAGGAAGCCCGTGAAAACGAGGGTGGCACCTGCTCTTTGAAGCCGGGGTGCCCGAGATGGCAGGCTAGGCTCCCAGTGCTCTCGTAAGCACCACGTGTGAGGCGGTGGGACTGGAGAGGCGCCTGCATGCGCTACCTGGATGCGGTTCAGCTCCACGACGGGGCCGTGCTGGCGGTCTCGCACCATGGTGGCTTGCACGACTTTTCGGAAAGCCGCCTCCTAAAACACACCAAACAGACAAAGTTCAGACTGATATGAAAAGCACCCCTCGGGGGGAAATCATGCTGCAGTTGTTTAGAGTCTGTTTTGAAGACGACGTTCTCAAGAACGGAAAACGGCCAGTTCCTTTTCTCAAGTGGTGAGGGAGCAAGCTGGCACTGAAGCGCACAGGGACAGACGGCCGGGCAGGCAGCTAAGAGCAGGGAGGGAGGGCTGGAGCCTGGCAAGCACCTGCTCTGACTCAGGTCTCGCAGTCAGTATCTGCCTGCCAAACGCCAAGTTCACCAGCGCAGGGACTGATGTTAAATCGTTGACTGCACGCAGCCACCACGGGGCCAGGAGCCCTGTGGCTCCAGCAAGAGTCGGGACAGAAAAGACAGACCAGGGAGGGGAACGAGGTCCTGGCTGTGATCACAGCAAAAGAAACCAGGAGCGCCTGGGGTGAAAGACAGCAGGGCACAGCCGGACGAGCGCCGCAGGGAGAACCGGCCATTCCCCAGGAGGGGCAGGTCGGCCATGCCCACAGGGAAAGGGCACGGGATGCAGGGCGCAGCTGTCAATGGAAGGGGAGGAGAGAAGGTCAACAGGGGTCTCAGCTCTCTTGGCCAAGTGGGCAATTGTGCCATCTTTCTGTTAGGGGCGGGCTGTGGGAGCACAAGGGTCCCTCAGAGGAGGCTGAGCCCCTACCCAGGTCAGTCTAAGAACTTCAAACCCTGAAGGCAGGAGGTGAGGGCCCCAAGTGCCATAGGAGATGCAGAAAGGACATCCTGGAGGCACCCCAGCCCCATGCCTCTTGCACAGCCCAGCTCATCCTGCTCCTGTGGGCCCTGCCTGGACCCCAGGGCAGTTCCCCTACACAGGAGGACTCCCCTCTCCTCCCAGTAACCAGCCTGCCCACCTTCCTGGAGAGTCCTTTTTGGTGCTCTGGATCAGAAGTAGTAACACACACTCTCTGCGGCCAATCCTCACCACACCCAGGACCAGACTGAGGCTGCCTGCACATTCCCTGACCAGAGGCACCTTTCAGATGCCCTCAGCACTCCGCTGCTGCCCCCTGCCCCCCACCACACACGCCCCGCTCATGGCCTGTGCAGTGCTCACACAGGCCCAGGTAGGACATGCCCTGCCTCTCACTTTTCTTTCCTCTCTACACAGAAAGGCTGTTTTCCTCTTCACTGCTTATTATCACCTCTACTTTGAAGGACTCAAAAAAATGAAGGTAAAATTAATCAAGTTTGCTATTTTTATTATTGAAAAGTAATTGAAATTACATTTCCTACCCATTTTACCTGCCCACGATTTCTTCCTGCCTCTCTCATCAGAGAGATATTTTTCCATTAAACCCAAGCCTCACAGGTGAAAGTAAAATGAACACACCAGTCCTGTTCAGCAGACATGACTGTGGCCATGTGGAAATAAGCCAATCCTTCAAAAGTAACCGGCTGGGACAGGACTCCAAAACATTTAAATCTTATTAAATCACAAAAACGGACCAGAAAATACAAAACAGAATCACAATGAGGACCAGCATTCCTCAATCCAGTTCTACACCTTTTCCCTATAGAGATGCCCCTCCTGTATGATAATGAGCCCCTTCGAGCTCACCTTGCCAAGCTGCTTGCCAGAAACTAACCCAACTTCTAGAAAGCTCCAATTATTAGCAACATCTACAAGTCAAAAAGTCTGATGACTTGCAGATGCCCTCAATCACGACTGTGTTAGTCACCACCTGCCAACTCTCATTTGGCCAGCAACCTCGACCATATTCAGGCAGGGACTTAGAGGTAGGCTGTCTGTGACTCTCTGACCGCTCTGCTGGACATCCTGGGAGAAACTGCCTGGTCGCCTTCCTTCCTGTCACTGGGGACCTGCCATTGTCCCCACAAGGCCAGGCGGGCAGAGAAGGGCGACAGGAACAAAGGCATGGTGTAGGAAGGCCCCACCTCGTCCTTCCAGAGAGGCAAGAGGCACAGACTATGAAGGAGAGAGTCAGCACCATAGTGTCTGTCGTTTTTGTCTGTTTTCTCATTGATATAAAGTACCCAGAACAGTGCCTGGCAGCAGGAAGCACCCAGTCAACACTGCTTGAGAACAAGCTGTATTCGCTGTCACATTCCCAGTCCCGGAATTTTGTTGGGTTACAATGTACTGAAGATACCAGTTTCCCCTAGAGCCAAGACTGCCACTACCTTTCCCTGGGATATGAGAATTCCTCGGAGGGCATCAAACCCCACGGAAGGCCCCAGTCCAGTCTCGTCGAGCCAGCCCTCCAGGTCGAACATGGGGATGCAGGGGCAGAAGAGCTCGGAGATGTGGTGCAGCAGCAGCAGGCGGTTCCTCAGCGCGGTGATGGGGATCTCCTGCAGGTGATTGCACTCCATGGGGACCTGCAACACGGACACGGCCTTCAGCCCGTGAGCACAAAGGCGCGGGGCGCCATAGCGGGGCAACTGTTTCAAACACAGAGAAGCACTGTGGTTTCTGAGTTTCGTTTGCAAAACCTCACTGTGCTGCTTTTTAAAATACCGTTCTGGCCAGTTTGACTGTACAAATATATATACACACAAATACATCGACTAAGAAATGTGAGGCGTGTACTATCAGAACACTTCTGTGTCGTTTATAAGATGCAGAACAGAAGGTCATACACACTGTACACACACAGTGTTGGCTGGCATAGATATTAATGTTCTTCTTCTTCTGAGACAGGGTCTCACTCTGTCACCCAGGCCAAAGGGTAGTGGTGCAATCCCTGCAGCTTCGACCTTTGGGACTCGAGTGATCCTCCCACCTCAGCCCTCAGCTGCCCGAGTAGCTGGGACCACAGGTGCACACTACTACGCCCGACTAATTCTGTAGACAAAGAGTTTCACTATGTTGTCCAGGCTGGTCCTAAACTCCTGAGCTCAAGCGATCCGCCTACCTCAGCCTCCTAAAGTGCTGGGATTACAGGCGTGAGCCATCGCGACCAGCCAAATATCACGGTTCCTAAAAGCACCATTTGGTTAACATTTACTGGGCCTGAATTGTTTTCACCAAGAAGTCTCTGTAAACACATCACAACAGAATGCAGCATGTGGCAGGAGCACACTCTGCTCACCGCAACTCACCCCGCCTGCCGACTGACCTGTGCGGGGAGCTTGCCAGCGCTGGTGGGCTTGCTGGTGGACCAGGCGAGGGTATGTGCTGAGCCACAGGCCACACGGTTGACCTTCTTTCCCTGAAGGGCAGCTACCAACCGAGGCCTCTGGATGGCATTGGTGGTTCCATCTCCCAGCTGTCCCTCGTCATTGTCGCCCCATGTATAAACCTCACCTGAATGAAGTGATTTAGAATCAGAGCCTGTACAAGGGCCAACAAATGCATAGCTGCCAATGTCTTCCCAACACACAGTATCAGTGCTCCCTGCCCTTCGGCTGGGTGCTGACAGTCACATATGACCTACACATAAGTACTCCGAAGAGGCAATTCCTACCCAGCACTCCCACAGCCCCTGCTGGCCACCAGGCCTCTTTATGAGAAGCACAGGACTCGGGTCAAGCCCCAACCATGAGTTCTCAGGACTGGGCACGCCGCAGCAGTCCTCCATCAGAACAATACTGGGACACACAGCAATATCCCAACCCAAAGTGCTCTTGCATGTGAAACAGAAGAGCAAAAGTCCATTTTATCTATTTTATTTTTTAAGACAGGTTCTAGCTCTGTTGCCCAGGCTGAAGTAAACTGGCACAATCATGGTTCACTGCAGCCTCAACCACCCCAGCTCAAGTGATCCTCCCACCTCATCTCCCAAAGTGTTGGGATTAGGGCATGAGCCGCTGTGCTGGGCAAAAAGGATTAGATAAACAAAATCCAGGTTTTCAAAATCAAAACCACAATGGCCATAATAAAAAAAAAAAAATCAGAAAATAATAGATGTTGGCATGGATGTGGTGAAAAGGGAACAATTTCATTGCTGGTGGGAATGGAAACTGGACCCGCTGAGATTTTTCCCCACTAGAGGGAAAAACCGAATACCCGGTGATAAAAATTAAAACCAAGCTATCTGTGAAAACGCTCTGTGATGGAAGAGCATTTTCCTCGCTCCACTACGGAGAACAGTGTGGAGATTCATCAGAGAACTGAAAGCAGACCTACCATGTGATCCAGCAGTCCCACCACCAGGCATCCAACCACAGGAAAATAAGTCATTATTTGAAAAAGATACTTGCACAGGCATGTTTATAGCAGCATGACTGGCAACTGCACAAACAAGGAACCAGCCCTAAAGCCCATCAGTCAGCAAGTGGATAAAGAAAATGTGTTGTATAGATCATGGAATACTACTCAGCCATAAAAAGGAGTGAAATGATGAAATTCACAGCAACCTGGATGGGTCTGGAGACCATTATCAGCTCAGGAATGGAAAACCAAACAGTGTGTTCTCATGCGATGAGGGTGCAATGACATGAGAATGACACAGTGAACTTTGGAGACTCGGGAAAGGGCAGGAGGGTGAGGGAAAAGGCTGCACAGCAGGCACAGTGCACACTGCTCAGGCGATGGGTGCACCAAAATCTCAGAAATCACTAAAGAGCTTAGTCATGTAACCACCTGTTCCCAAAAGACTTGTTCATAAAAATTTAAAAGTAACATCAAAAAAGAACACGCAGGCCGGGCGCGGTGGCTCGAGCCTGTAATCCCAGCACTTTGGGAGGCCGACGCGGGTGGATCACGAGGTCAAGAGATCAAGACCATCCTGGTCAACATGGTGAAACCCCGTCTCTACTAAAAATACAGAAAATTAGCTGGGCATGGTGGCGCGTGCCTGTAATCCCAGCTACTCAGGAGGCTGAGGCAGGAGAATTGCCTGAACCCAGGAGGCGGAGGTTGCGGTGAGCCGAGATCGCGCCATTGCACTCCAGCCTGGGTAACAAGGGCGAAACACCGTCTCAAAAAAAAAAAAAGAACACGCAGCTTCTGTTCATGTCCTCAACGTAAGACTCACCATTCACAAGCATCAGCACACTTTCAGTGCACCGTGTGGGACCTTGACCAGGCAAGGTCCCTGGTGACTAGATGGGAAACAAGGTTCATGTCACCTGGAGACACCAGAGGGCACTACTCTGGAAGTGTGATGCCTGCATGATCAAGGGCAGTGCCCCTGCCCTGCCCCTGCCTGCTCTCCACAGGTTGGTCCTAAAGCCACGAGGCAGGCGTCACACACACAGGCTGAAGAGGACTTCTCTGCACAGACGCAACTGGGCAGAGGGACTGTGTCCGTGACAGTGAAGAGGGCTTCCACCCAGGCGCTGGCTCTGAGGGGGTCAGCCAAGACCCCCACGTGTGAGGGGAGGAGCAAGTAAGGATGGGATGCTAGGTATGCACAGGGGGAGTGGCCAAATCGCCAGAAGAGAAAGGAGCTGCAAGGTTGCCGAGGGAAAAGGAGAATGAACCCTGGGTACCAAACTGTAACTGGGGAAACTGGTGGGAACTCCTGGTTTTCAACACACATGCAGATCCAGGAGGAAACACTGCACATAAACCAGCGTTCTGTTTACATAGGAGGCCTGGGGAGCAGTGACGCCTCAACAGCAGCGAGCACACCCATCATCCAGACCTGGTCTTCTCAAGGTCATTCTCCTCCATGGACGCCAGGGATCCTTGGAGAAATGGCCAAGTGGAGGCTTGGGGCATGGTGGGAACAAGAGGATGCTGATCGTCTTCTGCCAGAGCAAGGAAGTGTCCCCAGACAAGGGGGGCACACGAAAAGGGGGCAGAGCCAGCCAAACAGAGCACAATGTGAGCATCGAAATCAACAGCGAAAGACTATATCCCAATGAATATATTAGGACCCATGATTCCCATTCAGATAAAACAAATACATGAACAGGTTCAAGGCTGCATGAGAAAGACTTTCTTAAATAGATTTGGCACGTCCCTACTAAAAATTTATTAATCACAAAGAATGTTCACAGTGAAAAGCATGGCAGACAACACGGTGACCAAACGGCCGCGGTGAGCAAGGAGACACACTGCACGTCACCTGCATGGAGGAGCTGTGACGTCAGAGACACACCACCCGGGCCTCCTGCAAAACACCCGAAAAGCCCGGACGCAACAACGCACGACAAAGTCACTGCTGTCAGGCTGCAAGACGGCGGGGGACGTGAGGCGATGATGCCAGGCCTCAGAGTATCATGGGACAGAGGGTACAGCTCGCCAGCTGAATGGTCTGCAGTGAGCCGCAAATGGGCGTGGGCACCAGGTGCAGTGGGGAGCGTGAACTAACTGGCTGGCTGGACGAGTGGCGATCTGTGGGAAACACACTGGAACACTCGGTGCAGCAGCACGACAGGCATGCTCATGTGGACTGGGACAAGGAAGGTCCACGTAATACACTTCCAACTGCTTTGCTTCCAACCGACCGTGATTTGTCTCAAAATCTGAAAGAATTAATGAAATCAAATAAAAAGTTCTGGATCAAGAACAACAGCGTCCTTCCACCACAGGCCACAGCAGCTGCTCATTCCTACGTAAGCCTCTTCCGTCGATGAAACGACTAAAGGATACACGTTTACATAATTCACCAAAGCCTTTCACGAGGAGCACAGTTTGTGGGAAGGCCATGTTAATAAAAGATGGCGCCCCGTTTTCCACCGCTGCCATACACATCCCCACCGCCCGACTGGCTTAAACAACACGCACTTAGGATGCTTCGGCTCCACGGGTCAGAAGTCCTGCACGGGTCTTACTTCCCAGAGGCGCCAGGGGAGCTTCCTTGGTCATTCAGACACAGCTCAGTTCTCTGTGGGACTGCGGTCCAGCTTCCTTGCAGGCTGAGCTATTCCGTTTCCTGGCCTTATTCCTCCATGAAAGCCAGCCACGGAGGGAGAGAGCTCTCGGACTTGGAAAATCTCTGTACTACCTCTTCAGTCCCATCTCGGACAAACACTTCTGCCTTCTTTTCTCATCAAATGGTCTGTGTGATTACACTGGGCACACTCAATAATCCAGAATAATCTTCACATTGTCAAGTCAGCTGATTCACAAACCTCATTCGACCTGAAAAGTCCCTTTCACCATTGTGTGGGGGTTCCCCAGACAGCCCCGACGCTCATGATTCTCCAGCACAACTCACAAGACTCAGCACACACCCCTGCTCACAATTAGTGTATTACGGCAAGAGGACACAGCAAGACCAGCACAGGGATGGGGACCTGGGGCGATGTGGTATGGAGGTAACCAGGGGCAGCTTCCAGAGTCCTCTTCCACAGGAGCCACAGGACGAGCTTCACTCCCCTGGCACTGTGCTGTGTCAAGGGCTGTCTTCCAGGAAGCTGGGTAGAGACTCTAGGCCCAGGGTTTCCAACGGGACTGATCACACGGGCACCCCTGCCTGGGGCGTACCAAGTTCCAGAGCAAGGAAAGCAGGTTTCAACACAGACCACGTTGTTTGCAGTCAGTTCAGGCACAATGAACCACACTCACCACCTAGGGAACAGGGGAGCCCTCCCAAAACCCAGGTTTCCTGACACGTCTCGGGTCGGCTGCTGGCTCTGCTCTGCACAGCGCAGTAGTAAACAGAACTCATTCACAGGTGAAACAGCAGGGGCTGCAGACACTCTCAGCCTTTGCCTCCATTTTTTTTTTTAAAGATGGAGTTTCACTCTCACTGCCCAGGCTGGAGTGCAATGGATGGCGAAACCTCCGCTCACTGCAACCTCCGCCTCCCAGGTTCAAGAGATTCTCCTGCCTCAGCCTCCAGAGTAGCTGGGATTACAAGAATCCCACACCTGGGATTAGCCATCACACACCTGGCTAATTTCGTTATTTTTAGTAGAGACAGGTTTCTCCACGTTGGTCAGGCTGGTCTTGAACTGGCAATCTCAGGTGATCCACCCGCCTCGGCCTCCCAAACTGCTGGGATCACAGGTGTGAGCCACCGCGCCTGGCCACCCTTGCCTCCTTTTAAGGCTGTGCATCCAGCCCCAAGCAACCCTCTGAGGTTCACAGGGCTCAGTCCCGCAGCGCCGAGCTCCCACCTACCGTCCTCTGTGCAGCACACACAGTGCAGGGAGCCGGTGGCAATGGCGATGACTTTCTTCCCCTGCAACCCTTGGACCTGCCGAGGCCTTCGAACATGGTCGTCCGATCCATGGCCCAGCCTATGATAATCGCCTTTGCCCCTGCACACAAAGGAAGCATGGAAATTATGGGACAAGGCCATCACTGACCACCGTGCCCAGCCTCCTGGGCAGGCTCTTCTCTTCAGGACACAACCACAGCCAGCCGCAGAAGCTACATTCCCATCCACGAAAAGCCGCTGCAAATACCCCAATTAAAATCTAGTTTTGGTGAGTTTAAACAAACAGAATCTTGCCTACCAGGTATAAACGGCTCCAGATTTGGTAAGGGCAACAGAAAACTGGGATCCACATTCCACTTTAACTACTCCAAGGCCTGTAAGAGAATCAATCTAGAAGGGGGAGAAGATCAATTAGACAGACAGTATCAAGGCCCCTGCTGATTGCTATAACCACACTGATATTTAACTAAACTAGCAGGAATTCTGAAAACTTGTACCCATGTGGAATAATTAGTGCAACTTAAATCACATTCCACTTCATCTCAGCACTCCCAGGAAGCAGGTGGAACTGTGACTGACAGCACGCCTGCGGGCACAGTGGGACCCAGCACATCACACCAGAAATGGGAGCTTTTGCAGATGAGCCTGCAAGCCTCTCTCCCCAGAATGGCCTCTGCGAACCTTGCTTCTCTGTGCAGCAGCAAAGCACTCCACCAGTCCCTGTGTCTCTCCTCGCCTGTCCCAGCCCTCTCAGACCCAGGGCCAGCGGGACGGGAGGAGCAGCAGGCAAGGGGAGGGATGGTCAAGAGCACTGGGCTCCACCCACCCTCCACCCACCAACCTCAACAACGCGCACTTGCCAGGCAACACTACCTCATGCTCCTCATGACCTCTGTGATTGCTCTAATGTGTAAGTTCTCATATTCAATTCTGAACTCAAATCAATCAAAACTGACCTCATTCTCTTAATGAGCCCTCCCTGGTGTCCAACCCTAACACACTGGCATCGGGACGTCCTGCTCCAGCCCCTCTCATGCCCAGCATCCTCACCCTTACAAGTGCAAAGCCCAGGCTCTTCCCCGCAAGGAGGGGCCTCTGACGCATGCCACAGGTGAGGGTCTGCTCCACAGGCACCTGTGCCACACCTGCAGCCCCACAGCCCCAAGACAGAGGCAGCTGGGCAGAGACAGGTTCGCAGCACCAGGCTCCCAAGTACCTGGCAGAGCACCTGGGCTACATGGCAGTGTGGTGTGCATGCACTGAGGTCACTGAGCAGCACCTGCAGGACCTGAACCACGCACCAGCCACCCGTGCACACGAGCAAAAGATATTCTGGCAAAACTAAGAAATCGCCGAGAGCCGCCAGGCTTGTGCGGAGCAGAGCTGCCCACCCCAGCAGGACCGCAGGACCCGGGTGCTGTGCAGGCCCTGCTCTCGCTCCTCACAGCACACCCACCTGAGGTGGCCCTGGCTAACCCAGATGCAGTCCCTTTAGCAAGCACTGGCACCCCCGAAGCACGGGCCGTGGCAACTGCACACCACTGCAAACTGAAAGAGTGTGAGCCATGTGATACCCTTCTCTGAGACAGGCCCACATGCTAAACAAACAGGCAGGCTCCACGGGCCCCGCTGACCCCATCCACTTGCACGCAGAACACTGGCTGCCTCTAGGCCCTCCACACACCTTTCAGCCAATCACCCCTTACAGTTACCGGAAAGAAGGTAAAGAGGAGGTTGGTGGCTCTGAGGCTGTGTTTTCCCGAGGGCCCCCAGGGACCCCTGAATGTGGTGAGCTGGGAGAGCACAGGGCGGGACGAGCATGAGGTTACCTTCATGGGCACTTTACAGCCGTCGCTGCCTCCGCGGCCGAGCTTGCCATAGTCGCCATCCCCCCAGGACCAGACGGTGTCGTCATCCGTGAGGCAGAGAGTCTGGGCATCTCCGCTGCCACAGGCGATGTCGACCACACGGTGCCCCTGCAGCGCCTCCACCTTCATAGAAAAGGACCTGGGTTGGCTGAGCACAACACGAGAAGGCTCGCCACCGGAGTGGCTTCACAACGCCGTCATCCTTCCTTTATGGGGGTACCTGTTTAAAGCCTTTACAAAGAGGCGATTTCTAAAATCTTATAAGACAAAAGCGAACATACCTTCATCTGTCTGAACCATGAGCATCTAAACTGCAGAAGAAGCTATTAACGTCTTTGATGCACCACTATGAAGGCTGTTCACTCACTTCCTGTACCCAAAATACTGTGGACCTTCTAGAAGCCAAAGCATTTTCCTAGACGCCAAGCAATATTTATCATTACAAAGCAAAGGCTATTTCAAATACTATCCTGTTTCAATGACTCACGGAAGAAATATGTACCAAGATGGTTTTCATGTTCAGCAGAAAGAACATGTACTTGTGAACTGGGCTACGACCCTCGTAAAAAACCTACAGCAGGAAATACTCCGGACTTTTAAAATCTAACAAAGGTGGCAAACCACCCCCACCCGACAGCAGCAGTGAGGGGCGTGTGGCCTCCCGCCTCTGCACGAGGCACCTGCTCACCAGCTTCGGCTTCAGCTGGTCCTCGCTGTCACTGTGCCCCAGGCGGCCGTAGCGGCCTTTGCCCCACGTGTAGAGGTCCCCGGCTGCCGTGACACAGGCACTGTGGGCTCCGCCAGCAGCAACATCGACCACTTCAATTCCTCTCAGAGACTCAATGACACGGGGGCGGTCACACGGACTGCAAAAAGTCACCAGATATGATGGAAATACATTTTTATTCTTAAACAGTTTCCAGCTTATTAACTATCTCTCAGTCTACACCTTCCTCATCAGTTAATTGTTAAATCAATCAAGAAGAATCATTAAGACCTGAACTCAAATGTAACCACTTCCTACCTCCCTCTTGCACAAGGCCAGAGGGCAGGGCTTCCCCAGCTCTAACTCGGAGGCTGGACGGCGACCAGACATACTGGGCCAAGTTGAAAGCACAGCCCATTTTTCAAAGGCCTATGAGCTAAGAACAGGTTTCACATTTTAAAGGCTTGTTTAAAAAAAAAAAAACTCAAAGAATCATATGCAACTCCTAAAATAGTTACCATCTGGCCCTGTACAAAACAGTTTGCACCTCGCCCCCATTTATGAATTAACAATTCATTTAAGGAGTTTTAACACATGAATGTCACTAGTCTATAACAGTGACTACTGATAACAAACTTTTCATTTTCTTATTAAGTTTTGAAAGAAGCTCTTTACATATTTTGGCTATCGGACCTGGATTATATGATTGTGAATATCGTTTCCCAGCTTGCAGTTTCAATCTCTTCAGTTTCCTTCAAAGAAAAGTTCATAATGTTTTTTTTTTTTTTTTTGCCAATCATTGAGAGCTTGTAAGGTTGCTGAG
Organism: Saguinus oedipus; assembly: GCA_031835075.1. NCBI lineage: Eukaryota > Metazoa > Chordata > Mammalia > Primates > Cebidae > Saguinus > Saguinus oedipus. The sequence continues at coordinate 21,206,236 of CM063174.1, forward strand.
GTTGGTTGGCCTTGAACTCTTGGCCTCGCCTTCGCAAGCGCCACGACATCCGGCCGGAGCCACTTTGGGCCCCGAAAAGTTCATAATTTTTATAAAGTCCAAGTTATATTTTTCTTTCATGAATCACGCTTTTGGAGTTCAATTGAAAAATCTTTTCTGATTTAAGGTCACAAAAATTTTCTCATGTTTTCTTCTAGAAGTTTTTCGTTTTAGGTTTTATATTCATGATTGTAATTCATTTTGAATGAATGTCTGGTTATGGTGTAAAGTATGAATTTAAGTAATTTCTTGCCAGAGGCTATCTAATTACTCAAAACCACTTATTGAAAAGAGTATCTTTTCTCCAGTGAACTGGCTGTGCACTCTTGTAAACTGTGCACTAGAAATTGTGAGAAGTCCAGTTTCACGTTTCCACACTCGTCTTGTCAGCATTTGCCAGCCCGTTTCTGGATCCCCTGTTCTGCTCCATTGATGTACCTGTCTCTCTCTGTACGCCTACACTATACCAAGCTGATGACTGCAGCTCTACAATGAGACTTGAGTCAGGCAGTGCAAGTCTTCCAACCTTGTCCTCGTTTCCAAAGCTGATTTGACTATTCGAGGTCATCTGCATCTCCATACACATTTTATACTCGGCTTCTGAATTTCTATGCAAACCTTGACTGAGAAGGTGTTCAATCTATAGACATGAGGGTAACCAACAAATGACCAACACTGAGTCTTCTGCTTCGTGACCCTCAGCAGTATTGTGGAGTCTTCCGTCTACAGGCCATTCACATTTTTGGGCAGATTTATCCCTTAGCTACCCAATTCTGAGAAGAGGGTACTGTAAGTGGTATCTGAAATGTCCACTTTCTGGTTTGGGCATGTCTATGCATGGACATACAAATAACCTTTACTTACTGATCTTCACTTTCTGGTTTGGGCATGTCTATGCATGGACATACAAATAACCTTTACTTACTGATCTCCACTGTCTGGTTTGGGCATGTCTATGCATGGACATACAAATAACCTTTACTTACTGATCTCCACTGTCTGGTTTGGGCATGTCTATGCATGGACATACAAATAACCTTTACTTACTGATCTCCACTGTCTGGTTTGGGCATGTCTATGCATGGACATACAAATAACCTTTACTTACTGATCTCCACTGTCTGGTTTGGGCATGTCTATGCATGGACATACAAATAACCTTTACTTACTGATCTCCACTGTCTGGTTTGGGCATGTCTATGCATGGACATACAAATAACCTTTACTTACTGATCTCCACTGTCTGGTTTGGGCATGTCTATGCATGGACATACAAATAACCTTTACTTACTGATCTCCACTTTCTGGTTTGGGCATGTCTATGCATGGACATACAAATAACCTTTACTTACTGATCTCCACTTTCTGGTTTGGGCATGTCTATGCATGGACATACAAATAACCTTTACTTACTGATCTTCTATCCTGCAACACTGCTACCCTCACTTGTTAGTTCCAGTAGCTTTCTGTAGATACCACCAGATTCTCTGCATAAACAATGTTTTCTGCAAAAAGACAGTTTTAATTCTCTTTTCCATCTAGATGCCTTTTATTCCTTTGCATTGCTGTGCTGTACTTACTGACCGGCTACAACGTTGCAGAGAAGTCGTGATAGCAGACATCTTTTCCTTGAGTCTGAACTCAGGGAAAGCTTTCAGTCTGCTGCCATCAAGTACAATGTAACCTCTATAGGTTAACAGAGACGCCCTCTATCAGGTAAAGGAAGAGATCTTTTACTCTTAGACTACTCAGAGTTTTTATCAGAGATGGATGTTAGAGTTTGCCAAATTATTTTCCCCCCTTTATCTATTAAGATCATCATACAGTTTTCTTTTTCACATTGACTGATTTTTCTAATGTTAAAACAAACTTGTGATTTCAGGCATAAACACCTCACGTGGCCACACTATATATTACTGAATTCAATTTACTAAAACATTAAAGACTTTTATATCTATGTTCATAAACGATATTGGTCTGTATTTTCCTAGAAACGGCTCAGTCTGCCTTTGATATAAGTAAAACTATCCTCAAAAAAAAACTCATTTGAGAATTCCCTTCTCCCATTTTCTGAAAAATTTGAGAAGAACTGGTATTATCTGTTAGCTACATGTCTGTTAGAAATCACGTCATCTGGTCCTGGAGATTTGTCTGCAAGAAACTCAATTTCTTTTTTTTGGGGGGTGGGGGACGCAGTTTCGCTCTTGTTACCCAGGCTGCAGTGCAATGAATGGTGTGATCTCGGCTTACCGAAACCTCTGGCTTCTGGGTTCAGGCAATCCTCCTGCCTCAGCCTCCCGAGTAGCTGGGATTACAGGCACGCACCACCGTGCCCAGCTAACTTTTTGTATTTTTAGTAGAGACGGTGTTTCACCATGTTGACAGGATGGTCTCGATCTCTTGATCCACCCGCCTCAGCCTCCCAAAGTGCTGCGATTACAGGCGTGAGCCACCGCGCCCGGCGGAAACTCAGTTTCTTAAACACATCGCTATTTACTCAATATTAACTAATTATTCTTGAGTGAGCTCTGAAGAGTATGTATCCTTTGAGGATCTTGTCCATCTCATCTAAAAAGTCAAATCTGTTAGCATTAAGCTGTTCAATATGCTTCATAATCTGTTAATATCTGTATACTCTGGGGTGATGAAAACTCCCCTATTCCTAGCATTTCTACAATTTGTGATCCCCTTTTTTCTTGACCAGTCTAGACAGATATTTTAACGATTATACTGATGTTCTAAAAAAAAAAACAGTTTTTGTTTCATTTTATTCTATTGCTCTTCTGTTTTCTACGTTATGGATTCTACTCTGCTCTTTCTTACTCCCTCCCTTTCTTGTGTTTACTTTGGATTGTATCTGTCTTTCTTGTTCTAAGTTTTTTTTTTTTTTGAGACCAAGTCTCACTCTGTCACCCAGGCTGGAGTGCAGTGGTGCGATCTTGGCTCACTGCAACCTCTACCTCCCAGGTCCAAGTGATTCTCCTGCCTCAGCCTCCCAAGTAGCTGGGACTACAGGTGCCCGCCACCACACCCAGCTAATTTTTTTTATTTTTAGTAGAGATGGGGTTTCACCATGTTAGCCAGGATGGTCTTGATCTCCTGATGTTGTGATCCACCCCCCTCGGCCACCCAAAGTGCCAGGATTATAGGCGTGAGCCACCACGCCCAGCCTATTGTAAGTTTTCTAAGATGGACACTAAGGTCATGGTACTGAGACCATTTTTCTTTTTTAAAATAGGCATTTCATGCTATAAATTTCCTTTTAAGTTCTGCTTTTGCTGGATCCCACACATTTTGGTACACTGTTTTCATTTTCACGCTTCAAAACTATTTACTTTCTAATTCACTCTTTGATCCATTAGTTATTTAGAAACGTTTCACTTTCCAAATACTGGGGGTTTTCCAGGGATCTGTTATTAATTTCTAATTTAATTTCCCTGTGGACAGAGAATATATTTTACATAACTTGAATCCTTCTGATGTGTAAGATTTGTTTCATGGTTCAAATCATGATCTATGTTGGCAGGTATTCCTCATGCACTTGAAAAGCGTGTAAAACTTGTCCAGTAGAGTGTTCTAAAAAATGTCAATTAGGTCAAGTTAGTTGACACAGTTGTTCAAATCTGCTATCAATTTTTTTTTCTTTTCTTTTTTTTTTTTGCCAATCAATGAGAGCTTCTAAGGTTGCTGAGGTTGGCCTTGAACTCTTGGCCTCGCCTTCACAAGCGCCACAACATCCGGCCGGAGCCACTTTGGGCCCCCAATTTTTTTAATATACTTGTTCTAGCAATTATTGAAGGAGGGGTATTCAAACTCTAGTTAAACTGTGGATGTGTCTGTTTCTCCATGCGGCGGTATTTTAATTTCATGCATCCAGATCTATTACGAAGTGTGCAGAGGTTTAGGATTATTACGTCCTCTTGATGAACCCTCCACTGCATCGTCTGGATACTCCCGTTTTTGTCCCTGTCAGTATTCTCTACCATGAATTCTACTTTGTGTGACATTAGCACAGGCATTCTAGCTTTGTTTTGATGCACATTAGCATGGTATGCCTCTTCCTGTCTTTTTGCTTTTAGCCCATTTATGTGTCTCTATTTAAAGTGGGACCCCTGAAGGCAGCATATGGTTTGATCCTGCTCTTCTATCCATTCTGACAACTTCTGACTTTAAACTGGGCTGTTTCAATCATTTACATTTGATGTGGCTATAATCATATTTGACAGCTGGGGTGCAGAGGCTCACACCTATAATGCCAGTGCTTTGGGAGGCCGAGGCAGGAGGACTGCTTGATGCCAGGAATTTGACACCAGTCTGGGCAACACAGCAAGACCCCACCTCTACAAAAAATGAAAACGAATTAGCTGGGTTTGGTAGTATGCACGTGCAGTCCTAGCTGGTCAGGAGGCTAAGGCAGGAGGATTGCTTGAGTCCAGGAATTCAAGGCTGCAGTGAGTCACGGTCATACCACTGCACTCCAGCCTGGATGACAAAAGCAAGACCGCAGCTCTAAAAAACCTATGTGTGTATTAAGGTTTAAATCTGTATCTTGCTATTTATTTACCTGTTGTTTGCTGCTGTTTTCTTCTTCTTTGCTTTCTTTTAGATGAACTGTGACATGGTAAAAGCCCCATAATACCGCATACACCTCAACCGTACCTCGGCTTTCTCTTGAAACTGCTCTCTGTAACCCAAATGTGACAGGCAAGCAGTCCAAACCCTGCCACCTTGGCCCCTCCGACTTGTCATAAGTAATTAAGGTCTGTAATTTCCACCCTACCCAGACAACGTGTAAACAAATGCTAATCTTGACTTTTGTGAACCACTTAAGTAACAATCAGAATGTTCAAAGTCCCCTGGCCCTTAGAGAGTCCGGAGCCCCTCACCCTCATCTTTGCCCAGGAGGTGATCTACAGAATCCACTAGCCCTCAGAACATCCGAAGCCCCTCACCTCCACCCCTGCCCCTCACCCTCCACCCCACCAGGTGGTTTTATGGGTACGAAAGGTCTTGACACCCTCCTTTTGGGGCACCGGTTGGAGAGACTCAAGTCCTCCCTGGCTGCCAGCAATAAAGACCCTGCAATCTGGCACACTTTTGTCTTGGTGTTGACTTTCTGTGCTCGGGCCAGTACAACAAAACTGATTATGTTTTATGACTTCACTGCAACTTCTTTCTTGGTTCATCAGATAAAACTCTTGTGTTATTTTACCGGTTGCCTTGGGGCTGTGTGGAGTACCTCTCTAAAGTACCAGTCTATTCTGAAGTCACGTACATCACAACGGTCTACTTCCATTTCCTCCCACAGTCTTTGTGCTACAATTAACTTCTGTGTGTATTTTAAACGCCTTAATTTATTTGTATTGTGTCCATGAAATATTCAGTTATCTCTTTAAAAGATCTGTAGAGTAAGGAAAAACATCACATCATTAACATTTCTTCATTTCTTTGGTAGATTCATGATTCCATCTGGTGTAACTTTCCTTCAACTTAAAGAAATTCCTTTAAGGTTCTGGTTGTGCAGGTCTGTGGTGATGAGTCCAGTTTCTGTTTACCTAAATGAGTCTATTTCAACTTCTTCCCTGAAAAGTATTTCTGCTGGGTGAAAACCGCTGACAACACTTTGTACTTGTAGAAAATCCAGTCTCGGCGCTTGCAGTGACCCTGGAAGACGTGCAGCTTCGCTTGTCCTTTTCCCTCTATGTAACATGTCCGCTCCCCCCACCCTCGCCCTCACCCAGCTGCTTTTAAAATATTTTCTCTTCGTCTCTGGTCTTAACCGACTCACCTTAGCATAGTTTTCCGCATGGTTCTTTTGCTTAGGGTTTTTCAGCATTTGGAATCAGTGGATTTATAGTTTTCAACATACTTGCAAATTTTTTGGCCATTATTTCTTCAAAATCCCCCACGTTCCCCTCCTTGAGTGGCTCTGATTATGCAGATATTAGGACATCTGGGGTCGTCCCGCAGCTCACCTCTCCGATGCTCTCTTCATTGGTACAGTCTTCTTTCCGTTTACTTCTAGTTTCTTTTATTACGTCTTCAAGTTCACTCATCTTTTTTCCCTGCAATGTCCAGTCTGCCATTAACCTCATCCAATGTGTTTTTGATCTCTGACACTGTGTTTTTCATCTTTAGAACTTTGATTTGGGCATTTCACTATCTTCCAGGCTTTACCTAATACATTCAAGTTCTCTTCCAGCCCATTAACGAGTAATTCCACCACTTGTGTCATTTCTGAGTCAGTTTCAACTGATGATTTTTCTCCTCACATCACGGTGGTAATTTTTTATCAGATGCAGGAAACTGTGAGATTCACCTTACTGGGTGCTTAACGTTTGTGTTCATAAGAATATTCTGACCTTTGGTGTCTCTGACAAGCTACTTGTAAGTGGTCTCGTCCTTTCAGGTCTTGCTTTTAAGCTCTGTTGGTGGCATGATAGCAACAATTCGTCTATGGCCAATTTTTCCCCAATACTGGGTAACATCGTCCTGAGTACTTTAATCGCTGCCCTGTAAATTGCGAGGTTTTGAGAGCAGGCTCCATCCCCTGCCCTGCGTGAGCTTTGGGGACTCTTTCTTCTCATCCCTTCGGTGGTGAGCTCCTCAGCCCCATGGCTGTGACTGCCCCATCAGGCTCCGCAGGCCTCAGCAGTCCTTTCTGCGCGGCTCTCTCCACTCTGGTACTCTGCAGGCTCTCTGTCTTAGCCCCCTGGACCTCCAGTTCTGTCTTCTCTACACTAAGGGAGTCTGCCAGGATCTGCCTGGTGTTCTCCTTCCTGTGCCACAGCCTGGAAACTTTCTACAGGAAGTCCACTGGGCAATTTTTAGAACCTGTCTTGGTTTTTTAAATTTTAATTTCTGTGGGTAAATAGATGTATATATCTGTAGGGTATATGGACTGTTTCTGATTTAGGCATACAATGTGTAATAATCACATTAGGGTGAATGGGTTACTGATCACCTCAAGCATTTATCCCTTCCTGTATTACAGACAATCCAAGTAACTCTTTCGGTTATTTTAAAATGCACAGTAAGTTATTATTGGCACAGTAAGTTATTATTGTCACAGTAAGTTATTATTGTCACAGTAAGTTATTATTGTCACAGTAAGTTATTATTGTCACAGTAAGTTATTATTGTCTGTAGTCTCCTGTTGTGCCACCATACTTGATCTTATTCATTCTAACGAGCTGTTTTTCAATACCATTACACATCATCCTGTGACTCATGGATCACTGTATTTTGTTGCCTGATAGTCAATGTCTTTGGGGGTATTACTGAATTTAATTTATTATTCTTACTTTTTAAGACAGGGTCTCACTCTGTCACCCAGGCGGGAGAGCAGTGACACGGTATCAGGTCACTGCAATCTCCACCTCCCAAGTAGCTGGGACTACAGGCGTGTGCCACCACATCTGGCTAACATTTTTGCATTTTTCATAGAGATGGCATTTCGTCATGTTGCCCAGGCTGTTCTTGAACTCCTGAGTCCAAGCAATCCACCCACCGTGGCCTCTCAGTGCTGAGATGACAGGCGTGCGCCACCACGCTGGGCCTGTTTATCTCGTGGTGTTTCAGTTATCCCTGGGATAAAAAGGCTCCTGTCACTCCAACTTGGCTCGGAGTTCTCATTAATTTTTTATAACATGTGACTTGGATTCCTCTGTTTAAAAAACAGTGTGAACTGTGTGTTCTTTCCCCCTCGCCCCTGTCATTTCCTCTGTATTTGCAGCTCTAGTATCTTGCATGTTACACAAAATGCCAAGTATGATTCAGTGGATCATTTAAGGGAGAAGGACCAAAAGGAGCTTGCTTAGTACTTGTCATCAACGGCTGAGAATTGGCGTTTTTCCTCCCAACAGAGAAGTCACACAGGTGAGCCATCCTGTTGGCACATAGAACTATTTCTGCCAAATGAGTCATTAACATTGTTTGGTTTGAGCAGATTACTGCAAATGTTGCTTTCAAAAACCAAATGTCAATACGTTGTACCAGCATTAAAACAAACACAATGTTGAAAAAATGTTTTCACATAATACCTTCTGCTGCCATGCCCCAGCTTCCCGTCTTCCGCCTCACCCCAAGAGTAAACTTCTCCTTCTGAAGACAGCGCAAGGCAGTGCTTTCCTCCTGAGTTCACGGCCACTTTCTTAATAAACACATGCTGAATGGATTCAAGCAATGTGGGGGAAGACACGGACTCTGTCCCTCCAATTCCCAGTCTGCCGCCTGCACCGTACCCAGTGGCATACAGCTAAGAAAGAAAAAGCAAGAGCAACATCAGGTTTTAACCTCAACATCCCTATATTTAGTAATTCACAAACCTAATCCATGCTTTAGACATTTTTGCCACACAAAAATGAAATTTAAAGTTAAAAATCACAGGAATGTTTATGACTTTATACATGTTCTATCAAAGTTCTAGAAATTAAATAAAAACATGACTATTAAAAATTCCAAATTCAGAAAACATATTGTGAAAATAAGGGCTTTTCCCTAGAATCTCTTCCATGTTTATCTAGAATATCAACTACAATTAATATCAAGAAGAGCAAAGGAAAACAAATTTAATTATCTACTACGTGCAAATCTCTAACAGCCACAAAAACATACCCATAGAAGAACAAATACATTTTAATATTTCAGCAGGGCAGCATACAGACCACACAGGAAAAAACAAAATGCCTTTTTTTTCATCTAAGTGGGATGTTTCAGGACACAAAACCTCTATGATTCATTAAAAAAAGAAACCACAAACACACTGCCATGTGTGTACCTATGCAACTATCTTGCACGTTCTGCACATGTACCCCAAAACCTAAAATGCAATAAAAATTAAAAATTAAAAAAAAAAAAAGAAACCACACACACACAATCAGACTGCCTCTTTCCAAACGAATGTAAACATCCCTGCTGATAAACACTTAAATGGGGTTCCATGCTGTTTCAGACATCTTTCAAACCTGCTGCTGTACTGGCATAATAGTGAAGAAGCCACAAGGACCGACACAGGAAGTGAGACCCCAACTCAGGGGGACAAATGAGCCCCATTCCCAAAGCCAGCTTCTGGTGGGAAGGGTCTGAGGCTCTCAAGTGTACAGGGTGCAGGGAAGTGTACGCGCCTCCAAGGACTTCCTGTAGAAGGCAGGGCTCCAAAGGGCTGCCCCTCAGTGAATAACAAGGAAGAACAACACAGAAAGTGGCCTTTCTCAGCCTCAGCAGAGAGGGCTGCCCCTGAGAATTCACAACTACTACAGGAGCTGGCAAATTATGGCCCATGGGCCAAATGAGGCCCATGTTTGCTTCTGTCAGTGAGGTTTTATTGGAACACAGCCACACCCAGTCATTTACAGTATGTCCCCGGCTGCTTCTGTAGCTGCAACAGAGACCATGTGGCCCACACAGCTGAAAACAAACTGTCCCCTTTACAGAAAATGCTTGCCAACCCCCATCCTAGAAAAAGGACAAAATAAAGATATTTTGAAACAAGCCAAAGAATGAATCTCACTAAAGTAAACTGAAAAAGACATGCTTAAAGTCGAAGGAAATGATTTTATAAGATCTGAGATGCAGCAAACGATGGTAAGAAATGATAGTGAGCAAAGATGTGAAGCATTTGGCCAACTCCAAAAAACTATGGTCCATATCAAACAACCGAAACCACCACAGTGCCTACGGCAGAGGGAATAGGTCAAAAACCAAACACTGGGCAGCAAGGGGCCACTGACTGGGAGGAGGAGAAATACGAATCAACTTTAGGTTTTTAAGTACATATGTTAAAAGAACCAGAGAAACAAGGAAAATAAACAGAATTCCCCCGAGAACAGAAAAAGAGGAACTCTATTTCCAACCTTTTTGTGAGGTGAGACCACTCTGATACCTGTGCTAGCAGTCTGCCTCTGACACGGTTCACAGGATCGTTTCCGAATACGCACGCTCCTGTATGCAGGCACAGCTCATTTTACCATGCCTCACTTCACTGCACCTCGCAGACGGTGTTTTACAGACCGAAGGTGCGTGGCAACCCCACACTCGTCAAGCCTATCGGCGGCACTTTTCCTCCAGCCTGTGCTGACTTGCTGGCTCCACGTCAGGTTTTGATGACTCATGCGATACATTAAACTTTCTCATTAATTTATCTGTTACAGTGATCTGCGATCAGTAATGTTTGATGTTACTGTTGTACTTGTTTTGAGGCACCACAGACCGCACACATAGAAAACGGTGAACTTAAATGATACATGTTGTGTATTTTCTGACTGCTCCACCAACCAGCTGTTCTCCCTTCTCCCCCCCTCTCTATGGACCTCCCTATTCCCTGAGACACAACTTATTGACATTACGCCACTTAATAACCCTACAGTGGCCTCCAAGAGTTCAAGTGAAAGGAAGAGTTGCTATTTCTCATACGAAGTCAAAGGGCAGAAATGATTAAGATCGGTGAAGAAGGTACGTTGAAAGCCAAGCCACGGAGAAAGGTAGGTCTCTTGCGCCCGTCAGCCAAGAAAAAGTTCTTGAAGCACAGTTAAGTGCAACTCCAGTAAACACTGTGATAAGAATGCAACACAGTCTTATTGCTAATATAGAGAATGTCTGACTGGCATAGAAAGAAGATCAAAACTAACACAACATTCCTTTACGCCAAAGCCTAATCCAGAGCAAGGCTCTAACTCTCTTGAATTCCACAAAGGCTAAGAGAGTTGAGAAAGCTGTGAAGAAAAGTCTGAAGTTAGCAGAGGTTGGTTCCTGAGGTTTAAGGAAAGAAGCCATCTCCATAACATAAAAATGCAAGGTAACGTAGCAGGTGCCGACGTAGAAGCTGCAGTAAGTTATCCAGAAGGTCTAGCCAAGATCAGTGATGAAGGTGGCTACACTAAAACAGGCCTCCAACGTAGACGGAACAGCCTTCTATCGGAAGAAGACGCCATCTAGGACTTTCATAGCTAAAGAGAAGTCAACGTTTGCTTTCAAAGCTTCAAATCTTGGCTGGGCGCAGTGGCTCAAGCCTGTAATCCTAGCACTTTGGTAGGCTGAGGCGGGTGGATCACAAGGTCAAGAGATCGAGACCATCCTGACCAACAAAGTGAAACCCTGTCTCTACTACAAATACAAAAAAGTTAGCCAGGTATGGCAGTGTGTGCCTGTAGTCCCAGCTACTTGGGAGGCTGAGGTAGAATTGCTTGAAACCGGGAAATGGAAGTTGCAGTGAACCCAGACAGCGCCACTGCACTCCAGCCTGGCAAGAGAGCAAGACTCTGTCTCAAAAAAAAAAAAAAGCTATAACTCAATCAAGACAATTGCAGGTGGGCAAAGGAAAGAAACAAAGCTTCAAATCTTTTGTTAGGGGCTAATGCAGCTGGTGACTATATTAGTTGAATTTGTTGAAGCCATTGCTCATTGGCCATTCTGAAAATCTTAGGGCCCTCAAGAATTATACTAACTCTACTCTGGCTGTACTAAGAAATATAATAAAACCTGGAAGTCAGCACATTTTACAGCATGGTTCACTGAATATTTTAAGCCCACTATTGAGGCCTACTGCTCAGAAAAAAGGATTTCTTTCAAAGTATCACTGCTCACTGACAATGTACCTGGTTACCCAAGAGCTCTGATGAACACATACAGAGACTGAAGTTGTTTTCATGCCTGCTAACACATCATCTTTTCTGCAGCCCCATGCATGGATCAAGGAGTAATTTTGACTTTCAAATATTGTTACTTAAAAAATACATTACACAAGGCTATAGCTGCCATAGATAGTGATTCCTCTAATGGATGTGGACAAACTAAACTGAAAACCTTCCGGAAAGGCATCACCATTCTGGATGCCATTAACAACACTTGTGATTCATGGGAGGAGGTAAAAATTTCAACATTAACAGGAATTTGGAAGAAATGGATGCCAACTCTCACGGATGAAGTTGAGGGGTTTAAGACGGGTGGAGGAAATGACTACAGATGTGGTGGAAACAGCAAGAGAACCAGAATTAGACGTGGAGTCTGAAGACGTGACTTAACAGACTACAGCACACACCCATTTTTATATCCACTGGGAAACCAGGACATTTGTGTGGCCTGCTCTGTGGAGACACTGCTTTGTGGTTTTGACCTTTGTGCAGATTTCCCAGCCTGCACACCTCCAGGGAATGCTACAGATCCCTCCCCAGCGTACCCTGGACTATAAAGACAACACAAGAAATTTTCAGATACATTAGAACGAAAAGAGTCAAGTAGGTCACCAGACATAAAGTCAATATAGAAACATCCAATATGTCTAGACATCAGCAGTAATAATTTTTTTTTCTTTTGAGACAGAGTCTCGCTCTGTCACCAGGCTGGAGTGTAATAGCATGATCTTGTCTCACTGCAACCTCCACCTCCCATGTTCGAGTGATTCTCCCGCCTCAGCCTCCCGAGTAGCTGGGATTTACAGGCACACATCACCACGTCCAGCTTATCTTTGTATTTTTAGTAGAGACGGGGTTTCCCCATGTTGGCCAGGCTGGTCTCAAACTCCTGACCTCAGGTGATCCGCCTGCCTCAGCCTCCCAAAGTATCGAGTCACCATGCCCAGCCAGCAGCAATAAAAAAATAATATTTACAATAGCAAACAAGACATACAACTAACAAGTGATACACAAGCAAAAACTGTAATACTTTTGTATACATCACGCATTTTCAAAATTTAAAAAAAAATGGGCAGGTGCAATGGTTCACACCTGTAATCCCAGCACTTCGGGAGGCCGAAGCGAGCAGATCACCTGAAGGTCAGGAGTTCGGGACCAGCCTGGCCAACATGGTAGAAATCCCGTCTCTACTAAAAATACAAAAGTCAGCCGGGCGTGGTGGTGGGCACCTGTAATCCCAGCTACTAGAGAGGCTGAGGCAGGAGAATCACTTGAACTTAAAGTTAAACATTGAAAGATTATACAGAAGTATCTTAGAATGCTAGCTGCTCCCTGCATACCACGGTACTGTTAATCTTGAGAAATGCTTTAGTACAGATCCCTGCATGTGCTAAGAACCGTATACCACATTTAGCCACAACTGCCTCAGGCTCAGTGACCCTGTAAACAGAAAAAGCACCATTACCTTCCCATCAGCTGTCACAGCAAAGAGGGTCTGTTCTCCTCCGATTAATTGCACGGGTCTGAGGGTTGCGAGGGCTTCACAGGGAGTGGGAACTTTGACTTTTGCACCTTCAATGCCTCCCAGCTGGCCCCTATGATTATGTCCCCATCCATAAATTGTTCCACTGCCACCCGCAGAAAGAGTCCAGTCATCTGGGCGCCTGCAACAAACATCAAGTGAGCGTTTGCCACGGGAAAGAACAACGCACCACCTCTCGCGCTCACGATCAACAGTACTTCTTGTTTCTAATGTAATCACCTGTTCATCCACTGCACGAGCTGTTCATCTTGCTCTCTTTTAAAAACGTCATGGCTCTCATGCAGAACATCCATGTTTTCGCTGTCTGCCATTAATTCACGAATTTTCTTAGCCACCTAAACAAGATTATCATGACGTTACAAATCAAACACTCATCTCAAACAAAATAAATAAATATTAAGGACAGATAGAAGGAATCCCTGCCTGAAAACAGGAGGGAAGAGCAACACTGCAATGTGTGGTCCCCGGGCAAAGCCAGCAATGACTCCATCACATCTAACATATAAAAACGTCTAGACAGCATCATTCTATCTGCAGCTTCCCGAAAATCAACTTCCGCTGAAATTCAGTGTCCGCTCACTCACTTTCACCATGTGCTACTTTCTTTGACATTCCTTTTGGCAAGCAAAAGCTTTGTGTCTCCTAATACTGATATCTTGTTATACTATAGCTAGAGAAAGAAAACGTTTTTGCATCCCAAAGGTGATTCCAAAACATCGTGCAATACCTCATCAAGAAACAGACGGGGCAACGGTGTTCTTCTGTCAAGAGCCACAGCGACGCGGGAGGCCATGCAGTACCTCCGGAACCAGGCCCACTTGTGCGTCTCGGCACAGCAAGGGAGAGTGTCCAGCTCCAGGTCACAGGCAAGGGCTACGAGAACCTGCAGGCACGGAAAAGACAAAGACAGGGACACTTAGAAATACAGTGAACAGGCGGGGTTTCTGAGGCTCCTTCCACAGCACCTCCTATTCCAGGATGACTGCCGTGGCCACAGCAAGGACACAGCTGCCATCAGTAATGTGGCGATCCCTGACAGTTCCCAGCCACGTGCCATACAACTGCTACAACGCTTGCTGCCTGTGTCAAGTGGCAAAAACACCTGTGCATCTCAAGGCACGCTAACAGTTATGGGCTTATGGTTTAAGGGTTTAGATCACATACCATTTCTTGAGTTTTTCTTTTCATATTTGACTTTAGCAATACCTACAGCTGCCCTGAGTGGCCTCAAACACACACACTGCACGTGACGTGACAGCTCTCAGTGGTTCTTTCAGTCAAATGGCTCTACTGTCACTTTAAAAAATAAGTCAAACATTACCTTAAAGAACGGGCTGTGGAGCAGCTGTTTACCACCCCTCACAATAGGATCTTCATATTCAAACTGCCTTTGCAAAGCTTCTGGAAGACCTTTCACCAAAGCAGCAAGAGCACTACCTGTAAAACTCTAAGAAATAACAGAACAGTATTCTGTCACGGAATCCAGCACACAGGGGAGGCTGACCATTTGTTTCTACAGTCAAATGTTTTATTATGTTGGTAGTATTTCTCCTTAAAAAAAAAAAAGCTTATCAAAATTCTCGAGTAGGAAAAAAGCTAAAAGAACATAAACACTAAAATAAAAAAGAGGAGTCTGAAGAGTTTGAGAATGTTTGGTACTGATTTCAGTACAACCACTTCCAGAGAAACAGTCCCTCTCCTGCTACAAATGCTGCCTGTCTCCTCATGTGGGTAGGATGAAAACAGTCTACTTTAGTCACCAAAATAAAGGGAGGTCATCAGCAGCCTCACTGTAAAGTCCAATCGACACAATCCACCATTCACAGCTGTCAACACATATTTTCACAAAGTCCAACCTGAACTCAGTATACACCGCAACACAGGAAGTCTGGGTGTGACCAAGGCCTCCCTATTCTTAGGCGAAATTCCCCGACTCTTCTTCACGATTTAGAGGGTTAGACCACTAAAGCAGCACTTTACTCCCAGAGGGTCACAACTCTAGAAATGTTACTAGAATGTTCCATACCAAAGCTCTTGCTTCCCCATCATTTTCTCCAAGCAGCCTGTTTATGTTAATTGATTGCCCAAATTCAGTTGTAAGCAGCTTCCTCAATCTCTGAAGGGCCCACATTCTGTGACTGGCGGCTGAAATGAGCAGACAGAAAGTATCAGAAGTCTGATGGTTTCTTCCAACTAGCAAGAGAGCCCTAACTGTAATGGCTCCATTTACCTAGGGCACTCAGCTGTGCACACGCCGCCAGCGAGGCTGCAAGGCGAGGGACGATGCTTCTGTTAGAGGCAAGGTTGAGTCGGAAGTCTAACAGACACGTCACCAAATCCATGGACGGACAGGAGAGGACGCAGCGGTCAGAGAGGAGTTCTTTAGGGCCTGTGAATAAGCACTGTAAACATCCCCGTGCTTCACAAGCTAGGGAGCACCCCGGAAGACAACAACGGACAAGGGTGGCTGCACCCAGCCCCACCCACTGGAAGGCGACAGCAGATATGCCCCTCACGTCACTTTGAGTTGGTGAGCCTGGCTCTTCACACTCACTTCCACTGTAAACCAAAAGCCTTAGGAACTGCACCAGCAACAACTCCTTCCACACCAGGGGAAGAGGAGTGTGAGCCTGGCAGTTGGACAGCTGGGACAAGTGTCTGTGTTCTGACCCACGCCTCCGCGGGGCCTGCGGGAGCATGCACTCCAACACGGCAGAGGGCAGGCCGTGGGGTGTGCACGTGTCCATGTTGTTCTGGAAACAACCCACAGCCAGTCGCCTAACCCTGGTCGCCATATGCCCCTCCCTTACCAGCAGCCGGCATGATGGGATAGACAGTGAAGCGCCAGCCCCAGCCGTTGACGGACCCATCGCTGATGAACTTCCACTTCAACTCATCCCCCGGGATGCGCAGCTCGCTGGACCAGTCGGACCACTCTCGGCCTGGAGGAGGAAAGCGCACCCCAGGGTTAGCTTCGACCCATCATCCAATCAACACAAGCCTCCTTAGACACAAAGCAGAACGATTTCCGTCATGTGCGAGAATAAGTTCCTCCAAGCCGAGCTCTCCCTAGCTCAAGTGCACAGCGACACACCACTCTTGGGATTCACATTTTAATACACACCTTTCTTCAGCAGACACTCGTTCAGCCCCTGTACCAGCTACCTGGGAAACTGAGGGCAGGTGGGCGGGCACTGCCCAGGCAGAAGCCACCACCCAGTGGGAAAATGATCCCACATAGCCATGATACCGTGAGAGGCCTCGGGGTCGCTAACGCATGCCAGGTCATGGGGACGTTTCCCGGGAACGCTCTGATACAACCAGGTGGCCAGGCAGCAGAAGGAAGAACCCTAGTTCTCCCCACAAAGGACCCATGTGTGTGGCTCAGCATGGCCCAGAAGTGCTGCCCTCGAGGGAGGAGCGGAGCAGCCCCCGGGAGCAGAGGCCTGGTGGCCATGGAAAGGAGCGGCAATGTATCACAGCAGCTCAGAAGGCCAAGAGAACCCACCAGGTTTCTGCTTCAGAAGGACCATCTGGCAATGGCACAGGGAGGGTCTGTAAGAGCGTTCTGCTGGACACAGAAAAACTGTCACATCCAACACCACTACTGAAAACTACACTGGCAGATATCTGTCAAAGTGCCAGAAAACCTACACCCACTGGGACTGGAGCACTTCATGCAAAGCTTCACGTCACTAAGCAATGCTGTGTGGATAAAGCTTTCCCGGGACGCAGCCACGCCCTTCCCCTGGCATCCAGTCTGCGTGTTGCTATGACAGAGGCTGCACTATCCCGCCCTGCACAGGAAGCACTGGAGATGAAGAATAACGAGGTCTTAGAAGACACACCCTGTACTGCCAACTCTAAAAGGCTCGGTGAAAGAGCATGTAACATACCCCCACAGATGTCCTAATCCACCCTCGCTGGCCTCAGGAAGCCCAGCAGCAGAGAAAAGCCAGACACGTGGCCGCCTACAGGTATATACAGAAGTCACTCCACTCATCTGTGGAGTGGCCATCCCCTCACAGCAACCAGTAAGACAAATCCCTTGAAGAAGCTCACGAGAGCCTCGGCACCCCACACGTCTTCTGCACCTTCTGCAGCGGGCTGGTGAGGCAGGCTCATCCGACAAGGATGTGCTGCACACATCACACACAATTACTGTATTCAGAAGTACAGGGGAGAGGCAAGCAAACCGACTGTGTTTCACAGCTGAACAGCATATTGTCCCTTCCTCAAGACTTCCATGAGAACAGGGCAGCAGTGTTGTCCTAAAAAACGTGAAGGACTCTGTCTACGGAGACACAGGTGGTCCGAGCGTGCGCTGCTCAACCTCTGTCCTTACCTGACCGCACAGACACGATCCTGTTGACACCGTCCATGATTGTGAGAGGGTCATGGCGCCGCTCCGTGGAGCACTGCCGGTCAAATTCCACCCTGAGTCCCTCTGCACCTGGAGACAAACGAGCACAAAACAGCACCCACTCCCGATCGGCACCCCAAGCAGAAACAGTAAAACTAAAACCATGTTTAACAGCTAATGAACAGCAGAAAGTCTGAAAGGACTGGCCTCAAAGACAAGCATCTCAGACTCACCACCCTTTTCCCCAACTCATCCCCACAGAAGATTATGCCTGTGGACTGGAAGGCCAGGAAAAATCTCCACTTGGCCAACGTGCAGACCTTCCTCCTGCAACACCACTGCCCTGATGAAGCTTTACAGCCAGCATCGCACTGCAGAGGGGCTGTGGGAATGCCCGACGTGCAGCCACGTCAGACGGAAACTGGCGGTCACCTGGAAGTGAGGAGAACCTCAACTTTTGGGGTTCATGATAACTCCAGGTAGTCAGCATCAGAAATGAACTGAATTACAGGGCACTCAACTGGTGTCCAGAGAACTGGAGAATCGCTTGGTGGAGAACCTACACAACTGGTGTGAGAGGTGTGTAACTAGAGGCACAAGCGTTTTCCTTCAGGCTGGAAGATCTTGAAGGACTAGCAGAGGATGGCACCAAGGGTCCGGGAAAGAGGTGGGGAGGAAGGAGGGACACGGGGCAGGGGTTCAGGTCCTCTCCCAGGGTTAAGAGGCTTGGACTGGTTTTAAGCTACGCTCTCTGGATGCTCTGTGGGCAGCTGATTGTGGAGGGCTACAGAGGGTGGGAGTGGAAGCAGGAACACAGTCAGGCAGCTAGGATGTGACTGCTAGGATGATAAACCGGATGAGACCCCACAGTGCTCTAGCCCAGAATGACTGCGGTTAGAAAGAAATGGTTGAATTTGAAATATATTTTAAAAGCAGAGAAAACAGGATTTGCTGGCGGACTGGATATAAAGCGAGAAACACAAGAGAAAGGGTCACGAGATTTTTGTCAAGGCCGACGCCGACTAGAAACACCTTTGTTCTTTACGTTTCTGTCATGAAGCAATAGCTTAAAGTTTAAAAATGTTTTTCTGGGCCAGATGAGGTGGTACACGCCTGTAATCCCAGCATTTGGGAGGCTGAGGCAGGCAGCTTGCTTGAGCTCAGGAGTTCAAGACAGGCCTGGCCAACATGCTGAAATCCTTTCTCGATATAAAATTTTAAAAGTTAGCTGGATACAGCCTGCAGTCCCAGTTACTCAGGAGGCTAAGTGGGGGGATCACCTGAGCCCAGAAGCTGGGCTGCAGTGAGCCAAGATTGTGGGGGGATCACCTGAGCCCTGAGGCTGGGGCTGCAGTGAGCCAAGATCGTGGGGGGATCACCTGAGCCTTGAGGCTGGGGCTGCAGTGAGCCAAGATCGTGGGGGGATCACCTGAGCCCTGAGGCTGGGGCTGCAGTGAGCCAAGATCGTGGGGGGATCACCTGAGCCCAGAGGCTGGGGCTGCAGTGAGCCAAGATCGTGGGGGGATCACCTGAGCCCTGAGGCTGGGGCTGCAGTGAGCCAAGATCGTGGGGGGATCACCTGAGCCCTGAGGCTGGGGCTGCAGTGAGCCAAGATCGTGGGGGGATCACCTGAGCCCAGAGGCTGGGGCTGCAGTGAGCCAAGATTGTGGGGGGATCACCTGAGCCCTGAGGCTGGGCTGCAGTGAGCCAAGACCGTGCCACTGTACACTCCAACCTGGGCCATAAGGTGAGAAGCCTTTTCTGGATCTCACCTCATTCTAAAAGTTCAAGAAAAATATTTCAGATAAAAATGAGCAAGATAAAAGTGTAAGACCAAACACAATAAAAAGTTATCGTCAGAGAAAGGGAATGGGCTTGGCACTGTGGCTTACGCCTGTAATTCTCAACACTTTGGAGGCTCAGCTGGGAGGATCACTTGAGCCCAGGAGTTTTGAGACAAGACTGGGCAACACGGAGAGACTCAGCTCCACAAAAAAAAAAAAAGTCAACTGTGGTGGCACAAGTCTGTAGTCCCAGCTTCTCAGGAGGCTGATGGAGAAAGATGGCTTGAGCCTGGAAGGTCGAGGCTGCAGTGAGGCAGATCACGCCACTGCACTGCACCCTGGGTGACAGAGCAAGACTCTGTCTCAAAAAAAAGAAAAAAAGAAAAATGAGAATAAGGAACAAGTAACATCCCTACAGAAAATAAAAGTAGGCCAGAAAGATAAGCTCACAAACCACACCAGCCCTGTAATCTATCATTTCAAAACAAATTAAATAAAATTAGAAAAATGATAGAAGACATGAAAGAACCACATAAATCAGATTTAGGAAAACCAAAAAATTAAATGATAAAGCTGAAGACAAAATTAAAATGAAAACAAAACTACACCCCAGTGGAGACTAAAACAGAGTGTACAGTCAAATAAAAACAGCAGATGCACCTTAAGACAAACAGGAGGAAAGGAAAGAATTTAAAAAAAAAAAAAAAAAGGGGGTAAAAAGTACTTGAAAGAGAAAGTAACATTAACTCTAAAAGGCACCAACTATCCAATGCATGGAGAGTTACCAAGTGTCCCTAGAAAGAACTAAGCAAGGCTACAGAACACTGCAGACTTCAAGAATGTCCCACCCACATCACAGAGAGGACAGACTCAAGGAGCACCCCTGGCCTGAGAAGT
The DNA here is from genome assembly GCA_031835075.1 of Saguinus oedipus. Lineage (NCBI taxonomy): Eukaryota > Metazoa > Chordata > Mammalia > Primates > Cebidae > Saguinus > Saguinus oedipus. Next base: position 21,226,492 of record CM063174.1, read on the forward strand.
CACCGAGAGTGACCCACGTGAACGTATATTCTAGTAAAATTACTGAAAAAACACACAACTTACAAAGGAAAAAGATGTTATCACACTTTCACAGAGGAAAAAGACATGATTCCACACCTTAATGCCCAGAAAAACTACCTTTCAGCTCAAAAGACAAACACTCCTGTGAAAAAGTCTCATCTCAGGGGGCTACTGAGGAATTCACCAGAGTGCACTTCAGACCCCACAAGGACCAGTGAGTAAAACTAAGACTCAGAAACGAAAAGAGGGCCGGGCGCGGTGGCTCACGCCTGTAATCCCAGCACTTTGGGAGGCCAAGGCAGGTGAATCATGAGGTCAACAGATCGAGACCATCTTGGTCAACATAGTGAAACCCCATCTATACTAAAAATACAAAAAATTAGCTGGGCGTGGTGGTGCATGCCTGTAATCCCAGCTACTCAGGAGGCTGAGGCAGGAGAACTGCCTGAACCCAGGAGGCGGAGGCTGAGGTGAGCCGAGATCGCGCCATTGCACTCCAGCCTGGGTAACAAGAGTGAAAACTCCAGCGTGAGTAACAAGAGCGAAACTGTCTCAAAAAAAAAAAGAAAATGAAAAGAAAGTAGTATGTAACAGCTACTATGCTCTTGCAGATGCAGTGTAATTATTTAATAAATTTGAGAAAGTTAGGGCGTGTTCTGAATTTCAGTAATTGTACTGAGATTGGCAGTACTGAAATTATATCCTAAGTCTGTCGTACAATGCCATGTGGGCAAAGCAAATGAAAAGTCAGGAGACATTTTATCAAACACTATCTTGGAACCAGAATTTGGTATGGAAGCAAAGAGAGGCAGATGTAACAGACGAAGAACGACCTTGACCTTTATTTGAGTAGAAGGAATCAGCACGTCAGCCAGGCGAGCTGGCAGGTGCCTGCACTCCTAGCTACTCGGGAGGCTGAGGTGGGAGGATCACTTGAGCTCGGAAATTCGAGGCTACAGTGAGCTATAACCGCACTACAGCACTCCAGCCTGGGTGGCAGATCAAGATCCTGTCTCTAAACAAACGAGTGCATAAATGAAACACAAAAAAAAAATAAATTTTTTTAAGTATCAGCATGAACGGAAGAACCCAGGGCAGATCCCAGGTGAAGAGAAACCCAGGACTGCGTGGGCCGACTGCCTGGACGCTACAGAATCAAGCCACACTGAAGGGGCTGCCACTGTCTAAAAACAGGGTCATCCCAGCTTCTACAAAGATCACCCCAACAGAGTAAAACCCGTGCATATGTTTCCATCCACGAGTTCATAACAACATTGAAAAAAAAAAACGCATCACCTTCAAGAAATGAAAGGAAATTAATTCATTCTCCGGTAAACAGAGGAAGAATCAAGCTTTCATCTCATCTGTCTCAGGGAAACGGCACCTTGGGCAACCAACTACCAGATGAGGGAAAATGTCTTTAAGAAAGTATTCCAGCTACTAGAATAGCACCGTTTGTACCCTAATGGGCCAATGGCCTCCAGTGCTAATAAGCCTCAGGGGCTGCTGATGTCAAAGGAAGGACAGGCAGGCAGGCAGGCGGTGCTCTGAGGCTGAGTCTCAGCCACTACGGAGCTGGCCACAGGGACTGAACTCATGTGCTTCTGCATCAGGCAGCAATCTGCAGAAGGACGGCCGAGGCACACCCAACAGCAGCACAAGCGTGCAGTCAGCAGAGCCAGGCCATGGGGAAGCCTGTCAGGTGAAGGGGCGGGGCCTCAGGCCGTGGGGAAGCCTGTCAGGTGAAGGGGCGGGGCCTCAACAATCTTTTTAATAATTGTTCTTGAATTGTTAAAAAGAAAAGAAAGATGCACACATGGGTAACAGAAGCATAAATGCAAGTCAGAGCATCAGAGGGACTTCACGAGGACATACTGAGGGGTTCTGGGATCTGGCACAGCTTATGTCTAGACCTGGATTATAATGACTAGGTCATCTGCCTGATTATCACGAAGCTAAACATTAACTTTGCGTGACTTTCTGTATCATGAGTTATCGTGCAAAAGAAGTTTGTTAGAAAAGGGGGAGAGTGCTTCGAAAGCAATTCTGTAACTTCTTTTTATAAAATGGAGATGGTTGTTTCTACTGAAGCAATTACAGAATCACACCGTTCTGAAGGTGGGACACGCACAGCTCCTCCCTGGGGCTGGCCCCCCCACCTGGTATCTTCACCGTGCCGCTGGTGGAGGTGTCGTCGGTGTAAGGGTGGCTACTCTCCACCACCACAGGCTGAGAGGAGAGACGGCCGCTCTGCGAGTCTGTGGCCACATCCTCCAACTCGGTGACACAGAGCTCCAACAGCATATCGGCCACCTGGAGAGGAAGCAAGGACATGAATGAGGAGGCTGACGGCTCCACACCTGGGTCACCTGCATGCTCCCTCTGCTCATCCTGCCCCAGAGCTCCACAGTGACAGGGTGGAACGGAGGGCATGGAGTTTGAGAAACTGAAGAGAAATCATGACTTGGCTTCCTTGTACATAAAACAGAGAGCAGAGAGCTTGTAGGGTGCTGTGAAGCTTAGAGATGACCTGTATTAAAAAGTCGGTTGGGTGGGGTGCAGTGGCTTCCACCTGTAATACAAGCACTTTGGGAGGCTGAGGCGGGCAGATCACTTGAGATCAGCCTGGCCAATATGGTGCAACCCTGTCACAACTAAAAATATAAATAAGTAGCCAGGCATGGTGGCCCACGCCTGCAGTCCCCACTCTCAGGAGGCTGAGGCAGGAGAATCGCTTGAACTCAGGAGGCGGAGGGTGCAGTGAGCTGAGACTGAGCCACTGTGCTCCAGCCTGGGCGACAGAGACAGACTCTGTCTCAAAAAAAAAGTAGTTGGAAGGCTCCCAACACACACAACACTTCGTATGTGCCAGCTGATACAATGAAACACCACGGTGACAGCAGCTTATTTTGCACCAAGACAAGATTACTCCCTAGTGAGGAAAGTCGGCCTCAGAAACAAAACATCAAAGGAAGGAGCAGCCTAAAAGTGAAAATGACCACAGTCCTAGAAGGGAGCCTGGTGGGAGAGACGGGATCAAGCCATCCAGGCCAGACAGAGGCAGGGAGAATCTCTGACTGGAGGGGCCACCGATCCCAACACAGCTGTGCCTCCTGACCACGACACTAGGGGCCAGACCCATGCCACATTCTCAACAATCCACAGTGTGCTGCTTTTCTTTTAAAAATTACTGGTGATTGATGTCTTTTAAGATTAAGGATAAGAGTGGTGATTATAAACTCTTTGTTATTTTTAAAAACAAATGAGAGAATACGTCATAATACCAACAATCTATTAACCCCCCCAATTTTTGAGACAGGGTCTTGCTCTGTCGCCACGCTAGAGTGCAGTGTTGCGATCTCGGCTCACCGCAACCTCCGCCTCCTGGGTTCAGGCAATTCTCCTGCCTCAGCCTCCCGAGTAGCTGGGACTATAGGCATGCGCCACCATGCCCAGCTAATTTTTGTATTTTAGTAGAAACAGGGTTTCACCATGTTGGCCAGGACGGTCTCAAACTCTTGACCTTGTGATCAGCCCGCCCTGGCCTCCCAAAGTGCTGGGATTACAGGTGTGAGCCACCAGGCCTGGCCAACCCCCAAATTTTTAATTCAGAAAAAACAAAACTCTTCTAATGCCGATTCTACACTTTATAGAAATGGATTATTCTTTTCTATTTTCCCTCATATTTAGGTATGAAACAGCTTTGCTTAGTAAATACATTATATATTAATAACAAACTATATCACTGTCATATGGGCATGGTTTTAAATCTAAATTTGTCTCTCCTTTTGAGTCCCAAATCAGGTCAGGGCAGGACACAGAAACTGCCATCTTGTCAACCTGGCAAGGGCAGTCTGAAAACAGCTATATCCTTATTCCTGCCTCTCCTGGAACCTGGCTGAGTTACTGAAAGCAGATGTTGGCATCATCAAGCACCCATGTGCAGAGTTGACCAGGGGCTCTTGGCTTCAGAAGGTTCCTCTGCAAAGCCCATCATCTGCAGAGGGGTCACAACAGAGCACACAGGGTTCCAACCCATCTCTTCCACCTACAGCAAAATGAGTGTGCTCAAGCCAGAATGACCTCTCGGCCTCAGCTTCGTCGTCCATATGTAAAGGTAACCCCTACCCTCTGTGCTGAGAACGCGGGGATGTGTATGGCAAATGCTCAGCATTATTTTAAGTCGAAGTTCTCATTCATATCCTTCCATCTCACAAATGCAATACTTATGAAAAACAGTAACAGCGCTTACGGCAATTCACCTTGATTTCATCTTGTAGAATTATGTCAAGTAAGTCGTCTCAAAAAACTAGAAAAAAGGAAACCTATAGCTTTTTAGTTCTTCATGAACAGCAGATAAAGAAATAACAGGCCCCTAAAATATCCACCAAACCTTTGCTGTGCTTTCAAGACTGCTCAACTCTACCTAAGTATGTTTTCATTTTGGTGATAAGTAAGTTACCAAAATTTCTGACTACCAGAGCTTCGACGTTTCAGAATTGCAGATAAAAGACTATGAACCTGCATTTAATGATTTTTTAAAACAATCTAATTCTACTTCAAAACTTTAGAAGTTCCTTTAAAGAGAATATTCTTCTTTCTAACTAGAGCCAAAAATCATAATAGGCACAGAAACTGCCTAAACTAAGTGAGAGATTAAGACTTTCCTGCACACAAAGTCACCACTCAGAGAAACGGATAAAGTATCTGCAGCCAGGTAAGACGCCTCCGGCTGCCTGGCAGGGCAGAGCACAGCTGCTCATAACAAGAGCTCTTAAGGAAGGAGAGCCCATGGCCTTTGGGACTGAGGAGTCCTATTTCTAAGACATACTAGTAACACTTTATACTGCTTTATATTGGCTTTATGCTGCAGACCTGGAGACCACTTCAACGGCTCCTAGCCACATGTGCCTGACGTTGAGCTTTTTATCCTTTAGCTCCTCAGGTGCACTGGCCACATTTCAGCGCTCAGTGGCCACATGTGGCTGGTGGCAATGATCCCGGACGGCTCAGATACAGAACATTTCCACAATGACAAAGTCCTACTGACCCAGTGCTACCAAATATTAAAAGATATTTTAAAGCTGTAGTAGTTAAAATACCATAGTATGAGAGACTGAAAAGTGTTGTAACTAGACCCAAATGCATATGGGAATTCAGAATATGATAAAACTGGTTTTTAAATCACCAGGGAAAGATGAATTATTCAATAAATGATGTTAGGGTAACTGGTTTACGGCCTAGGAAAAAAATAAGGCTGGATCCCTACTTTATTCTTATAACAAGATAAATCCCAGGTGGCTAAAAAATTTAATAATACATGAGATCAAGGCCAGGTGCGGTGGCTCATGCCTCTAATCCCAAGCACTTTGGAAGGTTGAGGTGGGTGGATTACTTGAGGTCAGCAATTCGAGACCAGCCTGGCCAGCATGGTGAAACCCCATCTCAACTAAAACTACAAAAAACAGCCAAGCGTTGTGACACACGCCTGTAACCCCAGCTACTCAGGAGGCTGAGGCACAAGAATCGCTTGATCCCAGGAGGCAGAGGTGGTCCCGGGAAGCCAAGATTGCGCCACCACACTCCAGCCTGTGTGAAGGAGACTCTGTCTCCAAAAACTTAGAAGAAAATTTAGAAAAACTTATTCAAAACAATGTCATATAAACAAGCATTTTTTAAAGCATAATATAAAACTTAGAAGGCATGAATGAAAAAAAACCCAACAGATTTGACCTTATAATTAAAAATTTGTACATGACAAAAAAATATCAAACTAATATCAAAAGATAAATGGGTGGAAACTGAAAAACATATGATACAAAAGGGACTTATTTCAAGAACTCTGACAAATAATTTTTTAAAAAGATGCACAATCAGTTCTAAAACAGGTCAAGGATGTCACTGGGGTCGATACGAAAACGTTTTGTTTTAAAGGAGTGCTCCTAACCTGCTGTCAACTAGGATGAAACCCAGCACAAGACCACCAGCGACCCACAGCGGCTCTCCCTTGGAGAGGAGGCTAGCCCAGTGTGGAGGACATGGAGTCAGACGGCCCCGCCCTTGGAGAGGAGGCTGGCCCAGCGTGGAGGACATGGAGTCAGAGGGCCCCGCCCTTGGAGAGGAGGCTGGCCCAGCGTGGAGGACATGGAGTCAGAGGGCCCCGCCCTTGGAGAGGAGGCTGGCCCAGTGGAGGACATGGAGTCAGACGGCCCCGCCCTTGGAGAGGAGGCTGGCCCAGCGTGGAGGACATGGAGTCAGACGGCCCCGCCCTTGGAGAGGAGGCTGGCCCAGCGTGGAGGACATGGAGTCAGACGGCCCCGCCCTTGGAGAGGAGGCTGGCCCAGCGTGGAGGACATGGAGTCAGACGGCCCCGCCCTTGGAGAGGAGGCTGGCCCAGCGTGGAGGACATGGAGTCAGATGGCCCCGCCCTTGGAGAGGAGGCTGGCCCAGCGTGGAGGACATGGAGTCAGACGGCCCCGCCCTCCCTGAGACTCACCTGCGGGTAGGCGGTCCCCATGCCGGAAAGCACAGCGGAGAGCACTTCCCTGCCCCTGTCCCCGGCCCGGCTGCACACCGACAGCTTGAGCAGGTCCACCACCACGCGGGTGTCATCAGCAATCAGCAGACTCGTGAACTCGTCCAAGGCCTGAGGCTCTGGACCAGCTGCTTTATTTTGGGTTTCAACATCCTAAGTCAAATAACATCCAACAATTAACATGAGAAATGATACATTCGGAGATAATCAACAGTCACCAGTTTACCCATAAACTCAGAGGACACATGAACACCAACAAGTGAGGGACTTGAAAGTGTTTAAGACCTTAAGAAAACAGGTTAAGAAATGACAGCCCCTAAAATCTCCACCAAGCAATGCAGTACGTTTTCAAGACCAATTAACTGTTGTACTGCCAACAGCATTTATCAAAAAGGGATGACTTAATCTATAAAGAAATGACAGTGTATTACTATGACCAAGTTTGGATCACAGGCAGATACTACAGGAGGAATTTTGGAATGGAGTTGCATCCTGTAAAATCTACCCTTACCTGTAAGGTATGCTTGGGAATCATTTATAAACTAAATTTGTACTCTATAATTTTACATATTGTGTCTAGATCCTCTCCCTAATTCTTTCCTAGGATCTTATTTTAAGAGACTCACTGGCACTTAACACACTGTCCATAATCTCTTACTCCTTGGGCTCACTGAAAACATCATACACAGAAGTCTTCTCGTGACCACTGGCGCTTCCCATTCCTGTCATGTCAGCCTAAACACATCACATCTTTATCCTTCACCTCCCCTCGTTTGCTATAAGCCAGCTCCCAGCATCACTGCACCCCCAGCTCCCACCCCAGGAGCGTGCCTTACCCAAGATGGCTACCCCCACCCGGCCTGTCAGCACACAAGAGCTTCCTGGAGGGCAGCATCGGGGCTGAGCTTGTGGAAAGGGGAAAGGCCATTTGTCAGAGCCAGGGACTCCCACTGCTTCTGACCCAGAATGGGAACAGCTGCGACCCTGTGCAGAGCAGCTGGTAGGCCAAGTCCTTCTCATCCCCCAGGCAGAGTCTGGCTCCCCAGAGGGAGAATGAGAGCTAAGGGAAGTGCCCCTTTTTCTCTCCTGATTTCCAGACCTCAGCAAATCCAGTGCAACTCTTTCCACAAACATAAATAAGGTGGGGGAAGAAGAGCCAGCCCCACACGTTCCCCTTAAGGGAAAATGACCCAACCAGTGGGCCCCAGAAACACACATCACTCTGATTTAGGAACAAGGTTCTTCTCCCTTTAGGGAAACAAACCTTGCTCCTGCCTCTGCATGGAGACCCAAGGAGCAAGTGAAATTTGTTATAAATGATGACATTCCAGAGCATAACTCACTGAAGGACAGCAGAAGCATTCGGTGCAATGTAAAACAAAAGTATCTTTAGTCTTGAGATTGAAATGTACCTAATATTTTTTTGATGAGGGTGCCTTAAAATACACACACACACACACACACACACACACACACACACACACACAGAAAATATGTCTACAAGAATTGCTAAAGAAGAAAATCACTAGCAGCATATCCTTAAATATGAATCATAATTAATATGAACATTAAAATTGCTTTGCCTTAAATCCATGAGTGAAACCAAAACTGAAATAATAGAAATTCAGGGTTACAATCTGCATAATGCCTATGTCTCCTAAATAAATGGGAGGAAATAAACCATATCATCCTTCCATCTAAAACAAAAATGTTGCCTTCCTCAGATGAAGTTCTCCATTAAACCCTCATCCCAGGAGACTGCCAAAAATGAGAAGTTCATTCCAGACACCTAATTTATAAATAGAGACTTTCTTATTACCATGGATGGTTATAAATAATTTCTGTTGGACATATTTTCTGCCAGTAGTAACAGCATAATAAATCAAGGGTTCCAAATGTAACTAAAAATAAAGCATTTGTTCCCAAGATGGGAAGGCTGGCATGGGAGCACACATGAGCAGGGCCCGGCCTGGTGTGGTGAGCACCTCAGCATGCTGGGAAGAGCATCCACACATGGGGGGCTGGAGAGACAGAGCCAGGTCAAGTGAGGAAGGTGCCAGCCTCTGGGGTCAACACGGAGGTGCGGGGAGGGCCAGAGGTCACACGGGGTGACCATGGAGGTCCATGAAGCAGACTGGTTCTGAGGGTCGGAGGCTGCACAGAGGAAGATGGGTGCCCACCATGGAGGGCAGGACAGCCAAGATCGGAGGCTACTCAGAGGAAGACAGATGCCCACCACGGAGGGCAGGACAGCCAAGATCGGAGGCTACTCAGAGGAAGACAGATGCCCACCATGGAGGGCAGGACAGCCAAGATCGGAGGCTGCTCAGAGGAAGACGGATGCCCACCACGGAGGGCAGGACAGCCAAGATCGGAGGCTACTCAGAGGAAGACGGATGCCCACCATGGAGGGCAGGACAGCCAAGATCGGAGGCTGCTCAGAGGAAGACGGGTGCCCACCACGGAGGGCAGGACAGCCAAGATCGGAGGCTGCTCAGAGGAAGACGGGGGCCCACCACGGAGGGCAGGACAGCCAAGATCGGAGGCTGCTCATCTAAGGGGAATGAACTGCAAGTGAACAGCCTGTTGATGACAGAGAAGAAAGTTACGAATACAGAAAGGATGAAAACTGGAACAAATCCCAGTTGGATTAGAATCAATCATATTGGTGTGAACTGGTGGTTTTCCTTATATGTAAATATGTAACAACATAAATACTGATGTAGGCCAAACACAGTGGCTCACACCTGTAATCCCAGCACTTTAAAGGGCTGAGGCAGGCAGATCACTTGAGCTCAGGAAGTCAAGACAAGCCTGGGCAACATGACAAAACCCTATCTCTAAAAAAGAAAAAAAATACGAAAATTAGCCAGGTGTGGTGGTACACGCCTGTAGTTGCAGCTACTTGAAAGGCTGAGGGGGGAGGATGGCTTCAGACCAGGAGGTTGAGGCTGCAGTAAGCCAAGATTGTGCCACTGCACTATAGCCTGGGCAACAAAGCAAGACCCTGTCTCAAAACAACAACAACAAAATTGACGTATGTACCTCTTATGTTACACACACACAGTCATTCTCTAGCTCTGTCACCCAAACAGCAACAAGCATACGAAGGGCCCAGATCTCAACCTTTCAATGCCCAGCTCCACCAGAAAGAGCCAGGACTTCATGGGCAAGAGCGGCTTCCTGTGTTGGGGCATAAGACACCTTGCTGAGCCTGGAATTCTGTGTTGTGCCGAAAAGCCAGGAAGCACTCAACGAATGACGAGACTACGCCAGAAGGACAGGCAAAATTCTACCAACCGTTTAAAGAAGAGTCAACCCCAATCCTTCACCAAGTCTTCTAAAAATCGGAAGAGAAAGAAACACCCTCCAACTCAATCTGCGAAGCCAGTATTGCCATGATACCCAAACCAAAGGACACCACAGAGCCATATCCCTTATGAATACAGATGTAAAAATCTTCAACAAAACAGCAGCAAAGCAAATCTAGCCATATATAAAAGTATCATACACCAAAAAATACGGAAAGAGAGAGTAGGAACAAGCCCTGTAGTTCTGGACTGGAATTAAAAGTATTGATTTGGGCTCTTCACGGTTTTTGTGGTATAGACAAAAGCAGAAGGATAAATGCTTGTGTGCACAGGTCTGTTTGCTGAGAGGCCTAACCAGACACACCTGGTGACAGTCAGCTTAGCGGGCACCCAATCTTGGTTTCCAAACCCTACAAGCCACCAGCAGGAACCACAGCTCCTTGGAGAAATGGCTGACTCCAGGCAGGGGCAGGGTAGGTGAAAGATGAGTCCAGAGCACACTGTTGTGCCAGAAAGAAAAGAAGAGCCCTAAGATACGGGGGCATATCAGACAAAGGAGCCCGTCCACCGGAGTCCCAGTGATCAAGACTGGGACGACTTGGTGTCACTGGGTGTCAAATAATGATAGTAACAAATGACACTATTTGACTAAGACAGGAACTTCTGCATCTATGCAATGTAAACACACAGGTAGGCAGATAGGTGGGTGGGTGGAAGACAGACGGATGAAAAGGGAAAGTTGTCCCTTGCAAAAGAATGGCAACAATTACATTCCAGAAGTGACAATAAATGTGAAAAATGAAAATGTGACAACCACCACAGCAACAATGGATTCAGCTAGAATCTGCACGATGCTAAAAATGGGTAGGTAGAAGTATGACGAGGAGCAAGACACTCGCATAATCGCAAAGGTATCTCTCCATGAGTACTCAGCACACTTACTGACTTCCAGAGGAGAAACTTGGCAGACCCTGAACCAAGTGATAAGCTACATCACCAGTGACGCAGCAAATCAGCAACGCCTGAGTCCCAGTGGAGGCACTGGAGAGAACTCAGACCATTCCTGTGGTGTCTGCCAAAATGGAAGAACTGAAGGACGGTTCCACACTGAGGACGAAATCCCAGACGGGGTGCTAGACCTGTAAGGGTCCTACTGGGAGGATGAGCAAGAGCCGAGTACGTCGGCGGATTTGAAAGTAATCCTGGATCGCGCTGCAGTCCTGGTGCTCCAGGAGTTATATGCGGAAGCAGTAAGCAGTGACAGGGACAGTGTCCCGCAGACTCCCACTCATGCTTCGGAGACGCTAGCCAGGGGAGAGCCCAGGTGAACGGCAGAGGAATCGACTGTGTTCTACTTGTCGGTGCTAGGTGCTACTTCTGCATCTGTGTACATTTAAGACAATTTCACAAAACGAAGTTAAAGAAAAACAGCTCTTCACCTCTTTGGTTTTGGTCATGGTTTCTGCAATGATGCTGGCGGCTCCTGGGTCATCCGTCACTGGGATAAACGGCCGGGCGGAGGCTGAGGGGGCGGATGGAGTCACTGCAGAGGGGGTCACCGCGTCCTCAGAGGAAACAATCTAGGTGAAGAATGCACAGTAGGGGAAGTTTAAGTGGAAAAATATGTTTCCTACGCAAGTCCCCAAATGCCTTATCTAAAACTACCTGGGCTGTTTGGAATGTTCCAGATTTTACAGAGGTAACATGGCACCTACCCGATTCGGGCCTAGGACAGCTGTGCAAAGTCGAGTACATCCACATTTTCAAGAAAAACGATTAATATTCACAGCAGGTCACACGAACCAGACTAAAATGAGCTCACATATCTTCAAGTTGGTTCTTTCACCAAAATAACTTACTAAAATTTTTGACTATCAGAACTTTAAGGTTTCAGAATTGCAGACAAAGACTGTGAACTTGCATTTAACGATTTTTTTTTTTTTTTTTTGAGACGGAGTTTCGTTCTTGTTACCCAGGCTGGAGTGCAATGGTGCGATCTCGGCTCACCGCGATTTTTTTTTTTAAAGAAATCTAATTCCACCTCAGCACTTTAAAAGTTCTTTTACAGAGCTTGTAAGTATAGCCAAAAATCAAAGCAGGAGGCACAGAAACAGCCTGAACTAAATGACGGAACGAGACGTTCCCAGACACAAAGCAGCCACCCTTTCCTTTCTGATCTACCGTTGCTGGAGTTTGCTTTTACCTCTCTCTTTTCTTGCCACGGATTTGGACTCAGTCTGTCTTCGATATCAAGGACGAGCATGCATTCTTCTCCATTCACAGGACTGGCCATGGCAGATGCGTCGGAAGGGGCTGCCGAGGAGAATGAGGGGCACTCCACCGGGGCGATCATGCCAGCCGGCATCAGGGCCCCGACCACAGCGTCTCTGTCGGGACACAACGCCAGGCCTGTGGTGAGCTGCCTGCTCCACTGCACCACAGGAAGTGGCGAGGCAGGATTAGTGGACACTGAGGCATTTTCTCATTTTTACTGAATACATGTAAAAGTTTGGGAAAAATACCAAACACTATTATCATGTGTCCTTTGGCTAATAGCTAAAATGTTTACTCCGGATCTTATTTATTTGAAAAACCAGAGTAATGGCAGGTGAAAAACTGCCAGACATTAAAACCAGACCAGAATGAGACTCTGGCTCTCCCCGAGAAATCCCCTTGGGCTGCTCTGAGAGCCTGAGGGCTGGATAACTGACCATCAGGCAATTCTGTGTTTACTGAAAGCCACATACTGAGCAGCAAGGACTCAACGGCCTCTAATGAATGACTGTTTTTGTTCCGAAACTACTTAAGTACACCTGTCAAGTCCACGTGTGCGATATATTAGTAGATGAGCACAGCAGAAAATACTGCAAAGGCCACATTAGCAAAACAGCCTTCTCAAGTCAGCAAAGGGGACACTCGGTCATCTCAGACATCGCTATAAATTAGTATCGCCTAATTCTTCTTTTTTCCCCCCAAATATTAATGTTCAGAGTCTCCTGGTCAAAAAGAATAATGAAACTGACCAAGTTATTTTTCTAATTCATAGTTAAATGCTTATTAAAACACGCACAACGATATCATCAATCACCATCAAAGAACACGTGACTTACAACACACGGCATTTAAAGACAATAATATGACATTTTTGGAGACATTTGATCAATGAAAAAAAAACATCACAAAAACCTGAAGCTCACATAATTGCTGAATTTCAAAAATTAGCACACAAGCCTACCTGGCATACATGATTTGCAAAGCTGTTAGAATATGCGATAAGGCCTGCTGTTTGGCCAGGTTTCCATCCAATGACAGGAGAATCTTGGCAAGAGAAGGGCGATTTGGCTTAGAATTACTTGCACCATTTATTTTATTACTGGCAGCAGAAGAATCGGCATCTGAAGGCACGCCTGTAAGAGGAAAATAAAATCGGCATTTTGTTTTTAAGATCACTGTTTGCTCTATTTCTATAAAGTGTGACCTTATAGGTTTGTTCCAAAACACACTGCAATCTGCATCGTTTTGCTATTTCGCAGAGCACATCTTAGGCTCATTAACAGGCTTTCAAAATAAGAAAACCACTTAGCCATACTTCCATAAAGAAGCTATTCTCAGCAAGGTTTCACTGTAACTGTAAAAAGAGGTAGATGCTTTTATAAAATGCACTTGCAACAGTTTATGTTATATACATGCAAGCTATGAAAATGCTACAATACCTGTATTATCTCACCCCGGTAAGGCAAGACAAGAAAGGGTACGAAACAACAAATAGAGAAGGTGTTCACCAGTGAAGTCGGACCAGGCTCCCTGCCCTGGGAACTCCCAGGTCTCAGCAGTGGGAGGGAGCCAGGTATGTCAACTCATCCAAACTGATACATAGACTTAATGCAATTCCTACCAGAATTTCCAGCAAGCGTTTTCGTAGACAGACAAGACTATTCTAAAATGTACATGGATAGTATCACGTTGGCCATGAAGGAAAGAATTTTTTTAAAAAAAAGAAAAATAAAGAAAATGTATATGGAAAGGCAAAGGAACAAGAATAGACATAGAAAAATAAGAATGAGGGAGGAAAGAGTACACCCAATTTCAAAAGGGGTTGTGATACCGTAACCAAACTGGGTGGTACCGAGAACCCAGACACGGGCCCACACATGCCTCGGTGACTGTCCACAAAAGTGCAAGAGCAACGCGGTGGCGGCAGGACAGCCTTTCAACTCGCGGTGGCAAAGCAACGGGGCGCCCACGGGCAGAAACCGAAACTTCAGCCTGAGTCTACGCCTTACGCAAAATTAGATCCAAATGGATCATGACTTAAGTAGAAAATACAAAGCTACTGAGTAATCTGAACCAGAAAAAAGACGACAGGAGTCAAGCCTTATCCTCTTCTGCCCCAGAAGCCAGCACACAGCGAAATCACTCGCCCCAGTTCATACAGCCAGTAACTGACATGGCCAGAAGGCCACGTTCCAGTTATTCATAAAAGCAGATGCTGCTGGAGCCTAAATGTCCCCTCCTGAGAGATAAGGGGGGAAAAAACAAGGTATTTGTATGAGGAGATGAGGTTCCCTTTAAAAACAAACAAACAAAAAAGCAACTGTACTTATTTCTACATGCTAGCAAGGACCAACCTGAATATTCCCATACAGTAGAAGAAACGGTATTTTTAAGAGACCAGTTAATAATCTGAAATTCTTAGAGCTAATCTAACAAATGATATGTAAGACCTATGCAACACTGGGACTAGAAAACACTGCTGAAATTAAACAACTAACAAATAAAGACACACACTATGTTCACAGGTTAAACACTGTGAATCCACCCTTTCCACGTTGACACAGAATTAACGGAATCCTCATCAAAAACCCAACCAGGCGGTTTTATAAAAACTGACAAGCTCATTTTAAAAGTTATATGAAAATGCAAACAGCCTACAACAGCCAAAATATATTTGAAAAAGAACAAAGTGGAAGAACTGTTACAACCTGAGTTCAGTGCTCTCATAAAGCTGTAGTAATCAAGGCAAAATCCACAAGTAAGTCAGTGAAACAGGACTGAGAGCCCACAAATAGATCCACACATCCACAGACTACGGATTTCTGACAAAGATGAAAGGCAATTCGGTAGGAAAAGCAAAGTTTCTCAACAAATACAACTGAAACAACTGGAAAATCATGCCAAAGAAAGCCTTTCAATCTGAACCTCCCACCAAATATAAAGTTTTATCAACTGATCATAAATACAGACGTCTAAAACTGTAAAATTTCCATAACAGAACACAGAGGATCTTTATAATCTGGAGGCAAAGGTTTTGTAGACACAACATCAAAAGTATGCTCTACAAAAGAATAAAATGAATAAACTAGGCTTCATCAAAATTGAAAACTTCTAAACTTTAAGGTTCACAGTCTCTGTGAAGAGACTAAAATGACAAGCCACACTGACAGAAAATATTAGCAGGTTATATCTTTAGCAAAGGACTTGTATCCAGAATATATAAGGAACTCTCAAACCCAACCTTATTTTAAATATGGGCAAAAGACTTGAATGGACATTCACCAAAAGAGGTGTCTGATTCACAAACAAGCAAGATGCTTAACATCATTAGTTATTCAGGAAACACAAATTAAAACCACAATGAGACACCACTACACATCTATCAGTACAACTTAACCTGAAGACTGGGCATATCAAGTATTAACAAAATGTGGAGGACCCGGCCCTCTGGAACATCCACTTTGCAAAAGAGCACACAGCGTCTTCAGAAGATAGACATACACCTACCGTAGGGTCCAACCACTCCTCTCCCAGTTTACTCAAGAGAATTTCCAGTAGATGTCCATACACAAGCTTGTATGGAAAGTCCATTAGCAATTTCTCTTGTAGTCAAAAACTGGAAACAGCCCAAACATTCATAAACAGACAAATGGATCGACAAGCTGCATCTGTTTATCCTAAGGTACTATTCAACAACTGAAAAAGAAGAAACTACTGATACATGCAACATAAGTGAATCCCAAAATTATTATGCTGAGTGGAGAAAGATTTTAAAAAAGAGTATACGCTGTATGATTCCATTTAGAGTAAGCTGTAAAACATGCAAACTGGCCTGCCACAGTGGCTCATGCCTATAATCCCAGCACTTTGGGAGGGCAAGTGGGAGGATCACTGGAGCTCAAGAGTTCAAGACCAACTTGAACCACATGGCAAAACCCTTTCTCCACCAAACAAATAAACAAAAATTAGCTGGGCATAATGACATGTGCCTGTTGTCCCAGTTATTCGGGAGGCTGAGGTGGGAGGATCACTTGAGCCCAGCAGGTGGAAGCTTCAGTGAGCCAAGATCAGTGAGCCAAGATCATGCCACTGTACTCCAGCCTAGGCAACAGAGTGAGACCCCATCTCCTCCCAGTGCCCCCCGACCAAAAACAAAAAAAAAACACCAGACAACAACAACAAAAAGAAAACATGTGAACTGATCTATAGGGACAGAAATTAAGTTGGTGCTTATGGCAGGGAGGAGGAGGAGAGTTAAAAGCAAAAGGGAGGGTTATAAAGGGCCAGAAACTCTGGAGTATGTATGAGTTCAGTATCTTTGATTGTGGTGAAGCTT
Source organism: Saguinus oedipus (assembly GCA_031835075.1). Lineage (NCBI taxonomy): Eukaryota > Metazoa > Chordata > Mammalia > Primates > Cebidae > Saguinus > Saguinus oedipus. Next base: position 21,242,969 of record CM063174.1, read on the forward strand.
TCATGGATGATATATATTTCAATTTTCAGAGGTGATCAAAATGTATATTTTAAATAGGTGCAGTTTATTATAGGTAAATTATAACCGAGTAAGGCTGTTAAAGAATACAAAGGAGCCCAGTACAGTGCCTGCATCTCTCAGGTAGTTATACACATATGTTTATACACACATACAGCACAGCCAGTTTCCCTGATCATAAATACAGGAATCAGAAGCATACTTTCTTCTGAAATTTCCATCCCAGCATGGATAAATCGCATGAGAGCACACCATAATTATTCTGTGTCTTTAGATTCATAATGCAATTAACACAGCACTACAACCTCTAATGTGTTGGCACAAATCAACCTACAAGGTTGCTGTGACCTACAGAAAAATCTCAGACAAGATACAAATCTGTGTTACCTAAATAGGAAGCACCTAAAGGGTCTCTTGCAGTCTGGAAGAGGACGGGCTCGTGGACAGAGGGCGTGGCCACATCCACGGTTGTCCATGCCACACTGTGGGACGACCCGCAAGCCACGCGTGTGATCTTCTGGCCTTCTAAGCCTTGCACGAGGGTGGGTTTCCTGTTAACTGTGGTTGTGCCATTGCCCTGCTGGCCGTGGTCATTGTCACCCCAAGCGTACACCTGTTTAAGAGGAAAAAAAGCTTCTTTAAATTTACTTCAAAATGCTTCATGTGTATGCCACAGTAGATAAAGAATTGAGTTCTTAAAGGTAAAAGCACACCATTTTTAATCTTACAAAATGACACCAGTGTACTACGATTCGCAAGAAAAACTAACCAGAAAAATGCTTGCCAGTAACTACGAAAGGAGTATTTTCTTAATATGCAAGACACACAGAAGGTCCTCTCTTCAAATAGGGACAATAATTGTTCCCCTTTTATTTTGCAAAGAAAAATGACCAAAAACAACATGCTCATTTTTCAAATAAGTTACTTCTTGGCCTTATAGAATTGTAAAGTATAATTCATTTCGACTAAAAAACAGTAATGGTAATTTTGTTTTCATAAATAAAATTTAAAATGGACTATCCACAAGCCAGTCATGGCATATGCTTCTCAAAGCAGAAGAGAGAGAACATTTGTCAAGCATCTGTCAAGCTTTGTCTCTAAAATGAGGCACGTAACCCCCCTCGCCAGTCAGCAGTTCTCTAAAGGAAAGTCTTTTAATACCTTGTAGCAGGAGCATCTTCAAGGATAACAACCTTTCCACACTTTCACGTGGACTTCAGAGTGGGAATGCCTCTTTTCTAAGGACCCCACCCCACAACCCCTGCTGCTGAGTGGGTAGAGTGGGCAAAATGGACAGGTCCCGCCCTCATGGTTCTTCAAGCAGTAAGACTCAGCTGATTTCATCCACAGCTGCGATTTCCACAGGACGAGTGCTGTGTCCTGATGCTTAAGTCAGGATGGCACGCCACCCCCGGGCCACCTGCAGCCTTACCTGCCCTGAGTCCGTGACTGCCAGGCAGTGCAGGGCCCCGACAGCCACGTGCACAATCTTCTTCCCTCTCAGCCCTTCCACCACCTGTGGCTTCCGCACATGCACGTCAGAGCCGTGGCCCAACCTGAAGTAATCCCCCTTCCCCCTGGGAAAAAGATGATGGTGGAGTGTCACAATATGGTTATGGTCTGGCAATGCTGTACAATAAAACACTCACCATCTCACATCTTTTACAGCCAGCTCAATGACATCCCACACAGCACCCAAGTTCTCTGAATTTATATTCAGAATCATACACCATTAAATTCATATTAACTTATTAAGTCTGCTGTCAAAAACCTTAATATCTTAATACATGTTTTACAATATTCAAGTTACTGTTGTAGGTTTTCCTGTAAAGAGACTGAAAATAAGACACACTACTGCCAACACCTATCCAAAGTCCTATCTGGTTTCCATCTTTCTCAAGCTGCCTCTGGTCATAACACTGGCACTAGGGCCTCACACGCCATCCAAGGCCAATCCGGACACCTGCTCTTCCCGCATTAATAAAACAAGCTTTTACAAGAAACACATGTTAACTTTTTCAGGGTCAAAGGATTGAGAAGGCTATTTTGCCCTCATTTTATCCTTAGGCTTCAGCAGAAGAAACCCTTCCTAAGAATCTCATCCAAACAGGAAAGATAAGTAGCCTAAAAGTTTTCTAGTATTTTCTAAATGACTCAGTTACAATGGGAAATTTCTTCTTGTACTACTGTCACTAATCCCAACTCAATTTCCTTTAAAGGACAAAGATGCATGCATAAGAAAGAATGCGGCAGGTTCCCTGCACGCACCTGCACAAGCACGCACGCTGTGGCAGGGAGGAGGTTTACGTACCATGTCCACACCACTCCAGACTTGGTGAGGGCCAGGGAAAACTGAGCTCCACACTCAATCTGGCACACGCCCTGTCCGTTGAGCCTCTCAATGTTCTGGGGAACGTTGCAGCCTTCACTTCCACCCCGGCCCAATTTCCCAAAGTCACCGTCACCCCAGGAAAATACCAAACCTAGGTTCAAGAATATACATACGCTTCAGGCCAGCGTTTCATATCACTCCTCCCCACCCAGAAGCACAGAACCGTGCCAGGCACCCACCTTCATCGGTCAGAGCCAGGGTCTGCGCGTCTCTGCTCCCACATGCAACCTGGATTACTCTGTGACCGAGAAGGACTTTCACCTACTCAATTACAAATTTAAAAAGAGAATCAAGCAGGGGAATTTCCCACAGACTGAAAGCCAACCACGCACATTTCTTTATGAACTCTCCTAGACTTGAAGCTTATCTTCTCTTGAAACCCTCAGATGCTAGGCTCTGTAAGCAACAAAAATGCGCATAATCACCATTTTGGGCTTTAGCTGTGTCGTATTATCCCCATGTCCCAACCGGCCGTACTCGCCGAGGCCCCAGGTGTACAGTTCCCCACTGGACGTGAGGGCCGCACTGTGCGAGCTCCCACAGGCAATGTCCCGGATACGCTTGCTTTTCAGGGCCTCGATCAGCCTTGGCTTGTCACAGTTCCTACAAGAAGAAGAAATCAGCTTCCTGCAGTGAATCCACCTCTTCTTGGAGAAGGAGGAGAAAAGACAGCGATACCGATCACATGCAGGCAACACAAGATCCACAGATCAACTACCAACCTTAAAGCAGAACCAATGAGACCAAAACACAACCATGTTAAAAAAAATCTGTTTAAGATCCATTTCCATAAATAATCTAATTTTCTGCAAAATAACTCTCAAGAGTATCAGTCAGCAACAGTTTCTTACTAGCAAATGAGACTAAAGAAAATATCCTTACATTCTGCTGAAGTGTCCAAGTTTTCCGTCGTCCCCTTCGCCCCACGAAAACACTTTTCCATCGACAGTTAAAGCCGTCGCGTGCCGGCCACCTGCAACATTCACAGACGCGCAGACTGCTGAAGGGCAGGGTACAGACAGCGCACAGCGTGCTCCCTATGCTGCCTGGCATGTAGCATGCACCTGCTGAGTGTGAGCTGAGTAAGTAAGTCAACAGGACCAATGGCTGGGTTATCAGCAAAGCTTTCTGGGTGACATATGTGCTGAACAAGTGTATTTTTACTAAACTACAAATTTTAACTCTAGAAAGAATTCGCAAAGAGGCAGAATAATACTATTAATGGGGTTCCCATCATGTTAAATACATAAAAAAACAAAATTTGGATAAAAAAATAAAACTAATTTGTGATTAGGTAAAATGTAAAAATAGTGTCAATTTAAGCTTTTGAGAAACACACCTCAAAAGTGAAAGTATTTAATCATTTGCAATGAATGCATTATACCTACTCTTCCAAAAACACATCAGCTTACGCTCTTTCCCCAGCAAGGAATATTCTCAAAGTCCATACAACCCGCCTTAGGAATAAAGGCATGACCACTCCTATACACGGAGTTCCTGCCAACTCCTGGGCTGAGACCATCACAGCAGACTCATTCGCCCCTATTCCTCACCAACGGAACCCCTATGTTACCAGGGCGACTATGTGCTCAGCTAAACACCACTTCCCAGCCACCTCGGCCCCCAGGAGATGGTGTCTGAAATGAGTGGAGCTTCGGAGGGGCTCTGCAGAGGGGCTTGGACGGGAGGGCGCGCTGTGTGCTGCTTGCCTCTTCTGCCAGGCCTGGGCCCGGACTCTGGGGGCCAAAGCTAGTCTAAGACCATCTTCCCACAAAGGACACAGCCCTGCTGAATGGACTCCGACCCCACCTCAGAACTTTTACAAAGGAGAAGAGTAAAACTCGATATTGCTTAAGCCACTATCACTTGGATTTCCTGTTTTGCAGGGTTACACCAAGCCCTGATCAGCACAGGCCTGAACCGAGCTTTGTGTCTGATTTGGTTTTGTTCCTCAGAAGCCCAGCACAGTACTTCCAAAATAAAACCCCCTGAACTGAAAGGGTGGTTTTTCTTAAAGGAATTTTCTCATCTCTTGGGTTCATAGATACTTTTGAAAACCTGAAGAAATTATAGACCCTTTCTCAGAAAAACAGCCTGCTTTCAGGCAAAGAAGCTTATTTAGTAGGAATAATTAAATTCTAGGCCACCTAGAGATTTGCACTATCCAATTTTTATTCCTACTGAGTAAAAACTTCAAAAAAGAATGTGAGGACACCTATGAGGGCCGTGGTCAACCTAGAGCAGGAGCGACAGGCCAGTCCACACAGGCCTGCGCTGGTGTTTGGTGAGTACCTGAGTGAACGGCCACCTTCTTGACCATGTAGCTGCTGAGAGCTGTGATCTGCCGTGGGATGGGCACTGTCCCGCTGGAGATGCCCAGCCCCAGCCGGCCGTTCGTGGCTTCTCCACAGGCATACACCTTCCCTTCCACAGTCACTGCAAGGAAAGACAGCCAGGAGAGGACTCACTTTTCACAACAGTAAAACCTTTTTTTTTGGTGCCAAGCGTAATTTAAAATTTTTTTAATATTAGAATAATCATACCTGCAAACAAACTTTTAGAACCACCAGCCACCTGTACCACATTCAAAGCAGACAGTGTCTCAGAGAACGAAGGAACCTTTATCTAGAACAGAATTTTTTTAAGAAAAAAAAAAAATTTTACTTGCATGTTTAAAATTGTAAGTTACCTTATTATATTATACAAGGAATTAGTCACACACCACATAACATTTCACTTCACAACAGGCTGTGCAGACAATGGCAGTCCCATTCCATCACAACAGAGCTGAAAACTCCTTACTGCCTAGTGATGAGCTGGCCGTGACGGCGTCACAGCACGACCTATTCCTCACGTGTCTGTGGTGATGCCGGCTGGATATGAACAAACCCTAAAGCCTGATAATATCACAGACGACTGCTGCTGGACTATTCGTTCACCACCTGTGCTTTCTAACATTCTGTTAGAGTGTATTCCTTCTGCGTTTTATTTTCTGACTGTAAACCTGAGGCCAGTGCTTCAGGAGGGATTCTGTCACAGGGAAGGACAGCTAGGTCCCAGGGTGTTATTGCCCCAAAGACCTTTCAACTGGACAAGACGTGGGGGTGAAAGAGAGTGACAGTGATGACCCCAGCTAGGCTAATGTATGTGTCTGGGTCCTAGTTTCAATAAAAAAGTTTAAAAAGTAAAAGCATGAATGTTAAAAGAAAGTTTACAACATAAGAATGTAAAGAAAATATTTTTGTACAGAGATGTATAATGTGTTTGTGTTTTAAGCTAAGTGTTACCATCAGTCAAAAAGTTTTCTGAAAGGTGAAAAGTTCATAAAGTTAAAGTGAAGTTACAAATTATTTATTATTGAAGAGAGAAAAACAGCTGAAGCATATAGTGTTTCTAAAGTCTATGGCAATGTGCAGGAATGTCCTATTCACTCACCACTCACTCACTGACTCACCCGGAGCAACTTCCAGTCCCGCAAGCTCCGATCTTCATGGTAAGCGCCCTGTGCAGTGTTCCATTGCTCATATTTTACACTGTATTTTTACGCTACCTTTTCTATGTTTAAATACACAAATGCCATTGAATTACAACTGCCTACCATATTCAATACAGTAACACGTGGTAGCCCAGGCTCACCGCAGAGCTGAAGTGTGTAGTAGGTTACACCATCTACGTTTGTGTTAAGTATACGCTATCACGTTCCATCGCTGAGAAAATCACCTGACCATAGCTTTCTCAGAATATATCCCCATCATCAGGTAGTGCATGACTGTACTAATAATATGTATGGTCATATTAACCAAAAGCATTGCTTACCTCTTAGAGATTCACACTAAAGTATTTTAAGAATGAAATGATACATTGTGATTTACTTTAAACCAAAGTTGGGGGAATGAGAGGATAAGGACAGGAAAACATAGGCAGGTGCTAGTAACTATGCAAGCTGGTACCAGGGACAGGAGGGTTCATGATGCCACTCGCTCTATTTGGGTGCATCTGAACATTTCCATAATAGAAGGTGAAAAATAGAATACAGCTGGTCCTCTATATCCATAGATTCTGTTTCCATGAATTCGACCACCCACGGGCTGAAATGTTTTTTATTGCATCTGCACTAAATATGTACAGACATTTTTGTTGCCATTATTCCCTAAACAATGTAATATAACAACTACTGACATACCATTTACATTGTATTATGTATTTTGAGTAATCTGGAGAGGATATAAAGCACGGGGAGGGTGTGCACAGGTCATATGCAAACACGACACTGTTTGACATCAGGGACTTGAGCATTCACAGATCTTGGTATCCACAGGAAGTCCTGGAACCAATCTCTCTCTGCGCAAGCTACTTCACCCTGAAGAATCTCAGCATTAAGCGCCTGGAGGACAGGACCACAATCTGCTCATCTGTGTGCCACTGTGGCCTTTTTACACATTAGTTTGTGATAATCAAAAGCATTTATTGTAGGGAAGGAAGGTACATGTATTGATAGTCTATAATTTTCATCTATGCACTTGTCAAATCTTTTCAACAGTTTATTTTCTAGGTCACAAGACTACAATAAAACAATTATACCTAAAGTGCAATTTTTCAAGGAGAGAGACTTCTCAGAAACTAAATTTGATAATGTATGTTAGATTGTGTCAAGAAACAGTTTCAAAATATTGATTTAAAACACAACATATATAGAGTAAAGATATCACAAAACTTCACAGGGTGTGGGTGCTGCTGAGCGCCCCGCCCTGCTGGTCTCAGGAGGCAAGTCGTACCTTGGAGCCTTTCAGCCCACCCAGCTGGTCCTTGTCATTCAGGCCCCACACAAACACTTTGGTTCTTATCGTAGCTGACGATTCCAGCCCTGCAGCCTTCTTTCTAATGAGGCTAACCAAAGGGAAAAAAAAAAAAACAGAAATAGAGGTTACTCAGCATCAAACATTTTAAAAATAAACAGAAAAGCAACCTCAAGCGGTGGAGGCTTTATGGTTACTTTCAGAAACTTAAAGGTTTGCTCTAATAGAATAAAACCTCAAGTATGTATCGGAGTACGTGCTCTGGAGGGTCAAATTTTCTAGACACCACCACCCTACCTTGTAATACCAGCACTTAATGTCAGCTCTTATTTTTGATGGAAAATGATGGCACTCTAGGCATTCTCTTTCATCGTAAATACCAACTTGAACACAGGTGGGAATCATTCCAAGTCACAGACACAGGTGCACAGCTCCTACAGATGGCACTGTAGCAACACGGAGCAAACCTTCCCAGGAGCCACACCGGGACTGGCCTTGTGGCAACGTCCCTAAACCCAGACATCTGTTTGGCCAATTACATTCCCACAGAAAGAATAAAATTGATGTGGCCGCATGACCATGCAGATACTTTAGTACAGACACATGTCGTGTTGTAAAATGCATCTCTTCTTTTACACCCTCTGCCCAGGATGCCTGCCGGAAGTATCTCATCACTACGTGGGCTAAAAGTCCTCAACTCCTGTCCTTCCCAGAGGGCTTGCTCCTTCCACCTTGCTCATCTATCTCCTGACCTGCCCTCGACAGGTTAGGAATTTTATTTACTTTTTGTTTGTTTTGAGATAGGGTCATGCTCTATCACTCAGGCTGGAATACAGTGGCACAATCACAGTTCACTGTAGCTTCAACCTCCCAAGCTCAAGCAATCCTCCCACCTCAGCCCCCCAAACAGCTGAGACTATAGGCATGCACCACCATACCCACCTAATTTTTGCATTTTTTTGTACAGATGGGGTCTCACTATATCACCGAGGCTGGTCTTGAACGCCTGGGCTCAAGCGATCCTCCACCCTCAGCCTCCTAAAGTGCTGGGATTACAGGTGGAAGCCACCAAACCCAGCAGGTTAGAAATCTAATCAACAGCATCCAAAACACTCCAATTCTTCCAGGTGGAGAAAAGTACATGGACACTGTTAGGTTTTCAGTTGACGGTCTGACCCGCTGCCAAGGAACTGCTTCCTTTGTGTTTGGAGTTCTCACTGTTTTGTTTGCTTTTGCTCTATTTTTATAAGCTAGGGTAGATGCCCAAAGGCAACAGAGACTGGCTTCTGTCTAGATAGGTACCACACTTTTTTCACACATTATATACTAATATATATTTACTTGAAAGGTTCAGAGTTTCATGTTTTAGAATAGAAGTGAAAAACTCTTTCATCTGATACCAGGCACAGGTGGGCAAGCATATGCACAAAATATTAAAATATCTTGTGACACATTTTTACTTAAAAATATGTATGGGGGCCAGGTATGGTGGCTCACACCAATAATCCCAGCATTTTGGGAGGCCAAGGCAAGGCAGATTCCTTGAGCCCAGGAGGTGGAGACCAGCCTGGGTAACAGAGTGAAATCCAGTCTCTACAAAAAAAATACAAAAAAATTAGCCAGGTGTGGTAGCACACACCTGTGACCCTAGCTACTCGAGAGGCTGAGGTGGGAGAATCACTTGAGCCTGGGAGGTGGAGGCTGCAGTGAGCCGAGATCATAACACTGCACTCCAGCCTGGGCAACAGAGCAAGACCCTATCTCAAAATATATACATGTATTTCCCATACGTGTGTTTCTGTACGTATGTGTGTGTGTGTGTGTGTGTGTGTGTGTGTGTGTACATATATATATATATATGAAACCAGGACTGATACTCAAGATACTTAATGTCTGGTACCATGTATCAATCAGCCAGAGTAGAGGCCAGCTGTACACGGTCAACATGGGAATATCCCATTAGGTGCCACCCCTGTAGGAGACTGCCTGGGCCATTCACTCATCCTGAAGTTACTGGCTAATTAATGAGATCTTACCAGGAAAAAAAAAAAATTACATTCAAATATCTAGCTTTTCTTTTGACAATACATTCAATTACATAAAAATGTTATCAATGAATAAAGCTCAAAACATTTTTGGCTATTCCACATACACATGTATTAAGAATTTTATTTGCCCAATTCATTTTAGCAGCTAGTAAGAAAATGCTTATCTATAATCGTTTTATTAAAAATCCCAGTAACTTCCTTATTTAAGTGAACTGGTATTTTCCCTCTTTAATTAATATATATAAATGTAATCAGTTTGAACTATAGCATATAACATATATTCTAGATAAGATAATGTTACAGATACTATTTTCTTTTCAACTTCTACACAAAGGTTCTGAAATAAAACAGGACAGAATCCAAAGCCAAGATCACAGAGCCCTGGAATAACCTGACTGATTCCCAGAGTTGCTACCCACTTCGGTCTATACGATGTGCTCAACAGCAGCACAGGGCAGTGCTCCATTGTCTCCTTATGTCACACACTGCAAAGCACTTGAGCACAGGGCATCTTGTCAACAGAGTTCAGCCAGCACTGGCAACTTGCCTCCTGTGCCTATCTGCAGGGCCCAGGTCACACTAGCAACCCAAAGCGCCTTGGGAATGTTAACTACATACCCATTTATTCTGCACACCCTTTGACTTAGCAATTTCACTCTCAACAATTTATCTAGGAAAATACAACAGATATGAGGACACTGACTGTCCATGGTTATTATCCATTATTATCCATTGTTTGCTGCCAGGATGGTAAACAAGGCTTCGAGCAGCCCCTGCACATGCGAGTTCCAGACACATGCCCTGGTAAATGCCCAAGCATGCAAAACCTCAGCAGGTCCCATGCCTCTCCCCAGGGATGCTGTTTTCCCCACCAGGAACGCCCTTGCCTGACAGATCAATGCTCCACTGCAGACTCTCAGCCTCTTACCAAAGCCGTAACATCACACTGATGCATGTGAATTTGTCTTGTTTTATTTTGCACGTTTGCCACAGTATTGCCAGTATATGTAACTGGGAATGGCCCACATTTGTGTTCAAAAGATGTCGAGTGAATAAATACAATAACAGTCATCATCACAGTGCTCATACAAAATAAGGAATTGAGTAAATGAGAACAGTCATAAGACAAAATACTACGCTTGAAAATTACAGAAGATGATTTAATCATATGGAAATTCTAGAGATGGACAATTGTGGTGGTTACACAAAAATGTGAATGTACTTCATGCCAATAAACTGTAAGTTTAGAATAGTAACCAATATATATATTTCACTATAATAAAAAATAGAGCCAGGCACGGACGTTCATGCCTGTAATCCCAGCACTTTAGGAGGATCACAGAGTCAAGAGATCGAGATCATCCTGGCCAACATGGTGAAACCCCGTCTGTACTAAAAATACAAAAATTAGCTGGGCATGGTAGTGTGCACCTATAGTCCCAGCTACTCAGGAGGCTGAGGCAGGAGAATCACTTGAACCCAGGAGGTGGAGGTTGCAGTGAGCCAAGACTGCGCCACTGCACTCTAGCCTGATGACAGAGAGAGACTTCGTCTTAAAGAATAAATAAATAAATACAGAGTGAGACTCCGTCTCAATAAATTAATACAGAGCAAGACTCCGTCTCAACACAGACAAACAGATAGATTTCTTTAAAGCTAAAGATAAAATACTCAGTAAAAAGAGCTTTAAAATATACCACATAACTTCCGTAGGAAAATACATTTAGGAACAGAAAAAAAGGAAAACTACAAAGATATACCAAAATAGTAACGGTGACATTTCAGGTAGAAGTATTAAACATTTTCATTTCCCTCTTTTGATGGTGTTTTTCTAAATACGTGTCTCTACATTAAACGCTTTCTTTAAAAAAAACTACCATTTTTGAAAACAACTAAAATGTACCATTCTTACGGACATAAAACGACTCTCAGTATGAGACACACTCTAATTAAATGGTTACTTCTGAAATCGAGGATCTGGTAGCGTATCGAAAGGTAAGTGAGCACCTGTAACAAACAGCTCTCACCTTCCACTGCTGCCTTTCTCATCCTCCTCCTCTTCATTATCTGAAGCTAAGAAAGGAACTGCAGCCAAATCTTCCTCCTCTGCACGGATCCGTCCCAGCAGGATGAGACCATGGATTTTACAATCGATTCCTGAGCTCCTGCACTGCTTTATGGCAATTTCAATATACCTGTGATACTAGACACAAAAACAATGATCTACAGACTTTGTGGGAACAAGCATATTAGACTCTCTAACTAGAGAGCAGGTGTGAGACATGAGCACTGCACACAGTTAGGGCTCCTTTACTTAAGTTCTGGGAACACCCTCTGAGTTACTCAAAGTTAATGCAGCCGCATTTGAGTAATGTTTACCTTCAAAGAAGTGATCAACTCATCTAACTAAAGCATGAGACTACGATTTTCTTCGTAAAATTGTTAAACAGGATAACAGCCTTACTGAATGACTGCAAACTCTTCTGTCTTACAACTTTCTTGAACCATGATGCCTTAAGTAAGAGATTAAATGTCAAGTGGTAACACACCTTTCATTGTTTTTAAAACATAAAACATATTTGAATATACAAAAATTAGAACAAACAGTAGGAAGAACTCCATGACTCAGCTCAACAGTTACTAACATGTGACCAATCTTGTTCAGATATGGATTATCATTAAAAAACTTCCAAGCATTATGTTGTTTCAAAACTTCAGTATGTATCACTGAATTAAGGAGGTTTTGGGGTTTGTTTTCTTTTGTTTTTGAGACACAATCTTGCTTGTTGCCCAGGATGGAGTGCAGTGGTGTATTCTTGGCTCATGGCAACCTCTACCTCCTAGATTCACGCCATTCTCCCACCTCAGCCTTCTGAGTAGCTGGGACCACAGGCATGTGCCATGATGCCTGGCTAATTTTTTGTATTTTCAGTAGAGACAGGGTTTCATCATGCTGGCCAGTCTGGTCTCGAACTCCTGACCTCTGGTGATCCATACACCTCAGCCTCTCAAAGTGCTGGGAATGCAGGCATGAGCCACCACGCCCAGCCAGAATTAAGGAGCTTTTTGAAAAACATATCCACATTACTATTATCACAGCACAAACAATAATTCCCGTATCATCTGATATGCTACAGTAATCAAACTTTTCTGATCATCTCATGTCATTTTATTGCTGCCTCATTCAAATCAGAACACAAGCAAGACCCAACTTCCTCCCCCTGTTCTGCCTTTGCCATGCATGTAGTGGAGCTGGTCTATTTGTCCTGAAAATGCCCCACACCCCACGTGGCAGACTGCATGCCTGTCATGGTACTGACAACATTCCTCTATCCCTGCATTTCACGTGAACAAAGAGGATGTGTCTGGAAGCACACGCTAACAGTTACTTTTTACTGCCGACACTAGGCCTGATCACCCTCAGGATCTACCATTCCAGAGGAAGTACAGGTTGTCCGCCACCACAGGGATGCAAGAGCCAAGTTGAGAATATAAAGGATGCCACAGGAAAAAAATTACTCAGTTTCTTTGTTTTTCCTTTAGCAAGGAAAAAAGCAAGAGAATTAAAACTTCCATGTAGCACAGAATGCCAACATCACCTGAATCATGATTGACACAAACCAACTGCAAAAGGACATTTACAAGATAACTAGACAATCCAGACACTGACTGGAGATTATATGACATGAAAGAGTAATTGTTAGAGGTGTGATAACGGAGATAACTAGACAATCTAGACACTGACTGGAGATTATATGACATGAAACAGTAATTGTTAGAGGTGTGATAACGGTATCGGGGTTACTTTTTTAAGCCTGGTTAGAGATGAAGACTGAAGCAAGTGCTACTGAAATAAGATCACGTCTAGACTTGCTGGGGCAGGGAAGTGAGGTGGGAGAAAGTCAAACATGACTGGCAAAACGTTGATAAATATTGAAGTTGGGTGGCAGGTTTGTGGGGTTTCCAGTATACTTTCTATTTTTGTTTATTTACGTGTTACAAAATTCCCAGCCGGGCATGGTGGCTCATGCCTATAATCCCAGCCCTTTGGGAGGCTAAGGCGGGAAGATCACCTGAGGTCAGGAGTTTGAGACCAGCCTGGCTAACATGTCTCTACTAAAAATATAAAAACTAGTTGGGCGAGGTGGTCGACACCTATAATCACAGCTACTTGGGAATCTGAGGCAGGAGAACTGCTTGAACCCAGGAGGCAAAGTTTGCAGTGAGCCGAGATCACGCCACTGCACTTGTGCCTGGGTGACAGAGCAAGACTCCGTTTCAAAAAAAAAAGAAAAAAAAATCCCATAACTAACTATTCATACAGCAAAGGCCATGCTTAAGACTCAGCGACTCCACGGGAATGGTATATTCCAGCTCTTTGGTGGGTTGGGGCGTGCAGGTTAGGTCAGGAGTTTTCCATTTACTTACAACGCTTCGTATTTCTCATGTACATGACATACACTAAATATCACAGGATGAACCGTTTTGAATGGAAAACTTCTTGGGTTAAGTAAAGGTATCTTCTATGAATGATAATCTCGGTTATTGATTTAATTAAGTGTAGTTAATTGTTTGGTCAGAGTAAAAAGAATATTCTGAACTATGTAACTAAGGTACTCTACAGGCTGTATTCAGTTTCAATGCAATAAGTTACCAGTAAAATGCATTAAAATTCAAGATTTTTTTCAGAAAAATTCAATGTTATCTTTCACTTTATAATCTGCCAATTTCTTCAGTTATTAGCACCACTGGTACTGACTGTAACAGATCAGCATGTTACAAAATACACTGAGCCGGCGAGGGTCAACGGCATTCCAGAATAAACGGTGACTACAGTGACTGCACTACATATTTCAAAGTAGCTAAAAAAGAAGATGTTAAACGTTCTCACCACAAAAAAGTGATAAACATTTGACGTGATAGATATATCTTTCTTTATTTAACAAGAATTGATCATTCCACGAAGTATACATGTAATAAAACATCAGTGTTCTCAAAAAATATATATGATTACAAATTACTGTTAATTAAAACTAATACTTTAAAAAAAATGAATGGTAAACTGCATTTAATAATTTAAAAATAAACTTACCTGTTATAAACTTAGAATACAAAAATCAACTATTTGATATTTTTATACACTATCATTATAATTAGCCCGTACAAGACAACAGTATAGGCAGTACAAATATCTGTCTTAATTTGTCTTATTTTACATATCCTTGATGTATTAAAATAGTGCTGACATTTTATGTGGAAAGGTTTGCTAAAAATTTGAGACAGAATTGCTCATCTGTAGCATATAGATACTGTTTAAAAGAACCTTCACTGATTCTCTCAAACTTTTCCAGAGATAAACTTAGACTCATTTTGAAAGTCGCCTTATTACCAAAAAACTGCCACTCCATGACCAGTTCAGCACTTGATGCCAAGAGGTGTGACAACAAAAAACCAACTTCAGCATCACCTACATGGTCAGAAAAACCACCAGAAACTAAGATACTTAATGAAAGCAAAAGTGTGCAGATGCAAACAGTGACCTGAGATGCTGGGCCACAACCCTGCTAGGCAGCTTGCTTACCAAGTGCACCTTTGCCAGCAAAGACAGTGAACACAAAATGTGTTTCCTCCTCAAGCTGATCTGACAAGCAGCAAATTCAAGTTGTACAAAGTAAGTTCTATCTCTTAAAGTGTCAAATTTTAAAACAGTTACAACCAATTATTTTAAGCAGGGGAAACTGGGCTAAATCATAGTATAGAAATGTCCAAGTCAGCTCTGTTGTCGTCTGCAAATCATCCAAATGGAACACTACCATTGCTACTTACCTCTGTGCAGTCATTCAGAAGGGGCACTGTGGTGTCAGAAGGGTTAATATTGATTGTCTTTAGTTCAATAAGGTTATTTAAGGAATTTCCACCTAAGAGAAAACAGTAAAGAATCAAACAAAGGCATCTTTATGACAGAAGGTACTTCTTTTTAGGTAAAGTAACTGAATTACCTGACACCACAACCAGGGATGGCATGTAGCTGCTGTCCGCAGGATCTACGATCATTTTTAATCTATGAACAAGAACATCAGGGAAAATCTCCAAACGAATCCAGTGCTTTAAAAAAACAAAAACAAAACCCACGTTCTCAGTTAGCAAAATTCAGCTATATTCGCTACTCCAATGGTATCACTGAAGCTTGAATCTTCATGAGATTTTTTCAGTATAAAATGTGGCATGAGAGAGAATTTTCCCTCATCCTAGTAGAGCAACAAGAATATTCTCCCCGCTTCTTTGATCGTTAGAGAAGAGTCTCCCTCTAAGCCCCAGAAACAATGTATTTATAGACTCCTGACCTAGGGGGGTCCTTTCATACCCATCAGGTGGGTGAGAGAAAACTAGAGTCGTGATGGAGAAAGGCCTGTCCTCAAGTCCAACCTGTGCCCAGAAGCCGCACCCACGTCTCCATGTCATCACGAAGGCACTCCAACATGCAACACAAACTTGTTAGACTATACTAGAAAAACCTTTAAGTAGAAGCAAACTGAATTCATGCAGTTTATGCAGGAGAGGAGGAAAAACACCCTGACCACATCCACTATCCTGTGGTTAGTTAGATACAATCTGTTCCTCACACTGTTTAAAATCTCGGACAATAAAACTGGATGGTATGTAACTCTGTGACTTTGAAGTCAGTTATACATTAAAACATAAAATAAGTACTGACAGGTGGTTCAGCAAAACTTTGCAGGCTGCTCAAAGTTCATTTTGAAAACGTATGACGCAAAACCGTCTGAGTGAAAGTGCCTGTGGCCGTGCCCTGTCGCACGCTACCTTTCCCTGCGACCCCGATGACTGCCAGCAGGGCTCACTGCCGTCAATGAGACGGGACGCCTGGTTCACGGAGGACGACACGTTGAGGTTCTTCACCATGCGGGACCAGCTGTCCAGCAGCATGCCTGGCTGGCTGCTGTGGCAACGCTTCAGCTGTTTTCCAGAACGGCCACAAAATACCGCAGACTGACCTATTTCATGATGGTCAAAAAGAGAATTAACCCTTGCTGAACTGGGGAGAAACACCATGATCAGGCAGTCAAGAATATTACATAGTGAAGAGCTTCTTACTTAAAGAAAAACAAAAAGTTTTGAACTGAAAGGAGCTAATAAATGCCACAAATGGCTTCAAAAAACCTAGTCAAGAAACATTATACCAATTTATGAGATGAAGTCCATATAATGCTGATTTATTCTGCTAAAGTCTCCAAGGTCAGTGAGATAAAAATCTATTACTCATATTGTTTAAAATCTCTGACAATAAAATTGAATGATATACAACTCTGCAACTTTGAAATAACTTAAAAATTAAAACACAAAATGAGTACTGACAGGTGGTATTTCCAAATAAATTTTCATTATAGTATATTTCCAAACAGGATATAAATAAGCTGTGGGAAAAGTTCAATAACAGCGCTCACAACCACCATTCTTATTAAAAATGCTTTTATAAATATAAGACAAAAAGTAATTCTAAAGTGCTTCGACTTCCATTAATGGCAAATCCAGAATTCAACTGGCATTATAAAACTTAGCTGGGCATGGTGATGCACACCCGTAGTCCCACCTACTCAGGAGGCTGAGGGAGGAGGATGGCTTCAACACAGGAGATCAAGGCTACAGTGAGCTATGATGGTGACACTGCACTGGAGCCTGGTGAACAGACCAACTCTTTCTTAAATAATTTTTTTTTTTAACTTTTGTGCATCACCAGATCCTATCAAGGGAATAAAACAACAAGTTACAGGCCAGGGGCAGTGGCTCATGCCTGTAATCCCAACAGTTTGGCAGGCCAAGGCAGGTGGATAACCTGAGGTCAGGCGTTCAAGACCACCTGGCCAACATGGTGAAACTCCGTCTCTACTAAAAATACAACAATTAGATGAGTGTGGTGGCAGACACCTGTAATCTCAGCGACTGGGGAGGCTGAAACAGGAGAATCACTTGAACTGGGGAGGTGAAGGCTGCAGTGAGCCAATATCGTACCATTGCACTCCAGCCTGGTGAGAGAGTAAGACCATCTCACAAAAAAACAAAAAAATTACAGAATGGGATAAAATATTTGTAAATCACAAATCTAATAGAGGTTTAATATACATAAATAACTCATACAACTTGACATCAAAAATTTTAAAATTGGTGAAGGGCTTTAAAAGACATTTCTGGCCAAGCACGGTGGCTCATACCTATAATCCCAGCACTTTGGGAGCCCAAGGTGAGTGGATCACCTGAAGTCAGAAGTTCCAGACCAGCCTGGCCAAGAAGATAAAACCCCTTCTCCACTAAAAATACAAAAATCAGCCAGATGTGGTGGTGGGCTCCTGTAATCCCAGCTACTCAGGAGGCTGAGAGAGGAGAACTGCTTGAATCTGGGAGGCAGAGGTTGCCGTGAGCTGGTATTGCACCAATGCACTCCAGCCTGGGCAACAAGAGCAAAACTCCGCCTCAGAAAAAAAAGGCAATTTTCTCAAAAAGGGCATGTAAATGACCAAAACACACATGAAAAGAGGCTCAATGTCACTTGTCATTAGGGAAATTCAAATCAAAAATCACAAGATACCACTTCTCACCTGCTAGCACAGTCAAAACCAAAAACGGAAAATAACAAGTATTGATAAGGATATAAAGAAACTGCAACTCTCAGATATTCCTAGTGGGAATGTAAAATGGTACAGCCACTCTTGAGAACACGACTGGACGAGGTGGCTCATGCCTCTAATTCCAGCACTCTGGAAGGCCAAAGCAGGTGGATCACCTGAGGTCAGGAGTTCAAGACGGGCCTGATCAACATGGTGAAACCCCATCTCTAGTAGAAATAAAATAAAATAAAAATTAGCTGGGCATGGAGGCACATGCCTATGATTCTGATAGCGGAAACAACCCAAATGTCCATTAACAGATAAATTAAATGTGATAAAAGCTGGGTGTGGTGGCTCATGCCTGTAATCCCAACACTTTGGGAGGCTGAGGTGGGCAGATGACTTGAGGTCAGGAATTTGAGACCAGTCTGGCCAACATAGTAAAACCCATCTCTACTAAAAACACAAAAATTTGCCAGTGCAGTGGCTCGTGTCTATAATCCCAGCACTTTGGAAGACCAAGGCAGGCAGATCACTTGAGGTCAGGGGTTCGAGACCAGCATAGCCAACATGGTGAAACCCTGTGTCTATTAAAAATACAAAATCAGCTGGATGTGGTAGCATGCGCCTGTAACCCCAGCTACTCTGGAGGCTGAGAAAGGAAAATCACTTGAACCCGGGAAGTGGAGGTTGCAGTTAGCCGAGATCACGTCAATGCACTCCAGTCTGGGCAACAGAGCGTGACTCTGTCTCAAAAATAAATGAATGAGAGAGATCCAAGATGGCTGATCGCTAACAGCTCGGGATTGTAGCTCCCAGTGAAAGCTCGGAAAACGTGAGGACGCCACATTTTCAGAGAACTTTTCGTCGCCCACGGACCAGAAGATTTCCAGTGGAGGAGCCCCGCGGGTCGCCAGCGCGACTTCTGTGGCCGGTGCAGCGGTTTTGCCATCGCCTCGGCGCGGCAGCTCTTCGTGCACAGTGAGCGGGGCTGGTTCCCCTACTGACTGGTGTTTGGAGCTCCGGGAAGGCAGAGCCGCTTGTTGCGGACTCAAGAAGGAAGCCCGACCGGAGATTCCCAGGCAGAAGAGCACCATCAGTCTTATCGCTGTTGTTTTGGCCGGCGCAGTGGGTTGCTCGGATTCCAGCACTGGGAATCAACAAATTGGACGTCCTCTCAGGAACTTAATGAGAAAGGCGTTAATTGTAAAGATATCAGATGGATAAAATCACAATAAAGGGAAGAAAACAGCCTAAAAAGGCCGAGAAAACTGAAAGTCAGAACCCCTCTCCCTCTACAGGGGATAGTAATTCCTCATCAGCAACAGAACAAGCCCTAATGGAAGAGGACTGTGTTCCAGTATCTGAAGGAGGCTTTAGAAGGTGGATGGTAAAAAACCTCTGGGAATTGAAACAAATTGTTCTAAACCAATGCAAAGAAACTAAGAACTTTGAAAAAAGGTTAGACGAAATGTTAAAAAGAATGGACAATATAGAAAGGAATATAAATGAACTAATGGAGTTGAAAAATACAACACGAGAACTTAGTGAAATATGCACAAGTTTGAATAGCCGAATTGATCAAGCAGAAGAAAGGATATCAGAGGTCGAAGACCGACTTAATGAAATGGAACGAGAAGACAAGAATAGAGAAAAAAGGATAAAAAGGAATGAGCAAAGTCTCCAAGAATTATGGGACTATGTGAAAAGACCAAATCTACGTTTAATAGGTGTACCTGAAAGTGATGGAGAGAATGAATCCCAGCTGGAAAATATTCTTCAGGATATTATCCAGGAGAATTTTCCCAATCTAGCAAAGCAGGATACCATTCAACCTCAGGTAATACAGAGAACACCACAAAGATATTCCTTAAGAAGAGCAACCCCAAGACACATAATCATTAGATTCACCAGGGTTGAAACAAAGGAGAAAATACTAAGGGCAGCCAGAGAGAAAGGTCAGGTTACCCACAAAGGGAAGCCTATTAGACTTACAGCAGATCTCTCAGTAGAAACCCTACAAGCCAGAAGAGAGTGGGGGCCGATATTTAATATCCTCAAAGAACAGAAATTTCAGCCCAGAATTTCATATCCTGCCAAACTAAGCTTCACAATTGAAGGAAAAATAAAATCTTTTATGAACAAGCAAGTACTCAGAGATTTTATTACCACCAGGCCTGCTTTACAAAAACTTTTGAAAGAAGCATTACACACAGAAAGGAACAACCAGTATTAGCCTTTCTAAAAATATACTAAAAAGTAAAGAACATCAACAGAAAGAAGAATTTACATCAACAAATGGATAAAATAGCCAGTTAACATCAAATGGCAGTAATCTTAAATGGAAATCGACTAAATTTTCTAATTAAAAATACAGCCAAAATCTAACGGTATACTACAACCAGACCTATTTTATATCCAAAGATATACATATATTAAAAACAAAGGGTTGGAGAAAGATTTACCAATCAAATAGAGAAAAAAAAAACAAATAAATAAACAAAAAGGAGTTGCAATTCATGCATTTGGTAAAACAGATTTCAAACCAAAAAAGATAGAGTGGTATAAGGATCAATGCATTCTAACACCCAGATACATAAGACCCATAAAGAGATTCAGACTCAACGAAACAGAAAATTAATAAGGATATCCAGAATCTGAACTCAGATCAGTAAGAAGTAAACTTAATAAGCAAACTCTTCACTTTAGATAAATAAAATATACATTCTCCATTTTAAATACATAAAATAATGATTGGCCATTATTGATAGCCATTTATAGAATAAAGCAATATTTCTGTTCTCTCTCCCTCTTTTTCTTCCTCTCTTTTCCTTTCAAAAAAAAGACCCTCTATATCCTCTCTTTCCCTCAGCTAAAAAAAAAAAAAAAAAAAGCTGATCTAAAAGAAAATCAGATTTCTTTCCATTAAAGTAGAAGAGGAAAATGAGTATTACTTTTTCCCATGTCAAGTGGAGGGGAGATGAGATTCATATAGTAATTTTAGTTTCCATATTCTTTCCATTAATTCCCAATGGATGCTTTATTTAGTTTTTTTACTTTGAATTGTTTTTCTTTGAAAAACCACTCCTTTTTACTTAAAAAATAAATAAATAAATAAATAAATGAATGAATGAATGAATGAATGAATGAAAGAAAATTAGCTGGGTGTGGTGGTGCAGGCCTGTAATCCCAGCTATTCTGGAGGCTGAGACAGGAGAATTGCTTGATCCCAGGAGGCGGAGGCTGCAGTGAGCTGAGATTGCACCACTGCACTCCAGCCTGGGTGACACAGTGAGACTCCGTCTCAAAAAAGAAAAAAAGGTGATATATACATATAATGGAATATTATTCAGCCATTAAAAAGAATTAAGTTCTGACACATGCTACAATATGGATGACACTTTAAGACATTATGTTAAACACAAAAGAATAAATCTTACATGGTTCCATCTAGATGAGGTATCTGGAGTAGTCAAATTCACAGAGAGTAAAGTTAGATTCAAGGTTACCAGGGGTAGGGTAGGGGAAACAGGGGGTTAAAGTGCTTAATGGGCACAGTTTCTGATGGGAGTGGTGAGAAGTTTTGGTAATAGACAGCTGTGATGGTTGTGTAACACTGTACTTAAGGTACTTAATACTCTGAATTAAAAACTTAGAAAATGATTAAGTGGTTAATTTTGAGACGGAGACTCACTCTGTCCCCACGCTGGAATGCAATGGTGCGTTCTCGGCTCACTGCAACCTCCGCCTCCCCAGTTCAAGCAATTCTCCTGCCTTAGCCTCCCAAGTAGCTAGGAATACAGGCGTGGGCCACCATACCTGCCTTATTTCTGTACTTTTAGTAGAAAGTACAGAACATGGGAGTTTTAAGTTATATATACTTTGCCCCAATGAAAAATATAATAAAAGGTATACAAAAAAACCTCTCCATCTAACCAATTCCAAATGCCACACATAACACTTACTAGTTTCTTGAGATTCTTTTGTTTCCTTATGGAAATACGAACAAACCTAGTTATTCTAATTCTTCCCCAATACCCCATCCCTAATTTTTTTTAAAAGCCAGCCAGTCATCAGAGGGTAGGACCATCACTCCGCCTCACTGTACTCACTCTACAGAGCTCGTTGTATACACATGAACCTTAAAATAACAAACTCCAATACACTGTGGTCCACAGTAAGTATTTCATTCACAGCATTTGGTGGAAGAGAGAATATAATCATTCTGCCATACCTGGTTCATTTATTCTGCCAAATGTATGCCTGGTATTGTGTTTTTTGGTCTTGAAACACGTTTCACAGAAATCAAAGTCATCACAGTTTCTGCATTTGAATCTGGAGCCATTGATAGGAAACATCTGACAGCCATCACACCTATTTGTAAAATAGTCATTGAGTTAAGAAAGGTCTTTTATTAAACGTAATTCAACAGAAAACCATTCATCCCAAAGCAAATGTAGCAATCATAAAAATCACTCACGTAACCCCAGGATGAACACTGGGCACCAACTCCATTTCTGACAGCAAGCCAGTCCAGTGAGACTGCTGGGGAAAGTCGACAATGACATCTTTCCCATTGGCACTGAAAGCTGGGACACAACAGAGATTACCTGACACATCTCCTCCACCAATAAAAACCTCGACTTACAGCTGCACCTAGCCACATCATACTACTCGTAGCTATTTTTTTACAATGAGCATGTCTTTTAGAGATAGGTACTAAAATACTTATGGATGAAATAATACATGATGTCAGCAACTGGTTTCAAAATAATCACAAGAAGGGAGCATGAATACTTCTGGCTGTGACGTAACAACTGTTAAAGCCAGGTAATGGGCACATGGAGGTTCATTGTAAACTACATTCTGTACTTCTCCATTAGGTTTAAAATAAGAAATTTTGTTTCTTTTTAATGACACCAAGTCAACAATTCCATATAATACCTTTGGTATCTTAGGGAATAAAACCACATTCATGATGTAAAGATTTCTGTTATCCTTTGATAAGAGCAATGCGTCACTCAAAACAAAGAAACTAATCTTATTTTTTAAATTTGTCTTGTTTTGATTTCCAAATACTTTAACCATCTCTTAAGCAAAGAAAAATGCTTAAAGTGAAACATTAAACAATCCATTTGCTCTTATGTAACATGAGAAGCTCTAAGAACCTCTATCCACCTGGGAGCCACCAAAAATTGTGGCCATTTTCTAAGCAATTTCATGAAGAGAGAGCCTTCCACAAGGTTCAAACAAAGAAACAAAAAATCTCTTTGTGGCATCAAGAGTTCATAAAATTATACGCATACTTATTTCTCATGCAACTGTTAAAACAGACATAGTATGCCTTTCAAAGTGTGCCACAGATTTGATTTGGAATCTCAATAATATCATATTAAATATAACCTCAGAACTGTTTCTCAGGTTCTCGGGGGGAAAAAAAAAGAAGAAAGAAAAAGAGAAGAGCAGTCCTGACACTGAAGACCTGGCCTGTTAATGTCAATGTTAGGCCATTTCACAGAACCACTGACAGGACAAGTTTACACAACACCAACATCAGAGAAGGCCACTCTGTGACTGATGAATCAAGGTCGAATCTAACCCAAATCACAAAAACCACATATTCCCCCATCCTGGCGATATGAATGACTGCTTCCTTACCGAACATGATTTCAGCCTGGCTCCATTCTTTCTGCCCGCTAGGTAAATTTACTGAGACACCCTATCTCAGAATTATCCCTGCTTCCTCGAACCCTCCCCCAAATATCCAACATAAACTTCGTTAGTCCTTGCTCACACCCTCCGATGCAGATACCCATTCCCCGAGGTAAGTGTTTCCCTGCACTGCAATGAGTTAATATTAATAAATCTGACTTTTTCACTGCATGCGAGTTCTCCTGTGGGCTTTGGGAGAAGGCACTGTCAAGCAAAAGGACACGCCACCTCTTTCTTCACACTTGTTTTCTTTTTGTGCTTGAACAAAAAAAAATACTGAGTACACGTGCGTTAATAAAAAGTACCCAGATAATATTACCTTTCACAACCCCCACACTCTGATGAGTCACAGATCCCCATTTGTATTTTGGGGTGGTGACAGAGGTTTTGACTCGCACTTTATCACCAATCTTGATGTGAGAAGAAGAACTTGGTGGAGGATAGCCTACAGATTTCAACAACAAATGCATTATAATCAGCCTTCATTTCTGGGAATTCTGTCTCAAAGAAAAAGCTAAAGTCTGAACAAAAAATGTGCTCACCGATAAGCTCCACATGAATATACCTCACCCAGTAGGTGCCCCCTTTCTGCTGCCAGTCACACTGCACGTTGAGGTCATGCAACCCATCTCTGTCCAGCTTGATGACTTTGCCAACATCACCTTCGCACACTTCTTCATATGTTCGACAGCATCGAACCATCATTCCCACCTATGATTCGAATGAAATCGGACATGCAGTCCATCATGTACATGGGTGAAATGAGCCGTAAGTAGCATTACTCTATTCTTAATAAAGAATTTCGGCCCAGCACGGTGGCTCAGATCTGTAATCCTACCACTCTGGGAGGCCAAGCAGGGCAGATCATTTGAGCTCAGGAGTTTGAGACCAACCTGGGTAACATGGTGAAACCCCATCTCTACCAAAAATACAAAAGTCAGCCAGGCATGATGGCACATGCCTGTGGTCCCAGCTACTCGGGAGACTGAGGTGAGAGGATCGCTTGAGCCTGGAAGGAGAGGTTACAATGAGCTGAGATCGCACCACTGCACTCCAGCCTGAGTGACAAAGTGAGACCCCATCTCAAAAAAAAAAAAGAATTTTATTTAGCACCCAGAGTGTATTCTAAGCATCATTTAATGCTAAAGGGAACAGGGATTCTAGAAAACTGGCTGATTTTATGTCTCAAGCAGGAAATATACAGGAAGAACCTGGATCAACTTGTGCCATAAAGCAAGGGCGCTTTCAAAGATGACTCAAAACAATCACTCAAAAAGATTCTCTGATCATCCAAAAAATAGCAGTGGAGGCCAGGCGTGGTGGCTCACACCTGTAATCCCAGCACTTTGGGAGGCCGAGGCAGGCAGATCACGAGGTCAAGAGATCAAGACCACCCTGGCCAACATGATGAAACCCCGTCTCTACTAAAAAACACAAAAATCAACTGTGCGTGGTGGTGTGCACCTGTAGTCCTAGCTGCTCAGGAGGCTGAGGCAGGAGAATTGCTTGAACCCAGGAGGTAGAGGTTGCAGTGAGCCGAGATCGCAACACTGCATTCCAGCCTGGAGCCTGGCGACAGAGTAAGACTCTTGTCTATATATATATATATATGAATAAACAACAAACAAACAAATAAATAAGCAACAGTGGAAACATGAAACCCTAAAAGCCAAAGAACTGGTCATCATAATAAGGAAAACAAAGCTTCCTGATCATCTTTATACACATCAGAACACCAATGCATCATTCTAAAAACTGATACAATCTCCCTGTATTATCAAGAGTAACCAGGATTAATAACAAAGCTTTTTTTCACAGAAGAGCTCTGAACTCGGAAAATATGATGAAGTTAGAAAATCACTACGGTGCAGCCCCTAATGATAGGTCTCGGTGATGACACGAATGCCTACTGGAGCTGTGAGATGAACAATTAATATGGAATTTCATCAAGGAAGAAGCAGACTGACAAGACCCAACCCACCCAACACTGCTTGCCTGTTGAGATGGGGCAGGAGGGAGTACGTGCCTACGAAGCTTCCTGCCTGAGATCAGCCTGGGTCCAATCACCCTCCAACCCTAACTCCTACTTCACTGGAGAAACAGGGAGAGAGGAAGATGTCAGCCACCACCTCAAGGGGGCTACCACTAAACCCAGACTGTGAGACATTTGGAGCACACAGTTTCAGCCACAGACAGACAGCACGACAGGAGAGGAAGGGGGAAGGTTATCACGAAATTAAGGTTTGTCACCCCCACCCCACAAAATTCATGAAGTCCCAATTCCTAACGTGGCTGTGGTAGGAGACAGGGCCTCTAAGGAAGTAATTAGGGTAAAATGAGGTCATAAGAGTGGGGCTCTGACCCAAAAGGATTAGGGTCTTTATAAGAGGAGACACCAAGTGGGGCATGGTGACTCATGCCTGTAATCCCAGCACTTGGGAGGCCAAGGCGGACGGATCAACTGAGGTTGGGAGTTTGAGACCAGCCTGACCAACGTACTAAAACCCCATCTCTTCTAAAAACACAAAATTAGCCAGGCGTGGTGGCATGCGCCTGTAATC
This sequence comes from Saguinus oedipus, assembly GCA_031835075.1. Taxonomy (NCBI): domain Eukaryota; kingdom Metazoa; phylum Chordata; class Mammalia; order Primates; family Cebidae; genus Saguinus; species Saguinus oedipus. Next base: position 21,269,117 of record CM063174.1, read on the forward strand.
CCAGCTACTCAGTAGAGTAAGGCAGGGGAATCACTTGAAGCCGGGAGGCAGAGGTTGTAGTGAGCCAAGATCATGCCACTGCTCTCCAGCCTGGCAACAGAGCAAGACTCCGTCTCAAAAAAAAAAGAGGCACCAGTGCTCCCCTGCTACCTCCAGCTCCCCCCACCCCCAGCCCCACGTCCAGGAGGACACAGCAAGAAGGCAGCCACCTACAAGCCAGGAAGAGGCCCTCACCAGAAACCAGCCAGGCTGGCACCTTGATCTTGGATGCCCAGCCTCCAGACCCAGGAGAAATAAACATCTGTTATCGCTGAAGCCACCAGTCTATGGTGCTGTGTTACAGCAGCCTGAGCTAAGACAAGGGGAGCCACTCTAGGTTAAAACATACTTCAAAGAGCCATTATCCAAAAGTAGATAAGGCATACAATCTTGGTTGTACCCAAGTTCAAAAACTAACCATAAAAACCATTTCTGAGAAAACTGGAAAACTACGGGCAAGCGTTAGACATGAGACGATACTAAGAAATTATTATTTACTTTGTTAGGTCATGTTGGCTAACGGAAATGTCATTATGTTAAGCTCCTTTATCCACAGGGATACATGCTGACATATACAGGTGAAATGAAATAATTTGGGGGATTTTCTCTAAAATACACTAAAACATTAGGACAAAAAGTGATTTAAAGTAGATAAAGGCCTCTATAAAACATAGATTTTTAACATTTGATGGCAATGAGAATTACGTAAGAAAAACAAGGTATGTAGCAAGTGTCACAGTGGGGCTGGCAGAAAACTGCCGCCCCTGTGCCATGCCCACCGTGGACAGGCCACCTGTGCTCTCCAGCTGCCCCGAGCCAGCCATCTACCCATGTCCTCTAGCTACTCTGTGGCAGCCGCAGCAGCCTCTGGCTGGGCACCCGTCCTGCTGAGCCACCCTCACACCCTGAGGGCCTTGTACCTGTCTCACCTTCTCCCTGCAGCCCCCATCTCAGGAACGTGTCCCCACTCCCATCCCTTTACTGTGATCTGCCCTTTCTCACTGCAGGGTACGCAGTACCTTCTAGCACATCATGAGCCCACTGGCCGGATATGACTGTCTTCCAGCACCAGAAGGCGGGCTCGCTGCGGGCAGGGGTCTCATCCACTGAGGCGTGACATAGAGGGTACATTCAAATATTTGCTGAATGAAAAACAGATCAAGGCTCCAGCTTAAGACAATTACTCACCTGAATATTTTCTCTCACATACACAGCATAATCATCATTACTCAAGAAATCAGCTCGCTTTTTGTAGGTCTGGCTCTCCGTCACAACAGCACCAGTAGACTGTAAGAGATAAATACATATAAAGAAAAAAAGGCGAATTCGATAAACCTACTCAAAGAGAAAGTCTGTGAAATCTATAATATTAAAAAGTAGAGGATGAAACCCTTTAGTTTCCCTATAAAAATTTTCATTTAAAAAAGACTAATACCAGTAGCATAGTAGGCAGAAATGAATCTCAATTTCCAAGGCATTTCCAAATTAACCCTATGAACAATCTACTCACATGAGAAATCAATGTGTCAAAACACGGTATTTTAATAAAATATCTTCTAATGGCTACTGAAGATCATTAAATGTTTCAACAAGGGTCTGTTTTAAAGCTAAAAGTAATTACGATAGAGAAACCCAATCATCTCTTCAGTAGTAACACACATCTTTGCTCTGTGCCCAGGAGTACCATAGGTTGAGTAGATACAGTCAGTTCCTTCAAGGTACAGAGAAAGCCAAGGTGCAAGACTGTCAGAGCTAGACAGAGGTCGGCGCATGCACGGGCAGCCACAGGGAAGGCACTGACCACAGCGTAGGCTGCGTCGTCCACGTCCTCCATCACCTCTTCGTCAGAGTACTCGTCGGACACTGTGTCTACATCCGAGAGCTCCGTGACCTGGACATCCGAGTGGTCCAGCAGCCATCCGACCAAGGCTTCCACACCTAAGAGAAGCACACACAGCACACCACAGGCCACCGTCAGCCACACAGCACACCACAGGCCACCGTGAGCCACAGAGCACACCACAGGCCGCCATGAGCCACAACATACCACAGGCCACCATCAGCCACACAGCACACCACAGGCCACCATGAGCCACACAGCACACCACAGGCCACCGTCAGCCACACAGCACACCACAGGCCGCCTTGAGCCACAGCACACCACAGGCCACCATCAGCCACACAGCACACCACAGGCCACCGTCAGCCACACAGCACACCACAGGCCGCCATGAGCCATAGCACACCACAGGCCACCGTCAGCCACATAGCACACCACAGGCCACCATGAGCCACAGCACACCACAGGCCACCGTCAGCCACACAGCACACCACAGGCCATCATAAGCACACACACGCACAGCACACCACGGGCCACCATGAGCCACAGCATACCACAGGCCACCGTGAGCCACATAGCACACCACAGGCCACCGTGTGCCACACTGCACACCACAGGCCGCCGTGAGCCCCAGAGCACACCACAGGCCGCCATGAGCCACACAGCACACCACAGGCTGCCGTGAGCACACAGCATACCACAGGCCACCATGAGCACACAGAGCACACCATAGGCCACCATGAGCACACAGCACTGAAGCAGGAACCCACAGGCACACAAACAGAGACCAGGAAAACCACGTACCAGGCAAACCAGATGCATTCCCGGAAGCACCAGTGAGAGACTTCAGCGCAAACTCGATGTTCCTTCTAGGAAATCCCATTTCCATGAGCTGCACCACGATAGGCAGGGCAGGAACGGGCGACTGCTTGCGCCTCTTCACTCTGGCAGGCCGGATGTGCTGCACGGCGACAGGCGTGGTGGCCTCACTGGAGCTGCAGTCTTCAAATCCTGGGCTCAAAGGGTGGGTGGACTCCACAGCCAAGCACTGGCACACGGCCAAGGCAGCAGCCTGGGCAGACAAGAGGGTCCTGGGAGGTTTGGGAGTGCCCTCGGCTAGCTTACAGTCTAGGAGCACAGGGATGGTGGCCTTCCACCATAACTGCAGGAAAGCCCACAGGAATACGGGATGGTGGCCTTTTACCACAACTGCAGTATCCAAGTACAGAAAGCCCACAGGAACACGGGATGGTGGCCTTTCACCGCAACTGCAGTATGCGAGTACAGAAAGCCCACGGGAACACGGGATGGTGGCCTTTCACCGCAACTGCACTATGCAAGTACAGAAAGCCCACGGGAACACGGGATGGTGGCCTTCCACCGAAACTGCAGTATGCAAGTACAGAAAGCCCACGGGAACACGGGATGGTGGCCTTCCACCACAACTGCACTATGCAAGTACAGAAAGCCCACAGAACACGGGATGGTGGCCTTCCACCACAACTGCGGTATATAAGTTTAAAAAGCCCACATTCACATATGCATTTTTCATGAGTACCTAAAGCATATTAGAAAACGACAAAGCGAAGTTTCACTGTTTAATGCAGAGCCGATATTTGGTGGTGAAATAACTTTCCTGTTTCAGCAAACAGTGAGCCTAGTAAATTAGCTACGTATCAATGTCCATTAAGGAAAACTTCCTAACAGCCCTACACAAGCAGTCAGAAGGGATCGACGGAGCAGAAAGAAAGGCATCCCCACGCCTGAACCAGGCACTGCGACAGTGGTCACAGGTACTTGTGTTTTAGACCAGCCAGAAACGACACGGGACTCTCATATACCATTAAATCAACCCTCAACTATTCAAGGGTTAAATAACCATGGTGAGGGTTAAACAAGGTATTAAAAAACAAGAGAAATAAAAGAGTATTAGTTAGGAAACACATTGCGATGAATCAGTGAACACCTGAACCGCCAGTCTCTGCAGCTGGCACTCCCCACCTACAGCACCCACACCACCACAGCACTGCCCTGATCTATCTGCACTCTCTGGCCCTCCTCCCCAGCTGCTGTCATAGCACTGACTTGCTATTTTGTTAAACTGAGCTTGCAAGGAAGGAATCAGGAAGAAACAGAGGACACTGAGGAGTCCTCCAGTGCTCAGGAAGTATCAAAGCCCAGGGGTTTGCAGCGAAGTCTGGGTAACTTGGAAGTGACAGGTTTCATCCTAAGAGTTTAAACTTCAGAGCCAGATTAAGATAAAGGGGAGTCAGGGTGCACTGGACTAAGCCTCGGCTGATAATAACCATAAACTCTGGATTAAATATTTTTTAAAACTGCTTGAGGGCACTAGAGAACGACTGAAGCAATCAGGAATAAAACGAGCACAACCCCTGGCCCAGGGAGGCTAACAGGCAAGGTGCACATTCAACCACAGACAGCAGCACGTTCCTGCACTGCAGGGGCTGGGATCCGAGCCTGCCAGAGCAACCGGAATGCGAGGGAAAGGGACCCTGAGAAAGAACCACAGAGGGAAATGTGCAGACAGACTAACCACAAATCTAATGACTGAATCTAAACTGAAACACCGGTGAAGAGCCTGGGCTGGGCACAAAGGGACCGCTGGAAGGCTGCAGGGCTCCCCAGCTGAGTGGGCTGAGCACTAAGGGACTGCTGGAAGGCTGCAGGGCTCCCCGGCTGCCTGGGCTGAGCACTAAGGGACCGCTGGAAGCTGCAGGGCTCCCCGGCTGCCTGGGCTGAGCACTAAGGGACCGCTGGAAGGCTGCAGGGCTCCACAGCTGAGTGGGCTGAGCACTAAGGGACTGCTGGAAGGCTGCAGGGCTCCCCAGCTGCCTGGGCTGAGCACTAAGGGACCGCTGGAAGGCTGCAGGGCTCCCCAGCTGAGTGGGCTGAGCACTAAGGGACCGCTGGAAGGCTGCAGGGCTCCCCGGCTGCCTGGGCTGAGCACTAAGGGACCGCTGGAAGGCTGCAGGGCTCCCCAGCTGAGTGGGCTGAGCACTAAGGGACCGCTGGAAGGCTGCAGGGCTCCCCGGCTGCCTGGGCTGAGCACTAAGGGACCGCTGGAAGGCTGCAGGGCTCCACAGCTGAGTGGGCTGAGCACTAAGGGACTGCTGGAAGGCTGCAGGGCTCCCCGGCTGCCTGGGCTGAGCACTAAGGGACCGCTGGAAGGCTGCAGGGCTCCCCAGCTGAGTGGGCTGAGCACTAAGGGACCGCTGGAAGGCTGCAGGGGCTCCCCGGCTGCCTGGGCTGAGCACTAAGGGACCACTGGAAGGCTGCAGGGCTCCCCAGCTGAGTGGGCTGAGCACTAAGGGACCGCTGGAAGGCTGCAGGGCTCCCCGGCTGCCTGGGCTGAGCACTAAGGGACCGCTGGAAGGCTGCAGGGCTCCCCGGCTGCCTGGGCTGAGCACTAAGGGACCGCTGGAAGGCTGCAGGGCTCCCCAGCTGAGTGGGCTGAGCACTAAGGGACCGCTGGAAGGCTGCAGGGGCTCCCCAGCTGCCCAGGGCCAGCACAGCAATTGAGGCTCAAGCTCAACCAATTAGGGGTGGGAAGGAAAATGTCGAGGCTTCCAGCGAAACCCAGAAGAGATTCCAAATCCCCAGAATTAAGGATCCAGAACCAGGGTAAGGGCAACATAGAACATCATCAGAAAGCCTAGCACCAAGCCGCCTCAGGATGGAGGACTGCCAGGTACTGAACTGCCTGTGAGAAGAAAACTCCCCATTCTCCAGAGAAGGAGGCAGAACCCAGAGCCAATACAATGTAACATCCAAAGAATCCAGAATGAAATAAACATTCTCAGATATGTGAAGAACCACCACCAATAACTGACTATAATCAGGGGGAAAAACTGCAAAGAGCAGCAGACCAACAGGACCAGACATTAGAATCAGCAAACAAGAAATTCAACATAACTATCAAATATGTTTTGTTTTATTTTTTTATTTTTTTGGAGACGGAGTTTCGCTCTTGTTACCCAGGATGGAGTGCAATGGCACGATCTCGGCTCACCACAACCTCCGCCTCCTGGGTTCAGGCAATTCTCCTGTCTCAGCCTCCCGAGTAGCTGGGATTACAGGCACGCACCACCATATCAAGCTAATTTTTGTATTTTTAGTAGAGACAGGGTTTCACCATGTTGACCAGGATGGTCTCGATCTCTTGACCTCGTGATCCACCCGCCTCGGCCTCCCAAAGTGCTGGGATTACAGGCGTGAGCCACCGCGTCCAGCCAGAAATATGTTTTAAAATGTCCAGTAAAAGATAAGATTTGGCCAGGTGCAGTGGCTCATACCTGTAATCCCAGCACTTTGGGAGGGGAATGGATCACAAGGTCAGGAGTTTGAGACCAGCCTGGCCAATACCATGAAATCCTGTCTCTCCTAAAACTACAAAAATTAGCAGGGTGTGGTGGCGCACACCTGTAGTCCCAGTGACTCGGAGGCTGAGGCAGAAGAATCGCTTGAACCCTGGAGGCAGAAGAATCGCTTGAACCCTGGAGGCAGAGGTTGCGGTGAGCTGAGATCGCGCCACTGCACTCCAGCCTGGACAAAAGAGCGAGACTCTGGCTCAAAAAAATAATAAAATTCAAAAAAAGATGGATTTAAGGGGTGAAGAAGGGAACCATCAGAAGAGATCTAAAATTATAAAATGTGAGCCAAATGGAAATAAGAGAAGTAGGAAATAGAAAATAAAGCCTTTCTTGGATGGATGTAACAACAGATTAGGCCCAACAAAGCAAAGGATCTTGACCTTTCAAACAGATCCAGACAAACTAATCAAGCTAAACAAGGGAAAAAAAGACTTTCTATTAAACTTGTAAAAAGGAAACTCACTAACAGTGTAACAGATGTGTAATAGTATTTCCAGAAAAGAACAAAAAGAGCAAGATGGGGAAATGTAACAGTGAAACCCCATCTCTACTAAAAAAAAAAAAAAAAAAAAATCAGCTGGGCATGGTAGCGCGTGCCTGTAATCCCAGCTACTCAGGAGGCTAAGGCAAGAGAATTGCCTGAACCCAGGAGGCGGAGGTTGCGGTGAGCTGAGATCATGCCATTGCACTCCAGCCTGGGTAACGCGAGCGAAACTCTGTCTCAAAAAAAAAAAAAAAAGAGCAAGACGGGGAAATGTAACAGTCAAAAGTTTCCAAGTTTGTTAGGGAAACAAAAATCAAGCCAAAAATGCAAGCAGCTTAAGCAAATGTCAAGAAGGACAGTGGGGCGGGCCACCACATGGGCCAGGCTTAGTGAAACTGCACAAAGCCAAAGAGAGCAGAAAATACTCGAAGCAACCAGAGAAAAAAGACATTCCATACAGAAGAGGTAAGAACAACAGCCACTTTCCATCAGAATCCATGGAGCTCAACCACAGAGGGTCCCTTTTTGGTGCAACAACCCTTCCCAATTCCTGAAGGACAATTCTATGTGGCCTCCGAGGCCTGCACACTCGGCACCTCTCGCATGACTGCAGGCTCTGCACCACCCACATGCTCTCACGTTGCCCAGCGTCCTCTTTTCATCCCTACCAGGGAGACTGGAAACACAACCAGGCCCTTGAAAATGAACCATCACCGGCCGGGCGCAGTGGCTCATGCCTGTAATCCCAGCATTTTGGGAGGCTGAGGTGGGCGGATCACAAGGTCAGGAGATCTAGACCATCATGGCTAACACAATGAAACCCCGTCTCTACTAAAAAGTACAAAAATTAGCCAGGTGTGGTGGTGCATGCCTGTAGTCTCAGCTACTCGGGAGGCTTAGGCAGGAAAATCACCTGAACCTGGGAGGCGGAGTTTGCAGTGAGCGGAGATCGCACCACTGCACTCCAGCCTGGCAACAGAACCAGACTCTGTTTCAAACAATAAAAAAAATTAACCTTCACCTCAGAGGTTCCCAAACCTGAGAAGAAGCTGGAGTTCAGAAGAGCTCCTGGCCATCCTCCTCCGTCCCAGCCCACGCCCATTTCCTGCTCTCTCCCTGTGCACCCCCCCACCATCTTTCCAGCTCATTCTAGGACTGGGGGAGCCCTCCTATCTGCCCAAGGCAGTGGCTGCCTCATCTGGACTGCTGCTCTCAGAAGGGCCCTGCTCTCTGAGGGTCTCTGTTATGGTCATTTCTGACTACCAAACTGATTACTGATAGTTTTATTTTTGTCTTTGATACACTATCCAGAATTTTTATGTATTCTGCAGCAAAAAGATTTTGGAGCATCTCTAATCCTCCATGTTGCCAGCCGTGAAAGCTCCCATCCTCTTACACCCAGTCACATCGCCTGCCTCTTCTACGGGAACGCCCATAGCCCTGACCATGCTCCTCACGGCTGCCCTCACCTGCTCCACAACGTGGGGAGAGCTGAGAGCCTGGTGGCACCAGAGCACACCTGAACAGGCTCCCGAGTGAGTGAAACAAACAAGCGGGTGCCAGAGTCCTGATGAGCCGCTTTCAGTAATTCTACTTCCAGGAAAAAGATCCCCTCGTGAAACTGTGAGCATTTCACCCAGGCTGCATCTAGTTAGTATTTGTTAACAATTTACACAAATCCAAAATAAGGTTAAACTTCAACTCTCTCATTCTTTAACTAGTATGCACAAACATGGTTAAACCCTAATGAATCACTAGAATTATTTGGATACTATCATTTAAAATTCAGAACAGATCACTGAGAAAATATACGCCTAGAAAAAAATGGTTCACAATTTAGTACTCTGGATTAAAAACGGTCAAGGCTACACAGCTGTACCTCAAGTTCCTGTTTATCAAATATGGCCTTCACGGGAGACGGCTGGGTGGCCGAGGCCAGCAGCTGCTGCAAGAGGATCATGGGGGGCTGCGGCCCTTCAGGAGACACATCGCCAAGGTCAGGTGAGGCCGCTGCTCCATCATCTGAATTCAAAAACAAATATGTATAAGATTCTATTTTCAACTGCAAACGCCTCTTTACTATTAAAGAGAATACACTGAGCATGTTGAATCAGGTATGACTTCTGCCCCGTCAGTAACAGAAAATCAAAATCTTCAAGGTTCAGACATCAAACAAAAACTAAACTCTAGACCAGGCGCAGTGGCTCCCAAAATCCCAGCACTTTGGGAGGCTGAGGCAGGTGGATCACAAGGTCAGGAGATCGAGACTATCCTGGCCAAGATGGTGAAACCTCGTCTCTACTAAAAATACAAAAATTAGCTGGATGTGGTGGCACGTGCCTGTAGTCCCAGCTACTTGGGAGGCTGAGGCAGGAAAATCCACTTGAACCAGGGAGGCGGAGGTTGCAATGAGCCAAGATCACGTCACTACACTCCAGCCTGGTGACAGAGCGAGACTCCATCTCAAAAGAGGGGAAAAAAAGCTAGACTCACTTCCTGCTTTTGATCTGTCCTTCATTAGTGCTGCTGCCTCTCAGAGCCAGCAAATGCTCCTTCCCAGATTTCTGTACTTGGTCCGATTCTTTCTTTTTTGAGATGCAGTCTCGCCCTGTTGCCCAGGCTAGGGTTCAATGGCACAATCTCAGCTCACTGCAACCTCTGCCTCCCAGGCTCAAGCAGTTCTCCAGCATCAGCCTTCCCAGTAGCTGGGACTATAGGCACATCCCAACACGCCTGCTAATTTTTGTATTGTTAGTATAGACAGGGTTACACCATGTTGGCCAGGCTGGTCTCGAACTCCTGACTTCAGCTGATCCACCCACCTTGGTCTCCCAAAGCTCTGGAGTTACAGGTGTGAGCCACTGTGCCTGGCCTACACACTTGCTTTCCTGTTCACTCACAGCTCCAGGAACCCTCAACACAGACACATCCCATATGCATATTTCTAGTTGTAGGTTTTCTAGCTAGGCCTTGTTCAGATCACTAAGTGACCCCGATTCCAAATGTGTCATGTCCTTGGGGTGATGGCTTTTTGTCTGTTATAAGTAGCTTTGCGCGCAGCCTTTAGGACGCTGTGTGACACAGCCCTAGGGAGATCCACTGCCCTGAAGCCACTTCACACAGTCCAGGTGCTCAGCCAGTACTCACAGCATTTGCACGTGCTGGTTTCGTTTGGTGAAAATTTCAACTAGCTAGACCAGGTGCTGGAAATCTTTCTCTTAAAGGGCCAGATAGTAAATAGGCTGATAGGCTGTACAGTTTCTTTCCCAACTACTCAGCTCTGCCCCTGTGGAGCAAAAGCAGCTGGAGATGAGGTGTGAACAAGTGTTGTGCCTGTGTTCCCTTTAAAATTTACAAAAACAGGAGCATGGCAGTTTTGTCAGTCTGGCTCTGTCTGGAGTCCCTGCTCTACCCTCCTGATTCAGGTTTGCTGTAACTGCTCACTGGGCTGAGTGGAGAACAGAAGAGCCAATCCAATTCCCAGGCTCTAATCTCCCCATCTCTACAACTGGGAAATCTGCAGCTTCCCTGCAACCTCCACTATTTGATTGAATCTATGCTTTCCATCAATTTCTCTCATCCTCAGCAGGTTTAAAATTAATTTCATAACATCCTCTCCCCTTGCTTTTTCCTTTCTTTTTTTCAACTTTTCTCTGTTCAGTATATTACTCTCCTCCTAAGATTCAGAAACAAACCCAAACACTCCATATTCTACTGGACTTGCTTATTTTTTTCAAATGCACTACTCAGTATTCTCCCCTCATCTCAAGCCACATTCCATTTCCTGCTGGATTCCCACATAGCTTTATCTACAAGACTACACCATCACAGTGGACGGCACCTTCCTTCCACCAGAACCTTCTTTTCCTTTTCATGCCTTCCCCCTCATCACTTGACAGAGGAGCAATTCTTCATCTCTGTCACCTCTGGTATCAGATACTACTGTACCTTACCAGCAGGTGCATCACCTGAAGGTCAGTGCTTACCATGTGGCCCTGCCACAGCTTCCCAAGTGGGCCTCAAGTTTCACCCTGGTCTCCAAGATACTCTGCAGCAGGACGTCAACCACCCATCTAGCTTCAGCCCTACTGCACGTCGATAAACCCCGAACTCCAAGCAAAGCAGAGCTGCTCAACGTGCTCCCAAAGACTCGCCACTTTCACCCCTGCTCTTCCTGGCTCCACCACCAGCAGAGTCCTTGCCTGCTGGCATCTGTCTGCCACAGCCTCCAAAGGCCACCTGTCCAGCGCTCAGCTGCCACTGGCTCCAGATGCCTATGGAACCACTCACACCCCTCACCGCCCCCTGGCCCCAGAGGACGGACAGAGCCACTGCGTTCATTTCCTCACCTCGTCCAAACCCTAGAGAGCAATGATCATAGACAAGAACTTCCCCCCAAAAGACTTAGCATGTCTTTCAAGAGTAGGTGATGGAAAATATTTGTTTTTTTTCTATTAAAAGTGACACAAGCTCATTACAGAAAACTAAATATAGAGAAATATAAAAAAAAATTAAATCAGCCAAAATTCCATCAAAGATTACTGTGTCAATATTGCGCTACACAGATCAATCTATGGCTTATCTATAAACCAATATATGTAACAATGTGCTTTTCTGTTTACATATATACCATTTTCACATTTTCATGGCAATAAACATATAGTGCTGGCCCTCAGTATCCATAGGTTCTGCATCCAAAGATTCAACAAACCACAGATCAAAAATACTCAGAATAAATAAACAGAACAAATCTTGAAAATACAAATAAAATTACAGGATAGCAACTATTTACATATGATTTATATTTTTAAAGTATTTGGGAGGATGTGCATATACTACACCATTTTATAGAAGGGCCTTGAGCACTGGTGAATTCTGGTATAATTGGGGGTCTTGGAACCCACCCCACGGATACTGAGTGAAGACTGCTCTATGTATGTGCCATCATTTTGAATGACGCCGTATTACACTGTACGGATATGGATATAAAGAATGGGTATTTCAGTGTCTACAGTTTTTCAACACAAAAACAGTACCAAAAAGGAAGCCATAACAACATTGTTGAACACATTTTCTTTTGGAGACAGTTTCACTCTGTCACCAGGCTGAAGTGCAGTGGCGCAATGTCGGCTCACTGCAACCTCTGCCTCCTGCGTTCAAGCAATTCTCCCGCCTCAGGCTCCCAGGTAGCTGGGACTACAGGTGGCCACCACTATACCCAGATAATTTTTGCATGTTTAGTAGAGACGGGGTTTCACCATGTTGGCCAGGCTGGTCTTGAACTCCTGACCACAGGTGGTCCACCCACCTCAGCCTCCCAAAGTGCTGGGATTATAGGAGTGAGCCACCGTGCCTGGCCAGTGAATACATTGTCTTTACATGCCTTTTCGTGTGATAAACTCCCACGGAATGACTTGCTGGGTCAAAGTATATGAATACATACATACATCGATGCATTTCAAAGCCTGGCTCATTTCCTCAAGCGCCCATTAGATGGCTACACCAACTCAAATTCCCAGCAGCGTGTTCATGGAGTGCTGCTGTGCGTGTACTTGAAGAACCAGCTGAGGGTCTTCCTGTTACAATACAGGTTCTACTGCTTTGGTCTGGGTGCAGCCTGGGAGTCTGCATTTCTAATACATGCCCGTGTGCCATCAACGTTGCTAATCCACATGCCACACTTTAAATGGGAGGCATGGAAATACCTTTCTCCCTCCCCACCCACCAGATGCCCTCGGTCTTGTTTGTTTCATAAGATGATGATGATTTTATTCACACTTGGTGGTTGCTGGGCAGGCCACGTGTCTTTCTCGCACATATTTAAGCCATCTATGTCCACTTTTATGAACTGACTGTTCATATCCTTTGTCTATTTTCTACTGCCTTTCTAATAAAGCTTTAAGAACTTTGTAGGCCTTTTCAGCTTTCTTAGCTGCAAAAAAAAAAACATAAAATACTTTTTTAAAAGATACCTGCGTGAAGAGTTCCAGTCTCCTGGACAGCTGGCTGAGACAGGATCTGCCGCAGTTTGTCCTGGTGGGAGAGCAGTGCCCGCCCTGCTTTCAGGATGTAGAGCTTCAACTGCTGGCACCGCAGCAGGTCCAGGTCCACTTGTCCTACGGAAGGAAAGACTCAGTGGGAACGCTGATGAGTAACGCTCTGCCCTGCGGGAATCTGCCGACCACACACACTGTCAGTGACAAAGGGCTCGCCTTTCCCAGTGTTACACTTGGTGCTTCTGGTAAGCACCTTCTGCCTCGTGGGTCACCTAAACTGATGGGACGTAGGAGTTGATGCTTTAACAGAGTCAGAACTGGGTTAGCTATTATTAACATGATCAAATGTTCCCCAAGTTGCGAAGGTTCAGCCACCTTCACTCTTCTAAGAGTACTCTCAGAGAATCTGTCAGCTACACTAGCTTTTTAACTGAGGAAGATAGCAGCGATGCCCGAGTCTTATCCGATGGCAGAGGCCACAGGAGCACAGAGAGCACAGGGTTGGAGGGAAGGAGGGCTGCAGGTGCTGTTAGGGCACTGGCCTGACTAACTGGCAGACAGGTTTATTCACCACGATGGGAAGCTGCAGCTACCAGAGAAAGCCAGCTGAATCTCAGAAACACTGTGATTTACACGCACTGCACCTCCAAGCAGAGGCATGAATGGGAGATCCAGAGTTGAAGGTGCTTACATCATAAATGCCGAAGCAGCAATCATAGGTCTGTGGGAGCAAGAGCGGGGAGAAAACTCAAGAAGAGTGGGCAGAATAAGACATAAGTAATGGGTGAAGCCACGAGATTTCCAGGACATGAAGAATAAGCAGAGAGAAGACCTCCCTAGGAACACCGAAAGAAACTCAGGAGAGCTCCATGTTCGCCCAAAGGAAGGCAGAGCGAGGCAGGGTTACAGTCTCAGCCACCCTGAAGGTCACAGTCAGGCCAGGTCGCTTCCAGGACAGAGGCCCCTGGATCAGGCAGAAAACAAGCCAGAAGCCATGCTCTAACAGGGTGACTGGGCCACAGGGCGCTGGGATGGTGAGGAGCAGGGAAGACAATACAGACTTCATTTCAGGGATAAAGGATGACACTGAGAAGAGGGTGTGAGCCATGAGGTTCTTAAAGTGTGGCTCGGAACATGGCGATGAAGGCTGACTTGAAAACTCATTACCCCGAAAACAGGGTTATACTCGCAGCCCACGTGAACTCCGGGATGTTAGCAGGCCCGTGAACTCACCCACAAAAGAACACAGTACAAACACTAGTTTAAGATGGCAGCTGTTTCACAAGACACACCAAATACTGACCTGCAAAGGCCTGTTTAGTCGATTTCTTTATTTTGTGCTTTTCTAACTTGCTTCCAGCGAGGTTCACCAACTGAGCCCAGACAGACAGCATGGGCTCTGTGAAGGGCAGGTTGTTCACATTAAAGGCCACGGCGGGGAGCTGGAGAGAACACAAAGGCTGTCAGCGTGCAGCCAATACCAATAACAAATGAAACGCTCTCTAAGTCATCAGAACCATGGGCTTCCTCCTGAAATGCCATACACACCCATACACCTTTTTATAGCTGAGAATAATTATTTTAAACAACATCAAAGGAACATACAGACTTATACATTACATACCACCTGTATTAATTTTTCCTTACAAACCTGTCAACAATTACATCATTGTTGTGGTTATTATTTTCTCAGGTATTTTCTATATAGTTCAAGTTTTCTACAACATGTATATATTCTTATAATAAAAAATATATTTCCTTCATAGAAAATATAGTCAGGCCATACACAGTGGCTCACACCTGTAATCCCAACACTTTGGTAGGCCAAAGTGGGCGAATCACCTGAGGTCAGGAGTTCGAGACCAGACCAGTCAACATAGTGAAATCCTGTCTCTACTGAAAACACAAAATTAGCCAGGCATGGTGGCACATGCTGCAATCCCAGCTACTTGGGAGGCTGAGGCAAGAGAATCGCTTGAACCGGGAGGTGAAGGTTGCAGTGAGCCGACAAGATTGTGCCATTGCACTCCAGCCTGGGTAACAAGAGCGAAACTCTTACTCCAAAAAAAAAGAAAATATAGTAAGATTGCACTTGGGCTACATCAAAATAATGCCTTTTCCCTGTGCATCCCTGAGTCACAGGTGTGCATGAATGAATGACAGTAGCTGCCACATTAAGTCATGTCACTGAAAACAGCTAAGCATTTTCTACATGAAGAAAGTTTTTTTTTTTTTTTAAAGAAATCATGTTTAAGTTTTTTTAAAACCTGAGTTGTTCAATAAAAAGAAAACTTCATAAATTCACATTTTAAAATAATTAGAACCACCTCATAGATGCACAGTACCTTCTAGGCTGCTAAAGCCCTCTTCATGGCTCTGAGGCTAAAAGACACACGAACCACTGCTTTCGATGCTCTGTGAGCGAGGCCCTGCTTACCACAGAAGCCCAAGCTCAGGGGAGGGAAGAGAGGTGGATTTCCTTCCTGGGTCAGGTAGCTTCCTGGAAGGCAAACCTCAAGTACCAGAATCAAGTTCTTTCAAGTGCTAATGTTGGAGCTGGGTTCTAGGGTAAAGCCAAATCCCTTTCACGCAGTCACCGAGTACAAGTTCACCCACCGGTTTCAGCTGATTCAACGGGCAAACGCGGCACATCCGCATGTCGGAGAACTGCACGGTGATTCTGCCCTTCGGGGTGATACGAGTCACGGTGCCCTCTCCAAACTCATCGTGCATGACTTGGCCACCCAGGCGCAGGCGACCATCGATGCCCCCGATCACAGCCAGGACCGCCATGAGGCCCCCCACTTCAGGGTTCTCGGAGTCGGGGAAGTAGTCCTCTAACTGGGCCTAGTGCAGACGGCAAACAGCAAGCTCAACCAGGGACGCTCATGGAGCTGCCCAGTCCCTACAGGTTTACCGTTCAACCAAATTAATTCTGAGAACACACACCCACCCCTTCAGAAGGCCTTCCCGCGAAGCTGTGGGTGATGGAGCGGAGCTGGGAGTTGATGTACTTGTTGATGAGTCCATTCCACTGCGCCAGGGAGTGCAGCACGCGCAGCAGCGCCACCACTTCCTCCGCCAGTGTGCTGCTGTGGGTGGCGGTCAGCGAGGCCTGTGGGCGTGCCCGGCGCCGCCTCGGTGTGGACTCTGAGGAGGAAACATGGGAGAAGCTGCTGCCCTGCTGTTCCCCAGGGCACAGGGAAGGGAGACGGTTACCCACCTCTGAGCAGCGGCACGTCGGAGGAGCAGGTAGTGAGCAAGCTCCCCAAGAAGCTGAACAGCTTCTCCACAAGGCACTTCATGTCCCTTGCCCTTTCGGTCTTGTCCCACGAGGGAAGGACTGCTTGCAATAAATGTACAGCTAAGATCTGAAAAACACAATTTAAAGTGGCAAGCATTAAAAAAAGTCTGATTAACAAATTACAGATTGCTATTTTCTCTTTATTTTCTGTTCTCATAATGCAATGTGAAAACTGAAATGTGAAAATCTCTCATAATCATGTGAAAATTTTGAGATTCATTACTATACAGCCAGGTAATTACATTCAAGTTGATGAGTGACTAGGACTGTCGGGGACTTTAGAAAAGAGCGATATGAGAGATGCATGTGTTTCTTTAATTAAAAAAGAATTATTTTTAGTTTCATTCTTCTTAGGACAATTACACTATGAATCCTGTGAAACAGATGAGAGAGTGGTTGCAGGATTTACCACCGAAGTTTAACCACTTACCGACTGTCAAAGACCTCTGCCCCTTGCCCCAGAAAACCTACCCCGTTCCTTCTACACCCGTTCTGCACTTGTTAGTGAGTAAAGGCCCCGACTCTGAGGGCAGGCAACTTCAGTGTGTGATGCCTCTCTGAGAACTGGTTTTGCCCGGCAGCACAGTACCTGCCTCTGCAGTGAGGCGGCAGTGAAGGGTGCGTGCCCTTCCACGACCTTCATGAGCAGCGTGATCCACTGCGGGGAGCTGAGGGCGCCGCACACCTGCTGCGTGAGCGCAATGCTCCGCACAAACCCCAGTGTGCACCAGCTCCGGTGCTGCTCCCGGCACACCAGCCTGTTCGGAGAAGCTGCGGGAGGAAAACAGACACTCTTGGTAACAAGTCCCTAAAGATAAATCATGAGTACAAACCTTATTTATTCAATCAACTTATTATTATTATTATTATTATTTTGAGATGGAATCTCACCCTGTTGCCCAGGCTGGAGTGCAATGGCGCAATCTCAGCTCACTGCAACCTTTGCCTCCTGGGTTCAAGCAACTCTCCTGCCTCAGCCTCCCAAGTAGCTGGGATTACAGGCGCCCACCACCGTGCCCACCTAATTTTTGTATTTTTAGTAGAGATGGGGTTTCACCATCTTGGCCAGGCTGGTCTTCAACTCCTGACCTCCTGATCCACCTACCTCGGTCTCCCAAAGTGCTGGGATTACAGGCATGAACCACTGCACCTGGCCTATTATTTTATTTTCTACAATAAGCTCCTTTACAAATACGTTGCACTTTGTAAATTAATTCAAACTAATTCAAAGGAATGGAAGGAGGCTTTTAAGTTAGTCCAAGAAACATTTCACAGAATTTTTCATTTTTAGCGATGGGGTCTCACTATGTTGCCCAGGCTGGTCTAAAACTCCTGGGTTCACGTGACCCTCTTGCCTCAGGCTCCCAAGTAGCTGGGACTACAGGCGTTTCTAAAACCTTCTAACTGTGTACTAAAACTAGTTAAGGAATTCTACCTATGTATTGTTTCTAGGCAATAGGAAAGTTATCGATAATCCAAATAGCAGTAATTTGCATCAGTACATCTATTGTATTTTTTTTAATCTCTTGTTTTAAATACCTCCATGATCTTGCTTATATTTAATCTGCACTCTAAGTTTCCAATCCAAGTTTAATATATCTGCATTAACAAAATGGGAAGTTTTCACTAGGTTTACAACATTTGATTCTGACACAAGTGGGTCCACTTCTGCTCTGCCTGGCTCCAGGCCTCCATTACTCCCTGAGCGGAGGCTGAGGCTCGGAGGCTGGGCCCTCCTAAGGAACCCCTCCCACAGCCCCACAGGATCTGCCCTCGCCTCACACCTTCCCCACCCTGCCCTCAGCCATCCAAGCTTATGAGGACACCCGCTTTCCTTCAGCACACTCACGTGCACTCACACACACTCTCACACCATCAGACCCACATCCTCACACCCACAGCAAGTTACTCAGACACTCATGGGCACCCTCACACCCACCCTCACTCTCAGGTGCACTCAAACCGTCGCAATCACTAACACACACACAATCCCATCACTCATATGCACACACAACCTAAGACGCAAACTGATGCACACACACAGATACTCTCACATACACTCTTACCCCTCCCAGTGCATCCCAAAACTCACATGGGCACTCACACTCCCAAACACACTGGTCACAACCGATGACTCACCCACTCACACCTGTACCCACCCCCACACCCACTTTCTCTTTACACTCATGCCTGTACTGTTGTTAAACCGCCCTCACTGACAGAAGCAAAACGCTCACATTCACCCACATGCACTCACAATAACACGTCATGCATGCTCAGACACAAGGTACTCAGAAACGTTTACACAATGCTCACACTCGTGCACTTACACTTGTGTCTGCCACCCACTCCTACTTCCTCACACTCACCAAGCGTGATTACACTGTCTCTCATTCACACACCCAGTAATCCCGACACATGCTCATGCCTCCCTCTTGCTCACCCTCACACACACAGTGGCTCAAATGCACTGATGCTCTCACTCCCACATCACCTGTATGCAGTCACCTGCCCACTCGTATGCCCTCATGGACATACACACCACTCGCTTGAATGCATGCACACACCCACACAATTCAAACACCACGCTTGCAACACAAACTCTCAGCCACTTGCCCATCAACCACTACCACACTCACTAAATACATGCAGACGCTCCGGCACACCACTAACCCTCACACACACTGAAGCCCGCCCATGGACTCACCCGCACCCACACATGCTCACTCTCAGGCACATGCACATGCAGATGCTCCGGCACACCACTAACCCTCACACACACTGAAACCCACCCATGGACTCACCCACACCCACACGTGCTCACTCTCAGGCACATGTACATGCAGATGCTCCGGCACACCACTAACCCTCACACACACTGAAACCCACCCATGGACTCACCCACACCCACACGTGCTCACTCTCAGGCACATGTACATGCAGATGCTCTGGCACACCACTAACCCTCACACACACTGAAACCCACCCATGGACTCACCCAGACCCACACGTGCTCACTCTCAGGCACATGTACATGCAGATGCTCCGGCACACCACTAACCCTCACACACACTGAAGCCCGCCCATGGACTCACCCACACCCACACGTGCTCACTCTCAGGCACATGCACACTCACCCCACTCCCTCAGCTCACATTTCTCACACTCACACTCCACACACTCAAGCACTTTCTGGATGAAACTGTGCCTGTCCCCAACTTCACATACACTCGGAACCTCAGAATATGATCGTATTTAATGAGGCCTCTGGAGATGTCATTAAGGTCAGAATTTAGGTAACATCATGTTGGATTAGACTCAAACGAACTCAAGGAAAGAGTCCTTTCAGAGACAGAAAAGGACAGGCAGAACACAGAGGCAGGGGCCACGTGATGACGCAGGCAGAGACTCCAGGCCAAGGAAGCCTGGAGCTCCCAGAAACTGGACGAGGTAAGGAAGGGCCCTCCCCTAGAACCTGTGGAGGGAGCACGGCCCTGTCCACACCTGGATTTGGGACTTCTGGTCTCCAGACCTCTGAGAGAACAAATTTGTTGTTTCAAGCCAGTGTTATGGGTGGAATCCAGAACTACAAAATTCACATGTTGAAGCTCTAAGCCCTAGTAACTCAGAAGGTGACCCTGTTTAGAAATGGGTTTGATGAAGTTGAACAATGCCCTTATGGAAACGGGAGATTTGGAGGCGACTCACACACAAGGAGAACGCCAGGTGAAGACGACGACCGGGGTCGGGGGGACACTTCTACAAGCAACGGAATGCCAGAGACCAGCAAACACCAGAAGCCAGGGCAAAGCCATGGGGCAGCTTCTCCCTCACAGCCCCCAGAAGGAACCGCCCTTGATCTCAGCCTTGCAGCCTGCAGAACCATGAGAACTACTGTGTAAGCCCTCGAGTTTGTAGTACTTTGTTTCAGCAGCCACAGGAGACTAATCCACACACATCCACACGCACCCACGTGCACAACCAGACACCACTCCCTGGGCCCTCAGTCTCTCATTCCATACATGTCTTGTCCGTGGTTCCGCTTTCCACTAACATTCGCAGCAGGCCGCATAAAGTCTTGGTGGCTTCGCTCTGCATGAGCTCAGCATGAACTCCGGCAGAGAGACAAAGAGTCTGCAGTAAGTTAACGGTGCTGGTGAGCATCACTGCAGTGGGGTGAAGGTTCCTTTCCGTTTGTTCGGCTTCTAAAGAAAATAACCAAAGTAACAAATTATATTCCCAAGTAAAACTGGAAGACAGTCTTTCACATAATTTAACAGCTTTCATATTACATTCTTGTTTTCTTGCAGACTTGAATTTTAGAGCAGTTTTAGGTTCACAGGAAAAGTGAAAGTACAGAGACTTTTTCATTCTTTTTTTCTTTCCGACAGGATCTCTCTATCACCCAAGCCAGAGTGCAGTGGCGTGATCATAGCTCACTGCAGCTTTGACCTCCCAGGGTCACACAGTCCTCCCACCCTGGCCTCCCAAACTGTTAACTTTTCTACTTTGGAAAGGGAAACGGATCTTTACAAGAAGAGATGGAACTCAGGATGCACTAAACATGCACCATCATCATTTCTGTTCATTTTCCTCAGGAACCTCTTAAACGATAATTTTTAAAACAGCATCGGCATATAACTCAGAAGCACCACATGATTCCAAGGTCACTTCTTAGAAAGACAGTTTATCAGGTGTCAGAAGCTGGTTTCTGATGAGCTAGCTATGGCCTGACGAGGACAAAGCACGACCAGGTGCTCATGCTTCCAGCTTGGCTGGCTTCGGGATGAGGAGACGTGTGGCAAATGAGGCCGCCCTCTGTCATGGGGCCACCCCTGCCCAAGCTGTGATGCCCCTACGGGGCAAGGCCCCAGACAGGGAGCCAGGTCTGCTTCCCAAAGGCAAGGGGGCCCGAGGGAGGGAGCAGTAACCTGGTGTGAAGCAGCACGCTGTAGGCCAGCACCACATCCACCCTCTGGGACAGGGTTCCAGGTGCCACATGCATTGCTCCTAACAGCCCTAGGCAGCAGGCAACACCTCTGTTCACACCTGAGGGGCCCAGGCCCCAGAAGTGACGTGCCCGAGATGGTGGCACCAGGATCCGAGCTGTGTGCCCCAAGCCCAGACGTGTGCTGCGGCCTGGTTTCTTCCAGCTGCTCTTCAGTGAGTGCACCTTCTAAGGTCTTGTGCTCACTGTCCTTTCTGAGCCTGACAACACTACACCCATAGTGCACACCGCAGTGCCAGGAGGCAGCCCCAGCCTCTTGGATGGTCTTACCAAGCCCAGCCATGTGAGGCATCACACGTCTTTCAGGAACAGCTAAGAAATATCATGAAGCCTCCATCCCACAACCTTGGACCTCCTCAGATAGGATCGAGGTTTCTTAGCCCACCCCTGAATTCTCACCTCTGCTTCCCTAGCAGCGATAAAGTGCTGATTAACTCAACATTACATGAGGAGTTCAGAGTCAAGGGCTGCAGAGGAAAGGTCAAGGCAGGGGCAGGCGGGGTGTGCTTGGGCAGAGGCTCTCACTGGAGGAGGAGGCAGATGGACTAACACCACAGGGCAGCTCCACCAAGCCTCAGCTCACTCCTCAGACGCAGGCTCAGCGCCAACCACAAGATCCACTGGTGGTGCTGCTGCCTGGCCCGGACACCACATTTTCAAAGAGGGACGGGTGCACAAGTGAGAGGAAGACGCAGAAAGTCGGGTGCAGCCAGGCCGCTGGATCCCACAGCCACTCCACGCACCTGCATCGGAGGTGCCTGGGAGCTTACTTAAATTGCAGGCTCCAAGGACAGAGTGCCAGCTGCAGGTGTGTCCCAACATCCCCTTCTAATGCCCAGATGGCAGTGGCAGCAGCCAGCACCTGGAAGTCTGTGGGCTGCCTTGGCCTAACCACCTTCCTGAGTCACCCACCAGAGTCGTCCTCCGTGTCCGAGTCCTCTGCCGAGGGCTGTGCTGTGGTCGGCAGCTCTGCCAGCTTGAGGTCGTATTTTCCTTCTTTCCCCATCCTGTAGGAGTTGGTGCTTCCTGTGTCCCACTGGACCCTTATCCACCCGTCCTCTCCCAGCTCACCAATCACTCGGCCTAGGCCTGGAGGAGGCCCATCCTGAGAAAGCCAGAGGAAAGAGCAGTTAGGAGGGGTGTGTCTGCCCTGGTCCTCCCCTGGTTCCCACCAGACCTGCCACACAGATATCGCCATCTGCTGCCCTGGCTGTAAGGGGCTGTCCCCACACACACATTGCACCTCTCCTACAAAATGCAGCATATTTGCATCATTTCAAATTAAATGGCATGAAATAACGTGCTCATGCTCCTTTACCAAAGAAGTTGGGGAAATCTCATCTCAATGAGGATCCTCTCTGAGTCAGTGCAGAAACAGGGCTTTGTAGCAAGTCCTGACCCCTCAATCCCTCACGGGCCTCGCCAGAGCAGAAACCTGAAACCAGCACCAGCACCTCCACACGCCCTCTTCTTCAGTTCCCCACGAGCCCCCGAGTGGAAGCCCTGTCTCTCATTTCTGCAGGAAAAAGCTATTTCTAGGATGGATGCTGCTGTCTCCAGACACTGCCATTTGTACGACAGCCGTGACAAAGCCCAGGCTTTCCCATGTGGCTGGGGAAGCCAGGCAGCCCACCGGAAGGTAAGCCCTGCCCTGACTTAGCTAGAGCTGTGGTAAGTGACTTCCACCTGGGGGCACCTGGCAGGGATTTAGAAGAGACCTGCTGTGAGGGAAAATGAAGACGTGGCCACAAGCCCATGAAGTCTAACCCAAACCACCGGGTATGGGGCACTTCACAGCCCACGGGCCTCAGCCCACAAGGCAGCGTCTGGGCTCCCGCCTCCGAGCTGTCACTGCACTGACTTTCAGAATGAGATGTACTCTCTTGCTCACTCTCAGTCCTGTTCCTGCTGCCCATCAAACTGAGCCTCATGCCAGTGAGTTTTCCGGAGAGCTGCCTGTCTTCCTAGACTGGACTCTGCTCAGATGCCTACAGCATGATTACCCTCTACTTCTGTTAACTCTCTTCAGCTGCTCAGGAATCAAGCCCTGTATCATCCATCAACCGAACACATCCTGCATTATTCCAGTTTCCACCTGCCAGTATCGTACAGAACAGTGCAAAGACAACTAACGTGTGGCTAATGTGTTCACATCAAATCTCTGAGTACCTGATCGCCCCATTTCCAGTCCACACCTCTCATGACCCTTGTTCCAATCTTCATCATGGCAGCCAGTTCTGGCCCCGAAACAGGGAGCTGCACAGGAGCTGTTTCCTTCCTTGTTTCTTCCAAAACTGTGGCAGAAGCACCTTGAGCAGAAGCATTCATATCTTCCTCAACACTGTCACAACTGGGACCTGACAAAGAGTCAGAAACAACAGCTGAGCCGACAGGAGCTACAACGTCCCCTTCCTAATATACATGCAACATTTAAAAAGTACTAATGAAGATCGTAGTTTAAATAATCCATACTACATGTTTTATCAGCTAATACAATACTGTGAATATCTTACTGTGATACAGGATAAAAAGAAGGTAAAGGGAAGGGCAAAATACTACATTAAGAAGATTTAAAAGATATTAAAACGCTCAGAAAAGCTACTTTCTCTACTTCTAGGAAGGACTCCCCCTAAAAAAGCAACATAAATGAGTTAGAAAGATACTCATCATATTTTTTATTAATAGAAAAACAAAAATAACTACCTAAATATCTAACAGTGGGAAATTATCAAACTTTACTCGTGGTTCTGTGCAGAAGACGGTCAACAGCGAACCTGAGACACAGCCTCAGACAGGACTGCGGCAGGCTCGGCCCTCAGCTGGTCTGCATTTCCAGAGGGCTCCCCCATTCCCTAAGTGGTAGGTGCAGTTCACTATGCCTGAACTGACTGTACCAACAACGTGGTCTGTACTGAAACCTGCTTTCCTTGCTCTGGAACTTGGTACGCGCCAGGCAGGGCATGCCCGTGTGATCTGCCCTGACAGAAACCCTGGGCCTGGAGTCTCTACCCAGCTTCCCGGAAGACAGCCCTTGACACAGCTCAGTGTCCCTGTGGCTCCTGTGGAAACCTGTACCTGCTTTCTTCTGGACTTTACCTATGTCCCTTTTCATGATTTTGCTCTGTGTAGCCCTCAGTACAGCTACATGCTGAGTCTTGTGAGTTCTGGCCAACCATCAAACGTGAAAATTGGTGCCCTGGCTGGCTACAGAGTCAAACACAGCATGAAACAGAAGCTGAGCTCCTGGAACCTACGAAAAGTAAAACTTGCCGATGGATTTGAAAATGGGAGATCTAACCCCAGGAGAGGAGGCTAGTTTTTTAACCCCTTTTCCCACCTGCTAAACTGAGACGGGTGGGGAGTGCGGTCCCGGTAACTCCCGTGGTTGCAGTTTTCTCCCCCACGTGGGAGGGAAAAGGATCCAAACAGTCCCAAAGGTGGGCTTAGGTGGACCAAAAAAATGTAAAAAGTCTGTGTTTCTCTCTCTTCCAAGAGAGTAAAAAAGGACATTCAATTCCCAGGGCTGGAGCAAAACTTTAGGTAAGCTGGTGGGGGAAACAGCCTTTCCTTTAGCCCAGCCTGCTGCTTTGCGCCCCCAGGAAGGGACAGAAGCTGCATTCCAGGTGGGTCTCCCGGGACCTCCTGGGCAGCTACGCTACTAACTCTGTGGACTGAATTTGTTGCTAGGGGCTTCAACAAATTTGCAACCAAAAATGGGGGAAATTTTTTATTTTAAATAGCTTTACATTTTGTGGCTGCTGCATGTGGATGTGTACATTAAGTTAGTATAATTTCTTAAATAAGAGAGATACCCTGATCAGGGCAAGTTGCAAATATAGACAGATATTCATGAGACACAAATTCCTTGCTTTTCGCAGCCAGTGGGCCAGGTGGAATTTAAATTCATGAATACTATCAACAGAACGAGTCCCCATACTTAATTATTTTTATTTATTGGAGCCTCTGGGGGAAAAGCAGACAAGATAAAAAGGCCATTTCTCAATGGAGACACGCTTGTGTAATTTTTTTTTTTTTTTTTGAGACAGAGTTTCACTCTTGTTACCCAGGCTGGAGTGCAACAGCGTGATCTCGGCTCACCGCAACCTCCGCCTTCTGGGTTCAGGCAGTTCTTTTCCCTCAGCCTCCTGAGTAGCTGGGACTGCTGGCACACACCACCGTGCCCAGCTGATTTTTGTTTTTTGTATTTTTAGTAGAGACAGGGTTTCAACATGTTGACCAGGATGGTCTTGATCTCTTGACCTTGTGATCCACCCGCCTCGGCCTCCCAAAGTGCTGGGATTACAGGCGTAAGCCACCGCGCCCGGCCACTTGTGTAATTTTTAAAGGCAACTTTTGGTTGCTAAAGAGGCCTTAAGAAATTAAATATAACTCTCTTAGTGGATGATTCTCTTCAGCTGTAATACATATATTAAAATATATATTTAATATAATGCAACATATAAATATGTAAATTTAAAAATTTATCTCAACTATGTAGACAGACAGATTTTTTTCATCACAAGACAGGATCTCACGCTGTGCTGTCACCCAGGCTGGAGTGCAGTGGTCCAATCTCCGCTTACTGCAACCTCTGCCTCCTTGGTTCAAACAATCTTCCCACCTCAGCCTCCCAGGTAGCTGGGACCACAGGTACACACCACTATGGCTAATTTTCATATTTTTTGTAGAGATTGGGTTTTACCACGTTGCCCCAAGTTGGTCTCAAACTCCTGAGCTCAAGCGACCCACCTGCCTCTGCCTCTCAAAGTGCTAGGCCTGACACATAGCTTTGAATAGATTATATGGTCTCTAACACTGATGAGGTTTAAAGAGATTGGGAAAACCTTGCTTTTTCACTTTGCCTTTGACAACAGGCCCCCTGCGGCATCTCAGATTTTAGCCGAGGAAAACCACCACAAGCCAATCAGATCTAACAGACACATACAGAGCATCTCACCCAAAAAGGGCAGAATACGTTTTCTTCTCAAGCATACCAGAGAACACTCTCTTAGACTGACCAGACCATATGTTAGGCCACAAAATAAGTCCTACATTTAAACAGACTAAAATCACACAAATTACCTTCCCCAACCAAAATGGAATGAGAAATGAGTAACAAAAGGAAAAGTGGAAAATTCACAAGTATATGAAAATTAAACAGCACACAGTAAACAATCAACAAGGGAAAGCTAAGGACCAGATGGCTTCGCTGGTCAACTCTACACAGTAAACAATCGGTGGGTCAAGGAAAACTAGAAAATATACGAGATGAAAGAAAACACAACATACCAAAACTTCTGTGCTGCACCAAAAACAGGGCAAAGAGGGCAACTGTTCTATGAACGTTTGCATTTACAGAAGACAATCTCAAGTCAACAACTTGACTCTACCCCAGAAGAACTAGAAAATAAGAACACACTAAAAACCAAAGTTAAGCCAGGTGTGATGGCTCACACCTGTAATCCCAGCACTTTGGGAGGCCGAGGCAGGGGGGTAACTTGAGCCCAGGAGGTTGAGGCTGCAGTAAGCCATGACTGTGCCACTGTGCTTCAGCCCGAGAGACAAAATAAGACCCAGTCTCAAAACAAAAACAAAAACAAAAAAATACAAAGCAGAAAGAAGGAAACAATAAAGATCAGAGCAGTCATAAATGAAATAAGGAATAGAAAAATAGTAATAAAACCAAAAATTCGTTTTTTGGCAAGATCAGAAAGTGACAAACTTGTAGGTAAATTCAGAAAAAAGAAGACACAAATAACTAACATCGAAAATTTAAGTGAGGACAGTAGGACCAACATAAAATAAAAAGATAACAAGAGAATACTGTGAACAGCTTGTACCCCAACAAGTAAGACAGCCTAGACAAAATGGACAAACTCTTAGAAACATAAATCACCTGAACACTCAAGAAGAAACAGAAAATCTGAATACACCCACAAGTAGAGAGATTGAATCAGTAACAAAAAATCTTTCAACAAAGGAAAGCTAAGTTAAGGACCAGATGGCTTCACTGGTCAACTCTAGCAAACATTTAAAGCAGAACTGACACCAATCCTCCAACTCTTCTAGAAACAGAATATATGGGAACACTCCCTAGTTCGTTCTATGAGGCATTATTACCCTGGTAACTGTAAAACACTGCTGAAAGACATTAAAGAGGATCGAAATAAATGGAAAAACATCACACATTCAGAGAACGGATGGCCACATTGTTAAGATGGCACTGTTCCCCAAAACAATCTACAGATTCAATACCACCCCTAGCAAAAATCCCAACAGTCTTTTTTGCAGACATGGAAAAGCCAGCCTTGAAGTTCACGTAAAACTGGAAGGGACCTGAAGTAGCCAAAATAATCTTGAGAAAGAAAAACAAATTCGGAAGACTCACACTTCTCAATTTTAAAACAGTACAAAACTACAATGTTCGCAACAGTGTGGAACTGACATAATTATAGACATACAGAATACGAGAATGTGACTGAGAGTCCAGAAATCAACCTAAGTCTCTCCAGCCAACTGACTTCTGCCAAGGGTACTAAGACCTTCAGGGAAAGAACAGTCTTCAACAAATGGTATTGAAACAATCAGATAATCAAAAGAAAAGGGTTGGATTCTTACCTCACACTTTGTAAAAAAAATTACCTAAACATATACCAAACATCTAAATATGAGAGCTAAAACTATAAAACTTACAGAAGAAGACATAAGGATAATCTTCATCAACCTTGTATTTGGAAATGGCTATTTGGCTATGATATCAAAAACACAAACAACAAAAGAAAAACAGACAAATCGAACTTCTTCAAAATAGAAAACTTCTCTGTATCAAGGAAATACAATCCAGAGAACAGGAGAAAATATCCTCTAATTATATAAAGTAGCCTCTGATAAAGGTCTACAGATCTGTAAAGGTCTGGTATACAAGAAATTTTTAAAGAGTTTGAGGACTGGTGTGATTCTTCTTTAAACGTTTGGTATACTTCTATAGTACATCTACTGATGCCAACAACAAAAAGACCACAAACAACCCTACTTAAAAAGGAGACGGGGCTGGGCGCACTGGCTCACGCCTGCTATCCCAGTACTTCGGGAGGCCGAGGCAGGCAGACCACCTGACGTCACGAGTTCAAGACTAGCCTGGCCAACATGGCAAAACCCCATCTCTACTAAAATACAAAAATTAGCCAGGTGTGGTGGTATGTGACTGTAATCCCAGCTACTCGGGAAGCTGAGGCACAAGAATCACTTGAACCCAGGAGGCAGAGGTTGCAATGAGCCGAGACCGTGCC
The DNA here is from genome assembly GCA_031835075.1 of Saguinus oedipus. Lineage (NCBI taxonomy): Eukaryota > Metazoa > Chordata > Mammalia > Primates > Cebidae > Saguinus > Saguinus oedipus. Next base: position 21,297,468 of record CM063174.1, read on the forward strand.
ACTGCACTCCAGCCTGAGCAAGAGGAAGATTCCATCTGTAACATTAAAAAATAAATAAAATAAAAGGAGAAAGGGACTTGAATAGACACTTCTCCAAAGAAGATATACAAATGGCCAAGAAGCACACACACGTAAAGAAGCTCAATGTCCTTAGTGAAATGCAAATCAAAATCACAATGAGATACCACTGCACACCACTAGGATGGCCTTAATTTAAAAAAAACCATACACACAGACAAAATAGCGTTAGAGGGAAGTAGAGAAGCTGAGACTCTGGCACCCTGTCCACTGACGGTGGGAATGTGAAGTGATACAGTGCTGTGGAAAAGTCTGGTAGTTTCTTGTTAAGTTACACATAGTTGTACCATACGACCCTGTAATTCCAGTCCTAGGTATACAACCAAAACAACTAGAAACAAGTGTTCAAACAAATATTTGTATATAAATGTTCCTAGCAGCACTATTCACAAAAGTCAAAAGGCAAAACCCAAATGTTCATAAACAAATAAATAAACAAAATGTTATATATTCATACAATGAAATCTTTTTCAGCCATAAAAATAAAGTACCAATATAAACCAATGAAATCACCCAGACACAAAGGCCACAAATGGTGTGATTCAGTTTATATCAAATATTCAGGATATGCAAAACCATAGACAGAGAAAGCAGACTGTGACTTCCCGGGGATGGAGGGCAGGGGAATCCGGACAAATGGGGTACATTTACAGTGATGAAAAATTCTAGAACTAGACCGTGGTGATGACTCTGGAAAACTGTGAATGTATCTAATACCACTGAATTGTAAAGTTAAAACGATACACTTCCTGCTATTTCTTACCACAATTTACAAAACGCTTTAGAAAAAGAAATCAAAGTAAAATCCTGACGTCATCCCAAAGGCTCTCAAGCCGGTGCAGACCTACCAATCAGGCGCAGTGTGGTCTGCGTGAGGGCCAACGTGCCGGAGTTGAGCAGGAGGTCGAGGTTGTTGGCGCCGTGCTGCAGGGTGAGCATGCTCAGCATCACTAGGAGGAAGCGGGCTTGCGGGATGGTGCCCAGGCTTGGTCCTGACGGGTTCTCATTGGTAATGGTTTGCAGGGGAACCGGCTGGATACCTAACAAACATTGGCACCCACTTACACTTCTTGTGCATGGATACAAGAATATACACAATGCAGAAAGCACCGGCGATGACCTTAAACATCTGACTGTTTTTCGGTGGGTTTCCACAGAGTGGGCAGCTCTGTCGTGCTGCACGGTGGGTCTACCCCCTGCGCTCCACGTACAGGTCGCTCCATCTGTCTGCAGGACTTGCATGCTGCTCTCTGAGTATCCCGGGGGCCCTATTCCATTCCTTCCATTTCAAATATAAAAGTTATGTCTCACATTTTCTCCACAAAACCAATCCAATCACTCTCTGTAGATGCTCAAACTATCCAGGAAACAAATATTAATATAGGACACAGACACTTTAGGGTAAGACTTGTGATACACATAAAATGTGAAAATGTAAAAATGTTTTACTAGAGTACTTCAACACTGTGTCTCCTGCTAAATTTTAAAGTTTTGTTTAAAATCTGAGACAGCTGAAAGCAGCACAGATTATACAGTAATTAAAGTCTTCTCAAAAGCAAAAATTAGCATTTGCAAGTTTCCACAGCATATAATTCAAGCCAAACCATGAAATAACATTGATGCAATTGCTGACATTATTGCAACATCAATTTTAATGCAGCCTTTAACCCTCAGGTTTTTTAAACTCACCAAGCTCTTTAAATTTGGCATTGGCATCCATCAAAACATTCCGAATGTTCTGGACAGCCCACGCATACAGCTTGCCAAAGGTGACTTCCAGCAGCATCCGATTAAAAGGTGGGATCAAATCAACATCCTTTAAACAATCAGTGAGAGGTTCCCTTTCAAATAAAGACAAAGAGGTTTACTCAGGACATTGCCAGACTTTTAACTATTACAGAACAACATTTTATTCCCGCAGCTTCCTTAATTAAGAAAAAAACGTATTGTAACGTTTTACCCTATATCAATTCCCTCAGGAATAAGCCTTTGCCATCCACAAAACATCGCGTACTGCACAGATGGAAGTAAGAAATTCTTGCTTGCCAATTTTAAAATTGTATCTATCCCTTCCAGGCGAACCTCTGCTCTCTCCAACTGCAAAATATCAATGCGTACAGTTAAGTGTTACGTATGTTACCCAGTGCAGAGAACCATTTCTCATCACATTTTACCTGTTTTAGTAGACACTTTCTCATCTTTTCCACATCCACTGGCTCTTCTTTAAGAGCAAACTCAGCAATTGTACTGAGGAGTGCAGACTGCGGATAAAGACCCTGGACATTCTGCTTCAACCACTTGTACTTGTGAACGCCTGTAACTGTACTCAGTAGCGGCTGCCATTTGTCCTGCAAAAGAAAACAACCGTCATCCTCGGTCTACCCTACTTAATATTAAACACAGCTCTAAAAGTAATTCAAGTAAAATAAAAATAAACAGTGCTCATAGGTTTAAGTTGGTTAAAATGTTAAATGTAATAACTAATATATGGTTTAAAAACAATGCTCTAAGTACTGTTATGGTGAATTTAGAATCTCTATACTGATATATGTTGGGAAAGGCTAGCTTGACACACAAAGTTATGGTTCATATTAATAGCCACAGGGCCCAGCACTGTTTCTGGAACAAAGAAATGGTGAATAAATAACGATACGATGTAGCACCAAAAATAGAACGAAGCCCTTCTCCAGCTACAGCTCTGACCGGGGCATCAAACGTCAAGTTCATGAAGCATCTCTGGGGCCTTTTTCCTGACAACTCCCCACCCCTCCTCCAGATGCTCAGGTACAGAGGTACAAGATGTGTGGATTCCTTTGCTACATGCTATGATTCTATTCAGCTAATCTCGGAATCACAGAAAATACTGCACCTTGGGTGATTTAATTGCAATGGGTCTCTTGTCCACATTTATTGGACTATGGGGCAAAATGCAAGCTTCTTCTAAATCGCTCTCTTCATTTCCAATTTTTTCTTCATCATCTGTAGATTCTGGCTTCTTAGGAACTGTGTTTTAAAACATGATTCACTATAAAAATCATACACTCAAATATAACTTTAAATCAAGACTTAGACTTGAATGAAGGACAAGTATTTCATTCAAATAAACATTTGAACATTATAAACTAAAATGCTGAAATGACAGAAGTGAAATGATCGCCATGTCAGAACAGAAAGACAAAGTGAGAGCGCGACAAGGGAGAAGGCCTGCAGCAGGGGCGCCCGGCAGCCAGCAAGCTCTGCCGCAAGTGCCAGGGAGGGAACATCAGTCTTTTCAGGCCAGGCAATCTGCTGCAAATACTCAACTCTACTGTTGCAGCACAAAACATAACCACAGACAAATCAATAGCTGTGGCTGTGCTCCAATAAAACTTCATTTATGCTGCTTCAATTTTAACTTCACGTAATTTTTATGTGTCGAAAATAATACACTTCTTCAAATTTTAAAAAAACAAGTTCAAACTGGTTTTAAAAAAAAAAAAAGGTATTAGTCCATGGGCAACACAAAGCAATCAAGAGGTGGAATTTGGCCCAGGGTTCCCAGCAGTTCTCTATCAGCATGTAACTGAATCAGCTAAATTCACTGTGATATGTGGAATTTCCTCTCTGTATTTTATCTTTTAAATTTTTTGATTATAGATAAATATATAGATTTTTATATAGATAAATATATATAAATCTCCTCAGCATCTAACATACAAAATAAGCAACATAATAATACACCTGGGCAGTAAAGAGCTAACACAGCAGGCCGGGCTTGCTCAAACTCTCCCAATTCCCGAGGAAGGTCTGTCCCTTTAGGACTGGTCCTTCTTCTAGGAACTAGCTCTGAGCCCTTGTAACATCCTGCTGGATAAGTTTTTTTGGCATGCTTGACACCCAGTACCTTGTGGCACTTGGCCAGGTAGTGTATGTAAATGATGTGACTTGCAGTGGTGGTGGGGACCGGACCACCTGTTTTTGCTCTGGGGCACCGGAGTCTGAGTAATTGACTGAGGTCAGTCACACAGGCACTGCCTATGTGACTGGCCCCCAACAAAACCTCCGGATTCGAGACTCAGGTGCACTGGCTGATCAACAGGATGTGATACGCTGCTGCTGGGAGAGCTAAGCACGTCCACGTGATGCCACTGCGAGAGACACCAAAAGCTTGTCCTAGTTTCCTCTGGACTTCCCTCCAGGCATCCTCCCCTTGGCTAATTTTAATCTGTATCTTTCTTGCAGTTAAAAACCCACAACTGTGAGTCTAACAGCTCTTCTGAGTCCTGTGGAGTCCTTTTAGCAAATCATCAAGTATGAGAAAGGATCCCTGACACAGCGACAGGAATATTAATCATTTAATATTTATAAGTTACTTAATTTCCAAAAAAAGAAAACCAACTTGCAACAATACACAATAAATCTATAAACCCACAAGAAACTCTCAAAGTGACAGTGTGGGCTCAGAGCCCACGGCCATGAGGTGGCAAATGCTGGAGTCTCTCCCCGTCACACTGAGGCACGCCTGTCTCCTGGGCCCGGGCTGAGTCCCTGCATGCCTGGGTTAAAGGAATCACAACAGTGTGACTGCTGTGACTTCCTAATCCAGAGCACCCATCTGATTCAGCACGGCAGTTATGGGGTAGGGTTCGTCCAGGAACAGTCAAGTGAGGACGGCTTCTAAAACACTTCAGTCTTTTGTGAACTTATTGTTCAAAATGCCCATCAGACAATCAATGATGAATACTGTTCAATAAGCAGGTTTGTGAGTAAATCAGTATGACTCCTAAGAATATAATCAGAAATTTCTGTAGTTTATTTATAATTACAAGTGACTAAATTCTAAACTTTTATAATTTCTAAGCATTTTTACTCAAATTTGGATTATTTAATGCAAAGACTTCTGTACCCTCACACAGCTGCTTCCATGAAAATGTTAGTAACTCTTTTAGCTCCCCTGTGTAATAATTCTCCATGTATCATAATACTCAGTATTTCCAAACAAAAAAAAAACATTTCTTTACAAGAATGGCAATAAGTTTACATGTTTCCATATATCTCATTACCAGGACAACTAATAAAATAACTTCCTAGTCCCCATCAATTTAGTAAAGATTACTGACCTTTTTCAACATCAATTTACAGTAACCAAATCATACCACACTCAATTCCTAAAGTGCCTCATTGTCTGATCTCTTGGAAAAATAAGTGAGATTTCTGTATTTAATCATAACTATATATAAAAATGATGGCACTAGGTGGAAATGTGGCATGGAATCAACTACAGAGAAACTTCACTCGGAAATCACAGATCCAACGAGGCAGAGTGAAGCACACGCTTTAACAGTATCTTATATTCTTACCTCTCTTTTTCCTTCGTTCTCGAATTATCTTCTGAGCTATCCTCCGCCAACGGGGCAAAGAACTTAACAATTTAAACTTAGACATTATAGAGAGGTCATTACAAACAGCAGGTCTCAATTCATTAAAAAGGAATCTCAGACGTTCGATGACAGGAGCACAGACCTCCTTGTAAGAACGGCCCTGTTCTTGATGAGTCTGCAAAGTTAACCAGGAAAAGACAACTTAACAACAAAGATTTCAGCAACTGTCTGCGAAGCACAGAAGAAAAAGAATGAAAATCTGTCACCTTAATAAGTGAACACTTTGCTTGGTAGACAACTCTGCAAACATCCACCACCGACTTAGGCAACGTTCTGTGCTTTACTTGCTCAACACCAAGTGCACCTGCGTGAACTAAAGATAAAGCCACGTGACCTGTAAAAAGACACGTAAGACAAGGGCAGGGAAGGAATGTGACACAGCTTGGTTGAGGAATCTGCAGCACAGATAAAGTACGCAGACAATGAGTTCCATACCTAAATCTTCATGTTTTAAGAGGCAACACAACAGCAAGCGACCGACCTCTTCCACAGGATGCTCGGGGGGAAACGTGATCGGTGTGGTCAAGTGGCACTGCCTACAGTACCTTTCTATTTGACACAAAAAGTCCTGAAACAGAAACAGCTGGAGGTAACTTCAGGTTCACCCGGTGAATCGTCACAAATCCTAAACGTTCCATGGCTTCCGATGCACTTGCAATCAGTAATGCCTCTTCGGTCTCACTAGCATGTTATAGAATCAGGTTCTCACCTCAAAACTCTCCAAATAATACATGAAACAAAGTCTGTGCTATATGTCAGGCAAAGTGCACACAGGTATTCCTGTGTGCAGGTCCTCAGATACACAGGACACTGAGGTGGCAGTGCAGGGAGGCCTCACTCACCTTCACGTTGTGATCCTGAATGTTATTGTCTGCGACGGCTTGCAGAAACGCCTGGGAATGGTCGCCCAGGGCCCGGCTGTGGGAGCAGAGTCGAGACTTGCTGGCAGGGGTGCCCCCTGGAGAGCTGCAGTGGTCCTCGTCTTTCTCCTCGTTGTAGCTGTAGTGGATCTGGCTGGTCTGCAGGCCTCCAGAGAAGATGGACGACTGAAGCCATTCTAGAAAATGCACACACAGCATGAAAGAGGAACTCCAGCACACAGCTCGAAATAAATACTAAAAACAAAAAAGATGCTCCACTGTCCTCTCAATTTAGAAGGTGGAATTCAGCATCACTCATGAAACGGCTCCACCTAACATGTTTGTTTACACAGGTTGACTTATGATTCCTCCATCTACGTGAACACAGGTAACACTTTCTGGTGATTCCACATGCCTCAGGCACGGCATCAGAACTCAGGATCACAGTTCAAGTCCAACATTCACTGGACCCCTGTCCTCTGCCTGCAGCTGCCTGGCTGCACAGATACCATGCGAAGACTGAGTGGCACATTCTAACAGGGAGAGCGAGGGCACCACTGACACAACTAATCACAGGATTTCAAGTCTGAAACTATGTTTGACTATTGGGGTACCAGGGAGACTGGATGACAGACCACCACTATTCTGAGGCTCAGTAAAGGAGATAAGATGAGGAAGTACCCAGGCAGGGAATAGCGCATTGGAAGGGTTTCTACAAAGAATTACATCCTCAAGGTGGGCTACATATTCCGAGAGCATTTATAAAGGAACAAGAAGAAGAAAATATTTAACAAACACACAATCTTTAATGAAAGATAGATCCTTAAGGAGACCTGTGTGTGGTGCAAGGCACCAGATCAGCCAGCTGTGAATGTTAATTACAACTGCTTACGGTAACTGGACGGAGCTGCGTGCGTGCGCACGCGTACATGCACACACACACACACACACACACACACACACAATTACAATGTGCACCACTACAGATCTCTATCAATGATCTGTGTCACCAAGTATTTATCCAAATCCAAGCAAGCAAAGCAGGGACGCACTTAGAGTTCTTTTACTGGACGTGTAAATTTTAGAGCACTCAGGAGCATTCCCCAAACCACCACATTTGTTCTTCTGAAACACATATCTAATGCTGACTCTCCCTGGCCCTCTCTCTTTAGGCACAGGACAGTCCCTCCTTACTGCTCCAAGATAAGTCTCTGATCCTCCTGTGAATCACACCCACCTGCCAGGGTCCATGGCACCCTCTGCCCTGGAGCTCACCAGTCCTGCCTTCCTTGTCAATTTAAGCAAAGCCCATCACTGGCAAGCAACGAGCCTCAAGGAGGAGTGAGGGAAGCACCTGCCTCAGAGGGCCCCACAGGCAGCCCAGCACCCAGCACTGCACAGAATAATCACCTGCCTCAGCCTCTCACAGTGCTGGGATTACAGGCATGAGCCACTGTGTCTGGCCCTCTCCCACTCTTAAAGGCACTTACAGTTCAAAAACAATAATCTGCTAATCAGCAAAAAGCAAAGATTTTCTTACTGGCACATTCGATCTCGACAGGAGACAGCGGCGTGCTCATTGCTAAATAGGAAGCATGTAATCCAAGAAGCAGGCCCAGATTCCTCTCTGTGTCTATCAGAGGTGAAGAGAGACTTCCCAGATCTGGTATGGTGACAACTTCTTGGTCAGGCTGGAAAAATAAGTTTTATCATCACTCTGAGCAAACAGAATCAATTAAAAACTTAAAACCAAAAGGAAAGCTTCTGTCCTGCGGCTGTACCACCATGTGAGCCCAGGGTGCTCTGGGCATTCTACCCTCCATTCCGTAAGCAAGAGTTCCACTTTTCCACTGACAGAAGATATTTACAGCAAAGTTACTTTTCCCCTTCATAAAATGCTTCAAGCCCTGCCCTTACGCCATTTAATACATTTGATTACTTGTGGATACCTGGAAAGCTAATCCCAACATATAAATTCCATTTGTTGGTGAATACATAGGAAGGACATATTTCTATTCTAAAGGATTACACTTCTGCGTATTTCTTCCCAGAAAGTACATACCTCAAGATGACAAGCCATTCCAAATTTCTACAGAAGTCAGGACAAAAGTTTAGCCTCTTTTCTTGTGGAACACTATCTACATTTCTCACAAATTGGTCATTTAAAAAACAGCCTTTCAAGACCGGCACATCATAAATCTTAACATGAATAAATGTAGATTCACTTATGAAAACAACTTCTAAAGGATCCTTCTAACGCCCCCTCAAGAGACCCCGCTGTCTGTACTTCTGGATCCATGACCCCATCAAAAGACCCCGCTGTCAGTGCTTCTGGATCCACGCCCCCCTCAAAAGACCCCGCTGTCTGTACTTCTGGATCCATGCCCCCCTCAAAAGACCCCGCTGTCAGTGCTTCTGGATCCATACCCCCCTCAAAAGACCCCGCTGTCAGTGCTTCTGGATCCATGCCCCCCTCAAAAGACCCCACTGTCTGTACTTCTGGATCCATGCCCCCCTCAAAAGACCCCGCTGTCTGTACTTCTGGATCTATGCCCCCCTCAAAAGACCCCGCTGTCAGTGCTTCTGGATCCAAACATTCCCGTCTCAAACACACACAGGGTATCCCCTGACATCCTGTGTGACACTCAAGGCATACAGCCTCACCTCCAAATACTGGCCGACACAAAACGCATGCATGGATTCCCGGGTGTCTTCAAACTGCAAAGCAGCTTCCAAAGCTACCACTGGGTCTTCCCCTGCAAACTGAGCTGAAACAAAAAGGAAAAAAGCAACATGAGTTCAATTCAATTTACCTAAAGAGCTTTAGTAGAAACAGTGAGTAGGAAATAAGTTAGGCGCTTAACTCAAAGGTGAGGGTTACCAGAGTATAATGACCTCCCACCGTCTCCCAGAGTTGCCTGGGTCAACTCAGAACTGAAATGAGTTCCCAGTATTAAAACAAAAAATGCATAATGATAGGAAATTCTTCAAATGTGCTGAATGTGTTGATAAGATAAACACCGAAGTTACAGATACATTAAAATATGTGGAGGCTAGCACAAAACTAAGGCAAATACTCTGCTTAAAATGACACATGCTGTAACTTCTAACCATTACGTAGGAAGGGTAACCTTACCAAGAATACTATTTCCTGTCAACGACTGAGTCTGGAAGTCCTTTATGTCATACACTTTCCCATCAATCACAGTCCAGAAGCCTCCATCTTTATTATGGTTCTCCAAATCGGCTTTGCGTATAAGCGTTACTTCCTCATTATTTCTACAGTTCTGACCTGTAAAAAATGACTCTGTATATACAGAAAGCAGAATCAGTCCATCGATCAATCAATAGGTAAAGTGAAAAGAACAAACTGTGTGAAAGAACCACAAGCAAAAATAAACAAATCCACAATCACAATGGGACAAATACATTCCTAGCTCCGTGACTATCACCACAGACACAAATTCTATTAAATACAGAATGCTTTAAAAAGCATCCAGGCAGCATGAATATCAAATATGGCCATGCCAGGCCATAGAGCAAATCTCAATCGATTTCAAATAAATAAAGTTACAGAGCATGTATGCAGACTACAGTGCAGTTACATTAGAAACACACTTTTAAAAATTTATCCAAGTAAAAATATTCATCCACATAATTGAAAATTACAACATTTACTTAGAAGTAACCCAAAATTCCAAGAAAATAATGACTATGAAAATTAGAAAATGTGTTGAAATTAATAATAAAAATATTGCAAATCAAAATTGGTGACATACACCTAAATGTATGCTTGAGGGTATTTACGCCTTTCAATGTGTATGTTGGAGGGGAGAGCTAAATAAGAAAATAAAAAACACCAAACCAGTAACATTAGTTCATAAAAATACTCAAAAAAAAAAAAAAAGAAAGAAAACCCGAGTAGTGGTCACCTTTGGAAGTGGTAGGATATCAACTCAGTATCACGAAAAATAGTTAAAAAGAGGCGGCGGTGCAGGAAGTCAAGCTTAGGTCATGTCCTTCCAGAGAGCCGAGGGAAAGGTTGGTCAGGGTTTTACAGAGGATTATAACACATGAATTCCCCGGTCTACCTTCACAGAACTAAAGCGGGAAGCCACTGAGCATGACAGGCCTCCTGAGCCAACAGAATGCATGCGGCATGACTTCAGACATAACACTGACCCAACGAGACTGAGTTCAAATCCAACCAAACCGCCAGATCTCACCAGCAGACTAGAGAAATTTAACTAATAGAAGAACACGTTGGACTAGGGTAAGAGAATGCTATCAACCAAGTTCAGAAAATGTGAAGTTCCCCAAAATAACCAATCTGCTTCTTTGAAAAAGAAAACAGTGTGAGCAGAGACAGGGAGAGGAGGGCCTGGAGCCATGTTGTTAGAGGAAAGAGCCTAGAAGGATATGTCAACCAATGCCAACACACAGAACTTGCTCAGGTCCTCATTCAAAATTACCACCTAAAAAGGCATTTCTGAGATAGTCCGGGAAAATGTAACACGAACTGCATGTTAGATTAAGGAATCACTGTTACTCTTATAGACAGGATAACGATATTGTGGTTGGTTTTTTGGGTTTTGTTTTTCTTGAGACATAGTCTTGCTCTTTCTTGTCGCCCAGGCTAACATACAGTGGCATAATCTTGGCTCACTGCAACCTCCACCTCATGGGTTCAAGTGATTCTCCTACCTCAGCCTCCCGAGCAGCTGGAACTACAGGCGCACACCACCATGGCCGGTTAATTTTTATATTTTTAGTAGAGACGGGGTTCCATCATGTTGGCCAGGCTGGTCTCAAACTCCTGACCTCATGATTCACCCTCCTTGGCCTCCCAAAATGCTGGGATTACAGGTGTGAGCCACCGTGCCTGGCCTTGTGGCGTTTTTTTAAGTTCTTATCATTAAGAGGTAAAATGCCTTAAAATGTTTTTAGAAAAGAGTTATGCTTTAAAGTAATCCCATCAAGCAAAAAGAAAGAGAAGTATGGGAGGGGAATGTATTCACCTGTTCAAGCTAGATTCATTTTACTATTTTTCTACTTTTATTTATGTTCAAAAATTATCATAATAAACAGATTACAAAAACATCACTGTGCTAATAAATATTAATTTCTCAAAAAGCAAGAAAAATACCAGGTTAGAACCCTAAGAAAGAAAAAAGAAATAATAAAGAAGAGTATGGCCCTGGCACAGACGAACACGAAGAGCAATGGAACAGAATGGAGACCCCAAAAACAACCCTCACGTATTTGGTCACATGACTTTTGACAAGGGAGCCAAGACCACTCCATGGAAGAGCCTTTTCAATGCTCGGTACGGGGAAATCCAGACAAGCACATGTGAAAGAACGGAGGTAGACCCTTACCTTAGGCCACACAGAAAAACTGACTCGGGAGACCTAAAAATAAGTGCTGAAACTGTAAAATATTCTTAGAAGAAAACACAGGGGAAAACCTTCATGGCACTGAATTTGGTGACAATGTCTTCAATGGGACACCAAAAGCAGCACAGGCAACAAAAGGAGAAAACAGGTAAGTTGGATTTGATCAAAATCATATACTTCCGTGCATCGAAGGAGGTGATCAACAGGGAAACGGAGCCCGAAGGATGCAAAACAGACTGCCAATCATACACAGCCAGAACACGTAACGAACGCCTGAAGCCCAACACCGACAAAAAGCACATTAGAACCTGGGCAAAAGACTTCAACAGACATGTCTCCCAAAAAGGTATGCAAATGGTCAATACGCACACGAAAAGATGCCTGACACCACCAACCGTTAGCAACATGCAAATCAAAACCACAAGGAGATCGGATCACACCCCGTTGTGGCGACGATAAAAAAGAATACAGAAAATAAACACGTGTTGGTGAGGATGCAGAGAAACTGGAACTCCTGCACACTACCAATGGGAACACAGATGGTACAGCCACCGTGAAAAACAGTACGGCAGCTCCTCAAAAAACTTAAATATAAAATTACCACATCATCTATCAATTCAACCTCTAGCTATATACCCAAGAGAAGTAAAAGCAGGGTTGCAAACGGATAATATACACACCCACATTCATAGCAGTGTGACTCACAATAGCCAAAAGCTGGAAACAACCTAAGTGTCATCAACTGATGGCTGGATAGCAAACTGTGATAAATGCCTATAATAAAATATGATTTCACCTTAAAATGTAAGAAAATTCAACTATGCAGCCATAAAAAAGGATGAGTTCATGTCCTTTGCAGGGACATGGATAAAACTGAAAACCATCATTCTCAGCAAACTGACACAAGAACAGAAAACTGAAAACCAAACACCGCATGTTCTCACTCATAGGTGGGTGCAGAACAACGAGAACACACAGACATAGGGACGGGGACATCACACCGGGGCCTGGGAGGCAGGGGGGCTAGGGGAGGCGTAGCAGAAGGTGGGGGAACTGGAGAGGGATAGCATTAGCAGAAATATCTAATGCAGATGACGGGCGGACGGATGCAGCAAACCACCATGACACCTGTATACCTGTGTAACAAGCCTGTACGATCTGCATTTACCCCAAAACCTCAAGTATAATGAGAAAAAGAAAATATAAGGAAATCCAGACACCTTTACAACACGGATGAACACTTGAAGACATGCTAAGTGAAATGAGCCCATCCAAAAAAGGATAAATACTGTATGGTGCCAGGTATATAAGGTACCTGGATTAGTCAAGTCCACAGAGACAAAGCAGAATGGTAGCTGCCAGGTGCTGGGGAAACTGGTGTTTAATGGGTAGAGTTTCAGTTGGGAGAAATGAAAAGTTCTAGAGATGAGTGGTGGTGACGGCTGTGAAACAACATAAATGTACTTAATGCCACTAAACAGTACACTTACATGGCAATTCTTTTGTGGAAGGCCAAGTGCTAAAGCAAAAATTTATTAAAATTCATTTATATAGTGTTTTATAGACAAAAGTAGAGTCTTCAACATTCAGGCAATCACCTGTATTTTCAGAAGTGCTTTATGAGAAGATGGATTTCTTTCCCCGCCCCACAATAAGACATTTCTGTCTATACTCCTAAAAATGATGCATTTATTTACACAACCTTTATAAGAACAACCTCTTTGCGATCCCAAAACCTGGGCAGACAGTGAAGAGACAAACAGAACCTTCTCCAAAATGGTAGTCCTCACAACAGAGGTGTAATCCAAGAAATACATAAAATGGCAGCTCTTCAGAGGAGCGCGTGCACACCCAGCAGGTAGGCCACCCTTAGCTGTGGAGTGTGGCCAGCCGGGACTGCATGGCCCCCAGAGCTTCTTCCTTACCCTCGTCCTCTGGGGCAGCCATCGCTCCTGAAGGTTCTGGCTCTGGAAGAGATCAGTCACTTTACTGATTGCTTTGCCCAAGGCCCCTGCTGTAATTTCAAATAGAATTTTGTCACTTTCCATTTCTGCTTCTTCCTCCATTTCTTCCTGATCGTCCATGCTTTTGAAAGTGTCCTCTAACATCTCCTCTAGGATCCCAGCCTTCATCATTTCTTTGGACAGCTCCCTCATGGCGGCCTGAATTTCTGGAATCTTCACAAGACTGCATGGCCCTCATCACTTCTGTGCTCTTCTGCAGGGAACCAGCCACTCGCAAGACCGCAAGCTGGTTCCTCATCCCCATGAGACTGAGTTCATGAGCGCTTTGGATGCACGCAGCTTGCTTGCGGCCTTCCCTGACCTGATCATCTCCCCGGCCACAACTGTGCAGACTTCCTTCTGGCCCTTCTTGACTGCACCTTTCACAGATCGTTTTCACTTTTTCTTCTCTTTGGATATCCCTTATTTGCCTGTCAACAACTCTCATTTCCTTTCTTATCTTCAGTGACCACTCATTGACCAGTTCTTTTGGTGGCTTCTCCTGGGTTTTAACCAACAGCCCCATGGCGAATTGAACTCATCTTGCCCCCTCCTGCTTTCCGTTCCCCGCGCCCAGGCAGGTCACGGGCAGCCGCCTGGGTGTGGCCCGCGGAGAGCTTACATGGCAAATTTTACCAATCTTATACACACCCTTCCAAGAAAAGAATAGGAAGAAACATTCTCCTACTCACTCTATGAGACTAGCACAACCTTGGTTACGAAAACCTGAATATCTATTACGTTTTCCTGCCAACGGACCCGTCAGCTAGTATCCCCCCAGCTCGCTAACGTTCTCTGGTGGAGAGATGGAAGCTAGCAGGGCTCCTGGGCATTACCCTGTTCCTGATGTACAGCTGCTCTGTTAGTACAGGCGGGGTGGTCATCAATACCAGTAACTTACAGGGCATTACCAGAAAAGAAAATTGTAGGCCACCAAAAAAAATCACAAGGAAAATGGCACGCAAAATCCAGAAAAATTACAAATACAAATGCAAAACTGTCTTTAAAAAATAGCAAACCAAGACCAGAAATATCTATCCATATTATGATCAAAGCAGTTTAATTCCAGAAATGGAAGACAATGTCAACATTTGAAAAGTCAGTAATTCACACATTAACAGAAAAACATAAAAATTCTATGATCAAGTAATGCAGGAAAAGCATCTGACGAAGTTTAACAGCCAGTCATAGTTAAAACCGCATCAGAGCAGAAACAGAAGAAAACATCCTTAAGATTCAAAAGTACTTACAGAGAGACTCCTAAAACAAACATCATACTTCGTGTGTGAAATCTGGGAAGTTTTTTCTCTGCTACTAAGAAAAAGGCCAGGAAGCACACTGTTGCCATTTCTACTCCACAACACACTATAGGTGCCAGCAAGTGCAGTAAGTCACTGAGGGAAAAGCTACAAGATTAGAACAGACCCAAGTACAGACAATCACTTGGTTCAGACAAAGGTGGCACCCGAGAATATGACCATGGACACTCTTTTCACCCAAAGGAGCTGGCACAAAGACTCTATGGACAAAATGCCTATGGGAAAAAAATGGCATGTGACCCCTATCTCACAACATGCACAAAAATCAAGTCCCAGTGTACTACAGCTCTTAACATGAGAGTTAATGCAATAAAACTTTAAAGTATAAAAGAAAATCTGTAAGAAAGAGATTTCTTAAGGAACAAAATGAATGACCATTAAAGCAGAAACAAACTGGATTTCACTAACTTCTGTTCACCAGAAAACACTTTTAAGTGACTACACAGGCCTGAGTGAGAGAAAAAGCTCTATGAGAAAGAGAGCCAGAAGTTCATATCCCAAACATACAATGACACTCACGTGAATGACTAAAAAGAAAAAAGGTAACCAGATAGAAAAATCGGTACAAACTTCTACTGGCACCTCACAAAAAAGAATATCCAACTGATTAATGCACATATGAAACAGTATCAAACCTCACTAATAATCTAGAAAATGCAATTGAAACCACAATGAGATACCAGTGTACACCCACCAGAACGGCTCAAACAGGGAGTGCACCGAAGTGGAGCACTGAGATTTCTCACTGCAGTGGAGACGAGTAACAGCATCATCACCGTGGAAAACAGGCGTTCTGTATTAAAGCATCCTCTACAAACCAACAATCCCACCAAGAAACAGACAGAAAGAATGATTAAAGAAACAAATGTGAGAATGTTAACATACTGGCAGGAGTGCGGGCTCATGCCTCTAATGTCAGCACTTTGGGGGGCCAAAGTTGGAGGATCACTTGAGCCTAGGAGTTTGAGACCAGCTAAAAGAGGGAGACCTTGACTCTACAAAAACTTTGAAATGTATCCGAGCATGGTGGCGCACACCTGTGGTACCACCTGGGTGAAAGGATCTGCTTGAGCTGGGAGGTCAAGGCTGCAGTGAGCCATGATCGCGCCATTGCCCTCCAGCCTGAACGACAGTGCAAGATGCCTGACTCAAAAAGAAAGGTAACATATTTACTATAACCTATAACCTAAGTCTGAAAACAACTTACATGTCTACAAATAAGTAGAATGAACAGGTTGTTGTATACTCAAACAAAAGTGTACTATATATGGAATAAAAATCAAAGAACCTGTTTGTTCAATGGGACGAACCTCAGAAACCAAAAGGTACATACTGTCTAATTCCACTTGCATGAAGTCCAAGAACAGACAAAATTAAAATTGTGTTGGGCAGGGACAAGCACTTGGTCTAAGACAATCAGAAGGAAGATGGTGAGAACCCCACAGCCTGAAAACCACTCGCTTTTCAGAGAAATGAGTCAGCGTTTGGGAGGGTCCTCCATGATCCAGGCTAAGGCTGGAATGGCTGTGACACGGTTTTCTCTGTGCTCAATTACAGATATGTACTGGGTACTTTTGTGTATGTGTTACATATCACAACTTAAAAAGGCTTTACAGTGAGTAAGCTGCTATCTGATCAGGTTAATGCCCCTCAACCATACGATACGTTAGTAGAGAGACAAAATAACACGACTGTGTGAGCTCACCCCTAAAAAAGGGGTGCTGAAAGTAGTAACTGTTTTAAAAATGAAAGCCATATTCAATGTCCCGCGGCTGTTTTCCTCAGCACAACCTCTTGCTTTAAGCTCCCATGTTGGAAAGACAATGGTCTAAAACACGAGAAGAAGAAAAAGCCCACGCAGCTTGAGATTTCATCTAGATCAAAGTTTAACCAGGATCTTCACTGACTCTGGTCCAAGAAGCTAGAACCATAGAGAGCATGGTAACTTAGACCCAAAAACCCAAAGCTCAAAACATTGAGAAGATGTTTCATTCCAATTTGGGATGCACGACAGGCAATGCCTACAAGGAAGTGCTCAGGTTCACTCCAGGAATTCTGCATCCCACTAACATCAGACAACAGAGGACCCTGGAGAGTCTTCCCGTATCAATCTCTGCCTCCTGAGCTGGAACACAAATAACCACCTCTGCAGCAGCTTCTGGAGGCACCAGGACTTTGTAAAATTTCATTTCGGTGCTTAACAAGGATTACTAATGTAAAAATATTCCTTAAATATAACCCAAAGATAGCCTGGCGCAGTGGCTCATGTCTGTAATGTCAGCACTTTGGGAGATTGAGGCAGGTAGATCACCTGAGGACAGGTGTTCAAAACCATCTTGGCCAACATGGTGAAACCCCATCTCTACTAAAAATACAAAAATTAGCTGGGTGTTGTGGCACACGCCTATGGTCCCAGCTACTCAGCAGGCTGAGGCAGGAGAATCACTTGAGCCCAGGAGGTGGAGGTTGCAGTGAGCTCAGTGAGCTGAGATGACACTGCACTTCAGCCTGGACAAAAGAGTAAGACATGGTCTCGAAAAAGGAAATTATATATAATTTGAGTCATATGTATGTGACCCAAATTTCTTCTGATTTTGATTACCTTCATTTTTCACCTACGCTACTATCAGTGGAAATGGCAAATAATTGGCTTTCCTTTGTAAAGTATTCTTTCAAATTAAGAGGCAAGAATAGGTTAGACAAGAACAATAAAAGTTTCCTCAGTAAAAGTCCTTTAAGACGCCATACCCATTATGCCAGGCCAGGCTAACTCTTCATGATCATCCCGTTCCTTTCCTGGCGCCAGGTGGTTGAACCGATCCAGATGCTCCAACAGGCCGCCCAGCAGAGGCACAGCTCCAGCCTCTTGCATGAGACCAGCATTTTTACTGAGCAGAAGCACTACAGAAACTACTAGTTCTGGAAGGAGAACACCTACATTTAAGAAATAATAAGATTTAAATAAGTACTTAACCTACAATAGCTATTTGTAAACTTGTTCTGTGTTTAAATTCTGCTAAGTCACAAAATAAGAAATGTTTGTCCTTTACCATATTTCTACAGGATTATTTTATGTTTTATGTTGAAAGAGACAGGTATTGCTATCAAACAGAATCCTTTAAATTACAAAAATATTTTCCAAAACACTGTATTTCAATAATAGAACTATGAACTAAACAGTCTTCTATTCAGAAAATGAATTGCTTATTGATGTGTATCATCAGAAAAAACACTCAAAAATAATGCTCTAACTTCCAAAAATTAACTTTAAAACATAACAGGTACTATCAGAATGTTTAAGATCCTTAATGAGGTACCTAATTTTTATCATGCTATCAAAATAAAATCAGACAATTACATTTGACCTCGCTATTGAAGTGTCAATAATGGAAGTATAAATCTCAACTACCAATTATATATAAAGTGATATGAGTCCCATGCCAGCTGGTTAACAACAGAACTGTAACTCAAAAAAAGTAAAGAAAAGAAAAAAAAAAAAAAAAAGGTGAAAGGGCAGAAGGCCCAGAAAAGTCAGAGAGTAAATGCAGGCAGGATCAGGAAAGAAGACACTTGAGTTTTCATCCATCTCCTAAAACACACACTTCCACAAGCAGGAAACAAAAGGTACCGGTAAAGTCCCCTTCCACAATGCAAGCCACCTCTGCAAAGTGCCGCCAGCTGGTAGACGCAACGCTGGCTGCCACAGGCAGTATATCTCCAATGTGCGTGCACAGAAGGGCCGTGTACTTCTTCAGCAAGGAACCAACGCCCATCAGCTCTGGACCTTGAAGAAGGATTGAGAAATTCTCATTTTCGCTAAGAATTTTCTCTATAAACAAACTAACTGCTCGATGATTCTACTCTCACCCACACATCTATATACCTATAATAATTTTCTCAAACCGGAGCCTGTTAATCCTTAATCCTTGGCTCTTTCTATACCATGCAACTGGAGGGACAGTGTTTTTATGTCAAGTTTTATACCCCGCACTACAGATTACCTAGAAATTTTGGGTGTATAAATACTAAAGTCATAATTTAATTCAAATATATTTTTTGAAGAGATGGGGCTCTTACTATGTTGCCCAGATTGGACTCAAATTCCTGGGCTCAAGTGATCCTCCTGCCTCAGCCTCCTGAGTAGTTAGAACTACATGTGTGTACCACCACACCCAGCTCTAAATTTTTAAAACTTTATATCCAGTATACAAATGTTTGTTTCCTAGAAGCTTGAAAATTATCCCCAAAAAACAAAGTTACGTACTTTCTGCTAATTTTCTGAATTTTTAGTAGAGACGGGGTTTCACTATGTTGGCCAGGCTAGTCTTGAACTCCTAACCTTGTGAACCGCCCACCTCGGCCTCCCAAAGTGCTGGGAATACAGGCGTTAGGTACCGCGCCCAGCCTCCTACATGGCTCTTAATAGCTTTTCAGTCCTTTCGCTCTTGTTACCCAGGCTGGAGTGCAATGGCGCGATCTCGGCTCACCGCAACTTCCGCCTCCCGGGTTCAGGCAATTCTCCTGCCTCAGCCTCCTGAGCAGCTGGGATTACAGGCACGCGCCACCATGCCCAGCTAATTTTTTTTATATATTTTTAGTAGAGACGGGGTTTCACCATGTTGACCAGGATGGTCTCGATCTCTTGACCTCGTGATCCACCCGCCTCGGCCTCCCAAAGTGCTGGGATTACAGGCGTGAGCCACCGCGCCCGGCCTTATGACTCTTTGAGACAGTCACCTTCTGTTTCAAAGTATCAACTCACCTACTGAAACTTTAAAGTTTCCATTACTGACAAGAGCCTTACTCTTCAGGAAGTAATTAAGTTACCTTGGAAAGAAACAGCTACAAAAATACTAACACAAGCAACAGAGCTTTCGATCCAGACAGCTTCACGATGGAGGGCTAGCGGCTGCCCTGGGTGCTGGAGCAAGGGCACCATTCCCCTGACAGTGCACACCACTGGGCACTTACACTCCATTCTACTCCGACCCTCACAGGATACCCAGGCGTAGCCCAAGTCTGCAGGTGAGACGTCTTCGGCCCCATCAGACTTGGTCTAACGTCTGAACTATTAAGCAGGGCTGTAACTGAAGCCCAGACTTCCTCCAACAATTCCTCCCACTGCACGCAGCTGGCTCCCCCACGTGACATGAACAGGCTGTCACCGTTTACACTATGCCACTCTCAACCGTTCCACAGTACTTGGAACAAATCTGACAAATCTTCGGTAAGACTAAACTGAACGTACAGGATGCTATTACTGATGTCTAAAGAATTTAAATATTGAGACAACGAAATTAAAAATATTAACGAGGCTAATATAGAAAGGTCCAACCCAAAAAAGTGGATGCAAAATGAAGCCCCCACATTGGTACATTTAGGAGTATAACAGCTACACATCTGGGCATACAGGATAGACATGCCAAAAAGCCTAAATTAACAAGCCCAAAGTACACACAAGACATTTTTCACATTTTAAGCAACTTACTAGAAGTATCCGAGGTCTGACCAATACTTTCTCCTGGATAAAGTTTACTAATAAGCAAACGTTGAAAACGCAGTAATAAATCTAACGACGCAGATCTTTCCTGACTGTGTTGCTCGAAGTCCAGACATGATGAAATCCGACGGGCAACGTCTTTCAATCTGGCTACAGTCTGAGAAGCAATGTTTCTACACAGGAAGAAAGAGGATTACAAAATTAACAAGCCATTTCTATTTAGAAGGAAAAAGGCTGAGGTCAATCATAACAAATTAACATTACAAACAGATCACATGTGAAGATGACCTGCAGCTGGCTTCCCTCCCCAAATAAGTGCCCAACGTTTCTGCCATAAGCTCACCCTCAGCCAAAACGCAGCAGAAGAGCATGGAAGACTCAAAAGAGACAATGATGCCCCCCTGCTTCACTCGTGTGCTCCTAAGGAGCTGCCTGCAGTGGTCCAAACTGCAGAGGATCTTGCTTCAAAATGAACACTTGTATATTCCTGACGTCTAAGAAATGTAAACATTAAGGAAACAAAATTTAAAATACTGACAAGGCTAATACACAAGTATCTGACTCTCTAGAAGGAAAAAAATACATGTCATAATTTTTTTGTCCAAAGCTGCATTTCAAATAGAAACGTGATCCTACTCTTAAAGACAAGACTCGCCTGCACTACCGCATCTGCCTTACAAGTCCACCTTGAGCACCTACTCACAAGCAGCACTGTGGTGGGCCATACAGCAGGTGCCGAGGGCACAAGGAGTAGGGGAAGGCAGACCAAAGCAGTTAGTTGCCCAGAGAGCACAGCAGCAAGAAAGCAGAAGAGGCTCCCGTTCCAAGAGTATGATGTGATTTGAGCCACGAGCTATCGGTAAAGGGAAGAAAGGAGAGGAAACACACGTTCCCAGAAGGTACAGTTAGGAGAGCAGTGAATGTTTCTGGTTCCTGAGTAGAACAGGAAGAAACGAGGGGAGAACAAGACAAGGAAGCAAGAGAGAGACGCTGCAGGGAGTGGAGCGTCAGGCTGTGGGACTAGAGTCTGCCATGCTAAGCCACCGAGGTTACCAAAGGAAAATAACACCTTGTGTGTGTTTCAGATAGGGAACTCTTAGGTCAGTGTGAAAGCAGATCCCACAGGACAGGGGAACCTGGAGGAGAGGAGAGCCAAAGCAGGGCGTGGCTCCAGATCCACGCCGCCCCACCCGCCCTGTCGAGCTGGGAGCACAAGTGGCTCTCTGCACAACACCAAGGACAAGACATGCTTTCAGCTCCGCTTTAACTCAGGTTCCTAGTGTGACAGCAGGTGTGCCAATCCCACTTGCCCCTGTGGCTCACACCAGAAAACTACCAGAGGTGTGAAGCACAGGAGAAAGAGACAGAGGAGCCAGGACTTGGGAATCCCACAGGCCCTCATCACCCACACGGCAAGGATGCACCCTCACTGGGCTCACCACCACCGTTCAATATCACCTTCCAACCTCACTCCCTGAAAACCTGCCTGGATAACAACACTGCAACACAAGAAACAGGTCTAGAATCTGCCATGTATGCTACACCCGAAGGAGGAAAAGATAGTAATAAAATAAAATGAAATTTTTTATTTATTTCGTTAATATAAAATTCAGAGCCATAATCAAACTTCACAGCACTTCATCTTCAAATGTAAATGGTATTCCACCGCTCCTTGCCAGTATGCAACTGAAGAGTTACTCTGAAATCCTTATTTTTAGCAAGCAGCAATTTCTTCAACCCACGTTTTCCAAGGAAAAAAGGACATGAAATGTCTCCAAAAATCTCTTCCTGTCTTTAGACTAGTGTTCAACGACTGCATCCACCATATCAACACATCGAGAGTCCTTCCATAACCAACACCCAAGGTAAGAAAACAGCATCTATCCACGCGAGGAGAGGGACGTATTCTCTACACTTACGAACACAGCCTGAAGTATCGGCAACTGAAAAGCTGTGAATTCATTTTTCTTTTTCTACCTTCCAAAACGTTTGTGAGGTAACATTTCTATAATTGTTTCTACTCTTTTTACTTTGTTCTTTCTTAGTAGGTACACCCTTATTATGAATCTGCTGTAGAACCATTGTGCCATACATGACCCCACATGCCACAGGAACCAAAAAGTCACACGCAGTGAAGATGAAGACACAGGAGACAATCTGTGTGGACAGCACAGAGCCACCTGCCCAGAACACCAATGGAGCCACAGGTGCAATTCAAAACGTCCTTAATTTACTAATTTATCAATAATTTATTAACAAACGTGGTGAGGTATGGTGGCTCACCCTGTAATCCCAGTACTTTGGGAGGCCAATGCAGGCAGATGACCTGAGGTTGGGAGTTCAAGACCACCCTGGTCAACATGGTGAAATCCCATCTCCACTAAAAATACAAAAATTAGCCGGGCATGGTGGTGTATACCTATAGTCCCAGCTACTCAGGAGGCTGAGGCAGGAGAATCATTTGAACCCAGGAGGCGGAGTTTGCAGTGAACCAAGATTGTGCCACTGTAGTCGAGTTCGGGCAATTTTCTCCTCTGAGGAAGAGGAAAAATATATATATTTATTTTCCCTCACTCAAATTAAGTTAAAAAAAACCCACATAAAATTAATTTTAATTGGCCAGGCGCGGTGGCTCACGCCTGTAATCGTAGCATTTTGGGAGGCCAAGGTGGGTGGATCACCTGAGGTCAGGAGTTCAAGACCAGCCTGGCCATCACGGTGAAACCCCATCTTTCTTTTTTTTAAATAAATAAAATTCAAAAGAAAAAAATTGATTTTAATAATGGCTGGGCACAGTGGCTCACACCTGTGATCCCAACACTTTTGGAGGCCAAGGTGGGTGGATGACTTGAGGTCAGGAGTTCAAGACCAGCCTGGCCAAC
This sequence comes from Saguinus oedipus, assembly GCA_031835075.1. NCBI lineage: Eukaryota > Metazoa > Chordata > Mammalia > Primates > Cebidae > Saguinus > Saguinus oedipus. Next base: position 21,320,926 of record CM063174.1, read on the forward strand.
ATGGTAAAACTACGTCTCTAGAAAAATACAAAAATCAGGCATGGTGGAGTGCACCTGTAGTCCCAGCTGCTACGGAGGCTGAGGCAGGAGAATCACTTGAACCCGGGAGGCAGAGGCTGCAGTGAGCTAAGACTGTGCCACTGCAATCTCAAAGAATAAAAAAAACAAAAATAATTTTAATAATGTACCATCCTTATCCCAACAGATTGTAAATACTACCATTTCAACATTAAATCAATAGAAGAAAAAAATACTGAGACATTTTACACAGGTCATTTCATATTAAGTCCTCAAAAGCTATCAGGTTAGCTTACATATGTAGCACATTTCAATTTGGACAATTTGCACTGAAAATAGCTGATCTACACTTAAGACTTATAAAATACACAGTTGACGAAGTAGATTCGCATAGCCAAGTTATTCAAAACATAAATGATTTCCAATAATGAAATCAGTTTTTAAATCTGCATTTTAATTAATAAAAATTAAACAGATGAAATATTCAGTGTCTCAGCTATGCTGAACACACTTCAAGGGCTGATCAGCAAACTGTGTGTGTGCCAGCCAGACTGGCCAGCACAGCTGCAGCTGAAACAGGCCACTCTCAGCAATCAGGAGACAAGGAAAACGGGCACTGCCCTCATGAGAACAAGGGACCCACAACAAGAACCCTGCACTCACCCACTGCCAAAGACACCTTCAGCCCATGACACAGGCTCCTCAAAAAAGGAAGAGGCATTCAAGAACTTAGTAAAGCACCTCTGGAAGATACTCACTTTAAAACTTTGCATATAACTTTACATTTTAATTACAAAGTTTTGAACATCCATTTCTCATTTGATTCTTAATTAACTCTGCAAGAGTACACAGCTTTTATTCTTACTCCCATAGTTAGTGCGTTGGAAGTTCACTTGTGTGAATGAGCCACTGCAAAGAAAATTTTCTGGCCGGGCGCGGTGGCTCACGCCTGTAATCCCAGCACTTTGGGAGGCCGAGGCAGGTGGATCACGAGGTCAAGAGATCGAGACCATCCTGGTCAACAAGGTGAAACCCCATCTCTACTAAAAATACAAAAATTAGCTGGGCATGGTGGCGCGTGCCTGTAATCCCAGCTACCCAGGAGGCTGAGGCAGGAGAATTGCCTGAACCCGGGAGGTGGAGGTTGCGGTGAGCCGAGATTGCACCATTGCACTCCACCCTGGGTAACAAGAGTGAAACTCCGTCTCAAAAAAGAAAAAATTTTCTGAGAACAAATCCCAAGCTTCTTCCATTAACACCAACTATAGTAAGCTGAGTTTTTATTTCCATTTGTTTAAGACCAGAATGTGTGAAATATGCATCATTAGATTACAAAAACAAAAACAAACATCAGGAAAATATTTTTCAAAACAGCATTTACTAAAATCTATGATAGAAACTAGATCTAAAACTTCCTGTTTCAATATTTTACTGTGTGTCCACTAAGTTCGTTTTTCTGGCTGTGGACAGCAGGCCCACCCCACGCCACAGGCCCAGCCCACACTGCAGGCCCACCATGCCCCCATGAACAGGCCAGCTGAGAGCCGCAGCCACTGCCCAGGGCCCTCTGCTCTGTGCTCAGCTGCCCGAGCCAACCTGCCAGGGCTCTGCTTTCTCCATGTGTAGAAACTAAAACCACGAACCCACGTTTACAAAAAGGAAGATTTTTATTCAACAGAGGTACAAATATGTTTCCTTTTCTAAAAAATTTCTTTCACGAATCACCTTGCTTTTTTGTTTTTCTGGAATGATCATTTTTAGACAACACTGTCTGACCGTTTGGCCTCTGCCAACGGGAGCCTCTCTTCACAGGCTGAGTCTGGCCTTCTAAAACAATGCTCATAATTCCTTCACATTGACTTTAGTTTTGAAAAGAAAAGTTATCTTACAAAGAAGTATGTATAACTCTATTATACATAAAGTAACCTTACCATGAGGATTTTCATTTGTGTCCACCGGCTTATTAATAAGAATCTTTGTACACGTTTGCTGCACACCCCAATTTCTCTTCTGTGAAAATCTCTGGAATATCATCATACCCTCCAACCTCTCCTCTCACCTATATTTAAAAGGGTCTGTTCTTTATCCTAAAATCTACACTAGGTAATTTTCAGAATATTCCTTTAATAACCAAACAAATTTATGAGATCCTTGTGCTAGATTTCACTACCTTAATATGAAACCAATAATTATGAATTAAAATACAATACAGGCCGGACACAGTGGCTAATGCCTGTAATGCCAACACTTTGAGAGGCCAAGGCAGGTGATCACCTGAGGTCAGGAGTTCGAGACCAGCCAAACCAATATGGTAAAACCCTGTCTCTACTAAAAATACAAAACTCGGCCAGGTATGGCTGCGGATGCCTGTAGACCCAGCTACTCTGGAGGCTGACGCAAGAGAATTGCTTGAACCCAGTAGGCGGAGGTTACAGTGAGCCAAGATCATGTCACTACACTCCGGTCTGGTGACAGAGCAAGACTCTTATCTCAAACCATAATAATAAGTAAATAAATAGGCTGGGCATGGTGGCTCACGCCTGTAATCCCAGAACTTTAGGAAGCTGAAGTGGGCAGATCACATGGGGTCGGGAGTTTGAGGTCAGTTTGACCAACATGGAGAAACCCCATCTCTACTAAAAATACAAAATTAGCCAGGTGTGGTGGCGCAAGCCTGTAATCCCAGCTACTTGGAGGCTGAGGCAGGAGAATCACTTGAACCCAAGAGGCGGAGGCTGCAGTGAGCCGAGATTGTGCCATTTCACTCCATCCTGGGCAACAAGAGCAAAATTCCGTCTCGAAAAAAAGAAAACAAGGCCGGGCGCGGTGGCTCACGCCTGTAATCCCAGCACTTTGGGAGGCCAAGGCGGGTGGATCACGAGGTCAAGACATTGAGACCATCCTGGCCAACATGGTGAAACCCTGTCTCTACTAAATACAAAAAATTAGCCGGGCATGGTGGCACATGCCTGTCATCCCGGCCACTTGGGAGGCTAAGACAGGAGAATCGTTTGAACCCAGGAGGTGGAGGTTGCAGTGAGCCGAGAATTCGCAATTGCACACCAGCCTAGGCAACAAGAGTGAAACGCCATCTCAAAAAAAATAAAAGAAAACAGTAAATAAATAAAATACAATACATCCAAACTAAATGATTTACCTAAGAAGCTGCTGTATGAGCTGAACCAGAGGCAAACACTGTTTGCCAGAAGACTCATAGATCCCCGTATTAATAAGGTCTTTATCCAATGGAGTCCTGCTTCTATGAAATGTTGAGGCATTCGCTTCCTGTTCATCGATTTCTTTTTCCTTCTGTGCTTCTTTTTTGGCTTCAATATCCTGTAATTCATAAACAGAAGTTGGTTACAAATGATCCCATGAGCAGGTGAGAAGGCACACAGGCTGGCTCAGCCCTGACCCCAGTGCCAAGTTATCCCTGCCGCTGTGTGCTAATGCACACACCTACCCACAGGCCCCCACCGGCCCTGCTGGAAACCCCAACTCAGTTTTGCAGTTTCTCAACAGTGCTTTCTTTTTACACATCCAAGGCCCAGGATGCCTCAGCTGATGGTCTCCAGCCTCCTTCCAGGAAGTCCCTAAAATCCTGAACCCTGCTACCGGCTCTCACACACACGCAGTGTGATCTGCCCCACACACAGCATCCATCTGCTTTGTAAGTGTGAGTGAATCTGAAAATCATTCTCTGAGGCAAAACAGGAAAGAGTATACACTATACAGTTACGTTTGTGCAACTTCAGAGCAGGCAAAATAAATCTAATCTGAGGGCAGGGGAGTATCCTGGCTGCAAGTACCAAGGGGCAGAGGGATCTTGCTGGGTGATGGAAATGATCTACATGATGAACACGTTACCTGTTAAATTCACTGAAACAGACAACATGCAGCGTTTTATCACAAATAAATATCTCAATACTTTTTAAAATTAGTACATAAAATAAGTTAATTAAAAATAGTACTTGGATGTGACCAAAAGTTTGGTGTTTTACTATTTTCAGTTACCCTCCACAGGTGTGCATGTGGCATTACTGATCTCAGCTCACCACCAGGTCAGGTGTGCCTCCAAGGCCATACCTGGATCTCTGCAGTAATGGCTGCATGTAAGGCTGACTCCAACCCTCCGTCAGCCATCAGGCTGCCCACCAGAAGATCAATCATGAATCGACGACCTGGACTTATGTTCACATCATTGCCTGAAACTGAAACAGACAAAGTGTGTGTGCCAATCTGAGCGAAACACCATGTCCTCCCAGCATCCTGACCCGAACCTCTGCTGTTCCTTCTCCAGTCCCACCTGCACAGGGCAGGAGAGCAGAGAGTGCCCGGGCCCGCTCCTCCGCGGTGGGCAGCAGCACAGACCAGCCACTCTGCAGCACGGCCTGGGCAGCTGACTGCACAGTGCCCAGCACACCCGCGCTGCTGGCCAGGGTCACCACCGTCTGCTTCAGGCTGTTCAGGAGGACGCTGCCCAGACCTAAACCAAGGAATTCCGGGTCAACCTGGTGACTAATGGCAGCATGCAACTGAAAGGAGAAAAACAATTTTCACTTAGAACCACTAAAAAGGAATGAATTTCAAAGTCTTATAAACACTGAGTAAAACTCAACTTGAACTATTATTTAAATAGACAAAATAACTTCTCAGTTTATGTATTTTTAAAAACGGGACTGGGGGCCCAAAGTGGCTCCGGCCGGATGTCGTGGCGCTTGCGAAGGCGAGGCCAAGAGTTCAAGGCCAACCAACCTCAGCAACCTTACAACCTCTCAATGATTGGCAAAAAAAAAAAAAAAAAAAAAAAAAAAAAAAAAACGGGACTAAAAACACTCTTACCCACAATTGTTGAAATATTTTCTAAGAGGAACTCTTTTAACTCCACTATAAACATGTATACAGAAAAGCTCAGGATCAGCAGAAGAGCTGAACAACTAGCATCAACCACCTCCATCCCCGCCTCAACACTGAACCAAACACAGAAATAAAGGCTACAACATCACCAAAAAAGTTGCCACAGTGCTGTAATACCAGCATTTTGGGAGGCCGAGGTGGGAAGATCACTTGAGTTCAGGAGTTCAAGACCAGCGTGGCCAACATGGTAAAACCCCATCTCTATAAAAAATCGGCCGGCGTGATGATATACACCTGTAGTCCCAGCTACTTGGGAGGCTGAGGCAGGACTTGAACCTGCCAGGTCAAGGCTGCAGTGAGCCAAGACTGAACCACTGCATTCTAGCCTTCCAGCCTGTGTGACAAAGTGAGACCCTGTCTCAAAAAAAAAAAAAAAAAAAGCTGCTAAAAATCAGATTGCAGAGCTAGGAGTACACAAGAAAACTCTTCAAGCACAAAACCGAAACTCACATGGGCACACACAGCCGGAGTCAAAGGCCCTGGGCTCTGAAAGCAGCGCCAAGCCGTTGGGCTTCAGAACTACCTCCCACATGGGAAAGCACACAAGGACCCACTGAACCCGAGCTTCCTGCAGAAGGCTGGGAGCCACTCAGAATCACCTGCCTATCAGCCAGCCACAGCCAGGAGGCAACACACTGCCTATCGCAGGCTTTGGATAGCAAGAGACCCTACAGAAAATCAGACACCCAGCCCTGCCCTGTGAGTACAAGTGAAATCAAAAGCACACCACCCACCTAGGTATAGGTATCCCAGGTCAGGACATGAGCATCAAAATTCACCTAGAGTCTGTGAAACCCACAGAACCCCAAAGAGGCAAATGTAAAACCATCCTCTGGGACCTCGACAGCCTAAGACAAATACAAGGCCACGCTCCACGGCACTAACCAGAAGAGAAGCATCATAGCAAACCAGGAGGAGGGGCAAACACCTGGGGCACACCCATGCAAATGCCATGACGTCACAGGTATGAGTGCTACAGAGGACCCTGAGGAGGAGAAGCACACTCCAAACCTCCGCTCATTTGATAACTGCAACTAAGTACTACACTCAGTGTGTGCATCGTACAAGCCAGGGCACAAAGGGGAAGGGCTGGAAGGGGGACTTGATGGCTTGTTACACAGAAATCATTGTGTAATAAAAGGGGAAAATTACTACGTCGAGAAAAACTTGGTTCTTTTCATTCAGTTACGGGGTTTTATTACACAGAGAAGGAAAATATAATGGTCAAAGATGTCAGCTTGAGTTTTACAAGGGAGATTTCAGCTTCGTTTTACAAGGGAGATTTCAGCTTAGTTTTGCAAGGGAGATTTCAGCTTAGTTTTACAAGGGAGATTTCAGCTTAGTTTTGCAAGGGAGATTTCAGCTTAGTTTTACAAGGGAGATTTCAGCTTAGTTTTGCAAGGGAGATTTCAGCTTAGTTTTGCAAGGGAGATTTCAGCTTAGTTTTACAAGGGAGATTTCAGCTTAGTTTTGCAAGGGAGATTTCAGCTTAGTTTTACAAGGGAGATTTCAGCTTAGTTTTACAAGGGAGATTTCAGCTTAGTTTTACAAGGGAGATTTCAGCTTAGTTTTACAAGGGAGATTTCAGCTTAGTTTTACAAGGGAGATTTCAGCTTGAGTTTTACAAGGGAGATTTCAGCTTGAGTTTTGCAAGGGAGATTTCAGCTTAGTTTTACAAGGGAGATTTCAGCTTAGTTTTACAAGGGAGATTTCAGCTTGAGTTTTACAAGGGAGATTTCAGCTTGAGTTTTACAAGGGAGATTTCAGCTTAGTTTTGCAAGGGAGATTTCAGCTTGAGTTTTACAAGGGGGAAGACTTTTGTGGCTTTTATTTAACCCTAGCTCTGACCTTCCTGGTGAGGAAAGGAAGGTGTTGCTGTAGGGAGCTGAGCTTACTGAGTAGATCAAGCTTGTCCAACCCACAGCCCAGAAGGGCTTTGAATGCAGCCCAAAGTAAGCTTTCTTAAAACATTATGAGATTTTTTTTTTTTGCAATTTTTTAAAGCTCATCAGCTACCGTTAGTGTATTTTATGTGCAGTCCAAGACAATTCTTCTTCTGGTGTGGCCCAGGGAAACCGAAAGACTGGACAGTCCTGGAGCAAGGTTTTCACAGCACAGAGGAGGACAGGCCAGCACTGGTCTGTTAGCTGAGCACTGTCTCTCTCTATCACCTGTGATCTCACCCAGTCATTTAACCACACACAACAACAGTAAAACAGTAAGAATCCCAGCAAACGGATTACAGCACCATATACACTCTTCCTACATGCCAAGACTGCCTTCCAGGACAAATATAAAGGAGTCAGATCAAGTTTTTTAAACCTCACGCACATTATTAGCGTATTATAATCTTACTTTACAATACTTCAGCAAACAGGCTAAAACCTATACCCTTCAAAACACATAAGCCCTCTTCCAAATCCTGAAGGCAGGTATAAAAGGAGCAAAAAGAAGAGAAACCATGAATACCTGAAGTCGCAGGAGATTCAGCGTTGCCACAGCCATGCACTCTTTCTCCTGGGGTGGGGGCCAGTCCACGGAGCCATCCATCCCCTCACTTACTTGCCGCAGCAGGAGATCCAGCTGCTCAAAAGTCATTGAGCAAATGTCCACCACAAAAGGGACACGGAGGCCAATGGACCACTCAGAACACGATGACCAAGCAAAGCTCTAAGAGGAAACACAAGAATCGAAAATGAATCTCCAAATGCAGTTGCTGGTCTTTCCCAAGGAGTCACCAGCATGTATGGTGGAGCTGCCTTAGATTATCCCCTGTCATCCCTCTAACTGCCCACTCCAAAGGCATTCATGGTTGTGGAGCTCACACACTCTCAGCTTCCAATTTCCTCACCCACTTCACTAGCCCCATCTCATGTGGCCATACCTAAAATAGTAAAAACATTTTTAAAAGTCTTTTCACTCTCAAAATGATTAATGCACATGAATGCGTGGCAGTGAGGCTCTCCATCCACTTGAAGTGGTATAGTAGCAGCTCTAACTACACACTGAACTGTTATCTGCACACCACAACACACACACTACCCTTCACAGTACAAGCGTGAGGGAACAAGTAATCAGCAAGGATCTAGAAGAACTGTAGAACACCATCAACAAACTAGATCCAATTTATAGAACACTCCACCCAACAACAGCAAAATACATGTATTTTTGGGGCACATACAGAATGTTCACTGAGATAGAACACATCCTTAAACATAAGACAAATCTTCACTTTTGGATGCTGAGGCGGGATCACGAGGTCAAGAGATAGAGACCATCCTGGTCAACGTGGTAAAACCCGTCCCTACTAAAAATACAAAAATTAGCTGGGCATGGTGGAGCACGCCTGTAGTCCCAGCTACTCGGGAGGCTGAGGCAGGAGAATTGTTTGAACCCAGGAGGCGGAGGTTGCGGTGAACCGAGATCACGCCATTGCACTCCAGCCTGAGTAACAAGAGCGAAACTCCGTCTCAAAAAAAAAAAAAAAAAGACAAATCTTAACAAATATTTAAACAATGAAATCATATTCAGTTTATTCTCCAACCACAATGGTATTAGACTAGAAATTATTATCAGAACTATCTGCAAACACTTCAAAATTAAACAAAATACATAATAATCCACGGGTCAGGCAGGGCGCAGTGGCTCACGTCTGTAATCCCAGCACATTGGGAGGCTGAGGCAGGGGGATCACCTGAGGTCAGGAGTTTGAGACCAGCATGGCCAACATGGAGAAACCCCATCTCTACTGAAAATACAAAAAAATTAGCCAGGTATGGTGGTGGGCACCTGTAATCCCAGCTACTGAGCTGAAGAATCACTTAGAACCCGGGAGACAGAGGGTGCAGCAGGCCAAGATCATGCCATTGCACCTCAGCCTGGGCAACAAGAGTGAAAGTCCATCTCAAAAAAGTAATAATAATCCATGGGTCAAACAACAATTCTCAAGAGAAATTAGAAAATATTTTGAATATAAATGAAAGCGTACCAAAATTTGTGGGTGTAATTAAAGCACTGCTTAGAGGAAAATTTATAGCATCAAATGATTATATATTACACAAAAAGACAGGTCTAAATCAGCAATCTGAGCTTCCACCTTAAGAAACTAGAAGAAGGCCGGGCGTGGTGGCTCAAGCCTATAATCCCAGCACTTTGGGAGGCTGAGGTGGGTGGATCACGAGGTCAAGAGATCGAGACCATCCTGGTCAACATGGTGAAACCCCGTCTCTACTAAAAATACAAAAATTAGCTGGGCATGGTGGCGTGTGCCTATAGTCCCAGCTACTCGGGAGGCTGAGGCAGCAGAATTGCCTGAGCACAGGAGGCGGAGGTTGCAGTGAGCTGAGATCGTGCCATTGCACTCCAGCCTGGGTAACAAGAGCGAAACTCCATCTCAAAAAAAAAAAAAAGATAGCATAACACAAAGAAAGAAAATCATAAACCAACATCCCTGATGAGCATCAACAGAAAAATCCTCAACATGTCAGCAAGTCAAATTTAGCATTATAGAAATAGAATAGAGCCAGGCACGGTGGCTCACACCTGTAATCCCAGCACTTTGGGAGGCCAAGGCAGTGGATCACTTGAGGTCAGGAGTTCAAGACCGCCCTGGCCAACATGGTGAAACCCCAACTCTACTGAAAAAAAAAATACAAAAGTTAGCCGGGTGTGGTGGCACGCGCCTATAATCCCAGCTACTCTGGAGGCTGAGGCAGGAGAACTGTTGGAACCCAGGAGATATAGGTTGCAGAGAGCTGAGATTGCACCAAAGTACTCCAACCTGTGTGTCAAAGATTCTGTCTCAAAAAAAAGAAAGAAAGAAAGAAAGAAAAGAAAAACAATGAAATAGAGGAGTAAATTGTGGCCAAGTGATGCCTAGTCCAATGACACAAGGCTTGGTCAGTATTTAAAAATCAGGCAGGGTTCACTGTCTCACGTCTGTAATCCCAGCAATTTGGGAGGCCAAGGCAGGCAAATCACTTGAGCTCAGGAGTTCAAGACCAGCCTGGGCAACACAGTGAAACCCCATCTCTAAAAGAGAAAAAAAAATTTTTTAAGAAAAAAGTAAAAATCATCAACGTAACACATTACACTAACACACAGAAGAAGAAAAACTGCATGACCATTTCATTTGAGAAGATTAGAAGCATTTAAAAGTTTTAACATCCAGAGCAGTGTAAAGAAGAGGAGGTGAGAACGACCCCCGGACCGACCGAAACCCACACGCCGCTGCATCCCACGCCCAGCGCCTACGTCCCGCCACCGTCGCCACCATGCCCAAGAGAAAGGCTGAAGGGGATGCTAAAGGGGATAAAGCCAAGGTGAAGGACGAACCACAGAGAAGATCCGCGAGGCTGTCTGCTAAACCTGCTCCTCCAAAGCCAGAGCCCAAGCCTAAGAAGGTCCCTGCAAAGAAGGGAGGGAAGGTACCCAAAGGGAAAGAGGGAAAAGCTGATGCTGGCAAGGAAGGGACTAACCCTGCGTAAAACGGAGATGCCCAAACAGACCAGGCGCAGAAAGCCGAAGGTGCTGGACATGGAGACGCCAAAACAGACCAGGCACAGGAAGCCGAAGGTGCTGGAGATGCCGAGTGACGTGTGTGCATTTTTGATAACTGTGTACTTCTGGTGACTGTACAGTTTGAAATACTATTTTTTATCAAGTTTTATAAAAATGCAGAATTTTCTTTTACTTTTTTTTTAAGCTATGTTGTTAGCACACAGAACACTTCATTGTTGTTTTGGGAGAAGGGGCATATGTCACTAATAGGATGTCTCCAAAGCTGGACTGATGTGGGGAAACGCCTTTCCCTTCCAGTTTTGAGAGACTTCCTCTTGGCTCCCAGGAGGAGGGATTCCCTGACTTTGACACACATGGCCACCTTGGCACACAAAAGCCTTGTGGTATGGAAAACAAATTCCTTTTTATGTCCTCTTCTCCCTTTCCGTCTTTCAGCATAGACCAACTCCCTTAAGACCAGGCATCTCCTGGGACCTGACCCCCAGTCACTGGTTACCAGTGTGTCAGGCAATCTGGTCTTGCCAGTGATGCCACTGAGATGGCACCTGTCAAAAGAGCAGTGATTCCGTTTCTAGACTGTGGATCTTCAGATAAATTCTGCCATTTTCATTTCACCTCCTGAAAGCCAGGGTCGGCTCGTGAAAAGTTGTTAAACAACATGCTAAATGTGAAATGTCAACCCTCACTCTAAACTTTCCCTGTTCAGAGCATCAGATGAAGACTTCAGTGGGTTTTACAGTGGCTTTCTGATTTTTGGTAGTCCATCAAAGAAGGGAGTTTGAAAGTTGTTGTGTACTGTTAATGATTGTCTGCCCATGTCCTGCCTGAAATACCATGATTATTTATGGAAAGAATCTTTAACAAAGCTGGATAAAGTTTGGCTTGGGAAAAAAAAAAAAAAAAAAATTTAACATCCATTCAGGACTTTTAAAAAATCTTCTAAAATGAGGAATTAAAGAAATTGCCTTAGGCCAGGTGCAGTGTCTCACGCCTGTAATCTCAGCACCCTGGGAGGCTGAGGTAGGCAGATCACAAGGTCAGGAGTTCAAGACCAGCCTGACCAACATGGTGAAACCTCGTCTCTACAAAAATACAAAAACTAGGGAGACATAGTGGCACCTGCCTGTAATCCCAGCTACTTGAGGGCTGAGGCAAGAGAATCCTTCGATGCCAGGAGGCAGATGCTGCAGTTAGCTGAGATCACGCCACTGCACTCCAGCCTGGGTGACAGAGCATGACTCCATTTAAAAGAAAAGAAAGAAACTGCCTTAATCTGATAGTAAGACATCTACATAAATAGCCACAGTTAACATCACCGTTGATGGTAAAAGACTGAATTGCTTTCCCTACAGTCAGGAGTAAGGCGGAGCACCCACTGTCACCTTTCCTATTCAGCTTCACACTGGAAGTCCTGGCCAGGGCATTCAGGCTGGGAAAAGACACAAAAGGCAAGCAGGCTGGAAAGGAAGAAATGAAACTGCCCCTCTATACAAACAGTAAAACTGTCCATGAAGAAGACATAAGGAAACCGCAAGGAAGCTCACAATGAGTGAGTTTAGCAAAACCGCAGGACATAAAAACAACAAACAAAAATCAGCGGCATTTCTATACGCTGGTTATGAACAACGGGAAACCAAATCCTACAAACCACCAAACGAACGCTATATTCAGTACCTGGGCAGGCCCACAGGCAATTCCCACTATGTGTTTGGTGTCCAGTCCTGGCAACGCTGCAGGTTCTGGCTTGGTCACGCGCAAGGTGTCGAAGTGCTGGCACTGGTCGTTGCTCCCCCAGCTGTGGACCTCGCTGTCCTCAGTCAGAGCCAGGCAGTGGGTGGAGCCTGCAGCCACATCAATCACTTTCTTCCCTACAAGGAAAGAGGGATGCATATGCAGCTTCAAGCCTTCGACTTCTGTTGCAAGAACGATTATTTCCACCAGGCCATTCAGGTCAGAAAGCTTTTAATATTAAATTCTTGAGGATAATCTGTTACTTTAATGTTAAGCACAATTCATTTGCTTTTGGTATGCTATTAAAACTCCTGTATTCTGTCAGCTACAGTTTGATAGGACCAACAGCCTACAAATATTATAATGCTAGGATACGAAAGGGATCTGTCCTTTTTTCTCCTCCTTATTCATATTTTCCTTCAGAGAGAAACAAGGTGCTTTTAATTAACTATTAGATCCTATTCTCCCACCCCAGATATAAAAATGCACAGCACATTTTTCACAGAGGAAGGTTTCCTAAAAAGAAAACCATCGTTCACTCAGAGTTACGTGATGCAAATATTAAAACTTTCTTTTCTATTTAAACACATAACAAAATATTGTATTTTTCCTTGCTGGTAAATCTAACATGAGCAACAGAAAGGGTATTTCTCAGAAATGCCAACATATAAAATAATTGAGCTGAAAAACTATGCTACAGTAAGGGAAACAATTCTATCCCAGGAACCTACCATAAGTTAACATCAGCAACAAAAAGACTTTTATCAACATGATTTAAATACTCTCAAAGTAAACAATTTCTGTATCTAACAACTGTACTGCTTCCTTTTACTAATGGAGGGAATGTAAACAAGAAGGCAAATGAAATTCAAGTACCATTCAATGACACACAGTAAAAATAAACTTACTACTCTGCAACTTATCCCAGAAGCTTAGAAAATAACAGGGCCAAGCCGGGCGTGGTAGCTCATGCCTGTAATCCCAGCACTTTGTGGGGGTGAGGCGGGTGGATCACAAGGTCAAGAGATCAAGGTCACCCTGGCTAACATGGTGAAAACCCGTCTCTAATAAAAGTACAACAATCAGCTGGGTGTAGAGGTGTGCACCTGTAGTCCCAGCTACTTGGGAGGATGAGGCAGGAAAATCCCTTGAACCCAGGAGGCAGAGACTGCAGTGAGCCGAGATCATGCCAATGCACTCCAGCCTGGTGACAGGGTGAGACTCCTTCCCCCAAAAAAAGACAAAAAAAGAAAATAATAGGTCCAGGCACAGTGGCTCACGCCTGTAATCCTAACACTTCGGGAGGCTGAGGTAGGCCAATCACAAGGTCAGTAATTGAGATCATCCTGACCAACATGGTGAAACCCCATCTCTACTAAAATCCAAAAAAATTAGCTGGACGTGGCGGTACATGCCTGTAGTCCCAGCTACTTGGGAGGCTAAAGCAGGACAATCACTTGAACCCAGGAGGCACAGGTCGCAGTGAGCTGAGATCGTGCCACTGCACTCCAGCCTGGTGGCAGAGCGAGACTCCATCTCAAAAATAAAAAAAGAAAAGAAAATAATAAATAGTGTATAAGCACACAAAACTCTTAGTCAAGATATTAAAATGCTTTAAAATAAAATTAATGTGGAAAGGAACTGGTAAGTCTCACTTAAAAATCCCACTTCCAAACCCACTTGGTAAAGAAGCCAACACACAAATAATGCATATAGTACCAGGACCCAACAATGTGGCCCAAGGCCTGCTTTGTGAAGACACCTGTGTTGCAACACAGCAGGCCCACCTGCTTAAAATACAAACTGCCCACCCTTGAGAGTCCATCTGACATACCTCTCACTGCCTTCTCCCTTCTTCCCTCCTTTCTTGTCAACTTGCCTGCCCTTCACCAGCTCTCGAGTAGGATGAAAACTATCTCCCAACCACTAGGCCAAGTGGTATGGAAAAATCCAGTTGTACCTTAGAAAAATCCCTCCATCATCATAGTTTTGATACTCCCCCCTCTCAGCTTCCTACAGCATAAAAGAATACCCTACTCACCATACCCTAGTCACCACAGAAGAATTTCAGGGTCTTCTTGTAGAGGCTCCCACCCTGTCTGCCCACACCAGCAGCTCACACGCAAGGCTCCGGCATAAAAGAATACCCTAGTCACCACACCCTAGTCACCACAGAAGAATTTCAGGGTCTTCTTGTGCAGGCTCCCACCCTCTCTGCCCACACCGGCAGCTCACACCTACGTAGCTTGGCTTCCATCTGTCCCCTCCAACTACAGTGCATGCTGGACACCTTTGCAACTGAGCAAGCAGGAGTTCACATGAGAGTGTCCCAGGTGGACCCAATCCCACCTCCCAATGTGGCCCCACAGCACAGGGCACACTCCCGGTCTCGGTGTGTCTACAGAACAACTACAGGTGACCTCACCACAGAGAGAACCCTTACAGAGTCCAGCCTGCTGCGTGATGAATGGGTGCCTGCCACAGAAAGTGGCAATGTTTGTAAGACTGAATGGGCTTCACATTAAGTTTGGTAAGAATAATTCAAAGTCACCTTTTAGTAGACACACCCACTTTCCAATTAGTATCAATACGTAAAGACGGCAGTAGGTTTCCAATGACAGTCTATCCATGGAATGTCAGGTGAAGAACATAAAACCTGTAAACTTTAAAAGATTACTAAAGAAACTGTCCCGAAGGGTTTTAAAAGCTTCCGTTTGCACTCACCTTGCAAGCCTTCTAAGAGTTTTGGATACCGAACGTGTTCCTCTGTCCCGTGTCCAAGTCTCTGGTTGTCACCTTTCCCCCATGAATACACTTGGCCATCTTTAGTCAAAGCGATGGAAAACTGACTTCCACAGCGGACTTTGACCACATCCAAGTCTTGAAGCTTTTCAATCAGCTTTGGCGTTTTGCAGCCATCACTGCCACCTCTGCCCAATTTCCCATAGTCACCATCGCCCCAAGACCACACTTGCCCTAAAAAGTACAAATGCATTGAAATAAAAACAACAGTGCATTTTAATGAAAAATTTTAAATGACTGAATATAACGTAATGAAAAAACGCACACTCATCTGACCAGCAGTGTACATAGTCAACACTACAAGGGTGGCTACTGACAAATGAAGTCTGGTTGACACTTGAGGTGGATACGGAAGCAGTAAAGAAAGGGAAAGCTGAGTCTTCTTTTTGTTTTCATTCCATGAAAGAGTCCTGACTCTGACTAGCCTGGGATCCATGTTAACTGCTTCACAGAACCAAAGGCCCACCGTCTCCGTAACACACAGCACACTACAGACGCCGTGGACCACCCTCCCGTTTGCCTGCCTGCTTCTGTTGCCACCATGCTGCCCGCTGGTCAGCCGTACCACTGTATGTGCTCCCAACTGCATACGTCAGTGTAAGTATGAAGTTGATGAAATATTAAATAAAGGGATAAGATGTAATTGCAAAAGTAAGTATTTTTATTTTTACAGTGAAAACTAAGCTGAAAACTTTGCCAAAACTTAATGAGAGTGAATTGCTAAAAAACAAAATTATTAGGCTGGGCGCAATGCCTCGTGCCTGTGATGTCAGCACTGTGGGAGGCCGAGGCAGGTGGATCACTTGAGCCCAGGAGTTCGAGATCAGTCTGGGCTGAATGCCGTTCATGGTGAAACCCTGTCTCTACCAAAACCACAGAAATTAGCCAGGCGAGGTGGTGAACATTTATAATCCAGCTGAGGCACGAAAATTGCCTGAAACCAGGAGGTAGAGGTTGTGGTGAGCCTAGATTACACCACTGTACTCTGGCCTGGGTTACAGAGTGAGACTCTGTCTTTTTAAAAAAAAAAAAAAGTGAAATTACTTACAGGTGAAAACTATAAAAGATCAGGAAAAAGCTCTCAGATTACTCCACAAGTTCTCACATTCTATTTTAAATAACTAAGCCAAAGACAGGCAAATACATTCTTCAACGATCAAATGGTAAATATTTTTAGCCTCTGTGGGCTTTCTGTCTCAACTACCCAGCTGTGCCACTGTCACAGGAAAACAGCCACAAGTTAAGACATAAACGAGTGGGCATGCCTGCATGCCAACACAACTCTATCTGCAAAAACAGGCCAACCCTGACCCAAACTGGTCAATGAAAGCAGCACAGCAAACCTGAATACATAGATCAGAGCGTGTACTTTCATACGCTGTGGTCAACATGATGCTGTTCACACACAGCCTGCCTGGTGATTTCCCACTGTCCCCCCAGGCCAGACTGCAGGGTAAGATGCATCTACTCTACCAGTCACTTCAGAAAATAACCGCATAAGCAGGGACACTTCCCTACAAGATCTGCACCAAAGAAACACCAGTGTGAGGAAGACAACATCCACAGCCTTATTCAAGGCATTTTACTCAACATATAATCACAAAATTTTACTGAAGTAGCAACTCTCGGTCTTAAAAAATAAAATGCCCACACAGGAATCGTGGCAGCTGCTAACCAGCTGACAGGCCCCAGGCAAACGTAAGCCCAGTAACCACCTGGGCCTCTTCACCAATGCCACTGAGCCCCACGTCCACTGGACAACAGGGCGGGTGGCCTCGTGAGGCCCACTCTATTCCTAAGCTCACTTCCTCCAGGGCAGCTGCCACGCATGTCTTTGAGAGCCTTTCCAGGGTGGCGAGAGCTCTACGTACCATTCTCAGTGACAGCCAGGGTTTGAGCGTCCCCACTCCCACATGCCACATCGATGACCTTCAGTCCTTTAAGCCCAGCCACCAGCATTGGAATGGCCTCATCCTCACTGGAGCCTTCAAACAGATATGATTGCCGTTACAAAGTCCTTTAAGAAGCCACCTCTGCTGTGTGCTCCCCCTCATGCAGAGCAGACCTACCGTGGCCAAGCCGGCCGTAGTTCCCGCGGCCCCAGGTGTACAGCTCCCCCTCGGCAGTGATGGCTGCACTGTACGTGCTCCCACAAGCAATGTGCACCACGTGCTTCCCAGCCTGCTTTCCAGAGAAGGCAGAGATCACCTTAGGCTCCTCCAGAGGCCTTGGGGAGGAAGGGAACAAACATGAATGCCCTTCTTCTTGGTGTTATTTCATGTTAGTGTTAGAAAAGGATATTCACTATCCAAAATGGACCTTCACAGCATCAGGCCAGTTTCACCTTTCAGGTACCTTATAAAAGAATAAAGAGAGAATTCGAACACCTAACACCTCCATGACTTTCTGTTAAGTTGGAACAAAACACCAAGCATGGTATCCAGCAGAAATATAAAAACAATGTCTCTTAAAGACTTATACAACAGGCCAGGCACAGTGGCTCATGTCTGTAATCCCAGCACACTGGCAGGCAGAGGGAGGTGGTAACCTAAGGTCAGGAGTTCGAGACTAGCCTGGCTAACACGGTGAAACCCCGTTTCTACCAAAAATACAAAAAGTTAGCTGGGCATGGTGGTGCACACGTGTAATCCCAGCTACTCAGGAGGCTGAGGCAGGAGAATCACTCGAACCCGGGAGGCAGAGGTTGCAGTGAGCTGAGATCGTGCCATTGCACTCCAGCGTGTGCAACAGGAGCAAAACTCCGATGTCAAAAAAAAAAACCTTGTACAATGAAGTCCATAGCAGCTTTATTCACAATGGCCCAAAACCATGGTTCATCTGCAACAGCAGGAATGAACCACCGACACCCGACATGTCTGGGTCTCAAGACACCATGCTAACTGAAAGAAGCCAGGAACAAAACACCATATGCTGTATGGCTTTGTTTATATTAAATTCTGAAAAAGACAAAATAACAGCAGCAGAGGTCGTCTGGAACTGGAGGCAGGAAGCGGGGATCGACTCAAGGGCACAGAGGGCCCTGGAAGCAACGCGGCGCCCCAGGCCTTGACGGTGACAAGTACCCAACGGCGGGCACTTGCCAAAACCACCCCAACTGTACATGTGAGACCCATTCATCTGGCTGCATGTAAACCTCATAAAGCTGACATTTATATCATTTGTTAAATGAATGTGGATGGAATGAGGCCAGTGTTTGGCAATCTATATTTTACAAATCAAAAATGTGAGGCAGTGGTGATTCAGCAGAAAAGTCTCACTAGCGGAAGAAATTGCAAAGTTAGCAAAATATCTTATTCTTATGATCCAGAATACATTCCTATGCTGGATGACATTTTCTTGAGAATCTGTAGAAGCCAGGCCTTTCCAAAGACATGGTTTACTCACTTTGTAACCAACTAGTTTGCAGAATACACACACAGGGACATGGGTACACACAGGGACACGGGCACACAGACACGGGCACACACAGGGACACGGGCACACACACACACAGGCACACACACACACACAGGCACACACACGGGCACACACAGGGACACGGGCACACACACACATGAGCACACACAAGGACACGGGCACACACAGGGACATGGGCACACACACAGACACGGGCACACACAGGGACACGGGCACACACAGACACGGGCACACACAGGGACACAGGCACACGCAGGGACACGGGCACACACAGGGACATGGGCACACACACAGACACGGGCACACAGGGACTCGGGCAAAGGGACACGGGCACACACACACGGGCACACACACACGGGCACACGCAGGGACATGGGCACACACACAGACACGGGCACACACACAGACACGGGCACACACAGGGACACGGGCACACACACACAGGCACACACACGGGCACACACAGAGACACGAGCACACACAGGGACACGGGCACACACACACACGAGCACACACAAGGAAACAGGCACACACAGGGACACGGGCACTCACAGACACAGGCACACAGGGACACGGGCACACACAGACACGGGCACACACAGGGACACGGGCACACGCAGGGACGTGGGCACACACACAGACACGGGCACACAGGGACTCGGGCACACAAAGGGACACGGGCACACACACACACGGGCACACACACACGGGCACACACACGGGCACACACAGGGACACAGGCACACACACACGGGCACACACGGGGACACGGGCACACACAGGGACACGGGCACACACACGGACACGGGCACACACACGGACACGGGCACACACAGGGACATGGGCACACACACACGGGCACACACAGGGACACGGGCACACACACACACAGGCACACACACAGGGACACGGGCACACAAGCACACACAAGGACACGGGCACACACAGGGACACGGGCACACAGACACAGGCACACAGGGACACGGGCACACACAGACACGGGCACACGCAGGGACACGGGCACACGCAGGGACACGGGCACACGCACAGACACGGGCACACACAGGGACGGGCACACACAGACACGGGCACACACAGCGACTCGGGCACACAAAGGGACACGGGCACACACACACGGGCACACACACGGGCACACACAGGGACACGGGCACACACAGGGACACGGGCACACACACACGGGCACACACAGGGACACGGGCACACACAGGGACATGGGCACACACAGGGACACGGGCACACACACACAGGCACACACAGGGACACGGGCACACACACGGACACGGGCACACACAGGGACACGGGCACACACGGACACGGGCACACACGGACACGGGCACACACGGACACGGGCACACACAGGGACACGGGCACACACACGGACACGGGCACACACAGGGACACGGGCACACACACGGACACGGGCACACCCAGGGACACGGGCACACACACGGACACGGGCACACACAGGGACACGGGCACACACACACGGGCACACACAGGGACACGGGCACACAGACGGGCACACACAGGGACACGGGCACACACACGGACACGGGCACACACAGGGACACGGGCACACACACAGACACGGGCACACACAGGGACACGGGCACACACACGGACATGGGCACACACAGGGACACGGGCACACACAGGGACACGGGCACACACACGGGCACACACAGGGACATGGGCACACACAGACATGGGCACACACAGGGACACGGGCACACACACACATGGGCACACACAGGGACACGGGCACACGCAGAGACACAGACACACACAAGGACGCCCAATGACTCTACTCCAGCACAGCCTCTCAGTTTCAACTCCCCCAGAAGATTATCTCCAGCTGTTGCATCTGCACTCTTTCTTCCTACACTCATGTCCTAGAATAAGAGGTAAGTTACTGATACTAGCACTTACTCTCCACCGAGAATTGTTTGACTATGAAACATTTTATACAAAGTTAGTTATAAATTCCGGAAAGGAAGTAAACAGACTTACCACCCTGTCCTATACCTTGATGCCTTTCAAGTCCCGTGTGCCCCGTGTCAATCTCAGCCCTTAAGATCTAGTCAGAAAGTAACAGCTATAAATTCCATAAAGATGAATCTTTCGTTTTTCACTAGTTTTACAACACTTGTCTGAATCCCTTACAACACTGTGGGAGTTGGGCTGTTCTGAGCTTGGCATCCCTCTGCTTTTCTCCCGGTTTGGGATCTTCCCCGTGGATGCTGCTGGCAGTCATGCCCTCAACTACACCCGTGATGTACATGGGCCATGCCCTCCAGGCTCCTCTCAAGGGACACAAGAGCAGTCACAACTATGCTCATTTCAAGCTCTGCACCGCCCACTCCCTGCTCAGAGCTCCGGCCCGCGTGAAATAGGCTTGCCGGGTTGGTGTGTACATACATCCTTCCTTTAAACCTAATACCAAAGTTCCACGCACAACAGCAAAGTTCAGGTCAGTTCCCGTCACTCCATGGAGGCTGTACGACCTCCCAATTTGTACCACCTGGCATTTATAACAACTTACTGTTTTATTTCTGTTCTTTCACAATAAAAGGTTTCACCAAATAGGATAATATCAGGAAGACACTGCTGATTTTTTTCCTGTAAAAACATTATGGTTCCAGGAAAGGGTGAGAACCTTGTCTATGGTAGGCAGGGTAAAATGTCCGTGAATGAAGGACAGCAGCACAGCATTTGTTTTAGCACACTCCACAGTGGGGTGCAGTTTGAGTAGATAAAAAGCTGGCCAAGGCTGCAGAGGGTGGAGAAGAGCCCACCCCTGTTGCTCTCCATGCATGGGCAAAGCTCCCAAGACATCACCAAAGAGGGGGCATATCACAGTGTCCTGCTCCACCCCAGCACTACATGTCAGGGCAGCTGGAAAACACCTGCG
The DNA here is from genome assembly GCA_031835075.1 of Saguinus oedipus. Taxonomy (NCBI): domain Eukaryota; kingdom Metazoa; phylum Chordata; class Mammalia; order Primates; family Cebidae; genus Saguinus; species Saguinus oedipus. The sequence continues at coordinate 21,342,284 of CM063174.1, forward strand.
CACACTTCTGTGTTCCACCCTGTTTAGGATATGGCAACATAAAAGGAGAGTGTGTCCCCGACAGGAATGAAGCACACATACACAGTGTCCCCGTGGCCCAGCCGTCCGCCGTCCCCACAGCCCCAGGAATACACCTCTCCAGTCGCAGCCAAGGCAAGGTAGTGGTGGCCATCAGAATGGGCAGCAATCTTTATAATGTTTCTGGAGGCAAGGCCCTGGACCAGCTGCGGGGCCTAAAACAGGTAAAACAGGAAGAAAAGTAGACATCAGTCTGAGGATAATGAAAACCGCACAGCTCTCCTTTGTCACGTATCCCTGAGCAAAGCCTGCTCTAACTGAAAGTGAGGCATAAGCCTCTGGTGGCCACAGGGCCAGCTCTCCAGCTCTTTCCACCCAGCACCAAGAGAACAGTGGGAGGGCTCCACGTGCTCTGTGGCAAGACCAGTGCCGATCTGGGGCAGTGCAGGCTAGCCCTGGGAGACAGAAGACTGCGGCTACAGAGAGGAATGCCTTTCTGCTTTAACAAAAACATGCCCCGTCCCAATTTGCCACTATCCCCCAAGACCCAACTCCCTCATTTGTCACCTGCCTGGCCCCAAAGTCAAATGAGTTTACACGTGGAAAATCAGCTCACAAATGGGAATCTCATGATTAGCAGTGAGTTTCACCACAAGGACTTCCTAATCTTCACAACCCAAAATCTTGACAATAACATTACAATTGAGATCAATAAACATAATATATAATAAACAGCAGCTCATCCATCTTCAGAAATCAAACGGCTTAAAGAAAGACCGGACCCTGTCCATTTGTAGTATAGAGCTCACCCCCCAAGGGAACACCGCAGGTACAGCGTCCAGAACACGCACCAGTGTGTCACTGTTGTAGGCCTGTGTGTACACGCGGCCGTTGCGTGACAGAATCAGGAAGCGCTTCTCTGCACAGGCAATCTGCGTGACTCCCAGGTTGGCCAGGCCTTCGCACTGGATCGGACCAATCACATTGGCATAGTATTTCCATCCTATTAATCCCCAACCTATGACCTCTTGCAATGATCCCTGTAAGATAAAAAAGTAAACATTTTCTTTTACAACAGCAAAAAAAAAAATGGCTGGGAGTAACACTGAGATATTATAAGCTAAAAACAAAGCAAATGAAGAGAAAATATGCTGATTTGAAATATCAAAATAGCTCATACCATGCTATATTACCTCATTTAACCAGTATGATGAAGCAATGGGGCAGGTTATTTTTCCATTTCCACTGCATTTCATTTTAACAGAGCCCACTAGAAAGTAGTATAAGTGGCCCTTAAATATTAATATATTTTTAAATGCTCAAGTTATTTTGTGCCTTGGCAGGCAAAATCCCGAAAGCCCATTCACAAGGCTGGGAGGCCAGTATCCCTATTGGTGGTAAGAGAAATCAAGTTGTACAGGACCAATCTGGTGACAAGTAGCCTGCACTAGACACATCCCCACCTGTGCACGTGCACAGACACACACGTGCACACACAAGGAAGACACATGTACGAGGTCAGGCCCTGCAGTAATATTTGTACAGCAACACTGTGGCAATAAGCCAAGTGTCCACCAATAAGAGACTCACTACATGGAAGACACATCCATGGCCGGGCGCGGTGGCTCACACCTGTAATCCCAGCACTTTGGGAGGCCGAGGCGGGTGGATCACGAGGTCAAGAGATCGAGACCATCCTGGTCAACATGGTGAAACCCCGTCTCTACTAAAAATACAAAAAATTAGCTGGGCGTGGTGGCGCGTGCCTGTAATCCCAGCTACTCAGGAGGCTGAGGCAGGAGAATTGCCTGAACCCAGGAGGTGGAGGTTGCGGTGAGCCGAGATCACACCATTGCACTCCAGCCTGGGTAACAAGAGTGAAACTCCGTCTCAAAAAAAAAAGACACATCCACACACTGAATACTAAGCTGCTTTATAAAAACAAAGAGCGATGCTCTCATAAAGTATTCCAGTATACATGGTTAGTGAAAAAAGCAAGCAACACAAGTAATGCAACATGCTACCACTAGCATACTCATTCCAGAGAATAAGGAGGCTACAGATGAGACTCAGCTGAGGAGGAGCAGGTGGGAAACTGCGTAGATGTGGGCAGGGGAAGCAACAGTGTCTCTGTCTAGTTTTGATTTTTGAACCATGTGACTGTATTACTTTTTTTTAATGACTATAAAACAAAATACTCTTCCTATTAGAAATAAAATGTTACGAGAAATCTGGATTGAAAACTAGGATGACTGTTATACCCTGGCAAAGTTCACTGCTATTCCCAACTGCAGTTTTCTCGCCGATATAATGAGCTACAACAGCATGCTGAGGTCCTCAGTGAGCATGCACCTCTCTGGTGCTCCACACACGCAAATTACTACTCTATTACTATTACAGAACAGATATGATATATAGTTATACTGTCACTACTATAAGCAGCATTACATACTAAGCCCATGTTCAGACTAGAAAGAAGGCTGTGGAAGCCCCTGCGGAAGGTGGGAGGGCCTGGGGCTATGTGGATAAAGGGGAGCTCTCTCCGGCTGTGCCAGCTGAACCTGGAAACCTGTGCCCCCAGGGTGGGTCCCCAGGCCTGTGCGCCTCAGCCTGCTCATCACTCTCAACACTGGTAACACCTTCAATGTTTGCATATATTAAGGTAACATAATTAGCCTTTAACCACTCTCTGTATTTTGTTATTTCCTCATTTTGGTCATCAAATGACAATGTTGGTGATAGAGTTAAACAATGCATCTATATATTTATGCAGCATGTAAGCTGTATAAATGTTTACACTTGCTGACAAGGAAGTCAGTACTCACTGATCTGAGTCTCCTCCACAAACGAGTGACCTCCCATACCTGTCTCATCTGACTTGCTGATGTTACCACCAAATGTGTTTGCAATGTTTGAAAAACGCAAGCCAGCTCCCCGCCCAATACCAGAAAAAGTGAGTCTCCACACGGGCCCAGGATGAGAACCTGGCAGTGGTACTAGCTGCAGAACGCACGCAGAACAATGTTCTTGCACACACCTTATGGGACGTCGGAGAGCTACACAGCGGAGGCATACAGGGCGCGGCCAGGCGGTCTAAATGGGCCATGACGACAACCGCTGTTTGCCGCAGATCGATGGCAAGCTCGCTGTCCTGCGGAAGGGTGAGGTACCTCAGGAAACTCTCATTGGGGCTCAAAGGGCCAGACAAAAGCTAGAAAGGAAAAGCAAACAAACATTCAGAAATGGTGGGGAAATTTAAAGTAACATAGTCAGCCTTTAACCACTCTTTGTATTTTGTTATGTACTCATTTTGCTCCTCAAACGACAATGTTGATGATGCAGTTATACTATACAGCTACATATTTATGCAGCATATAAACTCTGTAAGTGTATACATTTGCCGTATGCATGTACACAACACTGACTGTGCATGCATACATTTATGACACCACAGGTAAGGTGAATCCACACAAATTACTAACATGGCCGAACCACCCTACAGGCCTAAGACTCCTGGAGAAAAGCAGAACCACCTCTGTGAGAACCCACCACAGCCTCTCAAACTGGTCTTGAAATCTAAAACAAAAACCTTTATTTTAATCTAAATGTTGCTCACTCTGGAGAACACCTATTTTCATTTGCCTATTAAATCACGGTTCTAAATCTTCTAAAGGCAGAAGAGCCCTACGATTATTCGTTCAAAGACAGTCAAATAATAGAAAAATTAAACCAAAGCATGATATTGAATTACTAAGACTTTCCCGAAGAGACTGGCAAATCCAACTTGTACTTGACTTGTAAAGAGCAGCAGTCCTGGAGGTTTCACGCCCAGGCCCTGCACACCTGCTCCTCCCCCAGCTCGGCATCCACATCTGTTAAGGAGGAGTTGTTTCTCAACACAGTGACAGCTCAGGTGACTGCCCTGCACAGAGCCCAGCACACAGGAATGGTCAACAAAGCAGGCCACTATTTTCCCTGTTCTTTTCTGGGATTTATTTAGAAGTGCATGTTTCAGGCTTGGTTCCATGCTGACAAGAAAATCAGTACCCACTGAACTGGGTCTTCCCCAGAAACAAGTGACCTCCCACCCTTGTCTCATCTGACTCCCTGATGTGACCACCAAGCATACACACACCAGAGAACACACTGCCATGGGCAGCACGCTGATCCTGCTTTAAAAATAACTAGAATCGAGTGCCACCTAAAGGCAAAGTTCCACAGGGTACTCACGCGCACGTCTCCCTCGGAGTGAGGGGTGTCCTTACTGCAGATGATGCTCTGGAACCTTTGCAGTAAAGGCAAAAGTGGGGCGCTGGTGCCCTGGGCGGACCGCTCATTGTCAGTCTCCTGTGCCCCACTGTCCCACAGCTGAAGTAACAACAGGATGGCAGACAGCATTTGGCTAAAGGAGAAAAGGTATTTATTCCTAGTAAAAATTTCATGGTTGATCAAAAATAAAAGCAAACAGCTAAACAGAAGTGAAGAAATACTTGGTACTGAAAGGAAACCAAAGTAAAGTCGTGGTCATTAAACGACTGAATCGACACCAAGATGTTAGCACAAGACATCGGCCTTCGCTGATGGGAAAGACCAGTCAAGAAGCTCAGCACGTTTACACGGAAGTTCTAGGATCTTAAATTCATGGGATAAAAATAATTAAATGAGAAAAACTGAAAAGAAAAAAAAAATAAAAAGAACAGTTCCCAGGCTAGAAAACCGAGCAGGAAAAACGAAGTGAAGAAAACGTCCAGAGCAGGCGAGCTCTCGGACATGGGTCTCCGGCTACGGAGCACCACGCCCACATCTGCTGCAGTCAAACGATTCGGTGAAATGCCACACAATGCAACAGGTATGTGGATACAGAGGAGCTTCCCCAAAGCGCTCCCCGTCTGCAGCAGCCCTCACCTCAACGTGCCTCTCTGCACCGCCAGCTCGAGCAGGATGGCCAGGGCCAAGTGCTGGTCCTGCAGGGGGATACTTCCTGGCCCTTTGGTACCTGGCGTTCCATGAACATCCCTGAAAGGAAAGCAGTGGATGCGGGAACAAAGCAATCTCAAGAAAGACAGCAAGCTTACAATAACACCAACATGTTCACCACATGCTCCCTCCCAAGGAAGGATATATTTTTAATATTTAGAATCAAGTTTCTGAGACTTGCCACTCAAATTTTTCAGAGATTTTAAAGTGTGCAATTAGCTTACAAAAACATATTTTACGTATTCATTCAGATACATTACAGTAGATGACATACTCCAAGACTGTGAAGCATAAAATTTACATCATTATCCAAAACATGAGCAGAAGAATATCTAGATATGGTTTCCAGTTTCAATTACGTGTAAGACTTTAACAGTATCCACATTCTCCTGCAGAATTAGAGAACCAATTTCTAAAACCACCTGGGAATCTGGAGGCAACAGGTCTACACTGATTTTTATCTCAGATCAAAGATATACTTTTAACTTTTCTATGTTAGTCAATAATAAATTTTTAAAAATTCTATCCCAAGAATTCAGAGAAAGGACCTTACGGCAGCAACATCATAGCTGAATTTCTTAAATCAACTCCAAGCCTATCTTCAGGGCCTCCAGAATTAAAACTCTGTGGCGATGCCTTCACCAGCAGGGCCAGGAAGTGGACTCCCAGCCGGGGACACAAACGCCAAATGCATCCTGCCCACTGGAAGAAGGCACAGTGCTGACCTCTGTCAAGGAGAGTGAGGAGTGGACTCACTTTTCCTCTACATCTGTCCTTCCTGTTGAATTTTATCTTTTCTTTAAATTTAAAAACCTTAATAAAAATGCACAGCACTCCAGACCAGAGTTCATGTTTCTCCTTACACAAGAATGTTTCACATTCAAACTTTTTACACTAAAAAGAAGAGCCACAGGACTAAACATTCCGATCGTCAGCAGGTGTTCACTCCCACATTATCTGTAAGACTTTAAGCACCACTCCACATTCAAACAGTGGCTCCTCATTATCACGGAGAGACACAAATGTAAGTGCTCAACTCTCTACGAATTACTGACGGCCAAATCTCTAAGCATTGTCCCCTGTCTGTCTCACTCAGTATCACAGCTTCCCGATTCCAGTCAGAGAATCAGAAATCAGACCACCTGAAAACCTGAGACCAGACCTGGAATCACAGCACTGAGGGCCTGCTGGAAACACAGGTGAGAAACCAACCTCCTACACTTCTGAGCTCTAAAATGAGGACGATAAGAACTAGCCTCAAGCGGGCTGGCTGTCTGCATCCAGATGGCAAGAAAAACGAGAACTCACCCTGTCACGACGGACCTGAGGAACCTGGTCGCTCTCTCCACCACCTCCAGCCACACAGAGGACACGGTGCTCTCGTCAAAGAGTGAAGCCTCAGGAAGCGCACGCAGGGCGTCCAGGGACTCCTGCAACAGCTCACTGCAGAGGTCCGCATCCTCGCCTGGGCGCACACACGCGTCAGAGGAGCCCACCCGCTCCCTTCACTCTCCCACTGGGCTTCCCATCCCTCAGCGAGAGAAGACACCACTGTCACCTTTCCAATCTCTCACTCAACAGGCCAGAATCTAGCATAGCTGTTCCAGTCAATTCTGTATCTCATGGCTGTCACATGAGCAATACACTAACTTCTTGTTCTTCTAGAATTAAATCCATACTGGGGCATTCCACGGTAGTGGTTTACATGGGATGCGGGTGCATGCGCTCTTTTTTTTCTTTAAAGCACAGACATGAAAGTCAAACAGCCTCTGCAGCCTCTCATCTCACAAGCAAGGAAAATGAGGCACAGAGAGCACATGCGAGGTGGAAACCCTGTCTGCTGATGCGTTGGGGAAACAGACCAATGCGCCACACCAGGGACCGTACCTGATCGCCAGGCCCTGCGCAGGAAGGCGAAGGCGAAAGACAGCGCCGCTCGGGATCCCACTCTGGCAAGCCCCTCCACGCCTTTGCCCGCAGGCCGGCAACTGCAGACAACACACACAGAGCACGCAACCAGTCAGCCAGCGGAGCGTGCAGATGCTACATGAAATCAATACTACAGAAGGATGTAAACCAAAATTTGATCAATGGTTTTCTTGAAGTGACAGGATCACAAGTTGATTTTTAGTTTCATTGTTTAAAAACTTCCATCAAATGTCTTTTGCAAAACAAAAGTTTTCACTTTAAGAATAAAAGAAATTTACAAGGAATTTTAAATGTCTTGGAAAAATGTTCATGAAATGACCTCACAAAGTGAGATTCTAGTGGGAAGAAGCAGACGATAAGCAGATGAATACACAAACGGGGGGAGAATAACCCCCCCGTGGGAGACCAGGAAGGAGAGGAGGAAGAAGAGGAGCAGCCGAGCCCACGGGGTAGCCTGGTGCGCCCCAGCTCCAGCATCCTCCGGCTCGGTGTCTGTTCCTGGCTGTGGGTTAGGCCCTGCATCCCTGACCCACCCCAGGAGGAGTCGCCCTCTTCTGAGGGTAGTGCTCATCACTCTCCCATGTCATTTTAAGCTTTTCACTACTTGTGTATGTTAAGTTCACAAGTCACAGTTTTGTTCCGAGTGTTGGTAAAGGTTATACAAATGGTGCACCATAAAAATCAAAAATCATCCTGTACAAGAAAAGGCTAGAATACAAAAACGAATATATAATCATGCACAGCAAGTAACTGTATTTCATACTTTATCATATTTCTAAAATGTATATATATATTATAGTATCCAAACTTACTAAAATTTGCTTTCATGATTGGGGAAATACTATAAAAACATTTGAAATGGAGTTCAAGACCAGCCTGGCCAAAATGATGAAACCCTGTCTCCACTAAAAATACAAAAATTGGCTATGCATAGTGGCTCACACCTGTAACCTCAGCACTTTGGGAGGTCGAGGAGGTCAGGAGTTCGAGAACAGCCTGTGCAATATGGTGAAACCCCGTCTCTACTAAGAGATACAAAAATTAGCTGAGCATAGTGGTGCGTGCCTGTAGTCCCAGCTACTCAGGAAGCTGAGGCAAGACAATCACTTGAACCCAGGAGGCAGAAGTTGCAGTGAGCCAAGATCATGCCACTGCATTCCAGGCTGGGTGACAGAGTGAGACTCCAACTCAAAACACACACACACACACACACACACACACACACACACCAGCTGGGTGTGGTGGTGGCATGCCTGTAATCCCAGCTACTCAGAGACTGAGGTAGGAGAATTGCCTGAACCCAGGAGGCAGAGGTTGCAGTAAGCTGAGATTGCACCACTGCACTCCAGCCTAGACAGCAGAGAAAGATTCCATCTCAAAAAAGAAAAAAAAAAAGAGAAACAAGTGATGTTATAGAAGGATCTCCCCAAGAAACAACATATAATAAAACTGGCAGTGAAGAACATGGCTGGCCAGGGGCAGCAGTACACACTTATCCACAAGTGCCTGAAAAATGTACCCAGAGCTCGGAGAGGAAACACAACAACCTCTGAGAAGGGCACTGGATACCTGGAAGACATGAATCTTCACTCCCAAATGAGAAATATAAACATGACAAGACACAGACACGTAACAGGACACACATTCCTTACAAGAGAAAGCCAAGTGTGTTCAGAGGAGATGGGAGGCGCACCCCAGACAGGCATCCTCAGAGAAAGCTGCTTCGGGGTCACCAGAAGCTGTACTCCCTTGAGGCCGTCGGGACCTTGTCCCTGGAGAGAGAACCCCACAGCCCCAAGCCTGTATGGTATAAGAACTGCTCAATCAGCTGGGTGAGGTGGCTCACAATGCTAATTCTAGCACTTTGGGAGGCCACGGCGGGTGGATGACTGGAGGTCAGGAGTTCGAGACTACCCTGGCCAACATGGTGAAACCCCGTCTCTACTAAATATACAAAAATTAGCTGAGCGTGGTGGCGCATGCCTGTATCCCAGCTACATGGGAGGCTAACAATCACTTGAACCCAGGAGGCAAACGCTGCAGTGAGCTGGGATCACATCACTGTACACCAGCCTGTGCAACAGAGTGAGACTCCACAAAAAAAAAAAAAAAACTGCTAAATCTTCAGCAACTGGATATGTTACAGATGTTCAAGGAAAAAAAAAAGAACAGAAATAGCTTGCATCTATTCCCATTCACAGCAGTCAACCACCCAACCCACAGCTAATTCCCCAAAAAAGGAAAAATACACCACTTTTGAATATGTCGAGAAATGAAGGGGAAAAAACATCATTAAAAATTTAGGAGCTAGGACAGGCGCGGTGGCTCACACCTGTAATCCCAGGTGGATCACAAGGTCAGAAGTTCAAGACCAGCCTGGCCAGGATGGTGAAACCCCAGCTCTACTAAACATGCAAAAATTAGCTGGGCCAGGTGCCTGTAATCCTAACTACTTGGGAGGCTGAGGCAGGAGAATCGCTTAAACCCGGGCGGCAGAGGTTGCAGTGAGCCGAGATTGCACCACTGCACTCCAGCCTGGGCAACAGAGTGAGATTCCCACTCAAAAAAAAAAAAAAAAAAATTTAGGAACTATCACTACACATTGTTCAGATTGACAAAAATTAGAAAGTGACAACACTAAATACTGATGAAGACAGAGAAAACCTGAATCACTCATACATGGCAGGTGAGAATGTAAAATGGTACTGCAACTCTGAAAGAAAGGTATAGCAATTTCCTTTTTTTTTTTGAGACAAGAGTCTTGCTCTGTCGCCCAGGCTGGAGTGCAGTGGTGCAATCTGGGCTCACTACAACCTCCACCTCCCGGGTTGAAGCAATTATCCTGCCTCAGCCTCCCAAGTAGCTGGGATTACAGGCTCCCGCCACCATGCCCTGCTAAGTTTTTGTAAAGACAGGGTTTCCCCGTGCTGGTCAGACTGGTCTCGATCTCATGTGATCCACCCACCTCACCCTACCAAAGTGCTGGGATTACAGGCGTGAGCCACTGCACCTGGCCAGAAATTTCTTTTATTAGTGTCCTTTACATTTATGTATAGACCTAATCATAAGACTCACTAATCGCACTCATGGGCATGAATACCAGAGAAATAAAATTTACATTCACATAAAAACCTATACTTAAATATTCATAGCAGCTTTATTTGTAACACCCCAAAACTAGAAACAACTGAGGTCTGTTTTGGTGCATCCATCCCATGGAATACTACTCAGTCTGGGCATAGTGACTCACTCCTGTAATCCCAGCACTTTGGAAGGCCGATGTGAGTGGATCACTTTAGGTCAGGAGTTTGGGACCAGCCTGGCCAACATGTCAAAACCCCATCTCTACTAAAAACACAGAAATTAGCCGGACGTGGTGGTGCGGGCCTACAGTCTCAGCTACTTGGGAGGCTGAGGCAGGAGAATCGTTTGAACCTGAGAGGCAGAGGGTGCAGTGAGCCAAGATCACGCCACTGCTCTCCAGCCTGGCCTGGGTGACAAAGCAAGACACTGTCTCAAAAAAAAAAAAAAAAATTATTCAACAATGATACATGCAACGACCCCTTGGGAAAATCTCAAGAAAATTATGCTGATTGAACAAAGTCAATTGTGCTTCAGGCCAGTCAATTGTGTTCAAGCCTAGCTTGCTTGAACAAGCAAATAGCGAGGATCTGTGGTCCTAGCTACTCAGGAAGCTGAAGTGAGAGGACTGCTTGAGCCCAGGAGTCTGAGGCTACAGTGAGTTCTGAGTATAGCACTGTACACCAGCCTGGGCATCAGGGCGAGACCCTGTGTCCAAAAATTACAATAGTAACAATAATAAAAAATTAAAAAGCCAATGTCAAAAAGTCATGTAATAGACACAGAGAACAGAAGAGTGGTTGCCAGCAGTAAAGGTGGAAAGATAAGACATGAATGTGGGTGTAAAGGGCTCTTGTTCATGTGCGCCGACTGCAGTAGTGGTCTCAGCAAATCCAAATGTGATAAAATTGCAAAGAAATACACATTTTATTGGCCGGGCGCGGTGGCTCACGCCTATAATCCCGCACTTTGGGAGGCTGAGACGGATGGATCACAAGGTCAAGAGATCGAGACCAACCTGGTCAACATGGTGAAACCCCGTCTCTACCAAAAATACAAAAATTAGCTGGGCATGGTGGTGCACGCCTGTAGTCCCAGCTACTCGGAAGGCTGAGGCAGGAGAATTGCTTGAACCCAGGAGGCGGAGGCTGCAGTGAGCCAAGATCATGCCATTGCACTCCAGTCTGGGTAACAACAGCGAAACTCCATCTCAAAAAAAAAAAAAAAAAAAGAAATACACACTTTATTAAGAGCATGTAGAACTGGGAAAGCTGAATAAGATAGGCACACTATCAAAGTTAACACCCTCGTTGTGATGACTGTGTTCTAGTTTGCAATCAGCCATCACTGAGGGCAACAGGACGAACAGTAAGAATCACTACAGCCTTTCTTACACCTGTATGTGAATCCACAGTTATCTCAAAAAAAAAACAGTTGTTTTTTTTGTTTTAGGAATTCTTCCACTTAGTGAAAAATATATTCTAATTAATCCATCAACCCTACGTCATCACAAAGGAAAGTGCGCAGAGAAGTATCAGCTGGGCTCTCAGCCAGTTCTGGAGCTGAGGGGATTCAGTTCGATTCAACAAATACACACCAGTTCTTGGAGAATCTTAGCACCTACCACCCACCCATACATAACACTCTGACTCATGACCATCACAGCCGGCCAGGAAGGAAAGAGAGAAGCACGTACTGCTATTACCAGATGGGTAGGAATCTCATCTGTCACTTGGTTTCATTTACTCCAAAACTATTTTTAAAAATACGACATGTATAGTAGTCCCTTGGTATCTACAAGAGATTAGTGCCAGGCCTGCCCCACCGTGGCTCCATACCAAAACCCTAGGATGCTCCATACCCTGGTATGAAATGGTGTAGTATTTGCAAATAACCTATGCACACTCTCGCTATACTTTAAATCATCTCAGCCAAGCACAGTGGCTCACAGCTATAATCCCAGCACTTTGGGAGGCTGAGGTGGGAGGTTCATTTGAGCCCAGGAGATCAAGACCAGCAGCCCAGGCAACATGGAAAAACCCCGTCTATACAAATTTTTTAAAATATGGCCAGGTGCAGTGGCTCATGCTTGTAATCCCAGCACTTTGCGAGGCCAAGGCAGGCAGATCACTTGCAGCCAGGAGTTCGAGACCAGCCTGGACACCACAGTGAGACCCAAACTCTACAAAAAATATAAAAATTAGCTAGTAGTCTCAAATACTTGGGAAAATAACTTGAGCCCAAGAGGTCAAGGCTGCAGTGAGCCATGATAGGCCCAGTGCACTCCAGCCTGGGAAACAGCAAAATGTCCGTGTCAAAACAAACAAAAAAAAATCATCTCCAGATGACTGTAACACCTAACACAAGGTGAATGCTCTGTAGTTAGTTGTTATCCTGTATTGGTATTTTTTTTTCTTTTTTGAGACGGAGTTTCGCTCTTGTTACCCAGGCTGGAGTGCAATGGCGCGATCTCGGCTCACCGCAACCTCCGCCTCCTGGGTTCAGGCAATTCTCCTGCCTCAGCCTCCTGAGTAGCTGGGATTACAGGCACGCGCCACCATGCCCAGCTAATTTTTTGTATTTTTAGTAGAGACGGGGTTTCACCTTGTTGACCAGGATGGTCTCGATCTCCTGACCTACCCGCCTCGGCCTCCCAAAGTGCTGGGATTACAGGCTTGAGCCACCGCGCCCGGCCCTGGTTTTTTTTTAATTGTAGTGTTGTTTTTCATTGCTTTTCTTCCATTATTTTTGATCCACAGTTGGTTGAATCTGTGGATATCAAACCCACAGATACAGAGAGCCAACTATAACGTGATTTCAACTATCTTTAAACATAAGGAAACAAAAAAGGAAAACAAACAAAAAAATAAAAACCTAAGGAAACTGGCTACAAGTAGCACTCCTATCTTGGTAGACAAGAGGACTGGGGTTCTGCTCCGGCTTCTTCCTGCCTCCTGTGTGTTCTATGTGCTCTCCAGGGAGTCAACGTCACTATCACAGTCAAATAAAGCCAACACTCTTAACTACACAAAATCTAAGTTCCATCTGGAAATCTTGTAGTTTAACCTACTGAGGACAAGTCTGATAAACAGCTTCATTTTGCAAAAGTACAATTTTACACAAGCCTGAACCATTCTACTGGCTGTCAGCAAAGAGAGGAACTTTGTGATATATTAAACAGGCATCATCGAATTAACACTCAAATGCCCAAAAGTATGTCTTGTAGTAAAAGAATAAGAAAATCACATCAGGAAAGAAAACATGAAGCATCGAAACCAGTCAGACATTAAACATTACCTTACCCAGGAAAAGCAAAATAAAAAGTAAACAATGTTCAGAACTCATTTTCAAATTTATACTTGAGCTCATCTAAAGCTTTGGCTGGCTTCCAGTTACTGACATTAAAAAAAAAAAAAAAAGGTCTTTAATGATACAGAAACAGGCACAGTATCTCCTGCCTGCAATCCCAGTACCCCGAGAGGTGGAAGCAGGAAGATTGCTTGAGGCCAGGAGCAAGACCCCATCTCCACACACGCACAGGCACACGCACACAATTATTTTTAATTAGCTAGGCATGGTGGCATGTGACTGCAGTCCCAGCTACTCAGGTGGCTGATGTGGGAGGATCACTAGAGCCCCAGAGTTCAAGGTTACAATGAGTTATAATTATAGCACTGCACCCCAGCCTGGGTGACAAAGCAAGAGTCTGTCTCTTGAAAAGAAAAAAAAGAAAAAAAAATTTAATTGAATAAGATAATGACACAGATTACATAGTATGGTCTGTTACTATATAAGCAAACTGGCAAATCCATTCTCCAGATTATACAAAACACACAAAAAGGGAAAGCAAGAGTAAATTTCAGAAGGTGAAGAGAGACACTATATTGAAAACCTTAATTAAACCTCTGAAACAATTTAGCTGGCATCAGGATTCTATCTTCCCTTCGTTACCTTTTTTTGTCCACAGGAGGCAGAGAAATGCTGCTGCTTTTCCACTTCACTTTGACATTCTCCTGAAAAACGGTTCTATTCAAGGCAATGAAATAGCGCTCCAAGATCACCAGCCTCTGCTTGAGTCGCAGGGCTGAGAGGGTGGTTGTAGCTGACTGGATGGCCAGGGCCTGCTGCTCTTTAACCAGCACAGAAAGACACTCCTTGAGTTCACTCACATCTATAAAACAAGACAAGAAAACATCTCACCTGTGGACAATGTGGCCACAGTTTTTGGTACTGTTGAGAAAATGAATGATGATGACAGGTAGTGCTCAAATCCACAATTTGCAGCAAAAATGGCTTTAACCAGTTTACACATAGAAGCTCAGGCAATCCTCACACCGAGCACTGTTGAGTGGTATTGTATATCCATTTTACGGATGAAGAAACTGAGGGACCAAGTGGTGAAGCACGTGTCGGAGGCCACACAGAGGAGTGCAGCACATGACAGAGACCCCCGTGAGCCACTGCATCATACTGCCTGTCCAGAAACATCACGTGCAAGCTGTGGGCCAGGCATGCTGACTGACACCTGTAATTCCAGCACTTTGGGAGGCTGAGCCGGGTGGATTACTTCAGGTCAGGAATTCAAGACCAGCCTGGCCAACATGGCGAAACCTCGTCTCTACTAAAAAAAATACAAAAATTAGCAGGGCCTGGTGGTGCACACCTGTAATTCCAGCTACTCAGGAGGCTGAGGCACAAGAATTGCTTGAACCCAGGAGGCAGGGGTTGCAGTGAGCCGAGATTATGCCACTGCACTCCAACCTGGGTGACAGAATAAGACTGTCTCCCAAAAATAAAAAGTTACTAACACAGAACACTAAAGTCAATATTAGTCGATACGTATCAGCAGCGTATCTCCTAAACAGAGAAAAACATTAGCCATTATTTTCATGTTGCAAAACCAAATTCAAAATAAAAACAATGTCTTGATATAATTACCCAGCATGCATGACTCATGAAACAAATTTATGGACATATTTTAGAGGAAGATAAAGTAACTAACACGCATTCTAACTACTAAGTGATATTTTATTATATTATTCTATTTATTTTTTCTTTTTCTTTTTTTTTTTTTGAGACGGAGTTTTGCTCTTGTTACCCAGGCTGGAGTGCAATGGTGCGACCTCAGCTCACCGCAACCTCCGCCCCCTGGGTTCAGGCAATTCTCCCGCCTCAGCCTCCTGAGTAGCTGGGATTACAGGCACGCGCCACCGTGCCCAGCTAATTTTTTTGTAATTTTAGTAGAGACGGGGTTTCACCATGTTGACCAGGATGGTCTCGATCTGTTGACCTCGTGATCCACCCGCCTCGGCCTCCCAAAGTGCTGGGATTACAGGCTTGAGCCACCGTGCCTGGCTCTTTTTTTTTTTTTTTTTTTTGGTAGAGACGGGGTTTCACCATGTTGACCAGGATGGTTTCAATCTCTTGACCTAGTGATCCACCCACCTCGGCCTCCCAAATTGCTGGGATTACAGGCATGAACCACCACACCCAGCTATATTATTCTATTTCTATCTCTATTTGAAAATTTCTGCCAGGCTAGTGTCTCACACCTGTAATCCCAGCACTTTGGGAGGCTGAGGCAGGTGGATCACAAGGTCAGGAGATTGAGACCATCCTGGCCAACATGGTAAAGCCCCGTCTCTACTAAACATACAGAAAATTAGCTGGGCATGGTGGCATATGCCTGTAGTCCCAGCTCCTCAGGAGGCTGAGGCAGAGGAATTGCTTAAACTCAGGAGGCGGAGGCTGCAGTGAGCCACTGCATTCCAGCCTGATAACAGATCAAGACTTCATCTCAAAAAAAAAAAAAAGAACATAGATTCTCTTCTGTTCATCTTTGGCTGGGCACAGTGGCTCACACCTGTAAGCCCAGAACTTTGGGAGGCCCAGGTGGGTGGATCACCTTAGGTTGGGAGTTCAAGACCAGTCCTACCAACATGGAGAAACCCCGTTTCTACTAAAAATACAAAATTAGCCGGATGTGGTGGCACATGCCTATAATCCAGCTACTCAGGAGGCTGAGGCAGGAAAATCACTTGAACCCGAGAGGCGGAGGTTGCAGTGAGCCGAGATCAAGCCATTGCACTCTAGCCTGGGCGACAAGCAAAACTCCATCTCAAAAAAAAAAGAGAAAAAGAAAATTTCCATATTAAGAAGTGTTTTTTAAGTAGCTAGAAGGCAATCACATGAGTGAAAATAATTCAAAGGATTCCAGTCTTTCAATTCAGAGTACAGTTCATTATCAATGAATCATAAGTTACCTCCCACCAATCCTCTATAAGAGCACGGCTCCCAGGGGTGGGGTGAGGGCTGGGCTCTGCTGTGCTTGCCTCCCTGACGCTTACCAGCCTGGAGACCAGCAACCACCAGCCTCGCAGCCCTGGATCCTGACAGGTAATACCAACACCCCTGCTTGCTGCCTGCCCTTAGGTAGAAGACGTCAGTTTCTGGCTACCGATTACCTGGATATGCTCTCCACAGGATGGGAGGAAGCTTAGAAGGCATTAGAGGAACAATCTCATCACTCCCTGCAAAGGCACAACATGGCACACCATACCCGGCACCAGCAGTAAGATGTGAGACCTGGAGCTTTGCAGCTGAAAGCTAGTAGTTACATAAAATTCAATTAAGAACACTGAATTGCACACTGGGCCAAGATGCAGAAGTGAAAGATTTGTGAGTAAAGCAGCGCCAGGGCACCCCGCCAAACCACCCTTCAGGCAAGGAGGCTGGCCCGGCACTGAGAAGCACCCAACCCTTAAAAGACAAGAGCACCTTCACAGAGACAGCTCTACCAAGCACGCAGCCCCAAGAGGAATTTCTTCCAGAAATCAGGTCTAAGGACAGCTTTAGCCTTCCTGAAGAGTCACTGTATTTTCCACGTTTAAATACATCTTCCTTCTGCTTGGCTGTGGAGCCTGGAAACCAGCCCAAACTCCAAGACGGCCGCTGTGCCCTTGAGCAGCCACGTGCCCCTCCCCCTGACATCCTCCTGCTTATTCCCCTCCAATCCTGACTGCCCAGTCCGTCAGTCATGTATACTTTAAAACTACTGAGTGAGAAAATAAACAAAGCATGGACACCACTGGGGAGTCAACTCCTACCCCTGCCTCACAGGAACCAGGGGCCTGAGGCAAAGTGGGAGGCCTAGACTTCTACTCCAGCCAGCAGTGATGAGGCGAAGCATGCCCTATCCCTGCCAGAGCAGGGTCACGGAAAGATTTAATCACTTACACAAAAGATTTAAGTAAGACCTAGAGTTGCCTGACATAACATATTCTACTGAGAAAGTCACTCATCCTACCAAGAACCAGGAAGATCTAAAACCAAATTTTAAAAAATTATTGATCATAGGCCAGACGCAGTGGCTCATACTTGCAATCCCAGCACTTTGGGAGGCCGAGGCACACAGATCACGCTGCAAGAATGTAAAACAGCATAGCCATTGTGGCACAGTTTACTGGTTCCTCAAAAAGTCATATCTATACCAGCAGAGTGGGGAAAATTAAAAATTTAAAAATTAAATAAAAAGTCACATCTAGTGCCAGGTGCGGTGGCTCACAGCTGTAATCTCAGCAACTCAGGAGTCTGAGGCAGGTATACTGCTTGAAGCCAGGAGTGTAAGACCAGCCTGGACAACACAGCGAGAATCTGTCTCTAAAAAAATTTCTTTAATTAGCCCAGCATAGTGTCATGTACTTACAGTCCTAGCTCCTTGGGAGGCTGAGGCAAGAAGATCACTGGAGTCCAGGAGTTCAAGGCTGCAGTGAGCTATGATTACGTCACTGCATTCCAGCCTGGGCTACACAGTGAGACCCAGTCTTAAAAAAAATAATAATAAAAAGTAAGTTAAACATAAAACTACCACATTATTGACCAATTCCACTCCTAGGTATAGACACAAAGCATTATAAGCAGAGACTCAACACACCTGTAGGCCAATATTCACAGCAGCGTTACTCACAACAGTCAAGAGGTGAGAGCAACCTGAGCGCCCACTGACGGATGGACAAAACGCGGTACAGATAATGGACCACTACTTAACCTGTAAGATAAAGACAACTTTGACACATGCAGATGAACCCCAAAGACCTAAGAAGTTCAATAAGTCAGTCATAAAAGCACAAATATTATATGACTCCCCTTATAGGAGACACCTTGAGTAGTCAAGTTCTGAGACAAAAGCAGAAAGGTGGCTGCTTGTGGGCAGCAAGGAGTTAGTGTTTCACAGATACAGAGTTTCAGTCAGAGAAAATGAAAACGTTCCAGAGATGGATGGAGGGGTGGAGAGGTGAGGGGTGGGCAACATTGTGAATGCACTTAATGCCAATGAGCTGTACACTTAAAAATAGTTAAAACAGTAAAATCAGGCTATTTTTGGTTGTTTAGTTTTGTTTTGTTTTGTTTCGTTTGAGACAGAGTCTCGCTCTATCGCCCAGGCTGGAGTGCAGTGGCATGATCTAGGCTCACTGCAACATCTGCCTCCCAGGTTCCAGTGATTCTCCTGCCTCAGCTTCCCGAATCTCCTGCCTCAGCCTACAGGCGTCCACCACCATGCCTAGCTAATTTTTATATTTTTAGTAGAGACGGGCTTTCACCACATGGGCCAGGCTGGTCTCGAACTCCTGACCTTGTGATCCACCTGCCTCAGCCTCCCAAAGTGCTGGGATTACAGGCGTGAGCCACCGTGCCTGGTCAAAACAGTAAGTTTTACGGTATGTATATTTTACCACAATGTTTAAAGTCTTTTAATTATTTTTTTAAAATTGTTACCAAAAAACTACTAATAATCCATCCAAGTTATTTAGAAAAGGAGTGCCAGATCAAGCTTTTGAAATTGCCAAAACTCAGAAGATTACCTGGTTGCTTGCCCCATACCCAGCTCTCCAGAATTGATTTGGCCCTATATACAGGTGCAGGAGTTTCTTCTTCATCTTTTTTCTCTTTGTCATTCAGATCTTCTTTCTTTGTTCCACTTTGTTCAACACTATCATCTGTAGAATTAAAAATTTTTAAATCTATAACTGGTTTTCAAAATGCCATAGCATTTGTCAGTCTTTGCAAATGTCCCTCCCCGAAATGAAAAGTTACAACACACATCATTAACTGAATGTTTGACAACTTAAAAAATAAAATACATCAATCATACCTGTAACAGATCCAGTACAATTTTAGTAAAGAAACCAATATGACAAATTATTTAAAGCATGGCTTCCAAAATGATATTCCATCAACTTCCTACTAGATTTCACAACTGAGAAACTTGGTCTTTGATAGTTCCCTACTTCAATTTCACACCAATTGCTTTTATCCAGGGAGTCCCAATGCTTGTGTATTGGGACTTCCATGGGAAAAGGGAGGGTGCAGAACAGGAGTTCGATTCAGAAATCTTTTAACTCTTTACAATGCCCTACTCCACTGCCAAGTGAGAACCAGTGCTATGCAGGGGCACTGTCATTTACGGCATAATTCAAGAGCAATGGGACGCAAAGGAAAAGCTGAGAAAAATGACGTTAGGCCACCGACAATGTGAAGTTCCAGTCAAAAACAACTGTCACAAAACTCCTCACATAATAAGCAAACAGAAGAGAGAAGTAACCTTAACTTTGAAGAGCAAATGCATCCTACCATAGAAGACTGTTACTAAATAACTGTGTAAACCATGCAATCAGAAAAATGTATCTAAATCTGTGAAAGACATTATATCCCACCTAGATTACAAATAATGAGTATCTAAAAATCTCTAAGGAAACAGTTCCTCTGTTTACAACACTTCTGACACCAAATGTATGGCCTTCCCCATCAAGCAATTCCCCAGTTCTCTGCAACACCTGCTATGTGTCCAACAATGCAATTCAATTCTGAAACCACCCAGAATTGGCACAGACCCCACAGGTTAGTAGCAGGAGAGAAGAGGTACAATGCTGAAAAAAATCCAAAGAACTAATGGCTGAAAACCTCCTAAGTTGAACAATGACTTACCTTGGCAGTTTGAAGAATCTGCGCAAAGCCCAAACAAGATGAATCCAAAGGAAGCCATGACTAGGCACATCGTATCAATTACCAACCAACAAGGACAAAACCTTTTGAAAGGTGCCACTGAAAGTGGATATAGAAGAATGTGGTGTGTGGCTTGAAATTAAGGCTGTCTGTGCGGCCTGACATCAGTAAAATCAAGAAGGCTTCGAACCGCCTAACCACAAGGTCTCCTCTGAGCTCTGCTCCCACGGAAAGGTCCCAAAGCCAAACAATCCTCCTCATCAGGGAGACTGGACATCATCCTGCTCATCCATCCGGCCCAGAGTAATTCAAATAAGCCAATCACATCTTCCCACGGGAACCAAGGTCATCTCACCCTCCTGTTAGTAAAAAAGTTACCTCTCACAGCCCCGGGTGGTTCCTAGGTATAGCCCCCGTGTGGCATGTGGTGTCCCCCGACCCGGGTTGTGAGCATCCGTGACTACTTTTTCATCTGTGCAGTGCTAGTACCCTGTGTTCAGCCGGCCCATATCCGTAGGGCAGGAATCTTCTAGGGTTATAAACAGAACAGAGCTTTAAACGACCTTTCCTTGGCTGTTTTACTGGTTCTATGATACGGCTTTTTCTGTGCAAAAATTCTGAATAGAAACTGCACAGAGGATATAGGAGTGGCAAAGAAGAACATGAAAAGATATTCAGCATTGTCTGCCATTATGGAAATGCAAATTAAAATCACAATGAAATCCACCAGACTTGTTAGAATGACCAACCTAAAAAACACCGATAACACCAAGTGCTGACAAAGGCACAGTCCAACAGAAACATCACCAACTGCCAGCGGGAATGCAAACCACAACTGCCACGGAAACCAGTTCAGCACATGACCCAGTTTTCACACTACTAGGTTTTTATCCAAGGGAAATGGAAAACTGTATTCACACAAAATCTGTACAGAAATGCTAGGTTTTTATCCAAGGGAAATGGAAAACTGTACTCACACAAAATCTGTACAGAAATGCTAGATTTTTATCCAAGGGAAATGGAAAACTGTATTCACACAAAATCTGTACAGAAATGCTAGATTTTTATGCAAGGGAAATGGAAAACTGTACTCACACAAAATCTGTACAGAAATGCTAGATTTTTATGCAAGGGAAATGAAAAAACTGTATTCACACAAAATCTGTACAGAAATGCTAGGTTTTTATCCAAGGGAAATGGAAAACTGTATTCACACAAAATCTGTACAGAATTGCTAGGTTTTTATCCAAGGGAAATGGAAAACTGTATTCACACAAAATCTGTACAGAAATGCTAGATTTTTATCCAAGGGAAATGGAAAACTGTATTCACACAAAATCTGTACAGAATTGCTACGTTTTTATCCAATGGAAATGGAAAACTGTATTCACACAAAATCTGTACAGAAATGCTAGGTTTTTATCCAAGGGAAATGGAAAACTGTACTCACACAAAATCTGTACAGAAATGCCCATAGCAGGATTACAATTGTGAAAAACAGACAGAAACGAGCACGGTCCTGCAATGGCGGAATCATAAACACAAGGCAGTGCACTGAAATGAAGGAATACTGTCCAACAGAAAGAACTGCCGATACACAGAACACAAACCTCAAAGATATAATAAACACAGCGCAGTGCACTGAAATGAAGGAATACTGTCCAACAGAAAGAACTGCTGATACACAGAACACAAACCTCAAAGATATAATAAACACAGCGCAGTGCCCTGAAATGAAGGAATACTGTCCAACAGAAAGAACTGCCGATACACAGAACACAAACCTCAAAGATATAATAAACAGCGCGGTGCCCTGAAATGAAGGAATACTGTCCAACAGAAAGAACTGCCGATACACAGGACACAAACCTCAAAGATATAATAAACACAGCGCGGTGCCCTGAAATGAAGGAATACTGTCCAACAGAAAGAACTGCCGATACACAGAACACAAACCTCAAAGATATAATAAACAGCGCAGTGCACTGAAATGAAGGAATACTGTCCAACAGAAAGAACTGCCGATACACAGACCACAAACCTCAAAGATATAATAAACAGCGCAGTGCCCTGAAATGAAGGAATACTGTCCAACAGAAAGAACTGCCGATACACAGAACACAAACCTCAAAGATATAATAAACAGCGCAGTGCCCTGAAATGAAGGAATACTGTCCAACAGAAAGAACTGCCGATACACAGGACACAAACCTCAAAGATATAATAAACACAGCGCAGTGCACTGAAATGAAGGAATACTGTCCAACAGAAAGAACTGCCGATACACAGAACACAAACCTCAAAGATATAATAAACAGCGCGGTGCACTGAAATGAAGGAATACTGTCCAACAGAAAGAACTGCCGATACACAGAACACAAACCTCAAAGATATAATAAACAGCGCAGTGCCCTGAAATGAAGGAATACTGTCCAACAGAAAGAACTGCCGATACACAGAACACAAACCTCAAAGAAACAATTAGGAGGAAACGAAGACAGTTTCAAAAGTTACATAAAATATGGTTCCACTTACACGGCATTCTCAGAAAGAACACCCCGTACTGACGGAGAACGTGTGATAAAAGGAGCAGCGCAAGGGAGCTTTTCGGGACATGAAATTTCTCCATCCTGATGACGACGACAGTTACATGAATTTACAGAGGTCAATATTTACTAAACTGGATACCGCAATGGAATAAATCTTATATGATAACTTCCTTAAATTTAAAAATGGGCTGGGCCTGATGGCTCGCACCTGTAATCCCATCACTTTGAGAGGCCAAGGCGGGCAGATCACCTGAGGTCAGGAGTCTGGACCAGCAGGACCAACATGGAGAAACCCCATCTCTACCAAAAATACAAAATTAGCCTGTAATCCCAGCTACTGGGAGGCTGAGGTGCATGCCTGTAATCCCAGCTACTCAGAGGCTGAGGCAGAAGAATCACTTAAACCTGGGAGGCAGAGGTTGTGGTTAGTCGATCATCAAGTGAGACTTTATCAGAGAGAGAGAGAGACAGAGACAGAGAGAGAGAGAGAGAGAGAGAGAGAGAGAGAGAGAGAGAGAAAGGAGGGGAGGAGGTGGGGGAGGAGGGAGGGAGGGAGGGAGGGAGGGAGGAAAAAAAAGGAGGGGAAAGAAGGGGAGGGGAGGGGAGGGAGATAGCTAGGTCCAGGGAGGACAGCTGGAATACTCTGGTGGAATCATGTCAGAGCAGGGAGCTGGGTCTAGAGGGCTGGAGTACGGTGTGGCCCCATTCCAGGAAGGAAAGAGGAATGCATCCTGAGTGAAGCAAGAGCAGAGTCCTGTCCTGCAACAGATGAGCCTTTATCCTGATTGGAGAAACTAAATGCAAATTTAGTAAGTATCACTTAACCTCTTATTTCCCTAACAATATGGAAAATGAGAAAACAAAGAATTCAGAAGTTTGACACATAAAATACATTTAATTCAGAAATCATACACAGAAAGCTAGGAAATTAACAGGCATAAAAAACAAGCAGCTAATGGAAGGTGAAAATAAGCCAGGCAAGGTGGCTCATGCCTATAATCCCAGCGCTTTGGGAGGCTGAGACAGACAGATCACTTGAGGTCAGGAGTTTGAGACCAGTCTGGCCAACATGGGGAGACCCCATCTCTACTAAAAATACAAAAATTAGCCCAGCATGGTAGCAGGCACCTGTAATTCTAGCAGCTCAGGAGGCTGAGGCAGGAGAACTGCTTGAACCCAGGACATGGAGGTTGCAGTGAGCCAGGATGTCACCACTGAACTCCAGCCTGTGCAACAAAGCAAGATTCCATCTCAAAAAAAAAAAGAAAAGGAAAGAAACGGAAAATAACCTAACATGTACTCTGCAAAGCATCTGGGCCAAATCTTTACAAACAACCTTGAAGGAGGCAGGCTTTGTTGTCTCCAGTTTACCAAGGTAGAATACAGAGTAGAACCCAGAACTGGGTCACAGAATACAGAGTGGAACCCAGCCAGGAACACAGCTGAGGTGAGAACACAGGTGCTGGTTCTAAATGCCAGACACTGCCCTACGTGTGTGTGGTCACTCACCACAGCCCCAGACACTGCCCTACGTGTGTGTGGTCACTCACCACAGCCCCAGACACTGCCCTATGTGTGTGGTCACTCACCACAGCCCCAGACGCTGCCCTATGTGTGTGGTCACTCACCACAGCCCAGGGGCCAAACCCAGCCCACAGCCTGTTTGTGTATGATCTGAAAGCAAAGAAAGCATTTCACTTTTTTTTTTTTTTTTGAAACACAGAGTCTTGGCTCACCACAACCTCCACCACCCAGGTTCAAGCGATTCTCGATTCTCCTGCCTCAGCCTCCCAAGTAGCTGGGATTATGAGTGTGTACCACCATGCCCAGCTAATCTTTTCTTTTTAGTAGAGATGAGGGTTTCACCATGTTGGCCAGGCAGTTCTAGAACTCCTGGCCTCAGGTGATCCACCTGCCTCAGCCTCCCAAAGGGCTGAGATTACAAGTGTGAGCCAACTCACCCAGCCAGAGTATTTTATATTTTTAAATGAAAAATAATCGCCAGGCACGGTGGCTCACACCTGTAATCCCAGCACTTTGGGAGGCTGAGGCAGGCATATCACAAGGTCAAGAGATCAAGACCATTCTGGCCAGGCGGAGGTTGCAGTGAGCTGAGATTGAGCCACTGCAGTCCAGTCTGGGTAACAAAAGCGAAACTCTGTCTCAAAAAAAAAAAAGACCATCCTGGCCAACATGGTGAAACCCCGTCTCTACTAAAAAATACAAAAATTAGCCGGGCGTACTGGCACCAGCCTGTAGTCCCAGCTACTCAGGAGGCTGACGCAGGAGAATTGCTTGAACAGAGGAGGCGGAGGTTGCAGTGAGCCAGGATTGCGCCACTGCACTCCACCTGGTGACAGAGCAAGACACCGTCTCCAAAAAAAAAAAAAAAAAAAGAGTAACAGTATTTTATGGCTTGTAAACATTCTGTGAACCTCATCCTTTGGTGTCCATAAATAATGTTCACAAAATGAACTTCCCCCTGCCCAGTGACTCCCGTCGGTGGCTTCTTTGGCACTACAGCTGCAAGGTCCCATGACTATGACAGAGACCGGACAGTGCACCGAGAGCTTAAAATATTTACTAGCTGACCCTTTAGACAAAGCATGACACCCCTGCCCTACATCCGGCTACAAATTTTACAAATACGAAGAACGCAAGACTCTTAATTTTAAACACAGTACACTGGAGCACTGGTTATATCCCTTCTTCAAGAAGAAAAGCTTCAAAGTGACCAGGAAGCAGACAAGAACCGTTACTAAGTACACCTCAAGTGTTATTCTCAGGAGCATAAATTAGAACACCTTACAACAGCAAAAGCAGGATGAAGTCACTAGATTAGCACCACCAGCTCAAACACAACGCCACATTAGCTTCAGCATTTGTCTACTCTTCTTTTCACTACCGCAGGGTAGAGAAAACAGGACACGCACTGCCCAAACATACTACTTCTAGTATGCTGGAGAGAAGGGGAACAGTGACCTCCCCTTGGCCGGGTGTGGTGGTTCACATCAATAATCCCAGTACTTTCACAGGCCAATACCGGAGGATCATGTGAACCCAGGAGTTCAAGACCAGCCTGGCCAACATAGCAAAACCCCATCTTTTTTTTTTTTGAGACAGAGTTTTGCTCTTGTTACCCAGGCTGGAGTGCAGTGGCGCAATCTCGGCTCACCCCAACCTCCGCCTCCTGGGTTCAGGCAATTCTCCTGCCTCAGCCTCCTGAGTAGCTGGGATTACAGGTACGCGCCACCATGCCCAGCTAATTTTTTGTATTTTTAGTAGAGACGGGGTTTCACCATGTTGACCAGGATGGTCTCGATCTCTTGACCTCGTGATCCACCCACCTCGGCCTCCCAAAGTGCTGGGATTACAGGCTTGAGCCACCGTGCCCAACCGACCCCATCTTTACTATAAATATGAAATTAGGCCAAGCACAGTAGCTCACATCTGTAATCCTAGCACTCTGGGAGGCCAAGGTGGGAGGATCACTTAAGGTCAAGCATTCGAGACCACCCTGGCCAACATGGTGATACCTCATATCTACTAAAAATATAAAAATTAGCTGCGAGTGTTGTCGGCACCTGTAATGCCAGCTTCTCGGGAGGCTGAGGCAGAATGAGCCAAGATCACCCCACTGCACTCCAACCTGGGCAACAGAGCGGGACCCTGTCTCAAAAAATAAAATAAAATATACACAGTGTCAGCCGGGCACAGTGGCTCATGCCTATAATCCCAGCACTTTAGGAGGCCAAGGCAGGTGGATCATGAGGTCAAGAGATCGAGACCATCCTGGTCAACAAGGTGAAACCCTGTCTCTACTAAAAATACAAAAATTAGCTGGGCATGGTGGTGTGCGCCTGTAGTCCCAGCTATTCGGGAGGACAAGGCAGGAGAATTGCTTGAACCCAGGAGGCGGAGGTTGCCGAGATTGCGCCATTGCACTCCAGCCTGGGTAACAAGAGCGAAACTCCATCTCAAAAAAATAAAATAAAATAAAATATACACAGTGTTAAAAGTGGAATCTGGGGCAGGGCATGGTGGCTCACGTCTATAATCCCAGCAGTTTGGGAGGACAAGGCGGGCAGATCACGAGGTCTGGAGTTCAAGACCAGCCCGGCCAACACAGTGAAACCCCATCTCTACTAAAAATACAAAATTAGCCAGGCATGGTGGCAGGCACCTGTAGTCCCAGCTATTTGGGAAGCTGAGGCAGGAGAATTGCTTGAACCCAGGAGGTAGAGGTTGCAATGAACCAAGATTTCCCCAGTGCACTCCAGCCTGGTTGATACACAAAAAAATGAGAGTTTGGTATGTGTAAATCTATCTATATTTTCTAATAATAAAAAACACACATCATGCCACACTAAAAATAAAAACATTTACTAAATGCCAAAAAAACCTCCCTAAAAACCCCAGTCATTTGGGATCTAAATAAAGAACAATTATGCTCTGCTTTCTAACCATGATTTTTAAAAGAACAAAGGACAAAAAATTTCATCAAATGCAATGAATAAAACAGATACTTTGGATTTTTCCATGTACTTAGCTTTTCTTAGAGCATCTTTTAGAACTGAGGTTTCACAGAAAACACTTTGGGAAACGTTTTAATTAATTAACAAATCCTGGAGGGCTAGGAGGAAGAGGCTAAAACTTCGTAAAACATACAGAATGAATTACTGATATGTGGAAAAAAAAGGATGCTGATTCCAAGGATGCTGATTCCTGCCATGGGAGGCACTGTCACATGGACACTCGTAGCCTCAGCATCCAGAGGTCCAGAAAGGAAAGTTTCAACTCAGATAGAATTCTATATATACCATTTCTTTGGCAACTTTAGCCCTCAAGACGCCAAAATCATGACGTCAGTTTCAACACAATTGTCATTAGTCACTGCTTCTGGTGCTGCCCTTGTCTAAACAGAAGTCTTGATGCAGCTGCTCTCTCCTTAAACGGTGTGGTTCTCAGTATCACAGGTAAGTGCGCCTGCTTGAAGGTAAATGCATCAAAGAAAAATGAACAGATGTCACTTCGAAGAGCCTAACAAATGAACCCTCACCCTGAAAACCTCTGTGCTATCGGAGCTAAACGTAAGCTTCAGTGTCTGAAAGTTTCCAAGAATCAGTTAAGTAGGCGAGTTTTACATTCTTTGTTGTCTCCATGAAATGGGAACAAACTGATACATAAATAGGGAAAATATGTTTTGTTTGCTACAAATGATGCACTAAAAAACCGCAGCGTGTAATTTTTATTTGCTGGTTAGAAAGGAAGTCAAAGAAGTAAGAAGACTGAAATTTGCAGAATATTTCATAGTTTTAGAATTCTCAAAGCACGTGAAACAAGAAAAAGAAGCTTTGCCCAGAATCCTCGGATATCACCATGATTCAGTTGTAATCACTGCCTCCTGAACCGCTGAGTCTGTTCTCTGTATTTTTATTAGACTTTTGTTTTGTTATCTCCCAAGTTAATATTGTATTTAGATATCAAACAGCCAAAAAAAGAAACTTCTATCTCTGGGGAAAAAAAATATTCAGAAAAATGTATTCAGCGTATCTAAATCTGAAATGGAGAAAAGACTTAATGTAAAAAAAAAAAAACACACACACTATAGACATTGACATGGAAAAGAGATTCAAGGTTAAAAGAAACGTTATATTAACTGAGTAATATCCTCCTGATGAGAAGTGCTATATTAAACATAAACCTATTATGTTGTTAAACAAAACAGAAAAGGATGAAAATCAAAAACACTATGCAAAGTGAAAGACGACACACACAGAAGAGCCTGCCTACGTGATTCCATTTATGGCGTTCTAAAACAGGCACAATTAGCCAATGCTGGAGAAAGATCAGTCCAGCTGTTGCCTCTGGGAAGAAGGGGCAGGACACAAGAGAAGTTTCTAACCAAGAGTCACGATAAAGATGTGGGTTACACAGGTTACATTTATCAAAACTTGTGAAATTATAAACTCAAAATCAGATGCATTTCACTATACATAAATTTTACTTGAAAGTTAAAATATAAAGCTGAACTGGAATTAATGACATACTTGAGTGTCTAAGGAACTAGGTGAGACAGTGGATGGACAAGATGTGGAGTCAAACGCAGTGGCAGAACATGGGGGTGGGTTTGCAGCCATTCACTGCACACGTCTTTCAGCTACTGTGTGTGAGTGCTGACATTTTCAAACAAATATTTTTTAAAAAGGGTAACTCTGCTTGACATTGAAACTGAAAAGGGAGACTAATACTTTTTCCCATGGACTTTTCTGTGGTTTTGTTTTTGAGATGCAGTCTCACTCTTGTCGCCCAGGCTGGAGTGCAGTGACATAATCTCAGCTCACTGTAACCTCCACCTCCTGGGTTCAAGCAATTCTCCTGTCTCAGCCTCCCAAGTACCTAGGATTACAGGCATCCACCACCATGCCTAGCTAATTTTTGTATTTTTAGTACAGATGGGGTTTCACGGTATTGGCCAGGCTGGTCTCCAACTCACAACCTCAAATGATGTGCCCGCCTCAGCCTCCCATATTGCTGGGATTATAGGCATGATCCACTACAGCCAGCCCCCATGTATTCTCAAGTGGACCCTATCCCAATTCATTCCGCAAAAGAAGAAGAAACAGTGTCTTCAGTGTAACACTCCCCCAACTGAGCTATTTCAGCTTCGAAGAAATACTTTCTAAGGTAGTAGCTTTATCCATGTAGATGACTCTCAAGTAGGTGGACCAACAAACTTCAACAATGGGTCTCAAGCAAGGCTTTTCAGATTCACCAAGTTTAGAGTATATACAAGCACCCATTTTAAAAAAAAACCTCAATAGTGATTCTGACACACAGCCACAGTTATGAACAACCTAACAATAGTCTTATTGATCTCTCAAAACTACAAGCCAGGCCGGGCACTGTGGCTCATGCCTGTAATCCCAGTACTCTGGGAGGTCAACACGGGCAGGTCATGAGGTCAAGAGATCGAGACCATCCTGGCCAATGTTATAAAACCCCGTCTCTACTAAAAATACAAAAATTAGCTGGCTGTGGTAGCATGCACCTGTAGTTCCAGCTACTTGGGAGGCTGAGGCAGGAGAATCACTTGAACCCAGGAGGGAGAGGTTGCAGTGAGCCAAGATCACGCCTCTGCACTCCAGACTGGATGACAGAGCAAGACTCCATCTCAAGAAGAAGAAAAAAAAAAACCACAAGCCTAAATAAGATTGTTCACTGGCATTTCCTTGCAGGCCAAAGGCTTCCAAAATGTGTATAATATACTCCCAAAGGAAAGGCATACAGGAAAAATGTCAGAAATAATTATTTTCATGGTATCTTATAATAATCAATATTTAGTTAGCCAAGACAAGATCTGACTCAAAACTTAAATATTAACCAGTTCCTATAAGCTGCACGCTAGACACTAAAGAACACCACAAATGCAGCAAGATGGTTTTGCAATAAAAATACCTTCAATTCACATAAAACAAGAAAATCCAGGCAGCTTGTATTAACTACCATTTTAGACAACAATCTCCAAAGTAAAAAGCAAAACTTGCAAGAGGTAAGGTCGAAGTTCCTGTTCCTATAGCACGTTACAAAATTTCTATAAAATGCATTTTATAATGGTCTTTGCAAAATAAAAAACACTAGTTAAAGGCCCTTACCTTTTCTAGTAAGGAGCTCTCCGTTCTGGGTTGATTCTGTTCCAGTGTATACAATTTCTCCATCTTTAACCATTTCATTCCACAAACCACAGAGTCCATCTCTCGTGAAAGCAAGCTGGCAATGATAAACAAGATAAGCTTATGGAGTGCTCACACTCACACTGCAATTTTTCAAGAATTATATGAAAAGAACTCAATCCCCCTTATGTATTCAATCATTCATTAATAAAATCAATTATTTAGTAAATTAGTGACTTAACCATTTTACATTTAATGAAAATCACCCAGGAAATGTAAATGAAAATAATAATAGTATAAATACTATGCTAACTCTCGTGTAACATACAAGGAAAAAAAAAAAAAACGTGGCCAGGCACAGTGCTCACGTCTGTAATCGAGCACTTTGGGAGGCCAAAGCAGGCGGATCACGAGGTCAGGAGATCAAGACCATCCTGGCCAACATGGTGAAACCCCATCTCTAATAAATAAATAAATAAACAAACAAAAATACAAAGAATTAGCCAGGTGTGGTGGCACATGCCTGTAATTCTAGTTACTCGGGAAGCTAAGGCAGAATAGCTTGAACCCAGGAGGCGGAGGTTTCAGTGAGCTGAGACTGCGCCACTGCAGTCCAGCCTCGGCAACAGAGCAAGACTCCATCTCAAAAAAATAAATAAATAAATAAGACTAAGTGTAAAGGGGGGAAGTCAAAGAAATTTTGAAAAACAACTTGAACAGGAAATCTATAAACTTTCCTTTTTTTTTTTGAAACGGAGTCTTACCCTGTCACCAGGCTGGAGTGCAGTGGCACAATCTCAGCTCACTGCAACCTCCATGTCCCAGGTTCAAGTGATTCTCCTGCCTTAGCCTCCCAAGTAGCTGTAACTACAGGTGCACTACCACACCCAGCTGACTTTTCTATTTTTAGTAGAGACAGGGTTTCACCATGTTAGCCAGGATGGTCTCAATCTCTTGACCTCGTGATCCACTCACCTTGGCCTCCGGGATTACAGGCGTGAGCCACCACACCCTGCCTAAACTTTACTTTTGGATATATTTGCTTACTGTTTGAATCAATGGCAATCTGACAGCAAGTATCCAGATACTCGTCTCTGAGTACCATTTACCACTAAAAGAAACCAGGGCTCTTGGGGAAAATAGGTAGATTCAAGGGCCAGGGCAGACAAAGATGAGCCTGGAACATCTTATTTTCTCAAAGAAAAAGCTGTTCAAGGCCTGGTGTGGAGGCTCACGCCTGTAATCCTAGGATTTTGGGAGGCCGAGGTGGCAGATCACGAGGTCAGGAGTTTCAGATCAGCCTGGCCAACATCGCAAAACCCCGTCTTTACTAAAAATACAAAAATTAGTTGGGCATGGTGGCAGGCGCCTGTAACCCCAGGCACTCAGTAGGCTGAAGCAGGAGAACAGCTTAAACCCAGGAGGCAAAAGTTGCAGTAAGCTGAGATTGTGCCACTGCAGTCCAGTCAGGATAACAAGAGTGAGACTATCTCAAAAAAGAAAAAAAAAAAAAACCTATTCAAAGACTGATAAAGACTCCGGCCAAATTTAAAATAATTAAAACAACTGTGAATAGCAAAATGAAAACCACCTTTGCTCATCGGCACTGGTGAGTCAGAAAAGCTTTCCCAGAACAGGAAAAGACAGCATTTCAGACATGGGGGAAGGCATCCGTTCTGAAAACTACATATGCAACAGAAGCCCTCTTGTCTGGCAAAAAAAAAAAGGCATTTTTAATTAAAAGAGACCAATATGTTTGCCCATTTTTTAACTTCTGTAGATACACACTAGTTGTATGTATGCATGGGTCACATGAGCTATTTTCACACAGGCATACTATGCGTAATCATCACGAGTAAATGAAGTACTCAATACCTAAAGCATTTATCCTTTGCACTACAACCCAATTATACTTTATTTTTAAACGGACAGTAAATTGACTGCAGTCACCCTGCTATGCTATCAGGTACTAAATTTTTATACATTCCACTTAACCCTGTTTTTATACCCATTAACTATCCCTACTTCCTGCCCACGATCTTTCCCAGTCTCTGATACTCATCATTCTACTCTATCTCCACGAGTTCAATTACTTTCACTTGCTTAGCTCCTACAAATAAATGAGAACATCCAAAGTTTGTTTTTCTGGGCCTGGCTCATGACATTCTGTCCCTGACTGAACACAATGACCTCCAGTTCTATCCCTGTTGTTGCCAATGACAGAATTCCGTTCTTTTTAATGGTTGAAGAGTACTCCACTGCGTATCTACACCATTTATCCATTCATCTGCTGGGGGACACTAAGGCTGCTTCCAAATCCTGGCTATTGTGAATACTGCTGCAATAAACACGGAGTACAGATGTTTCTTCAACATACTGATACTCTTTCCTCTACCTATATACCTACCGGTGGGATTGCTGGATCCTGTAACAGTCCTATTTTTAGTTTTTGGAGGAACCTCCAAACTGTTCTCCCTATGGCTGTGCTAATTTATATTTCCACCAACAATGTATAAGGGGTCCCTTTTCCCCACATGATGGCCAGCATTTGCGCTTATCTTCTGGATATAAACCATTTTAATTAGGTAGAGATCTCATTGTCATTTTGATTTGCCTGCCTCTGACGATCAACCATGTGGAGCACCTGTTCATATTGCCTGTCTGCCATTTATCTTTTGAGAAATGTCTATTTAAATTTTTCGCCAATTTTTATTGGATTATTATATTTTTTTCTAGAGTTGCTTGAGCTGCTTACATTAATCCCTTGACAGATGGGTAGCTTGCAAATACTTCCTCCCTTTCTGTGGGTTGTCTCTTCATTTTGCTGGTTCTTTTCTTTGCTGTGCAAAGCCCTTTAACTTGAAGTGAACCCATTTGTCCACCTTAGCTTTCGCTGCCTGTGTGTACGAGGTATTACTCAGGAAAACATTACACAGCGCAATGTCCTGGAGAGTTTCCTCAGTGTTTCTTAACACTTCGATAGTCTGAAGTCCTGGGTTTAAGTCTTTAATCCATTTTGATGTGATTTTTGTATATGGTGAGAGATGGGGTCTGGTTTCATTTTTCTCATTTTCCCAGCACCATTTATCAGTGAGACTATCCTTTCCCTAATGTATGCTGTGGGCACCTCTGTCAAAAATAAGTTCACTGTAGATGTATGAATCTATTTCTGAGTTCTCTATTCTGTTCTACTGGTCCATGTGTCTGCTTTTACACCAGTGCCGTGCTATTTTGGTTATGATACCTCTGTAGTAAAATCTGCACTTGATTTAACCCAAGAGACCAGGAAGTGATTGTAGTATAATTTTAAGTCAAGTAATGCAATTTCTCCAGTTTTGTTTTTAGCTCAGGATGGCTTTGGCTATCATGTCTCTTTTGTGATTCCATATAAAATTCAGGATTTTTTCTACTTCTGTGAAGAATAGCATTGGTATTTTCATAGGGATTATGCTGAATCTGTAGATTGCTTTGGGTAGCCCAGACATTTTAACAATATTAATTCTTCCAATCCATGGAGTATTCTTTCCATTTTTTTGTGTCTTTAATTTCCTCTAGCAACATTTTACAGTTCTTATAATAGAGATCTTCCACTTCTTTATTCCTATTTTGCTTTTACTTTAATTGTAGATATTATAAATAAGATTTTTTTTATTTTTCATATTGCTCACTGTTGATGTATAGAAATGCTACTGATTTGGCTGGGTGCAGTGGTTGATGCCTATAATCCCAGCACTTTGGGAGGCCAAGGCAGGCAGATCACCTGAGGTCAGGAGTTCAAGACTAGTCTGGCCAATCTCGTGAAACCTCCTCTCTACTAAAAATACAAAAGTTAGCCAGGCATGGTGGCAGATGCCTATAATCCCACCTACTCAAGCAGCTGAGGCAGGAGTATTACTTGAACCTGGGAGGCAGAGGTTGCAGTGAGCCAAGATCAAGCCACTGCACTCCAGCCTGGGGGAGAGAGAGACTCTGTCTCAAACTACTGATATTCTTATGTTAATTTAGTATCCTGCAATTTTGCTGAAATTATCAGTTCTAATGATTTTTTGGCAGAGTTTTTAGATTTTTCCAAATAATCATCTGCAAACAAGGATAATTTAGCTTCTTCATTTCCGATTTGGGTGCCCTTTATTTATTTATTTTTCTGAGATCCAGTATCACACTGAAAAACAGTGGTGACAGTGGGCATCCTTGTCTGTTTCAGATCTCAGAGGAAAGGCTTTCAGTTTTTCACCTTTCAGTATGACGCCAGCTGTGTGTCTGTCATATACGGCTTTTATTATGTTAAGCTATGTTCCTTCTATAACCAGTTTTGTTAGGGTTTTTATCATAAAAGGATGTTGAAAATGATCAAATGCCTTTTCAGCATGAATTTAAATGATCATATGGTGTTTTTTGTTTTTTGGTTTTTTTTGAGACGGAGTTTCGCTCGTTACCCAGGCTGGAGTGCAATGACGCGATCTCGGCTCACCGCAACCTCCGCCTCCTGGGTTCAGGCAATTCTCCTGCCTCAGCCTCCCGAGTAGCTGGGATTACAGGTACGCACCACCGTGCCCAGCTAATTTTTTGTATTTTTAGTAGAGACGGGGTTTTACCCTGTTGACCAGGATGGTCTCGGTATCTTGACCTCGTGATCCACCCGTCTCGGCCTCCCAAAGTGCTGGGATTACAGGCTTGAGCCACCCAGCGATCATATGGTTTTTAACTTTCGTTCTACTGATACGATGTATCTAACTGGTTGATTTGGATGTAGTGAACCATCCTTGCGTCCCTGGAATAAACCCCACTTTGGTGATGATGAACGATCTTTTTAATGTGCTGTTAAATTTGGTTTCCTAGTATTTTGTCGCATATTTTTGCATCAATATTCATCAGGGATACTGGTCTGTTTTCTTTTTTCTTGATATCTTCATCTGGTTTTGGTATCAGGGTAATACTGGCCTTGTAGAATAAGTCTGGAAGTATTCCCTCCTTTATTTTTCAGAATAGTTTCAGTAGCATTGGTAATAGTCGTTCTTTAAATATTTGGTAAAATTCAGCACTGAAGCCACTGGGTTCTGGGCTTTTCTTTGCTGGAACTTTTTATTATTATAGTTTCAATCTCGTTACCTGTTATTCATATGTTCAAGTCCTGGATTTCTTCATGGTTCAATCTTGGAAGGCTGAATGTGCCTGCAAAATTATCTTTTTTTTTTTTTTTAATTCAGAGTCTCACTCTGTCACCCACACTGCAGTACAGTAGACAATCTCAGCTCACTGCCACCTCCACCTCCCAGGCTCAAGTGATTCTTGTGCCTCAGCCTCCCAAACAGCTGGAATTACAGGCACACACCACCACGCCTGGCTAATTTTTGTATTTTTACAAGAGATGAAGTTTCACCATGTTGGCCAGACTGGTCTCGAACTCCTGACCTCAAGTGATCCACCTGCCTCAGCCTCCCAAAGTGCTAGGATCAAGAGCCATGACACCTGACCTGCAAACTTACCCATTTCTTCCAGGTTTTCCAATTTATTGGCATATGATTGTTCATAAACTCTAATGATCCTCTGAATTTCTGCAGTATCAGTTGTAATGTCTACTTTTTCATCTCTAATTTTGTTTATTTGGGTCTTCTTTTTCTCTTAGCCTGCCTGAAGGTTCATCAATTTCACTTATCTTCTAAAAAAAACAACTTTTCGTTTCATTTGTCTTTTCTATTATTTTCTTCACTTCAATTTCATTTTCATTTCAATTTCTTCATTTTACTTCTGCTCTGATCTTTATTTCTGTCCTTCTAATTTGGGGTTTGGTTAGCTCTTGCTTTTCTAGTTCTCCAAGATGTATCATTAGGTTATTTATTTTTCTAAATAAAAAATAAAGTAAAAGTTTTTCTACTTTTCTGATGTAGGCAATTAGAGTTATAAATTTTCCTCTTAGTACTGCTTTCACTATATCCAACAGGTATCGTATACTATGTTTCCACTACCATGTTTCAAGAAACTATTTAATTTCATTCTTAATTTCTTCACTGACCTGCTGGTCATTCAGGAGCATACTGTTTAATTCTTACGTGTTTGTGGAGTTTCCAAAACTCCTCATTACTGATTTCTAGTTATCGTCCACTGTGATCAGAGATGATACTCGACATAATTTTTTAACTTTTATATGACAAAAGATAGGAATCTAGCTTCATTCTTCTGCATATGGATATCTAGTTTTCCCAGCACCATTTATTAAAGAGACTGTCTTTCCCTCAGTGTATGTGCTTGGTACCTTTGTCGAAAATGAGTTCACTCTAGGTGTGTGGATTTGTTTTGGTTTATGTGTATCTTTTTATGCCAGTACTCTGCTGTTTTGGTGAGTATAGCTCTGTAGTATAATTTGAAGTCAGGTAATCTGATTCTCCCAGTTTGTTTCTTTTTAATTAGGATAGTTTTGGCTATTCTGGTTTTTTTGTGGTTCAATATAAATTTTAGTATTTCTTTTTCTATTTCTGTGAAGAATGTTATTGGTATTTTGCTAGGGACTGCATTGACTCTGTAGATTACTTTGAGTAGTATGGACATTTTAACATTACAGATTCTTCTAATCCATGAACACAAAATATTTTTTCTTTTTTTGTGTGTGTCGTCTTTCTTTCATCAGTGTTTTGGAGTTTTCATTACAGAGATCTTTTTTTTTAAATACCAACAACAGAGTTTCGCTGTTGTTACCCAGAATGGAGTGCAATGGCACTTGATTATAGGCGTGAGCCACCGCGCCCGGCCTACAGAGATCTTTGTAATGACCTTTGATTATTTCCTACATATTTAATTTCATGTGTGCCTTCGGTAAATGACATTACTCTTTTCTTTTTCATACTGTTCACTGTTAGCACATAGAAATGCTACTGAAATGCTACTAATTTTTGTATGTTGATTTTGTATCCTGCCAACTGCACTGAATTTATCAGTTCTAATCATTTTCTTGTGGAGTCTTTAGGTATTTTCCAAATATAAGATCATACTGTCTGCAAACAAGGATAATTGGACTTCTTCCTTTCCAATGTGGATGCCCTTTATAATTTCTCGTCTGACTGCTCTAGCAAGAACTTCCAGTGATACGTTGAGTAACAGTCGTCACAAGGAGCATCCGTGTCATGTTCCAGATCTTAGAGGAACGGCTTTCGGTTTTTCACCATTCAGTATGATACTAGCTGTGGGTCATATATGGCTTCTATTATGTTAAGTTATGTTTCTTCCATAACCAGTTTTAGAGATTTTATGATGAAAGGATGTTGAATTTTACCAAATGCTTTTTCCATATCAGTTGAAATAATCACATGGTTTATATCCTTCTTTTGATACGATGCATTACATTGATTGATTTGCATATGTTGAACCATCCCTGTATCCCAGAAATAAACCCAACTTGGTCACAATGAATAATCTTTCTAATGCATTGCTGAATTGGGTTTGCTAGTATTTTGTTGAGGATATTTGCATCAATATTCATCAGAGACACTGGCCTGTAGTTTTCTTTCTTTGACGTGTCTTTGTCTGCTTTTAGTATCAAGGTTTAATTTTTTTTTTTTTTCCAGAAACAGAGTCTTGCTCTGTTGCCCGATCTGGAGTGCAATGTGTGATCTTGGCTCACTGCAACCTCCACCTCCTGGGTCAAGCAATTCTCCTGCCTCAGCCTCCCAAGCAGCTGGGATTACAGGCACCTGCCATCATGCCTGGCTAATTTTCGTATTTTTGTAGAGATGGGGTTTCACCATGTTGACCAGGCTGGTCTTGAACTCCTGACCTCAGGTGATCTCCCTGCCTCAGCCTCCCACAGTGCTAGGATTACAGGCGTGAGCCACTGTGCTCTGCCCAAGGTTTGAAATTTTAATGACTTATTTTGTGGCCTAACATATGGTCTACTTTTGAGGATGATACATTCTGCAACCATCAGATGAAATGTTCTAGAAATATCTATTAGGTCCATTTGGTCTACAGTGCAGATTAAGTCTGAGGTTTGTTAATTTTGTCTGGATAATCTGTCCAATGCTGAAAGCAGAGCGTTGAAGCCTCCATCTATTAATGTATTAAGGTCTATCTCTCTCTTTAGCTCTAATATTTGTTTTATATACCTGGGTGCTCTAGTGTTGGGTGCATATATATATATTTACAATCGTTATAACCTCTTGCTGAACTGGCCCCTTATATTACATGATAGTTTCTTTGGTGCCCTTTTATAGTTTTTGTCTTGAAATCTATTTTGCCTCATGTAACTACTATGTTCTTTTTGGTTTCAATTTGCCTCTCCCTCTTTCCATCCCCCTATACTGTCCTGAAGAGATGGGTCCCCAACTTGAAGAAGCAAGCAGTGAACTGCCTGTAGGAAGGGGCAGGCTCCAAGAGCCCAGGCTTCAGTCCCGCAACCACAACAGACCCAATTCTACCAATGAGGCCAGGTGTGGTGGCTCACGCTGTGTAATCCCAGCACCTGAGAGGCTAAGGTAGGTGGATTGCTTGAGCTCAGCAGTACAAGACCAGCCTGGGCAACATGGCAAAACCCCAACTCTAACAAAAATACAAAAAATTAGCCAAGTGTGGCGGCACACGCTTGCAGTTAGTCCCAGCTACTTGGGAGGCTGAGGTGGCAGAATTACTTGAGACCAGGAGGTAGAGGTTGCAGTGAATTGAGATCATTCCACTGTACTCTATTTATAGTTTATATTACATAAACTATTATGTAATGTAAAGCGAGACCCTGTCCAAAACAAAAAAAAAAACCCTGTAATTTTTAAAACTAAAATAAATAAATAAATAAGGTAATATGAAAAACAAAATTAAACAGTGAGCCATGAGCATTAAGGGCCTCTGAGGTTTAACGAGTGAATGGAAAGGTTTGACTTGTCTACTCAGTCAGAGGAGGGCAGTAAAGACCTGCCCCTGGGGTACAGTGCAGTCCCCACCACAGTGCACACAAGGATGAGAGGCTAACAGTGGCCAGAATTCACAGCCCCATGTGGGCCATGCTCCAGGAGTTACAGACTATCTTTAGGCACTCAACGGAATGTGACATTTGACCTGTGTCTTAAAGTTATAACTCAGTACTAACTTAATGTATAAAGACAAAGGAAGAAAAAAACAGAAACAGAGAAGATGAATTAAAAGGCTATCACCAAAGGTCCAAAAAAGAAAGGGTAAGAATCTAAGTCAAGACAGGGAAACGACAGTCTTAAAGATTATTTCAGGCAGGGCACAGTGGCTCACAACTTTAATCCCAGGATTTTGGGAGGCCGAGGCAGGCAGCTGCTTGAGCCCAAGAGTTCGAGACCAGCCTGGGCAACATGGTGAAACCCGGTCTCTACAAAAAATACAAAAGTTAGCCAGGCGTGGTGGTGCCTGCCTGTAGTCCCACTGCTCAGGGGACTGATATGGGATGATCACGTGAGCCTGGGAGATCAAGGCTGCAGTTAGCCGTGATGGTGCATTCCAGCCTGGGCAACAGAGTAAGACCCTGTCTTAAAAATATATATATATATATTATTTTAGATCAGGTAGGCTGAATCAATGTGAAAGAGACAACAAGGGAGGGAACAGAAGAATGAGAATTAGTTCCGCTTTAACCGCTAAGATACGCACTAAATACTGAACGCAAACATGGAGCTCCTCCCCACCCCACCCACCCTCAGGAAATACAGATCCAGATCTTGGCAGAGTATTCAGGGCTAGAGATTCAAATCTGAGAGTAGTCCACAAAGGGACTACAGATGCTGTCCTGGAAGAGATGTCAACACCGAAGCAGAGTGCGCGGACCACTGCCCAGCCCTGAAAGCACTCCGAGACTGCCCCAGACTGGCTGGGCTCCACACAGGGTTCTGGGGTACAGCCTAGGTTGAGAAACATTAGTGGTAAAGAGGTACCATTTTTAAAAAAAGGCAAAAGAAACATTTAAACACTAAGCCAAAAAGGAAGCCCAATTTACATGGAAACCAGAATAATTACCACTGCCTTTCTATTATTACCTGGGTAGTGTTGGGAGGGGAAAGGATAGGGCAGACCTTGTCCTTGTGAGGGACAAGGATTTCTCTTTTGGAAGGTGGAGACTGGACTACTGGAGGGACATACACTGTGGAAGCCTCCTAAGAACTAATGACCCAAATGAATGGTAGGCACCATTTTAAAAACAATTTGGTGCTAGGCGCGGTGGCTGACACTTCTAATCCCAGCACTTTGGAAGGCCAAGGTGGGTGGATCATGAGGTCAGGAGTTCAAGACCAGCCTGGCTAACACAGTGAAACCCCATCTATACTAAAAATGTAAAAATTAGCTGGGCGTGGTAGCAGGTGCCTGTAATCCCAGCTACTCGGGAGTCTAAGGCAGGAGAATTGCCTGAACCCAGGAGGCGGAGGTTGCAGTGAGCCGAGATCGCGCCATTGCACTCCAGCCTGGGTTACAAGAGTGAAACTCCATCTCAAAAAAAAAAAAAGCAGCACTGGAAAGGAATATGCAGTATCACCATGATGCACACAGCCTGGGAAAAGCCTGTGATTCCACAAACAAGGACAGAAAGACCTTCTAATACACCAAGCATCAGGTGTAGTCCTAAGAAGCATATTGCCTTAACAGTATGGATAAATTAGCCCCAGAGTAAAGGCTGTGTGGATCAGCCCTAACAAACCTTAGGATCAAGCTTTAAAGAGATCAAACTGACCCCAAGTAACTTAGATGTATGGCAGAACAAAAAAACTAAGGTTCTTAAAGAAAAAAAATCCTTCGCAGAACACAAAATTTATAATGTCTAGCATTCAATCAAATATTAACAGGCATGCAAGCATGTCCCCATAAGCAGGGCAATCAATCAACAGAAATGACAGAATCAATCAACAGAGATGAATCTAGAAGTGATAAGAGATTAGAGTATTCACAGATAAGGACATTAAAAGCTCTCTTGGCCGGGCGGTGGCTCAAGCCTGTAATCCCAGCACTTTGGGAGGCCGAGGCGGGTGGATCACGAGGTCAAGAGATCAAGACCATCCTGGTCAAAATGGTGAAACCCCGTCTCTACTAAAGATACAAAAAATTAGCTGGGCATGGCGGCGCGTGCCTGTAATCCCAGCTACTCAGGAGGCTGAGGCAGGAGAATTGCCTGAACCCAGGAGGCGGAGGTTGCAGTGAGCCGAGATCGTGCCATTGCACTCCAGCCTGGGTAACAAGAGCGAAACTCTGTCTCAAAAAAAAAAAAAAAAAAAAAAAAAAAGCTCTCTTACAAAAATGCTGCCTATGCTGGCCGGGAGCAGTGGCTCATGCCTCTAATCCCAGCACTTTGGGAGACCAAGGCAGGTGAATCACGAGGTCAGGAGTTCAAGACCAGCCTGGCAAAGCTGGTGACACCCTGTCTCTACTAAAAATACAAAAGTTATCCAGGCACGGTGGCGTGTGCCTGCAACCTCAGCTATTCAGGAGGCTGAGGCAGGGAATTGCTTGAACCCAGGAGGCAGAGGCTGCAGTGACTTAAGTTCATGCCACTGCACTCCAGCCTGGGCAACAGAGCGAGACTCTCTCAAAAAAAAAAAAAAAAAAAAGAAAAGAAAAAGAAATGCTCCCTATGTTAATAGAAGGAAACTATGAACGTGATAAGGAATGAAACAGATGATACAAAAAGAACCCAAA
Organism: Saguinus oedipus; assembly: GCA_031835075.1. NCBI lineage: Eukaryota > Metazoa > Chordata > Mammalia > Primates > Cebidae > Saguinus > Saguinus oedipus. The sequence goes on from CM063174.1 coordinate 21,384,141, forward strand.
TGTAATCTCTAGAAATGAAAATACAAAAGTGAAATTGTGATGGATGAGATTAACAGATTAAACACTGCATAACAGTTCAACCATAATCTACCTCTAAGCATATAACAATTCTATGCTCTCTCCTTTCACATTCATGTAGTCTACATTTTATGAATAACTGTGTCATGCCCACCATCAGTTGTAGGTTGATCTACAGTCACCCAGTTATCCAAAGAGCTTTCTCTACTGCATTTCTAAGGAAGGGCTCATAAGAACAATACTTCCTAAATTACGACTCATTGGTAAGTCTGTGTCTTTGTCATCCGACAAATCGGTTTTGCTGAAACAAAAAATGCTTGACATTTTCTTTTCTTGAGTGCCTTAAATAGGTTACTCAATTTTCTTCTTCATAAAGAACTGTCATCTGCTGGACACACTGGCTCACTCCTGTAATCCTAGCACTTTGGGAGGCCAAGGAAGGTGAATTGCCTGAGCTCAGGAGTTAAAGACCAGCCTGAGAAACATGGTAAAACCCTGTCTCTACTAAGAATACAAAAAGTTAGCTCAGTGTGGTGGCACACACCTGTGATTCCAGCCACTCAGGAGGCTGAGGCAGGAGAATGGCTTGAACCCAGGAGGTTGAAGTTGCAGTAAGCTGAGATAGTGCCACTGCACTCCAGCCTGGGCAACAGTGTAAGACTACTCTATCTCAAAAAAAAAAAAAAAAGTCATCAAAGTCCTATGGTAAACCCTTTTCCTTTTTTTTAGTAACCAGTCTTTTCCAAGAACCAAAGTTAAAAGTTAGTTCCTTAAGTCACCAGGCAAGGCGCAGTGGCTCACCCAGCACTTTGGGAGGCCAAGGCAGGATGATCACTTGAATGCAGTTCTAGACTACCCTGGGTAACAAAGCAAGACCCTGTCTCTAGAAAAAAAAAACTTTAAAATAGGCTGGGCACAGTGGCTCCCACCTATAATCCCAGCACATCGGGAGGCCGAGGCAGACAGTTCATGAGGTCAGGAGATTGAGATCATCCTGGTCAACATGGTGAAATCCTGTCTCTACTAAAAATACAAAAATTAGCCAGGGGTGGTGGCGGGCACCTGTAGTCCCAGCTACTCAGGAGGCTGAGGCAGGAGAATCGCTTGAACCCGGGAATCAGAGGTTACAGTGAGCCGAAATCACACCACTGCACTCCAGCTTGGGAACAGAGTAAGACTCTGTCTAAAAAAAAAAAAAGAAATAGTTGGGCACAGTGGCATGCAGCTACAGTCCCAGCTATTTAGGAGGCTGAGGCAGGAGAATCCCTTGTGCCCAGGAGTTCAAGGCTGCAGTGAGCTATGACTGCACCTCTGTGCTCCAGACTCGGTGACAGAACAAGACACTGTATAAAAATAAATCAGCTGGGCGTGGTAGCTCACGCCAGTAATCCCAACACTTTGGGAGTCCGAGGCAGGCGGATCACCTGAGGTCAGGAGTTTGAGACCAGCCCGGCCAACATGGTGAAACCCTGTCTCAATAAAGAAAATAAAAATTTTAAAAAAAAATCAAGTAACAAAGACTAATAAAATTTATAAAACCCTGACAAGATCAATTCAAAACACAGAGAAGATGCAAATAACCAAAATGATGAACTAAAAAGGGAGCAATGCCACCTACTCTATTGACGTGCAAGTCATCACAGAAACCATCACAATTTTTACCCTAATCTGAAAATTTGGAGATGTTCACTAGATGGAGATTTTGAACCAAGTCTTGAAAAGTTTCTGAAAAGACAATGGCAGAGGGAGAAACAGGGACTCTAAATACCGGGGGTGGAGAGTACAAATGACACAGCACAGGAGGAACGAAACTCTAGGAGAGAACAGGTGACGCCCTGCTCTGGAGGCCCAGTGTTCCCTATGCACCTCCACAGTGCACTTACCTAAGCTGTCTTATTTACGTAGTATCCCTCTTTTTCTTTTTCTTTTTTCCCTGAGGCAGAGTCTCGCTCTGTCGTTCAGGCTGGAGTGCAATGGTGTGATCTGGGCTCACTGTGACCTCCGCCTCCTAGGTTCAAGCAATTCTCCGGCCTCAGCCTCCCAAGTACCTGGGATTACAGGCGCACACCACGGCACGTGGGTAATTTTTTTCTATTTTTAGTAAAGAAGGGTTTTCGCCATGTTGGCCAGGCTAATGTCGAACTCCTAACTTCAGTTGATCCACCCACCCTGGCCTCCCAAAGTACTGAGATTATAGGCACGAGCCACCGCGCCAGCCTATGTGATATCAGTCTACTTCTTAATCCAGGGACTAGCACCCCTCAAGAGCAAAAGCTGCCTCCTGTTCATCTCTGCAGTTCAGCAACACTTGTTTTGTTTTGTTTGAAATGGAGTCTCACTCTGTTGCCCATGCTGAAGTGCAGTGGCTCAATCTTGGCTCACTGCAACCGCCACCTCCCAGGTTCAAGCGATTCTCCTACCTCAGTCTCCCTGGGAATACAGGTGCACACTACTATGCCCAGCTAATTTTTGCATTTTTAGTAGAGACGAAGTTTCACCATGCTGGCCAGGCTGGTCTTGAACTCCTGACCTCAGGTGATCCACCCTCCTTGGCCTCCCAAAGTGCTGGGATTATAGGAGTGAGCCACCGCACCCAGCCCATCTGCTGGTATTTCTAATCATGAAGTGACAGTATTTACATTCAATAAGTTTAACTCTAAAAGCTTACATTTATGCTTATTCATTTTGAATTGATGATTAGATGAAGAGACAAATAAATGGTCCCAGTTTAGCTACTGATATACTCAACAACCAACCTTGATGGACCCGAGGGCATTATGCTGAGTAAACAAACTCATCTCCAAAGCTCACGTATCATATGGTAATCTCACAACAACAAAATTATAGAGATGGGGAACAGATTAGTAGTTGTCAGGAGTTAGAGATGGTTGCAGAAGAGAAAAAGCAGGAGAAAGATCTTTGTAGTGATGAAACAGTTCTGCATAGTAATTGTGGTCTGGTTATATTTATAGACATGAGAGAATGGTACAGAACTATGCACACACATTGTACCGGGTCTTTATACTGTATTACAGTTACATGTATAAGTTACATACATCCCCAAGATGTTATCACTGGGGCAGTATGGGTAAATACACAACAACCTCTCTACGTTCTTTACAACTTCCTGAGAATCTATTATTATTGCAAAATAAAATGTTTAAAAACAAAGCTGCTTCATGCATATCTAATTTCAGGTACCACTTTAAGACATCCCCATTCTGGACCCATGCTCAAAGACATGCCCTTTACCTTACAACAAGACTGGCAAACAATCATATGTTTTAAGAGTAAGAAGCCTTTAAGGTATCAAATATTGTTATTTATAGTTCCTTTGCTTAACTGACTTTTTGGCTTGCTAAAAAGCTACCAAGCGTGTCAGATTAGAAGTACTTTTACTGTAAAAATAAAAAGTGATGTGGCCAACAACACCTCTTAGCGCTATAATTGATTGCTCTTCACAAGGGTCATGAAGGAAAACATGGTGATTCAATAACTCCACACACCAAGCAGAAAAGAGTGTTGAATAATTAAACTGTCTATATGTAAAAACCAGATACATATGCCTGGCATAAAATGACCCTCCATTAGAGGTTGCTGAATGTAGATTCCTAGGCCTGATGCATCCAAACAATGTTGACAATCAAGAAGCTGATTATCAGTGCTCTCTATAATACACAAACAATAAAAGTTTTCACACAGCCGGGAGCGGTGGCTCACGCCTGTAATCCCAGGACTTTGGGAGGCCGAGGCGGGTGGATCACAAGATCAAGAGATCGAGACCATCCTGGTCAACATTAGTAGAGATGGTGAAACCCCGTCTCTACTAAAAATACAAAAAATTAGCTGGGCATGGTGGCACTTGCCTGTAATCCCAGCTACTCAGGAGGCTGAGGCAGGAGAACTGCCTGAACCCAGGAGGCGGAGGTTGTGGTGAGCCGAGATTGCGCCACCGCACTCCACCCTGGGTAACAATTGAAACTCAGTCTCAAAAAAAAAAAAAAAAAAAAAACGTTTTCACACTCCAAAACTCTTCCTTTCTAAAGTTACTAAAACTTTCAAGGGCATTTCAAACAAAAATAGCTGTAGAAAACAGATTTGATCAATCCTATGGCTAAGAAACATCTTTCTACTCCATGTATATTATTCATTAAGCAGGTGTCAACTCTGTTTCCAATACAAAAGTCTGAAGTAGTGGAGCACTTCCCACTCCAGGTGGGAGAGTCATCCTCAACAAAATAAGGGTAAAACCTGTGAGCACAAGGTTTCCATCTGCAATTCCTGTCCGAAAGGAAGCTCTCCAAAGGGGGAAACCATGTCTCATTCCTTAGGGTAAAGCAACAACATTCATTCCTTGCATTTAACAAGCAATGCTGGAGAAACATAAAACAAAGGTTGGCAATCACTTTTTCACTCTCCTTATACCTGTAACACATTTTTCCTCTGGTGCACACTATCCAAACCCTAGTCATTTCCCTTAACCCCAGGAAGAGTTTAGAAAACTTTCTGGCCAGGTGCAGTGGCTCGCGCTTGTAATCCCAGCAATTTGGGAGGCCAAGGCGGGCAGATCACTTTGAGGTCAGAAGACCAGCCTGGCCAACATGGTGAAAACTCATCTCTACTAAAAATATAAAAAATAGTCGGGCATGGTGGCACATACTTGTAATGCCAGCTACTCGGGAGGCTGAGGTGGGAGAATTGCTTGAAACAAGGAGGTAAAAGTTGCAGTAAGCCAAGATTGTACCAATGCACTCCAGCCTGGACGACAGAGCAAGACTTCGTCTCAAAAAAAAAAAAAAACAACAACTTTCTAGTCATATTGGAGATGTGTAAGAAGGGTCAGGTAAAACAGGCCCTCTAAGACATAAATGCTGCTTCACTGTGTGTCCATCTGCCTAACTCATCATAGGAACTCAATTCAGCATTAAACTGCTTTTAGATCAAGACACTAGAACTCATATTCAGCAGTTATTAAACTAACTGCTAAACTAAGAAAAAAACTTCATCAGGCAAAGTCATCTACTCCAGTAAGTTTCTCAAAATACATAAACACTAATATAGGCCAGGGGCGGTCACTCACGTCTGTAATCCCAGCATTTCGGGAGGCCAAGGCAGGCGGATCACAAGGTAAAGAGATTGAGACCATCCTAGCCAACATGATGAAACCCCGTCTCTACTAAAAATACAAAAGTTAGCTGGGTGTGGTGGCGCGCGCCTGTAATTGCAGCTCCTCGGGAGGCTGAGGCAGGAGAATCGCTTGAACCTGGGAGGCGGAGGTTGCATTAAGCCGAGATCGAGCCACTGCACTCTAGTCTGGCGGCAGAGCAAGACTCCATCTCAAAAAAAAAATTTTTTTTAAACAAGCTTGCCTGAATCTAAAGATTTCAGAAATATAAAATTACTCATCTCTCACCTCTACCACCCACTTAAAATAACAAAGAAAAAAACGCCATTATAGCTAAATAAAAGGAAATGTTTAAAGAGAAACAAACCCAAAGAATAACCACACCAATTCTTGACCCAATTCTCTGTGCTCTGTCTTATCTAACATCACATCCTGCATAAGAATCCCATCATCCACAACAGACTTCTTTTTACTTTTCTTTTTTAATTTTTTTTTTTTAGAGACAGGGTTTCACCTATTGGTCAGGCTGGTCTCGAACTCCTGACCTCAGGTGATCCACCCGCCTCAGCCTCCCAAAGTGCTGGGATTACAGGCTTCTTTTTTCTTTTCTTTGAAACAAAGTTTTGCTCTCATTGCCCAGGCTGGAGTGCAACAGCATGATCTCAGCTCACTGCAACCTCTGCCTCCTGGATTCAAGTGATTCTCCTGCCTCAGCCTCCTGAGTAGCTGGGATTACAGGTATGCACCACCATGCCTGGCTAATTTTGTATTTTTAGTAGAGATGGGGTTTCACCATGTTGGTCAGGCTGATCTCCAACTCCTGACCTCAGGTTATCCTCCCTCCTTAGCCTCCCAAAGTGCTGGGATTACAGGCATGAGCCACGGTGCCTAGCCCCACATCATAGTTCTAAACACCAGACTCTAATATCTAACACTCAACACCTGTTTAAAAAAAATAAGGCCGGGAACAGTGGCTCACACCTGTAATCCCAGCACTTTTGGAGGCTGAGGCAGGTGGATCACGACATCAAGAGATCAAGACCATCCTGGCCAACACAGTGAAACCCCAACTCTACTAAAAATACAAAAATTTAGCCATGGTGGTGCGCACCTGTAGTCCCAACTACTTGGGAGGCTGAGGCAGGAGAACTGCTTAAACCCAGAAGGCAGAGGTTGCAGTGAGCCGACATGGCGCCACTGCACTCCAGCCTGGAGACACAGCGAGACTGTCTCAAAAAAAAAAAAAAAAAAAAAACGGGGAAGGGGCAATAACACTTCAGTGTAAGGATGACCAACTGCTGCTTATAGCCTACATAATTTTTGGTGAACAGTCACGTACTATGTAAGATTGTGTTATAAAAGGCAGATTACTTGAAAAATACCTAAAGTGGTTAATCTCAGGGAGGAGGAAAACATACACACACAAAATACTTCAAACACTTCTTTTTGCTCGTGATGAGGAGTTGCAAAAGTTGTTCTTCCAAGCCATTTCCAAATAAAAGTAGCTTAGAGGTAAAGAACTGTCTGATGAAAGATTACTATTTATTTCATAATGTCCTGACAAGCTTGCAATTATCCACCAATATTGTTTCGTCATGTTTTTGACGTGAAAATCCAAGCACTCCTCTTAAGAAGGAGTTACAAATACAAAACAAACAGCTCAGCTGAACTAACTCTTGTCTCTCCAGAAACAAACACAAGACCTGATAAATGAGTGAGTTTGTAGAGGCCATAATTACTGCACAGTTAACTAAACGGCTCAACAGCCAGCAGTAACAAACAACAGTCACCTGATATGGTTAGGGGTGTGGCAGATTTCTTAAGCAGTAATAACAAACAGGAAAAAAAACTGCCTAACTATTAATAGATCTCAAGTTTAGTGCATTTGCAAGGAACTAATTAAAAGGCAGTCAAGCACAATCTACAAAAACAGCCATAAAGACTGTTACATTTTAAGTTACAGGAAATAAACCTGCTCCTCTAATATAGCAAGATACAACTGACTTCCCCTTACATACCCTAAAAAAAAAAAAGCCTTAAAATTTTTTTTAAAAGCCTTAAACCAGAAATTTAAATATGGAAGCAGAAACACACCAAGAAAAAGACACGTCAAACCCCACCTGTATATCTGTTTTCAACCATTTGGAGTCAAGGCGAGCCTGGGCAGCCAAACAGAAAGACTCAGAAGACATCTTTTCTCCAGCTTCCTCCCAGTTCTCGGCCCTGCAAGTAAACATAAATGTTGAAGACCTAACTCTTTCTGTTATTGTACAAAGACACTCCCGAAAGGTTTAAAGCAGAAAAAAAAAAAAAGAACAGAAAAGTGAAGAGCTGGGGGAGGGGAGTGAGGGGAAAGAGGGAAAGAGGCACGAGACGGAGGGAGGGGAGGCGAAGGGAAAGCTTCCTTCCCAGGTAGGCAGGGCGTGCCGGGTTCCTGCACCACGCCGGCGAGACCTTGAGAACGGACGGTCACAGGAGGCCAGATCACAATGTCATCCCCCTGCCCTCACATCCAAAAGGAACACGACAGGAAGCCCCTCGTGTTCACGACAAATGACAGCGGCATACATCTGCCGCTCTGCCCCACAGCAGGGCGGGTGAGTCAAACAGATGATTCGGAAGGATCGCCTGCGAAACACCCACAGCCACCACCACTAGGAGATGGAGAGAGGCCCAAGGCTAGGCTGCGCCGCGGGCGGTCCGCGCAGGCCCCGGTGCGGCCGCCGCGCCCACGCCCGCCTCTCCGACTCGGCAGCCCGCCCGCCCGCGCCCCGCTCCACCCCCGCCGCCGGCCGACCCGCTGCTCCCGATCAGGACCTGACGCGCAGGGCCCGGCCGCCTCGCCGCGGCGGCGTGCGGACACAGCCACCCCGGCGGCCGCTGGCTCAGCCGGCGCCCGCGATCCCGGCGCCTCTAGCGTCCCGAGGGGCGGGCCGAGGCGGGACTACCGCCCTCCGCGTACGGCCAATCACAGCGAGGCTGCTCCGCGGGCGCAGCCAATGGGGAAGAGGAGCCCTTCGCCGCTCCTCCCGATCCCGGCTTCCCGCAGTCCCGCTCATCTTCCTACTTGGAACTCACGGGCTGCGGCCAAGGCCAACCGCGGGAGCCAAGAGGCGGGATTTCCGCCGCACGCACTGACGCACGCACCGCACGCACGCACGCACGCACGCACGCACGCGCTCCCACTGGAGAAACTCGCCCGGCCACCACAGGAGACTCGCCTGGCGGGGAGCGCTTTAATAACGCGGCGGGTGGTCGCGCTGACACTGACTTGGTGGTCAAGTGGCCAGTCCGGCTCCCCTGGGGATGAAAACGCATCTTTGTAAGGTCAGCGCGGCTGGAAGAGCTTCCTCCTGTCTGTTCAACTGAATGCAGCAAAAGTCTTGGGCCGATTACATGGAACTGCTGTGGAAGGACTATGCCGGGAATCAAAGGAGGAAACAGACAAGGCTGGGCGCGGTGGCTCACACCTGTAATCCCAGCACTTTGGGAGGCCGAGGCAGGCGGATCACTAGGTCAGGAGTTCGAGACCAGCCTGGCCAACATGATGAAACCGCTTCTCTACTAAAAACAAAAAAATTAGCCGGGCATGGTGGCGCGCGCCTCTAATCCCAGCTACTCAGGAGGCTAAGGCAGGAAAATCGGGTCGCAGTGAGTCGAGACTGTGCCATTGCACTCCAGCCTGGGCAACACAGCAAGACTCCATCTAAAAAAAAAGAAAAGGAAAAAAAGGAAACAGACCTCCCCGCCGACCACAAAGCCAAATTTAAGAAATATAAAGCAATATAGGCCGGGCACGGTGGCTCACGTGTGTAATTTTTAGCGCTTTCGGAGGCCAAGGCGGGAGGATCCCGTGTTGCCAGACTGGGCAACATAAGACACCATCTCTACAAAAAAAAAAAAATTAGCCGGGTGTGGTGGCACACCTGTGATCCCAGCTAGGAGGTTGAGGCAGGAGAGTCGCCTTAGCTGGGGAGTTCAATGCTACAGTGAGCTGAGATCGTGCCACTGCACTCTAGCCTGGGAGCAGAGTGAGATCCTGCCTCTAGGAAAGAGAAAAACATTGGCCGGGCGTGGCGGCCCGCCCCTGTAATCCCAACACTTTGGGAGGCCAAGGCAGGTGGGTCATTTGAGGTCAGGAGTTCAAGACCAGCCTGGCCAACATGGTCAGACACCCGTCTCTACTAACAATACAAAAATTAGCCGGGCGTGGTCGTGGGTGCCTGTAATTCCAGCTACTCGGGAGGCTGAGGCAGGAAAATTGCTTGAACCCAGCAGGTGGAGACTGCAGTGAGCCGAGATTGCACACTGCACTCCAGCCTGGGCAACAGAGACTGCACCACTGCAGCCTCGACTTCCCGGGTTCAGGTTGTTCTCCCACCTTAGCCTTCCCGGAGCGGGACTGCAGGCACATGTCAGCACGCCTAGCTAATTTTTGTATTTTTTTGTAGAGACAGGGTTTTGCCATGTTGCCCAGGCTGATCTTCAACAACTGGACTCAAGTGATCGAACCACCTCAGTCTCCCAAAATGCTGGGATTACAGGTGTGAGCATTACACTCAGCTAGTAGTAATGAACTTTGAACAGAAGGAAAAGATGCTGTTTTTTCTTAGTTATGTTTTAACTATATTTTCTAATTAAACATGTAAAGCTAAAATTCTGTTCTTAAAAATCAGTAAGACCTCAGAACAAAATGAATAGAGCATAAATATTTATTTTAGTTAACTTGTACAAATTTGACTTCTGGAAAAATAATGGAATTGATTTTCTAAGAAAACAGTCCACCACTTTGGCGGGTTGCAGTGGCTCACTCCTGCATGAGCACTTTGGGAGGTTGAGACAGGTGGGTTGTTCGAAGTCAGGAGTTCAAGACCAGCCTGGCCAACATGGTGAAACCTCCTCTTTACTAAAAATACAAAAATTAGCCAGATGTGGTAGTGGGCGCCTGTAATCCCAGCTACTTGGGAGGCTGAGGCAGGAGAATCACTTGAACCTGGCAGGTGGAGGTTGCAGTAAGCAGAGATTTCACCACTGCACTCCAGCCTGGGCAGCAGAGACTGCAGCACTGCAGTCTCAACTTCCCGGGTTCAGGTGGTTCTCCCACCTTAGCCTTCCCAGTAGCTGGGACTGCGGGCACATGCCAGCACGCCTGGCTAATTTTTGTATATTTTGTAGAGACGGTTTCACCAGGTTGCCCAGGCTGGTCTTGAACTCCTGGACTCAAGTGATCCAGCCGCCTCAGTCTCCCAAAATGCTGGCATTACAGGTGTGAGCCACTGCATTTGGCTAATAGTAATGAACTTTGAACAGAAGGAAAAGATGGAATTATTTTCTTAGTTATGTTTTATCTACATTTTCTGGGTTTTCTCAACATACAAAGCTAAAATTATATATATATATATATATATATATATATATATATATATATATTTTTTTTTTTTTTTTTTTTTTTTTTTTTTTTTTGAGATGGAGTTTCGCTCTTGTTACCCAGGCTGGAGTGAAATGGCGTGATCTCACCTCACCGCAACCTCCGCCTCCTGGGTTCAGGCAATTCTCCTGCCTCAGCCTCCTGAGTAGCTGGGATTACAGGCACGCGCCACCATGCCCAGCTAATTTTTTGTATTTTTAGTAGAGACGGGGTTTCACCATGTTGACCAGGATGGTCTCAATCTCTTGACCTCGTGATCCACCCACCTCGGCCTCCCAAAGTCCTGGGATTACAGGCTTGAGCCACTGTGCCCGGCCTAAAATTATATTCTTAAAAATCAACAAGGGGCCAGGTATGGTGGCTCACACCTGCAATCCTAGCACTTTGGGAGGCAGAGGTGAGCAGATCACCTGAGGTCTGCAGTTCAAGACCACCAACCTATCCAACATGGTGAAACTCTGTCTCTACTAAAAATACAAAAATTAGCTGGGCATGGTAGTAGGCACCTGTAATCCCAGCTACTCGGGAGGCTGAGACAGAAAAATCACTTGAACCTGGGAGGCAGAGGTTGCAGTGAGGCGACATCTTGCCATTGCACTCTAGTCTGGGAAACAAGTGAAACTCCGTCTCAAAATAAATAAATAAGACCTCAGAATAATTTAAAAAAAAAAAATCAATGTAAATATTCATTTTAGTTAACTTGTACAAATTTGATTTCTGGAAAAGTAATGGAATAGATTTTCTGAGAAAAAAAATCCACCACTTTGGCCAGGTTTGGTGGCTCACACTTGTAATCTCAGCACTTTGGGAGGCCAAGGTGGGCGGGTCACCTGAGGTTGGGAGTTTGAGACCAGCCTGACCCACATGAAGAAACCCCATCTCTACTAAAAATACAAAAATTAGCCAGGCGTGGTGGCACACACCTGTAATCCCAGCTAATCAGGAGGCTGAGGCTGGAGAATTGCTTGAACCCAGGAGGCAGAGGTTGCAGTTCGAGGTGATTGCACTTGAGCCTGGGTGACAAGAGTGAAACTCAGTCTTAAAAAAAAAAGGCAGACTGACTGAAATGATTAAAAAAGGAAACATGATCCATGATCCACCAGTGAGCTATCTACAAGAGAAACATTTTGAATTAGAAGAAACAAAATAGATTGAAAGTAAAAGGATACAGAAGAGAAACATTTTAAATTAGAAGAAACAAAATAGATTGAAAGTAAAAGGATACAGAAGAGAAACATTTTAAATTAGAAGAAACAAAATAGATTGAAAGTAAAAGGATACAAAAAGATACAACATTCAAACAGTAACCAAAAAAGCTGAAGTGTCTGTACTAACATCAAATGAGAACAGGGTTGGGCTCTGTGGCTCACCCCTGTCATCCCAGCACCAGCATTTTGGGAGGCCGAGGCCGGCGGATCACCTGAGGTCAGGAGTTAGAGACCAGCCTGGCCATCATGGTGAAACCCTCTCTTTAAAAAAAAAAAAAAAAGACAAGGCCGGGCGCTGTGGCTCAAGCCTGTAATCCCAGCACTTTGGGAGGCCGAGGTGGGTGGATCACGAGGTCAAGAGATCGAGACCATCCTGGTCAACATGGTGAAACCCCGTCTCTACTAAAAATATATATATAAAAAATTAGCTGAGCATGGTGGCCCATGCCTGTAATCCCAGCTACTCAGGAAGCTGAGGCAGGAGAATTGCCTGAACCCAGAAGGCGGAGGTTGCAGTGAGCCAAGATCGCGCCATTGCACTCCAGACTGGGTAAGAAGAGCGAAACTCCGTCTCAAAAAAAAAAAGACAACTCAAAGCTGACAACAGATTACATGAACAAAACAACACTGCAGAGCTAAACAAACAACATCACCATTATTCTGTGAGTGGTTGTAGACACAGAGGATATGAAATATTGAGAGAACTAATAAAAAGATAAGAGAGAGAATATCCAACGCAAGGATAATTGGTCCATGAAATAGAAAACTCAGCTCTGCACAGTGGGTTACCGAGCACTTTGGAGGCTAAGGCGGGTGGATCATGAGGTCAGGAGATCAAGACCATCCTGGCCAACTTGGTGAAACTCGTGTCTCTACTAAAAATACAAAAAATAAGCTGGGCACGGTCGTGCATGCCTGTAGTCCCAACTCCTCAGGGGGTGAGGAATCGCTTGAACCCAGGAGGCGGAGGTTGCAGTGATCCAGGATTGTGCCACTGCACTCCAGCCGAGGCAACCGAGTGAAACTCTGTCCCAAAAAAAATAAAAATAAAAAATAGAAAACTCACCTGATGGAACCACACACACACACAAAGGAAGGTGGTAGTGGTAGTTTGGGGATATTCAAAGAAAGTAATTCAAAAATTGCCAGAAATAAAGGAAAAACAATCTACAAAATAAGAAATATATTGTGTACCAGGGAAAATGATGCAGATTGGTCAATACTGAGACATATCTTGAGTCATTGATTCAAAGATAAAAAACTAAATCTGCAGGCACCAGGCAGGAGAGGGTAGAATAAAAAAAGAAACTTTGGGCCGGGCGCAGTGGCTCACACCTGTAATCCCAGCACTTCGGGAGGCCGAAGTGGGTGGATCACGAGATCAAGAGATCGAGACCATCCTGGTCAACAAGGTGAAACCCCATCTCTACTAAAAATACAAAAATTAGCTGGGCATGGTGGTGCGCGCCTGTAGTCCCAGCTACTCAGGAGGCTGAGGCAGGAGAATTGCCTGAACCCAGAGGCGGAGGTTGCGGTGAGCCGAGATCGCGCCATTGCACTCCAGCCTGGGTAACGAGTGAAACTTCGTCTCAAAAAAAAAAAAAAAAAAAAAAAAAAAGAACCTTCACTATTACCTATTTCCCTACAATTGAAGCAAAGATGGCAAAATATTGGGATTAGATAGATTTTGAGGAATGGCTACATAGATAGCTTTTTTTTTTAAATCTATACACTGATCCTTAATCTTTGGGAAGGGGGACGGGTCACACACAGACTACTTTGGAGAATACATGAAAGCTATGGGTCACCTCATCCCACCCCGAAAACACAGGCACATATGTCTCAACTTTCACATACAATTTCAGGTGGTTCACAGGTGTTTTAAAAACCCAGTAAAGAACTCATGCACTTATGCTTCTACTTGCCACTGTGTTTTCAGTAAAGAGAGCACCCAGCAAGCCCCCTGCACAGGCTTCTTCCTCCCTCTTCCTGACAGCAGCCTCTGTGCCTGGCCAGACTCCACTGAGCCTTCATTGACAGAGTGGGCAGCCCTGTCTCTTCAGTTCTGGTAGGCAGAGCAACTTTGCTCCTCTCTTTCCTCCTTACTGTATTAGAAGGTTATCATGTCCTCCAGGAGCTTCCCAGCCTTCCAGAGTGCAGGCAAATCCAGTCTCCCTCCAAGATCTCATCAGAGGCACCCACATTCTTCCACGATCATGTCCTTATGGTGATGTAGGAGCACTCTGCCATTGTCCACATACAGCATGCTCAGCGGCTTGGTCTTCACTGGGGCACAGCAAGGAGAAGGGACTCGGTGGGAGTGGTAACGTTTCAGCAGACTCTTGCGCCTGCAAGCTGCGGATGATGTCCGCCCCGGACAGCGGGGTGCGGTAGAGGCTCAGCATGTACGCCAGAGGGGACGGCGACGAGGGCTGCCCCCGCGTACACAGGGGCGCAGTGCCCACCGTCGCAGCGCCCGCCTGGAACAGGGCGCACCAGGCGTGCAGTAGGAAGGGCAGATACTGGGCGTGCATGGTGAGCTGGCCAGCTTTTTTTTTTTTTTTTTTGCCCTGGACCCCTCGCTCACCCTGGCCCCTAAAACTCCATCTCTCCATCTCAAAAAAAAAAAAACGGCTGGGCGCGGTGGCTCACGCCTATAATCCCAGCACTTTGGGAGGCCGAGGCAGGTGGATCACGAGGTCAAGAGATCGAGACCATCCTGGTCAACATGGTGAAACCCCGTCTCTACTAAAAATACAAAAAATTAGCTGGGCATGGTGGCGCGTGCCTGTAATCCCAGCTACTCAGGAGGCTGAGGCAGGAGAATTGCCTGAACCCAGGAGGCGGAGGTTGCGGTGAGCCGAGATGGCGCCATTGCACTCCAGCCTGGGTAACAAGAGCGAAACTCCGTCTCAAAAAAAAAAAAAAAAAAAAAACCGCAATGTTACTATCACACCCAACAAAACCAACCATAATTCCTTAACATTTATTTATTTATTTATTTATTGACATGGAGTCTTGCTCCGTCACCCACGCTAGAGTGTAGTGGGGTGATCTCGGCTCACTGCAAACTCCGCCTCCCGGGTTCAAGTGATTGTCCTGCCTCAGCCTCCTGAGTAGCTTGGATTACAGGCACACACCACCATGCCCAGCTAATTTATTTATTTATTATTATTATTTTTGAACCAATTTTTTTCTTTTTCGTAGAGATGAGGCTTCATCATGTTGTCCAGGATGGTCTCGATCTTCCAACTTGTGACCCACTCGCCGCAGCCTCCCAGAGTACTGGGGTTACAGATGTGAGTCGCTGTGCCCAGCCTCCTTAACATTATTTATGGCCTATTTGTGTTCAATTATTCTTGATTGTGGCCTCAGACATTAAAATAAAGTAACATTTAATGTCAAAGACAATGGGACAATACCTACCCTTTTTTTTTTGAGGGGGAGTCTCAAGTCTGTAGCCCCGGCTGGAGTGATTTCAGCTCACTGCAACCTCTGCCTCCCAGGTTCAAGCAATTATCTTGCTTCAGCCTCCCAAGTAGCTGGGACTGTAGGTGTGAACCACCATGCCTAGCTAATTTTTTGTATTTTTTTTTAGTAGAGACAGGCTTTCACCATGTTGCCCACGCTGGTCGCGAACTACTCAATTCTGGCAATCCACCCACCTTGGCTGCGCAAAGTGCTGGGATTACAGGCATGAGCAACTGCACCTGGCCCCTACGATGTTTTAGAGAAAGTATGGGCCAGACATGGTGGCTCACACCTGTAATTCCAGCACTTTGGGAGGTCCAGGTGGGCAGATACAAGGTCAAGAGTTTAAGAGCAGCCTGGCTAATATGGTGAAAGCCCATCTCTACTGAAAATACAAAAATTAGCCGAGTACGGTGCATGTTGCTGTAGTTCCATCTACTCAGGAGGCTGAGGCACGAGAATCGCTTTAACCCAAGAGGCAAAGTTTGCGGTGAACTGAGATCACGCCACTGCAGTCCAGCCTGGGTGACAGAGCGGGACTCCGTCTCAAAAAAAAAAAGAAAAGAAAAAAGTATACCCTGCAAATATTAAATTTGTCTAATATTTGGTTCAGGCAAACAATCTATTACATAAAAGACCTCAAAGACTACAATACCCATAGTTCTTTGCTATGTATCTCTACCTATTACTACTCACTGAAAAATTTTCAGTAAGTTGAAAGATGGAGAAAACTTGATAAATGGGTGGCGTGAAGAATTAACTCATTTAAATATTTATTTAAAGGCCGGGTGCGGTGGCTCACACCTGTAATCCCAGCACTTTGGGAGGGTAAGGCAGGTGGATCACTTGAGGTCCGGAGGTTGAGACCAGCTGGCCAACATGACAAAACCACGTCTCTAGTAAAGATACAAAAATTAGCCAGGTGTGGTGGCACACACCTGTAATCCCAGCTACTCGAGAGGCTGAGGCCGGAGAATTGCTTCAACCCAGGGAGCAAGGGTTGCAGCCAGCCAAGATCATTACACTTACTCCAGCCTGGGTGACAGAGCAAGACTCTGTCTTGGGGAAAAAAAAAAATATTTAAGATAAAACAAATAAAGAATTATGAGTACATAGTAGTCTCTAGAAGCTATGTGTTTTGAAAAAGACAAAAAATTGTAGGGAGCTGAAAAGCAGACTGATTTCCTCACATCTCCTTGCGAGGAGTCAATTGATAGCCTAATATCGAAACACAGAGTTAAAATAAACATCACTCCCACCATCTTAGTGTTTCTGAGTTTAATGTTTCTTCTCTTTTCTTTTTTTTTGAGACAGGGTCTCACTTCTGTTGCCCAGGCTGGAGTGCAGTGGCTCGGTCATGGCTCACTGTAGCCTCAACTTCCTGTGTCAAATGATCCTCCCACAGCCTCCTGAGTAGCTGGGACATGTTACCAGGCCTGCCTCATTTTTGTATTCTTTTACAGAGATGGCGTTTCACCATGTTGCCCAGACTGGTCTCAAACTCCTGGGCCCAAGTGATCTGCTGGCTTCACCCTCCCAAATTACTGGGGCATGAGCCACAGTATGGAGCCCACTAACTTTGATTTTAGGTGTAGCTTTTAGGAAGCAGTATCTCATGGCAAAATAATGTTTATCATTTAGTCCTTACTTTAGTTTCATTTCAGTTTTTCTTGTTAAATTCAAGCAAAATATAGTTTTATGTTTTTAATTAGAATGCTGTATGTGTTTCCCCATCAGATAAAATATGTCTGTCATTTAACCCAGGTATTCCCATGGAAAAATGTCCGGAGTAAAATTTTTTAAAATAATACAGCGATGGGGTGTCACCATGTTGGCCAGGCTGGTCTCAAACTCCTGACCTCAGGTGATTCACCCATCTCAGGCTCCCAAAGTGCTGGGATTACAGGCGTGAGCCACTGCACTCAGCCTGGAGTAAAATTCTTTTTTTTTTTTTTTTTTTTTGAGACGGAGTTTTGCTCTTGTTACCCAGACTGGAGTGCAATGGCGTGATCTCGGCTCACCGCAACCTCTGCCTCCTGGGTTCAGGCAATTCTCCTGCCTCAGCCTCCTGAGTAGCTGGGATTACAGGCATGCGCCACCCTGCCCAGCTAATTTTGTTGTATTTTTAGTAGAGACGGGGTTTCACCATGTTGACCAGGATGGTCTCGATCTCTTGACCTCGTGATCCACCTGCCTCGGCCTCCCAAGTGCTGGGATTACAGGCTTGAGCCAACGCGCCTGGCCCACTTCTTAATGGTAATAATAGTTACTTTCGGGTCATGGGATTTAGGCTGGTTTTTTTGTTTTGAGACAGAGTTTCGCTTTTGTTACCTAGGCTGGAGTGCAATGGCACGATCTCGTCTCACCGCAACCTCCGCCTCCTGGGTTCAGGCAATTCTCCTGCCTCAGCCTCCCAAGTAGCTGGGACTACAGGTGTGCGCCACCATGCCCAGCTAATTTTTGTATTTTTAGTAGAGACGGGGTTTCACCATGTTAACCAGGAAGGTCTCGATCTCTTGACCTCGTGATCTACCCATCTCGGCCTCCCACAGTACTGGGATTACAGGCGTGAGCCACCGCACCCGGCATGGGCTGCTTTTTATTCTTCGGTATTTACTGCATTTATTTAATATGAAAAATGAGCAAGTGGCCAGGCGTGGTGGCTCATGCATGTAATCCAAGCACTTTGGGAGACTGAGGCATGTGGATCACAAAGCTAGGAGTTCAAGACCAGCCTGGCCAATATAGTGAAAACCCGTCTCTACTAAAAATATAAAAATTAGCTAGGTGTCATGGCATATGCCTGTAGTCCCAGCTATTTGGGAGGCTGAGGCAGGAGAATTGCTTGAACCCAGGAGGCAGAGGTTGCAGTGAGCCGAGATCAGGCCACTGCACTCCAACCTGGGCAACAGAGTGAGATCCTGTCTCAAAAAAAAACCAGCATGCATCTTTTTGCCAAAAGTACTGAAACCATTATTTTTTTAAAATACTGGCACTAGGGGGCTTGGCACAGTGGCTCATTCCTGTAATCCTAGCACTTTGGGAGGCCGAGGCAGGAGGATCACCTGAGGTCAGGAGTTCAAGAGCAGCCTGGCCCACATGGCAAAACCCCATCTCTATTAAAAATACAAAAAAGGCTGGTCCGAGTGCAGTGGTGTTTACAACTAATTGATCACAACCAGTTACAGATTTCTTTGTTCCTTCTCCACTCCCACTGCTTCACTTGACTAGCCTAAAAACAAAAAACAAAAAACAAACAAAAAAAAATAGCCAGGTGTAGTACTGTGCGCCTGTAGTCCCTGCTACATGGGAGGCTGAGGCAGGAGAATTGCTTGAACCTGTGAGGTAGAGGCTGCCGTGAGTGGAGGTCATGCCACTGCACTCCAGCATGGACGATACAGCGAGATTCCGTTTCAAAAGAAAAAATACCGGCAATATTAGTTTTTTTTTTTTTTTTTTTTTTTTTTTTTTTTTTGAGAGGGAGTCTTGCTCTGTCGCCAGGGTGGAGTGCAGTGGCGCAATCTCGGCTCACTGCAACCTCCGCCTCCTGGGTTCAAGCGATTCTTCTGCCTCAGCCTCCGGAGTAGCTGGGACCACAGGCGCATGGGACCACGCCCGGCTAATTTTTCTATTTTTAGTAGAGACGGGGTTTCACCATGTTGGCCAGGATGGTCTCGATCTCTTGACCTCGTGATCCACCCGCCTCGGCCTCCAGAAGTGCTGGGACTACAGGCGTGAGCCACGGCGCCCGGCCTGGCAGTATTAGTTAAGTGAATAATTGTATTATGTTGGCACTGCTGTTGCTGCTGCTTTCACTTGCTTGCTTCTTTGAGGTTTATGAAAGAGAGAGACTTGCTCTATCACCCAGCCTGGAGTGCAGTGGTGGGATCTCAGCTCATTACAACCTCTGCCTCCCTGGCTCAAGCAATTCTTGTGCCTCCGCCTCCTCAGTAGGTGGGACCACAGGCTCGTGCTACCACACTCGCTAATTTTTCATATTTTAATAGAGAGGAGGGTTTCACCATTTTAGCCAGGCTGGTCTTGAACTCCTGGCCTCAAGGTCACCACCGGCCTTGGCCTCCTAAAGTGCTGGGATTACTGACATGAGCCACTGTACCTGGACTTCAGATGTACATTTATTTTTTTATTATTTTTTAATCTTTTTTTTTTTTTTTAATACATCCTGGCTGGAAGAAGTACATTTAAAAAGAATAATCAACCACTTCACCGACTAGGATGGCAACAAAACAAAACAACAATAACAAAGAAAAGAAAAAAGATCCAGAAAATAACAAGCGTCGGTGAGAATGTGGAAAGCGTGGGGCCCAAACATTGCTGGTGGGAATGCAGAATGATGCCACTGCGGTGGAAAAGTTTGGCAGTTTCTCAAAAAGTCAAGCATAGAATTACTATGACTCAGCAATTCCACTCCTAGGTATGTCTCCAAAAGAATCTACACTGGGGACTCCTAGAGATAGGTTTACATCAGTGTTCATTGCAGCATTCTTCACAACCGCCAACAGGTGGAACCCAAGTCTGTGGGCAGGTGAACAGACGAACCAAAGGTTGTATACATGTACACACAATGGATGAGCACCCAGACGTTTGGGAGAATGAAGCTCTGGCACATGGTACAGTATAGATGAACTTTGAAGCCATTATGCCAAGCGAAATAAGCCAGCCATGAAGGACAATACAGCCTGATGCCACTTGTATTACATACCTAGAATAGGCAAATTCATCCAGACACAAAGTCGTTTAGAGTTACGAGGGTCTGAGGGGAGGAAGAGACGGGATGACTGCTTAATGGCAAGAGTTTCTGTTTGGGGTAATGGAAAGTTTTGGAAGCAGACAGTGGTGATGGTTGCACAACATTGCGTAAGTTAAGCGATGCCAGTGAATCATCCATTTGAGAGTGGTAAAATGGCATCTGCTATACATGTTACCACAATACAAATAAGAGGCAATGGCTATTCATTCAGTGTAAAAGTTTTCTTTTCTTTTTTTTTTTTGAGACGGAGTTTCGGTCTTTTTACCCAGACTGGAGTACAATGGCCCGATCTCTGCTCACCGCAACCTCTGCCTCCTGGGTTCAGGCAATTCTCCTGCCTCAGCCTCCTGAGTAGCTGGGACTACAAGCTGCACCACCATGCCCAGCTAATTTTTGTATTTTTAGTAGAGACGGGGTTTCACCATGTTGACCAGGATGGTCTCGATCTGTTGACCTCCTGATCCACCCGCCTCCGCCTCCCAAAGTCCTGGGATTATAGACGTGAGCCACCGCGCCCAACCAGTGTAAAAGTTTTCAAGCAGAAATATTGTTATTTTATATTGCTTCACAACATAATAATGCAGTACGCAAAGCCGCAAAAAAGTTTAAACTTTTCGTTTGTTTGTGAGACAATCTTGCTCTGTAGCCCAGGCTGGAATGCAGGGGTGCAAAGACGGCTCACCACAACCTCCACCTCGAGCCAGTCTACCACCTCTGCCTCCAGAGTAGCTGGGCTAGGCATGCGCCATAACGCCTAGCTAATTTAAAAAAAATTTTTTTTAAGAGAGGGTCTGGCTATGTTTCCCAGGCTGGTCTTGAACTGACCTCAAGAGATCCACCAGACTCTGCCACCAAAGTGCTGGGATTACAGGTGTGAGCCACCGAGGCAGACCTGTGGCATCATTTATAGTAAAGAAAACCTGGTAGCAACCTAACACCCAGCAACGGTTGAATGGTCACACAAATTATTATACTGTCATTAAAATAATCATAATTATGTAGCGATACAGAAACTGTTCGTGATATAATATTGAATAAAAAAGGAAACTTTGTATATCGTAATTGGAAACATGTAAAAGTATGTACACATATGGGAAAACACCTAAAGTCGTCATAATTAGGTGAGGACTGTGGAACTGAGTCCCTTTAAAACATTTTTTTCCTGTTTTTCAAGCCTTCTGTAATTTTGATTTAGTTTATTAAAATGAGGGAATTAGACGGTACGAGCAGGAGCCCAGCGCCTGGGGTGGAGGTGGCGGAGTCTTGCGGGCAGGGCTGAGAGGAAGGTGGTGGGGTCCCCTTCGCGCTCCGAGGGGCTGGGCCGGCCTCGGCTGAGGGCTGTGCGGGGGACGCGGCCCTGGGGACACCACTCAGAAAGCCGCGCGCTTCTCGGCGCTGGAAACTTACCCCGGCGTCCCGCATTTCCACGTGCGAAATCTGGGAGCCCCGGGAGCCCCGCCCCACCCAGCACCTCCCCTGACCCCGGCCGCCGCCCCGTGCCCTCCCCACCGCTCGCCTCCAGGTCCTCCTCCCCTCCGCGAGCCTCCAGGTCCCCCTCCCCCCGCGCGCGCCTCCCGGCCCCCGGCCCCTCCGCGCGCGCCTCCCGGCCCCCCTCTCCCCCGCGCGGCCCCCCGGCCCCCCTCCCCCCGCGCGCCCCCCCGGCCCCCCTCCCCCCGCGCGCGCCTCCCGCTCCCCCTCCCCTCCTCCCGCGCCTCCCGGCCCCCCTCCCCCCGCGCGCGGCTCCCGGTCCCCCTCCCCCGCGGGGCGCGGCGCGCAGGCGCAGGCGCGGAGGGCGGGCGGGCGCGCGCGCGGGAGGAATGGGGACTGCAGCTGCGGCGGCGGCGGCGGCGGCGGCCGGGGAGGGGGCGCGCAGCCCGAGCCCCGCCGCCGTGTCGCTCGGCCTGGGCGTGGCCGTGGTGTCGAGCCTGGTGAACGGGTCCACGTTCGTGCTGCAGAAGAAGGGCATCGTGCGCGCCAAGCGGCGAGGTAGGTAGGGCGGGCGGGCGTGTGGGGGAGGCGGGCGCCGCTGGGGGCGCCGGGGCCGGGCCAGGGGCGGGTCGGGGATGGGGCGGGTCGGGGCCGGGACCCGGCTGGGGCGCGGGCTGCGCGGACGGGTGCTCCCCGGGGGTCCTGGCGCTGGGGCCCCCGGAGCGGCCCGGGCATCACAGGTGCGTCCTGAGCGTCCGGCTCTTCTCCGTTCCGGGCGGCTGGAGCGGCCTGCGCCGTGTGCGCTTCCCGGCCGACTTTCTCCCTCGCCCCGGCCCGGGCCCCGGCCTCGCCCCCGCCGCCTGGTCACCCTCGCCCGGGCCGGGCGTCTCCGGAGGGCGCATTCCTGGGGTGCTGGAGCCCGGTGCGCGGCCCGCTCCTGGGGTGCGCTGCCCGTTCCTGGGGTGCGCTCGGGAGAGCGAGACCTAGCGTTTCCCCGCCCGCTGGGGCCACGCGGGTGCAGTAGGAGGACGCGGCGGGCCTCAGGGCGCTGCCTTCCCGCCTGGGTGCTGGACGGAGCCCGCTGCGGTTACGCCTGCACCAGGTGACTCCAGCGACCGTCAGTGTGGATAACGCGCGGGGCGGCCCAGCGCCACGCCCGGACCGCAGCCCCGGAGCCCCGCTGGTCGGGGGGGGCCGAGCTCTCTGCCGGGGCGTCTGTGCTGGGAGGTTCGGGACCGGACGCTTTCGCCGGCGCAGGATGTGGCGGTCTGTGAACCAGTCCGTTTTCAGAGAGACAGAGACAGTCTGGTTCTTGGCCGCATCCTCAGATGAAGGGTATGAAGAGCTCCCTGGGAAGGCTGTGGCCGCCCGGTCACAGGTTGTCAAAAAAAGTAAACTCATTTCATAGTTGACATTCCGGAACGCAGGTGAAACTTTCCCTGAGCGAGCCAGGCTTGCCTGCAGACATGAGATAAAGGGCCCGACAGGCTCAAATGAAAATATAAAATCATGGCCGGGTGCCGTGGCTCAAGCCTGTAATCCCAGCACTTTGGGAGGCCGAGGCAGGTGGATCACAAGGTCAAGAGATCCAGACCATCCTGGTCAACAGGGTGAAACCCCGTCTCTACTAAAGATACAAAAAATTAGCTGGGCATGGTGGCGCGTGCCTGTAATCCCAGCTACTCGGGAGGCTGAGGCAGGAGAATTGCCTGAACCCAGGAGGCGGAGGTTGTGGTGAGCCGAGATCGCACCATTGCACTCCAGCCTGGGTAACAAGAGCGAAACTCTTGTCTCAAAAAAAGAAAAAAGAAAAGAAAAGAAAATATAAAATCATGGACAGTTTAAGGAATTTCGCTTTGAAGTGAAAGCAGTCTTCCTACAAATTTTAATTTAATGGAATTAAATGAAACCAAGCATGATTTCCCAAGGACGTAGATGCGTCTGTCCCTAAGGCATACACACACCACAGCCAAGCTTCAGGGAGCTCCTGTCCGTGTGCCAGGCCTCAAGACTGGGTGAGATGATCCACCTGCGGGGCTTCATGGATAGGACAGACTGAGAAAGCACCTCACCTTCCCAGTCCACGGCCCTAGCATGAGCATGAGGAAAAGACACAAACCGAAGTAGAAGAACATCTTGTGTTACACCTGACCAGGCCTCTCTGAAGGTCATGGAATCTAGAAGCTGGTCACACCAGAAGGAGCCCAAGGACACGTGAACACCAAATGTAAGACTTTATTGGAAAACGAAGAAAATCTGAACATAGGCTTTAGTTAGTTTTTAAAAAAAATTGAGTAAAACTGTTTGTATTTCATCCCTGCTCACGTGGTTCAAAGGAATTGGTAAATAAGAAAATAGACAGATCAGCCTTTTTTTTTTTTTTTTTTTTTTTGAGATGGAGTTTCACTCTTGTTACCCAGACTGGAGTGCAATGGCGCAATCTCAGCTCACCGCAACCTCCGCCTCCTGGGTTCAGGCAATTCTCCTGCCTCAGCTTCCTGAGTAACTGGGACTACAGGCACGCGCCACCATGTCCAGCTAATTTTTGTATTTTTAGTAGAGTCGGGGTTTCACCATGTTGACCAGGATGGTCTCGATCTTTTGACCTCGTGATCCACCCACCTCTGCCTCCCAAAGTGCTGGGATTACAGGCTTGAGCCACTGCGGCCGGCCTCCAGATCAGCCTTTTAAACAAACATGATAGATGCTGTTTCTTATACCTACATACTATGCTTTTATTTATTAATTTTAATTTTTGTTTGAGACGGAGTCTCAGTATGTCACCCAGGCTGGAGTGCAATGGTGCGATCTCAGCTCACTGCAGCCTCCGCCTCCCAGGTTCAAGCGATTCTCCTGCCTCAGCCTCCCAAGTAGCTGGGATTACAGGCGTCCACCACCATGCCCAGCTAATTTTTGTATTTTTGGTAGAGATGGGTTTCACCATGTTGGCCAGGCTGGTCTCGAACCCCTGACCTCAGGTGATCCACCTTCCTCGGCCTTCCAAAGTGCTGGGATTACAGACACGAGCCACCGTACCCGACCTTTATTATTATTATTTTTAAGCCTCAGATGTTGCACGGTGTTAAGCTGTATCCGTACCACTCTCGAGAGCCTCTTGTCCAGGAGGCCATTAGTGCCGCAGTTCAACCTGGTGCGGACCTGAGGTCCTTCCCATCCCTGTGAGCCACCTGTCCCGGTATGCTGGGAGAGCAGCCAGTGGGGCACAGTCACTTATGGCTGAGAGGCATTGTTCTGGGATTTGGTTAGTAAGTAGGAGAGAAAAGGAGAAGAAAACATGTATGGGGGAGTTGAATGCCTCCAGCTAAGGAAGGTGGGGTATGGAGGTGTCTTACAGTAGGTAACAGACTCAAGTCCCTCGAGGCACCAAAGTATTGGTGATTCTCCCAGTAGGTGGCAAATCCATACCGGACTGCAGCAGCCTCAATTCTTGATTCCTCAGAAGAGAGAATTTGACTGAGGGGCATAAGGTTGAAGGAGACACTTAGGCAAATTTTAGAGCAGAAGTGAATTGTTTTTTTTTTTTTTTTTTTTTGGAGACAGAGTCTAGCTCTGTCGCTGAGGAGTGCAGTGGCACAATCTTGGCTCTCTGCAGCCTCCTCCTTCCAGGCTCAAGCAGTTCTCCTGCCTCAGCCTCCCAAGTAGTTGGGATTACAGGCACACACTACCACGTCCAGCTAATTTTTGTATTCTAGTAGAGATGGGGTTTCACTGTGTTGGCCAGGCTGGTCTTGAACTCCTGACCTCAGGTGATCTGCCCGCCTTGGCCTCCCAAAGTGGTGGGATTATAGGTGTGAACCACTGTGCCCAGCCAAAAGTTTATTAAAAAGCTTTACAATAGGAACGAAAGGAAGTAAAGTACACTTGGAAGAGGGCTGAGCAGGCAACTTGAGCGACCAAGTGCCGCCATTAATTACATGCTTCCCCAGCGACCCCCCGGTGCCACTGATTCAGGCTCGCTGTGTTACTCATGGTGGTGGAAGATAGACGTAGTGTTGTTTCAATGTCTGCCTTTGAATCGTTGAACAGATACTGGTAAAGCTCTTAAAATGGGCCGGGCGCGGTGGCTCAAGCCTGTAATCCCAGCGCTTTGGGAGGCTGAGTCGGGTGGATCACGAGGTCAAGAGATCGAGACCATCCTGGTCAACATGGTGAAACCCCGTCTCTACTAAAAATACAAAAAATTAGCTGGGCACGGTGGCACGTGCCTGTAATCCCAGCTACTCGGGAGGCTAAGGCAGGAGAATTGCCTGAACCCAGGAGGCGGAGGTTGCGGTGAGCCGAGATCGCGCCATTGCACTCCAGCCTGGGTAACAAGAGCGAAACTCCGTCTCAAAAAAAAAAAAAAAAAAAAGCTCTTAAAATATACCAGGCATTGCGTAGGTGTTGAGAATACAGCAGTTTTAAAATCTGCTCGCCGTAAAATCCTTTCCTACATCTGTTACAAGCAGCAGAATTGACCAGTATGAAATGACAGAAATAGAGGATGAGCGAGGACAGGGGAGACACACAGGAACCAGAGAGCGAAGTTCTTGCTTTAAGGGAGACCTAGATGATGGTTTCTTATGCTGGAAAAAGTTGTGTCTTACTGAAATTTTAAGCTTTACAATTTTTAAGATGTTTTTTTGGTGGATTTAAGGGTACAAATGCAGTTGTGTTATGTGGATATATTGCACAGTGGTGAAGTCTGGGCCTTTTGTGTAATGTCACCTGAATATAACATTTCGTCCCTCCCACCCTTCCCCTCAGGCTAACCCAGCTAGCCTGAATCCGTGGCACTGGTGGTCGCTGGGGAAGGATGAAATTAATGAAGGCACTTGATCACTCAAGTTGCCCACTCAGCCCTCTTCCAAGTGTTCTTTACTTCCTTTCGTTCCTGTTCATTTGGCGTTTCCAGTGTCTTTTATTCTCGGTATGTCTGAAAGTCAGAAACCATATGTTCTCACTTGTAAGTGGGAGCTAAACAATGAAAGTTTAAACTCTATATGAATTTCCAGGTGGTAGCATTTCTAGATCTGATATTTGAGAGAGTCTTATCTTCAGGGAGCCAGGTTTTGGTCATGACAGAAATAGAGGATGAGAGAGGACAGGGGACGGAAATAGATCCCCCCTCTACTGGAGTGTTCGAGGCACGGCTTCCTCTTTCATTTTTAAAAGAACTTCCCAGAGAATCAGCCAGGTTCACACAGTACAGCTCCCAGCAGGCCAGTACAGCACAGGCTCGGATGGGACCACCTGGTTTCTTTGTCTTTGGATGACATGCTGTGGGAAGTGGGCAGGGAGGCACGTGGGTTGTGTTTGGTGTCAGAGCCTCACTGAAGCAGGGCTTTGGAAGAGAAACACTCACAGGTGTGAAGACATTTGTGGAAAGCCCCTGGCAACATTAGAATAGCAGTGACTTCACCCAGGAGGTGCCACAGAGGCTAGGTGTGCCTGGGTGGGTGAGGATGGGCCCAAAGTCAGGCTGCACAAGAGGGCTGCCATTGAAGGGTTCGCATGGCTGTCCTGGGACAGGCTTCCAGGCGACAGTCTCAGGGAAGTTGTGTGTTTTAGAATTTGCTAAACGCTTTAAGAATTGGGTGGGACCAGGTGCAGTGGCTCACACCTGTTATCCCAGAGCTCTGGGGAGGCCAAGGTGGGAGGATCACCTGAGGTCAGGAGTTTGAGACCAGCCTGGCCAACATAGTGAAAATAAAGAAATTAGCCAGATGTGGTGGCAGGTGACTGTAATCCCAGCTATTCGGGAGGCTGAGGCAGGAGAATTGCTTGAACTCGGGAGGTGGAGGTTGTGGTGAGCTGTGATTGCGCTATTGCACTCCGGCCTGGGCAACAATAGCAAAAACTCTGTCTCAAAAAAAAAAAAAAAGAAAAAAAAAAATTGTGTGGGTGGCTGGGCGTGGTGGCTCATGCCTGTGATCCCAGCACTTCGGAAGGCTGAGGTCAGGAGTTCAAGTCCAGCCTGGCCAACATGTTGAGACCCTGTCTCTACTAAAAGTACAACAATTACCTGGGTGTGGTGGTGGGTGCCACTAATCCCAGCTACTCAGGAGGTCAAGGCAAGAGAATCACTTGAAGCCGGGAGGCAGAGGTTGCAATGAGCCAAGATTCCACCATTGCACTCCAGCCTGGGCAATAAGAGTGAAACTTCATCTCAAAAAATAAACAAAAATAACTGGGTAGGTAGCGGGAGGCAGAAGTTGCAATGAGTCTAAATCGTGCGACTGCCCTCCAGCCTGGGCAAGAGTGAGACTTTGTCTCAAAAAAACAAAAAGGCCAGGTTCAGTGGCTCATGCCTATAATCCCAGCACTTTGAGAGGCCAAGGAGGGTGGATCACAAGTTAGGAGATCGAGACCATTCTGGCCAACATGGTGAAACCCTGTTTCTACTAAAAATACAAAACTTAGTTGGGCATCGTGGTGCATAACTAGTCCCAGCTTCTCAGGAGGCTGAGGCAGGAGAATCGCTTGAACTTGCGAGGTGGAGGCTGCGGGGAGCCAATGTCCAGCCACTGTACTCTAGCCTTGGCAAACAGAGTGAGACTCCATCTCAAAAAAGAAAGAAAGAAAGAAATGCTGGGCGGGGTGGCTCACGCCTGTAATCCCAGCGCTTTGGGAGGCTGAGGTGGGCAGATACCTGAGGTCAGGAGTTCAAGACCAGCCTGGCCGACATGGTGAAACCCCATCTCTACAAAAATACAGAAATTAGCCGGGCATGGTGGCATATGCCTGCAGTTCCAGCCACGTAGGAGTCTGAGGCACGAGAATTGCCTGAACCTGGGATTGAGCTGAGATTACACCACTGCACTCCACTTCAGCCTGGGTTACGAAGTGAGACTCTGTATAAAAAAAGGGGGGGTGTATATAGTATTGTTGCTAAGTATAGTCATTCTGCCCTGCTATCAAACATTAGAGGTTTTCTTTCTCCCCCCACCTTCCCCTTCCCTCTCCTGCCCTGCATTCCCCTCCCCTTCATTCTCTTTTCTTTCTCTCTTTTTTTTGGGGACTGAGTCTTGCTCAGTCGCCAGGTGCCAGGCTAGAGTGCAACGGCACGATCTCGGTTCACTGCAACCTCCGCCTCCCGGGTTCAAGCAATTCTCCTGCCTCAGCCTCCTGAGTAGCTGGGACTACAGGCGTGCACCACCATGCCCAGCTAAGTTTTTGTATTTTTTTAGTTGAGACGGGGTTTCACCATGTTGACCAGGATGGTCTCAATCTCTTGACCTCATGATCCACCCGTCTCGGCCTCCCAAAGTGCTGGGATTATAGGCGTGAGCCACCGTGCCCGGCCTCAGGCTGGTCTCCTAACTCCTGAGCTCTGCTGATCCACTGGCCTGGGCCTTTCAAAGTGCTAGGGTTACAGGTGTGAGCCACTGTGCTTAGCTGTCACCGTTATTTTGATAGGGATTGCATTGACTCTCATAGCATTATCTGCTACAGCCAAATATTGGAAAAAACCCAGGTGTGATCAACTGAAGGGTAGCTCGCAAAATGTGGTCTGTATATAAAATGCATCCAGCCTCTCAGAGGAAGGCAGTTCTCATATGCACTGCAACACGGAGGACTTCGTGCTGAGCGAAATAAGCCAGTCATAAATGACAAAGCCTCTGTGATTCCGCTCGTGTGAGGCACCCACAGCAGTGACATTCCTAGAGACGGGAAGTCGTGTTGTGGTTCCCGGGCTGGGGCAGGGGAACGGCAGTTGGGGTTGGTGGGAAGATGGGGAAGTGTGGAGATGGGTGTATGGTTGCATGGCACTGCCGGTGTACTTCATAGGACTGAGCTGAATAATTACAAATGGTTAAGATGGTGAAATCGAGTTATGTATATTTTACCTAAATGAGAAATCCTTTTCATATTTTATAGCCTCCTCCCTGAGAGGAGTGCCGCCTTCGGTGCAGCCAGGCTGTGGATATGTGGAGGGGAAGGGAGTTGTCTCATCAGTGTGGAAACTGAGATCCAGGCGTCCCACTTTGAGTCTCCAAGCCTTCCACACGTGCAGTTTCTGAAGGGCAGGGGCTCCCTGGCTCTGGGGTGGACGTATTCTTTCTCCTTGCCTTCCCTGTCATTCCCAGCTCCTCACACCAGGCCCACTCCCACCCCCGGATGGAGACAGAGCAAGCAGTTAGCTCCAGGTGCTTCTGGGGACGCTCCAGACCTTGACATGGGGTCATTGCCCCTCTCTGTGTCTTCTTGTGCATGTCCTCAGCCCCCAGCCCCACCTCTCCCCTGGCCCTGAGGGATGATGGCCTGTTCACTCGTTTGCATTCCCCCATCCCACCTCTTCCAAGGCTGTCCTGTGTCCACTGGAGGAATGGGCTGGACACTGAGCAGAGGCATCTAACTGGCCATCAGAAACCACAGAGTGAGGAGGGCAAACCTGAGCCTTTTCTTCCAGGAAATGTTTTTGGAGCTGTCTTCAAATGCCTCAGAGCTGTCCTCACTTTTACCTTTTACTAAGCGGCAGAATCTAGAGTTACTGCGGGCTCTGGACTTTATCCGACTCTGAGAGATCGTTGATATGGGTGTGGTGAGAAGGGTGTGAGAGTCAGGGGCCTTTGAATGGCTGGAAGCCTGTGCTTGGTTTCCTACATGCTGTTTTCATCAGAAGAGGAGATAAAGGAGGGCTGCTGGGTACTGCGCCCCAGTGTCCCACACTCCTGTCTGTCATGGTTCTGCCGTGGACTGGGCTCAGCTGGGCGACTCTGCAGCAGCTGCAGGCAGATGGTGGCCAGGGCTGGAGTCAACTCAGTGCTGGATGGGACTAGCCAGCCATGCAGATGGCATGTTCACTCCAGTCTGGGGTAGCTGCACAGCCGAGGGCTTGGTAAGCATTGCTGTCTCTGCTCTCCCTCTGTCCGTCCCTGCGGCTTCTTCACATGGGACTCCCTTGGGCCTCCTTAGAGTGTGTGGTCTCTGGGAAGCCAGACCCCTTCCATGGTGTGTGGCCTCCCCTTGGCACAGCTTCCTGAGGACTAGGGTGGAAGCTTGGTGGATCCTTGTAATGCTGCTCCTGCTGTGTCTCAAGTGCAGTGTGGGAGGGGATGTACAAGGATGTGAGTCCTGGGACAAGATGCAGAAGAGAAGGTTCAGATTTGCATAGACCCCAACACAACAGGTGGTGCTGGGATATGAACACAGCTGAGGCTGTTTTTTTTTTTTTTTTTTTTTTGAGACAGAGTTTCGCTGTTGTTAGCCAGGCTGGAGTGTATTGGCCCGATCTTGGCTCACCGCAACCTCCGCCCCCTGGGTTCAGGCAATTCTCCTGCCTCAGCCGCCTGAGTAGCTGGGACTACAGGCGCACGCCACCATGCCCAGCTAATTTTTTGTATTTTTAGTAGAGACGGGGTTTCACCATGTTGACCAGGATGGTCTCGATCTCTTGACCTCATGATCCACCTGCCTCGGCCTCCCAAAGTGCTGGGATTACAGGCGTGAGCCACCGTGCCTGGCCCGAGGCCGAGTTTTATACTGTTCTCTCGCCCTGCCTCCTGTTGGGCATGAGGGGAAAGATAGATAAATTCACCTGCAAATAAGGTGTTTTTTTTTTTTTTTTGAGACGAAGTTTCACTCTTGTTACTCAGGCTGGAGTGAAATGGCGTGATCTCGGCTCACCGCAACCTCCGCCTCCTGGGTTCAGGCAATTCTCCTGCCTCAGCCTCCTGAGTAGCTGGGATTACAGGCACGCGCCACCGTGCCCAGCTAATTTTTTGTATTTTTAGTAGAGATGGGGTTTCACCGTGTTGACCGGGATGATCTCAATCTGTTGACCTCGTGATCTACCCGCCTCAGCCTCCCAAAGTGCTGGGATTACAGGCTTGAGCCACCGCACCCGGCCAGGTTTTTTTAAGACAGATTCTTGATCTGTCACCCAGGCTGGAGTGCAGTGGCACGATCTTGGCTCACTGCAGCTTTGACCTCCAGGGCTCAAGGGATCCTCCCACCCCAGACTCCTGAGTAGCACTACCAACACATCCAGCTCATTTTTAATTTTTTTTTTTTTTTCGAGACGGAGTTTCACTGTTGTTTCCCAGGCTGGAGTGCCATGGCGCGATCTCGGCTCACCACAACCTCTGCCTTCTGGGTTCAGGCAGTTCTCCTGCCTCAGCCTCCCGAGTAGCTGGGACTACAGGTGCGCACCACCATGCCCAGCTAATTTTTGCATTTTTTTAGTAGAGAACGGGGTGTCACCTCGTTGACCAGGATGGTCTCGATCTCTTGACTTTGTGGTCCACCCGCCTCGGCCTCCCACAGTGCTGGGATTACAGGCTTGAGCCACTGCACCTGGCCTGATTTTTAATTTTTTTAGACGAGATTTTGCTATGTTGCCCAGGCTGGTCTTGAATTCCTGGGCTCAAGTGATCCTCCACCTCAGCCTCCCAAAGTACTGGGATTTCATCACGCATGGCCCCAGATAAGGCTTTTCTACCAGGACGGAGTTAACAATTTATTTAGAAAAAGCTGGTACTCTGCTGCTGGGCAAGTAGAAATTCATTCTCATTTTCATATGTGAGAAGCAGGGAAACATCACCAACGTAAACTTCTCTATGAAACAACCCTTGGTCTTACTGAACTGCCATTGGACAGAGTATATTTTGCCCTCAAAAATATTTATAGATATGGTATAAATATAATTTACAGTTTCAGTTCTTTCTTTCTTTTTTTATTTTTATTTTTTTAGAGATGAGGTCTCACAGTATTGATCAGGCTGGTCTCCAGCTCCCGGCCTCAGGTGACTCTCCCATCTCAGCCTCCCAAACTGCTAGGATTCCAGGTGTGAGCCCGCGCACCCAGATATTTTCACCTTTTTTTTTTTTTTTTTTTTGAGATGGAGTCTTGCTCTGTAGCCTAGGTTGGAGTGCAGCGGTGAGGTCTCGGCTCACTGCGATCTCTGCCTCCGGGGTCCCAATTCAAGCAATTCTCCTACCTCAGCCCCCCAAGTAGGTGGGATTACAGGTATGAGCCACCATGCCCAGCTAACTTTTGTATTTTTTTACTAGAGATGGGGTTTCACCATGTTGGCCAGTCTGGTCTTGAACTCCTGACCTCATGATCTGCCTGCCTCGGCTTCCCAAAGTGCTGGGATTACAGGTGTGAGCCACTGTGCCTGGCCTATTTTTCACTTCTTTAATTAAGCCCTTAATGAATAGCCAATTCCTTTTTTGTTTACCGTGAGGGACTAGAAAAGATCACTTTTCACAAAGGCAACGTTCAGTCTCACACTCTCATACTTCTCAGCCGGGAGCCTAGGAACGTAAACTAGACGCTTTCAGATGTTGCCAGGGCCTGTGTGAGAGACTGTGTCCCTGACCCAGGCAGGAACAAGGCTGCCTGACTTGTGCCCAGCCGGGGCTCTTTACTGAGTTGTAATTATTCAGCAGAGTGTATCTTGAGTTCCCAGACCTTGGCTTAGTCATGTTTTTAAAAAGCATTTTTTTTCCTGATTATAGAATAGTCATTGTTTAAAATCTGGAAAGTATAGAAAACATGGCTGGGAAAGTGGAAATTATTCATCTCTCTCCCTGGAGGTGGCTGCTATTACAATTCAGGATATTGCTTTCTTTTGAGATGGAGTCTCACTCTGTCGCCCAGGCTGGAGTGCAGTGCCGCAATCTCAATTTACTGCAACCTCTGCCTCCTGGGTTCAAGTGATTCTTGTGCCTCAGTCTCCTGAGTAGCTGGTAATATAGGCACATACCACAATGCCTGGGTAATTTTTGTAGTTTTTGGGGTTTCACCATGTTGGCCAGGATGGTGTCAAGCTCCTGACCTCATGATCTGCCTGCTTGGCCTCTCAAAGTGCAGGGATTACAGGCGTGAGCCACCATGCCCAGCCTAAAAATCTTGTTTTTTTTAAAAGAACGTTTTATTGTGGAAAATTTCAAATACGTACAAAATAGTGGAAATAGTTAATTAATCCCATATGCATATCACCCTGCCTCAACAATGATCGTTTCTCACCTGTGCACTCTTGGTGGGAATGTAAATAGTTCAATCCCTGTGGAAAACCGTGTGAAGATTTTTCAAAGAACTAAAAATAGATCTACCATTCAACCCCGCAATCCCAGTACTGGTTGTCTACCTAATGGAAAATAAATAGTTTTATGAAAAAGACACATGCACTTATATGTTTATGTGGCGCTATTCACAATGGCAAAGTCACGGAATTAACCTAAGTGTCCATCAACAGTTGACCAGATAAGTTAAAAATGTGATACATATACACTGTGGAATACTATGCAGCCATGAAAAGAGCAAGATCCTGTCCTTCGCAGCAACATGGGTGGAACTGGAAGCCATTATTCTAATTCACAAAAAAATCAAATACCATGTGTTCTTACTTGTAACGGGATGCTAAACAGTAGGTACACGTCAACATAAGATGAATATGATAGTTTGTAATCCCAGTAATTTGGGAGGCCAACACCAGCAGATCACTTGAGCCCACGAGTTCAAGATCAGCCTGGGCCATGTGGGGAAACCATGTCTCTAGAAAAAAATACAAAAATTAGCTGAGTGTGTTCGTGCACCTGTAATCTCAGCTGCCAGGAAGGCTGAGATAGGAGGATGGCTTGAGCCCCAGAGACCGAGGCTGCAGTGAGCCGAGATAGCGCCACTGCACTCCAGCCTGGGTGACAGTGAGACCCTGTCTCAGATTAAAAAAAAAAAGGGCTGGGCGCAGTGGCTCACGCTTGTAATCCCAGCACTTTGGGAGGCCGAGGCGGGTGGATCACAAGGTCAAGAGATCGAGACCATCCTGGTCAACATGGTGAAACCCCGTCTCTACTAAAGATACAAAAAATTAGCTGGGCATGGTGGCACGTGCCTGTAATCCCAGCTACTCAGGAGGCTGAGGCAGGAGAATTGCCTGAACCCAGGAGGCGGAGGTTGCGGTGAGCCGAGATTGTGCCATTGCACTCCAGCCTGGGTAACAAGAGTGAAACTCAGTCTCAGAAAAAAAAAAAGATGAATGTAATAGAGACTGGGGACTACTAGAGGGGGAGGGTAGAAGAATGGAGAGAGGGTTGAAAAATCAGGCCAGGCGCAGTGGCTCAAGCCTGTAATCCCAGCACTTTGGGAGGCCGAGGCGAGTGGATCACGAGGTCAACAGATCGAGACCATCCTGGTCAACATGGTGAAACCCCCGTCTCTATTAAAAATACAAAAAATTAGCTGGGCACGGTGGCGCGTGCCTGTAATCCCAGCTACTCAGGAGGCTGAGGCAGGAGAATTGCCTGAACCCAGGAGGCGGAGGTTGCGGTGAGCCGAGATCGCGCCATTGCACTCCAGCCTGGGTAACAAGAGCGAAACTCCGTCTCAAAAAAAAAAAAAAAAATTTATTTATTTTTAGTCCTTTTTAGAGAACTCTGTACAACTATGTGACATCTTTTTTATACATTTTTGAAGTCAGGGCATTAATTCAGAGAAGTAGTGACTCCCTCTTGCTGGGCTTTTTCAGCAACTTCTCTTGTTGCTGTTAGGAGCACGCAGAAGTGGAAGCAGTTTTTTTGTGGAATAATTAGAAGATAAATACGTTGGATGGCTGTCTGTATTATTATGCTAGAAAGCTGCATTTTAAGGACATTTCTGGCATGTTTATGACAACTGAATGGAAGATCTTAAAGCCACGTGCCCATGGTTGGACAGCATCACTGTCACCTGACGTCACCCTGACAAGGCTCTTCTGTGTGTGCAGAAACACTTCTTTGTCCTGTAGTTTGACTGTTAGAAACAGCTGTGCAGCTTTCAGCACCCAAGTTTTCCGACGAGAGGAAACCCCCTGGAACTCGGCGGTCCTGCCCTCTGCAGCCCACACCTGGGGTCAGGGAGGAGGCCAGGCTGTGGCAAGACAAAGAGCACCCTCCGCATCCCTCCGAGCTGCAGCTCCTGTTCTTGCTGAGGCCAGAGGACCTGAGGAGTGACAGAAGGCGGCCATCCGCTGAGAAGAGGAGACGCTTGGGTGTGGAAACCTGCTGAGAGTGCTGGCTGATGAGCTTTAGGAGCTGTGGTGCTTAGGTTCAGCAGTGCTTAGGGTGAAACTGTGAAGAAACCCAGTTGCTGATATCCCAGTATCCTTTGAAGCTACTTCCTTTTTCCTTCTTTCCGGCGTTCAAGATGTCGAAGCGAGGACGTGCTGGGTCCTCTGGTGCGAAATTCCGGATTTCCTTCGGTCTTCTGGTAGGAGCTGGTGTCGGTGAGATGGTGATGGCCACAGTCAAGAAAGGCAAACCATGGCCGGGCGCGGTGGCTCAAGCCTGTAATCCCGGCACTTTGGGAGGCCGAGGCGGGTGGATCACGAGGTCAAGAGATAGAGACCATCCTGGTCAACATAGTGAAACCCCGTCTCTACTAAAAATACAAAAAATTATTTGGGCACGGTGGCGCGTGCCTGTAATCCCAGCTACTCAGGAGGCTGAAACAGGAGAATTGCCTGAACCCAGGAGGCGGAGGTTGCGGTGAGCCGAGATCACGCCATTGCACTCCAGCCTGGGTAACAAGAGCAAAACTCTGTCTCAAAAAAAAAAAAAAAGGCAAACCAGAGCTCAGAAGAAAAGTACATCCAGCAGTGCTCCTTCGACAACGAGAGTCATACCGGAGAAAAGATGGCGTGTTTCTTTATTTTGAAGATAATGCAGGGGTCAGAGTGAACAATAAAGGCGAGATGAAAGGTTCTGCCATTACAGGACCAGTAGCAAAGGAGTGTGCAGACCTGTGGCCCCGGATTGCATCCAATGCTGGCAGCGTTGCATGATTCTTCAGTTTACTTGTAAAAAATAAAAACTTTAAACCAAAAAAAAAAAAAAAAAAAGAAACCCAATTGTTTTAGGATATAATAGAAAAATACCTATGTATGACACGGGCCAAGGGCTAACATGGAATGCAGGTTCCTAGGAGCTCCTGGCTGAAGGAGGGGGAGGGAAAGTGGAGCAGCCAGCTCACTGAGGACGCTGGGCACACAGCCCATGCACTTCCTTCGGGGCAGAACGGAGGGGACACTTCTGGACCGAGGCTCTCGAGGACCATGGGCAGGATCTTCACTTTTGTTTGTAGCTCAGGGAATGGGGCAGATACCTGGATGGAGAAAAATCTGAGTTGCTTAATGTCTGTGGCTGCAGAAAATTTTTGCCGAATATTGGCTTAAAAGTTGAGGGTGACCTAAACACCTTTTGATTTGAGCGAATCCAAGCTCTTTCTGGAGAGTGCAAGTTGTATTGCCTGAAATGCTTGGAACTGAACTGGACCCTTTGGGAAAAGAAGAAAAGCCATTTTGTTCACTTTGCCATTCTTGCATACCTGGTATCCCAGGTTCCTCCCCATTTCGTGACTTTCGACATTTTATAAACTGCCCAAAGCATACACTGTGTGATGAGAGAAGCATAGCGGTGAAACGGGAGAGCCCATGGGCCTCATTGCACTGGTCACTGTCATCCTCGGACCCGCTGTCACGGCAGGAGGGTTAGTCACAGTCCAGCTGCTGTAGCAGCAATCCCATGACTTCACAAAAACTCCTGACCCTACACATTCATCACAGTAAAAGGACAGCTGGGCCAGTGGTTCATGCCTGTAATCCCAGCAATTCGGGAGGTCGAGGTGGGTGGATCACTTGAGGTCAAGAGATCGAGACCATCCTGGTCAAAATGGTGAAACCCCGTCTCTACTCAAGATACAAAAAATTAGCTGGACATGGTGGCGCGTGCCTGTAATCCCAGCTACTCAGGAGGCTGAGGCAGGAGAATTGCCTGAACCCAGGAGGCGGAGGTTGCAGTGAGCCGAGATCACGCCATTGCACTCCAGCCTGGGTAACAAGAGCAAAACTCCGTCTCAAAAAAAAAAAAAAAAAAGAAAAGAGAAAAAAACAATAAAATCAACAAAATCACAAGTTGGTTCTTTGAAAAGAACAATGACGTCGACAAACCTTTAGCTAGACTGACCAAGCAAAAAAGAAGATCAAATTAGTAAAATCAGGAATGAAAAGGGAGATATTTGGCTGGGCGCGGTGGTTCACGCCTATAATCCCAGCACTTTGGGAGGCCAAGGCGGGTGGATCACGAGGTCAAGAGATCGAGACCATCCTGGTCAACATGGTGAAACCCCGTCTCTACTAAAAATACAAAAAATTAGCTGGGCATGGTGGCGCGTGCCTGTAGTTCCAGCTACTCAGGAGGCTGAGGCAAGAGAATTGCCTGAACCCAGGAGGTGGAGGTTGCGGTGAGCCGAGATCGTGCCATTGCACTCCAGCCTGGGTAACAAGAGCGAAACTCCTGAAAAAAAAAAAAAAAAGAAAAGGTAGATATTTTCTGTATGCCCTTAGGATAATTTCCAGACTTTAAGTTCAGTTTTTAAAGTACTCTGTTAGTTATGGTGGTCTTGTTGGGAAACTGTTTCACAGACTTCACACCAGTATTCTGGACCTGATGACCTTTCACTGTTAATTATTCGGCATGCATTTTGGGATACCCACTTTGATGAGCACATTTCGAAATCTAACATTGATTCTGTGTTCATAGCTGACTGTTCTGCAGTGCCCACCACAGGACATCCTTAAACCTAGCTAAACTTTCTGCCTCATAGGACACTGTGGGTCCCATTGTATCAGAGGCAGTGAGAGGGACACAGGACAGGAGCCCCAGCAGTGCCAGGCTCTCTTCTGCAGTGGGGACTGGCAGCAGAGGCTCAGTGCCTGGAGACGGTGCAGCAGGCAGGCGGCAGAGACGGTGCTGCTGACGTTGCCCGCTGGGCTCAGCCGGTGTTCATCAGGCTTTTCTGTAAAGATAACTTTTTCTGTTCATTATAAGAAAAAAACCTATGGAGGTGGCTGAGAAGCAGTCTTGTTTCTCAGTAAGCTCTCATTCACTTGTTTTAGCATCCATTGATGATTCTTGCCTAAAGCAGTTTTTACTTTGATGTGATCAAATAACAATATTATTATATATATATTTTTGAGACAGAGTCTAATTTTCTTTTTTTTTTTTTTGAGACGAAGTCTCGCTCTTGTCCCCCACACTGGATTACAGGCACCTGCCACTGCGCTCGGCTACTTTTTGCATTTTTAGTAGAGATGGGGTTTTACCATGTTGGCCAGGCTGGTCTTGAACAGTTGACCTTAGGTGATCCACCCACCTCAGCCTCCCAAAGTGCTGGGATTACACGCATGAGCCACCTGGCTTGGCGCCCACTAATTTTTAAATTTTTTGTGGGGACAGAGTCTCAATATGTTGCCCAGACTCCTAGGCACAAGTGATCCTCTACCTCAGCCTCCCAAAATGCTGGAATTACGGGTGTGAGCCACCAGGCCCAGCTGCATTTCATTTTGTAAGTACTTTTTATGATACCTGTACCTCTTCTGCTCCGTGAAGCAGGCCAGCAGGCTGTGTGTCTTATACCAAATTGTGGTTTTACTACTGAGAATGAAAGCAATGAGAATTGTTACTGTGACTGGGCAGTGACGTGCACCGTAGTCACAGCAGTGGGAAGCCGAGGTGGGCGGACCCCTTGAGGCCAGGCCTGGCCAATATAGCAAAACCCCGTCTCTACTAAAAATACAAAAGTTAGCCGCAAGTGGTAGTGCACACGTGTGATCGCAGCTACCTGGGAGGCGGAAGCAGGAGGACCGCTTGAACCCGCGAGGCAGAGGTTGCGGTGAGCTGAGGCGGTGTCACTCACTCCAACCTGGCTGACAGGGTGAGACTCCATTTCGGAAAAAAAAAAAAAAAATTGAGAAAAGCATTACTTACTGTAATCTGCAGTTAGCAACAAAAAAATCTCAAAAACTCCTTAGGACGCCAGGTGCAGTGGCTCACACCTGTAATCCCAGCACACGCCTATAATCCCAAATGTATAAAGATTTCATTTCCTTATTTGGGTCAGCCTGTGTTGGTTGCAAAAAATATCTTGACTTTGCCACTTTCATTGGTCTCTTCTGCTGCTGTTTTTAGATGAAAGATTCTCTTTAGGGTGAATAAACACTGTGACGTTCATTCCTCTCCATTTTAGTTTTCATATCAAAGTTTCTCACTTGTAAACCTCTTCCTGACATACGTAGCTTGTAAAAACCCACTTTCCTGACTTTTTCTTATCTCATTCTTTTATAGGTACTTCCTATTTAACAGACATTGTGTGGTGGGCTGGCACAATCGCAAGTAAGTAGCCTGTGTGATCATCACTGCTCTGGGCACGCTCGAGTGGCTGGGTTAGGGTGGGAGGGTGTCTCCCAGGCCCGGCATGTCTTTAGTTCAGATGCCCCTGCCTTCCCAGGGAACTCGCCCTGCTCTCCTTCCTCCCAGGACAAGAATGCAGAAGGACAAGTTGGGAGTGGTGGAGGCGCCCCGCTGCCCATAATTAGCTGTGAATTCAGTCCAGGCCAATCTGTCCTGAGCCCAAAGAAATTAAAACAGCTCGCCGGGCATGGTGGCTCACGCCTGTAATCCCAGCACTTTGGGAGGCCGAGGCGGGTGGATCACGAGGTCAAGAGATCGAGACCATCCTGGTCAACATGGTGAAACCCCGTCTCTACTAAAAATACAAAAATTAGCTGGGCATGGTGGCGCGTGCCTGTAATCCCAGCTACTCAGGAGGCTGAGGCATGAGAATTGCCTGAACCCAGGAGGCGGAGGTTGCGGTGAGCCGAGATCGTGCCATTTCACTCCAGCCTGGGTAACGAGCGAAACTGCATCTCAAAAAAAAAAAAAATCAAATAGCACCTGCTTACTCGTGTAGTCGGGCTGTTGGCGTCTGGTAAAATTCCCTGTTAGGCTGCCTTGTTTTTCTCAGGGCAGCTGGTTTAACAAAGGACAGTTTTGTGACTCAAAGATCAGGTCATGTGCTATAATGTAAAGATAAAATTATTAGAGTTCACAACTCTAAATGTGGTATAAAGGAGAACTGTCTTTGAAATTCAGAAATATTGTGTGTGGCTGGGCACAGTGGCTCATGCCTATAATCCCAGCACTTGGGGAGAGGAAACTGAAACAGGTGGATTGTTTGGGCCCAGAAATTCGAGACCAGCCTGAGAAACACGGCAAAACCGTGTCTGTGC
The DNA here is from genome assembly GCA_031835075.1 of Saguinus oedipus. NCBI lineage: Eukaryota > Metazoa > Chordata > Mammalia > Primates > Cebidae > Saguinus > Saguinus oedipus. The sequence goes on from CM063174.1 coordinate 21,424,641, forward strand.
AACAACAGAAACGCATTATCTGGGCGTGGTGGTGTGCGCCTGTCTTCACCGCGATTTGGAGGCTGAGGTGGGAGGATTGCTTGAGTCTGGGAGATGGAAGCTACAGTGAGCCAGGATCACGACAGTGCCCTCCAGTCTGGGTGACAGAGCGAGACTCTGTCTCAAAAGGAAAAGAAGAAACATTATGTACTTTTTGTCTTTTAATATGACATTACTTGGCAGTGCCAGTTCTGTTTCTTGAAGAGCTCCTCTTTCAGCTCTGTCTGGGTGCCTCCCTGCTGCAGTCCCGTGCGGCAGCACTGTGTCCTCTTGGTATGCCAGTGGCCTGTCACCGTGGCCAGCCGCCTATGCCGCAGCAGTCCCAGGCCACTGGAGGGTGCCCAGGAAGCTCTGCCCCACTGGTGTGAAAGGAAGGATGTGTGAAGCTCCCGTTTCCGTCACTGCTGGTCAGGTTCTCCATTTCTGTGGAGGGCTGAACCTACTCACTTCCCTGATGGGACCACTGAAGGTGTGGGGTCTGCCCCCTGACCCCTTAAACATGCAGGTGATACCCCAGATGTGATTCTTCTCAAGTAATGGGATGAAGTAACCCCTTTCAGAGCCGAGCCTTGCAAGACTCAACTCTGATCAGTGCTGAAAGAGAGCTCTGTAACTGCAAGCAGTACCCTTGTGATTTTCTTGACAGTGGCAGTTGGCCAGATTGGAAACTTCCTGGCTTACACGGCGGTCCCCACGGTCCTCGTAACTCCCCTGGGCGCCCTTGGAGTGCCGTTCGGGTGAGAGCCAAGATTTTATTTGGTATTTAATGTGTAGTTTAGATATAAGAACTTTTCATTTTAAATGTTTCTGTTAAAATAATAAAAGCAAAAGATAGATCTTCAGGCCAGGGACAGTGGCTCACACCTATAATCCCAGCACTTTGGGAGGCCAAGGTTGGCAGATTACTTTAGATCAGGAGTTTAAGGCTGCCTGCCCAACATGGTGAAACCCTGTTCCTACTAAAAATACAAAAAATCAGCCAGGCATCATGGCGACCACCTGTAGTCCCAGTTGCTTGGGAGGCTGAGCCATAAGAATTGCTTGAACCTGCGGGGGCGGAGGTTGTAGTGAGTCGAGATGGTGCCGCAGCACTCCAGCCTGGAAGACAGAGCGAGTCTCTGCCTTAAAATAAAAAAGCTGCACAGGTGGCTCACGCCTGTAATCCCAGCACTTTGAGAGGCCAAGGTGCGTGGACCATTTGAGGTGAGGAGTTAGAGACCAGCCTGGCCTGCATGGCGAAACCCCACCTCTACTGAAAATACAAAAATTAGCCGGGCACGGTGGAGGGTGCCTGTAATCCCAGCTACTTGGGAGGTTGAGGCAGGAGAATCTCTTAGACATGGGAGGCCAGAGGACAAACGTAAATCAAGAGAATGTAACTGAGATTCTAGAAACAGACACTCACGTCTACAGTCAATTGATTTTTGCCAGGGGTACCAAGACAATTGAGTGGGGGAAAGAATAGTGTTTTCAAGACAGGACGCTGAGCCAGCTGGATCTCCCCATGCAGGTGAATGAAGTTGTGCTCCTGCCTCACACTGTATACAAATGTTAACTCAATGAATCAAAAGCCTAGATGTAAGAGCTAAACTCTTAAAACTCTTAGAAGTAAACATAGATACAAGTCTTTAGGACCTTGGATTAGGTGATGATTTTCTAGTGTAACACTTAAAGCACAAAAGCGGAAGCAACGGAAGAAAAATAGATAAATTGGGTATCATCAAAATTAAAAACCTTTGTGCTTAAAAGGATGCCATCAATGAACTGAAAACTCACAAAGTGGGAGGAAAATTTCAAATTACATATCTGATAAGGGATTTGTAGTTAGAATATATAAAAACTCTTGCTGGGTGCGGTGGCTCACGCCTGTAGTCCCAGCACTTTGGGAGGCTGGAGGATCACGAGGTCAGGAGTTTCAGACCAGCCTAGCCAACATGGTGAAACCCTATCTCTACTAAATTAAAAAAAAAAAAAAATGGCACCGTTAGCCAGGCGCAGTAGCTCACGCCTATAATCAATCTCAGCACTTTGGGTGCTGAGGCGGGTGAATCATTTGTGGTTAGGAGTTCAAGACCAGCCTAGCCAACATGGTGAAACCCTGTGTCTATTAAAAATACAGAAATCAGCCAGGCGTGGTGGTGGGTGCCTGTAAGCACAGCTACTTGGGAGGCTGAAGCAGGAGAATTGCTTGAACCTGGGAGGTAGAGATTAAAGTGAGTTGAGATTGCGCCACTGCATACCAGCATGGGTGACTGAGTGAGACTTGGTCTCAATAAATGAATGGATGAAAATGGTGCTGTCTTCTGGTATTCCACAATGCAGTAAGAGATGATTTGGTCCTGTGGTTCATACTCTCCACTTTGGTGCATGGCAGCCCTTTCCCAGCTTCGCACAGTCCACCTGTTACCCAGGCCAGTTCCAGGCCCAGTCGTTGCCCTGTGATACCCCTGCGTTTCTGGGCAGCTACTCAATGAAGCCCCTCTACTTAACATGTAGTCATGTATTCATGTATCGCCTGTTGGTTCTTCCAGTGATGTTACTTAATTGCCCCAACGGCACTGTCAGGAGCTTCTTAAGAACAGGGCTGTCGGCCAGACACAGTGGCTCATGCCTGTAATCCCAGCCCTTTGGGAGGCTGAGGTGGCTGGACCACGAGGTCAGGAGTTTGAGACCAGCCTGGCTAATATAGTGAAACCCGATCTTTACTAAAAAAAAAAAAAAAAAAAAAAAAAGCCAGATGTGGTGGTGGGTGCCTGTAATCCCAGTGACCTGGGAGGCTGAGGCAGGAGAATTGCTTGAACCAGGGAGGCGGAGGTTGCCGTGAGCCGAGATTGCGCCACTGCACTCCAATCCGGGCTACAATGCGAGATTCTGTCTCAAAAAAAAAAGAGGAGCAGAGCTGTCTAGAGACAGGAAGAGAAGTGTGGTACAAGGGAAAAGAAGGCGTTTGGGACCCGTTGGGTGTCATGACCATGCTTGTGTCTCTTGTTAGCTTTGTGGCCTTAGGTTCAATGCCGACCCTTTCTAAGGCTCAAGTTTCCTTATCTTTAAAATATGGATTGGCTGGGCGCAGTGGCTCACGCCTGTAATCCCAGCACTTTGGGAGGCCGAGGCAGGTGGATCATGAGGTCAAGAGATCGAGACCATCCTGGTCAACATGGTGAAACCCCCGTCTCTACTAAAATAGAAAAAATTAGCTGGGCACGGTGGCGTGTGCCTGTAATCCCAGCTACTCAGGAGGCTGAGGCAGGAGAATTGCTTGAACCCAGGAGGCGGAGGTTGCAGTGAGCTGAGATCGTGCCATTACACTCCAGCCTGGGTAACAAGAGCGAAACTCCGTCTCAAAAAAAAAAAAAAAAAAGGGCCAGGCGTGGTGGCTCATGCCTGTAATCCCAGCACTTTGGGAGGCCGAGGCGCGTGGATCACGAGGTCAAGAGATCGAGACCATCCTGGTCAACATGGTGAAACCCCCGTCTCTACTAAAATAGAAAAAATTAGCTGGGCACGGTGGCGTGTGCCTGTAATCCCAGCTACTCAGGAGGCTGAGGCAGGAGAATTGCTTGAACCCAGGAGGCGGAGGTTGCAGTGAGCTGAGATCGTGCCATTACACTCCAGCCTGGGTAACAAGAGCGAAACTCCGTCTCAAAAAAAAAAAAAAAAAGGGCCAGGCGTGGTGGCTCATGCCTGTAATCCCAGCACTTTGGGAGGCCGAGGCGCGTGGATCACGAGGTCAAGAGATCGAGACCATCCTGGTCAACATGGTGAAACCCCCGTCTCTACTAAAATAGAAAAAATTAGCTGGGCATGGTGGCACATGCCTGTAATCCCAGCTACTCAGGAGGCTGAGGCAGGAGAATTGCTTGAACCCAGGAGGCGGAGGTTGCAGTGAGCTGAGATCGTGCCATTACACTCCAGCCTGGGTAACAAGAGCGAAACTCCGTCTCAAAAAAAAAAAAAGGGCCAGGCGTGGTGGCTCATGCCTGTAATCTCAGCACTTTGGGAGGCTGAGGCGCGTGGATCACGAGGTCAAGAGATCGAGACCATCCTGGTCAACATGGTGAAACCCCGTCTCTACTCAAAATACAAAAATTAGCTGGGCATGGTGGCACGTGCCTGTAATCCCAGCTACTCAGGAGGCTGAGGCAGGAGAACTGCCTGAACCCAGGAGGTGGAGGTTGCGGTGAGCCGAGATCGCGCCATTGCACTCCAGCCTGGGTAACAAGAGCGGAACTCCGTCTAAAAATAAATAAATAAATAAAATAGGGATGAAAGGCAGTAATGCAGTATTACCTGAGCCTGGTGTGGCCTCCTCCAGATGCTCCTGTTTTCTGATCGTCTTCAGCACAGACATGAGTAAAGTGAGCAGGACTAGTCCCGTCACTTAGTGAGGGCCAGGTGTTCCAATTTAGATTGTCTGCTGATAATTACACAGAGAAAGAAGAAACACATCACAAGCCTGAAGATTATAGATGTTTTTGAAGAATACATTTTTTTGCATTAATTATGTGACCACCTTTTAGAAGTTTTCAGTATTAGAGAAAATAACCACCCATACTTCTATACTGCAATTACTGTTAGGGTTTTTATTTCTTCTTTGGTTTGTGCATTTTTCACTTAATTTATTTTTAAGTGTGTTTTTTGTCTTTTTTTTTTTTTTTTTTGAGACGGAGTTTCGCTCATTACCCAGGCTGGAGTGCAATGGCGCGATCTCGGCTCACCACAACCTCCGCCTCCTGGGTTCAGGCAATTCTCCTGCCTCAGCCTCCTGAGTAGCTGGGATTACAGGCACGCGCCACCATGCCCAGCTAATTTTTTTTATTTTTAGTAGAGACGGGGTTTCACCATGTTGACCAGGATGGTCTCGATCTCCTGACATCGTGATCCACCCACCTCAGCCTCCCAGAGTGCTGGGATTACAGGCTTGAGCCACCGCGCCCGGCCGGTTTCACCTTGTTGACCAGGATGGTCTCGATCTCTTGACCTTGTGATCCACCTGCCTCGGCCTCCCAAAGTGCTGGGATTACAGGCGTGAGCCATGGCGCCCGGCCCTTTTTTTTTTTTTTATGCTTGCCTACATGCAGAACAAGCATTACTTTTTACTTTTGTTCAGTCACAAAACTTTTTATACTGTGGTATATTTTATATGTGCTGAGACAGTAATATAGTGGTGTAAGTTAGGCCTGTCACTAACTACGTAGTGGTTATATACGGAATTGGTATGAAGATCCTGGCCAGGTGTGGTGACTCCTGTCTATAATTCTAGCACTTTGAGAGGCTAAGGCAGGAGGATCGTTTGAGCCCAAGAGTTTGAGACTTGCCTGGGCAACCTAGTGAGACCTGGTCTCTACACAAATTTATTAGTTGATTGATTGATTGATTGAGAGGGGATTTTACCATATTGGTCAGGCTGGTCTCGAACTCCTGACCTCAGGTGATCCACCCGCCTTGGCCTCCGAAAGTGCTGGGATTACAGGTGTGAGCCATCGCGCCCAGCGTCTATGCAAAATTTTTGAAAAATTAGCTGAGTGTGGTGGTATGCATCTGTAGTTCCAGCTACTTCAGAGACTGAGGCAGGAGGACCACTTGATCCCAGGAATTTAAGCTTGTGGTGAGCTATGATTGTGCCATTGCACTCCAATCTTGGCAAAAGAGTGAGATCTGGTCTCTTAAAGGGAGAAAAAGAAGAAAAAGAAAATGGCTTTTCTAGATAAAAATATCTGCAGTTAGAAGAAAGGTCAGGTAGTTTGGTTTAAATTTTAATGATTTCTCTTTCTTCAATAAAGGTCCATTTTAGCTTCCTATCTCCTGAAGGAAAAGCTCAACATCTTGGGCAAGTTGGGGTGCCTGCTAAGCTGTGCAGGCTCTGTCGTGCTGATCATCCACTCCCCAAAGTCTGAGAGTGTGACGACTCAGGCTGAGCTGGAAGAGAAGCTGACCAACCCAGGTAATTCCTTTATAACAGTGCTGCCAAGAGGATTTGCACTAGGAGTCACAACTTTTTTAACCACATCTTCCCATCTGACGCTTCCTGGCGGGGCAGATGAAACGTGTCCACCCTGATTTGTTACTGTAGATCTGTGTTCTCTGGGCACGTGCGTCGGGTGGCTGTGCTCGCAGGCTAGCCCTCTGCCCTCACCCTCCCTCCTGATCCTCACACCCTGCGGGGAGTGTCCGTGGCCTGGGATTCCTCTGGGTTCTCTTCTGGGACCTTGTGCATGGGCGCTCTTCCCACAGTGGCTCCCCTCAGGCCACCCTCCCAAGTTTGACTGCCACCTGCCCCTCCCCACATACCTTTCCTGGTGTGCCCTGCCCTGCCTGCTCTTTTCTCCACCGCAGCACTTCGCTCCCTCCAGCATGAAGCTCTGTGATAGCATAGACCTGGTATCTCTTATCTTTAGATTCTTCATACAGCTCTGTGTATATATTTTTTGATGTAATTTCTTTTTCTTTTTTGATAAATGCATTAAAAACTGCTGTCTACATGATTACAACAGACTTAAAGTATAGATTTCACTAAGTAGACCACCCTGTGTTGCTGACCAAGTAGGCAGGTGCCAGCACAGCACTACCTCCACATCAGCTCGCTGGTTTGCAGGTCCACACTCGCTGGTTTGCAGGTCCACACCCGGTTTTCATGTCCATATTGACTGCTTTGCGTGTTCACACGTGGTTTGCATGTCCACACTCACTGCTTTGCATGTTCACATGTGGTTTGCATGTCCACACTCACTGCTTTGCATGTTCACTCCTGGTCTACACGTCCACACTCACTGCTTTGCATGTTCACATGTGGTTTGCATGTCCACACTCACTGCTTTGCATGTTCACTCCTGGTCTACATGTCCACACTTACTGGTTTGCACATCCACACTCGCTGGTTTGCATATTCACACCTGGTTTGTATGTCCAAACTCACTGGTTTGCATGTCCACACTTGCTGATTTGTATCTTCATACACTGGTTTACGTGTTCACACTCTGCTTTGCATGTTCACACCTGGTTTGTACATCCACACTCACTGGTTTGCATGTCCACACTTGTTGGTTTGTATCTTCATACATTGATGTTCACACTCAGTGCTTTGCATGTTCACACCTGGTTTACACTCACTGCTTTGCATGTTCACTCCTGGTCTACACGTCCACACTCACTGGTTTGCATGTCCACGCTTGCTGGTTTGTATCTTCATACACTGGTTTACGTGTTCACACTCACTGCTTTGCATGTTCACACCTGGTTTGTACGTCCAAACTCACTGGTTTGCATGTCCATGCTTGCTGGTTTGTATCTTCATACACTGGTGTTCACACTCACTACTTTGCATGTTCACACCTGGTTTGTACATCCAAACTCACTGGTTTGCATGTCCACACTTGCTGGTTTGTGTCTTCATACACTGGCTTACGTGTTCACACTCACTGCTTTGCATGTTCACTCCTGGTCTACATGTCCACACTCGCTGCTTTGCCTGTTCACTCCTGGTCTACACGTCCACACTCACTGCTTTGCGTGTTCACACGTGGTTTGCATGTCCACACTCACTGCTTTGCATGTTCACATGTGGTTTGCATGTCCACACTCACTGCTTTGCATGTTTACTCCTGGTCTACACGTCCACACTCACTGGTTTGCACATCCACACTTGCTGGCTTGCAGGTCCACACTCGCTGGTTTGCGAGTCCACACTCACTGCTTTGCATGTTCACTCCTGGTCTACACGTCCACACTTACTGGTTTGCACATCCACACTCGCTGGTTTGCATATTCACACCTGGTTTGTACGTCCAAACTCACTGGTTTGCATGTCCACACTTGCTGGTTTGTATCTTCATACACTGGTTTACGTGTTCACACTCTGCTTTGCATGTTCACACCTGGTTTGTACATCCAAACTCACTGGTTTGCATGTCCACACTCACTGCTTTGCATGTTCACTCCTGGTCTACACGTCCACACTTACTGGTTTGCACATCCACACTTGCTGGTTTGCATATTCACACCTGGTTTGTACGTCCACACTCACTGGTTTGCATGTCCACACTTGCTGGTTTGTATCTTCATACACTGGTGTTCACACTCACTGCTTTGCATATTCACACCTGGTTTGTATGTCCACACTCAGTGGTTTTCATGTCCACACTTGCTTTGCATGTTCACACCTGGTTTACACTCACTGCTTTGCATGTTCACTCCTGGTCTACACGTCCACACTCACTGGTTTGCATGTCCACGCTTGCTGGTTTATATCTTCATACACTGGTTTACGTGTTCACACTCACTGCTTTGCATGTTCACTCCTGGTCTACATGTCCACACTTGCTGCTTTGCATGTTCACTCCTGGTCTACACGTCCACACTCACTGGATTGCACGTCCACACTCTCTGGTTTGCATGTTCACAACCCAGTTTGCGTGTCCACCCTTGCTGATTTTCGTAGCCAGCAGTTCCAGCCCTCTCAGGTCCATTTGTGATCTTAGAATAGATTTCATAGAAAACACAACCTGTTTATACACGTAATTTCAAACCCTCAGTGTAATGCCCTAAGCGTAATATAAAGGAGGAATACCAAACCAGTACTTCAAAATAAAACATGGAATTCAAAATATAAATGCTCAGGTCCAACTATAAGAGAAGACGTATTGAAGCCGGCAGACCCCACACCTTGTGAGGAGTGACTGAGAGTCTGGTAGCTGCAGATACAGACTGACGTGGGGTGTCCTGTTATGGACTCAGATACTTGAGGTCTTGCCGTCAACAAAATGATCCTCAGTTGGAGCATAACTGTTGATGAAGTTTTGATCAAAGAAAGAACAAGCCTCCCTCAATTTACATGGAGGTGGCACTTCTGAAAAATTCAGCATATATTAAATCCATGCAAAAATTACTTTGTTTCATGCATAAAATAGGTTCTAGGCTCTGATTATTATTATTTTTTTTTTTTTTTGAGATGGAGTTTCGCTCTTGTTACCCAGGCTGGAGAGCAATGGCGCGATCTCGGCTCACTGCAACCTCCGCCTCCTGGGTTCAGGCAATTCTCCTGCCTCAACCTCTTGAGTAGTTGGGATTACAGGCACATGCCACTGTGCCCAGCTAATTTTTTGTATCTTTAGTAGACACGGGGTTTCACCATGTTGACCAGGATGGTCTTGATCTCTTGACCTCGTGATCCACCCGCCTCGGCCTCCCAAAGTGCTGGGATTACAGGCTTGAGCCACCGCGCCTGGCCAGCTCTGATTATTATAAACATTATTTTCACTGCAAGTCCAAGGTGACATTCAGGAGTTTTGAGGAGAATGGGATGATTTTTGATGGTGGGACGGGGGCTGTCTGCACATGCCCCTGCCCACTGGATACAGCCCCTAGTCATTGCAACACCCACAAATACCGGCCACAGCTTAAAGCCCTCCCTCCTGGCCCCTGCCTTACCCCTGCCCCCTGGATTCCCAGGTGCTATTTTGAAACCTCGGTGCATGTCCATTGACTTGTATTGTTAAGAGAATGTTTCTAGGCTGGGTGCAGTGGCTCATGCGTATAATCCCAGCACTTTGGGAGGCTGAGGAGACAGATCAGCTGAGGTCAGGAGTTGGAGACCAGCTTGGCCAACATGGCGAAATCCCATCTCTACTAGAAATACAAAAATTAGCTGGGCATGGTGGTGGACGCCTGTAATCCCAGCTACTCGGGAGGCTGAGGCAGGAGAATTGATTGAACCTGGGAGGCAGAGGTTGCAGTGAGCAGAGATTGCACCACTGCACTCCAGCCTGGGCAACAAGAGTGAAACTCCATTTCATAAAATAACGAAAAAATCTAAAAAACAAAGAGAATGGTTCTGATAGAGGACTGTGTAAACATTTAAGAGCTGTAAGGTTTTTTTGTTTTCTTTGGAGACTGAGTCTCACAGTGTCACCCAGGTTGGAGTGCAATGGTGCGATCTCGGCTCACTGCAATTTCTGCCTCCTGGGTTCAAGCAATTCTCCTGCCTCAGCCTCCTGAGTAGCTGGGATTACAGGCACGCGCCACCATGCCCAGCTAATTTTTGTATTTTAGTAGAGACAGGGTTTCACCATGTTGACCAGGATAGTCTCGATCTCTTGACCTCATGATTCTCCTGTCTTGGCCTCCCAAAGTGCTGGGATTACAGGTGTGGCCCACTGCGGCCGGCCAGGAGCTGTAAATGTTCTTTTTTTTTTTTTTTTTTGAGATGGAGTTTCGCTCTTGTTACCCAGGCTGGAGTGCAATGGCACGATCTCGGCTCACCGCAACCTCCGCCTTCTGGGTTCAAGCAATTCTCCTGCCTCAGCCTCCCGAGTAGCTGGGATTACAGGCACGCACCACCATGCCCAGCTAATTTTTTGTATTTTTAGTAGAGACGGGGTTTGACCTCGTTGACCAGGATGGTCTTGATATCTTGACCTCGTGATCCACCTGCCTCAGCCTCCGAAAGTGCTGGGATTACAGGTGTGGGCCACTGCACCCGGCCTGTAAATGTTTTAACAGTGAAAATGAGGGGAATAATTTTGTGGAAGGAAATCGGCGGATCTAGTAAATTCAAGCCAGAACATGCTTGTCCCCCAGGGCTGTGCCACAGTGGTGGCGGGTGGGACACGGGTGCTGCCCCAGTCACCCCCAGTGGCTGCTGGGCGGCGTGTGCCGCGAGGCCGACTGCTGGGTGACCGCGTGCCGTCTGTGTTCCAGTGTTCGTGGGCTACCTGTGCATCGTGCTGCTCATGCTGCTGCTGCTCATCTTCTGGATCGCGCCGGCCCACGGGCCCACCAACATCATGGTCTACATCAGCATCTGCTCTTTGCTGGGCAGTTTCACCGTGCCTTCCACAAAGGGCATTGGGCTGGCGGCCCAAGACATCCTGCACAACAACCCGTCTAGCCAGAGAGCCCTCTGCCTGTGCCTGGTGCTTCTGGCCGTGCTCGGCTGCAGCATCATCGTCCAGTTCAGGTACATCAACAAGGCGCTGGAGTGCTTCGACTCCTCAGTGTTCGGGGCCATCTACTACGTCGTGTTCACCACGCTGGTCCTGCTGGCCTCGGCCATCCTCTTCCGGGAGTGGAGCAACGTGGGCCTGGTGGACTTCTTGGGGATGGCCTGTGGATTCACGACCGTCTCCGTGGGGATTGTCCTTATACAGGTGTTCAAAGAGTTCAATTTCAACCTTGGGGAGATGAACAAATCTAATATGAAAACAGACTAGATTGCAGTAGGGGCTCGCACGGTTCGAGGAACAGGCATTGGAGGTAGTCTTGATTGGATGTGAGGTGGAGGAGGTCCTTGATCTTGGTGTTAGAGTTGACTGAATGGTAACAGGCAGTCTGGTGGACGGCGGGGAGTGGGGCTTAGCACCAGAGCAGAGGCCCAGCCAGCCCTCTGCAGCCCAAAATTGCCTAACGGTTGCCTGGCACCATGTCTCTCATATGAGACAAATCTTGTTTTCATTTCCATTAACCAGGAAGCTTTCATGAATATTCTCTTCTTTTAAAACATTTTAACATTAAACAGAAAAAGGTGGGCTCTTTCTGGTTAGTTCCTACAGGATAGCAGAGATATTTTTACTTAGATTACTTTGGAAATGAGAGATTGTCGTCTTGAACTCTGGTTTACAGTGAATGTGTCTGTGGTTGTGTTAGTTTGCATTAAGCATGTATAACATTCAAGTATGTCATCCAAATAAGGAGGCGTATATATTAAATTATTTTTAATCCTCTGACAAGTTGACTCTTCGGCCCTCACCCCCACCCAAGACATTTAAACAGAGTTAATGAACATGATGGAGTGTTCCACCGGCAGGATGGCTTTTCAATAGCTCAAATCAATTTCAGTGCCTTTATCACTTGAATTATTAACTATTACTGTGTATATGTTCTTAGGTTAGAATAATGCAACTTCCTTGAGTATGCTTTAATATTTCAGTATTCAAGTTACCGATGTACAAGGCAGTTAGAAATAACGCAGTCACGTGTCACTTAGTGACAGCAAAACTTTCTGAGAAATGCATTGTAAGCGGACTGTATTGTGTGAACATTGGGGGGTGCACTTACACCCACCTAGATGGGACACCTGTTACCCATTTGGGGTGGATGGTACAGCCTGCTGCTCCTGGCGTCACACCTGTGCAGCATGTGACTACTGAATACTGTGGGCAACTGTAACACAGTGGTGAGTGTTTGTGTTTCCAAACATAGGAGGGGTACAGTAAAACTATGGTTTTACAATCCTACAGGATCACTGTCATGCAGGTGGTGTGTCTTTGACAGAAACGTGTTTACATGGTACCTGACTGTATATTCATTGGAAGATAGTCAAGACTAAAGACACATTAGAGCAAACTGACCCGTTTAACTTGGTTACTGTTCAATTAAAGACAGCTGATTTAAGTAGCATGAGATACTATTTTATTTGTTTTCAATCTATGTACCTGGGATTCAGTATCAAATATATCCACATTCTGTATCAGCAAGTATTTATGGCCATTCAGAAGAAATAAATTCTGTAACTTGATAGTAAAGCTGAATGGGAGAGTGGCTGTCCAGTAGCTCACAGACTGAGTTCCCTGTCACACAGGAATAAGTTAAAGTACACAGTTGACGTTAGGTTAGCTTCCAAAAATCATAACACACAGTTTTAAAAAGAATTTCTAGCAAAAAAAAAAAAACAATGAATATAGCCATCTCTTTGTTGTTTGCAGTGGCAGAGCATCTTGGAGTTCCTCACCTAACCTCTCCTTATATGTCCTAAATACAAAAGAGCCATTAATTATGCCAGTGTTTGAATTAAAGAGGTCATTCTTCTGTCTGTAGTAACCGTCCACGTGTTCCAAATGGAGCAAAGCATGAAGTGATGCAAATATTTCACCACAGGGAACAACTCTGCCAGGTTGAGAGACGGGGTTGGGCAAAGGAAATCAGGTGATGTAGAACATAAAATGTAGTAATACGTGATTAAAGTTCTTCAGTAAGAAAAAAACGTGTTTTTATAGGCAAAAAGAACATTTCTTTTTTTTTTTTGAGATGGAGTTTCACTCTTGTTACCCAGGCTGGAGTGTAATGGCGCGATCTCAGCTCACTGCAACCTCCGCCTCCTGGGTTCAGGCAATTCTCCTGCCTCAGCCTCCTGAGTAGCTGGGATTACAGGCACGAGCCACCATGCCCAGCTAATTTTTTGTATTTTTAGTAAAGACGGGGTTTTACCATGTTGACCAGGATGGTCTCGATCTCTTGACCTCGTGATCCACCCGCCTCGGCCTCCCAAAGTGCTGGGATTATAGGCGTGAGCCACCGCGCCCGGCCCAAAAAAGAACATTTCTAAAGTAAAGTCTCAAGGAATGGCTTGCTAAAGTATTGAGTAAAGAGGTGAAATAAAATGAGACGAGTTTAACACAGAAATGTAACTTATTTAAAGTGTACGTGATGATCATGTGTTGTCAGTGATTTGTGAACTAAGAGCAGCAACAGAATTATTTTTAGGAATTTTATGAATGGATGGTTAACAGATGTTCGAAGTCCATCACCCCTTGTGTCATCAGTGCTTTTGGGAATGTGGGCCTTAACTTACAGAACTGAACTTTCTGAAAACGTAGTGTATCCGTATCAGTGTACTTTTAGGCATAAAAATGGTTTCCTAGGTAAGGAGTGTGAGATGGTCAGCCAATAAATGTGGCTAACTTGTCATGAGAACGTTCATGTGTCACATGAACATTATCACGTTTGTTTTGCTACAGCTTTCATGTTAAATTTAATTAAAATGCAGCTCTTGGTGTACTTTATTATATTTTAATCCACGAGGATACCATTGATACTGAGAGGTGGTATTTTCCTGATCTTTTCTATAATTTTTTTAGAGTAAAATAAAATCTCAAAGTATTAATAGCTTTTCTCCCCTTGAAAGTGACTGGTCCTGTGACAGCTGGAATCTTCCAGGGTTACCTCCGTTTGGCAGATACTTCAATAGGGTACGTAGCTCTTCTTCCAGGGAAACAAAGTTCATATCATCTGTTGTTTCCCAAGCACATGACGCTAGGCTCAAAGTAAATGACGTCACCAGTGGTTGAACAGTCTAATTTTCAAATTTCTTTTCTTTTTTTTTTTTTTTGAGATGGAGTTTCACTATTGTTACCCAGGCTGGAGTGCAATGGTGCAATCTCAGCTCACTGCAACCTCCGACTCCTGGGTTCAGGCAATTCTCCTGCCTCAGTTTCCTGAGTAGCTGGGATTACAGGCACGTGCCACCATGTCCAGCTAGTTTTTTGTATTTTTAGTAGAGATGGGGTTTCACCGTGTTGACCAGGATGGTCTCGATCTCTTGACCTCGTGATCCAGCCGCCTCGGCCTCCCAAAGTGCTGGGATAACAGGCGTGAGCCACCGCTCCCGGCCTCAAATTTCATATAGAGCATATAACTTCTGATTTAATAGTATTTATTTTAAAAATCTATGTTTTCACTATTCATTTGGAAACAAAAAAGAAACAAAAACCCAAAGTGAGAACTTTGCGGGAAGGCCTAGAACATGGATGGATTTCTTAGTGGCCTTTCCAAAAGTAGGTACACTTTAAATATTTTCAAATTATCATAGTATTGTTTGAAAAAAAGATGCTTACTATATACTTGTTTGCAGGCATCCTCTAAAATCAAAGGTTTTGATCACAATATGCAGATTTCCTCCATAGATACTGAAATAGGCCATTTCTCTCTTCCTCTTGGGCAATGCCTTGTTTTCTCCTCTGGATATTTGCATTTTAAAGATTGCTTCCCGTTCTGCTGGTTGATGAAAGCTAGGGCCAATTAAGGATTCTAATCCTAACCCATCACCATGAAGGCCCCCTAGCATCTTCCTGGTGGGCAGGACCTTGCCATCTCTGTGGAGAAGGTGCTGGGGAGGGCAGCCCTTCCCCTGCTGCCTGGAGCGAGGCCCTGCCCACGCTGGGGACTTCACGGGAGGAATCTGGTGTTCTGGGGGCCCTGCTCAGCTCTCATCGCGGTCTTTTCCTATTGGAATGTTAGTGGAATAGACTTCGCAGCTGTTTGTTCAGCGATAAGGAGCGTTCTTTCAGTTCCCGCTCTCCAGGCTGATTTGCTGTACTCAGCTGTCTCTCCACAACTTGATCCCAGTGGTAATATGTTGGCGTTTGTTCTTTGTCTGTTTCTGAGAAGTGAGCACTCTTCACCTGTACAGTCGTCTTTCCTTCTCCCTAGATGGCTCAGCTCTTTGTAAATGTGTTCAGCTTCTACAGGCCAGTTCTAGACTTTGGAGAGGCAGTGTCTCCCAGGTGTGCACGGACACCTGGTCTGTGGAAACAGGTGTGATAGCCACAGTCCACTGCCTTTCTGTCTGCTCGGGAGAGTCTTCTTTTTCAAGCTGCTCAACTCACCCAGAAGAGGGTAGAGGGTGCTCCCGCCGTTCCCAGAGCCCCACCCGCTGTGCTGTTGCCTGCCCGATCCTGACTTAGGCTTCCTGCCTCCAAGCAGGAAACTAGAGAGAGAACATTTCAGCTTAAGGTCCGTTCACAACTGCACGGATTAGCTTCCGTGTTCTGAAGTTGGCGTTTTCACGGTGTCCACACCGAGGGGGTTGTTCACCCATCAGGCGGGATTGGAGGGAGTCTTGGTGTTTCGCCTTCTCAGGGACCAAAAATGTATCATTGACTCCTTAACCTCGACCTTCCTCCCAAGGACATGTCCATGTTCATTTTTTGTAGGTTTTACTCACATTCGTAGGTAGATTTTGTTAATGTGAGTTGGAAAGAAAAGACCAGTTTGTACACCAGTCACACCACAAGGCAGTTTATCATATGAAATA
This sequence comes from Saguinus oedipus, assembly GCA_031835075.1. NCBI lineage: Eukaryota > Metazoa > Chordata > Mammalia > Primates > Cebidae > Saguinus > Saguinus oedipus. Next base: position 21,440,485 of record CM063174.1, read on the forward strand.
CCTCAATTTTTTTGTATTCCTCATTTCCACCTCACAGTTGTACTGGTGATGAATTTTAAGGGTCTGTCCTTTAGCTTGTAGGTGATGTTTCTCATCTGGCCAGATTCTTATACCTCCTTTGTATACTTGAAAAGGTTCAGTATTACAGGAATGGTGATGAGAATTTGGCCCATTTCCACCACTCATTTGTTTTCATGCACATTCCTCACATGCAACAAAATAATTATATTTTAAGAAAATGTAACTTTGTTACATCAAAATCTATTGTCTAGTAAAAAGTTGATATTCTGTGGAACAAGGATCATGTAAATAAATGTCTATTTCACATGTACCCAAAGCATTAAAAAGCAGAGTCTAGGGCCCAGAGCATGAGCCAGGAAGAAGGATGTTTTTCTTCTTTTCTCTGTGTTTCCCTGAATTGTGCAAACATAGGTGAGTCTCTTAACCTTTCTGTGCCTCAGTTTTTCTACCTCTAAAGGGGTGGGATGGTTCTCCAAATTGTTTCTAAAACTCCAGCACTTTCAGTGGTGTTCTGGTGGCCTGAGAGGAGAGCGCGGTGTTCAGAAGTGCCGAACGGTGGAAACTCCGCTTGTGCGACCGTGGAACCTGCTCAGGACCATGTGCTGAGAGGGCAGAGGAAGCGCTGGGTGTAAAGTTTGCATGATTCCATGAAGCTTTAAGTTTCCTTTTTTTGTTTTAAAAGAAAGGGTTTTATATGTTCTATTGTAAAATATGGAAATTAAACAGGGACTTGAAAAAGTCTCACTGAAAGACCACCTTCCGATGATGTGATGGGCTCCTCTGACATTCGGCCGAGGTCTGTGTTCTGAAAAGATTTAATATCCTGTGAAACACGGAGAGTCTGTTGCACTACATTTGTAATGAATGATACTGAACTTCCTGCTTCCAAGCAGCTCAACCCTGATGACGAACTGACCCCAGGCGAATGTCAGGACTCCCAAACCACTAGTGCCAAAGGGTCATGTTGAAAAGTTCAGAATATTTATTTGTCAGAATATAATAATTGCCCCCCACCTTAGTATTTTTGCACTTTACAAAAATTTAGATACGGTTTTCAGTAGCTTGCGTGTTTTGCCTTTTCAAAGGATATAACTATTATTTTCTTGAAAAACTGAATATAATCATGAAGGAGAGGAAGATGATGAAAATGTCAAATGTTGATTGGTTGTTTAAAAGTCTTGTCCTGTAAATGTGTTGGGGAGTTTCCAATTAGCATAGAGACACACGTTTGTCAGTGGCTGAGACTTGCTTATATTTTGCTTTGTAGTTGCAGTCAGAGCATGTCGTTATTGCCTTATGTAAATAAAAAGGCTATTACGTTTTCCGGTAATATTTATTAATCTGTATGTGTTCTAAAATAAAATAACTTATTTCTAGCTGAACATTTGTCGATTTTTTTTTTCCCTTTACTTGAAATGCTCATGTAATCTCAGGTTCCAGATCATCCCAGTTCCTCACATTTTTCCAATTTTCTTTTTAGAAATGAAAAAGCCCAGGCCGGGCGCAATGGCTCACGCCTATCATCCCAGCACTTTGGGAGGCCAAGGTGGGTGGATCCTGAGGTCAAGAGATTGAGACCATTCTGGTGTGCGCCTGTAGTCCCAGCTGCTCGAGAGAGGAGAATTGCTTGAACCCAGAAGGCGGAGGTTGTAGTGAGCCAAGATCGTGCCATTGCACTCTAGTCTGGGTAACAACAGCAAAACTCTGTCTCAAAAAAAAAAGAAAGAAATGATGAGTCTCCTTTAGATCTCTGTAACAATGTAGGCCGGGCGCGGTGGCTCACGCCTGTAATCCCAGCACTTTGGGAGGCCGAGGCGGGTAGATCATGAGGTCAAGAGATCGAGACCATCCTGGTCAACATGGTGAAACCCTGTCTGTACTAAAAATACAAAAAAGTTAGCTGGACATGGTGGCGTGCGCCTGTAATCCCAGCTACTCAGGAGGCTGAGGCAGGAGAATTGCCTGAACCCGAGTGACGGAGGTTGCGGTGAGCCGAGATCGCGCCATTGCACTCAGCCTGGGCAACAAGAGCTAAACTCCGTCTCAAAAAAAAAAAAAACAGCATAAAAAATGTCTAAAAATGTCTAGCTGTGGGCTGGGTGCAGTGGTTCACGCCTGTAATCCCAGCACTTTGGAGGCCGAGGCAGGCGGATCACCTGAGGTCAGGAGTTCAAGACCAGCCTGGTCAACTTGGTGAAACCCCATCTCTACTAAAAATATAAAAATTGGGCCGGGCGAGGTGGCTCACGCCTGTAGTCCTAGCGCTTTGGGAGGCCGAGGCGGGTGGATCATGAGGTCAAGAGATGGAGACCATCCTGGTCAACATGGTGAAACCCCGTCTCTACTAAAAATACAAAAAAGTTAGCTGGGCATGGTGGTGCGTGCCTGTAATCCCAGCTACTCAGGAGGCTGAGGCAGGAGAATTGCCTGAACCCAGGAGGCGGAGGTTGCGGTGAGGTGAGATTGCGCCATTGCACTCCAGCCTGGGTAACAAGAGCGAAACTCCGTCTCAAAAATAAATACATAAAATTTTTTTAAAAAAAGAAAAAGAATACAAAAATTAGCTGGGCGTGGTGGTGCGCGCCTGTAATCCCAGCTACTCGGGAGGCTGAGGCAGGAGAATCACTTAAACCTGGGAGGCAGAGGTTGCAGCTAGCGGAGATTGCACCACTGCACTCCAGCCTGGGTGACGAGTGAAACTCCATCTCAGTGGGGCCGGTGGTGGGGACTGTCTACCTGTGTATCTACCTTAGGGAGCAAATCCAGATGTGTGCAGAAATTCTCTATCCTGTGACTATTTCTTAATCCAATGAAGTGATGGTATTAAAGAAAATCAGCTCTGTTTTAATACATTAATGCCTTTGACATGCTTTTGTGTTGCATAAGTACCATTTTTTTACATTTTAAGCCCATAGAAAATGAGACAATCATAACACTTTAGAAATCTTGTCGCTGCCGGGCGTGGTGGCTCACGCCTGTAATCCCAGCACTTTGGGAGGCTGAGGCGGGTGGATCACGAGGTCAAAAGATCTAGACCATCCTGGTCAAAATGGTGAAACCCCGTCTCTACTAAAAATACAAAAATTATCTGGGCATGGTGGCGCGTGCCTGTAATCCCAGCTACTCAGGAAGCTGAGGCAGGAGAATTGCCTGAACCCAGGAGGCGGAGGTTGCAGTGAGCTGAGATCGCGCCATTGCACTCCAGCCTGGGTAACAGGAGCGAAACTCCATCTCGAAAAAAAAAATATTTATTTGTAGAGACAGGGTCTACTTATGTTGCCCAAACTGGTATCCTGTAAGTAATTTTATCAAATGAGAAAAAAATGAGTAAGAAGATTTTTTTCTTCATCCCTATCCCAAAAGATTTAATTATTCACATTTTGATCAAAGTGTACTTATACAGAAATCAGAAACATTTTATGAAATCATCAAATGCATCTCTGGATAATTGTTTCCAGACGGGGTTTGGGGGCTATGAAGGGTACTAATGTCAAATGCTGCTGTCATTCAACAAAAGCTCGCTTTGGTTGGTTACTGCGACAGAGCAGTTCGTGCTGGCTGCTAGCGCAGCCTTCCCTGCAGGGGAGTTGTCCGAGAGTTTCTGTGTGGGTGAGTTACATCCGTCCGTCCAGTCCATCTGATGACTCTTGGTTTTGACATTGTCAGCCTGTCTGTTTTCATGTTAATCACACTTACTTGTACGCCATTAGTTTGGACCTCACATAATAGTTTTTTTTTTCACCAGGAACACGTGCACTTTATTGAACACAACTGTGGAAAAGTGTGTGAGGGTAAAGGGCTGATACAGGATTGGCTGGGGGCAGGGCGAGGAATGGAAGCTAGAGGACGTGGGAGACAGGATGATTCCTCTGGATCTACTGATAGGCTTGCAGAATCAGTATTGGGATGATGATCAGCAGAATGGTCATGACGATGCCCAAAATCAGGGCCCAGATGTTCAGGCACTTGGCGGTGGAGGTATAGGCCTGGGCCCTGGTCAAATCGCCAACCATCTTCCTGTCCCTAGACTTCATGGAGTAGGCGAACGCTATGAAGCCCAGGCAGCAGGAGTTCATGAAGAGGGTGTTGAACAGGGACCAGACGACGTGGTCGGGCACGGAGGTCTCGCTTTGGATGTGGATCACGGTGGATGTCGGGGGCGCAGGGTTGTGGGGCGCCCCCAGCGTAGCCACCTCATGTTCCTCCTTCAGCAACTCATAGTTCGGGGGACGGTCAGTGCCAGCGGGAGTGAAGAAGGTTTGGACGGTGTGGTTCATGGTGTCCAGGGAAGACCGGCCGTGGTCGGGTTGCTGGGATGCTTCTCCCATAATAGTTGTTTGTTTGTTTGTTTCTTGAGACGGTCTAACTCTGTTGCCCAGGCTGGAGGGCGGTGGCGCGATCTCAACTCACTGCAGCCTCTGCCTCCCGGGTTCAAGTGATTCTCCTGCCTCAGCCTCCGGAGTAGCTGGGATTACAGGTGCCTGCCACCACGCCTGGCTAATTTTTGTATTTTTAGTAGAGATGGGGTTTCACCATGTTGGCCAGGCTGATCTCAAACTCCTGACCTCACAATCTGCCCACCTCGGCCTCCCAAAGTGCTGGGATTACAGGTGACAGCCACTGTGCCTGGCACATGATAATTTTAAAAAGGTTTGTAGTTGGAGAGGTGAGGCACAGACAAGCAGCCGATATAAAAGACTTAGATACTTCTCTATTAGTCCAGAGAGGACAGGATTCATTCCAGCCCAGGACATGACAAGGGGTTGGGTGGAACTGGATGGTGGCGAGCAGGACAGCGGCGGTGCTGGTGTGATGGGTCTAACGGGTTACATAACTTGTGGCTTGAAACAGCACACGCGTATCATCTTACAGTTCTGGAGGTTACACGTTCCACACAGGCCTTCTGGGGCTGAAATCAAGGTGTGGACAGGATTGCGTCCTCTGGAGGCTCCTGGTGAGAGTCTCATCCCTGCTCTTTCGGTTTCTAGAGGCCGCCTTTGTATCCTGACTCACGGCTCCTTCCTCCATCTTTGAAGCCAGCAGTGTCACGTCTCTCTGACCACTCGTCCATCATCATAGCCCAGTCTCTGACTCTGACACTCCTGCCTGCATTTCGGAAGGACCTTTGTGACTGCTTTGGACCCACGTGGACAATCCAGGGGCAGCTTCCCCTCTCAAGATTCTTAGTTGCACCCGCTGAGTCCTTTTTGCCTTATAACGTGGCACGGTCACAGGTTTCAAGGGTGAGGACGTAGATACCCTTGGGCATTCTGCCTACCACATCCCCTTACCTCTTCACCAAGAGTGGCAGTTCATAACAGCCAACTCCTGGCTTTTCATGAGTATTGTACTGTTCTCCCTCAATTCACCTTGAGTTTTTCCTATGTTTTTCAGAAAGTTTCTTCCTGCTCACCCCCAACAAATGCTGGGATTACAGGCATGAGCCACTGCACCCGGCCAGTTCACTCCCTGTGATGGCTGAGTAGTGATCTATGATATAGATATGCCAGTTTCTTTATCCTGTTGACGGACATTTCGGTTGTTTTCAGAGTTTTGGCTATTACAAATAAAGTTGTTATGGAATATTCATTTACACATATTTTTATGGATACATGCTTTCATTTCTGTTGAGTAAAAACCTAGGATTAGAACTGCTGGGTCATACGATTGGTGTATGTTTAACTTTTTTTTTTTCTTTTTTGAGGCAGAGTCTTGTTCTGTCACCCAGGCTGGAGTGCAGTGGTGTAATTTCAGCTCACTGCAACCTCCACCTCCTGGATTTAAATGATTCTCCTGCTTCAGCCTTCCGAGTAGCTGGGATTACAGGCATATGCCATCACATCTGGGTAATTTTTATATTTTTAGCTGAGACTGGGTTTCACCATGTTGAACAGGCTGATCTGGAACTCCTGACCTCATGATCTGCCCGCCTCAGCCTCCCAAAATGCTGGGATTACCGGCGTTAGCCACTGCGCCTGGCCTTGTATGTTTAACTTTTTAAGAAACTGTCAACCTATTTTCCAAGGAAAGAGTACCATTTTCCAATTGCACCAGTAGCATTTGAGAAGGAATTAGAGTTTTTATGTATTTATTTTTGTTTTTAATTTTTTCTCTTTTTTTTTCTTTATTTCAAGAAAGAGATGTTAAGAAAGGAATTAGAGTTTTAAAACTTTAGAAATATCTCATCATGACTGCTTGAACATTCAGCATATGCAAGATATACAACATGATGGGCTGGAGAAGTTATGTGGGCATGTGAGGAGCTGGCAGCGTATGAACAGGGTATATACACACTAAGAAATGCGATGCACTGTGCAGCGTGGTAGGAGGTGCCGGGTGGGACGTCCAGATAATGAATGTGAAAGGAGGCTATGGGCTGCTGTAAGGACAGAAAGCTGATTAGACGAGGTGGCACTCCAGCTGACAGAAAGGAGCAATAAGCAAATTCATTCGTTTGGTTAAATGAACATATCAACACCTAAGCACTCCTGTTCGTATGAACCAACCACTACTTTATTACTCATCTGCCTCCTAGAGCTGCAGTCCCCAACCTTTTTGGTACCAAGGACTGGTTTTGTAGATGTTATAAGTAAAATTTTCAGTGCCACAAAAGAAGTAGTACTCAAATGTCAATCTCCTCAGCAAGGCAGTTTACTTCTATGAAGGGTGCGGTCATGGAACAATGGCGAGTGCCACCTGGACAAGGGAGGGGAAGGGGTACTTGTGCCTGACAGAGGTCTTCTTTCTGCTGTGTCATTCCCCTATTGGCTGGGGTTAGACCACACAGCCTAGTCTAATTCTGATTGGCTATTTTAAAGGCAGCAGGGATTCTGATTGGCTATTTTAAAGGCAGCAGGGGTACAAGCCAAAATGGCGGAGTGAGTGGTTCGATAGGAAAGATGGTTACAGCAGGTCAGAGCAGGTAGCCAGGGGTCAAAGTAGGTGACAGGAGCAGGGACCAGGATGAGTCAGGATGGAACAGGGTACTGGGGGAACAGATGTGAACTACCGATTAGAACTGGTGGAAAAGGTTGTTTACTGAAACTAGAAGGAAGTTAAACTTTAAAAAGGAGAATTAAAGAGTAAGAGAGCTGAACATACTGACAAACTGATTCTTTGAAGAGAAACCTGCAGTTCACTATATCTAACATAGAAGACAGTTTTTTTTTTTTGTTTTTTTTTTTTTAAGAAGACAGTTTTTTCCACAGATGCATGAGGGGTGAGGGAGGAGCATGGTTTTGGGAAGAAAGTGTCCCACCTGAGATCATCAGGCATTATTTAGATTCTCATAAGGAGCGGGCAACCTAGCTCCCTTGCATGCACAGCTCACAGTAGGGTTCACACTCCTATGAGAATCTAATGCCGCCACTGATCTGATGGGGGGAGGAGCTCTGGTGGCAGTGTGAACAGTGGGGAGTGCCTGTAAACAGAGATGAAGCTTCACTTGCTTGCATGCTGCTCACTTCCTGTGTGATCTGGTTCCTAACAGGCCTCTGACCCACACTGGTCTGTGGCTCAGGGGTTTGGGGACCCCTGTCCCAGAGGTTATTTGTTGGCATCTGTATCAGTTACTGCTACATACTGATCCACCCCAAAATGAGTGACTTAAGACAATAATCATTGATTCTTCCTCACGTGTTTATGGGTAAATGGGGCAGTTTTGCTGACTTGCACCACCTTGGCTCAGTGGCTGGTCTCAATGCTAGTCAGCCAGCATTTAGCTGGGTGGCTCTGTTGCTTGCCTTGCTCCATGTGGTCCCCTCCTCCAGCAGGCTAGTCCAGGCATCATAATTCAGGCAGGAACTGCCACATTTTCTTGGCCAAAGCCAGTCCCAAGGCCAGTACAGATTCAGGAAATAGAGTGGAGCTGCAAAGTCACTGCAAAATGTGCAGGGAACTGGAGCTGTTTTTCATCAATCTACCACATCACTTGAGACCAGTGTGTCAACCATCTTTCAATATCCAATGTAATTCCTTATCTGACAGTGTCACCTAGCTAGAACGTAGCTGACACCAAAGAAAGTAATAGGTCCCCTGAGCCAGTTCGAAGATGTATGGGGGTCTGAATGCTAGGCGCACGATGGATTAAAACCTTTAAACTTGGTGGCTCACACTTGTAATCCCAGCACTTTGGGAGGCCGAGGCGGGCAGATCACGCGGTCAGGAATTTGATACCAGCCCGACCAACGTGGTGAAACCCCTTCTCTACTAAAAAATACAGAAATTACGCGGGCATGGTGATGCATCCCAGCTACTGAGGAGGCTAAAGCAGGTGAATCGCTTGAACCCGGGAGGCAGAGGTTGCAGTGAGCCGAGACTGTGTCACTGCACTCCAGCCTGCCCAACAAAGCCAGACTGTCTCAAAAAAAAAAAAAAAAAAAAAAGAAGCTGCGTAGTGACCTAGATCAAAACCAGAGTGGTCGGGCCTGTGTATACAGTCTAGAACACAATAGTCCAATAGGATTAGAGCCTAAAAGGGACAGATGATATTTGGTGTTTTGTTTCAATAAATGCATAATTCATTTTACAAAGATCCTCACCCCAAATGACTTAAATTTCATAGAATAGTGTTTTTGCGTCTAGTCACCACCTGGAACATCCCTACGGGACCGCTACACCTGCAACCAAAGAATCACTGATTTCCTAGGAGGCCTCACGCCAGGGGGCTGCTCTTCCCTGCTTCTCGCGAACGAGCTGTCTGACTTCTGCGGAAACCACGTTGGTGGGTCCTAAGAAATTTCTCCTTTGCAGGAAGAGCCGAGGCAGGATAGCCTAACGCCTGCTTTCCTACGCATCTCACGAAATGTAAGTCTGTTCTCAGAATCTATTCTCGGGCTTTCACCGGCGCTCCACCTCGCATCTATTCCGGGAGCTGGTCGGTTAGGAAGGGCCCAGCGGCGGCCGAGCTACTACTGCAGCTGTTCGGGCCCCGCCCCGCCCTTGCCCCGCCTCTTGCCCTCTTTGGGGCACTCTTCCCCTACGGCATTGCCCGGGGACACCAATTAAATGCATCTTCACACTGTGACTGCCCCTGGGAACGCTCATTTTAAATAAACGCCATGCGGGACGTTGATTTTGAACTCCTCATCGGCCCACGCCACCTGGCAAAATAGTGTACTGCCCACTACCCTTCCAGCTTCGTCCATCGCCAGGTCCTGCCCCGAGCCCGGTGCCTCGTTGCGCCCCGCCCTCGCCCTCGCCCTCGCCCCCGCTCCCATCCCCGCCCCGCGCGCTTCTCCGGCACACAGCGCCTCAGCTGACCCGGGTCTTCTAAAGGAAGCGGAACTCGGCGGGAGAGCGCACCGGGGGCGGGGCCTATGCCGTGCTGCACTGCGCGCGCGTATGCGACCTCTTGCGTCATTTGGCCGCGCCCAGATTTACGGCGCCGGCCCTAGGTCCAGGAAACGCTGCTGACGGGGGACTGGAGGTTGTCCTTGGCAGTTTTTCCTCGGCGCTTCTCCATGGAGGAGGCGGTACGCACGGCTTCACCCCCGAATGCTCGCACCTCTCACTGGACGGCGACGAAGGCGGTGGGCGCGCTAGCGCAGGACTGGGCGACCTGTGTGGGGGTGTGAGCCGCGGTGCCCCGGGCAGCTGCGCGGAGGGGAGTTCAGCCGCGCGGCCGACCTGCGGACCAGGGTGAGGTCGCCACTCCTTCCTTTGAGGCGAGCGCGAAGGGGCTGACTTGCGGGTGAGCCTGCCGGTCTTCAGTCGGAGAAGGGTTCTTCGGGCAACTTTCCTTTCCGGGTGTTCTGAGTCGGAAGCGGTTTTCCTGGTAATCCGTGGTGAGGAAACCACCGTGAATCGGCCCGCCATTCAGTCTCAGGGAAGCCTGGCTAGTTGGCCATGTCGGGGACGCGTGTTCATTAAGATAGTTTCATTTGTCTCGGTGAGTTTTAGAAGGTGGCTTCAGCTGCTGTGGGGATCATAACTGATAGTTAAAGAAACCTTAGAAGTCTGATGCAACGTTTCGAGCCTGGGTGTTTTAATTTCCTAACTTTCGTAAAATCACGGAATCCTGTTTTTCTCTCTAAAAACTCTGTGTTTAGTTTTGGGTTTGTGCCTCCTTAATTTCTTTTTTTTTTTTCTTTTAACTCCAGAATTTAAATACAGGCCTGCTTAATTTCTTCTTTTTTTTTCTTTTTAATTGAATTTCTTTTTTCTTTTTTTTTTTCTTTTGAGACGGAGTTTCGCTCTTGTTACCCAGGCTGGAGTGCAATGGCACAATCTCGGCTCACCGCAACCTCCGCCTCCTGGGTTCAGGCAATTCTCCTGCCTCAGCCTCCTGAGTAGCTGGGATTACAGGCACGCGCCACCATGCCCAGCTAATTTTTTGTATCTTTAGTAGAGACGGGGTTTCACCATGTCAACCAGGATGGTCTCGATATCTTGACCTTGTGATCCACTCGCCTCGGCCTCCCAAAGTGCTGGGATTACAGGCTTGAGCCACCGCGCCCAGCCTAATTTCTTTACTAATTTGTCAGTTCGTTTAATACAGGACTGCATGTTAACTTCTGCTTTTAGAAATTCTGCGTATAGCCATTTGCCCGGCTAATACTTTTTTTTTAATAAGGGGAAATATGAGAGTCGAGTTTCCATTCCAGTGAGCTGCCTGTCGAAGCAGTAGTTATGCTCAATTGAGTAGGTTTTTTGTTGATTGGTTAGCAAAATGAGTATGAAGGCTAGTAACCAAGTTTAAAACGTACTCAGTAACTTTAGTCGTTTTGCCTACTTCTGTCTTTTCTTCTTTCCAGGCTGGAGCTACTCGGCCAGGGTTTAAGACTTTAAATGGGAATAAAGGGTAGTATTTACGAGGAAATGAGAGTGAATAAGTCATCTCTAACCTCTTCCAGGCTTTTTTTCATAAGAGAGACCATATTAAACTTACATGTAAGTTAAAATTTTAATTTATAACTAATACTGTTGCCTAGTTAGGGTTGGAGATTTAGGTTTTGTAATATTTATAAGTGTGGTACTGCTTTAAAAACTTATTAGCCAAGTGAGAGGTTGGAAAAAATGAAAGCTAATTTTATGTATATATTTAATTTTTTTGAGACAGGGTCTTGCTCTCTCCCCAGGCTAGAGGGTGCAACTCTGGGCTCACTGCTACTTCTGCTTCCCGGGCTCAAGGGATACTTACACTTCATCCTCCGCAGTAGCTGGGACCACAGACATGCGCTACCATGCCTCGCTAATTTTTGTTAATTTTTTTAGAGTCGGGGGTTTTATTGTGTTACACAGTTTCGTCTCCAACTCGTGGTCTCTAGTGTTCCAACCACCTTGGCCTCGAAAGTGTGGGGATTACAGGCATGGGCCCCTGAGCCGGACCTAAGCTAACTTAGGTTGCAGTGGAAACTAAGCAGTAAAGATTTAGTAAAGACTAAGAGCGCCATATATATGTTTTTTTTTGTTTTGTTTTGTTTTTGTTTTTTCCTGAGAGGGAGACTTGCTCTGTCACCCAGGCTAGAGTGCAGTGGCACAATCTCGGCTCACTGCAACCTTGGCCTCCTGGGTTCAAGCAATTTCCCTGCCTCAGCCTCCCAAGTAGCTGGGATTACAGGCTCCTGTCACGTCGCCCGGCTTATTTTTGTATTTTTAGTAGACACAGGGTTTCCCCATGTTGGCCAGGATAGTCTCGAACTCCTGAACTCAGGTGATCCGCCTGCCTCTGCCTTCCAAAGTGCTGAGATTACAGGCCTGAGCCACCGCGTCCGGCCTAAGAGCTCTAAAGTTTCAATGTAATATGGGCAGCTGGGAGTAGTCCCTTTCTGTGTGGTCCTCTTCATGTGACTCTTTTGCCTCTGGGAGGTTTGGTTTCTTAGCTGTAAAGTGATCTTTCATCTCGTTGTGTATACTGGAAATGAGTAGAAATGTCTCATGGAACAGTGCCTCGGTGGTTGGTGTTCAGTAAGTGGTAGCTGTTGTTAGGGCGAGATCTCATAATAAAAATAATTTCACATGTTTTCAGAATATTTCTGATATGTTAATACGGTTTATTCATACTTAAAATGCATGACTTTGAATATTACATTTTTTCCCCATAGAAGGTATAATAAGCTTAAACTCTGATTTGATTGCTTTACATTGTGATATTGAACAGAAAGATGAGACTTCCCTAGAGAATAAAAGGTAGGGTGGGAGTGGGAGAGGAAATGGGAGATTTAGGTCACAGGATACAAAGTAGCAGATATTCAGGATGTACAACTTGAGAATTACCATTAATGAAATTAGAGATTTTCCTTAAATGAGTGGATTTTAGCTGCTTTTGTCATAAAAAAGTATATGAAATGATAGGTATGTTGATTTCCTCTACTATAGTAACTATGTTACTATCTGTATGTTTCCCATCTTGTAAATCTCAAATATACACAATTTAAAAAGGTTTATCTGTTTTGTAGAATTAAAAGCACCCCTCAGGCTGGAGCATGCTTCGTCTTAAACATTTCTACATATCTAACTGTATTTGTTTTATGTAAATAAACTTGAAATAGAACTATTTAAATAGTTATATAATGATTCCAGATGAAAATAAATTATGATCTGGCCAAATAAATGGGTTGGAGATCTGTTCCATGTCTTTTGGATTTGGTATGGCCCATAGGGCCTCATGTGATCCGACACTTACTTTCTTTTTTTTTTTTTTTTTTTTTTTTTTGAGACAAAGTTTCGCTCTTGTTGTCCTGGTTTCACCATGTTGGCTAGGCTGGTCTCGTCCTGACCTCATGATCTACCTGCCTCGGCCTCCCAAAGTGTTGGGATTACAGGCGTGTGGAGCCACCACGCCCCTCTGACACTCACCTTTTTACTCTAATGTGGTATCTCGCCTACCCTACCCTCAATCACGGTCAGCCACAGTGGCCTTTGTTTTTTTAGGAAACTGCACACCTGCTCATGCCTAGAGCTTCTGCACTTGTTTCTCTCTCCCTTGTTCTTTTCGAAAAGCTCTTTCAGCTGGGGGCGGTGGCTCAAGTCTGTAATCCCAGCACTTTGGGAGGCCGAGGCGGGTGGATCACGAGGTCAAGAGATCGAGACCATCCTGGTCAAAATGGTGAAACCCCATCTCTACTAAAAATACAAAAAATTAGCTGGGCGTGGTGGTGCCTGCCTGTAATCCCAGCTACTCAGGAGGCTGAGGCAGGAGAATTGCCTGAACCCAGGAGGCGGAGGTTTCGGTGAGCCGAGATCACGCCATTGCACTCCAGCTTGGGTAACAAAAAAGCGAAACTCCGTCTCAAAAAAAAAAAAAGGAAAAGCTCTTTCAAGCCTTTACTCAAGTGTTACCTGCTCAGAAAGGCCTAATGATAGTAATTAAAAAGAGTCCCCCATCTCAACTCCCCAGTGCCCTTAACATGTTGTCTGTTTCTCCATAACATTTGCCACTTTCCAGAATAATGTATTTATTTCGTTTTTTTTTTTTTTTGAGATGGAGTTTCGCTCCCGTTACAGGCTGGAGTGCAATGGCGCGATCTCCGCCTCCTGGGTTCAGGCAATTCTCCTGCCTCAGCCTCCTGAGTAGCTGGGATTGCAGGCACGCACTACCGTGCCCAGCTAATTTTTTGTATTTTTAGTCGAGACGGGGTTTCACCATGTTGACCAGGTTGGTCTCGATCTCTTGACCTCGTGATCCACCCACCTCGGCCTTCCAAAGTGCTGGGATTACAGGTGTGAGCCACCGAGCCCAGCCCTATTTATTTCATTTTTATTTCGCCCTACCTCTCGCAGGAGATAAACTCCATGTGGGCTGTTGTACCCCTGCTTCTACAATATTGTGCGTGCTCATTAAATGTTTGCTGGTTGAGTAAATGATATAAGCAAGCCTCATGTTCACTGGGAGCCACAGTGAAGGCAGTATGATTATCAAAGTAACGTAACAGAGGGGTAGTTAGGGTAAACAAAATATGGAGGAGGACAGGTAGGAGCAGGTCAGAATAGCAGCAGAGTGCTGACCTGGGTAGGACACAGATGTGTGAAACACGGTGTGGGAAGTAAGGTCTGAAAGGGAGGTTTGGAACAAATGGTGAAGGGTCTTCATTACTAGGTTCCACAGTTTGGTCTTCTTGCTACCAACAGGGGTAGTGAATCTAAATTTTTCAGAAGGCTGAGATTGGCAGAGATGTGTTTTATAGAGTAGCATGGCAGCATCATGTGCTTAAGCTGCATTAGGGCCAGGAGAAAGGGAGGTGCAGGGTCTGGTCAGGCAGATCATGCATGAGGCTGTATTTCAAAGGCAGAATCCATTTGGCACTCGGCCCTTGTGTTCACTTGGGTGATGAGAGTGAAACTATTGTCAGTACAAGGAGGAGCAGGTGGGGCAGCGAGGACAGTGACCTGTACTGAGATCCTGCTTTGAGCTGCCACTTGCTTGTGTTACACCTCTGGGCCCCCTTTTAGGAGACTCCATTGCGGAAGGCAGAAGGCTAAGTATGAGGAGGCCTGGATTGTAGTTTTGCTTCTGCTACCCCAGCTGTGTGACAAGTAACTTAACATCTGTGGACCTGGTTCCTCCTTGTGGGCCCTTACCACATATCTTTTTAAGCCTTCGTTAAAATGAAATGTGGCAAGTGCTGTAATGAGTTTCATGTTGTCTGTGGTACTTCAGTTGGTGTAATTGTTTTGTTTTGTTTTTTTGAGATGGAGTCTTCCTCTGTCGCCTAAGCTGGCAAGTACAGTGGAGCAGTCTTGGCTCACTGCAACCTCTGCCTCCCAGGTTCAAGTGATTCTCCTGCCTCAGCCTCCGCAGTAGCAGGGATTACAGGCACTTGCCATCACAGCTGGCTAATTTCCATAGTTTTGTAGAGACAGATTTTCACCATGTTGGCCAGGCTGGTGTTGAACTCCTGACCTCAGGTGATCTGCCTACGTCGGGCTCCCAGAGTGCTAGGATTACAGGCATGAGCCAGTGCACCCCACAGCAGTTGGTGTAATTTATAAAGTTTGGTAACTTTGGTGATTGTGTTGCCTCCTGATAGTCATTTTACAAAGCAGGTCCTAGGTTAGGTTTTCCTCATTAGAATACTAGTCCATTTTGGCCGAGTGTGGGGGCTGACGCTTGTAATCCCAGCATTTTGGGAGGCCAAGGTGGGGAGGATCACCTGAGGTTGGGAGTTAGAGACCAGCCTGACCAACATGGAGAAACTTCGTCTCTACTAAAAATACAAAATTGGCTGGGTGTAGTGGCACGTGCCTTTAATCCCAGCTATTTGAGAGGCTGAGGCAGGAGAATTGTTTGAACCTGGGAGGCTGAGGTGGTGGTGAGCCAAGATTGCGCCATTGCACTCCAGCCTGGGCAACAAAAGGAAAACTTTGTCTCAAAAAAATAAAAATAAAAAATACTAGTCCATCTTTGCCTGTTCCTTAAATTATGTGTTTTCTACATTATTTAAGGAGGTGGACCAATTTCGTAATTTTGTTTTCTTTGAGATGTATTTATTTCATTCTTGACATGCTTTATATTTAGTGAAAGTGTACAAGTATGAGTAAAATCAATTGTGAAAATTGAGTTTTTTAAAATCTAGAGAGAACAAGCAGAACACAACATCAGCTGGGTGTCGTGGTGGGTGTCTGTGGCCCTGTGGGTCCGAGAGGCTGAGGTGGGAGACTGCTGCAGCCCAGGCAGTTGAGGCAGCACCACTGCACTCCAGCCTGGGCCGCAGAGCAGGGCACGGCCTCAAAACACCAAGGAAACACCCCACACATAAAGAATGATGAGCAGAAAATCGTAAGGTTCTTTAAAAGTGTTTAAAACTTCAATAGTTTTTTTTTTTTTTTGGAATTTTTAATTCTGTTAGTTGTGGAATCTCTGAGGAGAGTCCCTTTGATCATCTTTACAACTTTAGTGCCTGGCAAATAATGGCCGCTCAGTGTTTTTTGAGCAATGACCACAGCTGGGATTACTCCCCTGAGTCGCTCTAAGTAATTTGGGCAGGTTAACCAGCTGGAGCTTTTCGTCTATGGTTGGGAACCTAGTTGAAGTGAAATTTAGCAAGTTTTATTGTTTAGCTGTTTTTAATACTGGCCCTGCCGCATGGCTAATCCGTAAGAATAAAAAATACCTCTGTTGCAGGCGCTCCCAGCTGTGATTGACCTTCCGTTACAGAGAGAGGGTGCAGAGTGGGATCAGGTCTGAGAACAGTGAAGCAACTCATTCCTTTCAGGACATTCCCTCTGATGTCCTATTTTCTTTCTTTCTTTTTTTTTTTTTTGAGATGGAGTTTCGCTGTTGTTACCCAGGTTGGAGTGCAATAGCACGATCTCGGCTCACCGCAACCTCCGCCTCCTGGGTTCAGGCAATTCTCCTGCCTCAGCCTCCTGAGTAGCTGGGATTACAGGCACGCGCCACCATGCCCAGCTAATTTTTGTATTTTTAGTAGAGACGGGGTTTCACCATGTTGACCAGGATGGTCTCGATCTCTTGACCTCGTGATCCACCCACCATGGCCTCCCAAAGTACTGGGATTATAGGCATGAGCCACCGTGCCCGGCCTTGATGTCCTATTTTCTAACTGTAAGTCAGAATAAGATCACTTATTTTCTTGGTGGCAGCAGGCTGCTTTATAATGAAGGCTTGCAAATTTTATGTTGCTTGTCATCCCCCACCCCTCCACACATACACACTGGTACAGTTCCATGAATGAACAAGCAAAACAACTGAATAACCTTATTTGGTGATAAGTCTTATTCTGGAAAGGTGTTTACGGTAAATGAGTGCCTTTTGTGAGGAAACCACCACAGAAAACCTAAATAGTCGTCTTTAATGAACTTAAAGAGTTTACCTTGAAGATAGAACAGTAATTGAGAATTAAATTTAAAAGGCTAACTAAATAGTGGAAAGAGGAGAAAATGCCTGTGGGCTGGAGCTAATTGCAGAAGTCTTTGTAGCACAGCCTAAGGTGCACCCTGGCCTTGAGTGGAGAACAGGCTCTGGGTTGCAGGAGGAGCGGGTGAAGGCCTGTTGGAGGGGGTCAGGTCAGGTTTCTGTGCTGGGAAATGAAGTGGGCAGGAGAGGGGTGGCTGGTCAAGGGACTCTAGAAATCCATATGCATACGATGGACCCAACTGGTCAGAAAAGGCCTTGTCTCTGCTTTTGGTGTTTGAAATGTTCCATAACACATCGATTAAAATAAAACGGAAAGGGGAAAGTAGATTTTAAATAGATCACGTAACTTTATGTATAATAAATGTGGAGAAAATTTCATATGATAGCCTTAGGTTAGGAATAATTTTCAGTGACTTTAGGATTAAATGAATAAAATTCCATTATATGTATTGTTTTAATCACCTCGTCAGTGATGCATGAGCCTCGTCAGTGGGAGAAGGGTTTCCACCCCACAGTACTAACACTGGACAGATGAGATGGACGGAAGTTTCTTAGTCTTTCGTTCTGAATGGAATGGAGAACCAGGGGCTGTGGGAGGCAGGCTTTGTGGTAACAAAAGTGCCTGTGGTTCCTGCAGAAAGACTTTAATAATTCCTTGGGCTGGCAGGGCAATGGGGCCTACTCCTCAGGTATAAGCAAGAACTGTACCTGTGCCTGGTCACTGTGATGAGAATTGTTGGCAGCATAGGGAGGGAAACTTGCACTGAGTCCGTTAAAACCTCTCCCAGTTTTTACCAGATGTCAAGGCAAAATGTGATGTTGGGTCTTAATTTTAGACCTTATACCACATGTATGTAACTTGCATTTAATGAAAGATTAACATGAAGCATTAGTAAATATTAGTAAATTAAGTAGTTACAAATTAGTTATTTGAAAGTCAGGTTCATAGTATAAATAACATCTGGACGGAATGCAGTGGGTCACACCTATAATCTGGCGCTTTGGGAGGCTGAGGCAGGCAGATTGCTTGAGCTTAGGAGTTACCAGCCTGGGCAACCTGGTGAAACTGTATCTACAAAAAATATCAAAATTAGCCAGGTATACTGTTGCACACTTGTGGTCCCAGCTACTTGAGAGGCCGAGGTGGGAGGATCACTTGAGCCTGGGAAGTCGAGGCTGCAGTGAACCATGATGGTGTCACTGCACTCCAGCCGGGGTGACAGAATGAGACCATGTCTCAAAAAAAAAAAATTTAAATTTGGATTTGTGAGTCTGTTGTTAAACTGGGGTTGGAATTGTAGATAAATGGCTGGGTGTGGTGGCTCAGGCCTGTAATACCAGCCCTTTGGGAGGCTGAGGCAGGCAAATTACCTGAGGTTGGAAGTTTGAGACCACCCTGACCAACACTGAGAAACCCCCTCTCTACTAAAAATATGAAAAATTAGCTAGACTGGTGCTGCATGCCTTTAATCCCAGCTACTCTGGAGGCGGAGGAGGGAGAATTGCTTGAACCTGGGAGTTGGAGGTTGTGGTGAGCTGAAATTGTGCCATTGCACTCCAAGCTGGGTGACAGAGAAAGACTTTGTCTCAAAAAAAAAGAATTATTCCATTCATCCATATTCACCCAGAAAACATGTATGAAGACCTGTTTTGAGTGGACCAGGTAGTATGTGCATAGGCTAAAAGGGTGAGTCACATGCATGAGCCCGGGAGCTCACGGGCTCATAAGCACGGCTCAACAAGCCATGCAGGCTGTGGTGGGAATAGTGTAAGCACCCTTGTTTTTTTGTTGCAATCTTTTTTTTTTTTTTGAGAACGAGTCTCACTCTTGCCCTGGCTGGAGTGTGGTGGTGCGATCTGTCGCCACATCTGCCTCCCTGGTTCAAGCGATTCTCCTGCCTCAGCCTCCTGAGTAGCTGGGATTACAGGCATGCACCACCATGCCCAGCTAATTTTTGTGTTTTCAGTAGAGACAGGGTTTCGCCTCCCAATGTGCTGGGATTACAGGCGTAAGCCACTGCGCTCGGCCCTGCAATCTTATATAGAAATGCTGACTGTTCTTGACATCTTGTTCCCAAGTTCTTCTACCTCCTCTTGAAATGTATTATGTCAGTGAGACTCACCTGTCTAAAATTGTTCCATAGGTATGCTGAAGTTGACTTGATGCTTGAGATGACCAGTATCTGGCACATAAAGTGGGTAGAACCTTATTTAAGAGCCAGTCTCCCTCATCAGACTGTTTAGCTTCTTTGTTTTCATGTATGTATCTGTTAATGTTGTAACTTACCCAAGATCTCACCCCCAGCGGGAAGCAAGACAGGGCTCCAGACTCCCCACCTAAGACTTTTTTCATGGAATCATCTTGCTTTATGAATGGCACGGAGAGGACTAGGGATACTTTCCCAAATTAAGGGAGGTGTCAGTTCTGGAAAGCTTTCAGGTAGACAGTCTCATTCATGAGATTATGACTGACTATTAAGAACTCAGTACGTTCTTGACTTGAGTAACTTCTTTCAGAGTTTCAGTATTATTTTGTCTTAGGTTGTGGGGTGACCTTGCTTTTGGGACTTTGGTAGTTTCTACCTGGGCATTCTTGTACCTTTTGAGCACTGAAGTTTGTATTTTAAAAATGATAATATGGAAATGTTCAGAAATACACAAGAGCAGATACAGTAATACAGTGAGTTCCTGTGTATCCATCACCCAGCTTTTACTTGTCCCTGAATCCCTGTTTTCTACAGAAAATTTTTGGTTTTTCAAAAATTAGGGTGGAAATTTTATACTTGTAGTAAGCCTGTTGGTGTGTAAGAGTTAGCAGTCTTGGTGACATATAGGAATAAGCACTTAGATCGTTCTCACAGTTCTGTGAGTCACTGGGACGATTTCGTTCTGTGCCTTTCACTGTGCCCTGTTGTGATCAGGAGACGCTCTTCATGTGGCTAGGGCAGGGTGTGCAGGGGTAGGCAGAAGTAGGAAAGGCCTCTAGGGGTAGACTCAGAACTGGCACTCTGTTGCTTACACCTGCCTCCCATTGGCCAAAACAAGCTTGATGGACAAGCTGCAAATCAGGGATGAGGGAGGATAGTCTTCTCATTGAATCATACAGGAACCGTATGTGCTTTGATGGGCAAATCAAAAACATTAGCCTTTTTCATTTCTTGGGAGTAATACCAACTCAGTGTGATAATGTTGTCTTTACCATTATTGTTGTATTACTCCTTATTTAACTATCTCTTGTCTCTCTTCTTTGTGCAGACTATAAGCTATCAGTTTTATCTAGATAGCTTAGCATAATGAACACTTAGTGTATACAGCGTATATCCAGTAAGTACTGTTTGATGGATGGATGAAGTAGTTGAGGCGCCACGTGGACAGCAAGTTAAGTTGCTTTGGTTCAAAGTCAGTGTCTCATAACTTGAAGAATGGAAAAACGTAGCTAGTTAGGGTCCTGACTGAATTGCAGGTTAGTTTTGGGACTCAGTAGTTAAACTGTGGGATTAAAAAATCCCAAGATGTGCTAGAAAGCTGGATTGGCAGTTATAACCAGTCATAAACCTTGTTGCTAAAAACTGTTTTTTCTCTGCTATCCACACTGTGCTTTAGTTCATTTGTCAACTGAGTTTATGAGTTGGCCATTTGGGAAAAAAACATTGCAGTCCTTGGGAAGCCTCTGCTTCCTTTCTGGCCTTGAGGCTTGAGCCCTTTAGATGCCATGGTCCTCATGTTCTCCAGAGGCCACCAGTACCATCCCACACACCCCAGCAGACACCTCTCCGCAAGAATCGTTATCTTCTGATAACGAATACTGTGAAATCTTCTCAGCACATGCCCAAATAGGCTAAATAAATAAATTAGCATATGCTTATATCCACATGTTGCTAAGAAGAAAACATGGATGAGACAATTTTGAGTTTCTTTGTATAGATTATTCAAAAGAACACATTTGAGAACCTGATAAATGTATTTATATAAACCAGATTTGTGTATTGTTATGCCCAATTTTTTATTCTGCACTTATTTTTCTTATCAGAAAGTTTTTTTTTGAGACGGAGTCTTGCTCTGTCACCAGGCTGGAGTGCAGTGGCGCAGTCCCGGCTCACTGCAACCTCTGCCTCCTGGGTTCAAGCGATTCTTCCGCCTCAGCCTCCCAAGTAGCTGGGACCACAGGCGCGTGCCACCACGCCTGGCTAATTTTTTTGTACTTTTAGTAGAGACGGGGTTTCACCCTGTTGGTCAGGATGGTCTCGATCTCTTGACCTCGTGATGCCCACCTCGGCCTCCGAAAGTGCTGCAATTATAGGCGTGAGCCACCGAGCCCAGCCTATCAGAAAGCTTTATTAAGACTAGAACCTTTTTAAAAACATATGGGATCACAGTTTATGAAATCAGTTTTAACTTGGTTTTGTATCATGATCCTAACTTTTGTCATAATTTGAAGAAATATACAGATTGGTGCTTTATTTATTTACTTATTTTTTGAGACTGAGTTTCCCTCTTGTCACCTAGACTGGAGTGCAATGGCACAATCTTGGCTCACCGCAACCTCTGCCTCCCGGGTTCAAGCAGTTCTCCTGCCTCAGCCTCCCGAGTAGCTGGGATTACAGGCGCACACCACCATGCCCAGCTAATTTTTGCATTTTTAGTAGAGACGGGGTTTCACCTTGTTGACCAGGATGGTCTTGATCTCTTGACCTCGTGATCCACCCGCCTCGACTCCCAAAGTGCTGGGATTATAGACGTGAGCCACTGCGCTCGGCCTGGTGCTCGATTTAAATAATAAATATATTTATTATCAATTATTAGTAATGAAGGAGATATTTTTTTAGGAGAAGAGAAATGGAGTAAAATTTTGAATTGCATGTGAGCTGTCATGAGTATTCTATGAAAACCTCGTTTCATTTTGTATTATTTAGATTTGAAGACTGCTCCATTCTGCCTCCATTACCAGTGGTTTCTCTGTTCTGTGACCAATGTGATTCACAGCAGCTTGTTAAGTAACAAACGAAATGAGCCAGTGGCGTGGAAAATATGACTTCTATATTGGTCTGGGATTGGCTATGAGCTCCAGCATTTTCATTGGAGGAAGTTTCATTTTGAAAAAAAAAGGCCTTCTTCGACTTGCCAGGAAAGGCTCTATGAGAGCAGGTAAGTTATGCCTTGTGTGACTTTGAAATGACTTCATACGCAGGTTCTTTGATTGTAGAAGACCACACCTTCATTCCCAGTGAGTGTATTTGGAACTCTGAACTATTCAGGAGTTCTGAATGTTTACAAAATTGATGTTTGGTTATTTACAGTGAGAAAAGAAGTGAGAAGATGTCATAATTAGTTAACTCTACTCAGTCTTGCAGTTATCGTCAAAGTAGGAACAGGGAGCAATGCCAAATTAGCATACAGCGTAGTTTTTAAATTTCGATATGGCTGCAGGTTAGGCTGGGCGTGGTGGCTCATGCCTGTAATCCCAGTACTTTGGGAGGCCAAAGCAGGCGGATCACCTGAGGTGACAAGTTCGAGACCAGGCTGGCCAACATGGTGAAACCTGTCTCTACTAAAATACAAAAATTGGCTGGGCGCAGTGGCCTGGCTTGTAATCCCAGCTACTCGGGAGGCTGAGGCAGGAGAATTGCTTGAACCCGGGAGGTGGAGGTTGCCACTGAGCTGAGGTCGAGCCACTGCACTCCAGCCTTTGTGACAGAGTGAGACTTCGTCTCAAAAATAAAGTTAGTGGGGGCCCAAAGTGGCTCCGGCCAGATGTCGTGGCGCTTGCGAAGGCGAGGCCAAGAGTTCAAGGCCAACCAACCTCAGCAACCTTACAAGCTCTCATTGATTGGCAAAAAAAAAAAAAAATAAATAAAGTTAGTGGTTAGAATCAGAATTTATTTTCTTTTGTTTTCTGTTTTTTTTTGGACACAGAGTCTTGCTCTGTCACCCAGTCTGGAGTGCCATGGCCTGGTCTCAGCTCATTGCAATTTCTGCTTCCCAGGTTCAAGCAATTCTCCTGCCCCAGCCTCCTGAGTAGCTGGGATCACACACGCCTGCCACCACACGTGGCTAATTTTTGTGTTTTTAGTAAAGACGGAGTTTCACCGTGCTGCCCAGGCTAGTCTCAAACTCCTGATCTTGTGATCCGCCCACCTCGGCCTCCCAAAGTGCTGGGATTACAGGCATGTGCCACTGCGCCTGGTCAGAATCAGAATTTATTAAAGACTGGACTCTTCTGTCCATGATAGTAGAAGTTCTGGCTTTGACATTTGACATTTTGGCAGGAAGGAAAGAGGGTTTCCCTTGCTTGAAGAGTATCCAGTTTAATGAACTTCTGGGTGGTGTAGTTGTTTCTCTAGAAATCACTGACAAGTCATAAGACCATGTGGGGTAATCAGGGTGATTGGCCCACTCTTGACTCCTCTCTCAGGGACATTCATGGTAGCCTCAGTGGTACGTGGCATTATGGTCACATCCCATTATTCTGCCCTGGCTTCATTTCTAGACCTGATTGGACCGCATGAGGAGACCTGCTTTGGCAGTAAACAGTACCACGATTCTCTCTTCCCTATGCCATCTCTGTGGCCAAACCTAATTCAGCAGTCTCAAAAGCATGAAATGATAGCCTCTGGGTTTTAGTGGACAGAGGAGAAACAAACTGTCAGCACCTACTGCTTGTTCCCCCAGTCCCTGATGCTTGGTCCTAAGGCGCTCTCACTGTTCATGATGGATATACTCCATTCACCTTGGCAAGATAATCATTAAGAAATTGTCAGAGAAATCCCCTGAGTCATGCAGAAACCTTTATTTAAAGTAGCAACTGAGATAATTAAAAACTGTCATTATTACTAGTTATAATTTATACAAGAGTCTGACAGTCTTCCAAAGATGTGAAATATCTTTTCATTCACAGGTCAAGGTGGCCATGCATATCTTAAGGAATGGTTGTGGTGGGCCGGACTGCTGTCAAGTATGTATAAAGAACACTGCAAGAAAAATATAGCTGTATATTAAAATATTTGCATGTGGTGTTATAGTCTCATTACTAGCAAGTTTTAAACTTTAAATCTTGTTTTTTAATTAACATAATTGAATAATATAATTAAAAGTTCAGCAGTTTAGCAGCACTTTCTTTAGTTTTTTTATTTTTTTGAGACGGAGTCTCGCTGTTGTTACCCAGACTGGAGTGCAATGGCATGATCTCGACTCAACGCAGCCTCCGCCTCCTGCGTTCAAGCAATTCTCCTGCCTCACCCTCCCGAGTAGCTGGGACTACAGGCACGTGCAACCATGCCCAGCTAATTTTTGTATTTTTAGTAGAGACAGGGTTTCACCTTGTTGACCAGGATGGTGTCTATCTCTTGACCTCGTGATCCACCTGCCTCGGCCTCCCAGAGTGCTGGGATTATAGGCGTGAGCCACCGTGCCCGGCCTTTTCTTTAGTTTTTTATTTTTAATTTTTGTGGATAGATAGTAGGTAATTATATAGTAGATATTATAGGATTCATGAGCTACTTTGATAAAGGCATGCAGTGTGTAATAATTACATCATGGTATACATGGGGTATCTATCCCCTCAATAATTATCCTTTGTGGTACAAACAATCCAGTTAGTACTCTTTTTTTTTTTGAGATAGGGTTCTCACTCTGTCGCCCAGCCTGGAGTGCAGTAGTGTGATCATGGCTCACTGCAGTCTTAACCTTCCAGGCCCAAGCAGCCTTCCCACCTCAGTCCCCAACATAGCTAGGACTACAAGTGCATGCCACCATGGCCGACTAATTTTTTTAATTTTTATTTTATTTATTTACAGGATCTTGCCATGTTACCTAGGCTGTTCTCGAACATCTGGGCTCAAGCATTCCTTCTGCCTCGCATCTCAAAGTGCTGGTCCCAGTTATACTCTTAGTTATTTTTAAACGTACAATTATTATTGGGCCAGGCCTGGTGACTCGCACTTTTGCAGGCTGAGGTGGGCAGATCACTTGTGGTCAGGAATTTGAGGCCAGCCTGGCCAACATGGTGAAACCCCATCTCTTCTTAAAAGAGAGACTAGAGGCTGGGCGTGGTGGCTCTCTCCTGTAATCTCGGCACTTTGGGACGCCAAGGTGGGTGGATCACCTGAGGTCAGGAGTTTGAGGCCAGCATGGCCAACATGATGAAACTATAAATACAAAAAATTATTTAGGCCTGGTGACGGGCGCCTGTAGTCCCAGCTACTCGGGAAGCAGAGGCAGGAGAATTGCTTGAACCCAGGAAGTGGAGGTTGCAGTGAACTGAGATTGCCCCACTGCACTCCAGCCTGGGTGACAGAGTGAGACTCTGTCTCAAAAAACAAAACAAAAACAAACAGAAAACATCAATCTTAATGGAAGTTTAGAAATACAGAAGGGAAAAAAATACAGGAGGAAAAGTGATGCATACATGAGTACATCTGAGCGAGTGCTGATGAATAAACATAAGAGATGGCTTGTGGACTTAAAATATCCATGCATAAAATTTAAAAAATAACTGATAATCAACTGGAAGAAAGAAAATGGATTAAGAGTTCTAAGGTTAGAAATAAGTGAAAATAACCTTGAAGAATGAAACTAGGCCGGGTGTGGTGGCTCACCTATAATCCCAACGTTACTCAGAAGGGAATAAAGCTAAATATTAAACATTAGACTTGACAAGTTAAGTGTACATATGAAAAAACTAGAGTATTCAGTTAAAAAAAATGTAATTTCCTAATTAATTAAAAAGCTGGGCTGGGCACAGTGGCTTATCCTGTAGTCCCATCACTTTGGGAGGCTGAGGTGGGCAGATCACATGCCAAGAGATCAAGTTGACCATCCTGGCCAACATGGTGAAACGTCATCTCTACTAAAAATACAAAAAAATCAGGTGGACCTGGTGGCATGTGCCTGTGGTCCCAGCCACTCTGGAGGTTGAGGCAGGAGAATTGCTGAACCTGGAGGCAGAGGTTGTGGTGAGCTGAGATCGTGCCATTGCACTGCAGCTTGCTGATGGAGCTATCACAAAAAAAAATGTTGGAGAAAGCTTTTTTTTTTTTTAAGAAGTCAATTCTAGGGGCCCAAAGTGGCTCCGGCCGGATGTCGTGGCGCTTGCGAAGGCGAGGCCAAGAGTTCAAGGCCAACCAACCTCAGCAACCTTACAAGCTCTCATTGATTGGCAAAAAAAAAAAAAAAAAAAGAAGTCAATCCTAGGTAAGTAGGAATTAGAGAATAGAGATACTTGAGGCATTGCTACGAAATTCCTTGATTGAATTTTAATGGTAACAAACCATGTTTGAAAGGCATTTTATGAATTAAAAAGGAGAGAGTTTACTAAGAGAATAAAAAAGCAAATTGCAGACAGAGTATAAATGAAGATAATTGTCCTAAGTTTAACCAACAAGAGATTTATGTCTGAAATATATAAAGAATTACTGTAAATCAATAAGAGAAAACAGATAGGCTGGGCATGGTGGCTGAAGCCTGTAATTCCAGCACTTTGGGAGGCCAAGGCGGGTGGTTCACGAGGTCAAGAGATCAAGACCATCCTGGTCAACATGGTGAAACCCGTCTCTACTAAAAATACAAAAAATTAGCTGGGCGTGGTGGCACGTGCTTGTAATCCCAGCTACTCAGGAGGCTGAGGCAGGAGAATTGCCTGAACCCAGGAGGCGGAGGTTGCGGTGAGCCGAGATCGCGCCATTGCACTTCAGCCTGGGTAAACGAGCGAAACTCTGTCTCAAAAAAAAAAAAAAAAAAAAATTTCACTGGGTCAGTAAACATATGAAAATGAGAAAAGCAAACAAGGCTTAGCAGTCGCCCCATACCCCAGCAGATCAGCAAGGCAGAAGCAGAGCAAAGGGAGCTCTCATATGCTGCTGAGTGAAAATTGGCATAACCGTTTTGGAAAAACCAGAAACCAAGAAGCTTCCTTTTTTGAGATCATGCCTCTGCCCTGCACAGGATTCCTCCGTAGCTTTTCAGTTTAGGTAATTCCTTAGTGGGACTTCATTTCCAAGTGTTGTAAAGTTTCCTTATCAGAGAGCCCCTATCTAATGCCATGACACCCAGTAGCAAACCTTTTCTTTCACTAACACTCGCTATTTTTCTTCATAACACTTTCAACTTCTTGGCACATGTGCTTAGTTTGTCTGTCTTCCCTCACTGAAAGTTTTATGAGAGCAGAGTCTTTGTTTTGCTCCCTGCTGTATTTCCTGATCCTGGAACAGGACCTAGCATATCTCATGATTTGCATTTTTAAAAAGAACCAGTGAAAAGAACTTGGGAGAAGTACCTTTACGTTAATGTTGGCTTCTTTTGAGTGATTTTTATTTACTGCCCTAGGATATAAGTATCTATTTAAAATTTATATTAAAATGCCTTTATGTCAGCATGAACTAGATTTCTTCAGTTAGATTATAGATATGTGTTGTTTCTTGAATGTTTCTAATTGATTTGGACTCTTACTGTAATGTTGGAAATTTACAGAACCATAACCCTTATTACTAGATTGGAGAAATACGGAGGTTACTAAATTCAGTTGAAATAATATGTAGATATTATATAAAATGCAGCCATTTCCAAGTTGGGTACACACATTCTTAACTGAGATTGTTTCTTTTCTCTCTCCAAGTGGGAGCTGGTGAGGTGGCCAACTTTGCTGCTTATGCGTTTGCACCAGCCACACTAGTGACTCCATTAGGCGCTCTCAGCGTTCTAGTAAGGTAAGGACACATTTTTTATCTAGAAACAGTAGTGAGCATCTTAGTCTGTAAAATATTAATTACCCTCTGATACATGTGTTCAACACAAGTTACATTTCAACAACCTGGAGAACTTTGCTTTTTATACTATGTAGTACTTGCTTTTAAAACGTTATTTTCTGTGCATAGGCAAGCTGTTGATTTGTGGAAGAAAACGCTTTGTCTTCCTGTATTCAGAGCCAGTACTAGTTCTACTTCGGGTTCAGTTTTTTAATTTTTTTTATTTTTTGAGACGGAGTTTCGCTACTGCTACCCAGGCTGGAGTGCAATGGCGTGATCTCGGCTCACCGCAACCTCCGCCTCCTGGGTTCAGGCAATTCTCCTGGCTCAGCCTCCTGAGTAGCTGGGACTACAGGCACGCACCACCATGCCCAGCTAATTTTTTGTATTTTTAGTAGAGACGGGGTTTCACCATGTTAACCAGGATGGTCTCTATCTCTTGACCTCGTGATCCACCCGCCTCGGCCTCCCAAAGTGCTAGGATTACAGGCTTGAGCCACCATGCCCGGCCTCGAGTTCAGTTTTTTAAAATTCAAACTTGGTCAGGCACGGTGGCTCACGCCTGTAAATCCCAACACTATGGGAGGCTGCGGCGGGTGGGTCACCTGAGGTCAGGAGTTCGAGACCAGCCTGACTAACATGGTAAAACCCCATCTCTACTAAAAATACAAAATTAGCCGTGAGCGGTGGTGGGCGCCTGTAGTCTGAGCTACCTGGGAGGATGAGGTGGGAGAATTGCTTGAACCTGGGAGGTGGAGGTTGCAGTGAGCTGCGAACGCACCACTGCACTCCAGCCTGGGCTGCAGAGTGATACTCCATCTCAAAAATAAATAAATAAATAAAACATAAGTAAAATTCAAAGTTACACTCATCTCAGCATTTATCATTGAGTGCATGTGCCCTTTGGTAGGGCTTGGTAGGTGATGAGTAGGTTTGTATGCCTGGCCTGGGGTGCTTGTTTTGAATGAGTGATCTAAGACTTGTCCCATTTCTGGTTTTTAATGATTAGCCCAAACAGCTAAGCCCATATTGAAGTCTGGATCTTGGTTACTGTTCCCAAAGTGGATTGACTGATTTTTATCTGTTTTTTTTTCCCCCAAAAAAACACCACATATAAAATGTTTTTATGGTATAAGTTATTGCCCTTTACCCTTAATTTTCTTTATAGTAGACTGTTAATGTATTTATTGATTATGCTGTATTTTCTTTGTAGGGTTAGTTAAAACTAGGTATAAGTTTTTAAAACCTGATAATTTAATAGGAAAATTGTATACAATTAAATGAACACATAAGAGGGGTGCATCAACCATTAGAAATAACTTGGGCTGGGCGCGGTGGCTCACGCCTATAATCCCAGCACTTTGGGAGGCCGAGGCGGGTAGATCACAAGGTCAAGAGATCGAGACCATCCTGGTCAACAAGGTAAAACCCCGTCTCTACTAAAAATACAAAAATTAGCTGGGCATGGTGGCGTGTGCCTGTAGTACCAGCTACTCGGGAGGCTGAGGCAGGAGAATTGCTTGAACTCAGGAGGCGGAGGTTGTGGTGAGCGGAGATTGCACCATTGCACTCCAGCCTGGGTAACAAGAGTGAAACTCCATCTCAAAAAAAAAAAAAAATATTATAAGACTGAGCAAATTTTAAGCATTGGTGGTTTGTATATAGATTCTTTTCTTTTTTTTTCTTTTTCCTTTGGAGATGGAGTCTCAGTGTCACCCAGGCTGGAGTGCAGTGGTGCGATCTTCACTCACTGCAACCTCCCCCTTCTGGCTCCTGCTTCAGCTTCCTGAGTAGCTGGGATTTATAGGTGCGTGCCGCCATGCCTGACTGATTTTTGTATTTTTAGTAGGAGGTTTCACCATGTTGGCCAGGCTGGTCTTGAACTCCTGACCTGAGGTGATTCACCTGCCTCGGCCTCCCAAAGTGCTGGGATGACAGGTGTGAGCTACCATGCCTGGCCTGGATATAGGTTCTTAATTAGGATATAAATTTATACAAATTCATTCTTCATAAATTTCATATCGACTTCTTGCAGTGGAAAGATGTTAAGTATATAGGTGTAGTGTATGATGAAGCAAATGACTCCCTAGACACATTTTCATGTTATGACGAAATGTACTTTGTTATTCCCTTGGCGAAGACCAGAATTTTTGTAAGTTCACATTGTTTTAGTTTGAGTTCAGTGATGTAGATTATGAGTTTTATTGGTATTTGTAAAAGAAAAGTAGCTGAAAAGTTCTCAACCTTTTTTCCTCCCCGTTTTAGTGCCATTCTTTCTTCATACTTTCTAAATGAAAGACTTAATCTTCATGGGAAAATTGGGTGTTTGCTAAGTATTCTAGGATCTACGGTTATGGTCATTCACGCTCCAAAAGAAGAGGAGATCGAGACTCTAGATGAAATGTCTCACAAGCTAGGTGATCCAGGTAAGAAAAAGGAAAGTTTTCTTAGTCTTCCTGCAGTTTACTTTTTAACTTAGTTTTTACTGTAATCAGAATCTGGCGTGCACATAAGGAGAGAGAAATTGTCCTTCCTGGTAGAAGAACAAATCGTAGTCGTCTTCCCTACTTTCTCTTATCAGTCCCAAGCCTGTGTTTCTTCTGTTCTTTAACTCTGTATTTGTAAATTGCATGCTTATATTGCTAGTACTTAATTCCTTGTCTTTAGGCATTATCTGTTTTCCCTTTTATTATTTTTTTTATTTTTTATTTTTGAGACGGACTCTCACTCTGTGACCAGGCTGGAGTGCGTTGGCATGATCTGGTCTCAGTGCAGCCTCCGCCTCCCAGGTTCAAGTGATTCTCCTGCCTCAGCCTCCCGAGTAGCTGGGATTACAGGCACGCACCACCATAGCCAGCTAATTTTTGTATTTTTAGTAGAGACGGGGTTTCGCCATGTTGGCCAGCATAGTCTTGATCTCTTGACCTCGTGATCCACCCGCCTCAGCCTCCCAAAGTGCTGGGATTACAGGTCTGAGCCATCGCCCCCAGCCATCTGTTTTACCTTTTATCTACTGTACCTATATAGTTTTATTTGGAGTATTTGTTTACATTATCATTGATACATAACTTTATTCTTATCTTAGCCTTCATTATGATTACTTTTCCTTTCCTGTATGATTTAAGTTTTTCCAGAACTAATAACTATCTTGTTTGCGCAGTTTTTTATGAATTGATCAATGTACGGTGAAACTCTTTCCCAGTTGACTTATTCTACTCTCAGTAATTTCAAAGAGGTATTCTTTGTTTCATCTGTTTTGGAAATTTCTCTCGGTGCCTTCTGTGTGGCCTGGATCTAGGTGGGTGTCTCCAGGCTGCCAGCACAGCTGTTACTGCACTTCCCTTCAGCAGCTCCCTGGGGATTCCCTTCAGTTTGCTTTTTCTTGGATCCCTTATTTCCAGATTCCTGAGTTTGCTGCTTCATTTTGGTGGTGCCACTCTAGAGGAGACAAGAATAGGCACGAAAAGATGAGACTTTTCAAGACCTGTTTATCTCAAAATGTCTTTACCCGATTGTGACCACCACTGTCTTCTCATTTCTGGTATTTCTGCTGAGAAATTAAATAGTTTACTCCTTATCTTTTATATGCAACCAAGTTTTTTGTTTTTGGAAGCATGTAGGATATTCTCTTTCCTCACAGTGTCCGAAATTTCCCACTGATATTCCTAGATAGGGATCCATTTATGTCCATTGTGCTGGGTACCTGATGGTTGATTTTATTTTGAGATAGGGTGTTGCTCTGTTGCCCAGGCTGGAGTGCAGTGGCATACTCCCAGCTCACTGCAGCCTTCTCCTCCCCAGCTCAAGCGATTCTTCCACCTTAGCCTCCCAAGTAGCTGGGACTACAGGTGTGTGCCACTATGTCCAGCCAATTTTTAAATTTTTTTGGTAGAAACGAGGTTTTACCATGTTGGTCAGGCTGGTGTTGACAAACTCCTGACCTCCAGTAATCTGCCCACCTCAGCCTCCCAAATTGCTGGGATTACAGGTGTGAGCTACTGCGCCCCACCTGATGGTGTGTTTTTCTTTCTTTCTTTTTTTTTTTTTTTGAGACAGTTTCGCTCTTGTTGCCTACGCTGTAGTGCAATGGTGCAATCTCAGCACACTGCAACCTCTGCCTCCTGGGTTCACATGATTCTCCTGGCTCGGCCTCCCAAGTAGCTGGGATTTCAGGCGCCTGCCACCCATGCCCAGCTAGTTTTTGTATTTTCAGTAGACACGGAATTTCACCATGTTGGCCAGGTTGGTCTTAACTCCTGATCTCAGGTGGTCCACCTCAGCCTCCCAGTGCTGGGATTACAGGTGTCAGGTACTGCGCCTGGCCTGACGGGTCTTTTTAATTTGAAAATTTATGTCTGATTTTTGGGAACTGAATACTCCTTTGATATTCTTTCTTGTTTTTTCTTTGCAAGATTCTTACTCATCTGTTTATTGAAATTCTTGACCTAGAACCCTAAACCTAACCTAGATCATTAGTTTTTTTCCCCTCATTCTACCATTTTGTCTTTTTGCTCTGCCTTTGGGGAGATTTTCTCAGTTTTTTTTTCCCCCAGCCCTTCTGAGTTTTTATTTCTGTAGTATGTTGTTAATTTCTAAGAGTTTATGGATTCTGTTCTTTTGATTCCTAGTTACTTTAAAATCTTTGTCTGCTAACGTTAGTTTCTGAATTCTTTGTGGGCCTGCTTCTATGGTGGTGTTTCTCTCTTGTTTTTAGGCATTTCGTTTTGTCTTTCGTCTTTTTTTTTTTTTTGAGATGGAGTCTCACTCTTACTTGCCCAGCCTGGAGTGCAGTGGTGTGATCTCGGCTCACTGCAGCCTCTGCCTCCTGGGTTCAAGCAGGTCTCCTGCCTCAGCCTCCCGAGTAGCTGGGATTACAGGCATGCACCACCACGCCTGGCTAGTTTTCTATTTTTTGGTAGAGACAGGGTGTCTCCAGGTTGGTCAGGCTGTTCTCTAACTTTTTTTTTTTTTTTTTGAGATGGAGTTTCGCTTGTTACCCAGGCTGGAGTGCAATGGCGCAATCTCGGCTCACCGCAACCTCCGCCTCCTGGGTTCAGGCAATTCTGCTGCCTCAGCCTCCCGAGTAGCTGGGATTACAGGCACGCGCCACCATGCCCAGCTAATTTTTTTGTATTTTTAGTAGAGACGGGGTTTCACCATGTTGACCAGGATGGTCTTGATCTCTTGACCTCGTGATCCACACACCTCGGGCTCCCAAAGTGCTGGTTTTACAGGCATGAGCCACCGCGCCCAGCAGAACTTCTCACCTCAAATGATCTGCCTGCCTTGTCCTCCCAAAGTGATGGGATTACAAGCGTGAGCCACTGCACCCGGTTTTGGCTTTTTTTTAATTGAATGCTGGACATAGGATATTAGAAGGTGTAAAGGTTTTAAGTGATGTTTTTCTTCCTTCAGAGACAATATAAATTTCTTCTGGTAGGCAGAAAAGAATATGGCAGATCACCTTCATGCTGAAGGTGTGGTTTTAAGTTTTGTTGAGCCTAGTTTCTTTCTAGTTGGACTTCCTTCTTCTTCTTCTTTTTTTTTAAATGTATTAGATCCAGGACAAAATGTCATTGTTGTTATTATTATTTTTGAGACAGGATCTCACTCAGTCACACAGGCTGGAGCACAGTGGTGCGATCATGGCTCACTGCAACCTCCGCCTCTTGTGCTCAAGTGATCCTCTCACCTCCGCCTTCTGAGTGGCTTGGACTACACAGATGTGCGGTACCACATCCGGCCAGTTTTTGTATCTTTTTTTGTTTGCTTGTTTTTGAAATGGAGTCTCACTCTGTCACCCAGGCTGGAGCACAGTGGTGTGATCTTGGCTCAGTGCAGCCTCTGCCTGCTGGATTAAAGTGATTCTCTCGTTTCACCCTCCCAAATAGTTGTGATTACAGGCATGCACCACTATGCCTGGCCTAATTTTTGTATTTTTTTTTTCGGCAGAGACAGGGTTTTGTCGTTTTGGCCAGGCTGGTCTTGAGCTCCTGGGCTCAAGTGATCCTCCTGCCTCGGCCTCCCGAAGTGCTGGGATTATGGGCATGAGCCACCACACCTGGCCGTTTGCCTTTATTCTTGTTCATAACCCTGTGGCTCTCAACTGATAGCTTCGAATGTTGGTTTGGGCCCCTCCACCTGAGAAACCGAGAGCTCCAGGGTCTGTTCCTCAGTAACTTGAGATGCTCAAATCCCTGCTTAGCCCTGTGGCCTCCTGGCCAGGCTTTCCATTTAGCTCCTCTGATCTTGGCTGGGTGGCTTGTGTGCCAGGAAACACCATGAGGGGAAATGCACACACAAATTTGGGCTCACTACTCTTCCTTTCTGGGGTCTCGGTCCGTTAAGTCCCAGCTGCTTAGGCAGCCCCAGATTCCAGCTTGTTTTTACCGAGTCCACTCATGCATAGGCCGGTGTCGATGGAGCTTCATGCCATCTCACCCCTTGCTTTAGCAGTTGCCCCAAGGGAGAAAGCAGAGGTACGTGTTGGTCTGATTTTTCTCTTTTCTCTGAATTTTGGCCCCTTAAGTCCTGGCTGCTTTCATTGCTCTTTGATACCCTCAAATAAATGTTCTTTTTGTTTGTTTGGGTTTTTTTTGTTGATGTGGATCCGTTGTTTGGTGGTATTTGGGGTGCCAGGTTTGTCTGTCTCATCATTTCTCTGAGGATATTAATAGTTTTTCTGGTACTCTGAGGATATTAGTTTTCTTGTTTTTAGAGGGACAGTTGTTTGTTTTGAAGCTTTCCTCATCTACGTGGGAGAAACGGGCTTGGCACTTTTCCGTTTGTTTGGGCTTCTCTCCACGGCAGTGGACAGGAGACTCCATCTAGGCTTCACTTTCAGTCTTGCCTTTACCCCACTTCGGAGACACTTTGTACCTTTTGAGCATTCTGTGCTGTAAACTAAATTGCTTTTTACTGTTTGATCACAGCTGATGGGTAGCATTCAATTTTCTTGGGTCTGTGTATCAGTTATTAGCCTTTGCATTCTGACTTACAAAGTAGTGTTATCTTCAGTCCTTTTTTTTTTTTTTTGAGACAGTCTCCCTCTGTTTCCCAGGCTAGAGTGCAGTGATGCGATCTCGGCTCATTGCAGCCTCCGCCTCCCAGGTTCAAGCGATTCTCCTGCCTCAGCCCCCCAGGTAGCTGGGATTACAGGCGTCTGCTACCATGCCCGGCTAATGTTTGTATTTTCAGTAGAGATGGGGTTTCGCCATGTTGGCCAGGTTGGTCTCAAACTCCTGACCTCAAGTGATCGGCCCTTCTTGGCCTCCCAAAGTGCTGGGATTAAAGGTTCGAGCCACTGCACCTGGCATCTGTTCTTAATTTTGTATGTTTGTATCTTTAAAAATCCTATTACCCTGTATTAGTGGAGTTTGAGGAAGGCAGAGTAAATTCATGTGACTTCTATGCCTCAGTTTCCTCATCTGAAGATGCAGGTGGTAGTATCTGTGACACAGGGTAGTTGAGTGCAAGTTGCTGATAAGAATGCCCGGCCCACAGTGCTGCACAGTTACTGGCTGTTACCCATGCTGGCTGCAATTCTCCGTATCAACCAGAACTCCAACAGTATCTTTCAAGTTATCCAGTTGACTTGCTAGTTACTCCAGCAGTTGTCTGCAAATTTTAAAAAAAGTTTACCCCTTTTAGGGAAAACCTGATGAATAACTTTTTTCTTTCCTTTTTTTTTTTTGAGACGGAGTTTCGCTCTTGTTACCCAGGCTGGAGTGCAATGGCGGGATCTCAGCTCACCGCAACCTCCGCCTCCTGGGTTCAGGCAATTCTCCTGCCTCAGCCTCCTGAGTAGCTGGGATTACAGGCACGCGCCACTGTGCCCAGCTAATTTTTGTATTTTTAGTAGAGACGGGGTTTCACCATGTTGACCAGGATGGTCTTGATCTCTTGACCTCGTGATCTACTGCTCCTGGTGCTCAACTCTTTTCTTTTTAAGATGGGGTTTTTTGCTCTTGTTGCCCAGGCTGGAGTGCAGTGGCGCATTCTTGGCTCACCACAGCCTCTGCCTCCCGTGTTCAAGCGATTCTCCTGCCTCAGCCTCCTGAGTAGCTAGCTGGGATTACAGGCACCTACCACCACGCCAGGCTAATTTTGTGTTTTTAGCAGAGATGGGGTTTCTCCTTGTTGGTCAGGCTAGTCTCAAACTCCTGACCTCAGGTGATCCACCTGCTTTAGACTCGCAAAGTGCTGGAATGACAGGCGTGAGCCACCGTGCCCAGCCGCATCTATAAATTGTTGGGCATTCGAGGCCACCTGGTGGTTTCTCCTCCGTTTCAGTCTCCGTTCTGATCCCACTGTCCCTGTTCCCTTGTGAGTAGAACACTTGAGTAGGCATAAAATGCTGCTTCAGAAATGTTAGGGGTGTGACAATTTGTGACTATGAAGCACACATTAATCTTTAGTGTGTACATCTAAGTAAATTTTTGTGGTTGCGTGTCTGCTAGGGCAGCAAAATGAAGCTGATTTTTATTTCCAGGTCATACCTTTTCTCCCTGTCGAGTTTATTATATTTTGTTTTGGATACTGTGTTTAAGAGCAGCTAACCAGCCGGGCGTGGTGGCTCAAGCCTATAATCCCAGCACTTTGGGAGGCTGGGGCGCGTGGATCACGAGGTCAACAGATCGAGACCATCCTGGCCAACATGGTGAAACCCCGTCTCTACTAAAAATACAAAAATTAGCTGGGTGTGGTGGCACGCACCTGTAGTCCCATCTTCTTGGGAGGCTGAGACAGGAGAATTGCTTGAACTGGAGAGGTGGAGGTTGCAGCAAACTGAGATTGTGCCACTGCACTGAAGCCTGGCGACAGAGCAAGACTCTGTCAAAAACAAAAAAAAAAGAGCAACTAAGCATTGGACTCATGTAACTTTTCTTTGCCTCCTTCAGGTTTTGTGGTCTTTGCAACCCTTGTGGTCATTGTGGCCTTGATACTAATCTTTGTGGTGGGTCCTCGCCATGGACAGACAAACATTCTTGTGTACATCACAATCTGCTCTGTGATCGGCGCGCTTTCTGTCTCCTGTGTGAAGGGCCTGGGCATCGCCATCAAGGAGCTGTTTGCTGGAAAGCCTGTTCTGCGGCACCCCCTGGCCTGGGTACTGCTGCTGAGCCTCCTCGTCTGTGTGAGCACACAGATTAATTACCTAAATCGGGCCCTGGATATATTCAACACTTCTATCGTGACTCCAATCTATTATGTATTCTTTACAACATCCGTTTTAACTTGTTCAGCTATTCTTTTTCAGGAGTGGCAGGATATGCCCGTTGATGATGTCATTGGTACTTTGAGTGGCTTCTTTACAATCATTGTGGGGATATTCCTGTTGCATGCCTTTAAAGACGTCAGCTTTAGTCTAGCAAGTCTGCCTGTGTCTTTTCGAAAAGATGAGAAAACTATGAATGGCAATCTCTCTAATATGTATGAAGTTCTTAATAATAACGAAGAAAGCTTAACCTGTGGAATCGAACAACACACTGGTGACAGTATCTCGAGAAGAAATGGAAATCTGACCGCTTTTTAAGAAAGATGTAATTAAAGGTTAATCTGTGATTGTCATGAAGTGAATTTGAATATCAGAATGTATCTGAAAAAGCATTGTCCTCAAATAATGTTCTTTAAAGGCAATCTTTTTAAAGATTTCACTCATTTGGACCAAGAAATTACTTTTCTTCTATTTAAACAATGGTAGCTCACTAAAATGACCTCAGCACAGGACGATTTCTATTAACGTTGTGTTGTTGTAGAAGTGTTTTACATTTTCATCCCTTCTCCAAAATCTGAGGGCACTAATGACAGTTTTAAGTCTATAAAAATGTTTTATTTTTCCATTGGTGATGAAAGTCTGAAATGTCCATTTGTCATCCCCATTCCATCAGTCTCTGACCACATAAGGCTTTTTTATTTAAAAAAAAAACACAATTATCCCAATACATTATCCTGTGATTTACCTTACCTATAAAAGTGGCTCCTGTTTGATGATTGGTTTTATGTTTGAAATATTAAGGGAAAACTAAGTTACTGAATGAAGGAAACTCTTACAAAACAAAAGAAAGGGCGGAAATCACCACAAGGAACTCTTTCTCAGGTTGTGATCTGTCACCGTGAATCAGGCTTCCTGTGTGCATTCGATGGCCGCCTTAGCACCTTTTCAGACCAGCGCCTCCCACCTGTTGCAACCTGGCTGGGTTTATTCTTCAGTTACCCTAATCCAATGCTGCCTGGAACCTTGATGATTACTGTTTTACATCAGCTCTTGTACTTTTCAGTATATTTTCATAATGAGTTATATTGTCATTTAGACTTGGAACAGCTCTCGGAAATAGAAGACTAGGGTTATCTCTTAAATTTAGCTCATGTTACAATAAAAAGTTGAAAAGTTCTTTTCTAAGTCTAAATGCTTAGACTTAAAATGTTTATAAAATATGGTCTGTTTGTACAAGTCCTTTGCTTCTTCAGAGCTCCTTTGGGCCACTATATATTTTGGTTTCTAGAAAATGTTTATGAAGAAGTTGATGGAAAATTGCAAACACATGCAGAAAAGGTAGAATAAAAAAGGTCTAATGAACCCGATGCAGCTGTTGAACCTGTTCACTCATAACCACTGACTGGCCTTTAGTTAATTTGCAGAGTTAATTTCCACCTGGTAATGGGAAGAGAACGTTCATCTGTTCCAGTCTGTGGCTCCTGCCTGGAGGTTACCCAAAGGTGCGTCAGTGCCAAACCATCGGTCCCCAAGAGCCTCCCACGCCGACGGTGCTAGCATCCCATGCAGCTCACCATTGGCTGAATGGAAAGTCCCTTTTTTTAAGTTTAGTATTGGCCTTCTAAGGAGCTGTTTTAGATGTTATTTTCTTAACAGCCTCTTTCCGTGTCATTTAATACTACAGATGTACTCTATATCTGTTTATACACTGTACCTACATCTGTGATTTGTGTATAAAAGAACCAGTTTTCGCCCCCTTGAGGATAGAGCCCTTGTTGAACGTAGATAGGCTTTTTTCTGATAAAAAATTCATAGTTAACATTTTATAGCACTTTAGATTGTCTTATACCTAAATATTACATTATATATTTGGTATGTACTTAAGCCTGATTAAACTTGGTAATTTTTTTTTTTTTTTTTTTTTGAGACAGAAGAGTCTTGCTCTGTCGCCAGGCTGGAGTTCTGTGGCACAATCTCGGCTCCCCGCAACTGCCGCCACCCGGGTTCAAGTGAGTCTCCGGCCTCAGCCTCCCGAGTAGCTGGGACTACAGCCATATGCCATCACGCCCAGCTAATTATATATATTTTTACTAGAGATGGGGTTTCCCTGTGGTGGCCACGACGGCCTTGATCTCTTGACCCCATGATCTGCCCGCCTCTGCCTCCCAAAGTGTTGGGATTATAGGTGTGAGTTACCGCACTGGGCCAAAACTTGGCAATTTAAATTACAGTAATTTTTCCATCTGTTTGTGTCCTCTCTTATTTCCTTGAGCAGTGGTTTATAGTTCTCCTTGAAGAGGTCCTTCACATCCCTTATTACTTGTATTCCTAGGTGTTTTATTCTCTTTGTTGCAATTGTGAATGGGAGTTCGCTCATGATTTGGCTCTGTTAGTCCGTTATTGGTGTATAGGAATGCTTGTGATTTTTGCACATTGATTTTGTATCCTGAGACTTTGCTGAAGTAGCATATCAGCTTAAGGAGATTCTTGGCTGAGACGATGGGGTCTTCTAGATATACCGTCAGTTCATCTGCAAACAGGTAGAATTTGATGTCCTCTCTTCCTGTTCGAATACCCTTTATTTCCTTCTCTTGCCTGATAGCCCTGGCCAGAACTTCCAGTACTGTGTTGAATAGGAGTGGTGAGAGAGGGCATCCTTGTCTTGTGCCAGTTTTCAAAGGGAATGCTTCCAGTTTTTGCCCATTAAGTATGATGCTGGCTGTGGGTCTCTCATAAATAGCTCTTATTATTTTGAGATATGATCCATCGATACCTAGTTTTATTGAGAGTTTTTAGCATAAAGGGCTGTTGAATTTTGTCAAAGGCCTTCTCTGCATCTATTGAGACAATCGTGGTTTTTGTCTTTGGTTTTGTTGATGTGATGGATTACATTTATAGATTTGCATATGTTGAACCAGCCTTGCGTCCCAGATGAAGCTGACTTGATCGTGATGGATAAGCTTTTTGATGTGCTGTTGGATTCGTTTTGCCCAGTATTTTTCTTTTTTTAATTTTTTGTTTTGAGACGGAGTTTTGCTCTTGTTATCCAGGCTGGAGTGCAATGGCGTGATCTCAGCTCACCGCAACCTCCGCCTCCTGGGTTCAGGCAATTCTGCCTCAGCCTCGTGAGTAGCTGGGATTACAGGCACGCAGCACCATGCCCAGCTAATTTTTGTATTTTTAGTAGAGATGGGTTTTCACCCTGTTGACCAAGATGTCTCCATCTCTTGACCTTTTGATCCACCCACCTCGGCCTCCCAAAGTGCTGGGATTATAGGTTTGAGCCACCGCTCCAGGTCTTGCCCAGTATTTTATTAAAGATTTTTTGTATCAGTGTTCATCATGGATATTGGCCTGAAATTTTATTTTTCAGTTGTGTCTCTGCCAGGTTTTGGTATCAGGATGATATTGGTCTCCTAAAATGAGTTAGGGAGGATTCCCTCTTTTTGTATTGTTTGGAATAGTTTCAGAGGGAATGGTACCAGCTCCTCTTTGTACCTCTGGTAGAATTTGGCTGTGAACCCGTCTGGTCTATTAATTGCTGCCTCAACTTCAAACCTTGTTATTGGTTTATTCACGAATTCGACTTCCTCCTGGTTTAGTTTGGGAGGGTATAGCGTCTCCAGGAATTTACCCATTTCTTCTAGATTTACTGGTTTATTTGCATAGTGGTGTTTGTAGTAGTCTCTGATGGTAGTTTGTATTTCTGTGGAATCGGTGGTGATATCCCCTTTATCGTTGTTTATTGCATCTATTTGAATCTTCTCTCTCTTCCTTTTTGTTAGTCTGGCTAGTGGTCTATTTTGCTGATCTTTTCAAAAAACCAGCTCCTGGAATTAGATTTTTTGAAGTTTTTTTTGTGTCTGCATCTCCTTTAGTTCTGCTTTGAGCTTAGTTGTTTCTTGCCTTCTGTTAGCTTTTGAATTTGTTGGATCTTGCTTCTCTAGTTGTTACCCCGCCCAGCCCCCCGATGGAGTCTTGCTGTCGCCCAGGCTGGAGTGCAGTGGCACAATCATGACTCACTACAACCTCCGCCTTCCGGGTTCAAGCAGTTCTCCTGCCTGTCTCCCAAGTAGCTGGGATAATAGGCACGTGCAACTACTCCCAGCCAACTTTTTTTGTATTTTTAGTAGAGACAGCATTTTACCATGTTGGCCAGGCTGGTCTCGACTCCTGACCTGGTGATCTGTCCACCTCAGCCTCCCAAAGTGGTGGGATTACAGGCATGAGCCACCTTACCCAGCCTCCTCTAGTTCTTTTAATTGTGACGTTGGATTTTATATCTTACCTTGCTTCTCTGGTGGCATTTAGTGCTATACCTTTCCCTCTAGACACAGCTTTAAATGCATCCCAGAGATTCTGGTACCTTGTGTCTTCGTTCTCATTGGTTTTGAAGAACATCTTTATTTCTGCCTTCATTATTTATTCAGTAGTCATTCAGGAGCAGGTGTTTAGTTTCCATGTAATTGTGTGGTTTTGAGTGAGTTTCTTAATCCTGAGTTCTAATTTGACTGCACCGTGGTCTGAGAGACTGTTATGATTTCCATTCTTTTGGATTTGCCGAGGAGTGATTTACTGCCACTTATGTAGTCAATTTTAGAGTAAGTGCGATGTGCTAAGAAGACTATATTCTGTGGTTTTGGGGTGGAGAGTTCTGTTGATGGCTATTAGGTCTGTGTGGTCCAGATCTGAGTTCAAGTCCTGGATATCCTTGTTAATTTTCTGTCTCATTGATCTAATATTGACAGTGGAGTGTTAGAGTCTCCCACAGTTACTGTGCCAGAGTCTAAGTCTCTTTGTAAGAACTTGCTTTATGTGTCTGGGTGCTCCTGTATTGGGTACATATTTAGAATAGTTAGCTCTTCTTGTTGCATTGATCCCCTTACCATTATGTAATGCCCTTGTCTCTTGATCTTTGTTGGTTTAAAGTTTTTTCAGAGACTAGGACTGGTCCCTGCTTTTATTTGCTCTCCAATTGCTTGGTAAGTATTCCTCCATCCCTTTGTTTTGAGCCTTTGTGTGTCTGCACGTGAGATGGGTTTTCTTTTCATCCTGTTCTATAGTTGCTAAGATAAGCACAGTTACCACCTCTCAATCTACAGCAGAATGCTGGCCTCAGGGTTTTTTACATTACCAAAATCATTTTTAGGGAACTTTTTATAAAGAAAGATCGTTAAGCTTCTTGTCACTCAGGTTTGGCAGTACAGCAGGATGGTTCACTTTCATTTCTGTGCCGTGTGTGATGCTTCTGAAGTGTCCAAAGGCCTATGGAAAAGTCAAGTAGGCGAGGCCCACTTTTTATGGCAACGTGGCATCCATAAATAATGTAAACCGACTGCCAGGTCATGACATAAAGTGAGTTCAGTTAATCATAATGGCCCTGTGTTTATCTGCAGCATTTGTTTACAAAAGACAGGTGTGACTTTTTTTTTCCAGTTAGGCTTTTCAGGACCTCATTGCCTTAATACTTTTAAGTTTGGCTTTGGTTTCTCAATTCTGAAACATGTTGATGACTCTACTGGTAGTCTGGACTGATTATCTTTCATTCTGACAGGTCATGTGGACCAACTTCAGCCACGTGAGCCCTGTGTAATGAGGGGGACAGATGAAGTTTGGACTGAAGTGCTCCCTGGCCCCTTTTTGGAGCACCCGCTGTCCCTGGCTGATCTTCTCCCACAGTGCAGACCTCCTCCAGTTCGTGGGCACAGGTAACAGGCACTGAGCAGCCTCTTCATACCCACATTGGAACAGCCCCCATGGCCGTTTTATACCTCATTTGCCTGCGGAATCCTAAATCTAAAGCTGTAGGTCTGAGCTGGGCCTGTGCGAGCTCAGATTTGATTAGAGTTCCTTGCCAAGCCGAGCAGCACAGGGATGTAGTAAATGCACGAACACAAATAGACCTCATTAGTTTTATTTCTATATTCTTTTGGTCTGATCTCATGTTAGATTTTGTCACAACTGGATTTAGTGGAAGCAGGGGAGTCAAGTTCACTATTTTCTAAAACATTGATACAAAAAAGGGTGGAAACACTGACTTAGAACTAAGATTATTCATAAAAGACCACGAGAAAGATCCCTGAACAAAAGCTAGTTACATTTAATGGTAATTGGGAAGGGATTTAATACATTTACTGGTAGTAAGTTTCTTACGGAATGAATCGTAGCTGTCAGAACATCCCATACAAAAACAGTAATTGTAAGAATGTGATGGCAACAATCAGCAGCCAGTATACTCAGAGTTCCTAATTACCAAAAGCATATACAATTTTAGTCTAGAAAAATAAGTCAATTTTATAAAATTAAGCTTTTAGATGAAAAGCACCCCCTTTGACAGGTATAGAGATACTGAAAAATAGTCCCTAAAAATCTCACTAAATATGGAGAGAAAAGCATGCCACGTTGAGTTACGGAGTGCAGTCTGCACCCTCAGCTGCTGGCCAAGGACTGGTGGATGGGTGGCTGGAAGCAGCGCACATGCTCCACTGGGGTGCTCTCCCCGTCGCCCGACTTCAGGTACTTATCCAGGATGGTGATGATCTCGTCATTGAGAATCTGGAACTTGCGAATTCTCTCCACCATCTTCTTCAAAGGCTACAACCATGAATATTAGGATGTTTTACTATTAACACCTGAACATTTATTTATTCTTTGTTTGACAGTGTTAGGATTCTTATATTTTCTCAGAAAAATAATAGCAAACGGAATTGACACACATGCTTTTTTTTTAAAGATAGGGTGTCACTGCTGCCCCGGCTGGCATGCAGTGGCATGATCAGTGCTTGCTCTAGCCTCACCCTCCTGAGCTTAGGAGATCTTCCCACCTCAGCCTCTTGAGTAGCTGGGATCACAGCCATGTACCACCACATGCAGCTAATTTAAAAATTTTTTTTGTAGAGACAAGGTCTGTTGCCCAGGATGGTCTTGAACTCCTGACCTCAAGCGATCCTCTGCCTCAGCCTCCCAAACTGTTGGGACTGTAGTTATGAACCACCACTCCCAGCCACGTCCCAGCTCTTTAATGCGACAGTTGGAACAATGACTATATTTTGAACTTAGAATTCCTCTGTTGGTTTCATGCTGCTGTAGATTTATTCAAGTGCACAACTTACAGGCCTATTCCTTCCACATCAGCAATTAAGAACCTACTGTCTGCACAAAGCTTCGGATCTACAGGTGAAGATGATGTGCTCAGTGGACAAAGGCCCATCAACTAACACAAGTTTTAGACTTCCAGTGTGGAAACACTGACAGGATACTTTGACAGACCCGCCTGCTACAACAGGAATAGAGAATGTGAATAAAGAACATCCACGCAAACCAAAAACTTCTTTGAAAAGCACTGCTGGTTCTGCCTATGGCAGGTGGTAAGGGGGCAGCCAGTGCCCTGAGTGGATGGACAGATGATGCAAGTGCACATCTTGGGAGGAAAAGCAATCTAAGTCCAATTAGATAAAGACCCCCCCCCCCCCCCCGTAACCCAACACACAAGGAAAGAGCAGTTTTAAATACCACCAAGGCCTTCAGATACTAGAATGAAAAGATACAGAATGTAGAATACATGAACTGGATAAGGAAGCAAGAGATGGAAAAAATTCAGTTAAGACAATAAAACTGTCAGTCACCACCAAGATGTGAAGAGCTGAGGAAAGGGTCAGCAGAGTTAACCAAGACACGTGAAGACAGTACTCTGGATACAGCTCTGGGAGACACGGAAATGGTCGGAGAGGCCTGTGACTGCGCTGCCCTCTGCTGCACGGAGCCTGGGTGAGTGTGGTTAAACCTGGATTGTAAGACAGGGAGAGTATCTGGGTTGTCCTCTCAGTATCATATCTGGAATGTTCTCTGGCTAGCGGCAGGA
Organism: Saguinus oedipus; assembly: GCA_031835075.1. Lineage (NCBI taxonomy): Eukaryota > Metazoa > Chordata > Mammalia > Primates > Cebidae > Saguinus > Saguinus oedipus. Next base: position 21,485,139 of record CM063174.1, read on the forward strand.
GACCTGGAAAAGATCAGAAGCTGAGGCTGCCCGACCCACCGTTGCTGGAGGGAGCCACCTGAAAAGCATGAGAAGGAAGGGTGACCCAGTGCTACAGCTGCAAGCTGTGCGTAAGCCTGAAGGCCTCCAAGGTGAACACACCTTGGACACATTGATTCTGGCTTCATGAGACTAAGCATACGACCTAGCTGAGTCCGGCTGTACCCGGCATCTGACTTAGAGAACTGTGAGGTCATCAATGGTGTTTAAACTGCAAAGCGTGGTGATTTGTTGTTATGGAAGCAACAGAAAACTAATACAATGGGGCTGGGTGCGGTGGCTCAGACCTGTAATCCCAGCATTTTGGGAGGCCAAGGTGTGTGGATCATCTCAGGTCAGGGGTTCGAGATCAGCTTGGCCAACATGGTGAAAGCCCATCGCTACTAAAAATGCAAAAATTAGCTGGGTGTGGTGGTGGGGAGGCTAAGGCAGGAGAATCACTTGAATCCGGGAGGTGGAGGTTGCAGTGAGCTGAGATTGGACCACTACAGCCTGGGCAACAAGAGCAAAACTCTGTCTCAAACAAAACAAAACAATTCAACAGAGGGATGTGAAGAATAGAATGACACGGTCTAATACATGTCTAACTGAAGTCCTGAATGGCAAGAATAGGGAGAATGGAAGGCTAAAATACTTCAAAAGATAATGGCTATTTTCCAGAATTCAACTATGAGGAATCCATAAAATCACAAAGACAAAAGACCTTTAAAGCAGCTAAAAAATACACTTTTGACTTCTAGGGAGCCCGAAGACTGGAATAGTTGCCAAAGTTCTGAAAATGCAGATCCTGTAAGACTTGAAGTAAATCTAAGTACCTTGAGAAGGAAAACGGACCGTGAGGATTTTCTCTGCCAGAATGTGCTTTACTGGCCAATTATATCTAGATTCATTTTGGGAATGAAAAGAAGGTTTCTGTTGGTGGTACCTTAGGTACTAGGTCAAAAAACAGTCACTGAAACAAGACCTTGTAACACAGATAGCGGGAGATTTTCATCCACCTACCACATTTTTAATAATCTCGTCTTTGCCATCATGTTTCTGGACTTTAAGTAGATGGTAGCAGAAATCCAGCACAGCGAAACGCCGCTGCTGCCCCAGAAGTACGATGATCATACAGCCAGCCCAGTGTAGCCCGTCACCAAAGCACTGCCTAGAAACAAGGAGAAACAGAATGGGAGGTGAGTGACATGTTACCAGGTCTTTTCTGTCTCCACCATCTGCACTACTGTCTGTGCCACACAGTCACCTTCCACAGCCAGGAAGAGAATGGCAGGCAGCAGGTGGCTGTTGCCTCATTTTGGTAAATAGCTTTTTTGGGCTCTTGTGGTGTGCTACTTCCTAATGCTTTTTAAGTTATATCCCCTCTGTGGTGAATGACTTACAGACCTCCCACCTAGAAAAATGCACATCCAACTCTTACAATTGCTGTGCTTCAGAAACTCCCAGAATACTAAAGTCATGAGTCAGCTCTTTGGCATCAAGGAAGAATCCCCACTGAGGAGGCTGAAAAGCAGCTCAGTGAGCTTCTGGTCACTTCCCAAAGAGCATGGCTGGCCTAACACCCTACCTTGCTGCATAGCCCCTCTCCTCCCCTGGGGCTTTGTCCTGCTCCGAGCACACACTTACTCGACTGTGAACTCATGTGTCCCTACGGGAATGCAGTACACAAACTGCATGGCACTCCACAGTCTGTGGAACTCCACACACTCGTCCACATGCATGACCCCATTGCTGGGCAGAGGCCCACGCCAGATCGGGTCGTCCAGAAAGCTCCGGATCCGTGTCAGGATGACCTCAAACATGGACAGGCCGCAGCAGAGGCGCTCCTTGGTCAGCAGGTCCCCCTCTCTCGCGATGGCAATTTGCTGCAGGAGGAACAAGTGGCGGAATGCTGTGGGCCCTGCAGACATCCAGCTACTCCATGTCCTGTATTTTTTTTTTCTTTTTAAGACAGGATTGCGCTCTGCTGCTGAGGCTGAAGTGCAGGGGCATAATCATAGCTCACTGCAACCTGACTTCCTGGGCTCAAGCGACCCTCCTGCCTCAGCCCTCCCAGGGGCTGAGATTACAGATGCATACTGCCACACCTGGATAATTTTTATATTTTTTTGTAGAGACAGGGTTTTGCCACGTTGTCCAGGCTGCTCTCGCACTCCTGTCTTGGCCTCCCAAAGTGCTGGGATGACAAGAATGAACCATGGCTCCTGGCCTTGGAAACACGTTTTGGGTGGGGTAAGTTTGCTGGCATCTAATGTGGAGGCCAGGGATGCTGCTCAACATCCACCATGCACAGGACAACCCAGCCCCCACCACAGAGTGACTTGGTCCCAAATGGCTGAGAAACCCTGACTTAGCAGAAGCTGCTGGCTCACTGTGGTGCTCTGCCCTGACACCTTGCCTCCTGGCCTCATTTATTCTGTTCTTAAACACCTGTGGAAAAGCCTTCTTCATGACCGGCTGGACACTCAAGGTGACATCTGTAATAAGACTATGTGCCAGGTGATGTGCTACGCCCTTTCCCAGCATTAGCTCATTTGAAGTCCCCAACTACCCTGGGAAGCAGCCCGGGTGCACACCCCACTTGTGACACTGAAGCTGAGCAGCCGCATGGCCATTGGATTTCATGATGCCTTCCAGTCTGGCTCTCGGCCACCTGGCCTGATGTGGATGCCCAGCTTGCAGTAGCCACAACCGCCACGGCACACATTACCTGAGGGGTCCCCAGTCTTTCAATCAGTGGGACAAGATGCAGCGGGGCGTACTTTGATTCAAGCCTTTTCATTTTGGCATCAAGTCTCTCTCCCTCTGCAGTAGAAAAATATTTTACTATATTCTGCTCCTTTCTATGAAAGGGTAATTGCAAAAGTTTAAATTTGTTTAAAAAACAAAAGATTTTAAAGTTAACATTATACACATTTTCTTTAAAAGTTATCTTACAAACCTGACTTAGTTAACATTTTATTTCAAACCAGCAGGACTGATTTTCTGCTCAATATTCATTTTTCACTTACTATTTCAAATGTAATCAAAAGCAGAAAATGGCACAATGAGCCTCTGTCCCCATCATCCACTACAACAATTATCAAATCATGGTAATTCTAAGACATCATATCAATAACTAGGTTCTGTACACTCCTCATTACCCCTGCATATGATTAAACAGGCACCAAACCCTCAATCTGCACTGGCCCTTAGCTTTCTGGCTGCATAGAGTAGGTACCACCCCACAGACGGCAGTCTGGACTCCCAGGGGGGCACGGTGGGAGGGTCCACAGGCTCACCTTTCACATGGACTCGTGGCAAGATATTCTGGAAGGGAGCCGCATGCAGGAGGTCGCAGACTTCTTCCAAAGACTAGAGCAGAGAAAGAAAAGGGCATACTAGGGAGAGGATATTGCCACAGAGAGAGAGCTGTTGCTGAAAATGAAGAGCCTGGCTGGGCGTAGTGGCTCACGCCTGTAATCCAAGCACTTTGGAGGCCAAGACGGGCAGACCACCTGAGGTTGGGAGTTCAAGACCAGCCTGACCAACATGGTGAAACCCTATTTTTTTTTTTTTTTAAAAAAAGCCTCTTTGCCTTTTAGCATGAAATAAACTCTTCTTTGTGTTAATGAAAATGCTTGTCTGTCCTTCCATAATGGCAGCCACCAGGCTATGTATGGCTAGTAAGTACTTGGAATGTGGCTTGTGCACTTGAGGAACTGAATTTTTAATTTTAGTTACATTTAATTAATTTAAATGTAGACACAGGTAAGACCCAGTGTTGAATGTGGCTCTGTTTTCCAGGTTTTACCAGTTTGGCAGCTCTCTTCTGCATCCTTCCTGCTAATTTGCCACCAGGCTCTTAAGAACCACTGGGTATGATGAGACCCCACCACACCGACGGAAGGCAGAGCCTCTGCAAACAACAAGGGAGGCCCACCCTCGTGTCCACACCCACTCATTCTCCACAGAGCCCAAAATGAAGTTGTGGGTCATCATGCTGAACCTAATGGGTCACAGACTTCTTTATGAGGTAATAGAAACCCCACACGAGGCCCATTCTCCAGGGTAACGCGTATGTAGAGAAAAGGCACCTCCAGGATCACAAGGATGGCAGAACCCCAAAAAAACACTATGGACCCAAAGGCGCTAAAAATTAGTGCAACTGCCGTTCATCTTTAGAGGAGAGGGCTCTCAGGCCACCAGGAAGGGCCTCTTCAGACCACAGTGTGCTCAACACCCCATGGAGCAGGCAGAAGATGATGGGGCCTTCAGTGCCTCCTACGCTACAGCCATGCTGAAATCTTAAGTTCCACGGGAGTAAAAGAAATGATCAAACAAAGAAACGACTATTGGAAAATCAAGAAACACTGACGATGAGATTTTAACTTCTGAGGACCTCCCAGAGATGATGGCAAAACTACAACCAAGAGGAAGAAAAGCAGACTTATGTCCATCCCAGGACTCCTTGACATTCATTTTGTAGTTAAAGTTGTCGGAGTTTATCTTGTTTCCAGAAAGGGCAGCTGGACAGAAGAGAAACCAGCCATAATGGGTCCTTGCCACTATCTCAATCAGTTCCACATGCTGTCTCTCCCTTAGGAAAGCCTGGGTCTCACCTGGCCGACCTGAGGCCGGTGACCAGACAGCCATCCTCAGGCTTGGACATACACAGAGGCTATGATTTGGATGTCGTTTGTCCCTGCCAAAACTCATGGTGAGACTTAATTGCCAATGTAGCAGTGTTGGAAGGTGGTCTGTTTGAGAGGTGACGGATTTTTTACAAGACTGGGTTAGTTCTCCCACGACTGGATTAGTTCTTGCCGGAATGGATGAGTTCCTGTGAGAGCAGGTTGTTGGAAACAAGGTTGCCTTTCACATTTGTTCTCTGCATACACCCACCTCCTTTTCTGCCTTCCCAGCAAGCTGAAGCAGCATGAGACCCTGACGTGAGCTGTCTGATCTTGGACTTCGCAGCCTCCAGAGTCATGAGTCAAATACACTCGTCTTTTTCATAAATTCCTCAGTCTCAGGCACTGCTACGATGGACTAAGACAGCAGATGAGAAGGGGTACACCTTATGCTGTACGCCCACCTTGCTAGTCACGAGGGAAGGCAGGAGAGGCCTCAGGAAAAGCTGCCCATGAAGGGAATATTCCTACATTAAATATTTAAAATTCATAGCAAGAGATTATTTTTAAAGGGATGCTTCCTAACATATCTGGCTTTTAAAAATTCACAATTATTTGGGGACTATGTCCTTAGAGCAGGGCCACCCTGGACACTGGCTTCTTGCTAGCCTGAACACAAATATGTTCTCCATCTTGTGCCCCTCACACTCGCAGTGGGGAGGGCATCATGGGAGGGGATGCTCATGTGGGGTCCCCCACCAAGCCTGTGGGTGGCCGGGACAATGAGGGCCTGAGGCTGCCACAGTCCATCTTTGAAACCACTTAGGGGTCTGCCTAGGAGTGCGAGGATATGGGGAAATGAAGGTGCAGGTCTGATGGAGGCGATCAGCTCCCAGATGCATCACGCGTAACCTGGAACTCCCCTGACGTGAGCCAGCGCACTCTTACTGGCAGGCAGGTGTGAGACGGATGGTCCAGAGGCTTAGTCCCCAGAGGCCCGGCAGTCTGACAGCAGTCTGTCCCTGTTCTTCCCAAATACAACTCTGCCTTTGCAAAGCTACCGGTGACCCGAAGACGAGACCTTTGAGAAACAACATAGGAAAGGCCTCCGCAGGCAGCTCTGAAGAGGCAGCGCGGTTCCTATGGACAAGGCAATACGCTTCGCCAGGGCACGTGGTGCGCCAGTCAGAAAATGGCAGAGCAAAGACCCCAAGGAGGTAACATGCCGATGAGGAGGAGCCAAGCAGGGAGCACACTGAGGTGGGAATCCGGACTTGTCAGGGAAACCACGAGCAAGACAACATGCTCTGATGCCAGAGACAGACACCTGGACCAGCGGGATGCGGCAGGAGGCCAGGAGACAGGCCAGTGTGCCCACGAAGAAGCTGGCAGACGGCAGGGGACACCACTGGTCGGCAATGGGAGGAGGGACAATGGGATCCCCACCAAGAAAGAAAGACGCTTCCTCCACATCTCACAGCACAAAGACCAACTCCAGAAGGATGAGAAACTTCCACACAGAAGGCAGAGCTCAAAATCTATGTGAGAACGTAAAGGAATGTCTTCATGACCCCAAGGCAGGGAAAACAGCTTTATAAAGATACAAGTTCTGTGTGCACATGGCAGACTAAAAAAGATAGGCCCGGCACGGTGGCTAAAGCCTGTAATCCCAGCACTTTGGGAGGCCGAGGCAGGTGGATCACAAGGTCAAGAGATTGAGACCATCCTGGTCAATATGGTGAAACGTCTCGACTAAAAATACAAAAAATTAGCTGGGCATGGTGGCACACGCCTGTAATCCCAGCTACTCGGGAGGCTGAGGCAGGAGAATTGCCTGAACCCAGGAGGCGGAGGTTGTGCTGAGCCAAGATCGCGCCATTGCACTCCAGCCTGGGTAACGAGCGAAACTGTCTCAAATAATAATAATTATAACTATACCAAAAGTGCTAATTAAAAAAAAGGGCTACATTCAAATTAACAGCACTTTATCAAAAATCACCACTATCAGAGTAAAAGGATAAGCCACAAATAGAATTTGCAATATGAGCAGCACGTAAAGGCTCTACCAGAGTGAGCTGTAGAAAAACGCACAAGAACCCAATGGGGCGTTTCAAAGAAAAAGAAACGACGCAGTGAATGAACAGACACGCCCACCTCGATAGTCATGAGGGAAGGCAGGAGAGGCCCACGCGAGATTCCATTTCCCAGTCCAGGAGGTCGTAAACTGAGCTGCTGTGATGAACAGGACAGAGGGACAGCCAGCCAGATGGCACCAGAAGGAGATACCAGTCAAGCCAGCTGTCCACCATGCCACATCCTAAGGGGGTGGGCTCCTGGGGGTCCTTGCGCTGTCTGCCATGGGTACGTGTAGCTGTTCAGATTTAAATCAGCTGTAATTCAGTAACATTGAGCACTCAGTTCCTCAGTCACACGGAGCCGCACTCAACTGTTTGGTGGCCTCAGGCACGCAGAGAGTCCTCCTAGGCAGCAATGCTTTAGCCTTCACCAGCACGCCAGATGTGTCCATTTAGATGTTGAAAACATCACATAATAAAGCCGTTTTATTACGTTGACACAGAACAACATTCCTGAGACAATGAACTACAGTACTTTTGTTTTCAATTGTAGGGAACAAATTCAAACCAAGTCTCAACGGTCATGAAAAAGAATGATGCTTTACCACACTGCTGCTGCCACACCCCCACTAAAGCACCCATCAAAGGAAGCCCCTGGTGGCCAGTGGGGTGGGCCAACAGATGGGCACTCACCAGGCTCTGCTCGATGAGCAGGCAGAAGAGGACGGCGTTCCCCACCTCCCGAAGGTTCTGGAAGCACACGGTCTTCAGCTCTGCATACTCCACGATGTCCTTCAGCTGGTGGTGGAAGAACTCCAGGATGCCTATGGTGGTGGAAGTAAGGTGGGGTTGGGGGGTGGAGGGGCCGGGACCTGGCAGCCTGGTCCACAGCCGGGCGCACCTGCTGTTCTGACCCTGCCATCAAGCCTAGTTCTAAGGACGGCTACTACATCCCATGCCTAGCATCTTCCCTGCAGCAGTGGTTCATTCAGCACCTGGGCACGTCCTCCACACACCTTGGGGCTCTGGGCCTCTTTTCCAGTCAACCCCCTATCTTCAGAGAAGGCTATGATGATAGGAAATGTCACATTACAAGAAGAAAGACTGCACCATCGTCCCCAGTGGGGGCGGACAAGGTATTCGACACAATTCAATCTTTGCGTTCATGGAAGGGGCTGGACCTAATCTGAGAAAGGGCATCTAGGAAGCCTGCAGCTAACAGCACACCCAAGGGGAGGCTGCACCCTGTGCCTGCTCCGGAGCAAGTCAGGCGTCTCGGCGGCGTCCCGAATGGTGGAATGAGGCACAGGAAGACGTAAGGCGCAAATGTGGGACAGAAGGCCAACATCCCCCAGTCGATCTATCTACAGCTTCAACTCCAGCCCAGAAAGAAACCGGCGCTGACTACACAATGCACATAGCATCAGGAGGGGCGAAGCTACCCTGGGAAGAGCCACGTGGGAGGCTCAGCAGACCTTGCCCACGTGCCCCTTCACCAAGGACCAGGACTGACCCGGCCGTCCCTGCCCTACAGACGCAGTCCCCGCCCCCTGCTCCTCCCAGCTCTCGCGCTGCAGGGACTCGGTCCCGCTTGCCGGGAGCCGGGACACTCTTGGACCTGTCATCCATTCCCTGTGCCATACTGGGCCAAGATGGCTTCCCTCAACACATGAAATGTTCACCTCCAGTCATGACACAAGCATTGGTTTGAGCATCCCAGCATTCCTCATCTACCTTCAGGCAATAAACTGAAATTGGATACTCCTGAGCCAGGGTCGTGCTGATGGTCGCTTCCCCAAGGGGGCTGAGGGAGATGCCTTATCTTCTCCTCAAACACCAGCCATAGCCCTGGGCAAATACCAGAAAGCAAAAACTCCTGGGCAGTGTTCAAGGACTCAGCCAGGCTGAGCCCATCAAGACGGTGTCTCATTGGTCACCCACGTGCACGCTCAAGTCACTTTACAAGGCAAAGCTAGTGTTCAACTGTCCAGCTTTCAAGAAAACTCGCCAGGTAAGAAACTAAAAGCAGTTTTGTTACGTGACAAAGGTCCCTGTCATACAATTTTACCTTAAGACAATGCTTTTTGAGATCACTAAAGCTGTTTATCTGCATAGCCCCAAACCAGCCCACAGCAAGTCATGCGGGCCTGTCCCTAAGAACACACCTGCCTGAGGGCCACACAGCAGGACTTGCAACTGGACGGACTGCCTGGGGCCAGGGGTGCGGCTGTCTCTGAGGCTGAAGCCCCCATAGGCCCACCAGGGCAGCAGGGCCCGGCAGTTGGTTCCCTGGCCTCATTTGGTGGCCGCTTCTTTCACAGGGACACAGGAGAGTGGCGTTCAGGGCCCCGTCGTCTCAACTCTTGTGGGTGGATCTCTTGGGCCCCTCAGATCTCCACCTGCAGACAGTGAACCCAATATACCTCCTTTCTAATTGTAAGGTGCATTTGTCTATCTGCTGCCTTCTCCCACGTGGCAAATCTAATCCTTTTCAATCATTCTGCGTTGAATTCCTTTCTGACCTCTCCCCAGAGTGCACTGTGAGCTCCGCGTGCCCAGAGGCGCCCGCACTCACCGGGAGAGCCGTACTCATGCCGGGGCAGGCGGCAGATCTTGGGCATCACCTCCATCAGCGTCTTCACGTACTGCAGGATGGTGCCCTGCAGCTGTGGGGGAGATGAGACAGGCTGTGTCAGCCTCCCCACCCCACTCCGCTAGCACCGGAGCACACGCCCTGAAATAAGTCTGTCAGCAAAGAGCTTTGTCGCGTGGCTGGGGAATGAATCTGCCCCTGAAGAGAGAGCAGCCATCACCAGGTGGCTTCCCATGGCTGAATTCATGTTCTGAAACAGGGGTGTCCTTTCAAGATGAAAGTGGCCCCGAGGTGCCACAGTGAGGGGAGAGCTGTGCCACCAGGTGTCTCCCACAGGGTTGCCCCCGAATGTGGTGTGAGCACGGCCAGCTCCATGCTCCCCCAGGACGACATCTGTGCTCCTGGGTGCAGCTCCATGCTCAGCTGTGGTGACGTCAGCAATGCTAACACCCTCTAAGCTGCCACAGGTTTTGGGGCAGAGTCCCCAGTGGGGGGTCCTGGAAGAAGCTGTTTAGGTCATGGGGTGATGGCTGTGCCAAATGACCAAACTCACACAGTCTCAGGCACAGAAGATTATTAATAAAAAAGGATGGGCTGGGCATGGTGGCTCATGCCTGTAATCCCAGCACTTTAGGAGGCTGAGGTGGGTGGATCACCTCAGGTCGGGAGTTCAAGACCAGCCTGACCAACGTGGACAAACCCCATCTCTACTAAAAATAAGATATTAGCCAGGTGTGGTGGAGCGTGCCTGTTATCCCAGCTGCTCAGGAGGCTGAGGCAGGAGAATTGCTTGAACCCAGGAGGTGGAGGTTGCAGTGAGCCAAGATAGCGCCACTGCACTCCAGCCTGGGCAACAAGAGCAAAACTCCATCTCAATCAATCAATCAATCAATCAGTAAATAAGAAAGACTATAAAAAGTTCTCTCTCCGTGAATGACCAATATGTTATGTATAGAAAACTAAATTCAGGCCGGCCAACATGGCCCACATAGCAAGACCCCATGTGTATAGATACAAATAAAAGCTCTATATATGAGTTAAAACAACCTGGACCCATTCTCTTGAGTTTGGAAAGATGAGGCAGATATCAAACTATATATGGTTAGAAGTGTTTGAAGCCAAATTGACTTAATCCGACTATTGGAGAATCACAGTCCAGACGGGAGACCCCTTTGCTTGCATGCCCTGGGAATCCAGGCTGTGAAGGAGGGGTGTCTAGGGACACTCACCAGGCTCTTGACGACCTTCAACAGCTCCTCCATGACCACAGCAATACCCTGGTATCCAAGGAGACGGCAGATGACTTGGAAATGCGGAGGCCCCACAAAGTGCCGGTAGCTGCCGTAAATGCTGGAGTAGGCCAAGTTCAGAGCCTGGAAAACAGGGCACAGGGCTCTCAGCATCGTCGCTGCACATACGTGCTGATGAGGAATCGCATGGGAAGATCAGTCACACCGGCTTAGGCGAATTCTCCTGCCTAGTAAAATCGACTGCCCTTAACTGGCAGTTACAAAACCCACTCAGCCTGCCACCGGAAAGAAACCTGCTAAAATAAAAAGTAAAACCATTTGGTGTTTCAACATTTGTTTAACTGCCAATTCGCTAGATGCCATTTTGAAGTCTGCAATGAGAAATGAATACAACTCAGAGTCTCTCCCTGCCTTGCAGTCTCCCGGCAGGATGCCCGAGGTCAGACCCTGCAGGGGCCGGGGGAGCTGCCTTCTCAGGATGCACAGGGTGCCCTGGAGCTGGGAGAGAGGCCCCTGCGGGTGGGAGGGAGAGGAAGGTAGGGTGTATATTAGTGCATTTTCACACTGCTACACAGAAATATCCGAGACTGCGTGATTTACCTTTAAAAAGCAGGTTTAATCGACTCACAGTTCCATATGGCTAGGGAGGCCTCAGGAAACTTAGAACCATGCAGAAGTTGAAGGGGAAACAAGCACCCTCTTCAGAGAAGGCAGGAAAGAGAGCAAAAGAATCCCTTATGAAACTATCAGATCTGCTGGGCATGGTGGCTCACGCCTGTAATCCTAGCACTTTGGGAGGCCAAGGTGGGTGGATCAGCTGAGGCTAGGAGTTCAAGACCAGCCTGGCCATCATGGTGAAACCCCATCTTAAAAAAACAAACAAACAAATGAAAAAAACAGATCTCATGAGAACTCACTCACTGTCACAAAAACAGCTTATGGGAAACTGCCACCATGAGCCAATCAACTCCCACCAGGCCCCACCCTTGACTAGTGGGGATTACAATTTGAGGTCAGTTTTGGATGGGGACACAGCCAAACCTTATCCAGCATTCTGCCCTGGTCCCTAGCCCCTCATGAGTCTTCACATTTCAAAACACAAGATGCCTTCCCAACAGTCTCCCAAAGCCTTAACTCATTCCAGCATTAAGCCAGAAGTCCAAGTCCAAAGTCTCATCTGAGACAAGTTAAGTCCCTTCCACCTATGAGCCTGTATAATCAAAAACAAGTTAGCTTCTTCCAAGATACAACAGGGGTACAGCCATTGGATAAATATTCCCATTGCAAACAGGAGAAACTGCCCAAAACCAAGGGGATACAGGCTCCATGCAAGCCTAACCTTCAAGTGGGGCAGTCATTAAATCTTAAAGCTTCAAAATAACCTCCTTTGACTCCATGTCTCACATCCAGGTCACGCTGATATAAGAGGTGGGCTCCCATGGTCTTGGGCAGCTCCACCCTTGTGGCTTTGCAGGATGGAGTCCCCCTCCCAGCTGTTTTCACAGGCTGACGTTGAGTGCGGGTTTCCAGGTGCACGGTGCAAGCTCACTGGGGTCTGGAACAGGATGGCCCTCTTTCCACAGCTCCACTAGGCAGTACTCCAGTGGGTACTTAGTGTGTGGGGCTCCAACCCCACATTTCCTTTCTGTATTGTCCTAGCAGAGGTTCTCCATGATGGCCCCACCCCTGCATCAAACTTCTGCCTGGACATTTAGGCATTTCCACATATTCTTTGAAATCTAGATGATCCAACACCATGTGGAAGCCACCAAGTCTTGGGGCTTGCCCCCTGTGAATCAACAACCTGAGCTGTATTGTTGGCCCCTTTTAGCAACTGGGATGCAGGGGCCCTGGGCCCAGGCCAGGAAACCATTTTTCCCTTCTAGGCCTCTGGGTCTATGATGGGAGGGGCTGCCTCGTACATGCCCTGGAGACATTTTCCCCATTGTCTGGGTGATTGACATTCAAAATTCTGCAGCCATCTTGAATTCTTCCCCAGAAAATGAGTTTTCCTTTCCTATCGAATCACCAGGCTGCAAATTTTCCAAACTTTTATACTCTGCTCACTCCAAAGGTGACAAATCTGGCAGACAACACAGCTCGGGTAACAAACAGCATATGTGACTTAACTACTGAGAGGAGTAGGAGGAGGCACGACTTCTGAGGAGGGGCACCGTCTCAAACGCTGTGCTGTGCAAGACTTAAACTCAGAAGAGGAAGCACTCTGGATGCCCAGCCACACAGCTCAGTTCAAGACAGACTCTGCTGCCCGTGCTCCAGCCTCGTTCTAAAAACAGAAGAGGTGGGTCACACCACACAGAACCGGCTCTGGACTCGCAAGTCGTGCCACTGGGGTTAATTTTCATGACCCTCTGAGCCTTCATGAATTGGAGATAACCTTACTTGCGAAGTAAAGAATCCTCGTAATGTGCTCAAAAGAGTGTCTTGCCCAGAGTAGGCCTGCTGTGGGATGTCCAAGAACCAAAAAAGGTAACATTGCATAAATGGGTCACTCATCTGAGTTAATTTTATTCCTGCAAGATACTAGCCCTAGTTCAATATTTATAAAAAAAAAGCACTCACTCACTGTGTATTTCATAATCACACAGATATGAACACTGTGACTCATACCGCAGCAGAAGCAGGTGTGCGTGGCATGCATGAGTGCCTGTGGGTACAGAGGCTGTCTGCTGTGCGCATACAACTCAGCTCAGACATCATCTGTTTTAGTATCCAGCCTTTGAGTGGGTCCCTTGAAAAGGGTTATATAGTATGTATAGGATGGTTGGCCGACATCAATGCCACTTGTATGGGTCTAAATGACCTAACAGAAAATTACTGCCGGGTGCGGTAGCTCACGCCTGTAATCCCAGCACTTTGAGAGGCTTAGGTGGGTGGATCATGAGGTCAGGAGTTCAAGACCAGCCTGGCCAACATGGTGAAACCCTGTCTCTACTAAAACTACCAAAATTAGCCAAGCGCGGTGGCAGGTGCCTATAATCCCAGCTACTCAAGAAGCCGAGGCAGGAGAATCACCTGAACAAGGGCAGCAGAGGTTGCAGTGAGCCAAGATTGCACCACTGCACTCCAGCCTGGGTGACAGAGTGAGACGTCTCAAAAAAAAAAAAAAATGGCCGGGCACGGTGGCTCACGCCTGTAATCCCAGTACTTTGGGAGGCCGAGGTGGGCAGATGCCGAGGTCAAGAGATTGAGACCATCCTGACCAGCACGGTGTAACCCCAACTCTATTAAAAATACAAAAAAATTAGCCAGGCGTGGTGGCATGCGCCTGTGGTCCCAGCTACTTGGGTGGCTGAGGTGGAAGAATCGCTTGAACCCAAAAGGCGGAGGTTGCAGTGAGCCGAGATTGTATCACTGCACTCCAGCCTGGTGACAGAGCAAGACTCCCTCTCAAAAAAAAAAAAAAAAAAAAAAAAAAATTACTGTTTTAGGGCTGGGCATGGTGGCTCACATCTATAGTCCCAGCCCTTTGGGAGGCTGAGGTGTGCAGATCATTTGAGGTCAGGAGTTTAAGACTAGGCTGGGGCCGGGCGCAGTGGCTCACGCCTGTAATCCCAGCACTTTGGGTGGCCCAGGCAGGTGGATCACGAGGTCAAGAGATTGAAACCATCCTGGTCAACATGGTGAAACCCCGTCTCTACTAAAAATACAAAAATTAGCTGGGCATGGTGGCGCGTGCCTGTAGTCCCAACTACTTGGGAGGCTGAGGCAGGAGTATTGCTTGAACCCAGGAGGCGGAGGTTGCAGTGAGCCGAGATAACGCCATTGCACTCCAGCCTGGGTAATAACAGTGTAACTCCATCTCAAAAAAAAAAAAAAAAAAAAAAAGGCCAGGCTGGCCAACATGGTGAAACCCCACCTCTATTAAAATACAAAAATTAGCCAGGCATGGTGGTGCATGCCTGTAATACCAGCTACTCAGGAGGCTGATGCACTGGAACCAGAGAAGCTGAGACTACAGTGAGCCGAGGTCACACCACTGCAGTCCAGCCTGGGTGACAGACTCTGTTGGGAAAAAAAACCAATTCACTGTTTTTGTTTGTAATAAAACAACACAAACACAGTTTCTGAAAGGAAGGCAGAAATCTCTTACATTGAGTTTCAAATTCGGTTACAAATAGTTGAATTAAAAAAAATCAAATTCATAAAAAAAAAAAAAACAAAATGAAATTCATATCATCAAATATTTCTTTCCCTCCAAAAGGGCATCAGCTTTGCAAACGCCCCCAAGTGCCCATTCCCTGGAGCCATCCCTGAGGGGTGGCCACGCACACAGGGGAGCAGGGTGCTCTGATGGCGTGGGGGCCACCTCAAGGCAAATGTGCACCACTGCTCCAGAACTATGGGCTCAGGTCTGTGTCTTAGGGGAGCAGCAGCGCCTCCCTGCCCTCCTGGAGGAAAATCCTAGAGAATAAAAACGTGTCAAGATCCTTTAACACCACAAAGGGCACACAGACACACGGGGCAGCAAGGATGTCACCACGGCGCTATCCTGAGATCTCAAAAACCAACCCCACAAGGCCCCTTCCAGGACTCGGTCCAGCAGAGCTGCAGGCGCAGGGCCCCACACGGTCCCGATGCCTTCTCTGGGCGGGGAAGGACCCCCCTGCCTGATGCTCTCTGCACAAATACCTCTCTCTCTATCAGGGAGTGACAAAAACTTACTTTATTCTTACGCCTAAAACAGGGATTAAAAATTTCAAAGCGAAGAGAAGCCCAAAGCAAATCTTGTCGTTCACAGAGACCCAAGAAAGTATTCTTAGTCGCTCAACTTTCTAGTTGTATCTTCTAAAATAACAACATTTCTTTATGCCCTAAAGGTAAAACACTACATTTTACTTTCAGAAGCAGAAGCATCAGAACACTTATCTGAATCCTTTAAAGAAACATCCTTTTGTGTATAACTAATTATTGCATAAAAGTCAGCTTCAGTCCTGGCGCCACCAATGGCTCACACCTGTAATCCCAACACTCTGGGAGGACGCGGCAGGTGCAAGACCAGCCTGGCCAACATGGTGAAAGCCCATCACTACTAAAACAAAATACAAAAAAATCAGCTGGGCATGGTGCCTGTAATCCCAACTACTCCGGAGGCTGAGGCAGGAGAATCACGTGAACCCAGGAGGTGGAGGCTGCACTGAGATCACACCACTGCACTCCATCCTAGGCGACAAAGCGAGACTCCATTTTCAAGGTCACGATCTTTACCAGAGCCACCCTGTTTCCTGAAGAAGAGCCACACGTCCCTTAATGACATCACTGCCCACAGTCGAGAGACAGTGAGAAGACGATCGCTCTCTCCTGCTCAGGGACGCTCTGACTGCATTAAAAGCCAACCCTGGCCCACACTCGCTCTTTTTGGGGGCGGGAGAGAGGCAGTGCATGCCGAGACTTGGGCCCTCCAAAAACCAAAGCCCCAATTCGGTGTTTGTGGCTTCCCAGGTGCAAATGCTTCTGCTCCTGGCCAGTCCAAGGCACTGCCGTGTAAGGGAGGCACTCAGAGGACTGGAGTGAGAAGATCTCGCTCTGAAGAACAGAGGGTTAGAAAGGAAAGAGCCGGAAGCATCATTTCTGCAACTCAGACCCAGCTGGTGCCTTAGAAGGCACCCAGGTGCAGGCCGTGTGCGGGCAGCGGGGCCTGGGCCCTCCCCGTCCTGGCTGCAGGCATTCTGCAGATGGGGCAGACGATGTCCTGTGATTGTCCCTGCTTCCTACAAGCGAAGACACTTAAATACTCGTGAGTGCTGGCAGCCCGGCCCCACCACGGAGCCTGGGAACACCTCCACCCGCAGCAGGGAAGAAGGCTTCACTCCTCACAGGGTAGCCCGACCCCTGCCCCACCTTGCTGCCACTGCCCCTCTCCCAGCTCCACGAGGCTGGGGGGTCTACTTGTATTTGCTCTGCTCTATTTTTGTGTTTCTGCTCATTTCATCTTTCTTCTCTGCTACAGTGTTTACATTTTCATTACTAAATCATACGGGTGCTTGAAACAAACTAGCCCTTGGTAATACTCAGACTTGGGACAAGCGCAGCCACCCCCAGGGTGGACATGGTCCCATTTCACACATGGCAGACCCGGGTTCCCCGGGCTTCCGCCCTCCAGGCACAGGCTGACATCCTTGTTTCTGGACGTCAGACCTTCCCTGGGCTCAGCTCCTCCATCAGGGCATCAGGGCGTCAGGCCTGGCAGCCACCCTGGGCCTCCTCGTCTCAGGGCCTGATGTTTTTAAACCTTTCATCTTTCAACAATCTCACTGGTGTGTGTGCAGAGCAAGAGGACAGTCCCAGCCTGACATCCAACACGAGGCCACGCTGGCCCAACACCATGTACACCCCAGTTCCAGAGGAGGGCTTTTTTGGGTCGGTTGGATGGTTTTTGTTTTAAATTACTGCTACTTTTCAGGAAAATGCTAACAAAAAGGAAGAAGGAAAGAACACGCATGGCATGATAATATTTAGGTCACTGCGACCAAACCAGTTACACTGCACTTCAAAACACGCTTCGTTATGAACTTAAAACCGGTGACACAGCACACAGGCACCTACCTTGGATCCATGCAGATACTGGGGTTGGGCATTAGGCTGCTTATCTCTTTGAAATTCCTGAGAAAATGGTAACACTGTCCGAACAAACCTACACGATTTAAGAAAGAAAAGAAACCAAATTTAACCATCATTCTTTAAAATTCTGAACTTTTCCATAATCCATCTACTAAATCTTCCTCCCAGTCAACTGACACAATCATCAAACAGGAAAATTGTAGTGAATCAAAAACCACAGGACGAATGAGACACCAATAGTCAAATATGATGAACACACCCAAAGCTCATGAGCCACAGCAGGAACCCCAGGGCCCGGCGCATTGTACCAGAGCCTCCTCGAGCCCAGCGCAAGCCTCAGGCAGCTCGTGGGCTTCTGCTGCGCTTCCTGATGCGGCGAGTGAGCACGGCGGGGCCGCTGCCTGTGACGAGCACAGTGACACCCCGGTGGTTCAGATCACGAGGCACACACCACCAGGGAAGAGGAGGGACCCCTCTGAGTATTTGTAAACCATTCGATTACTAAAAGATTATGTCTTGATAATGGATTAGGGGCCACTTAAATTCAAATGTGTCTGTTTTCAGGGAGAAACATCAAACTTGGCTAAGGCTTTCAAACAGGAAGGGTTCATTTAAATACATAAAACGTTGACAGAGAAGTATAAGGCAGAAAATGCTGTGGATCTGCTAATAATGTAATTCCAAGTACCTGATTAACTCACACTGCCCTTCGGGAAATGAAAACAGACGTATTTGTGAAAGTCCTGCTGTCACGCAGAATGTGCACAACTGAGAGGGTGCACTGGGCAGGGGAGGAGCCACCAGGCCCCTGACCACCCACCGTGGCACTGCTGCGTGTGCCTTTCCAAAAGGATCCTGGATGCCTGTGCCGTCAGCATGCCCATATCCCGGGGCGCCACAGTCCTCAGCGCTGGGCGTGTCTGCACACATCTCTGTGTATCTGTACCTGCGTGTGTCCGTGTATGGAGGTGTGTTATCTGCATGTGGATGCATGTGTCTGTGTCCCTGCGCCTGTGTTCTTACACCCATTCCAGGAAGAGCATTCCATCAGGAGGCACCAAGGTCAGAACCCCATTCCCCAGAGATTCCGGGCAATGCTCACACCTTCAAAGCCACGGCACACCCATCAGCCTCTGTTGACCTCTGATAGGGATGGTGGGGTTGGGGGGAGGAGAGGACAGCAAATAAAAAAATCAGAGTACAAATCCACGCAGGGTACGACATCACTTGTGTTACAGGAGGCTTTTCTACATCTGCTTAGAACACTAACACACACACACACACATACACACACACACGAGACAGTTTCACTCTTGTTTCTGGGCAAGAGTGAAACTGTCACGTGTGTGTGTGTGTGTGTGTGTAGTGTTCTAAGCAGACATAGAAAAGCCTCCTGTAACACAAGGAGGTGTGTACACCATTGCATCTGGTGTGCAATGGTGCCATCTTAGCTCACTGCAACCTCTGTCTCCCAGGTTCAAGCGATTCTCCTGTCTCAGCCTCCAGAGTAGCTGGGATTACAGGCATGTGCCACCACATCTGGCTAATTTTTTGTATTTTTAGTAGAGATGGGGTTTCACCATGTTAGTCAGGCTGGTCTTGAACTCCTGACCTCAGGTAATCTGACCGCCTCGGCCTCCCAAAGTGCTGAAATTACAGGCCTCGTGAGTCCCTGCACCCAGCAGAACAATGTTTTCCCTGCTTAGAATGTTTAAAATGATCGTTAGATTTAGAAAGTGGACCTTAATTTATTTTGTCTGTGATATAACTCAGATACAGAACTGTCAAAATAATGCAATTACTCTATAATAAAAATAATTGTAATTAAAATGCATGTATAGGATACACGATATAGTACATGTATTTTATTCTGTATAGAATTATATATAAATGTATAATCTCTATAGATTTTATGTTACACACTTACACACACACACGTTTTTTGTCACCCAGGCTGGAGTGCAGTAGTGTGATCCTGACTCACTGCAGCCTCAACCTCCTGGACTCGTGATCCTCCCACTTCAGCCTCATGAGTATCTGGGACTACAGGCCACCATGCCTAATTTTTGTATTTTTTTGTAGAGACAGGGTCTTGCCGGCCGGGCGCGATGGCTCATGCCTATAATCCCAGCACTTTGGGAGGCCGAGATAGGTGGATCACAAGGTCAAGAGATCAAGACTATCCTGGTCAACAAGGTGAAACCCTGTCTCTACTAAAAATACAAAAATTAGCTGGGCATGGTGGCGCGTGCCTGTAATCCCAGCTACTCAGGAGGCTGAGACAGGAGAATTGCCTGAACCCAGGAGGTGGAGGTTGCGGTGAGTCGAGATCGCGCCATTGCACTCCAGCCTGGGTAACAACAGCGAAACTCTTGTCTCAAAAAAAAAAAAAAAAAAGAGAGAGAGACAGAGTCTTGCCATGCTGGCCAGGCTGGTCTGAACTCCTGGGTTCAAGTGATCCGCCTGCCTTGGCCTCCCAAAGCGCCGGGATTACAGGTGTGAGCCACTGTGCTTGGCCTCTATATTTCTAAATAGTAAATTTCTACAACTTCTGGATTTGTCAAGTTCAGATACTGACTCAGTAGGATTTGGTGGCCTCTGGCCCGGTTCCAGGAGGCTCCGTCTACACCCTCGTTTCTGAGTGACGGGAATCACTGGCATCATGAGGCCACACTATCTCTTTGCTATCAAGAAGACTCAACAAGGGGCTGGCCACAGCAGGAAGACAGCCTGGGGCTAGAGGTCGGGGCTATGTGCCTGGTGAACTACCGACCTCCTGGGAGGTGAAGGGCTGCAGGCTGAGCTCAGCCACGTGGCCAGTGATTCAGTCAACTGTGCCCGTGCAACGAAGCCCCAACAAAACTGGACCCACAGCCAGAGTGAGCGTCCCGGGCTGGCAGTACCAAGGAGCACCACGCACCCCTGAGGACAGGGGAAGCTTTGCACACGGAACCTCCCAGACTTTGCCCCGCACATCCTTCTGATGTGCATCCTCTCCTCAAATTGACTGTCATTGTGTTAGGGCACGCTCAGTGAGTACTGCGAACCTGCCGCCTGAGCTGCTGAGGCAGGTGGATCCTCAACTGTGACCTGCTGGCTGGAAGTGAAGGTGGCCCCGAGGACCCCAAATGTGTGGCTGGTGTCTACAGCAAAGGCAGTCTCAGGAAGGACTTTGCAGTGAGACAAAGTCACTGCAACCCCGAGAGGAAAACTAAGCTTCAGCACCAACATCCTTACCCCACTGCACGTGCCTCAGGTAAACTGAGGCTCAGCTGCAGCCTGATTGTGCCCTGGTTAGTGCTGGGCCCAGTGCCTTTCTTCCTTTGTGTTGATCCTGCTTGAGGTTGATTGAGCTTCTTGTACCTGTAGGTTTATCATTTTTCATCAAATCTGGGAAACTCAAGGGCATTAATTTTGAAATCTTTTCTGCCCACCCACAACCTCTTACCAGGATTCCAATCACAAGCATATGAGAATCTCTGACATTGTCTCAGTTTGCTGAGGCCCTTTTCATGTTTTTCTTCCGGTGCTTCAGTTCAGACAGTTTCCATTGTTATAATCAGAAACTCACTGTATTTCTGCAAAGTCTAATCTGATATTCGGCACAACAAGTAAATTTTCATTCCTGATACTGCATTTCAGCTTTCATTCTCTAACACCCATCTATCTCTGCAGCATTCTACTGTGAATCCTTGCACATATGCACAACCGGTGTCTTCACACCCTTGTCAGCAAATTCCTTCGTCTCTGTCATTTCTGCGTCTGTTAATTTTTCTCCAGGTTACAGGCCGCATTTTCCTGGCTCTTGGCATATCTAGTAATTCTTGATTGGGTGGTGGGCATTTCAATGTCACGGTGCTTGTCTTCACTTTGCCACTGTCTTTTAGAGTCTTGGGTGTCTGGGGGGGGCAGAA
The DNA here is from genome assembly GCA_031835075.1 of Saguinus oedipus. Taxonomy (NCBI): domain Eukaryota; kingdom Metazoa; phylum Chordata; class Mammalia; order Primates; family Cebidae; genus Saguinus; species Saguinus oedipus. Next base: position 21,506,205 of record CM063174.1, read on the forward strand.
GGCTGACTCGTCAATCTGCTGGATCTTGTCATGATGCGTTTTTGGCACTTCTAGGGGTGGTACAGTTATCTCTGGCACCTCTAATGAACACGTGGGTGTTCGACACAGTTTTGTTTTAATAGAGAGTCTCACTCTGCCACCCAGGCTGGAGTGTAGTCACGTGTTCTTGGCTCACTGCAGCCTCGACCTCCCAGGTTCCTCCCACCATGCCTGGCTACTTGTTTGTGTTTTTAGTAGAGATGGGGTTTCACCATGTTGGCCAGGCTAGTTTTGAACTCCTGACCTCAGCTGATGTGCCTGCTTTGGCCTCCCAAAATGCTGGGATTACAGGCGTGAGCCACCGTGCCCAACCTCTTCTTGCTGGTAGGAACTCAGAAGAGTCCCACCCTTGGGTGATTGGGGCGAATCATTCAGCTAACAGCTCCCCGGTACGTTCAGTTTAGTATTCAAGAAAAGACTATGGGACACCTATGTGGTTTCAGGGCCTGTTTCTGTTAAGCTCTCTCTTCTCTCATACCCCACCCTGCAAATCCCAGCTGCCTCAGCTTCCCCAAGTTCCAATTTGTCCCCTCTACCAAGCAGGAACTTCCAAGCTGTACTTGCACTGTTCCTTTCTAAACGTGGTCCAGAAACTGCTACTGGATGGAAAGCCAGAGAGGTTCACCTCACCCGTTGCTCCCTCCCCTCAGGGAAATGTCTGAGCTGGTCCATGTGTTCTGTCCAGCTTTCCACTTAAGGAGACAGAATAAATCCAACCCTGTTACTCTATCATTCCAAAGATTTTATTTATCTACCTACCTATCTATGCAGTTTTATTCTGTCTGTCTGTCTGTCTATCTATCTATCTATCTATCTATCTATCTATCTATCTATCTATCTATCTATCTATCTATCTATCATCTATCTTTAGATCTTGCTCTGTTGCCCAGGCTGGAGTGCAGTGGCACAATCTCAGCTCACTGCAACCTCCGGCTTCTGGGTTCCAGCGATTCTCCTGCCTCAGCCTTCTAAGTAGCTGGGACTATAGGCATATGCCACCGTACCTGGCTAAAGAATTTAAAACAGTATTTTCCTATATATTCTCAATCTAAAGACAAAATTTGATAACAAATGTTTAACTGTAGTTGGTAGGTTTGTGTTTCATGACGGAAAAATTAGCAATTCTTGTTTTTTTTTTTTTGAGACAAGGTCTTGCTTTGTCGCTTAGGCTGGAGTGCAGTGGCACGATCACGGCTCACTACGGCCTAGACTTCCCCAGGCTCAAGTGATCCTCCCTTGTCAGCCTTCTAAGCAGTTCAGACCACAGGGGTACACCACCACACCCAGCTAATTTCTAAAAACTTTTGGCAGTGCGGGCGTGGTGGTTTATACCATAATCCCAGCACTTTGGGAAGCTTAGGTGGGTGGATCAAGAGGTCAGGAGATTGAAACCATCTTGGCTAACACCGCGAAACCCCATCTCTATTAAAAATACACAAAATCAGCCGGGCATGGTGGCGTGCACCTGTAGTCCCACCTATTTGGGAGGCTAAGCCAGGAGAATCACTTGAACTTGGGAGGTGGAGGTTGCAGTGAGCTGAGACTGAGCCACTGCACTCCAGCATGGGTGACAGAGCGAGACTCTGTCTCAAAAAAAATTTTCTTTTGTAGAGAGACGAGGTCTCTTTTTTTTTTTTTCAGACAGAGCTTCGCTCTTGTTACCCAGGCTGGAGTGCAATGGCGTGATCTCGGCTCACCGCAACCTCCGCCTCCTGGGTTCAGGCAATTCTCCTGCCTCAGCCTCCTGAGTAGCTGGGATTACAGGCATGCGCCACCATGCCCAGCTAATTTTTTGTATTTTTAGTAGAGACGGGGTTTCACCATGTTGACCAGGATGGTCTCCATCTCTTGACCTCGTGATCCACCTGCTTTGGCCTCCCAAAGTGCTGGGATTACAGGCGTGAGCCGCCGCGCCCGGCCCCGAGGTCTCCTTATGTTGCCTAGGCTGCTCTTGACGTCCTGGATTCAAGAGGTCTTCCTGCCTTGGCCTCCCAAAGTGCTAGGATTACAGGTGTGAGCCACTGTACCCAGCCAGGATTAGCAATTCTGAAACTACTTTCTGTGTTTTTTGGAATGAGCAAATGAGTAATATACTAAGAATAATGAAGCAAGGATTCTCAATGTTTAAGGAGGTCAGAAAAAGGGAAAGGGGGGACTCATAACTTTAACATATAGATAACTATATAGAAATAAACATGCTGTGTCCTCACCCAAATCTCATCTTGAATTGTAACTCCCACAATTCCCACGTGTCATGAGTGGGACCCATTGGAATATAACTGAATAACGGAGGCAGGTCTTCCCCATGCGTTTCTTGTGATAGTCAACAGTCTTAGGAGATTTCATGGTTTTAAAGAAGGAGTTTCCCTGCACAAAGTCTATCTTTTCTCTTGTCTGCTGCCATGTGAGATGTGCTTTCCCCTTCTCCGTGACTGTGAGGCCTGGCCATGTGGAACCGTAAGTCCATTTAAGCTTCTTTCTTTTGTAAATTGCCCCGTCTTGGGTATGTCTTTATCAGCAGTATGAAAGAGATAGTGTATTGTGTCTCTGAAAAAGATACGTTTGGTTGGGTGCAGTGACTCATGCCTGTAATCCCAGAACTTTGGGAGGTTGAGGTGGGCGGATCGCCTGAGATCAGGAGTTTGAGACCAGCCTGGCCAACACGGTGAAACCCCATCTATTCTAAAAATACAAAAATTAGCCAGATGTGGTGGTGTTCACCTGTAATCGCAGCTACTCGGGAGGCTGAGGCAGGGGAATCGCTTGAACCCACTGGAGGTTGCGGTGAGCCAAGACTGCGCAACTGCACTCCAGCCAGTGAGACTCTGTTGAAAAAGATATGCTCAGTCCTCACTCATAGTACCTGAGAATGTGAAGTTTGTTGGAAAGAAGGTCACCGCATATGTGCCTGCTTAAGGCAAGTTCACACTGAAGTAGCAGGGTAGGTTCCTGACCCAGTAAGACTGGAGTCCTTCTGAGAAGAAAGGACAGGGAGAACAGCAGTGAAGACAGGACTGGAGGAATGCCACTGCAAGCCAAGGACACTCATAACTGAGGCCGCCACCAGAAGTAAGGGCTCTACCCGGCGTCTCAGAGGGGGCATGGTCTGCCTGACACCTTGATGTCGGACTTCTGGACTCCAGAACTGCGAGATGATAGAAGTCTGTTCTTTAAGGCACCTGTATGTAGCAGCCACAAGAACCCAGGCAGTCCACATGTGAGGATGTGCTCACTCTGACCCCCAAGAGCATCTAGAAACAATGACACCCCCAAAAGCAATTCGCATCCATCACACCCAGACTCTGTTTCTAAATGCCATTCCGCACTGGAAGGAATCAGAGAAATGACAGACCGTGAGGACCGAGTGGGAAGAGTACAAGATGAGCCTGGAACCTCCTGTGACGCAGAAGGTCGGCAGTGCAGGAAGAATGGTGGAGACTGAAACGCACCCACTGCCCTGGAGACGGTCCCAGGAGACTGAAACGCACCCACTGCCCTGGAGACGGCCCCAGGAGACTGAAACCCACCCACTGCCCTGGAGACGGCCCCAGGAGACTGAAACGCACCCACTGCCCTGGAGACGGCCCCAGGAGACTGAAACGCACCCACTGCCCTGGAGACGGCCCCAGGAGACTGAAACGCACCCACTGCCCTGGAGACGGCCCCAGGAGACTGAAACGCACCCACTGCCCTGGAGACGGCCCCAGGAGACTGAAACGCACCCACTGCCCTGGAGACGGCCCCAGGAGACTGAAACCCACCCACTGCCCTGGAGACGGCCCCAGGAGACTGAAACCAACTGGTGGGCAGTGCAGAAGAATGGTGGAGACTGAAACCAACTGCCCAAACTGCACCCACCCCAGCCTGAAACTCCACAGTAATCGATGATAACCCTGGGTTAGAACAAATGAGCAAGTAATTTTAAACGCTACCAAGTACAGCAGAATGCCAGCTAGTTCCTGCAGAGAGAATGAGGAGTTAAAACTCAGCCGGGCATGGTGGCTCACGCCTGTAATCCCAGCACTTTGGGAGGCTGAGGCAGGCAGATCACCTGAGCTCAGGAGTTTGAGATCAGCCTGGCCAACACAGTAAAACCTCGTCTCTACTAAAAATATAAAAATTAGCTGGGCATGGTGGCGTGCACCTGTAATTCCAGGAGCTTGGGAGGCTGAGGCAGGAGAAGCCCTTGGAAGCTGGGAGGCAGAGGCTGCAGTGAGCCGAGATCGCCTAAGTGTACTCCAGCCTGGGCTACAGAGTCAGACTCCGTCTCAAAACAACACAAAAGAACACAAACCGAACCAAACCACAACTCACTGTTCAGCCACCAGCAGTGTGAAGATAACTGATTCGGGAAGGAATCGTCAACAGATCTAAAATGACTGAATCAAATTTGAATGAGGAAGTTTGTTTACATCATCTCAAATGATCTCCCTAGAAATAATTTGTAACTTTTAAACTGAAAAATGGTAACACGACAGTGGGGACCCAGGGAGCCACCACTGCACCCCAGGCACAGAAGTCACCGTGAGTAGTGAGGGGACAGGTGCAGCCTTGGGCTCCAGGTGTGCCTCACTGAGGACACACCCTCCATCTATGACCTTCCGGCAAAGAGGCCTGACTCTGGACCTGAGGAAATAGCCTTCTGCCAGCTTCTTTCCAGAGCTGCAGCATCATCACACACTTACTCACGTACAGGTTAAATTCCAGTCGCAGGCCCCTAAGTCTCCTCTCAGAGCCATGATGCATTAACTCACTAGCCGCAAGTTAGGCCAGGAAACAAGCGAAGTCCTGGCTTGTGTCACGCAGCTCTCAGAAAACCCTCAGGCATGGGACTAAAATCCTGGTAACATGGTTTTGTGTGTCTCCTCAGGATTCAGGACAGAACTTGGAGACACAAAATCCTGTTTTAAAATGCCTTTTCCAGATAAAAAAGCTTTCCTGAGTCCACCAGAAGACTTGTGGGAAATGCAGGCACAATGGCTTCTACCAACACTCACGAAGGGTGGAGGCTGCTGAGCAAACTGGAGTTTTTCTGCAGAAAATGCCCCTGTGACAAGCTAGGGTTCCCTGTGAATGGCACCTCAAGGATCCCCAGGCACCAGGCCACCGGGAGGCTCAGGTGACTGCATGTGACTCCTGCCCAACAGGTGTGGTCCAAGGAAGCAGCTCTGGGTCTCCTGGGGAAACAGGTGACACACATGAAACTGGGTTCCAGATAAGATGGAGCCAGCCTGCCTGTGTCCAGGCCCCCATGTATCCAGGGGCCTCCTGCTACCCACGGTGGGGACAAGTGCAGCCGCCTGGGCGTAGGGCCCCCACAGACGGCCCTGAGCAGCTGCGCGCACGGGACTGGGTGCGCTGTGCTGATCTGCACACAGAGTGTTCACGTCAGCTCCCGGGGTGGGGGGAAGGAGGTGCCTGGTCACCCTAATCTGCTGTTGTGATGCAGAGGTGCAGCCTCAGGGGACGGAGGGGCTGAGGGCCACCCATGCCTGGTTTTAGAGGACAAATACATTTTTACCAAGGAAACCTCTGGGGAGTTCACTAATGTTTCTCTCATCTACGTATCCATGATTTCCCATTTTTCTATAATTTTGATGCATTACTTGTGTAAGAATATTACGCAATTAATTCCAAGCATAAACATCTTTAGAAAATGTTGAGGCAAATGGACACCGTAAAGGTGAGGCAGCGTCTTCACAGTTTGGTTGCCATGGACCACTCCAGTCTAGAGGTCCCCTGAGCTGAGAAGCCAAGCCAGGTACCACCACCTGCAGCCCAGAGCTCACGGCCATGACCCTGGAGAATGGCCTCCGTGACACTGACCCAGGGTCCCACAGAAAACACGGCCCGTGGGACAGCTTCTCCTCTCCTCTGCCCTCATCTCCCGAGACACAAAACTCTGGGCCCAAGTTGGGAGAGTTCAGCCACATGTGGGTGGGACACGGAGATCCAGGGGTAAGCACAGCACTTATGTGTAAAAGTGCTCCTAACACGTGTGTGCACACACCTGCACTCCTCTATCTCGGGATGGAGCTAAGCAGCCAGGCACTTTGCTTGGGGCCCTAGTCATCACCCAGGCTGCTGGCGTCTGTGGGAAGGCATGGTGAGTGACACACACACGTCCCTGGCACACGCTGACACTGTATGCGAGCCAAGCTCAGCGTGCAGAGAAGGAACCTCAGCCAGAATGGTGGCTGCCCAGCACTCGGAGCCCAAGGCAGGGCTGTCCCAGGACTCAGACCCCACTAGGAGGCTGAACTCAGGATACTGCCAGCATCCACCACCTCACCACCAATCACATCACTTCATGTTGTCCAACAGTGGCACCATGGGTGGCGGGTGGCTCCCCAAATCCCAACATCCCAGTACAGAAGCATAAGAAGCAGTCACCCCCTTTCCACCGACAGGCAAATGGCAAGCCAGGAGACGCAGCTCCACTCAAGCTCCACGTGCAAAGCAGTGACTGTCCACGTAAGGGTGGACACGGAAGACAATGGAGGGCCCGCGTGGCTTGCGTGCTCTGTGAGATGTGAGGGGGAGCGGACAGACTGGGGAGACAGGGACCTGGTGGCATGGACGAATCCTGCGGGGATGGGGGCCCCTGAGCTCCCCGCTGCGGGCACCTGCGTGGCAGGCACGCTCACCGGTTGGTAGAGCCATTGTAGCAATAGTTGGGCAGGAAGTCGTAGTTGAGCTCCCAGAAGACGTGCAGGGTGATCCTCCCGTAGGGAGCAGACACATTGTGGTTGGCCTCCCGGAACATGGCGTCGAAGCTGTCCAGCGTCAGGTACCGGCTCAGCAGCTTGTGGGTCATGCGGTTGATTTCCAACAGGCCGTCCAGCTCCTGTGGGACCAAAGACAGGGGTGGGGTACAGAGCTGGTCTAGGTGGGAAGGAGGCACCGGTGGCCTCTGATCCTACCCAGGCTTCATGGTCCCTGGCAGGGCTGCACCGAGGCAGCCCCCGGAGAGCACAGGCTCTGACAGGTGACATCAGCTTGCTTCCTGGCACCCCACTTTTTCAATCACCCCCACTGGGCCATGCCTCTCTCCACTGCAGTCACCTCCATGCCACCGACCTCTGCTGTCCAGTACCCTCTGGGGCAGAGTGTATGCATGGCCTGCTCCTGCCAGCCTTCCCTGTATGCAGCCACTGAGCCCCAACCCTGCTGCAGCACAGCCCAGCCAGCAGTGCGCCTCCCTGGGTGTCAGAGCTGAGCGGCTTCCTCTGAGGCGCCCGGAGTCGCTGAAACCCACACGTGGGTGGTGGGGCACGTGCGTCCGTTCCCACAGGCCCCGAAAGCCCTCATGTGCGCTGCTTCTGGAGCTCGCCCAGGCTTGCACCCTCCAATGCGGCCGCCGGGGCCGGAGCTCAGCTGCTCCCACCTGAGACCAGATTTCAAAGACTGAGAAGGAAGAGAGAGACCAGCCCAATGTCCACCTCAATTACACTGCCACAGGAATGACGCTGTGAAGTGGTAATATGGGGGGGCGGCAGGTTCAGTTACGTATGTCATTAAAAACAACTTCACCCATTTCCTTTTCGAATGTGACTATGGGAAAATTTCAAAGTACGGATATGACTTGCGTTCTATTTATATGGGACAGCAATGGCCTTGGTCAAAGCCTGGACCAATGATTTTACTCAACATCGTATCTGGCCATTGCCAACGGAAACACCATGGCCTGTACCAAATGACACTCACAGAAGGCGGCCGCCCCAGAAGGGCTCTACCAGCGTCTCAGAGCGGGTGTGGTCTCTTTCTGAGTCCCAGCATCTTTGACTCTAAGGAAAAACACGCCAGGCCCTGCTCTGTGGTGCAGATTCTCAAAGGGACACGGGCCGCACCGCCAGCACCCAGTGTCTGCCACCCAAGGTCTGCTCTCCAGGAATGAATGATCCTCCCGATCCCTGGCACGTCCGTTACCATCTGTCTGCAGCCTTTACTCCTAGAAGATTGATGTGGCTAGGGACCAAACCCTCGATCCACATTTCCTTTCCTTGGCTCTGGCAAAGGTCTGAGGACAATCGAATTTTCCTTCCCTGCCTGCTCTGCTCAGACAGTCCAAAGACTTCTTCCTCGCCTGTAAAGTCCAATACTTTCACTGCAATATTGTTCTTATATTTATGATTTATTTTTCTTATCTTTAACCAGGCTAAGACGCAGTATTTCTTACTGTTGACCAGTTTGGGCTGGTTTTACCAAGTACCTGATATATGCTTTTAATAGACACATTCAAGGTGTCTTCTATTTTACCAATATTTTCTTGAAATAAATGCCAGTCGGCCCTGTTCTGTTGCTCTGGTTTTCTTCTTGAGGAATCTGACAGGTATACTGAATCTTCATCATCTACCTTCTGAGTCGTTTCCTCTCAAATCCTTTCTTTTTTTTTTTTTGAGAGGGAGTCTCGCTGTCACCCAGGCTGGAGTGCAGTCGTGCAGTCTTGGCTAACTGCAACCTCACCTTCCCGAGTAGCTGGGATACAGGTGCCTGTCACCGTGCCCGGCTAATTTTTTGTATTTTTAGTAGAGAAGGGGTTTCACCGTGCTAGCCAGGATGGTCTTTAACTCCGGACCTCGTGATCCGCCCACCTCAGCCTCCTAATGTGCTGGGATTGCAGGCGTGAGCCACCATGCCCAGCCTTCAACTCCTTTCTCTGCTTTATTTCTTCTTGATTTTAAAAATGTTCCTCTTTTCATTCTTAAGTCATCATCCACTGTGTTATTTCTGGTGTAGGTCTGCAGTTTTGAAATATTTTTTTCTCTTTTTAATTTTTTTCATGAGTTTTTATCCTTTTTCTTTTCAAAACTTTATTTTCCAATAACCTTATTTCTGGATCTCTAAAAATTCTGATTTATAATATTCTTTCAGAGCAACTACCACTTTCTTAATTTCGTTTGGCTCACTGTGGAAGATAAGGTTACGGTTTCCAGTCCGTGGTGTGTCTATGACGTGCCTCCACTGTTTGTAGGGACACTGCTGTGCACTCACATTTTCTTTTTTACTGCAATCTGTCTAAAGGGGACTGGACCATTGTCCTTACCTGTGGCTTGACTGGAAGTGAAATAATCCCTCTCATGCTTCTGAAGAGGAAGAGGGGTGGGCCAGGGCCAACAGTAACAGCACTGGCTCAAGTCTTCTGAGACCTGCCTCTCAGGCTCCCCTCCCACCATCCTGACACTTACCAGCCTGCATGCTATTCCTAGCAGCTTCTCCCGTGGGCAGCTTTGTGTTAGGAGGGAATTTTGATTTATTCAGTTCCAGAGTCAGCAGGGCCTACTGTTCTATCTCCGTCAAACCTGATCTCATCTCAGGCATCTCTGAAGAGTTCTGTGGGAGCTCTTCTCTGCAGGCCCTTAGCCTGGGCTCCTTGACTCCAATGGTGCCACGTGGTGGGCAGCACAGCCCACGTGCACTCAAACGGCCTGGCCCACACATGGGGATGCAGTGTCGGTTAACGGACTGTGGTGTCCCCAGAACAAACGATCAGCCTCTGGAAGTCTCTTTTGATGTGGGTAAAGGGAAAAGCCAGGGTCTACCAAACACAAGTCTAACTTGGACCAGCATAAAAGAAATCATGGCTCCTCAATCAGTCCTTGGACCCGGAGCTCCTTGGATGACGGGGAGAAAGGACCTGTTAGAAAATGCGTACTGTGAACCCTCCGCTGCTCGCCCAGTGGAAATGACGTGTGGCCGTGCATCGCAGTGACTGTGCCCTGGAGAAGGGGAGACGACCAGCCCATTAAAACTTACTGCAGACTAGCTCTGATGAAATCCTGAAGATTCAAAGACTCCACAAGCCAAGAGTCTGAGCTGCGAGTGGTGAGATGATCCCCAGAGCTGTGGCTGGGCAGGCGGGAGCTCACTGAGGCCCCCCGTGGCTCTGGCCCTAGCTCCGGCAGGCGTAGTTGGGGGCACACCAGAGTGGCAGGCTGCTGCCTTCTGTCCATGTGAAGGTCTTTCGGCCATCTTCTCTTCAGACGAGTCTTCCGCGACCCCACTCTCGCTCTCATCTCCTCGAACACTCCTGTTTCCCACATTTCCTATGCTCTTTTCTGTTTCATTCATTGTTACTTTTCTCTTTTCCCCAGTTCAGATGTTTTTAATGCCTGTCTTCCCGTTCTTTAGTCTTGCTTCTCCCTGTGCTCACACCGTTTACAGACACAGGGAAAAATGGCAGACAGAAGGTGGGACTAGAGGCTCCCACCCAGACAAATAAAGCGTGTGAAGACTCATCGCAAACTTTTGCTTCAAGAAAGACCAGAGGAACACACCAGGAAGGTCAAGAGAACCCACAGACCCTCTGAAGGAAGCGGCTTGCCTCTACAGGCTCCGTGAGACAGTCAAAAAATGGTGAGTGCCCAAAGCTGATGGGGGGGGCATCAGCCCCTGAACACACATCCTCACGGGGAAACCTGATGCCCAGATAATGGGAGAAGGATTGGCCCTTACCTGGAGCTCAGATGAATTTAGAGAGGGGCCGAGGAATCAGCAGGAAGAGGCTTGTGGACTCTCTTAGTTTTGTCTCTGACTTTGTCTCACAGGGATCCTTGGGGAAGGTTGGCAGTGGAATTGGGGAAAGACCAGAGGGAGAAGGCAACTTGCAGCTGCACTTTGTAACGACTTCAACGAACGTGAAGTTTCCTGCACAGACTCTGGGTGAGGGGGTGAACCCGAGTGCAGGTATGGGCACAGAGGGGCGGCAGGAGGCCTGAAAGCCCTGCTTCCTTCACACCCCCTGAGGATCACACTCCCTTACCAGCAATGGATCCAAACCAAGAAGAAACCTCTGAATTACCAGAAGAAGAATTCAGAAGGTCAATTATTAAGCCACTCAAGGAGGCACCAGAGAAAGGTGAAAACCAACTTAAATTAAAAAAATATATACGAATGGAAATGTCAGGCGTCCAAGCAGGGCCACTGCAGCCTTGGTGACCCACACTATACCTCTAGATGGTCCCCAGGAGCCAGGAAGTCTGAAGTAACCACAAGTAACCAGGTGGCCACAGAAAGAAGTTAAGCAGCTTGTTCCTGCCTCAAGTAATTGCTCTCCCCTTGCAACCTGCAACCTGTAACCACTGTTCCTACTCGGCCTTGAGGAATATCCCCCCTGGACCCTGGGTTTCCCAAGACCCCCCACACCTGTAACTAAGTAATTTACCTCACCCTCCCCTTTGCTTGCATAACCCCCACCCTTATGATCACGCCTGTGTGTAACAGATGACCCCTACCCTTGTGTCCATGCATCCCGTGACGCCCTTCCCCTCCCCAAGATAGATTACTACCTTTAACTGACCACTTGCCCCAACCTATAAAACCAGTTCCTATCCCACTGCCCTCCGCTGACTCTCTTTTCAGACTTGTGGCCAGGCATGGTGGCTCACACCTGTAATCCCAGCACTTTAGGAGGCCGGGGCGGGCAGATCACAAGGTCAGGAGATTGAGACCATCCTGGCCAACAGAGTGAAACCCCACCTCTACTAAAAACTACAAAAATTAGCTGGGCGTGGTGGTGCGTGCCTGTAGTCCCAGCTACTCAGGAGGCTGAGGCAGGAGAATTGCTTGAATCTGGGAGGCAGAGGTTGCAGTGAGCCGAGATCGTGCCACTGCACTCCAGCCTGGTGCCTGGCAACAGAGCAAGACTCTGTCTTAAAAAAAAACAAACCACTCACTTCTGAAAAGAACTTCAGAGCGCAGAGACAAGGTTTCTGAGTTAACCCAATCTGACAAGGACAAAGAAAAAAACAATTTTAAACTGAACAAAGCCTCCAAGAAGCTGGGATTCCATTAAACAACCAACCCTGAGAATAACTGGTGTTCCTGAGGAAGAAGAGAAATCTGAAACTTTGGAAAACATATTTGAGGGAAGAATCAAGGAAAAGTTCCCCGGCATTGCTAGAGACCTAGACATCCAAATATAAGAAGCTCAAAGAATGCCCAGGAAGTTCATCACAGAAAGATCATCACCTAGGCACACAGTCATTGGTTGCCTAACGTCAAGATAAAGGAAAGAATCGTAAGAGCTGTGAGGCAAAAGCATCAGGTCATCTATAAAGGAAAACCTACCAGAACAACAGATTTCTCAGCAGAAACTCTACAAGCCAGAAAGAATTGTGGTCTTGTCTTTAGCCTCCTTAGACAAAACAATTAGCACCCAAGAATTTTGTATCTAGTGAAACTAAGCTTCATAAATACAGGAAAGCTACGGTCTTTTTCGGACAAACTAACGGTGAGATAATTTACCACTGACCAAATCAGCACTACAGAAACTGCTAAAAGGAGCTCTAAATCTTGAAACAGATCCTCAAAAAATATACCAAAACAGAACCTCCAGAAAGCACAAATCTCACAGAACCTATAAAACAGTAACACAAGAAAAAAAACAGATCCTCAAAATATACCAAAACAGAACCTCCAGAAAGCACAAATCTCACAGAACCTATAAAACAGTAACACAAAAAAAAAACAGATCATGATGAACAGAACGGCACTCCACGTCAATGCCAACGCTGAACGCCAACCAACAGCCTCCACGCTCCACATAAAACAAACACAGTTGCGGAACTGATACCAAACACGTTTCTGCTGTTTTTCAAGAGACTCACCTGACACTTAAGAACTGACATAAACTTAAAAAGGGATGGAAAAAGATATTCCATGCACATGGACACCAAAAATGAGCAGAAGTAGCTATTCTTATATCGGACAAAACAAACTTTAAAGCAACAGCTTTAAAGAAGACAAAGAGGGACATTATACAATGATAAAAGGACTTGTCCAAAAAAAAAAAAGGAAAACATCACAGTTCTAAATCTATATGCACCTAACAACGGAGCTCCCAAATTTATAAAACAATTACTATTACACCTAAGAAATGAGATAGACAGGAACACAGTAATAGTGGGGGCCTTCAACACTCCACGGACAGCACTAGACAGAAAGTCAACAAAGAAACAATGGACTTAAACTATACCCTAGAACAAATGGACTTAATCATTATTTACAGAACAGTCTACCCAACAACTACAGAATATATATTCCACTCATCAGCACATGGAACATTCTGCAAGACAGACCATATGAGAGGCCACAAAACAGGTCTTAATAAATTTAAGAAAACCTAAAACTTATATCAAGTACCCTCTCATACCACAGTGGAATAAAACTAAAAGGCAACTCCAAAAGGAACCCTCAAAATCATGCAAACACATGGAAATGAAACAGCCTGCTCCTGAACGATGTTGGGTGAACAGTGGAATCCAGAAGGGAATTTAAAAATTCTTTGAACTCGCAGGGCGCGGTGGCTCACACCTGTAATCCCAGCACTTTGGGAGGCCGAGGCGGGTGATCACGAGGTCAAGAGATCGAGACCATCCTGGTCAACATGGTGAAACCCCATCTCTACTAAAAATACAAAAAATTAGCTGGGCCTGGTGGCGCGTGCCTGTAATCCGAGCTACTCAGGAGGCTGAGGCAGGAGAATTGCCTGAACCCAGGAGGCGGAGGTTGCGGTGAGCCGAGATGGCGCCATTGCACTCCAGCCTGGGTAACCGGAGCGAAACTCCGTCTCAAAAAAAAAAAAACAAAGAAAAAAAAAAACTAGATTCTTCGAAAAGATAAACAAAACAGATAGACCATTAGTGAGATTAACTGAGAAAAGGGAGAAGATCCAGATCAGCTCAACTGGAAACAAAAGCGGAGAAAGGGACACTATGGAAACGGCAAATCATGCAAGGCTACTGTGAACGCCTTTATGTGCGGAAACTAGAAACCTGAGAGGCAAGGGATACACTCCTGGAAAGATACAACCCTCCTAGCTTTAATCAGGAAGAATTAGATACCCTAACGGACTAGTAACAAGCAGCAAGACTGAAATGGTAATTAAAAAATTGCTAACGAAAAGAAGTCCGGGACCAGATTCATTGAATTCTATCAGACATTCAAAGAAGAAATGATACCCTCCTATTGACACTATACCAAAAGAGAGAGAAAGAGGGGATCCTCCCTAAATCATGCCATGAAGCCAGGGTTACCCTAATACCAAAACTAGGAAAGAATGTAAGAAAAAAACAAACTACAGACCAATATCCCTGACGAACATAGATCCAAAAATTCTCAACAAAATGCTAACTAACCAAATCAAACAGCGTATCAAATAAAACATAAAAAGACGGCCGGGCGCGGTGGCTCACACCTGTAATCCCAGCACTTTGGGAGGCCGAGGCGGGTGGATCACGAGGTCAAGAGATCGAGACCATCCTGCTCAACAAGGTGAAACCCCGTCTCTACTAAAAATACAAAAAATTAGCTGGGCACAGTGGCGCGCGCCTGTAGTCCCAGCTACTCAGGAGGCTGAGGCAGGAGAATTGCCTGAACCCAGAAGGCAGGCGGAGGTTGTGGTGAGCCGAGATCACGCCATTGCACTCCAGCCTGGGTAACCACAGTGAAACTCCGTCTCAAATACATACATACATACATACATACATACATACATACATACATACAATTCACCATTATCAAGTGGGTTTCATACCACAGATGCAGGGATGGTTTAACATATGCAAGTCAATACATGCAATACATCACATAAATAAAACTGAAAACAAAACCCACATGATCATTTCAATAGACACAGAAAAAGCATTTGACAAAATCCAGCATCCCAGCATCTCTTTAGATTAAAACCATCAGCAAAATCTGTATGAAAGGGACATACCTTTCAGTAATAAAAGCCACCTGGCATGGTGGCTCACGTCTGCAATCCCAGTACTTTGAAAGGCCCAGGTGGGTGGATCACCTGAGGTCAGGAGTTTGAGACCAGCCTGGCCAACATGGTGAAATCCCATCTCTACTAAAGATACAACAACAACAAAAAATTAGCCAGGTGTGGTGGCGCGTGCCTGTAATGCCAGCTACTCAGGAGGCCGAGGAATGAGAATCACTTGAACCCGGGAGGCGGAGGCTGCAGTGAGCCAAGATCCCGCCACTGCACTCCAGCCTAGGTGACAGAGTCAGACTCTGTTTTTTTTTTTTTTTTTTTTTTTTTTTTAAAGTAATAAAAGCCATCTATTACAAACCCACTGCAACATCACACTGAAAAAGTAGAAAGCATTCTCCTTGAGAACCGGAATAAGACAAGGATGTCCCTTTCACCATTTTCTTTCTTTCTTTGTTTTTTGAGACAGAATTTCGCTCGTTACCCAGGCTGGAGTGCAATGGCGCGATCTCGGCTCACTGCAACCTCCGCCTCCTGGGTTCAGGCAATTCTCCTGCCTCACCCTCCCGAGTAGCTGGGATTACAGGCACTCGCCACCATGCCCAGCTAATTTTTGTATTTTTAGTAGAGACGGGGTTTCACTATGTTGACCAGGATGGTCTTGATCTCTTGACCTCGTGATCCACCCGCCTCGGCCTCCCAAAGTGCTGGGATGACAGGCTTGATCCACCGCGCCCGGCCCTTTCCCCATTTTCATTCAATACAGTACTGGAAGTCCTGCCCAGAGCAATCAGACAAAAGGAAGAAATAAAGGGCTTCTAAACGGGTAAATAAATAAAGGAAGCCCAACTGTTGCTGTCTGCTGATGACATGATCATATACCTGAAAACCCTAAAGACTCATCCAAAAAGCTCCTAGAACCAATAAATGAATTTATTAAAGTTTCAGGATACAAAATTAATATACACAAATCGGTAGCACTGCTACACACCAACAGCAACCAAGCTGAGAATCAAGAACTCAACCCCTTTTATCACACTCACACACACACACACACACACACACTTAAAACTACATCTAACCAAGAAGGTGGAAGACCTCTACAAGGAAAACTATCAGAAACTGCTGAAAGAAATCACAGATGACCCAAACGAATGGAAACACAGCCCATGCTCATGGGTGGGGGGTAGAATCGATACTGTGAAAATAAGCATACTGCCAAAGCACTCTAGAAATTCAATGTAACTCCCATCAAAATACCACCATCGTTTTTCACAGAAGTAGAAAAACAATCCTAAAATTCCTATGGAACCAAAAAAGAGCCCATATAGTCAAAGCAAGACTAAGTAAAAAGAACAAATCTGGAGGCATCACATTTCCTGACTTCATAAGAGCGGGAAAAGGACACCCTATTCAACAAACGGTGCTGGGATAACTGGCAAGCCACATGAAGAAGAATGAAACCGGATCCTCATCTCTCACCTTATACCAAAGCAATTCAGGATGGATCAAAGACTTCAATTTAGGAGCTGAAACAATTAAAATTCTAGAAGATAATACTGGCTTAGGAAAAGACTTCAACACCAAGAACCCAACAGCAAATACAACAAAAACAAGGATAAATAGATGTGACTTAATTAAACTAAAAAGCTTCTGCACAGCCAAAGAAATAATCAGAACAGTAAACAAAGTCAAAAGTTGAACTCTCACTGTTAGCCGATGATACGATAATACATCTAGAAAAAAAAAGCTCATTCAAAAAGTTCCTAGACCTGATAAGTGAATTCAGCACAACTCACAGAGTGGGATAAAATATTCACAAACTATGCACCCAACAAAGGACTAATATCCAGAATCTACAGGGAACTCACATCATCAAGAAAAAAAAAAAATCCCATCAGAAAGTGGCCTAAGGACGTGAATGGACAATTCTGAAAAGAAGACATGCAAACGGCCAAGAAACCTATGAAAAAATGCTGAACATCAGTATCAGGGAAATGCAAATCAAAACAACAGTGTGATACCGCCTTACTCCTGTAAGAACAGCTTTAATCAAAACCTAAAAAATAATACACGTTGGCATGAATGTGGTGAAAAGGGAACAGTTCTACACGATTGGTAGGAATGTAAACTAGTACAACCACCATGGAAAACAGTGTAGAGATTCCTCAAAGAACTAAAAGTAGATCTGCCATCTGATCCAGCAGTTCCACTCCTGGGTGTCTCCCCAGAGAAGTCGTTATACAAAAAGGATGCGTGCATCTACATGTTTATAGCAGGACAATTCACAAATGCAAAAATATGAACCGGCCCAAATGCCCTTCAACCAAGGAATGGAAAAATAAAATGTGCTATATATACCCATGGAATACTACTCAGCCATAAAAAGGAATGAAGTAATGGCATCTGCAGCAACCTGAATGGAATCGGAGCCCACTATTCTTTTTTTTTTTTTGAGACGGAGTTTCGCTCTTGTTACCCAGGCTGGAGTGCAATGGCGCGATCTCGGCTCACTGCAACCTCCGCCTCCTGGGTTCAGGCAACTCTCCTGCCTCAGCCTCCCGAGTAGCTGGGATTACAGGCACGTGCCACTGTGCCCAGCTAATTTTTGTATTTTTAGTAGAGACGGGGTTTCACCATGTTGACTAGGATGGTCTTGATCTCTCGACCTCGTGATCCACCCGCCTTGGCCTCCCAAAGTGCTGGAATTACAGGCGTGAGCCACCGCGCCCGGCCGGAGCCCACTATTCTAAGCAAAGTAACTAAGGAATGGAAAACAAAACATCGTATGTTCTCACTCGTAAGTGTGAGCTAAGCTATGAGAACACAAAGGCCTAAGAACAGACTTTGACACAATGGGCTTTGGGGATGCAAGGGAAAAGGTTGGGGTGGTCAGGGATAAAGGACTCCACACTGGGTACAGCGCACACTGCTTGGGTGATGGGCACACCAGAATCCCAGAAATCACCATTAAAGAACTTATCTATGTAACCAAACACGAACTGTTCCTCCAAAACCTCTTGAAATAAAAAATAACCAAAAAAAAAAGCAGGACATAGGAAACAAAAAGAAACCAAATTGCTGCATACATAATCAAGATTAATATGTTCTTTATGTCTCGAATATCTATTTGATTCTTTTTATTTTTTATTTTTTGAGATGGAGTTTTGCTCTTGTTACCCAGGCTGGAGTGCAATGGCGCGATCTCGGCTCACTGCAACCTCCTCCTCCTGGGTTCAGGCAATTCTCCTGCCTCAGCCTCCCGAGTAGCTGGGATTACAGGCACAGGCCACCATGCCCAGCTAATTTTTTGTATTTTTAGTAGAGACGGGGTTTCACCATTTTGACCAGGATGGTCTCGATCTCTTGACCTCGTGATCCACCCGCCTCGGCCTCCCAAAGTGCTGGGATTACAGGCGTGAGCCACCGCGCCCGGCCTGATTCTTTTTTATAGATTCTAATTCTCTGATGAAATTCTCCTTTTTGGCCAGGCGTGGTGGTTCACACCTGTAATTCCAGACCTTGTGAAGCTGAGGCGGGTGGATCACATGAAGTCAGGAGATCGAGACCATCCTGGCTAACACGGTGAAACCTCGTCTCTATTAAAAATACAAAATTAGTTAGGCATGCTGGCACACACCTGTAGTCCCAGCTACTTAGGAGGCTGAGGCAGGAGAATTGCTTGAACCCAGGAGGTGGAGTTTGCAGTGAGCTGAGATTGCACCACTGCACTCCAGCCTAGTAACAAGAGTGAAACTCCGTCAAAAAAAGAAAAAAAAGAAAAAAGGTAACTCTCCTTTTTATCTCTTTAATGCATCGTTTCTTCCATCTTCTTGGGCATATTAATCAGAATTACGGTAAGTCCTTGTGTGCTAAGTCAGTATCACCAAAGGGTTTGTTTATATTGTCAATCTTCTCTTGGTGTGGTCATAGGTTCTTTTGTGTCTAGGAATTCTTAACTGAGTGCTAAGTATTATGTAAATTTTTAAAACTGTGGAGGCTCCTACAGCAGTTGTTTTCGCAGAGCACACCCCTGCTCTCTCCTGCATGGCATAAAGCGCTGGGGCCTGAACACCGTGGTCCCATGAGGGACAGAACTGAGCGAAGCCTGGGCTGCAGTTCTGGCGAGAACCCGTGTACCCGGGGTTTGGCTTCTAGTCGTCCTTCAGTTAGGAGCTCAGCAGGTCTCTAACCCTCAGCACGGTGAGCCGGGGAAATTCTGCTTCTAGAGATTCTGCTGCTTGGCTCTTCCGCCTGCTGTCCTCGACTGCAAAAGCAACTGTAATCCCCAAACTCTGGGCTGAGGGGTTTGCCCTCTCTGGAACTGCGGTCCCTCCCGTCCTTATGGACCTGCAGTTTCCCATTTGACTTCTGCATTGTATTCAGCCTTCCCAGCTGTCCTCTGCAGTGCTGCTGGCCTGCCACAAACCACTGCACTCTATGTGGAATCAGAAGCTGAGTCCTATGGAGGCACCTTCTGCTCTTCCCTTCCATTAACAGGACAAGCATGACCAGCGTGACTGCCCCTTCCCAGCTCTCCAGGTGAATTACCCTATTCTACTCTGTTCCTCTGGGCTGCTTAACTTTTGCTTTCCAAAAAAACATCACGCTATTTCATTCATTATTGACACGTAATATATTTCTGACATCTGACAGGGTTTCCTCCCCTGTTATCCTTTTAAAAGTCAGAGTAGCACTTGCTAATCTTGACAGTGTGTTTTACCAAGTAAACTTTGTAATGATTTTATACAATTTTATCAAATACTTATAATCCAGTGGTGATTACAGGAAATCTCTAGAGTACTTAAGAAACTAATTTTTACAGCCTTTTTTTTTTTTTTTGAGATAAAGTCTCACTCTGTCACCCAGGCTGGAGAGCAGTGGCATGACCTTGACTCAATGGAACCTCTGCCTCTTGGGTTCATATGATTCTCCTGCCTCAGCCTCCTGAGTAGCTGGGATTACAGGTGTCCACCAGCATGCCTAGCTAATTTTTTTATTTTTAAGACAGACAGGGTTTCACCATGTTGGCCAGGCTGGTCTTGAACTCCTGACCTCAGGGTGATCTGCCTGCCTCGATTTCTCAAAGTGCTGGGATTACAGCTGTGAGCCACTGTGCCTGGCCAACTTTTATGATTTTCATCAAAGTTTTTCCATTTAAAAGAATGCTTTGTTTTTCAATTTACTCAAGAAAAAGAATCTGCATTGGAGTTCTTACATTCCTTCGCATAAATTTTATGTCAGGTTCACTTCCAAAAATATACATCTTTTAGTGATTATTAGGTTAAAAAGTTAAAACATTTTTATCTCCTAGCTCATTACTACTAAAATATAAACATGTTATTAAGTGGTGTGCTACCTTTTGCTATAGTTGGCGATGTTTTTCAACATTGGGGTTATTTGTTCGTAAGGTCAATTTAGCATTGTGAACACTGAATGCAGATGCTGAAAGGAGGCTTGGGATAGGCCATGCTCAATGAGTGATCTCCCTTATTACCTATACAACAACTGGACCTACTCTTACTCCAATTTATCAATAGGGCAAAGTAATTTGTTCCAGTACTTACAACTATGGAGGTCAAATCTTCACTTTCAAATCGTCCAATCGCCAGTTCCAAGGACTTATATACGGCCGCTGAGACGCGCTGGGTGATCAGACGATTGAGGTCTATTGACCTGCCGAGGAGCTGGTGAGCACAGGGAAGGACGGCAGGGAGAGAGTGAACAGGAGCAGCTCGAAAGCAGTAAAAGCCTCAGCAGGGACCCTGGAGAAGCCGGTCTATTGGTAAAGACAACCTTTACAGTGACGTTCAGGACCCATCTCCCCACAGACACAGCAGTCCGCTGTGTCTTTTTACAGGTGTTCCGATAACAAGTAAGAGAGAATTAATGCATCTCTATTTCAATGTACTGGGAACATATCCATCCTTCAGTGCTGTTTCTTTCTTTCTTTCTTTTTTTCTTTTGAGACAGAGTTTCGCTCTTGTTACCCAGGCTGGAGTGCAATGGCGCGATCTCGGCTCACCGCAACCTCTGCCTCCTGGGTTCAGGCAGTTCTCCTGCCTCAGCCTCCTGAGTAGCTGGGATTACAGGCATGCGCCACCATGCCCAGCTAATTTTTTGTATTTTTAGTAGAGACGGGGTTTCACCATGTTGACCAGGATGGTCTTGATCTCTTGACCTCGTGATCCACCCACCTCGGCCTCCCAAAGTGCTGGGATTACAGGCGTGAGCCACCGCGCCCGGCTCTTCAGTGCTGTTTCAACATAAAAGTATGACAAAGCCCTGGTGAAAAATGTCCCAAAATGTGCACGGTGACTGCCGATGGACAGAGAGTAGAATTAAATGCAATTTTGTTTTTACAGTTTTCCACATTTTACTAGTTTTATGCATGTAATGTAATACAACTTTTAATTTCTAATTTTTTTTCTTTTTTTAATGTCTGTGGGTATGCAGTAAGTGTATACATTTATGGGGTACATGAGATGTTTTGATACAGGCATGCAATGTGCATCACTTTGTAAAAAAACTGTAAAAAATAAGTACTGTAGATCTTTAAATTCTTCCGGCTGGCCAGGAGAAAGTTCTGTCTGGTCTCTGAGCTGATGAGCGTTTCTCACCTTCGTTCTTTTCAAGCTCTGGCTTCTGGGCTCCTGGAGAAGGGCCGACTCCTCCAGGCTATACCCACCCCCGAGAGCCGCAGGACAGATAGAGAATGTTGCAGACACTCCCTGTGTGTGAGGTGACCCAATAGAAACGAAGTGTCTTTCAATGCCTACGTTTTTTATTTTTATTTTTTTTTTGAGATAGAGTCTCACTCTGTCCCGCAGGCTGGAGTGCAGTGGTGCGATCTTGGCTTACTGCAGCCTCTGCCTCCTGAGTTCAAGTGATTCTTCTGCCTCAGCTACCTGATTAGTTGGGACTACAGGTGTGTGCCACCATGCCTGACTAATTTTTGTATTTTTAGTAGAGATGAGGTTTCACCATGTGAAAGCCTCGAGGCCAGGATGGTCTCGATCTCCTGAGCTCAAGTGATCCACCTGCCTCGGCTTCCCAAAGTGCTGGGATTACAGGTATAAGCCACTGTGCCCGGCCTGCCTAACAATTTATAAGAACGTTTGAAGTCACAAGCCATGGTGATATCTAGTAAAACCAAGTGAACTATAAGAAATCCCAATTTTTTTTTTTTTTGTTTGTTTTTGAGATGGAGTCTCACTTACTCTGTCGCCCAGGCTGGAGTGCAGTGGTACAATCTCAGCTCACTGCAACCTCCACCTCCTGGATTCAAGTGATTCTCTTGCCTCAGCATCCCAGAGTAGCTAGGATGACAGGCACCCACCACCACGGCTGGCCAATTTTCGTATTTTTAGTAGAGATAGGGTTTTGCCATGTTGGCCAGCCTGGCCTCAAACTCCTGACCAGGTGATCCACCTGCCTTAGCCTCCCAAAGTGCTGGGATTACAGGTGTGAGCCACCTCGCCCAGCGGAAAACCCAGTGTTTTCAATACATGGTCTACGTCTCCACCACGGCCCAGCCCGCTCACCTGCACATGCCTCTGCTTCAGCAGCGTTTCGTAGCGGTTAGACGGCGGGAGGTGGATTGTGGCTCCCTGATTCTTGCATTCTGATCGTAACCGTTTATCAAGAAGCAAACTAGTATAGAAGGAAGTCAGGAAGATTTTCATACACTATAAATTGTAATGGGAATGTCAGATCAAATTATGCAACATTTTGAATCAAAATCACACACCAGATACTCACCTTCCTGCCATAACCTTGTAATACGCAAATATCTGGTCTGCCAGCTTGTAAACAAATTGGTCAAAACATAGATTCACCTGAAGAAAAAGGAAGTACATGTTACAGTTTGATTCTCTAAAGCAAGATCAAAATACAAGTTGAAAAACAAAATGTTTCCTTCAGGCAACTAACTGAGGCTCTTTTATGTTTCTGAGACGGGGTCTTGCTCTGTTGCCCAGGCTAAAGCGCAGTGGTGCGATCTCAGCTCACTGCATCCTGTACCTCCCAGATTCAAGCGATCCTCCTGCCTCAGCCTCCTGAGCAGCTGGGATTACAGGTTCCCATCACCACACCATGTGGGCTAATGTTTGTATTTTTAGTAGCAACGGGGTTTCAGAATGTTGGTCAGGCTGGTCTTGAACTTGTGACCTCAGGTGATCCACCTGCCTTGGCCTCCCAAAGTGCTATGATTGCACCCAGCCTGAGGCTCTTATTAGGAAAAAGAAATTAGGCCAGGCGTGGTGGCTTACACCTATAAT
Source organism: Saguinus oedipus (assembly GCA_031835075.1). NCBI lineage: Eukaryota > Metazoa > Chordata > Mammalia > Primates > Cebidae > Saguinus > Saguinus oedipus. The sequence continues at coordinate 21,529,242 of CM063174.1, forward strand.
CCCAGCACTGTGGAAGGCCGAGGTGGGCAAATCACTTGAGGTCAGGAGTTTGAGACCAGCCTGGCCAACATGGTGAAACCCGGTCTTTACTAAAAATACAAAAAACTAGCCTGGCATGGTGACACTTGCCTGTGGTCCCAGCTACTTGGGAGGCTAAGGCACGAGAACTGCTTTAACTTGGGAGGTGGAAGTTACAGTGAGGAGAGATTGAGCCACTACACTCCTGCCTGGGTGACAGAGTGAGACTCCACCTCAAAACAAAAAAACAAAAAAACAAAAGAAACTAGCAATAATCTTACTGTCCAACAACAACACACTAAAGAAACCGCGGCGTGGCCAGGAGTGACTACCACACTGCCACAGAAAACTAGTCAGAACCAGTCTCACTGAGGGAGAAAAATATTCTATTAACTGCAAGAGAGAATGAACAAGTCTCTCATCACCATGTGCAGTGACCACAGGGCTACTGTGCGCTCCCCACCCTGGGCAGCTCCACCTACTGTGCGCTCCCCACCCTGGGCAGCTCCACCTACTGTGCGCTCCCCACCCTGGGCAGCTCCACCTACTGTGCGCTCCCCACCCTGGGCAGCTCCACCTACTGTGCGCTCCCCACCCTGGGCAGCTCCACCTACTGTGCGCTCCCCACCCTGGGCAGCTCCACCTACTGTGCACTCCAGGAGCCACCACGGAGGGCCGGCTCCTGGGCCTTCCCTGGAACAAAGCAGCCCTTCTGGGTTTGAGGTTGGTCAGGAGACACCCTCAAAAGACCCTTAGTTGCAGATGGGGCTAGCACTACCTCCTGGAACTGTGAGGAGGATACCTGTGGTTGGTGCCAAGCGGGACCCAGGACCCAGGGTGCCTGGCAGACAGGGCCAAGAAGGGCATATCTGCCCTCCTCCCACCCTGCAGTGCTGGGACCTTTGATATGTCCCTGAAGAACCATTGCAGGTGGTCTTTTTGAGGAGGCAGAGGAGGTGACGTGTAGAGTAAGCTTCAGCTCCTTAGCTGTGCACACACTAGAATTGCACCTGTGGGAATTTGTCCTATAGGAATCACATGATGCCAGGCAGTGCATCAGAGTGCTATTTACAACACCCGAAACAAAAACACTAGAGAAATCAAACAGGAGTTGCTTCAGTGCAAGACCACGTTCACAACCAAAAACAGGTGAGGACGCAGACTCCACAGTGACACACAGTCAGGTGGAAAAGCACGGCCTGCACGCGCCACGGGAGCAGACCCACAGAAGAAGGGCTCACTCCCACATGCTCGCTTCGTGGCTTACACTGTCTCGTATTTCAAAGAAAGCTAATTACTTGGAAGAAAACAAAGTGAGAAAGGAGACTGAGTTACAGGGAACGAACAGAAACGGAGCTGCGTGGGCCTCACCTCAGCCTCGATTTCATCGTACAGGAACTGCTTGTTGAACCTGGTGAGCGCGTAGTGGGCGCTGTCATTGTACAGGTCCAGGGAGTAGAGCACGTACCTGCAGAGGACAGCAGCTGTATCACCGGCAGCCTCCGCCATGTACTCATGGCTCCGACAGCCTCCTCGCCTCAGAAACTAAACGCCCTTTTTTACGTCTCATGTAAGGAAAAACAATTTTCACTTCTAACACCAAATGGCGCTCCTGTGAAAGCCGCTGCTGGCTGCATCTGAGGTGGCCGCCACACCCACCAGGCAGTGAGGATGCTTGGGACATTATATGCTCACTCAAAGCCACACATGGACAAGATCCTCCACCTGCCTGCATCTTCTCATTTACCAGGCTTTAAAATATTTCACTACAAGTACATAGCATTTTTTTCAACAACAAGAAAATCGAGTTATTTTCTTATTTCAAGAATGAACTCCAAGGGTCAGGCTTGGTGGCTCACATCTATAATCCCAGCATTTTGGGGGCCAAGGTAGGCAGGTCATTTGAGGTCAGGAGTTCCAGACTAGCCTGGGAAATATGGCAAGACTGTGTCTCTAACAAAAGTACAAAAAATTATCCGGGCATGGTGGCGCACACCTGTAGTCACAGCTACTTGGGAGGCTGAGGTAGAAGGATCACTGGAGCCTGAGAGGTTGAGGCTGCAGTGAGCCGAGATCAGGCCACTGCACTATAGCCTGCGTGACAGAGTGAGACCCTATCAAAAAAATAAATAAATAAAAGAGAGCCGGGCGCGGTGGCTCAAGCCTGTAATCCCAGCACTTTGGGAGGCCGAGGCGGGTGGATCACGAGGTCAAGAGATCGAGACCATCCTGGTCAACATGGTGAAACCCCGTCTCTACTAAAAATACAAAAAATTAGCTGGGCATGGTGGCGCGTGCCTGTAATCCCAGCTACTCAGGAGGCTGAGGCAGGAGAATTGCCTGAACCCAGGAGGTGGAGGTTGCGGTGAGCCGAGATCGCGCCATTGCACTCCAGCCTGGGTAACAAGAGCAAAATTTTGTCTCTAAATAAATAAATAAATAAATAAAGAGAATAGGCCGGGCGCAGTGGCTCATGCTTGTAATCCCAGCATTTTGGGAGGCCGAGGCGGGTGGATCATGAGGTCAGGAGTTTGAGACCAGCCTGACCAATACAGTGAAACCCCATCTCCACTAAAAACACAAAAATTAGCTGGGCCTGGTGGTACATGCCTGTAATCCCAGCTACTCAGGAGGCTGAGGCAGGAGAATCGCTTGAACCCCGGAGGCAGTGGTTGCAGTGAGCTGGGATTGTGAGCCAAGATCATGCCATTGCACTCCAGTCTGGGTAGCAAGAGTAAAACTCTGTCTTACGTAAGAAAAAAAAAAAGGCTGGGCACGGTGGCTCACACCTGTAATCCCAGCACTTTGGGAAGCCAAGGAGGGTGGATCATGAGGTTAAGAGATCGAGACCATCCTGGTTAACATGGTGAAACCCCGTCTCTACTAAAAATACAAAAAATTAGCTGGGCGTGGTGGCATGTGCCTCTAATCCCAGCTACTCAGGAAACTGAGGCAGGAGAATTGCCTGAACCCAGGAGGCGGAGGTTGCGGAGAGCCGAGATCATGCCATTGCACTCCAGCCTGGGTAACAAGAGTGAAACTCTGTCTCAAAAAAAAGAGAGAGAGAAAATGAACTCCAGTACATTGGGTGGATGAGGCGGGAAGACCCGGAGTTTAAGACCAGGCTGGACAACAGAGCAAGACCTCAACTCCATGAAACATAAAACAATTAGCCAGGTGTGGTAGTGCATGGCTGGAGTCCCAGCTACTCAGGAGGCCGAGGTAGGTGAATCGCCTGAGCCTCGGAGGCTGAGGCTGCAGTAAGCTGTCTTTGCACCACAGTCCAGCCTGAGCAATAAATAGAGTAAGATCCTGTATCTGTTGGGGAGGAAAAAAAAAAAGAATGAACTGACTGGAAAAGAACAAAGGTGGGCCAGGTGCGTTGCCTCACACCTGTAATCCGAGAATTTTGGGAGACTGAGGTGGGTGGATCACTTGAGGTTGGGAGTTCAAGACCAGCCTGGCCAACATGATAAAACTCGTCTCTACTAAAAATACATAGATTAACTGGCATGGTGGTGGGTGCCTGTAGTCCCAGCTACTTGGGATGCTAGGGCAGGAGAACTGCTTGAAACCAGGATGCAGAGGTTGCAGTGAGCGGAGATTGTGCCACTGCACTCCAGCCTGGGTGACATAGCACGACTCCATTTCAAAAAAAAAAAAGAGAGAGAGAGAGAACAATAAACAACAACAACAAGCAAAAAAATGAAAAATAACGACAGAAGAACACAGGGGAAGCTCCTGGATTCCACAGCTGACCGGGAGCATGTCCGGCGTGGGCCCACGGTTGAAGGCCCGTCTCCTGCTCCCTCATGTCTGGACAAAGGCCATGGCCAGGGGCGAGGAGGCCTCTGAGCTGATTCCAGCTCCTCAAGCCACCCCAATGCTATGAAATGAGCCATCAGAGGCTCTGCCCACACAGATGGCCACAGAGTGGAAGGCGACTGTCCTTACCACCTCCCGGGCACCACGAGGGAAGTGTGAGGACTGACACACAGGAACTCAGAGCTTCCCACTCGTGGTGCTCAGAAGACAGACCCACGGGGTCGCTCCCCAGTTGCTCCCTGTAAGACATATCCTTTTCCAAGCATTTTCCCTTACACGGACTTCACATTTTGAAAGACTGACCCCTTCATCTAGGTCCAGGGTCCTGACCCCCAAAACAAAGCTGATTGATCAGTACTTCCTTTCCCCACTTCACCTGGGTCAGAGGCTGCAGCACACAAGAGGCCAGGCCACGGGGCTCCTGCAACACAGCTCCCAGATATGGCCAGCTGGCCACCTCACAGGGCCCGCATTACGAAGACCTGGGAAGGCCCAGCTTCATCCATCTCTCTGGTCCACGCTCAGGCCTCAGGCCCCAGCCAGTACCCATGCAAAGTGGGAATATAACTGGTTCTAGTGCCTGAGCTCTTGATTCCAGTCTGAGGCCAAGAAACTGGTTACTTGTATTAATCTCTAAAGTTTTACCTCAGGAAACATGACTTCTGTTTTTTTTTGGGGGACAGGTTCTTGCTACGTGGCAAGACTGGAGTGCAGTGGTGCAATCATAGCTGACCACAGTCTCAAACTTCAGTGGCAAAGCAATCTTCCCGCATCAGCCACCCTACCAGGCTAAGTTTTCTTATTTTCGTTGAGACTGGGTCTTCGTATTTTGCCCAGGCCCAGAGATGTGATTTCACATAAAATACTAAAAACAGGCCGGGCGCGGTGGCTCAAGCCTGTAATCCCAGCACTTTGGGAGGCCGAGGCGGGTGGATCACGAGGTCAAGATATCGAGACCATCCTCGTCAACATGGTGAAACCCCGTCTCTACTAAAAAATACAAAAAATTAGCTGGGCATGGTGGTGCGCCTGTAATCCCAGCTACTCAGGAGGCTGAGGCAGGAGAATTGCCTGAACCCGGGAGGCGGAGGTTGCGGTGAGCCAAGATTGCGCCATTGCACTCCAGCCTGGGTAACAAGAGCGAAACTCTGTCTCAAAAAAAAAAAAAAACCTAAAAACAGTTCAGGCCCCTCCTCCACCTTCTTTGAGGACCCCCAGTTGCCACATGCAAAGGCCAGACGCAGGCCGGCGGGACACTCACTCCATCATGGACGCCTCCTTGGTCTCCAGGATGTGGTCCGTCAGGATCCACGGCATGGACATCTCGATGGGGAACTGGATCCTGCGGCCCATGGTCAGCTCCAGGAAGAACTCTCGGAACCACAGCTGCGAAAGGTCACAGCACTGCTGCAGCGTTTCTGGGAGGGTTCAAACACACCGTGTTATCTCCCAGAAGCAGAAAAACCTTTAGCAGAGACAACATGAGAGGCTGTGTGCCTGGCGCCTGCTCCTCCTCCCTCGGCTGCAAGCCATGCAGCGTGGACATGAGTGCAGAAGGGATCACTGAGGCCGTGCACTAGAGACAGGACCGGCTGGGCGTGGCTGCAGGTAAAGCCACCTCATCGACCTTCTGAGCCCTCCAGTGGGATCCAGGGGAAAAGCGTTTTTGTTTTGTTTTGTTTTGTTTTTGACACAGGGTATCTCTCAGTGTCACCAGGCTGGAGGGCAGTGGCACAATCACAGCTCACTGCAGCCCTGAACTGGGCTCAGACCATCCTCTTGCCTCAGCCTCCCGAGTAGCTGAGACCACAGGCGTGTGTCACCAAACCTAACTAATGTTTGTATTTTTCGTAGGGATAGGGGTCTCGCCATGTTGCCCAGGCTGGTCTCAAGCTCCCAGCTTCAAGTGATTCTCTTGCCTTGACTTCCCAAAGTGGTAGGATTACAGGTGCGAGCCACTGTGTTGGACCTAAAAACGTTCTTTTCTTTTCTTTTTTGAGACGGAGTTTTGCTCGTTACCCAGGCTGGAGTGCAATGGCGCGATCTCGGCTCACCGCAACCTCCGCCTCCTGGGTTCAGGCAATTCTCCTGCCTCAGCCTCCTGAGTAGCTGGGATTACAGGCACGCACCACCATGCCCAGCTAATTAAAAACGTTCTTTTCAAAAGGAGACATAAAAATGGGACTTCTTTACTTTTACTTAGTATAAAAACCAGCGTCCAGGCTGCACCCTTACAGGCACCCTCAGGGAGGTCTGGCTAATGCAAAAGGAGACCACACTCGACCTCCAGCCTTCCGCGGAGTCAACGGCAACAGTGGAGCCAGTTCTCCATACCTGCAGCACCCCAGCCAAGGTAGCGGGGCTGCTGTTCTGAGCAAGAGTTGGACACGGACAACTCGATGAGGACACGGGGCAGACACACGGAGGGCACAGAGTGCACACACTGGTGGCCGGCAGTGGGGCCGGGTGTCACCCAGGATGGGTTCGCCTGGCACAGGGCACCTGCTACCTTCCCCCACGTCACGGTCTTCGGGGGCCATTCCTGGTGTTTATCAATGCCTGTGTCTCAACTCAGGCACCACGTTACATTTGCCTGTGTTTCTGACCCCGCATGGGTTGAAAACATTTTCTGTTCATGTCGTGGGGCCAGCCCGGGCTCCTCAGCTCTTACCCTTACAGGGGCCACACCCTGTGGAGTAAGCTCAGGCCAGGGACGTACAGCCACCGCCACAGAGGGCAGGACGAGTCACCGTCTGGGTGCACCAAGGGACGGGGTGGGGGACGGTCAGGCAGGCGGAAGCATTCTAGACGTGTTAGTGGTGTTAGGTCATGCTGGGCCGGACGCTGGTCAGCAGTCTCTTACCACTGAAATTTATCAAGTGAGTGTAGAAGAATGACTCTCGATGAAATTTTTCAATGTCCAATATGGTGGGCCCCTCAAGGCTACTTCTCAAGGTTTTCTTGGAACCACTTTTGTCTGCAATGAGGGACTCTAGCATGGTTCTCACCATGTAAAGCTGGATTATCCAAGGAAACATTTGTGGGGGAGAAAATATACACGGTATGTTAGTTACGCCAAACTCAGAAAGCCCACGAGAGGACAGCTCCGCCACGCCCTGGCCGAGAGGGTCCCGCACCAGCTCCCCGAGGGGCCCGGTGCCTGCCTACGCGGCTGCGTTGCTGCTGCTTGGGGGAAAGAACGGCTTGTGGTGGAGCAGCTTGTCTCCATGATAAATGTCAACAGAAACAAACGATGTCTTACCACCAAAGGTTAAAAGGGGGAGGTAGGTGCACGACTGCCTCAGAAACGTGTTAACCGCATGCAAGAGCCTCTCCGTGCCCAGAGACTTGAGCTGCCTGAGCAGCTCGGCTGAGCCCAAGGACTCAGCCATGGTGCGGACCAGGTAGAGCTAGACACGGACAGACAGAAGGGAGAGGCAGGAGAGAGACGTTAGTCACGAGACACACACTCCAGGCAGGGAAGGACACGGGACGCACGCAGAGGGAGATGGGGAGGGCAGCCGGCAGCACGCACAGGCCGAGGGCTGTCCCTGGGACCCTCCTGCAGAGCCCGCAGTGTGCACTGCCGGTGACTTTCCAGAGAGTGGCAAAGAGATTAAAAGCCTCCAGCCGAGAGATGAGGGAGAAGACCAGCCTGAGGACAGAGGACAGACGCAGCGGAGCGGATTAAACCGGTGCAAAATTTGTGAGAAGCACCTTGGGGACCACGGGACACGAAGCAGTGCCTCAGTTTCCCACGCCCCATCTGTGGGATGGTTATTCGTAAAGATCATACAGACACAAACACCCACCAAGAAACACAGGATGAAGATGGACATGTGGACTGGTGCCCACATTTTTGGGACGGAGTTGAAATGGAGTCAGCCTTCTTAGTGCACGTGACACATCTGACCAGGCCTGACTCACTCACTCACTCCCAAGTCACTCAAGCGGGAAACAGAGGAGCAGCAGAAACCACAGGCGCCGCTTGCTCTGTCTGAGCAGGCAACGGGGACCTCATTTCACCCCCACCTCGCCAGCCCAACCCACTTACAGCTCGGGGTGGGTCCCCCCAGGGAGAGGGTGCAGGTGGGGCTCAAGGGACTAGAAGCTCAGGGTGGATCCCCCCAGGGAGTGTGCAGCGGGGAGCTGAAGGGACCAGAACCTGAGTGCTGGAGGGGCCCACGGCGCGGCGTGGCACTTTTATGTCGAAGCCGCTCTTGGGGTCCTTCTCTCCCCGTAGGGCGGGGTCATTGAAGGGCTCGTGCCCCGTCTCCCAGTCGCACACGGTCTTCCTGATGGCCTGCAGGACACTGAACGCCCCGACAAGTTACCAGCAAGGCCCAGAGGTTGAGACCCCCAACCTCGAAATCACAGCGTCTCCTCGCCCGACTACTATCTCAGAACAGCCCCCAAGAAAATACAAATTCCTTTAGGGGCTGTGGAGGGAGGTGGTCATGGACCAGCCCAACAGGAGAGTTTAAAAGCAGGCTGCCTTCTGGAGAGCACTGCTACTCCCAAGAGACTGTCCTGAGCTGCAGTTGGCATCTGTCAGCCCAGGGCAGCAGTGAGGTAGCTGGGAGTCATGCTGTGGGCAGCAGGGAGAGGGCACAAGTCAGCCTCCGCCAGCAGCAGAGCTGGGCCCCACCTGCCTACAGCCATCTGCCCCCAGGAACCAAGAGGGATGTGAAGTCACCCACATAACTGGAGCCTGGGCCTTTCTCTCGACAGGTTTGGAACACAACCCCATTACCAACAGGGCTCCACCGTGCGGAGACCCCCATGGACACCATGCACAAGCCACAGACAATGTAAGCCTGGGATAAATGCACCTTGTCCCAGGTCCTCGCACGCCCTGGACATTCGCAGTTTACTTGTATGTCCACCGTTTGGGTAATAATTGGACACATGCATTACTTTTAGAGGTAATTCACCAAGAGGGCATCTGGAGGTTGAAGATGAACGTATTAGAGTCATTTTTGAGAATTTAACACTCCTATTGTTTGAACCCACGCTCATCCTAGGACGTGTGGGTGCAGCGGGCACGGGGTACGGGGAAGGCTGACCTCTGGATGACGTTCTTCTTCTTCTTGATGGCCTGCCGCAGTGGCTCCCTGAGGGTCACCTGGGAGAAGTCCTGCAGCGCGGCGTAGACGGTATGCCGGATGGCGTGGTTGAACACGCTCTCCATCCTGCCCATCAGCACCTGCAGGCCTTTGATCATGGCGATCACCTGCGGGGACACGGCCACAGGGACGGCCCTTCTTAGGGCGGCACTGCTGGGAGCTGCTCTTCCTCGGCCACAGCACCTCTCCCAGGCCCTCCCACGTTCCTGCCCTGCAGCTGCCCTCTCCCAAAATGTCTTCTCCAGAGCTGTCGGCAAGGCAACTGTGCCCGCGTCTGACTCCCATCAGACCATGAGCACCCGGACGATAGGGACGCATCGGACTGAAAACATACATGCATCCACTCCGCACACCCTCCTGTGACAGAATTCAGATGGGAAAGAAGAAAAAGAATCGGGAAAGCAGGCATGAGAGGAACTAGAAAAAAGGTACCAGAGGTTGTAGCCCAATTCCCACATTGTCACGACGGAGGGACACTGAACACATTGTCACGACAGAGGGACACCGAACACATTGTCACGACGGAGGGACACCGAACACATTGTCACGAACACATTGTCACGACCACATTGTCACGACGGAGGGACACCGAACACATTGTCACGACCACATTGTCACGACGGAGGGACACCGAACACATTGTCACGACAGAGAGGGACCCCGAACACATTGTCACGACGAAGGGACACCGAACACATTGTCACGACGGAGGGACACCAAACACATTGTCACGACCACATTGTCACGACGGAGGGACACCGAACACATTGTCACGACAGAGAGGGACACTGAATCACCATTCACAGAAGAAGCCTGAAGACTTCGACTGAACATAATTACACGACAAAGAGCTTCCAGAGTAATTCCTGGGACAGAAAAATGCTGCAAGTGGCTAATTATTTCCCTGTTTGCAGCCAGTAATTTTGCAATTACACTGTGCTTTACTACTTCTGAATAAACAACTGAAGGGTGCAAACCAATCATGCCCTTTACAAGGGCATGAGCTTTCTTAATGCTTTTGCAGTTTATAAATATTTCTACACCCAACTTCCCAATGGCTATTTGAGACCAAGAAATGTCTCTGAAAGCAGCAAGTGAGGCAGAGCAACACTAAGTTACCCCAAGTCCACCCTGCCGTGTGGACATCTGATGTATAAGACACTGAAGGAGAACATTTCATAGCACCAGTAAAACGTAATTCACTTCCTTTTATTTTTTAAATAGAACGTTGTGCTTAAAACTAATACATCTGGGAAAATCTTGAAAACCCTTCTTTGGCCAGGCACGGTAGCTCACAGTTATAATCCCAGTACTTTGGAAGGCTGATATGGGAGAATCACTTGAGACCAGAGTTCAAGATCAGCCTGAACAACACGGCCAGAACTCCATCTCTACAAAAAATTTAAAAAATAACCGGGTGTGGTGGTATGAGTGCGTAGTCCCAGCTGCTCGGGAGGCTGAGGCAGGAGGATCACCTGAGACTAAGAGTTCAAGGCTGCAGTGAGCCATGACTATGTCATTGTACTCCAGCCTGGGAGACAGAGCTGGACGCTTTTTCAAACAAAACAAAACACTCACTTCAACATCTGAAAATGGTCTTCAGTCCACACTAAGAATTTTAAAAGGGATTTTTTTAAGTTTTTGGCAGATTCAAAACTAATGCAGTTTTTTCTTTCTTTGAGACAGAATCTCGCTCTGTCACCAGGGCTGGAGTGCAGTGGCACGATCATAGCTCACTGCAGCCTTGAACGCCCAGGCTCAAGTGAATTTCCTGCCTCAGCCTCCTGGATAAGCTGGTTTGAAGTCCGCTCTACAAGAACACAAATGTGTTTTTCTGATACTTCACACAGTCTCCCTCTATCGCTTTCCAGTTTTACTCACACCTTTTGTGTTCCTTATGGCTTTATAAACAGCCTGACTCATGGGTAAATGCAGACGTTTCTGACAAGTATGTGAAACGTGGCTTACATGATCTTGGTGTTTTTCTTTTTCATGAAATTTTGAGGTGGAAAAGTTGACAGTCTGCTTTTAATCCATCCTTATATAGTGTAAAGAATTTCCAAATAGACTCTTTTTCATGTAAGACTCATGGTCTATATGCGATTGAGATAATGAACATTTTAGAAAAGAAGAAGTCTGGAAGAAAATGCAGTCAACTGCCCAGCGCCATCTCCGTGATGCCACCGCAGGCACTGCGCCTTCTTAACGCCATGCTTGTGTTTTCAGAGTGCTTGCCTTGGAAAACTGGTTGATGATTCTACATTGCTTCTCTAATCAACAAGAAAGAAAAGTTCTATTTAGAAAAGCAAACGAGGAAAAACCCAATTAAGTGAAAATGGTAACACTACGCATTCACCCCTACAGGAAGAAGGAAAAGGCTGACGGTAAACTGAGAGCTTTAGATGCGTGCATTACAAAACCAGAAAGGATAAAAATCGGCCGGGCGCAGTGGCTCGTGCCTAATCCCAGCACTTTGGGAGGCCGAGGCGGGTGGATCACGAGGTCAAGAGATCAAGACTATCCTGGTCAACATGGTGAAACCCTGTCTCTACTAAAAATATAAAAATTAGCTGAGCACGGTGGTGCGTGCCTGTAATCCCAGCTACTCAGGAGGCTGAGGCAGGAGAATTGCCTGAACCTGGGAGGCGGAGGTTGAGGTGAGCTGAGATCGCGCCATTGCACTCCAGCCTGGGTAACAAGAGCGAAACTCCGTCTCAAAAAAAAAAAAAAAAAAAAAAGGATAAAAATCATCATTATCAAACATTCATCACAAATTTATAGAAAACGGCAACCCCCCCCCACAAAATAGAAAAATAACTAAAAGCAAAAATTAATGAAACAGAAAACCAGCGTATAATCAAGAGTGGCCGACAAAGACAAAGCTGTTCAGTAAAGAAAGAAAAAAGCTGACAAACGGCCAGCAGGGACGACGACGACGAAAGACAGAAGCAGGCCGGGCGCGCTGGCTCACGCCTGTAATCCTAGCACTTTGGGAGGCTGCGGACGGCTCACCAGAGGTCAGGAGTTCAAGACCAGCTTGGCCGACATGGTGAAACTCCGACTACTAAAAATACAAAAATTAGCCAGAAATAGCTTGAACCTGGAAGGTGGAGGTTCCAGTGAGTCGAGACTGTGCCTCTGCACTCTAGCCTGGGCAATAGAGCAAGACTCTGTCTCAAAAAAATGGGAGAGAGAAACACAAATTACCAGCATTAAGAATGAAAATGGGGACATTAGTAGTTTACAGATTAAGAGGTGATGAGCGGCTGGGCGTGGTGGCTCATGCCTGTAATCCTGGCACATTGGGAGGCTGAGGCGGGTGGATCATAAGGTCAGGAGTTCGAGACAAGCCTGGCCAAGACATTGAAACCCTGTCTCTACTAAAAATACAAAAATTAGCTGGGCATGGTAGCACGTGCCTGTAATCCCAGCAACTCAGAAGGCGGAGGCAGGAGAATCGCTTGAACCTGGGAGGTGGAGGTTGCAGTGAGCCGAGATCACGCCACTGCACTCCATGACAGAATGAGACTCTGTCTCAAAAAAAAAAAAGGGGGGATGATGAGAAAATACTTTCATAGGATTGACAGAGATCAATGGAATAGAATTAAGAGTCCAGAAGTGAACTTACATTTACAGTCAACTGAATAAGCTGCCCAACAAGTCGATGGGGAAAAACCATCTTTTCAACAAACAGTTCTGACAACTGGGCATGCACATGGGAGAGAATAAAGCTGGACCCTTGTACAGGAAACGGTTAACTCAGCAGGCTTGGGAGAATGAAACCCCGCACATCCCCAAGAAAGGCCCACAGTCAGGACTGGCCGAGGCCATCCCGGGAAGCAACTCCTGGGAGTGTCCTGCCTAGAGAATATGTTTTTGGAGCCTGGGGCCCAGGGCCTACTGCTGTACTAGTCTTACCAGACAGTCTCTGCTAACAAGGTAATTCATGGGGACCTCGGCTGAGTTCTGAGGGCCTAGAGTCTGAGCAGCCCAGGTCAGCCACGTGACTGGCCCCCAGTCGAAACCCAGGACCCCAAGGCTCCGGGGAGCTGCCCTGGTTAGCCACACTGTGTTTTCACACATCATCACTGGGAGAAATAAGCACATTCTGAGCACTTCCACCAGCAGGGCACACCTGGATCTCCTGGACTTCACCAAGATGCCTTTTCCCTTTGCTGACCCGACTCTGTGTTTTGGCTGCAAATGAGTCACAACCTTCAATGTAACAACTACGAAGCCCTGTGAGTCCTCCCAGCCAGTTGGGGGATGGAGGGTGGCCTGGAGGGCCCCTGACACAACCTTGTCACATGCTGTATAAAAATCCACTCAAAGTGGATCAGATATTTAAATTAGGCAGCAAAACTATAAAACTTTCAGAAGAAGGCGGCCGCGGTGGCTCATGCCTGTAAATCCTACCACTTTGGGAGGCTGAGGTCAGGGGTTCAGGACCAGCCTGGCCAACATGGTGAAATCCCATCTCTACTAAAAATACAGAAATTAGCTGGGTATGGTGGTTCTGTAATCTCAGCTACTCAGGAGGTTGAGGCAGGAGAATCACTTGAACCCAGGAGGGAGGTTGCAGCGAGCTGAGATTGTGCTGGGTGACAGAGCAAGAGTCCATCTCAAAACAAAAACAAAAACTTTTAGAAGCAAGCACAAGAGTAAAGCAGGGGCCTCACCTCCCTCCCCGTCCCCGACACTCCTCTCCATCTAGACGCAGGCCCAGGAGTACAGCTCCGAGCACAGGGAGCTGTCAGTGCAGACCCAGGACCGACAACCACTGTTTCTCTAACACATTCCACTCCGACTACTCCGCCAGACGGAAAGGGCAGCCCACGCAGAAGCGACGGGTAAACGGGCAGTGACTGCCGGTGTGCTTCTGCGAGAAGCCGGTGCGGGGCCAGAGCAGTGCGTGGAAGCGCGGGGGGCCGTGCGTCCTACCTCCACCAGGGCGAACTTCTCCTCGCTGGTGTAGTTGTAGCGTGTGGCGCGCTCATACTCCTCGGCGCTGTCAGGGCAGTCCTTGTTGGAGTACTTGTCGGTGGGGTGCACAAGCTTCCACGAATACTGCGGTGGACAAGAGCAGAGACGTTCCCTACCGCACGCAAAACGCCTGGGTTCCGGTCTGACTCACGTGACGGTGCCCACAGCCAGAGAGCTGGCCTTCTAACCTTTGCTGCATTCTGAAAGTCACACACAAGGGCACACACACCGTCCATCTCCACAGATGAGCAAAAGACCCTGGATAGTGAGTGCTGAGTATCTAAGACTCTAGGCATTTCATCCTCATTTTAAAAAGGATTGTGGGCCGGGCATGACGGCTCATGCCTATAACCGCGATACACTGGGAGGTCGAGGTGGGAGGATCACTGGAGCCCAGGGGTTCAAGAGAAACCTAAGCAACATAGTGAGCCCTCATCTCTATAAAAACTAAAATAGTAAGTAAAAAAAAAAAGGATTTTGCCTTTCAAATGATCATGTACTCTTCCAATTTGATAATTTTTATATGATCAAAATAAACCACAAAAGGCAAAACATTTTATAACTTACAGGTATCCAAATCTTTATATGGCACTTGAACAATTTACTAATGTTCAACAAAAGATATTGAGACACTGACGGCTGGAGCGTCAAAGAGAAAATCTGACTTTAAAAATGCGGGGGACAGGGCCGGGCGCCGTGACTCACGCCTGTAATCCCAGCACTTTGGGAGGCCGAGGCGGGTGGATGACGAGGTCAAGAGATCGAGACCATCCTGGTCAACATGGTGAAACCCCGTCTCTACTAAAAATACAAAAAATTAGCTGGGCATGGTGGCGCGTGCCTGTAATCCCAGCTACTCAGGAGGCTGAGGCAGGAGAATTGCCTGAACCCAGGAGGCGGAGGTTGTGGTGAGCCGAGATCGCGCCATTGCACTCCAGCCTGGGTAACAAGAGCGAAACTCCGTCTCAAAAAAAAAAAAAAAAGAAAAAAAAATGCGGGGGACAAACAGACATTAATGGGTACAAATACACAGTTTGACATTAGAAATAAGACCCGGTGTTGGATGGATCAGTTAGGGTGGCTATTCATTAAAATAATTTATGGTACATTTCAGGACAGACAGAGAAGAACCTCAATGTTTCTAGCATAAGGACATCCCAACCACACCGACTGGATCTTTGCAAATTTTATGACTGTATTAAATTATCACATGTATCCTGAAACTATGTACCCCTATTATGTATCAATACAATGACAGGGTGAGACCCTGTCTCAGAAAAGAGACCTAAAGACCATCACAACGGCTCAAATTTAATCCCATCAAGAGGATCTTTAAAACGAGGCTCTTTGTTTATGACACACACACATGAAATGTACTTTCAGGCACCTTGGAAAGATTCCTGCTGATAGATGTTCGTCTTTCTGGGGCCAAAGAACAAAAGCCCAAAGACCAAAAGTTAACATGAATAAAGTGCTCAAGGAGGCTTTGGAGGGGGGCTGGGGCGGGGAGCCAGGCCTACCACTTCCATCACATGGGCGCTCCACTGGGACAGCAGCTGCAGGCCCTGCAGGGCCAGGTCGAACAGCTTCCGGTACTCCGCGTCCGTCTTCTGGGCCTCCTGGCGGCCTGAGCCTGTGACCACCTGCACAAGGCGGGCGCAGTCCCGTGAGAAAGCCACGCCCTCCCCACCCGGTCCTGTGACCACCTGCGCAAGACCAGCGCAGTCCCGTGAGAAAGCCGTGCCCTCCCCACCCGGTCCTGTGACCACCTGCACAAGGCGGGCGCAGTCCCGTGAGAAAGCCACGCCCTCCCCACCCGGTCCTGTGACCACCTGCGCAAGACCAGCGCAGTCCCGTGAGAAAGCCGTGCCCTCCCCACCCGGTCCTGTGACCACCTGCGCAAGACCAGCGCAGTCCCGTGAGAAAGCCGTGCCCTCCCCCACCCGGTCCTGTGACCACCTGCACAACGTGGGCGCAGTCCCATGAGAAAGCCATGCCCTCCCTCCACCCACCCTGGGGATCCACCCAGAGAATCCACTCAAAGTCACAGGAATGAAACGTCATGGGCACTGGTAACTCCCCCGGGGAAAAGGGTGGCCATGGGTGTGCTGTAGAGTGCAGAGCATGGGACAGGCCGCTGCCACGCCCACCACCTGGGGACAACGCGGGCCAGGCTCAGGGCTGATACGAACGTGGGCTTGGCACACTTCCACTAGGCTGGGGAAGGCAACACCCAAGTCACATGGGTTTGTGTCTATCAGATAACAACCTCCTAATGTTAAAAATGTGATGTATGGGAGGAGGGGGCATGGAGAAGGCAGGCTTCTTTGAATAGACCTCCTTTTATAGATGTGATGTCAGGACCGTGCAAATATTTTATGTAATAAGGACACAGAATTAAATGAGATGAGAAATGCAATCCCTAGAAGTCAAAAGCAAAATGAAACAATGCTTGGAACGGGAACCTGTATGGAGCTCACAACATAGCCACTCAGAGGACCCACCCTGAGCAGCTCTAAACACCATGGTGTGACTTAAAATTCTCTGAGCAAGAAGCTCAAGGGCAAAATCACCTGCAAAACAAATCCTAAAGCTATTTTTTTCTTTAAAAAGCAGTTTTAAATTGTACTTTAGGTTCTGGGGTACATGTGCAGATCACGCAGGACTGTTGCAGAGGCACGCACATGGCAAGGTGGTTTGCTGCCTCCATCCCCCCATCAGCTATATCTGGTACTTCCCGCTCTGTCACCCAGGCTGCAGTGCAGTGGCGCGATCTCAGCTCACTGCAACCTCTACCTTCTGGGTTCGAGTGCTTCTCCTGCCTCAGCCTCCCGAGTAGCTGGGACTACAGGCATGCACCACCACGCCCAGCTAATTTTTTTGTATTTTTAGTAGAGATGGGGTTTCACCACATAAGCCAGGATGGTCTTGATCTCCTGACCTGGTGATCCACTCGCCTTGGCCTCCCAAAGTGCTGGGATTACAGATGTGAGCCTTGCACTCGGCCCTTCTTTTTGTTTTTTGAGATGAAGTCTCACTCAATCGCCCAGGCTGGAGTGCAGTGGCACACTGCTGGCTCACTGCAACCTCTGCCTCCCAGGTTCAAGCGATTCTCCTGCCTCAGATTCCTGGGTAGCTGGGATTACAGGCATGCGCCACCACACACAGCTTATTTTTTTATTTTTAGTAGAGACAGGGTTTCACCATGTTAGCCAGGCTGGTCTCCTCAATCTCTTGACCTTGTGATCTGGCCACCTTGGTCTCCCAAAGTGCTGGGATTACAGGCATGAGCCACCACGCCCGGCCTATCAATCCTAAAGCAATTTCTAGTCACTGTAATTAGTAGTGCTGTCACTACTTTGTGAAGACTAGATTATGACATAAATCAAATTATGCCGGCATCATTCACTAGGATGTTCAGATTTCAGAAAAAAGAAAATCAAGAAATCTAAAGTGGAATCGCTTCAAAGTAGTATTCAGAAAAAAAATGATTTGTTACCTTAGACAATGCCAGAGAACCAATTACAGTCAGATGCCACAACTGAGGGGCTTGACCATGTTGGCCAGGCTGGTCTCGAACTCCCAACCTAAGGTGATCCACCCACCTTGGCCTCCCAAAGTGCTGTGATTATAGGCATTAGCCACCATGCCTGGCCCAAAAAGCTCTTTATAAAAGTAAAAAGCATATAAAGTAAAAAAGTTACAGTAAGCTAAGGCTGATTTACTATTAAAGAAAGAAAAATACTTTTTTTTTGAGGCAGAATTTTGCTCTGTCACCCAGGCTGAAGCACAGTGGCGCGATCTTGGCTCACTGCAACCTCCGCCTCCTGGGTTCAAGAGATTCTCTTGCCTCAGCCTCCTGAGTAGCTGTGTTTACAGGCGCAGGTCACCATGCCCAGCTACTTTTTTCCTACGTTTAGCAGAGATGGGGTTTCACCATGTTGGTCAGGCTGGTCTTGAACTCCTGACCTTGTGACCCGCCTGCCTCTGCCTCCCAAAGTGCTGGGATTATAGGCGCGAACAACCACTTGGCTAGAAAATGACTTTTTAAAAATTCTGAAGTCTACATGATTGCACAGTCATGTCCGAGGACTTCCCATTCACTCACTCACTCACCACACACTCAGCACTCACTCCCTCATTCACTCACCACACACTCCCTCATTCACTCACTCTCCTGCCCACCCAGAACAGCCTCCATGTCTCACGTGCCCCAACACTTACCAGGTGTGTGTGTTAGAAGCAGCAGATAACCCAAGATTTCTAGACTACTGGGTTGTCAGTCATTTTGGTTACATGATGACTGGTAACCCCAGTAGGTGGGGGACAGGGGTGCTCATCATCATGCAGTAGTACAGTAGGTGGGGCCAACACCCACAAAGTTGTCCCTGCTAAGGTCCATGGTCCTCCTGAGACCCTTTAAAGACCAACCAGTCCGGCAGAGCAGCCTGGGTATATGCCCTAAAACCTGTGGTCCCCGCCAGCAATTTGTGGCACAGACATGCCGGCAGCTGTGGCTCCCAGTCAACCTGGGTGGGTGAGGAGAATGGGAGTAGCCAAGATGCAGACATGGCAAACCCAGCTGCAAAGCTGGAAGGAGCTGAAGAGAAAGCACCTGTCCTCCGCACCCAACTCCAGGCCCACCTCCTGCACACACGGACCCGATGCCCCTGGGAGGTCTCCTGACAGCAGCCGAGGCTCCTGCTCACCTCTGACCTCAGCACCTCCTTCCTTTCCAGAAGGAAGTGTCTTCCCTTCTCTACCCATCTTTCGACTTGCTTGGAATCACCGTACTAGACTAGGAAATACTACTTAATTATCTCGTCTCTGTCCTTTCTCTTGGGATCCCTATTATGTTTTCCTGAAAAAAGATTTAAAAAGATGCTTTTTGTATAGCTGAACAGACAGACCACACGGATTTCACTGCCGTATCAGTTACAATGGGTGCTTTTGAAGTACAGTCACGCACCACATCTGGTCAATGACAGCGGGCAGAACGGTGGTCCTGTAAGATTATGATACCATCTTTTCACTGTGCCTTTTCTATGTTTAGATAAACGAAGACGTACCATTGTGTTCCAACTACCCAGAGTCTTCAGCACAGCAACGTGCTCCATAGGTGTGTGGCCTACGGGTGCCGCGGGCTGTGCATCCAGGTTAACATGAGGACCCGATGACGTTCCCACGGTGATGAAAATGCCTAACGACACATTTATCAGCACCTGTCCTTGTCACTCTGTGACACAGGACTGTATCTGGTAGTAAACTGTTTTTCAAAGCAATTAAACCTAAGATTTGGGTGCTACGACACACAGGCGACCCCTGGGTGCCCGCGCGGCTCCGCGCTGTGGGGCGCACCTCGCTGTTGCTGTAGCGCGCCAGCTCCGAGATGAAGCGCATGTGGTCCTCACGGATCTGGATCATCTGCTCACAGATGTTGTACTGCGGGCTGCTGCTGGAGGATGTGCACGTCCACCTGTGCGCACAGAAAGTACCTGTGTTACCTGCAGAAGTGCTGGCAGCCACGGCACGGGGGCAGCTAGGGATGCCCGGTGTGGTGCCGGAGACACACACACAAACGGCTTTTACTTTTTTTTTTTTTTTGAGATGGAGTCTTGCTCAGTGGCTCAGGCTGGAGTGCAGTGACGCAATCTCGGCTTGCCGCAGCCTCCACCTCCCGGGTTCAAGCAAGTCTCGTGCCTCAGCCTCCCAAGTAGTTGGGACTACAGGGACGTGCCACCACACCTGGCTAATTTTTGTATTTTTAGTAAGGGTTTCACCACATTGGCCAGGCTGGTCTTGAACTCCTGACCTCACGTGATCTGCCTGCCTCAGCCTCCCAAAGTGCTGGGATTACAAGCTTGAGCCACCGCGCCTGGCCAGCTTTAACATTTTTAAAATGTTAAAAAAAAAAAACACAGAAGAATACACAATGGAGAACACCTGTGGCCTGTCAAGCCTAAAATATCTGCTGTCTGTCCTTGACTGAAAAGGGTTCTCAACCCGAGACTGAGATGCAACTTTGTCGGAATCGCGGCTGAATGGCGACTGCAGGTTGGCTACGGGCACCGTGCTCAGTAAAAGTGCACGAAAGCCTGCCCTGAGGATCAGATGGCTCTGTAGAGTCTGCAGTGCGAGGACCACGTGTCTGCCGGCATCTGGAACTGTGCTATGGATCCCTACAGTGGGGCTGGCGGTTCTCCACGCAGAGTAAGATGGATACAGTCTAGGAGTCAGGGCCACACTGTCTGCACATGTCACATCGGACACACTGTCAGTTTCTTCTTTTTTTGAGGCGGGGACTTGATCTGTTGCCCAGGCTGGACTGCAGTGGAGTAATCTTGGTTCACTGTAACCTCCAACCCCTAGGCTCAGCCTGGGATCCTCCCACTTCAGCCTCCCGAGTAGCTAGGACTATAGGTGTGTACCACAACGCCCAGCTAATTTTTGTAAAGATGAGGTCTCACCGTGTTGCCCAGGCTGGTCTCAAACTCCTGAGTTCAAGAGATCCATCCACCTCGGCTGGGATTAGAGGTGTGAGCCACATGCCCTCCCCTCTTTTTTTTTTTTTTTTTTTTTTAAGACAAACTTTATAAAGTAAAGACTATCACCTAACACTGTCCGGTAGGGATCCCTAGGATGACGAAAATGTTCTATATCTGTGCTGTCCAACACGGTAGCTACTAAGTACTGAACATTTCTTTCTTTTTTTTTTTGAGTTTCACTCTTGTTACCCAGGCTGGAGTGCAATGGCATGATCTCGGCTCACTGCAACCTCTATCTCCTGGGTTCAAGCGATTCTCTAGCCTCAGCCTCCCAAGTAGCTGGGATTATAGGCAAGCACAATCATGCCCGGCTAATTTTTGTATTTTTAGTAGAGACATGGTTTCTCCATGTTGGTCAGGCTGGACCCAAACTCCTGACACCTCAGGTGATCTGCCTGCCTCAGCGTTCCAAAGTGCTGGGATTACAGGGATGAGCCACAGCACCCAGCTCACTACTGAACATTTCAAAATGTGGCTGTTCTAAGAAAATTAAAATTTCAATTATATTTTTCAATAAACTGAAACGTAAATAGCCACATGTGGGAAAGGCTGCAATACTGGACATACAGTTCCAGCCCGAGAATGTTAAGTGTTATCTCTAGATAAATAAGCAGGATGTTCTCAAACTGCATGAGGACACTGAAGGGAGCTCGAACCGGGCAGCTTTTCTCTCCTCCTACCGAGATTTATTTTCCTCGTAGTGGGCGCTGGTCTTGATGTATCTTGCCAGTTCTATTTGCATGTCCCCAAATAGTGGAACCACCTGGAGTTGCTGTATTCAAGGAACAAAAAAATAGGGTCATTATGTATGTTTAGTCATCAAATACATAAGCACAAGGAAACTGTACAATGCTAATAAGTACTCTGGTCTGAATGCTACTCTGCAAATAATTCATTTTAAAAAACTAAATAACTTCTACATTCGGTTTGAGGAACAAAACACAATTTTAAAAACTAACATCTACAAAAACTATTCAAATGTTAAAATTAACCCGCCCTGTTGCTAGATTCACAGTCAGGAAGAAATCAGCGGTATTTCTATATACTAGCAACAATTAGAATACCAAAAATTAAAGAGAAATACTTTGCAGTAGCACCAAAAAAAAAAGCATGAGAAAATCTAACAAAAAAATGTGCAAGACCTCTAAAAAAAATACTACCCCATAAGTTCTAGAGAAGGTTCTCAATAAATGGAGAAATAGATCATGTTTGTGCCTAGGAAGGGTTCATATTTTTTAAATGTCCATTCTCTCAACATGGATCTATCATCAATCCCTAGCAATATCCCAGGAGGAAAAGAATGGTTTTGGGGGAATCGTGTGTCAATCAGGAAACCAATTCTAAAATGCATTTCCAAAGGTGAAGTGATGATATCTGAGACTATCTTGAAGTGTTGAGAAATGTTACGTTTAAGAATACTGATGAATGCTGAGTGTGTCACAAAATGTACTGTTTGCTGGGAAGAATGACGGCAAGGAAACCTAGCCAACCCCCCACCCCGGAGTAGAAACCTACCTGGGGCATTCCTAAGTGGGAGGACAATGTATAAATATCATACACCAGTTAAAACAATTATATAAGACACCTACCCCTGCCCCTGTGGCTCCCTTGTGGAGAGTATTTTTTGGTTTGTCTGTGATCAGTGGTAAGCAGGCACCAGCCGCCTACTTGGTATATTTTGTCTCATGATAAAATACCGATTATTGTTAATAATCATCGCCTGTTCAGAGAATGAATGCGTGGGTCAGTGTCTACTCAGGGCCTTCAGCCCAGAACGCCGTCAGCCCCTGAGGCTCTCAGCTCAGAAGGCTGCTATCCCCGTCAGCAACAGATCCACTTTGCTGTTCTAACTGGCTGTCTGCCTCTCAATTCCTTCAGTGCCGCCTGGGTGGGGATCTCTATGGCCAAGCTGGCTCACGGTATTGAAGGACAAAACTGGAAGACACACCCTTTCAGATGAGGAGACCTGTTAGAAAGCTACAACCATGAAGGCAGTGTGGCCTGGAACAGCGGGGGAGCCTTGTGGACAGGACAGCGAACCTGGGCAGGGGGAGCCTTGTGGACAGGACAGAGAACCTTGGCAGGGGGAGCCTTGTGGACAGGACAGAGAACCTTGGCAGGGGGAGCCTTGTGGACAGGACAGAGAACCTTGGCAGGGGGAGCCTTGTGGACAGGACAGCGAACCTGGGCAGGGGGAGCCTTGTGGACAGGACAGAGAACCTTGGCAGGGGGAGCCTTGTGGACAGGACAGAGAACCTGGGCAGGGGGAGCCTTGTGGACAGGACAGAGAACCTTGGCAGGGGGAGCCTTGTGGACAGGACAGCGAACCTGGGCAGAGCCACAGACAGATACACAACCTGAGCAGCACTACAGAGCGAGGGGCTTTGCAATAAATGGGCGGGCCCAACTGGGGAGCCACCCTGGGAAGGATCCAAGGACGTGAAACCCCCACCTCCTACCATGCACAGAAGCCAGTTCCAGGTGGATTAGATCTACATGAAAAAGGAAGGGCCCGGTGCGGTGGCTCACGCCTGTAATCCCAGCACTTTGGGAGGCCGAGGTGGGTGGATCACGAGGTCAAGAGATCGAGACCATCCTGGTCAACATGGTGAAACCCCGTCTCTACTAAAAATACAAAAAATTAGGTGGGCACGGTGGTGCGTGCCTGTAATCCCAGCTACTCAGGAGGCTGGGGCAGGAGAATTGCCTGAACCCAGGAGGCGGAGGTTGCAGTGAGCCGAGATCGCGCCATTGCACTCCAGCCTGGGTAACGAGAGCGAAATGTCCGTCTCAAAAAAAAAAAAAAAGAAAAAGGAAACAATGCTTCTAGAAGCTAACACAGCAGAAAAGTCTCATGAGTTGGATGTCAACAAAGCTTTATTGAGGCGGACATTAATGAAAAGATTCATCTATGGGACTATACTAAAATTACGAACTTCTGTTCAGCAAGTAACACCATTGAGAAAGCAAAAAAGCCATTGGAGGTGGGAGGAAGAAGGGAATATATTGGTCAAAGCATGTAAGTTTCAGTTTCACAGCTCAGCTAAGTTCTGGAGACCTCATGTACGGCAGAGGAGTTATGGTTAATAATGCACTGAATGCTGAAATCTGCTGAACGAGTAGAGCTTAACTGTTCTCATCACACACAAAAAAATGGCGTGTGAGGTGATGGACATGTCAATTAGCTTGAATTCATCATTTCACAACGTGTATGTGTATCAAAACATCCACTGTACATTTGAACATAGAATACATGTGTGTTAAAATGTGAGGTCAGGTGCAATGGCTGAGGCATGTAATCTCAGCACTTTGGGCGGTCAGGGCTGGGCAACATAGGGAGACCCTGTCACCACTGAATTTAAAAACTAGCCCGGCATGCCGGGCGCGGTGGCTCACGCCTGTAATCCAGCACTTTGGGAGGTCGAGGCGGGTGGATCACGAGGTCAAGAGATCGAGACCATCCTGGTCAACATGGTGAAACCCCGTCTCTACTAAAAATACAAAAAAATTAGCTGGGCACGGTGGCGCGTGCCTGTAATCCCAGCTACTCAGGAGGCTGAGGCAGGAGAATTGCCTGAACCCAGGAGGCGGAGGTTGCGGTGAGCCGAGATCGCGCCATTGCACTCCAGCCTGGGTAACAAGAGCGAAACTCCGTCTCAAAAAAAAAAAAAACAAACCTAGCCAGGCATGCTGGCAAGCGCCTGTAGTCACAGGTACTTGAGAGGCTGAGGCGGGAGGAATCACCGTGGCCTGCCATACTCCAGCCTATATGATAGAGCAAGTGTCTGACTCAAAAAAAAACCAAACAAACCAAAAAAAACTCACTTGTACTCAACAAAGGACATGTACCCAGAGTATATAAAGAAGTACAAATCAATGGGGAAAAAAGAGCAAAAGGCTTGCAGTGGCGAAGGGAACACGCTAACATGGAAAGCCGTTAGGGAAACATGAACGACACTGCAGTGTAACACTAGCCGGTACAACTGCAACGACGTATTCATCCTCAGGATGCGCACCCCCCAAAATGACAGTGCTAAGTGCTGGCAAGGATGTGGCACCAGGGGAGTGCTCTCTCACTGCCGATGGGAACGCAGACCAGAACAGCTGTGCTGGAAAGTCGTCGGGCCGTAGGTAACTAGTAACCCTGAAAACAGACACGCACTGTGACCCCCGGTCCCTCTCCTGGGTGTGCACCCCGCAGTCAACTGTGCAACACAGTTGACTTACGGTGCAGTCCTAAGACGGAAAGCTATATCGTGATGGAAAGTTATGAACTGAAGCTACAGGCTCCCTCCAGGATGCGCCTCACAGACAAGAGGCTGGTGACAGAAGCTGGACACAGAAAAGTACAAACAGCACAATTCCCTTTGTATAAAGCTCCACCCAGGCAAAACCAGTGCCGCCCAGAAGGAAAGAAAGGGAGGTTGCCTCTGCAGACAGGAGAAAGCGCGTGCCCCAGACTCTACCCAGCCTCAGCATTTCCTGATGTAGATCATTTCACACAGGACTCACTTCCCCAAAATTCAAACTGCAAACAAGTCAATAAAAACACGTAACTCACCTTGAAGTACTTGTCAATTCTGGATAAGTTTATTCTTTTCTTGGCATCTAACTTGTAGATGTTACTGACACTCCCATCCATCAGGTACAGACCAAATCCCATCACCTGAAAAGCCACAAAATGAATGATGCAGTAAAGCTCAGAACTAATTACCCATAAGGAATTACACTGTAACAGCTGCCAACTTCGAAGGCACAATTTGAAACGTATCACAAAGCTCTATCTTTAGGCTGCTTGTCTGCTGCTCGAAATGCATCATTTTGTCCTCACTGAAACTGTGCTACAAAGTGGGGGCTGGGCTTCTAGGTCGGTTGCTAAAAACGGAAAAAACAAATCCTCTCCTAGCATAACCCAAGCACTAGAGCTATTCTAGAGCTATTAGCTTGGTGCAAAAGTAATTCTGGGTTTTTTGCCATTCACAGTAATGTCCAGTGTGTAGCCACATCTAACCAGTTATGTTTTGGTGTATGCAAATTCTTCTTTTTTGGAGATGGAGTCTCGCTCTGTCACCCAGCCTGGAGTGCAGTGGCGCAATCTCAGCTCACTGCAACCTCCGCCTCCCAGGTTCAGGCAATTCTCCTGCCTCAGCCTCCCAAGTAGCTGGGACTACAGGCACCCATCACCATCATGCCTGGCTTTTTTTTTTTTTTTTTTTGTATTTTTAGTAGAGACAGGGTTTCACCATGTTGGTCAGGCTGGTGTTGAACTCCTGACCTAAAGTGATCCACCTGCTTCAGCCTCCAAAGTGCTGGAATTACAGGTGTGAACCACCACACCCGGCCACAAACTAAAAATTCTTAACGTGGACTAGCCAACTGGATGCTCCAGTGCTCCACAGGGGCTCGTGGCCAGGGCTCCCACACCAGCTGGTGCAAACACAAAGTTTCTGCTGTCACAAAGCACTCCATGGACAGTGCTCCTTCAGCCCTGAGTTCCTACCAGTGCTCTCCTGCTCAGGAAGAGTCTGGGGGGCTGGACTGGTGGGACACCCAGCAAAGGGTCCCCCAAGGCCACCCTGCAAGAGGTACAGAATACAGCAAAGGGAACTGCCGCCCATCTTTCCCGTGATAAACGCAGATAGCCAGGCATGATGGTGGTGGGCGCCTGTAATCCCAGCTACTTGGGAGGCTGAGGCAGGAGAATCGCTTGAACCCAAGAGACGGAGGCTGCAGTGATCTGAGATCGTGCCACTGCACTCCTGCACTCCAGCCTGGGCAACAGGGCGAGACTCTGTCTCAAAATAAATAAATAAAGAGAAACACAGATGAAAACACAGATTATAAGAAGAATAATAATATGGTGAAGCAACAAAAGGCTACTTTAATTATAATGGATGACACAGGTATTGAAATCCTAGGAATCACATCCTTGACAAGTAGAATCTTGGATAACCTGTCACAACGCAGCTTAAAGGCTGGGTGTGGTAGCTCACACCTGTAATCTCAGCACTTTGCAGGGGACAAGGCAAGAGGATTGCTTGAGGCCAGGAGTTCAAGACCAGCCCAGGAAGCAAAGTGAGACCTCATCTCTACAAAAATTCAAAACCTTAGCTTGGCATTGGTGCTCCTTAGTTACTCAGGAGCCTGAGGCGGAAAGATTACTTGAGCCAAGGAGGTTGAGGACACAGTGGGCTGTGTCTTCCGCACCACTGCACTCCAGGCTGGGTGACAGAGCAAGACCCTGTTTCAAATAAAAAAAAAAAAAAAAAGGCTGGGTGCAGTGGCTCAAGCTTGTAATCACAGAGCTTTGGGAGGCAAAAGCAGGGGGATTACTTGAGTCCAGGAGTTTGAGAATAGCCTGGGCAACATGGCAAGATTCTCTCTCTACAAAATATTTAAAAATTAGCCAGGTGTAGTGAGATGCACTTGTAGTCCCAGCTACTTGGGAGGCTGAGGTGGGAGGATCACTTGAGCCCAGGATGTTGAGGCTACAGTGAGCTGTGATCGTGCCACTGCACTCCAGCCTGGTCAAATGCAAGACCCTGCCTCAAAAATAAAACAAAGGAGCAGCTTAATGCTCAGAGAATTTTTGAACCAGATCTCCTGGCTGGCACCTTCTCCGAGGGTCAGCATGTGACACACTCGTGGGTGTGCTGAGAGCCTGTCGTGCAGATGTGTGCAAGGGCCGGGTGCTGTTCGCACACCAGACAGCATGCGAATGAGACAAAGCTGGCAAAAGGACTCTAGATGAAGCAAGCACAGCCTACTGACAAGAGCAAGGCCGTCCCTCGGCAGTGCCACAGGCCGGCGTCCCCACACGCGTCCCTCGGCAGTGCCACAGGCCGGCGTCCCCACACGCGTCCCTCGGCAGTGCCACAGGCCGGCGTCCCCACACGCGTCCCTCGGCAGTGCCACAGGCCGGCGTCCCCACACGCGTCCCTCGGCAGTGCCACAGGCCGGCGTCCCCACACCCGTCCCTCGGCAGTGCCACAGGCCGGCGTCCCCACACGCGTCCCTCGGCAGTGCCACAGGCCGGCGTCCCCACACGCGTCCCTCGGCAGTGCCACAGGCCGGCGTCCCCACACGCGTACCTTGAGAAGCATATGTTTCTCACTGGGCGTCAAATACATCCTGTTCTCATAGTAATCCACACACAGATTCACTATGTCTGCCAGGAGCTCTTCGTAGCCAGAAATCACTTCGAGCTGCTGCTGCAGAGACTGAAACACAGAGCAAGAGACCCATGTAGGGGCCTGGTGCCCGGCTGGCAGCCGAGCCCATCAACCTGAGTGTGCAAACACCAGCCTTACCTGTGTGATCTTGTTGTGATTGGCCAGGAACATGGACAGATTCTGCGATTCCTGGATGGACTGCGGATCTGCCATTTTACGTAGAAACTGAGCAGCCCTTTGAAAACAAAAAGAGTTCATCTCAAAATGCACCACCATGCCCCGTTTAAAAAAAAAAAAAAAAAAAAAAAAAGCCTGGTTTGAATGGGATCCCTTTCCTCTACAGTCATCTGCAGAAATGTGGATTGATCTCAGAGGCCAGCTATGATTTCAGCCCTTTTAGGTAACTCTGGCCCTGTACTCCAGGTCAGTCTTCTGTCAACTTAAGACGTGTCTTGCACAGCCTGGGACAGCTCTCCACCCTGACGGTCACAGCTGACGGGTTTCCTGCAGGGCCCCTGTACACTGGCCTCTGCACTACACTGGTAGACGCCCACCTCATCTAGGGGCACAGGGCTCCTGGACTCTGAGTCTGAGAAGGGTTGCCGCCACCTCCATGACTCCCAGAAGCCCTACCATGAAGACAGCTGCCACTGATGAGGTTCTCTGCTGGGAATCCTCTGGACCACACCTCTCCAGGCCACCTCAGGGACCACTGGTGCCCAAAGCCTAGAGACAGAGCCCTGGCTTTTGCCACCAATTTGTAGCTACACAATTTGGTGTGCACAAAAGGACCTGTACAATGAGGCCCAACAATCCAAAACTGCAAGGCCATGCTGAGCTGTGAGGTCTGGCAGAGCAGGGCGAAGGTGGGGTGTGAGGACTCTGATCATCTAGGGCTGGCTCCACAAGAAGGGTCAGTGGAAACGGCCCACATGCGGATAGGTGTATGCAACCCAGAGCCTTGCAGGCTTACTTGTAAAAGTTTCCATGGCAGGCCGGGCGCGGTGGCTCAAGCCAGTAATCCCAGCACTTTGGGAGGCCGAGGCGGGTGGATCACGAGGTCAAGAGATCGAGACCATCCTGGTCGACATGGTGAAACCCCGTCTCTACTAAAAATACAAAAAATTAGCTGGGCATGGTGGCGTGTGCCTGTAATCCCAGCTACTCAGGAGGCTGAGGCAGGAGAATTGCCTGAACCCAGGAGGCGGAGGCTGCGGTGAGCCGAGATCGCGCCATTGCACTCCAGTCTGGGTAACAAGAGTGAAACTCCATCTCAAAAAAAAAAAAAAAAAGTTTCCATGGCAAGACTGATAACTTATCCCAACCTTCATTTCTTGCCCTTCCTCTTTAGGAACGAGCCCCACATTTCCATGGAAGAAAAACACATTCCAGGGAGCCCCACACATTCCATGTGCCTCGCCTACCCTGCAGCTAGCTATGGCCATGTGACCAAGGACTGGGCCGTGAGATACAATGCAAGACACTGACAAGCACTCAAAAGTTTACTCATAAAGGAGCATGGAGCCCATCTTTCCCCTTTCTTCCTGCTGACTGGAATGCAGAAATGACAGCTACAACTGAAGGAACCCCTAGGACTACGAGGCGACACGAAGCAGAACAGCAGGATAGCAGGAGCCTCGGGTCCTGAATACTGCAGAGCCAGCAATCAGCTGCAGACCACCTAACCCAGGACTTTTCAGGAGACAGAGAAAGGAACTGCCATCTTTTTAAAGCCACTGTTGTTTCACTGGGCTTTAAACCGTTACACACAGTTAAACCTGAGGTTAACCGATACAGGAACATTCCTTGCCTTTTAAAACAAGTTTTGTGGTCCAAGCATGGTCGCTCCCACCAGTGATCCCAGCATTTTGGGAGGCCAAGGCAGGCGGATCACTTGAGGTCAGGAGTTTAAGACCTGGCCAACATGGTGAGACCCCATCTCTACTAAAAATATAAAAAATAGTTGGGCGTGGAGGTTTACCCATATAAATCCCAGCTACTCAGGAGGCTGAGGTAGAATTGCTTGAATCCAGGAAAGG
Source organism: Saguinus oedipus (assembly GCA_031835075.1). Lineage (NCBI taxonomy): Eukaryota > Metazoa > Chordata > Mammalia > Primates > Cebidae > Saguinus > Saguinus oedipus. Next base: position 21,558,950 of record CM063174.1, read on the forward strand.
TAGAGATTGCAGTGAGCTGAGATCACGCCACTGCACTCCAGCCTGGGCTAGTGAGATGCTGTCTCAAAAAAAAAAAAAAAAACACCCATGTTTCCTTTTTTATTTTTTAAAATAGACAGAGTCTCACTCTGTCACCCAGGCTGGAGTACAGTGGTACAATCACAGCTCACTGTAGCCTCCACCTCCACCTCAGCCTCCTGAGTAGGTGGGACCACAAGTGCATACCACCATGCCTGGCTACTTTTTTTTTTTTTTTTTTTTTTTTACAGATGGGGTCTTTCTTTTCTTTTTTTTTTTTTGAGACGGAGTTTCGCTTTTGTTATGCAGGCTGGAGTGCGATGGCACGATCTCGGCTCACCGCAACCTCCGCCTCCTGGGTTCAGGCAATTCTCCTGCCTCAGCCTCCTGAGTAGCTGGGATTACAGGCACGCGCCACCGTGCCCAGCTAATTTTTTGTATTTTTAGTAGAGACAGGGTTTCACCATGTTGACCAGGATGGTCTCGATCTGTTGACTTTGTGATCCACCCGCCTTGGCCTCCCAAAGTGCTGGGATTACAGGCTTGAGCCACCACGCCCGGCCCAGATGGGGTCTTTCTCTGTTACCCAGGCTGGTCTCAAATTCCTGGGCTCAAGTGATCCTTCTGCCTCAGCCTCTCAGGGTGCTGGGATTACAGGTGTGAGCCATTGCACCTGGCCATGTTTGCTTTATTGATTTGAGTACTTGTTGAGGCAGCGGATGGGGAGATTAAGGAAAGGGTCAGGGATACTATTTTCTATTTTCCTCAAGTCTCACCATAACCGTACGAGTGGTCTTGGCAATGACACTTGGAAGAGATTATACTAGTAGCTACCAGCAGGTACCAGAAAAGCCAGGTGCATGTGTGAGTGTGTGTGGAGGGGGTCTTGGGAGTGATGGTCTGGGAAGGTGAAGCAACAGGGGTCCCAGACAGAGATCAGAAGCAGCAGCTCTAAGAGCTATGGAGCTGCCCCAGGCCCACTGTTTGGTGCTCAGGGGAACCTGGAGGTGGTGAAGACACTGGGGATGGGGGCTGCTGGAGGGGAATCCTCCTCCCCACCGCCTTGCATAAAGCATCCCCATCTGTAAACCGTTTTACAGACTAGACTTTAGAATAAAGGCACTGCTACTAAAAGGAAAAAAATTCACAACTTTTAAGTACTTTTAAAATTGAAAACCACTGATGCTGGCCACCTCCCCCATTTCCCCGAAAAGCCAAAACAGTGGCTGAGAAGGCTGCTGAAAAAATCACACAGGACTGGGTTGTGCGGCTGGGACCATGAGCCCACACCAACCAGCGAGTCCTGAGTCCAGAATCCCACAGGTGTTGTTATCAAACAGGGACCCTTCAGACTTCCAAGCCGAGACGGGCTCACAGGTCAACTCCAGAAGCCTTTCTCTAGTTCTGAGGATCCAGGCTTCTGTGCAGAGCTGGTGATTTTAGGTGATACATGGAACACTGCCTTATTTCACACGAATGAGGCTTAAAATTCTGCCTGACCTAGCTCGACTCCCACTGCTGCCTCATTTTGTCCCAAGTAGGGTTTTTTTTTTTTAATAAAGACGTGGCAACAGTTGTATGATTTAAAATGAAACATAACTAGAGCATATTGAGATGCAAAGTAAGGCCTCTTCAGATTTAATTTTAGAGCTGAGATGCCTTACTTGGCAGGGGAAATGGAAGTCAGCATCTCATTCCAGCAGAACATGTCTTCAACAGCACAGAGCACAGGCTAAGCAGAACGAGCACGTCAGGAGGCAGCACGCCGCGTGCCACTGCCTGCCTGTCAGCCACCCGCCACCCCGCAGTGCTCCAGAAGCACACACGGGGCCATGCCCACCTCTTCTGCTTGTCTTGTCAGCATCTCTACAAGCTCTCTACGTCCAAAAAGAAAACCGCCAGGGAGGGGAGCTGCATGGAGGACCTGGAAGTGCGGGGTGACCTCAAGACACCCCATGGCTGCGCATGGGCCCCGTCCCTGTGATACTGGGATGGTGGCTCACGTGCCGGGGACCCCTGCCGGCGAATGAGCAGCACCGAGGACTGCAGCCCTGATGTCCAAGGTGGGCTGCAGAGGCCACCTGCCACCTTGCCGGGATGCTCCCTGAGCCCGATTCCTGTGCTGTGTGAGCTGGGCCTATATCTTGCGCGTGTCTGTCTTCCCAGGGGCGCAAAGGTCCTCCATGATATGTGAGGACAGCCAGGGTGCCCAGAGCCTGCTCTAGCTTTGCAAAGCCATATGCACTTATCTGCTGGCTGCCCTCACACAGCCCGGACAGAGAAGTAGCTGCTGCCTACTGAAGTGATGACTTCCACGCATGGACACATAACGCACTACGCACAAGACAGGCCACCATGCAGGTGCTCTCAGGAGGGCCCGTGTGTGGCGCAAGGCCAGCGCTCACCTCTTGTACGCAGAGTGGTCATTCTTCACGCTGCACTTCATGTTCTTCAGCTCATCCAGCACCGCAAACATGTTGATGAACTTGCCCAGGGTGATCAGGTAGGCTTCGGACACAAAGTCCTTCCTCCTCTCCGCGTGGCACAGGCGCCTCACCTCCCCGCAGAAGCGCTCGATAGCGTTTCTCTGTGCAGAGGAAGCGGGAGGGCAGAAAACTGCAGGTGAAGAGCCAATCCCATGTCCCAGCTTCAAGCACCTGCAGTCACTGCTCCTCATTAGTAAAGATCAGCCCAGCGGGGCTCCAGGCCCAAGTGTTTGCAGCGTGGGCAACCAGCCCCGACTGAAAGCAGCTCACAACAGCCTGCTCTGCACCATCACCAGCTGTTTTACACCTTACCAACGACCTCACTAAAGTAACAAAATCCTGCTCATTATTTCAGCACAATTACTGAGGTAAATGGTCCAGTAAAACACCTGTAAAACTCAGATTTCAGAAGTGAAAAGGGGAGAGATGTTTTCTTCTTGGTAACTTTCAAGGTAAAACAAAAATTTATCTCCTAGTTAGTTCCATCTCGTCCCTTTGCTAAAGGACACCATCATAAAAAAAATCTAGATGTTTCCAAAATACTTCTTTAAAAAGCAGCAAGCTCCTTCCATGCCTAACCAAGGCCAGGGTGAGGACCACCAAAAATGGACAGTCAGGTTGAAGCTGACAACAAATAAATACCTGAAAGACCAGGTGAATCAAAGGTACAGACTGGCCGGGAGCAGCGGCTCACGCCTGTAATCCCCGCACTCTGGAAGGACAAAGCGGGTGGATCACTTGAGGTCAGGAGTTCCAGATCACCCTGGCCAACATGGTGAAACCCCATATCTACTAAAAACATAAAAATCACCTGGGCATGGTGACAGGTGCCTATAATCACAGCTACCCGGGAAGCTGAGGCTGGAGAATCACTTGCACCTGGGAGGCGGAGGTTGCAATGAGCCGATATCACGCCACTGCACTCTAGCCTGGGAAACAGTGAGACCGTCTCAAAAAAAAAAAAAAAAAAGGTACAAACTGGCAGAAAGACAAAGCATTGTACTTGAAAACGACAGAAAGCAGGTTCCACGAGGAAACACGAATTCACTCTCAGAGAAGAGAAGTGAGCCACAAAAGGAGCACTGATTCCGAAAGGGCATGTGAGACTTCAGACTGTCAAAAGCTTCGGTCCCTCTCGTCTCAGAAACTGTCACGGTCGCTTTAATCTGCAGGCACTCTATTCAGGGCATGCACAGTGGCGGCGATGGGTGGGAAGGCATCAGCAGCCCGCCCCTCGATGTTATACCCCCAGATTATTTTGCCATTTTACCTGGAAGTACATAAAATTCATCAGTTTTGTGACCTCAGGCTCCAGAACCTCCACCGTTTTCTCATAAATTTCCACTCTGTTAGGCTGCTCGTTACATTTCACCTGGGAATAAAGAAACAGGAATGACACAGGCGGCTTCAGTCCAGCCAGAAGAAGCTGCTGGGCTGCTACAGCTAGTGATCCCGACCCGCTGTGGAGCAAGAACTGGGAGGAGAGTGGGGCAGGCGTGGGGGCCGGGGGCGGGGGCGGGGGCGGGCCTGGCAGGGTGTGGCCTGAGGGGAAGAGACAGGTGGGTGGGGCACCTGCGGGATGGCCCGGGAGCAGCTCCTCCAGGTGTACAGCATGACAGCATATTCTTGGCCCTCCTCCAGCATCTCGTTCTGCAACAGAACACAGGGCAAATCAAAGGCGGGCAGGGGAACTGGCGTGGAAAGCAGATGCCAGCTGCTAATATCTAGACAAAGTGCCATGAACTATCCTGAGCACTGTATCCCGTGTGCCAAATGACAGCTGCAGAGAAGCTAGTGACACTGAAATACAGTGCCGGGGGCCACAATGACCACTCAAAACACCCCACAGCATGGTGGCATGTGCCTGTAGTCCCAGCTACTCAGGAGGCTGAGGTGGAAGAATTGCTTGAGCCCGGGAGGTTGAGGCTGTAGTGAGCCCTGACCACACCACTGCACTCCAGCCTGCACAACCTGAGTGAGACTCTGTCTCAAAAAAAAAAGAAAAAATGTTCATGAGATCATTAAAATGCCTAACTAGCTGGGTGTGGTGGCTCACGCCTGTAAACCCAGCACTTTGGGAGGCTGAGGTGGGCAGATGACCTGGGGTCTGGAGTTTGAGACCAGCCTGGCCAACATGATGAAATCATACTTCTACTAAAAATACAAAAATTAGCCGGGTGTGTTGGTGGACGCCAGTGTCCCAGCTACTCAGGAGGCTGAGGCACAAGAACTGCTTGAACCCGGGAGGTGGAGGTTGCAGTGAGCCAAGATTGCACCACTGCACTCCAGCCTGGGTGGCAGAGCAAGACTGTTTAAAAAAAAAAGAAAGAAAAAAAGCAGAACTGTAATAATGCAATTCATTTATAAATCTAAATCCCACATGGGCGCGCACCTAGTGTGTGTGTTTGCAGATCTGGACAGGGAAAAAGCATTAACGGGGGCGCCCTCAAAACACTGACAAAGGTTTCCTCTGGGCCAGAGACACTGAATTTTCGGAAAGAGTGAGCATTGTTTTTATACTAAGAAAAACAAATACTGTCTTAAAAACAAGGCATTTCGTTCACTTTCTTCCCTTTTTCCTCACTGCATAGCCTATGGGATAATACCAAAAAGTATACATCTCCCCTTCACACACGCCCTTCGCTTTGTTCCCAGAGAGAAACAAAGACACACAGCAGCGTTACCATGCTGGAGTGGACGGTGGCTTGCTCAATGTATCTCGCGATGCCCGTGACAAATGCATTTCTGTCTTCAAAGTTAGTGTTGAAATTTGGCTGAAAGGAAGAGAGAAACCGTCATGTGGGGTTGGAGTGCAGGCTGACGCCCACAGCTGCTGGGCACCCACCTGGTAGAGCAGCGAGGATGGTGGGGGCTCGATGCAGGGCTGCTGGTCGGGCAGGGGCAGCTCCTCCAGGAGGTCCACGTTGGACAGCGCGTCCTCCAGTGTCACCTGGGCTGCCATCCTGGGCTGGAACGACACACAAGGACTCCTGTTCTGTGATGAGGAGGGGCTACCTGACAAGCTACGAGGTGGGGTACCCACCCCTTCCCGCTCTTCTGAGGGCACTGGAGATGGCTGACATGGCATGATCAGTCCTTGGAGTCACACATCCCTAAGGGCACACAGACCAGTGGGCTGGGAGGCCCTGTGCAGCTTTCCTTCCACACTCACTGAGAACAGGCTCTCCTGGCTTCCAGGAGGGTCACACTGTGGGGGACAAGGTTCCCGCCACCCCTCCCACCATGGGGGCCGCCCCATCCCAAGTTGCTGGTGCGGAGGATTCTGGAGGCTGACAATCCCTCACAGTGCTGGAGGGCTAGCAACTCTGCAACGACACATCGGCCCAACAGAGCCTCCCTGAATGCAGCCACCTCCCAGGTGGTGCTCTAAGCACTCTAGGGACTGACATAGAAAAGACAGGCGCTCTGCTGCCTGACACCGGCAGTCCAGCTGCACAGACAGGCTGAGGTCACAGAGTATGGGGCGGCTGCAGCGGACGGAAACACTGCAGCTGGAGCAGAGGTGAAGAAATGAAGGCGGACATTGTCTAAACACACCTTCAGTGCCAGCTCCAGGGAGAGGGGGCAATCTGCCTTCTGCTGAATTTGCTCCAGTCTCAAGGGTACTCAGGGGCAGCCCTGCCCTGGAATGGGACCGGAGCCAGGTGGGTGGCATTCTAAGAAGGAAAGAGCAGCAGGTGGCCTGGAGGAGACACTGAACAGAAGGAGCCCCAAGTCTCTCCTCCTCCAGCACTGGTGCAGGCATGGAGGTGCACAGCAGGGACGGGTAGCCAGTCCCGGTGCTCTGGCTGAGGGTGGAGAAGGGAAGCTCCAGGGACCCAGGAAGCCCCAGTGGCAGTGTAGAGAGGAAGAAGCTCAGAAGAGACAGCTGACAAAATTGCTCCTGAGCTTCGAGCCCATCCTCAAGCTGTGTGGATGTGGATCTGATCCTCTCCACACCCACACCCTGAGACCACAGCCAGATGGCCCCCAGTGACACACAGGGGACAGGTCCAAGAGGCACAGCAGGGGCTGGGAAGCCAGAACTGACACGGAGCTGCCACCCACTGAAGGCAAGTATCCTCCAAAATAAAAATATCAGCATCCTCCTAGCATTTTAACAAAACCCAGGTCTCGTATATTGTAATATCCAACCATCCGCTTAAGTCCAGACCAGTCTGCACACAAAGAACGAGCCATGTATGAGCTCCAGCAGGAAAAGACCATCAACAGACTCCAACTCCAGAATAACAGAGGTGCTGCAATTACCCATCTGACTTTAAAGCAGCTACTGTGTTAAGAAATGCTCTAATGATCATTCACACTTCAAACTGAATTAAAAAATGGAAATCAAGGCCGGGCGCGGTGGCTCACGCCTGTAATCCCAGCACTTTGGGAGGCCGAGGAGGGTGGATCTGTACAAGGTCAAGAGATCGAGACCATCCTGGTCAACACGGTGAAACCCCGTCTCTACTAAAAATACAAAAATTAGCTGGGCATGGTGGCGCGTGCCTGTAGTCCCAGCTACTCAGGAGGCTGAGGCAGGAGAATTGCCTGAACCCAGGGGACGGAGGCTGCAGTGAGCCGAGATCGTGCCATTGCCCTCCAGTCTGGGTAACAACAGCGAAACTCCGTCTCAAAAAAAAAAGAAAAAAATGGAAATCAGCAAACAGCAAGCAAAAGCAAGAAATAAAAAAGAACCAAATGGAAATTTCAAAACTAAAAGACACACTACTGAAATGTTAAAAAAAAACTCAGGAAAGATTCAGTCAACTTGAAGATAAGAGCAATGTAAGTTATCTAATCTGAATACCAGAGAGAAAAAAGACTGAAAAACTTTGGGGGACCTTTGGGACAAGAGAAACTCTAATCTGTGTCACGAGAGTGCAAAAGGCAAAGGAGAAAGCAAGCGTGATGAAACACAGCTGAAGAAAATGACAGAAAACTCCCGAAATTTGGAAAAAGACTTTGTCTACAGATTCAACAAGCTCTTGTTTGGATCCCAAACGAGACAAACTCAAACAAATCCACACCCAAGGCCGGGTGCGGCTCATGCCTGTAATCCCAGCACTTTGGGAGGCTGAGGGGGGGAGGATCACCTGAGGTCAGGAGTTTGAGACCAGCCTGACCAACATGGAGAAACCCCCTCTCTACTAACAATACAAAAATTAGCCGGGTGTGGTGGTGCGTGCCTGTAATCCCAGCTACTCGGGAGGCTGAGGCAGGAGAATTGCTTGAATCTGGGAGGAGGAGGTTGCAGTGAGCTGAGATTGCATCACTGCACTCCAGCCTGGGTAACAAGAACAAAACTCCATCTCAAAAAAAAAAAAAGAAAGAAAAAGAAATCCACACCCAGACACGTCAGTCAAACTGCTGAAAACTAAAGATAAAGGAAAACGAATGCTGAAAACAGCAGGATAAAAGCGACACCCGACAGAACACAGAGCTATGGTGAGAGGCCTGTGGATTCTCCTGGGGACCAGGCAGGCCAGAGGGTGGGCACAATGTGCCTGAGCCTAAACGGGGGAGGTGCCAACTTGGGATCCTACCTCACGGCGGGAATGTGTCCTCCAGGAAGGAAGGTGAAGCCAGGATGCGGGCAGAGGAGAGAAATAAAGAGCACGCCAGCCGGCCCGCAGTTCAAGGCTGACAGGAAGGGAGGTGGAAGGAGGTGTGGGCCGTGAACCATGAAGCAGAGGCAGTAGCCAGGGCAAGCAGTAGCATGCAGGGCAGACAACGACCCCACAGCTCTTCAAAAGTGCTTGGTGGTCAAAAGCAAAAACCGGCCGGGCGCGGTGGCTCAAGCCTGTAATCCCAGCACTCTGGGAGGCCGAGGCGTGTGGATCACGAGGTCAAGAGATCGAGACCATCCTGGTCAACATGGTGAAACCCCGTCTCTAATAAAAATACAAAAATTAGCTGGGCATGGTGGCGCGTGCCTGTAATCCCAGCTACTCAGGAGGCTGAGGCAGGAGAATTGCCTGAACCCAGGAGGCGGAGGTTGCGGTGAGCCGAGATCGCGCCATTGCACTCCAGCCTGGGTAACAAGAGCGAAACTCCGTCTCAAAAAATAAAAAAATAAATAAAAATAAAGTGGTTGGTGGTCAAAAGCAAAAATCAAAGTACTATCTGATGAGCCTTCCAGTGTACATACATGTAAATTACAGGAATATATAACATATAAATTATAAAATACTTCTAGATATATAACTGTATAAATCATATTATGGAGGACCAGCTCGGCTGTAGACACCACCACCCAGGTGGTGCTGAAGGTGTTGAGGAGCACACACCCAGATAGAACAGCAAAGTGGGTCTATCCAGGGAGCCAACAGCCGTTGGAGCTGAGAGCCGCAGGGGCTGACAGCATTGCAGGCTGAGGGCCTGAGCAGACTCTGGCCCACGCAGTTATTCTCTCTGAACAGGTGGTCATTATTAACAAACAGATGTTTGGTATTTTCTCATAGCAAAAATACACCAAGCAGGCAGCTGGTGCCCACTTATCACTGATGACAGACAAACTAAAAAGTAATGTCCACGAGAGAGCCACAGGGGCAGGGTCAGATGTCCCGCACTTAAGGAATTGTTGTAACTGGTGTGTGATATTTACACATTGTCCTGCCACTTTAGAATGTCCCAAACAGTTTTCTACTTGGCGGGGGTCAGCAAAGTAGACCCCCATCATTCTTCCTAGCAAACAATATATTCTATCATACACTCAGCATTTCTCAACATCTTATGAACAAGACAACTAATGTAAAAGGGGGAGGGTAAACCTGGACGGGGTTAAGAGTTCTGTGTACCACTAGAAGTAATGAAAAGCAGACTTCTCCCATCCTCAGCAGAATGTAAAACCTTAATAAGCATGGACTTGGAAATCCTTAGAGCAACCTCTGAGGAAAGCCAGGCGTGCTGGCGCATGCCGCAGTCCCAGCTACTTGGATGGCTGGGGAGAGAGGATCACTTGAGCCTGGGAGTTCAAGGCCTGCCTGGGCAACATAGTGAAACCCTGTCTTTAAAAAAAAAATTAAAAATTCTTTTAAAAAAAGCTATTGAGGCCAGGCGTGGTGGCTCAAGCCTGTAATCCGAGCACTTTGGGAGGCCGAGGCGGGTGGATCACGAGGTCAAGAGATCGAGACCATCCTGGTCAACGTGGTGAAACCCCGTCTCTACTAAAAATACAAAAATTAGCTGGACATGGTGGTGCGTGCCTGTAATCCCAGCTACTCAGGAGGCTGAGGCAGGAGAATTGCCTGAACCCAGGAGGCGGAGGTTGCAGTGAGCCGAGATCGCGCCATTGCACTCCAGCCTGGGTAACAAGAGCGAAACTCCGTCTCAACAAAAAAAAGAAAAAAAAAAAGCTATCGAAAGCAAAATATATAACATATAGATAATTCAGAATAAATTAAAACAGAATACTATGTTTAAAAAAACCTCAAAGGAATAGAGCAATGATAAAGACAGATGTAACAGAAGCCAGAGAATAAAATGGTAGACCTGAATAGAAATATATTGATAATCAAACTACGATAATCTAAAAACACCAATTAAAAAAGATTGTCAGGACAGATAAATAAAATCCCAACCCAACTTTATGCCACGTATACAATAAACTCACTTCAAATACACTGATAGAAGTAGGTAGGCTGAAAGCAAAAGGGGAAAAAGATGGAACCAGGCCAGCGCTGGCCAAAAGGAAGCTGGGGTGGCTATGTTAGCACCAGACACAGCTGGCCTCAGAGCAAGGAACTCATGGAGAGAGAGAAAAGAGGGGTCAGGTCCCCAAGGAGCCGGAACAACCCTAAATGTGTGCGCACCCAGCCAAAAAGCTTCTCATTACTCCAGGCAAAAAGTGACAGAGCTGGAAGGACAAATGCCGTAGCCACCCGTGAATATCAGTCTCATTTTCCGCAATCTCAATCACCTGCGGTCAACTATCCTCAAAAATATTAAAAGAAAAACTGCATTCAGGAACAATTAGTAAGTTTTAAATAGTGTGCTGTTCTGAGTAAGGTGATGAACTCTAAGGAGGTCCTGCTCCTCCACCAGTACCTGAATCATCCCCTTGTCCAGGGCGTCCACGCCGTCTGTGCAGCCTGCCTGTGAGCCACTCAGTAGCCAGCTACGTGGCCAGCACGGGACTGCAGTGGCGTCGCCAGGCTGGAGGTCAAGCTCAGCGGCAGCTGAAGGCTGCATCGCGATGCCTGTGCCCTCACCTCGCCACACCCTGCCGCATCTCACCGCGGGCACCAAAGGGAGAGCACCGTACCACAAGGTATTTTGAGAGACCACATTCATGTAAATTATGACAGTACACTGTTACACCTGTTCTATTATTAGTTACTGCTGTAATCTCTTACCACGCTTATTTACAAATTAAAGTTTCTCACTAGTATGTAAGTATGGAAACAAAGACTCTGCAGGGGGGGCTCCACCAGGAGGACTGAGCCAGCTCCACAGGTACGAGGGCACAATTGCAGGTCTGTCCCCAATGGCGGCTGGACACGCCACCCATTCTCTCAGGAACTGACTGGAATCAGGAAGAACAGAGGCCCCGGACCCACTGCCAGCCACCTGAACCACACATGTAAGGGAACTCCCCTGACGGCGGCAGGTTAATTCTGCATGTTTCTCACTAGAAATCTACAGGTAGCAGAAACTCATCCACTTCCTTCTACATCACAGCTTCCTGGTCCACGCACTTCAGAAAGGAGAAGTGCGGGGCAGCCCTGGCCGGGTGGGTGCAGGGTCTAGCCGGCCCCGCTGCAGAGCTAGCATAGGGGGGCCTTGTGGTGTCCACACAGGCAGCTTCGAGCTGACATTGCTCTGAGAGGCCAGGCTGCCTGAGGACATACCTCAGCCCCACAGGGGCTGCCAGTGTCCCATGGCTCCAGCCCAGAGTCCCTCAGTCTGCCCTTTCTGTGGCCTGAACCCAGACAGTGCCAGGAGAGGCCTGGGGGCGCATCAAGCCATGCCCAGGCCCCACACAGGTCAGTGGGTCAGCGAGAAGACAGCTGGGGAAGCAGCCTGGGAAGCCACAGAGCCCACATGGCACCCAGAGGGCCTTGCCTCCTGACCCCACTGTAGGGGAAGGTGGGGAGGAGGGCCCCAGACAGCCTCAGGGAGAACTGCTCGTGCCTCAGCTGTGATTCATCACAGGGACACACTGATGTCACACCCACGGAAAAACACCAGATGTGCAGCTTGTTCCACGTCAGTGCTTGCGGACTTCTTTCTTTTTTTTTTTCTGAGACAGAGTCTTGTTCTGTTGCCAAGCTGAAGTGCAGTGGCACGACCTCAGCTCACTGCAACCTCTGCCTCCTGGGTTCAAGCGATTCTCCTGCCTCGTCCTCCTGAGTAGCTGGGACTACAGGTTCCCACCACCACGCCTGGCTAAGTTTTGTGTTTTGAGTAGAGACGGGGTTTCACCTTGTTGGCCAGGATGGTCTCGATCTCTTGATCTCATGATCCACCCGCCTCGGCCTCCCAAAGTGCTGGGATTACAGGCGTGAGCCGTCGTACCCTTCGTGGACTTCTTTCTTTGTATAGCAATAAGAGTATTTCAGCTGGGTGCAGTGGCTCATGCCTGTAATCCCAGCACTTTGGGAGGCTGAGGTGGGGGAATCACCTGAGGTCGGGAGTTTGAGACCAGCCTGACCACCATGGAGAAACCCCATCTCTACTAAAAAATATAAAAAAATTAGCTGGGCGTGGTGGTGGGTGCCTGTAAACCCAGCTACTCAGGAGGCTGAGGCAGGAGAATCATTTGAACCCAGGATGTGGAGGTCACAGTGAGCCAAGATCACGCCACTGCACTCCAGCCTGAGTAACAAGAGCAATACTCCGTCTCAAAAAAAAAAAGTATATAAACACCGCATGATTCCACTCATATGAATTACCTAAAGCAGTCAAACGGAGAGAGAGAGGAGAACAGTGGTGACAGGGGATGCATGGCAGGGCTGGGGAGTTGGTGTTTAGCGGTAGAGTTTCAGCGTACAGAGATGAAGAGCTCCAGATGGAGAGCGGAGGTGGCTGCAGAATAAGGTGAGTGTACTTAATGCCACTGAGCTATACACCTGAAATGGTGAAGACAGGGCCTATTCTAGCACAATCAAAAATAGCAACGTTGTTGCTGATGAATCAGGAAACATCGAAAAGGAAAAAGAAAACTTATCATCAATCATCTTATCATCCCTTACAAAAACAAGATATTATCATACAAACTGCTTTGTAAGCTGCCTTTTTCTCCCAGCTTCCACAAAATGCCTTGACATCAGTGCACCATGCGGACTGCTGGCTGGGGCCCTGCGGTGGCAGACTCCTGCTCTTGCCCGTTCTTCACATCTTCATTTTTCAGGATCTTAGCCCTCCTGTGCCCGCCTTGGTGAGGCCAAGCAGCTGTCACCACATGCGCACGGCCTGGGCCCAGCCCGCGTCCGAGGGCTCTCTGTCCATGCATCTTCCACAGATGTGAATCTGCACAGGCTCTGCCTCACCCTGTCACACAGACTTAAAGTAATCGGTGGTAAATCCCAGTCTCCAAGGTCTCAGCCCTGGCAGTGTGGCTGCAGGTTCTGGACCGGGCAACATCTGCAGAGCCAGTGTGGGGGCCCTGGTGGTGGCCACACGGGGACCTCAGAGCTCACATCTCATCCCATCTTGCTCTCTGAGTCCTCACAGTCCCACCTCCCATATCTCTTCCCAGTTGATGTACTTTGTTCTCTCTGTAACTGCCGCCAGCGGACCCTGCACTGCTCATCAGCACCCTACTGCGGGGGACAAGGCAGTGTCTGGCTCCAGCCGCACATGCCTTGCGATTTTGTCTGCCCTCCGTTTGTCCTCCCATGAGTGCCACGTCCCTCCCATGGGGATTTTCCCCAGCACTGGCATCCACACAGCCTCTAGTCTCCTTCCATGTCTACAAGACGCCTCAGTTCCCAGGCAGGAGCACCAGGTCTGGCCCGGTCACTGCAAAGCCGGTGTCCACCGCCCCTGGGACAGAGCCTTGACTGTATCTGACCAGCCTGTATAAGTGGCACAAATATCAAACAGCGTAACTAAAGTTATTCATTTGGAACGGCGGGCAGACTGCCCCGCTGGCGCTACCAACCAGCACTTCAGAGTTTAACAGCAGGATCACATTTCTGTCCCTGCTCGTTCAGCTCGCATGGACAGGTACCCTGATGTCCACTGCTTGGGGCGTGGTCAGAGCAGGGCAGTGGTGAGAAGACACGAGGGAAGACCACGTGAGGACACGGAGGGAAGGTGGCCATTCACAAGCAGGGGCGAACCCTGCTGGCCCCCTGATCTCAGACCCCCAGCTCCAGAGCTGAGAGAAGGAAATTCCTGACTGATCTGTGGTGTTTTGTTAACGGTGGCCCTAGCAAACAAACACAGTGCCAAGAACAGGTCGGGCAGAGTCACCCAGGCAGGACCCAGATTCCCTGCACTGTCTGCCGGGTAAGAACCCACACAAGCTGGTATTTTGCTGATCAGAAAAACATTATGTGCTCCATGCAGAAAGCACAGGGCTGGAAGGAAAACAAGCCAGCTGGACCTGCTGGCCACAACGCGCTCGAGTGCCACAGTTCCAGTCATCCGTGTCCCCAGCCTCCCCAGACGGAGAATCCACCCAAAAATAACACGCCCAGCCTCAGTTTATGTCACTGAACAACGTAAAGAGATGTTTTTTCCTTGCTTGTCTGATTCTCTATCAGCAGCAGTTCTCAACCCTCAAGTTTGATTCCAAACCCTACAGCTTGTCAAGTAATAAAAATGAATTTAAATATGGTAGGGGAACTGCTGTTTTAACAAGCCATCAATTCGTTTATTTTATAAATTTAATAGGATTTAAAAATAAAGAGTTTAAAGGAAGACACACTCATCATACTTTGCTACTCTTCAAATGACGTTCTCTGCCGGGTGCGGTGGCTCACCGGTGTAATCCTAGCACCTGGGAGGCCGAGGCAGGCAGATCACAAGGTCAGGAGTTTGAGATCTGTCTGGCCAACACAGTGAAATCCGATCTCTACTAAAAACACAAAAAATTAGCCGGACTCAGCAGCGGGCACCTGTAATCTCAGTTACTTGGGAGGCTGAGGCAGAAGAACAGTGTGTTCCTGGAAGGCAGAGGTTGCAGTGAGCCGAGACAGCACTATTGCAGTCCAGCCCGGGCAACAGTGAAAGACTCTGTCTCAAAAAAAAAAAAAAAAAATGATGTTCTCAGTGTCCCGGGGTCAATCTCCGAGTGTCTCATGGTTTGGAGGCATCTCTGCTCTAGGCAGCTGCACAGTATTTGCAGAGTGAGCAATATCCACCAGCCAGCAGACTGGCTGGGTGTCTGAGCTCACACCATGCTGCACACCTCACTCACCTGCTCCATGACGGAATCCCAGGTGAGCTTCAGGGGACCCATGGCGGGCAGGAGGCTGAGGTTCCCAGTGCTACCCACTGGAAGGGCAGTGCCCACAGGGCATGCTGGGGGCTCTATGGATCCACCTCCTTCCTTCCACATGTCACTGGCTGCCCCTCAGCCTCATATCCACCCAGATGCAGTCTCAAGAAGTGTTCCTCATGGCTGCCTTAACGAGGAGGTAACCCTGACACACTGGCCAATGAGTGGAGGGAGGCTGGGCAGGGTCGCCAGCTGCCCCAGGGCCGCAGCTGCAGAGCAAGGGTAAGAACTACCCCGACTCAGTGCCAGGTGCCCACCGAGGGGGTCAAGGCCAGAGGCACAGAAGTCCACACGGCGACTTTCCAAGTGCAAGTGCAGGTGCTGGAGACTGGCTGAGGCCTGAGGACAGAGGCAGCACAGGGCTGGAGCCATAGACAGAGCTGCCCGGGGGTGGGCAGACAGCAGGAGGCCCGAAGACAGAGGCAGCACGGGGCTGGAGCCATAGACAGAGCTGCCCGGGGGTGGGCAGACGCCAGGGGCCGGGAAGGACCCAACCCCTTGCCTGCCCTGCTGGCCCCAGAAGAGCCCTGAGGATGCTGGAGAAAGCTGGGGACAGCAGACCGGGGGGGGCAAAGGCAAAGGAGGCATGCACCAGTGCTTCCACCAACTAGGAAACAGGTGGACAGGCCCAGGCTCCTGGTCCTTTACCCATCCAGATGTGGCCAGCCCTCGCCCACTACCCGGCAAGCTCACGGGCTCAGGGCATCAGCCAGTGCCTCCCCAGCCCTCGCCCACTACCCGGCAAGCTCACGGGCTCAGGGCATCAGCCAGTGCCTCCCCAGCCCTCGCCCACTACCCGGCAAGCTCACGGGCTCAGGGCATCAGCCAGTGCCTCCCCAGCCCTCGCCCACTACCCGGCAAGCTCACGGGCTCAGGGCATCAGCCAGTGCCTCCCCATACTGCCCTTGGGGAACCCAGTTCTCCATACAGCGGAAGTCCCAGGAGAAGGGAGGGTGATTTCTGTAAAACTTCACAGTCATCACATGCTTCAAAACAAAGAACAGTGAATCACAGAATTTTTTTAAAAATGTGATTTGGGGTCAGGCACAGTGGCTCACACCTGTAATCCCAGTACTTTGGGAGGCTGAAGTGGGTGGATCACTTGAGGTTAGGACTTCGAGACTACCCTGGCAAATATGGCGAAAACTTTTCTCCACTAAAAATACAAAAATCAGGCCTGGTGTGTAATCCCAGCACTTTGGGAGGCTGAGGAGGGCAGATCACTTGAGGTTGAGAGTTCGAAACCAGCCTGGCCAACATGGAGAAACCCCATCTCTCCTAAATATACAAAATTAGCTGGGTGTGGTGGCACACACTGGGTGTGATCCCAGCTACACGGGAGACTGAGGCAGAATAGCTTGAACCTGGAAGGCAGAGGTTGTGGTGACATGAGATGGCGCCACTGCACTCCAGCCTGGTCAACAAGAGCAAAACTCCGTCTCAAAAAAAAAAATCGGCTTTGCAGACGCCGCCGCCGCCTGGAGCCTTTTAGTATCAGCCATGGTCAACCCCACCGTGTTCTTCGACATTGCCGTCGACGGCGAGCCCTTGGGCCGCGTCTCCTTCGAGCTGTTTGCAGACAAGGTTCCAAAGACAGCAGAAAACTTTCGTGCTCTGAGCACTGGAGAGAAAGGATTTGGTTATAAGGGTTCCTGCTTTCACAGAATTATTCCAGGGTTTATGTGTCAGGGTGGTGACTTCACACGCCATAATGGCACTGGTGGCAAGTCCATCTACGGGGAGAAATTTGATGACGAGAACTTCATCCTAAAGCATACAGGTCCTGGCATCTTGTCCATGGCAAATGCTGGACCCAACACAAACGGTTCCCAGTTTTTCATCTGCACTGTCAAGACTGAGTGGTTGGATGGCAAGCATGTGGTCTTTGGCAAGGTGAAAGAAGGCATGAATATTGTGGAGGCCATGGAGCGCTTTGGGTCCAGGAATGGCAAGACCAGCAAGAAGATCACCATTGCTGACTGTGGACAACTTTAATAAGTTTGACTTGTGTTTATCTTAACCACCAGACCATTCCTTCTGTAGCTCAGGAGAGCACCCTCCACCCCATTTGCTCGCAGTATCCTAAAATCTGTGCTCTCGCTGCAGTTCCCTTTGGGTTCCATGTTTTCCTTGTTCCCTTCCATGCCTAGCTGGATTGCAGAGTTAAGTTTATGATTATGAAATAAAGACTAAATAACAAAAAAAAAAAAAAAAAATCAGCTGGGCGTGGTAGCGTGCGCCTGTACTCCCAGCTACTTGGGAAATTGAGGCAGGAGAATTGCTTGAACCTGGGAGGCGGAGGTTGTAGTGAGCTGAGATCATGCCACTGCACTCCAGCCTGGGCGAAAGAGTGAGACTCTCTGTCAAAAAATAAAATAAAATAGGCCGGGTGCGGTGGCTCAAGCCTGTAATCCCAGCACTTTGGGAGGCCGAGGCGGGTGGATAACGAGGTCAAGAGATCGAGACCATCCTGGTCAACATGGTGAAACCCCGTCTCTACTAAAAATACAAAAATTAGCTGGGCATGGTGGCGCGTGCCTGTAATCCCAGCTACTCAGGAGGTTGAGGCAGGAGAATTGCCTGAACCCAGGAGGCGGAGGTTGCGGTGAGCCGAGATCGTGCCATTGCACTCCAGCCTGGGTAACAAGAGCGAAACTCCGTCTCAAAAAAAAAATAAATAAAATGAATGTGATTTGGTTATTTTCTCTGTGTCTGGGCAGCACAAGGGCAGGAGGCTGGGAAGAAAGAGATCTCGTGCTCAGCAGGCGGCTCAGTCAGTTCATAACCCTGAATCCTGGCGTAACTCAGCATGTTGAAAATGAAAAAAGACACTAGGTTGCAAAAACAAATGGAAATTAAAGCAGCCAAGACTAACTTTAACCTGGAAGCAGGGCTGGTGCCAAGAGATTAAAGGAAGGAAACAAAGAAAAAAAGCTTGTGTGTACGAGTGTGTGTGTGTGTGCGTGTGTGTGTGTGTGTGTGTTTTCAGTAAGCCAGCATCCCTGGGAGAAACACAGGCCCTGTCGGAAAACCGGCCTCGGACAGCAGAGAAAACAAAGCAGTGAAACAAGACAG
Source organism: Saguinus oedipus (assembly GCA_031835075.1). Taxonomy (NCBI): domain Eukaryota; kingdom Metazoa; phylum Chordata; class Mammalia; order Primates; family Cebidae; genus Saguinus; species Saguinus oedipus. Next base: position 21,576,983 of record CM063174.1, read on the forward strand.
GGGCTTCGGAGACTGGCAGCTCAGGGGAGGCTCGAGGGCAGGTGGCCGGGAAGGGTGGGGGCTGGTAAAGGGGGACGGGGTGGGCCGCACCATCCAGATGGCCCCACAGCTGCCCCCTGAGACAGCAGTGTGCACGTAGCCACTCTGGCCGCGCCCAGGCCGCCAAGGTGCCAGCAAACACACACCAAAATGGTGGCCACACACACAGGGACAACCCGAACTGCCCGCTCCAGTCAGCCCCTGGCCACAGAGGGCTTGTATTTTATCAGATTAGAAGATAAACTTTTGAGATGTGTTTATTTCTCTTTCCACCATAGGTCGAGAGGGAGCTTTTCACGTGGACTGAACAGAGCCGTCTCTGTGGGTGTTAAAATAGAACTGCCAAGACAGCTCAACACCAAGGTTGCAAAACATAGAGAAGTCACAATCCAGAAAATGCAGAAGCAAAGACATGAGCGCCACACAGGCGGCATGCTGAGAGTAACTGCCACCACTGCAGCCCGCGCGGAGAGGATGCCTTGCTAGAAAGAAGGTCTTCCGAGCACTTCTAAACTAGTCATTTAAAAACTTTACAACTTGTGAGCATTCCACTTGTCCAACTAAATAGCATACTCAAATCAAGACAACCTATGAAATGTTTCTGCAAATGTGCGCAAGGGGTGAGCTGACCTTCTTCCTCTTCCATATGCAAATAATGGCCCTTTCCAGAAAAGCAGAAACTTACAATTTATTTATGTAATCTGTTCATGTAAAATGACACAAAATCAATCCTCTGAAGAAGAAAAGCACACTTTGCTGTCCCTTTCTCTCCCGGGTGTAGAAAGAATGTGCTCTTCTGTGTGGCCAAGCATGGCAAGAGCTGGTTTTCCCCAGGTTACACGGCCCGATGGCAGGGCTGCAGTACAGAGACAGGCTGTCAACACTAGCAAGGCGAGAAGGACACAGTAAAAAACCAGCAGCACATCTTCTAGCCTAGCTTTATTACTGAAGTCATTTGCTTTTTTTTTTTTTTGAGATGGGAGTCTCATTCTTGTCGCCCAGGTGAGTACAGTGGCACAATCTCAGCTCACTGCAACCTCTTCCTCCCAAATTCAAGCAATTCTCCTGCCTCAGCCTCCTGAGTAGCTGGGATTACAGGCGCACACCACCATGCCTGGCTATTTTTTTTTTTTTTGTATTTTTAGTAGAGACAGGGTTTCACCACGTTGGCAAGGCTGGTCTTGAACTCCTGACTTCAGGTGATCGACCTGCCTTGGCCTTCACAAATGCTAAGATTACAGGCATGAGGTAATTTGCTTTTTTTAATGCACAAAAAATTCAAATTCCATTCTCAAATTCGGCCACTCAAAACCAACTCAAAAGGAAATCAACAGAGAAACAGAAATCAAGTTTGAAAATCACAATAAGGTGCTGACATCTAAAATGGAGTGTGCCCCCACGCCACACGGCCTCCGTCCCCTGTCGGGCTGCAGCCCCTTCAGCCAGGGTCAGGCTGCCTCTGGGAGGGGTCTCCCAAGACTGAGTGGTCTCATAGCCTCCCAACATGGTCCTCCAGGCTTCCCGCTGCTGTCCCGTGCAGTGTGACCGTCTCGGATGCTCCAGACGCCGCCACACCTGCAGTCACCTCTGCTTCTCTCCTTGTCACTCACCTGCTCATGTTTTCACTGGCTCTCTCTGCCTACAGCTGTGGTTTTCAAACCATGTGCCACGAAACTCCAGAGTGCCCCAGGATAGCAAGGGAGACCAGTTCTGTCTTTATCCGTCAAATTTGTATGAAAAAATTATTCTGATACTAAAAGGAATTAATAAAAGGCAGAGAAGGGGTCCAGTATTCCACAGAAGAAAGTCTCAATCCGTCACACAGCAGCCAAGGGCCTCCCTCGGCCCCCACACCCGTGTCATGGAGGACCCGCTGTGCCATCCACCATTCCCACTGCTTCAGGTGGGGCCCTCAGGACCATGAAAACATGTACCTCAGCCAGGGGCGGGGCTGCCAGGCACACACAGCTCAGGGAAGCCCTGCCGGCCCACGTGCCAGATGTCTGGGCTGGGTAGGGTCTAACTGGTGGGAGGGGCTGTTTCTCCGCCACCTGTGGGTACCCGGGCTGCACACAGACAGCACGACTAACTAGAGTGCTCCTTGCTGGGCATTCCTTCATCTCGCCTGAATCCTGTACATGTTTAAGACGCACAGAGGGAAGAGGACAGCGCTTCCCACTCCACCTGCTCTTTCTGTTAGAGGAGACCCACCACGGCAGTCTCCAGGAGGGCAGTCACACCACAGAGGGGGCACTGCCAAACTCAGGAGTAGAATAGGGGTCCCCATTCACAGATGCAGACACCGAGCCTAGAGGGGCAGGGAGGCTGCCGCAGCCCCGTGACCTACCCATGTGCCTCAGTGGCATGGCCCATGTGGCCAGGCAGTCCCACCTGCTCAGGAGGCCATGTGCTCAGCTGGGCACCAGACATAGCCTCGGGTGCTTGGAAAAGCACCTCCACCGCTGGCCATTCTGGCTGGGGATTCTCAGCCTGCTCTGATTCCTGCAGCTTGAAGGGGAGGGAACTGGCTGCCACCCACCTTGTCCCCGAGCTTATCACTTTATTGCCCGATGAGCCATGTATCTTCTGGGTCCTGTGGCGCGAGGCTGAGGAATAGACCCCATGGGCGACCTAGCCCTCATGCTTCCCCTCCCCAGGGCCCAGGACGCTCCAGGTTGATATCCAAAGGTCACGTGGCGGCCACCAGATCATCCTCACCCAGCATCCACACCTCCTGATGTGCCTGTTCTTCTCTCCTTGTCTCTCCCTCCCCAGCAAGAACCTGGACCCCCGAATCCTCATGGCTGGCCTGGGTGTGGCCTGGCCCAGCCAAGGTCTGGCACAGCCCAGTAGCAGCTCAGCCCTTGTCCTGCACCAAGTGCACCCACAGGGTGAAGGCTCCCCCAGTGCGCCCAGCCTGTGGGCAAAGTGTCTCCTGGGCTTCCCCACTGCACCCGGCCTCTGGGCCGAGTGTCTCCCGGGATCCCCACTACTTCCAGCCTGAGGTCAAACCCACAACCTTGGCTACCACCTACAATACACCCCACCCCGCAGTCTCTACCAAGGATCCCGCTGTCAAGACCCTCGGGCAGGAAACAGCAGGGTCAACCTCGCCAGCTTTCTCTACATGCACCAAAAGACCTCACGGTTCCCATGCAGTGGGGCGGTCTGTGCCTTTGGGTGCCCCATGTCAGCTGGCTTGTGGCCTGGGATGTCCCAGGGACCTCGCTGGAGACATCTCTGCAGAGGCAGGAGTTCTGATAAGCAGGAGGCGCCACAGCACATCCCCGGCTAGTGTGAACTGAGCGGGGACCTACGGGGGAGCTTCTCAGGTAAACCAGAAGCCTGATCTTAAAGCCAGCTCCCTCCTGGTCTATATGAAAACCGTGGGAAAGGCGCCCAGGCCATGCAGCGGTCCACCAAGGCAACAAAAGCAGGGAGCAGCACTTTCAGTGAGGTCATGCAAATCTTCTCCACCATTATATTCTGCACGACCAGAAGATGTGAAGGAAACACCACCGGCCTACGCATGAACCACGCAGCCTGCTTCAGGTGGCCTGCCCTCCTCCTGCTTGGGCCTGAGACAAGCCTGACAGTTCCCTCTCTGGGCAGAGAAGCCTTGAGTGTGTTTTCAGATGACTTTCCTAGCAGCACAATCCAGGAGCTTCCTTAGGTCACACAACTGTCTTTAAAACTGCAGGTGGCTTTCCCTCCTGCAAGGGCCTGCTGACAAGCCGGAGCCAGATACCAGCATGGTGCTTTCCAACCACATCCAGGAGCCACTTCTGTTTTTATCATTTAATCTGAATGTTCTTTTAATTTGTGTTTCTTTTATTTATTTATATTTTATTTATTTATTTTTGTTTTTACTTTTTAGATGGAGTTTTACTCTTGTTGCCCAGGCTGGAGTGCAATGATGTGATCTTGGCTCATTGCAACCTCTGCCTCCTGTGTTCAAGCGATTCTCCTGCCTCAGCCTCCCAAGTAGCTGGGATTACAGGCCTGCGCCACCACACCCAGCTAATTTTGTATTTTTAGTAGAGACGGGGTTTCTCCATGTAGGTCAGGCTGGTCTCAAACTCCCGACCTCAGCTGATCTGCCCACCTCAGCCTCCAAAGTGCTGCGATGACAGGCGTGAGCCACCGTGCTCGGTCTTATTTATTTTTAAGACAGAGTCTAACTGTCACCCAGGCTGGAGTGTAGTGGCATGATCTCAGCTCACTGCAACCTTTGCCTCCTGGGTTCAAGTGATTCTCCTGTCTCAGCCTCCCGAGTAGCTGGGATTACAGGCGTGCACCACCACGCCAGGCTAATTTTTGTATTTTTAGCAGAGACGGTTTCACCACGTTCGCCAGGCTGGTCTCGAACTCCTGACCTCAAGTGATCCACCTGCATTGCCTTTCCAAAGTGCTGAGACGAAACATATTTCTATGCATTAACCAGTTTGTTTTGCTTTTTTGAGACAGGGTCTGTCAACCAGCCTGAAATGCAGTGGCATGATCACAGCTTATTGCAGACTCGACTTCTCAGGCTCAAGTGATCCTCCCACCTCAGCCCCTGAAGTAGCTGGCACTACAGGCGTGCACCACCATATCTGGCTAATTTTTATAAGGTTAGTCGATGGGGTCTCACCATGTTGCCCGGGTTGGTCTTGAACTCCTGAGCTCAAGTGATCCTCCAGCCTTGCCTCCTAAAGAGGCTGAAATTATAGGCACGAGCCACTTCCCCCTGCCTGTTTTTCTTCATTTGTGACTTGCCAGCTTGGGTTATTTGCCTGTTTGTTTTAATGCTTTGGAATCTTGGTATTTTCTTCAACAACTGACAAATGGACTTACTATACTAATGGCACTAAAGATATTAAGGATTTGAGCAGGCGCGGTGGCTCAAGCCTGTAATCCCAGCACTTTGGGAGGCCGAGGCGGGTGGATCATGAGGTCAAGAGATCGAGACCATCCTGGTCAACACGGTGAAACCCCGTCTCTACTAAAGATACAAAAAATTAGCTGGGCATGGTGGCACACGCCTGTAATCCCAGCTACTCAGGAGGCTGAGGCAGGAGAATTGCCTGAACCCAGGAGGCGGAGGTTACGGTGAGCCGAGATCGCGCCATTGCACCCCAGCCTGGGTAACAAGAGCGAAACTCCGTCTTAAAAAAAAAAAAGAGAACATCCTCATCCTCAGGAAACAGACACCGACGTGTTCTGAGGCAAAGGGCCTCAAGCAGTTGGAGAATTGTTTGAATTTTGCTCTTTGTCCTATTTTTATTTTTGCAATGTTTTATAAGTTTGAAGTAATTTGGTGGCGCGTGCCTGTAATCCCAGCTACTCAGGAGGCTGACGCAGGAGAATTGCCTGAACCCAGGAGACGGAGGTTGCAGTGAGCCGAGATCGTGCCATTGCACTCCAGCCTGGGTAACAAGAGCGAAACTCGGTCTCAAAAAAAAAAAAAAAAAGTTTGAAGTAATTTAAAATGAGTGAGAATTAAATCTCCCCCCGAAAACGTTTTGTGAACATAAGGGAAAGGCACACGAAATGTCTGAAACAGACACGTCCCAGCTCCTGGAGTGGAAGCATCTTTTGGTCGCCCCCAACTCCCATGCCCCGGGCAGGCTGGACGTTGGCATGTAGCGCAGGCTGAACCTGTCTCGCCAGTCAGAGCACGGCCTCGGCATGCCCATGTCTGCCCAGAGGACGGTTTTGCCCAGAGTCGCGCAGTCCTGGGCAGAAAATTTTTACCCCCCACACCCACCTTCTGTCATGAGAGGCGCCTGGGCACCACGCCCTCTTAGGGACAGCATGTAGAGAGGACCTTCCAGGCCCAGTCAGCCCTGGGAGTAAACATCAGTGTTAAAATCAGACTGCTTCAGACCACTGCAAAAGAGCCAGGTTTTGTTTTTTGTGGGCCAGACTGACTTATTATGAGACAGAATCTATGGACTGGCATGTTATCATATAAATTAAGGTATCATTCACAAATAAAAATTGTATATATTTACTGCACAGAATGAGAGGCTGACACATATGCATACCTATGACATAGTTAAATCCAGCTATTTTGCAGATCTATTACCTCACATACTTTTTTTTTTTCCTTTCTGAAGCAAGAACAGCAACTTTCCCAGCCAGGTGCTGAGCCTAAAATATGTCAACCCAACCCACCCCACACAGAGTGAGACCACGCCTCCTCATCACACACACACACACACACACACACACACACACACACACACACACCGTGGCAGTCCTGACACACATATACACAGTACACACACACCTTGGCAGTCCTGATACACATATACACAGTACACACACACCTTGGCAGTCCTGATACACATATACACAGCACACACACACACACACCCTGGCAGTCCTGACACACATACACACAGTACACACACACACACACCCTGGCAATCCCGACATACATATACACACAGTACACACACACCCTGGCAGTCCTGACACACATATACACAGCACACACACACACACCCTGGCAATCCCGACATACATATATACACAGTACACACACACACACACATCCTGGCAGTCCTGACATACATATACACACAGTACACACACACACAGACCGTGGCAGTCCTGACACACATATACACAGCACACACACACACCTCGGCAGTCCTGACACACATATACACAGCACACACACACACCTCGGCAGTCCTGACACACATATACACAGCACACACACACACCTCGGCAGTCCTGACACACATATACACAGCACACACACACACCTCGGCAGTCCTGATACACATATACACAGCACACACACACACACACACACACACCCTGGCAGTCCTGACATACATATATACACAGTACACACACACACCTTGGCAGTCCTGATACACATATACACAGCACACACACACACACACACACCCTGGCAATCCTGACATACATATATACACAGTACACACACACATACCTTGGCAGTCCTGATACACATATACACAGCACACACACACACACACACACACCCACACCCTGGCAGTCCTGACATACATATACACACAGTACACACACACACACACCATGGCAGTCCTGACATACATATACACAGTACACACACACACCTTGGCCGTCCTGATACACATATACACAGCACACACACACACACCCACACACCCTGGCAATCCTGACATACATATACACACAGTACACACACACCCTGGCAGTCCTGACATACATATACACACAGTACACATACACACACACACCCTGGCAGTCATGACACACATATACACAGCACACACACACACACCCTGGCAGTCCTGACATACATATACACACAATACACACACACCCTGGCAGTCCTGACATACATATACACACAGTACACACACACACACACACCATGGCAGTCCTGACACACATATACACACAGTACACACACACACACACCCTGGCAGTCCTGACATACATATACACACAGTACACACACACACACCGTGGCAGTCCTGACACACATATACACAGTACACACACACACCCTGGCAGTCCTGACACACATATACACAGCACACACACACACACACCCTGGCAGTCCTGACATACATATACACACAATACACACACACCCTGGCAGTCCTGACATACATATACACACAGTACACACACACACACACACCATGGCAGTCCTGACACACATATACACACAGTACACACACACACACACCCTGGCAGTCCTGACATACATATACACACAGTACACACACACACACACACCATGGCAGTCCTGACATACATATACACACAGTACACACACACACACCGTGGCAGTCCTGACACACATATACACAGTACACACACACACCTTGGCAGTCCTGATATACATATACACAGCACACACACACACACACACACACCCTGGCAATCCCGACATACATATACACACAGTACACACACACACACCCTGGCAGTCCTGACACACATATACACAGTACACACACACACACACACACACACACACACACACCCCGGCAGTCCTGACACACATATACACAGTACACACACACACACACACACCCTGGCAGTCCTGACACACATACACACACAGTACACACACACACACACACACCCCGGCAGCCCCAACAGCAGACTTGGCCTGGCAGTCCCCACACACACTCCATAATTTGGGCCTCATCCACCAGTTGAAGGCCTTGGAAGAAAAAAGACCGATCTCTCCTCGGAAAGAGGAAATCTTGCCTCCAGGCTGCCTTCAGACTCGGGCTGCAACATCGACTCTCCTCTGGATCTTTAGCCTGTTGGCCTCCCTTGCAAGTGTTGGACTTGCCAGCTCCACAAGTGTGAGTCGGTTCCTTAAAGTAAATGTCTGCAGATGCACATGCACAGGCTGTTGCTTCTGCTTCTCTAGAGAACCCTAACTAATACAGCATCTCTACCCCTCCAAGAAAACACAACTTGTGCATAAAAAACCCCTTATCACTGTGGTCTCCTTGACAGGAACAAGGCTACGTCTCCAGAGTCTGTGAAGCTTTTGTGCATATGCACAAGTCTGCTCAATTTAACACACTCGGTGTGTTCAGTGATCTCCGGGGGCAGCTGGCCCCAGTGAGCCAAGACTCCAAGGCTCACTGGTTTCGTGGAGATTGGTCCTTCTAGGAACAGCTTGAAAAGTCGAGCTTTCGACAGGGATTCAAACGTAACGCAGAACTTCACCGCTTTGGTGGAAGGGCTATGGGATTCTTCAGAGCAAGTGCACCTCCTTCTGTGAGTATCTTCAAGGACAAATCAACACTCATCCCCACTCTGCCAGCCAGGGCAACATGAGTGCAAGGAGTGACCACACGGGCTCTGGGCATCACATTTTGGCTATGGAATCGGGTTTCAAGATGGAACCCACTGTTTTCAGAGTGTTTTCTTTTCCCCGCTCCCCTGCAATACAAAAGTCCCTGAATGTGCTGGGGAAAGCAAAGAAATGGACACAAGGTCACAGTAGCTATCACTGTACATCTGTCTTATTCCCGTCTAAAAAATCTGGAAGCCACAGTTCAGCAGCCATCATCTCTGCCCCATGGAGGGCCAAGCCACAGCCAGCGTGTGAAGAAAATGCAGTCATAACGAAGTTGGATGGGGGAGCGACCAGAAAAACGAATGCCCAGTGAGCTGTGCTAAACAGCACAGACGCACAGCAGGCTCAGAACCGACACAACGGTAAAAAAACACATCCCGGCCGGGCACGGTGGCTCACACCTGTCATCCCAGCACTTTGGGAGGCCGAGGCGGGTGGATCACGAGGTCAAGAGATCGAGACCATCCTGGTCAACATGGTGAAACCCCGTCTCTACTAAAAATACAAAAAATTAGCTGGGCATGGTGGCGCGTGCCTGTAATCCCAGCTACTCAGGAGGCTGAGGCAGGAGAATTGCCTGAACCCAGGAGGCGGAGGTTGCGGTGAGCCGAGATCGCGCCATTGCACTCCAGCCTGGGTAACAAGAGCAAAACTCCGTTTCAAAAAAAAAAAAAAAAAAATCCCTATTTTCTTGAGACTATGTGCTAACAGGCTTTTCATACAAAAAAAATTCATATAAATGTAAATCTTGTCCCTGGGATGTTCTGGAATCCTTCTATTAGAAAACCCTCCTATTAGAAATCAGACTGGAGCTGCCGTGGCCATCAGCTCTCTGGATATAAAACATAGAGAGAATAACAAAATGACAGATGTAAATTCCATCACATAAATAATTGCATTACATGTAAACAAACATCAGTCATATCAAAATGCAGAGATTTATAGAGTAAACAGAAAATATGAACCAACTGTATGCTATCCACTAGAAACACATTTTACTTATTTAGGTCCCCAAAAAAATCAATGTATTTAATATTTGACAGTCATAGATCTCATCATTATTGTTCCTTTAGTGACATTTAAATATTCACAAAGTTCTCAATCAAACGTGTTTTTTAGTTTTTCAACAGCTGTGATTTTTCTTCTTTTGGTCTATTAAGTAGAACGTGAACTATCTGAAGTAGAACATCATCATTAAAACCTTTCAGGGCTGGCCGCGGTGGGTCAAGCTTGTAATTCCAGCACTTTGGGAGGCCCAGGCGGGTGGATCACGAGGTCAAGAGATCGAGACCATCCTGGTTAACATGGTGAAACCCCGTCTCTACTAAAAATACAAAAAAAATTTAGCTGGGCATGGTGGCACGTGCCTGTAATCTGAGCTACTCAGGAAGCTGAGGCAGGAGAATTGCCTGATCCCAGGAGGCGGAGGTTGCGGTGAGCCGAGATCGCGCCATTGCACTCCAGCCTGGGTAACAAGAGCGAAACTCAGTCTCACAAAAAAAGAAAAAAAAAAAAAAACCTTTCACATCATTATCCTGAATTGTTTCATAAATAGGCTTACTTTGTGTCCCCCAACATATATTTTTACGAGGGTTATTTTGATCAGCTTGTTTAGTCAGTGCCAACGTATTTAACTGGTAGCAGAAAAAGGAAAAGTATTTTCCATCTGTGATCACACCCTGGGAGACAAAAGGTCAGGTAACATCTGCTTCGCTCCAGAATCCTTGATGCACAGCCTGTGCTCCAGTCCAAGCAAAAGGGCTTGCAGTAGCATTAGCTCTAAAAACAACTTCTATCCAATCAGCACAGTTTTGTGTCAAAAGCGTTTCCCTTCTTCAATTGTCAGGTAACAGATGAAACTGGGTGTGACCATAACAGCAAGGATCAAAAAATCCGTGGTTTTCATACTGCCGTGGCTTACATTTTACAGTGGGGTTTCCAGGGTGGCGGCGGCCAGGACCGGGTTGTGTGGGCTGAGAAGGCCCAGGAGGGTTGCCACCAACTGATCCCGGAAGGGCGAAATTACAGCGCCCTCTCCTGGTGGCGGAGTTCGCACCGCCTGCGCCGCAGGTAGAAGTGCTCCTGCAGCAGGTGGCCGCACGCAGCGCCGCGGGGTCCAACACGGGCTCGGGCTCCGGCTCCGCGGGGCCGGCTGCAGACCCGACGGGAACACGGTCTCGGTGAAGTGCATTCAGCGCGAAGGTCTGCGGGTAAACCGGGTACTTCATGGACTGCATCTCGGTGAGGACTTCCAGCTTGTCCTCTACCGACTCTGCAGCGCGCACCTTCGCCTGCCGGCGCTCCATCCGCCGCCGCCGTGCCGTGGGCTGTTAGGGAGGCCACAATCCGCGGGCACCGCGCGGCAGGGGTCACCGCGACATCTTGGCAGGTCATTTCTGCACCCGTGACGGCATCAGCCGGGGTGTGCAATGAAAGCCTCGGATTGTGGAGCAAAGGTCTCCAACACATGGCCGCCGCGATCTTTGTCCCGTTTTTTTTTGAGGCGGAGTTTCGCTCTTGTTACCCAGGCTGGAGTGCAATGGCGCGATCTCGGCTCACCACAACCTCCGCCTCCTGGGTTCAGGCAGTTCTCCTGCCTCAGCCTCCTGAGTAGCTGGGATTACAGGCACGCGCCACCATGCCCAGCTAATTTTTTGTATTTTTAATAGAGATGGGGTTTCACCATGTTGACCAGGATGGTCTCGATCTCTGGACCACGTGATCCACCCGCCTCGGCCCCCAAAGTGCTGGGATTACAGGCGTGAGCCACCGCGCCCGGCCCTATTTTTTCATTTTTTAAAAAATTAGACTTTTAGTTCTGGGGTACAGGTGCAGAACATGCAGGTCTGTTACATAGGTATACATGTGCCATGGTGGTTTGCTGCAACCATCCCCACGTCATCTGCTTTAGGTACTTCTCCTATGTTAGCCCTCCCCAGTCCCCCCACTCCCCGCTATTCCTCCCCTAGCTCCCCACCTCCGACAAGCCCTGGCATGTGATGTTCCCTTCCCTGTGTCCATGTGTTGTCATTGTTCAACACCCACTTATGAGTGAGATCATATGGTAGAAACACATTTTAACACAAATAGGGTGAAACTAAAAGAATGCAAAAGGACATACCATGTGAACAATAACCAAGAGAGGGAAGTGTCTATACTAACATTAGACAAGTACTAGGCAAAACGGACCCGACGGCAAAAACTACTGTTAAACATTATGACAAAAAAGCCTATCGGTGTGACATAACAATTATGTGTGCACCTAAAACACAGCCTCATAACACATGAAACTCTAGATGACATGATCGTGTAAGCAGTAAATCCCAGCCTATCGATGTGACATAACAATTATGTATGCACCTAAAACACAGCCTCATAACACATGAAACTCTAGATGACATGATCGTGTAAGCAGTAAATCCCAGCCTATCGATGTGACACAACAATCATGTGTGTGCACCTAACAACACAGCCTGATAACACATGAAACTCTAGATGACATGATCTTGTAAGCAGTAAATCCCAGCCTATCGATGTGACACAACAATCATGTGTGTGCACCTAACAACACAGCCTCATAACACATGAAACTCTAGATGACATGATCTTGTAAGCAGTAAATCCCAGCCTATCGGTGTGACATAACAATTATGTGTGCACCTAACAACACAGCCTGATAACACATGAAACTCTAGATGACATGATCTTGTAAGCAGTAAATCCCAAAGATTCCATAATAATTATTAGTTAGAGCTAATAAGCAAATTCAGGGCAGTTCCAGGATATAAAAGCAGCACGTAAAAATCAGTTGCATTTCTGTATTTTACCAATGCACAATCCCAAAAGGAAATTAATTCCAGGTACAACGGCACCATATAGAAAGAGATGAAGAATAAATACAGTGTAAATGAATTTTACCTATTCAGGATATTAATCTCAAAATGGCTAAATATAAGTTTTAATTAAAAAAATAAATAACCAAGGTGAAAGACTTATACACTAAAAAATATAAAACACTGCTGAAAGAAATTAAATACAAATAAATGGGAAGACATCTTTGTTCACGGACCGGAAGACATAATATTGTTAAGATGACAATACCGTCCAAAGCCTTTAAATAGTCAATGCAATCCCTTTGAAAATTCCAACAGCACTTCTTTGCTTTTTAAAAAATAACCCATTTGAAAATTCATAGGAATCTCCAAGGACCCAGAATAGTCAAAAGAAACTTTAAAAAGATGAAAAAAGTTGGGAGACTTCACTCCTTTTTATTTCAAAATTTACTGTAAAGCTAGAGTAATTACAACAGTATGGTACTGGCCAGTTAAACAGAACAAAGAGTCCGGAAATAAACCTTCACATATGTGGTCAAATGATTTTCAACAACAGTGTCAATATCATTCAATGGAAAAATAGTCTTTTCAACAGATTGTGTTAGAAAAACCGAATATCCACACACAAGAATTATGTTAGATCATTACCTTATATAATACGCACAAAAGTTAATTCAAAACAGATCGACAGCCTCAACATCGGATCTAAAAGTATAAAACTCTTAGACGAAAACAAGAGAAATGCTTTATGACATCAGATTTAGCAATGATTTCTCAGGTATGACACCAAAACCACTGATAGCAATAGAAATAATGGACAGGGTGCCATGGCTCACACCTCTAATCACACTTTGTGAAGATGAGGTGGGGGGGGTCATTGAGCCCAGGAGTTCAAGACTAGCCTGGGCAACATAGCTAGATCTCGTCTCCACTAAAAAATAAAGTAAAATTAGCTGGACATGGTGGCTCACACCTGTAGTCCCAGATACTCAGGAGGCTGAAGTGGGAAGATGGCTTGAGCCCAGGATATCAAAGCTGCAATGAGCCACGATCATACCACTGAACTCTGGCCTGGGTAACAGAGTGACACCTCATCTAAAAAAATAAATAAACAAACCACAGATAACACCCAAAGCCACCTACAGATTCAAAGCAATCTACACATTCAGTGCAATCTCTATAAAAAAATGCCAATCATATTCTCCACATAAACCGAAAAAGAAATCCCAAAATTTGTATGGAATCACAAAAGACTTGAAATAGCAAAAGCTATCCTGAGCAAAGTAACAGGCTGGGGGCATCACACGACCTGACTTCAAAATATACTATAAAGGCTGGGCGTGGTGGCTTATGCCTGTAACCCCAGCACTCTGGGAGCCAAGGCGGGTGGATCACCTGAGCTCAGGAGTTGGAGACCACCTGGCCAACACGGTAAAACCCCACCTCTACTAAAAATACATAAATTAGCCGGATGTGATGGTGTGCACCTATAATCCCCAGCTACTCAGGAGGCTGAGGCAGGAGAATCACTTGAAACTGGCAGAGGTTGCAGTGAGCGGAGGAGACTGTACCACTGCACTCCAGTCTGGGTGACAGAGCAAGACTCTGTCAAAACAACCAAACCAAAGCAAAACTACAGCTATAGTAACCCCAACAGCACAGTATTGGCATAAAAACAGACACATAAACCAATGGAAAAGAACAGAGCATGGAAATAAATCCCTGCATTCATAGCCAAATGATTTTTTACAAGGGTGCGAAGAACACACACAATGAGGAAAGGATAGGCTCTTCAATAAACGGTGTTGGGAAAACTAGATACATACATACAAAAAAATATTAAAAGATGTGGTCAGGTGCGGTGGCTCAGCCTATAATCCCTGAGAAGCCCAGGAAGGAGGATCACTTGAGTTCAGGAGTTTGAGACCATCTTGGTCAACATGGCGAAACTTCATCTCTACAAAAAAAATTCAAAAATCAGGCGGTGGCTCACGCCTGTAATCCCAACACTTTGGGAGGCTGAAGTGGGCGGATCACTTGAGGTCAGACATTTGAGACCAGCCTGACGAACATGGTGAAACCCCACCTCTACTAAAAATACAAAACTAGCTGGGCATAGCTGTGCACACCTATAATCCCAGTGACTCGGGAGGCTGAGGCAGGAAAATCGCTTGAACTCGGGGGGCACAGGTTGCAGTGAGCTGAGATCATGCCACTGCACGCCAACCCGGGTGACAGAGCGAGACTCCATCTTAAAGGAAAACAAAAAACAAAGATAAAATTTAGCCAGGCGTGATGGTACACACCTGTAGTGCCAAGTACTGGAGAGAGGTGGAGGTGGGAGAATCACTTAGGCCCAGGTGGCTGAGGCTGGAGTAAGCCATGACTGCCTCACCACATCCCAGCCTGGGGGACACACAAGACCCTGTCCAAAAAAAAAGGAGGAGGAGGAGGAGGAGGAGGAGGGGGCAGGGGAGAAACTCCCTAACCATTAGCAATCCTTCTCAGTTTTTCTGCCTGTTCTCCCTCTCCTCAACTTTCTGGCCCCAGGCAATCACCTGTCCACTTTCTGTCTCTGTGTATTTGCCCCCTTCTAAGTATCTATCTTTCCCCCTTCTATCTAACTGTATCCTTTGACCAACACCTTCCTCTCTCTGGTTCCCCAGCCACCCCAGCCTCTGGTAACCACCATTCTACTCTGTCCTTCTGCGACCCCAGCGTTTTCAGATACACATGAGTGAGATCATGCAGTTCCTGTCTTTTTGCGTCTGGCTTATTTTGAAGCAACAAAGTGTCAAAAGCAAAAGCAACAAAAGAAAAATCAGACAAATGGGATTATTTCAAACCAAAAAGGTTCCGCACAGCAAAGGAATCTATCAACAGAGTAAAGTGACAATCCATAGAATGTGAGAAAATATTTGCAAACCATGCAACTATTCAGGGATTCATATTGAAAATACACGAAGAACTCAAACAACTCAACGGTAAAAGACGTGAATGGGTATTTCTCAAAAGAAGGTGTACGAATGGCCAAGGGGTATATGAAAAATGCTCAGCGTCACTAATCATTGGGGAAATGCAAATCAAAACCTCACACCTGTTAGACTGGCCCTAGTCAAAAAGGCAAAAGATAGCAAGTGTTGTCAGGATGTGGGGAAACGAAACCGCTGTACATCACTGGTGGGGATGTAGATCAGTATAGCCATTATGGAAAACAGTGCGGGGGGGGTCCTCAAAATATTAAAAATAGAACTGCCCTATGACCCAGCAATACCACTACTGGATATATAGCCAAAAGAAGTAAAACTGCTATGTCCAAGAGACAGCTGTACCCATGTTTACTGCAGCACCTTTCACAACAGCCAAGACATGGAATTAACCTAACCGTCCATCAACAGATGAGCAAAGCCAGGCACAGTGGCTCACATCTGTACACTTTCAGGAGGAAAGGAGGATTGCTTCAGCCCAGGAATTCAAGATCAGCCTGGGCAACACAGTGATACCCCATCTCCATTAAAAAAGTAATTAAAATGAAAAAACACAAAAACAGGCCAGGCATGGTGGCTCATGTCTGTAATCCCAGTGCTTTGGGAGACCAAGGCAGGTGGCTCACTTGAGACCAGGAGTTCAAGACCAGCTTGGCCAACATGGTGAAACCCTATCTCTACTAAAAATACAAAAATTAGCCGGGCGTGGTGGCACGCACCTGTAGACCCAGCTACTTGGCAGACTGAGGCAGGAGAATCGCTTGAACCCGGCAGGTGGAGGTTGCAGTGAGCTGAGATCGCACCACTGCGCTCAAGCCTGGGTGACAGTGAGAGCCTGTCTCAAAAACAAAACAAAACAAAACAAAAAACCCAAAAAGCTGGATTATGGTGATGCTTGCCCAGCTCCAGAAATCTTCTAAGAATTGTATAGCTGACCCTGAAACAACACCTGTTTCAACTGCGCAGGTCCACTTATTTGCAGATTTTTTTCCAGTAAAAGTCACCTGGAATATGCCTGCCTCTCCAGCCCTGCTTCCACCTCCTCCACTTCTGCCTCTTCCACCCCATGACAGCAAAACCCTCCCACTTCCTCCTCCTCAGCCTGCTCAGCACGAGATCTCAGAGGATGGGGACTTTTCTGATAATCCACTTCCACTTGATGAGTCGTGAGTATGTTTCTCTTCCTCATGATTTTCTTTAACGACATTTTCTTTTCTATAGCTTACTTTATTATGAGAACACACATAATTCACAAAATCTGCGTTAACCAACTATTTATGGTATCGGTAAGGTTTCCGGTCAACAGCAGGCTATTTGTAGTTTTAACTTTTGGGAAGTCACGTAGCTTTAACTTTTAGGAAGTAAAAAGTTAGTCTCGTCCAGCCCGGCAAACACAGTGAAACCCCGTCTCTACTAAAAATACAAAATTAGCCGGGCATGGTGGCAGGCGCCTGTAATCTCTGCTAATTGGGAGGCCGAGGCAGGAGAATTGCTTGAACCCGGGAGGCAGAGGTTGCAGTGAGCAGAGATGGTGCCACCGTACTCCAGCCTGGGCAACAAGAGCGAAACGCCATCTCAAAAAAAAAAGAAAAAAAAAAAAAGTTCAAATTTTCAACTGCACGGGGGTTGGCATCCCTAACTCCCTTGTTAATGGGCCAGCCAAATGGATAACTTAAAAGTAGGCGAACTTTGGGAGGCCGAGGCGGGTGGATCACGAGGTCAAGAAATCAAGACCATCCTGGTCAACAAGGTGAAACCCGCCTCTACTAGAAATACAAAAATTAGCTGGGCATGGTGGCGCGTGCCTGTAATCCCAGCTACTCGGGAGGCTGAGGCAGGAGAATTGCTTGAACCCAGGAGGCGGAGGTTGCGGTGAGCCGAGATCGCACCATTGCACTCCAGCCTGGGTAACAACAGCAAAACTCCATCTCAAAAAAAAAAAAAAAAAAAAAGTAGGTGAATTTTATAAAGTAGGTACATTATATCTTAATAAAGTTGTTTAAAATTTTTGTTTTTAAATCATGCTAATGTTTTTTAATTGAAATTGGGTTAAATTTATAAATCAATATAAAGAGAACTGATGTCTTTTCTACGCTGAGTGTTCCAACCCCTGAACATGGTATGTCCCCTCATGTACTTAAATGATGTTTGATTTCTCTCTTCTCCAGAATACAGCTCCTATAAGTGATATTCAAGGTATACCTAAGTATGTGATTCCTCTGAAGCAGAGAAATGGTGTTTTTGAATTTAACTTTCTAATTGTACATTGCCAGTACAGCAGTCCCCACTTATCTGTAGTTTCATTATCTGCAATTTCTGTTTTCCCGGTCACAGCTGCCTGCAGGCAACTGCCCTCCAAAAATAGGTGGGGAGTGCGTACAAAGAGATATTTTGAAAGAGACAACACATTTATATGACTCTTACTCAGTATATGATTATCTTATATTACGATTAGTTGTCTCTTACTGTGCCTGATTTATAAATTAAGCTTTATCATAGGCACAGACGTACAGGAAAACAAACAGTCCACAAAGGGTTCTGCGTTATCCAAGGTTTCAGACATCCATTGGAACACATCCTCCATGGATAATAGGCACCGCTGTAAACAGAAATAAGGTCAGCTTACAGAGTGCTGACTTTGCACGTATCTCCCCAGGGATAACGGGCACTGCTGTATGGAGGAATCAGGTTGCCTTCTGTGTGCTGACTTTGTATCTTGTAACCTGGCTAACCTCGAGTATCAGTTCTAGTAACTTTTTCATAGAGTCCTTGAATTTTCTATGCAGATAATAATGTTGTCAGCAAATAGGAAAAGTTTTCCCTTTCCAATCGGTGTGCCTTTTATTTCTTTGTCTGGCCTTATTGCACCGGCTAAAATAAGGTTTTTAAATTATGTCAGTGTAATTAGTACAAGCTCTATCTGTGGCCTCTAAGAGCTGGCTAAGTTTTAATCGGGAAAACAATGAAAACAGCTTGGACATGTTAGTTAAAACTTCACACTACAAAATGTTTTACGAAGATAAAATCTTTAGAAAACATAGCATGAGGGGCCCAAAGTGGCTCTGGCCGGATGTCGTGGCGCTTGCGAAGGCGAGGCCAAGAGTTCAAGGCCAACCAACCTCAGCAACCTTACAAGCTCTCAATGATTGGCAAAAAAAAAAAAAAAAGAAAACATAGCATAAACAGTGTCTCTCATGCAGTATTTTTTTTTTTTTTGAGACGGAGTCTTGCTCTGTTTTCCAGGCTGGAGTACAGTGGCATGATCTCAGCTCACTGCAACCATTGCGACCTGGGTTCAAGCAATTCTCCTGCTTCAGCCTCCCGAGTACCTGGGATTACAGGCGCGTGCTACTACACCTGGCTAATTTTTGTATTTTTATTGTATTTTTGTATTTTTATTTTGTATTGAGACGGGGTTTCAGCATCTTGGCCAGGCTGTACTCCTGACCTTATGATCTACCCATCTCGGCCTCCCAAAATGCTGGGATTACAGGCGTGAGCCATTGCGCCCGGGTTACAGTATTTTTTCTATGCATTATCTCATTTGACCTTCACAATTTTTTTTTTTTTTTTTTTGAGACGGAGTCTCGCTCTGTTGCCCAGGCTGGAGTGCAGTGGTGTGAGCTCACCTCCCAGGTTCAAGTGATTCTCCTGCCTCAATCTCGCAACTAGCTGGGATTACAGGCATGCACCACCACGCCCGGCTCATTTTGTATTTTTAGTAGATACAAGGTTTCACCATGTCGGCCAGGCTGGTCTTGAACTCCTGGTGTCAAGTGATTCGCCAGCCTTGGCCTCCGAAAGTGCTAGGATTACAGGCATGAGCCACCGCACCCGGCCTGCTCCACGTTACAGAAGGAAAATGGGCCATGGTAGGCCCAGCAACGTGCCGACCTGGGCTCAGGTGATTACTGCTGGAGCAGACATCAAATGAAGTTAACCTTGGCAGCACCCAACTTGATCTTTCCTGCTGGAAAAGTCTGTCTTTCCTCCTGCCTGCCAGCTGGGTGGTCCCAAGCACTGGCTGAGCTGACTTCTCTGTAAGCTGGTGCTGGGGAAGCATTTATCAAAAGCAGGAATAGAGACAGGCACACAATGAGAGGTGCTGAGAGGGTGCTGGCCTATCCAGCATCCAAAAGGTGTCTGGAGTGGTACCTAGCCAGCACATGGCTTTCAAAGAACCAGAGGCCAGTGGTTCGGCAGGCGCCGAGGGTCCGGCCGCCAGGTGTAACATTTAGAAGACATTTGGCAGCTGCTTTCTAATTTTAAACTTGAAGCATGCCAGTCAAATGGATGGGTCAAGGCCTGGCGTGGCCACTGATCAACCACATCACCTTGGACTCCTCCTTTCTGTGTCAGTTTCCTCATCCACAAAGTGGGCATAGTAACTGCACCCCCCTTGGAGGACTATGAGGATAATTAGGGTGTATACGACTTAGAATAGTGGTCAATAAACTACAGACCACTGCCTCTTTCTGTACAGAGGCTTCACTGGGACACAGCCAGACTCATTCCCCATACATATTGTCCACACCGCATGGGCGCTACAGCACAGAGACCACACGGCCTGCACGGCTGACAGCAGTCACTGCCTGGACCTTGCCAGGTAACTCTGGCTTATAACGATGCCTGGAGCATGAGAAGAACTCATGAAATGTTAGCTATTATTTAAACCCAAAGTCACCTTTAGCATGATAAATGTGAGTATGTGCACAAAGATACAGACACAAGCACTGACTGTAGTGGTGTAAAACAGCAAGTAACTATAACATTAATCAAAAGGAGGCTGATAAAATTATGGAACATCCACACTACAGAATACTATAGTCATCTGGCTGGGCACAGTGGCTCATGTCTGTAATCCCAGAACTTTGTGAGGCTGAGGCAGAGGATCACTTGAGGTCAGGAGTTCAAGACCAGACTAGGCAACGTGGTGAAACTCTACTAAAAATACAAAAATTAACAGGGTGTGGTGGCGCATGCCTGTAATCTCAGCTACTCAGGAGGGTGACGTGGGAGAATCGCTTGAACCCGGAGGCCGAGTTTGCACCACTGCGCTCCTGTCTGGGCCACAAAGCGAGACTGTGTCAAAAAAAAAAAAAAAAAAACTGGGCCGGGCGTGGTGGCTCAAGCCTGTAGTCCCAGCACTTTGGGAGGCCGAGGAGGGTGGATCACGAGGTCAAGAGATCCAGACCATCCTGGTCAACATGGTGAAACCCCGTCTCTACTAAAAATACAAAAAATTAGCTGGGCATGGTGGCGCGTGCCTGTAATCCCAGCTACTCAGGAGGCTGAGGCAGGAGAATTGCCTGAACCCAGGAGGCGGAGGTTGCGGTGAGCCGAGATCGCGCCATTGCACTCCAGCCTGGGTAACAACAGCGAAACTCCGTCTCAAAAAAAAAAAAAAAAAAAAAAAAACTACCCAGCCACTTGAAAGACTGAGGGAAATCTGTGTGTATACACTGTATATACCAACATGTAAAGACTGCTAAGATGTTTAAATAACCAAACATCATTAAGTGAAAAATGTATGATGATAACATCTGCAGTATGCTCTCAGTATGTTATAAAACAATAAGGACCGTATACTACTTAGAAGTAGCGAGGGAATTTCACTGTCATCACACACGTCGGTTCCGTACTATTTAATGTTTTTAATCAACGATAGTTTTGTAATTTTTCTCATAATCATTTTAGTCCCTCTCTCAGGCTGTATCCGAGAGCCACACTTTTAAAACCTTTGTATCTTTTACGCTTCAGGGACAAACCAAAGCGTGGCTGAATCTCCAACTCCTTATGCTACTGTGAAGCAAGCCAGAGTCCAGGCCCACACGTGACATCCCGGAAAAGGCAAAGGAGCAGGACGGAGTAACAGACAGGTGGCTGCAGGAGCAGGACGGAGGAACAGACAGGTGGCTGCAGGAGCAGGACGAGGAACAGACAGGTGGCTGCAGGAGCAGGACGAGGAACAGACAGGTGGCTGCAGGAGCAGGACGGAGGAACAGACAGGTGGCTGCAGGAGCAGGACGAGGAACAGACAGGTGGCTGCAGGAGCAGGACGAGGAACAGACAGGTGGCTGCAGGAGCAGGACGAGGAACAGACAGGTGGCTGCAGGAGCAGGACGGAGGAACAGACAGGTGGCTGCAGGAGCAGGACGGAGGAGAGAGGCTGCCTTCCTGGGTATCCTGACTGCGGTGGTACTCACTGCAGTCCACGCATCTGTTAAAACTCACTGAACTAACTGCACATCAAAAAGTGAATGTTACTATGTGTACATTTTAAAGTAAATTTAAACACGCAAACTTAGGGGGTACATTTTCTTTGAGCGCGGCACACAGACACTTGTTAACGCAGGACTCCAGGGCGCGGTCGCAGGAACCCTACAAGTGCACACGTGCCGCGGCCCGCGCCCACCCACAACGTGACTCGTTCCTCCAGGCTCCGTGCCTGCGGGTCTAGACTTCACACGGAAAGCACTGGCCAGCGCAGGGAAAGGGCAGCACACGTGGGGCCTGCAGGTCCTGGCCTGACCCGGGCTCTGTCGCTGCCACCAAGCCGTCAGGCACAGCAACGCGCGCCCCGCACGGGCATCCCCGCAGCTTCGGCCACACCTCATCCCGAAACTCCAGGAAACGCTGCAGCTCCCGGCGCCGCCAGAAAACAAACGATCCAAGCCTCGCTCCCCAGCCATCGGCAGCCGCTCCCCGAGCGGACTTCACCGTCCCGACGCCCCCTCGGCTTTAAAAACAACGCTCCTTCAACCCCGTTTCCCAATTATTCTTGCCCCCTTCTAGTCATACCCACCGTGTACTGCAAACGAAGCTCACGCATTTCAGGCTGAAAATACACAATTCGGAAGGCTCGTGCCAAACAGCGCTGCCCCCGGAACAATCGCGCCTCCTCAACAAAGCCCAAAACTCCTCTCTCCAAGAATGCGCGGAACGGCCCCGCGGACCAGGCTCCCTCAGGTCCTCACGGGGCACGAAGCAAAAGCGCGTTCAGACCCCGCTGCGCGGGCTTAGGGCGACCCTAGCAATCTGCCTGCCCCTTACTTTCCAACAAAAACCCGTGAAACACGGAGGTGTCCCCTCCCCACGGGAGCCGCGCCACGTGCGGGGAGTGGAACCGGGGATCCGGGAGCCCGGCCGGGAGCGCGGGGGAGGGGAGCTCGCAGCTGAGGCCGACGGGCCTGGGGCGTAGCGCCCGGGGGGCGCGGTTTAGGGGGTGCAGGGACCTGGAGCGGGGGGGGCGCGGTTTAGGGGGCGCGGGGACCTGGAGCCCGGGGGGTCGGCGCGGGAACCTGGAGCCCGGGGGGGGCGCGGTTTAGGGGGTGCAGGGACCAGGAGCCTGGGGGGGCGCGGTTTAGGGGGTGCAGGGACCTGGAGCCCGGGGGGACGCGGTTTAGGGGGTGCAGGGACTTGGAACCTGGGGGAGGCGCGGTTTCGGGGGTACGGGGACCTGGAGCCCGGGGGAGGGCGCGGTTTAGGGGGCGCGGGGACCTGGAGCCCGAGGGGCGCGGTTTAGGGGCTGCAGGGACCTGGAACCCGGGGGGGGCGCGGGAACCTGGAGCCCGGGGCCGGGAGCTGCGGACGCTGGGGCCAGGGCGATCCCTGAGGCCGCGCCGCCGAGGGACTGAGTCCCGGCCCCGCCGCCCTGGCCGGCCTGGGTTCCGAGGGCAACCCGGACCCCACGGAGGCCGCAGGGCGGGCGCGGGCGCACGGGGTTCCTCACCTGAGTCCGCGGAGGCTTGGGGGTCCGGGCGGAGCCCGGGAGTTTCCTTGGCCGAGTGACTCAGTCGGGCGGGCCGGGAATGCGCCAGGAAACGCTCGGCCTCCTCCCCTTCCTCCCGGGGCGGGGGCTCTCCCGGCTCGGCCTCTTCCTCCCGGCGCTCCTCCCTCCCGGCCGCGGCCCCTGCCGCTCCCTCCTCCCGCGGGGCTTCCCCCCCGGCCGGCCCTTCCCCGCCGCCGAGTGGAGACCCGGAGACCCGCCGGCCTGGACCACCTCAGCCGGCGCGGGACGGCGGGGTCGGGGCGGAGCGGGCGCGGGGTCGCCCTGCGGGTCCGTCCGCTCGGAGGGCGGAGGAACGGGGTCCGCACCGTGTCCCGGGTCCGGGCGTGGGGTCAGGTCGGGGGGTGGGGTCGGCCTGGGCTGCGTGGCGGGCTCGGGGACTCCCAGGGTCCCATCTGGCGCCGCCGCGCGGGCAGGAGGCGCGCACCTGCGCTGGGCGGGCGGGTCCGAACCCGCTGGGGAACCCTCCGCCCTGGCCCGGTCGCCCGAGGGAGCCGAGGCAGACGCGGGCGCACCTGGGGAACGGCGCACGGAGGAAAACCCGGCGTGAGCTCGTCCCAGAAAACAATCGTGAACCGCCCGTGAAGTCCAGACCGCCCATGGAAACGCTGAGCGGGGTGAGCTGCTCTCAGGAGTGCCCGGGAAAACCGCGCGGAAAGCCCCGCGCGGCCCAGGCGCCCCGCCCCGCTCCCGCCCGCGACCCGGTTCTCCCGGAGCACAGCAGGGGTGGGCGGCGGATACTCCAGTCCCGCCTCTAGATGGTGAAGGTTCGGCCACCCGCGCCCCGTGCTCTGTGTGAGGAAGAAGTTAGCTCTGAATGGGCCCGAGGCGACCTCCCAGGCCACTCCTATTCGGAGATCACTTCCTCACATTTTTAATAAATCTGGTTCCCAGTCCCCACATTTCAAATCAGCAGATTCCTGCTTTGCTGTGCCTAGGACGGACTCTCAAAATTCGATTCCAAAGATTTTTACATTGTAGATGACATGACAGAACCCAAATTCAAGTTATGCTGTGCTACTTGAAAACACTGTGGCCGGGCGCGGTGCCTCGCGCCTGTAATCGCAGCACTTTGGGAAACCGAGGCAGGCGGATCACCTGAGGTTAGGAGTTCAAGACCAGCCTGGACAACATGGTGAAACCTCGTTTCTACTAAAAAATGCAAAAATTAGCCGGGCGTGGTGGTCTGCCCTGTAATCCCAGTTACTTGGGAGGCTGACACAGGAGAATCTCTTGAACCCAGGAGGCGGAAGGTTGCAGTGAGCGGAGATCTCACCACTGCACTCTCCAACCTGGCAACAGAGAGAGATTACACCAAAAAAAAAAAAAACCCAGAAAACGAACAAAACGCGTTTTGTGTGTTTTTTTAATGGTGCCAGAATAACTGCAAAATCATGTGGAAAAACAACTTTGGCCTCCTCCCCAACAACATATACTAAAAGTAACTGGCTGTGTATGGGTGACAGACCTAAATTTGAAAGCTAAAGATACAAAGCTTCTAGAAGAAAACATAAGCGAATAATTTTATAACCATGGACTAGAGGTAGGTAAGATTTCACAAAGATGGAGGGTTAGCACCTTTAGAAAAAAATGATAAATGGATTTGATTGAAATTTAAAGCTTCTCATCAAAAGACAATGTTAAAAGAGTGAAAAGAAAAGGCATAGACAGTATTGCAAGACAATACTGCAATACATATAACAGACAGGGCTTGTGTCCAGAATATGTAAAGACCCCCAACAAATCAACAATAAAATGACAGTGCAGGAAAAATAGGGCAGAAGACTGACTCACACTTCAGAAAGAAATCACTTTGGAAGTCTTTTATAAAGTTCAACATATATTTATTCAACATATGTATCTCCTATGACAGTAATTCTGCTTCTAAGCATTTACCTAATAGAAATATAAATTAATCTCTGCACAAAATCTTGTACAATGAATATTCTTACCAGCTTATTCATAATTGCAAAAAACTAGAAACAATGCAAATCGCACAAATAGAATTGGTAAACAAATGCTGTTCATGTAATGGGATATCACTCAGCAATAAAAATAAACGAACAGGCCAGGCGCGGTGGCTCAAGCCTGTAATCCCACCCAGCACTTTGGGAGGCCGAGGCGGGTGGATCACGGAGGTCAAGAGATCGAGACCATTCTGGTCAAAATGGTTTGTCCCTGAGGCAGGAGAATTGTCTGAACCCAGGAGGCGGAGGTTGCGGTGAGCCGAGTTCGCGCCATCGCACTCCAGCCTGGGTAACAAGAGCGAAACTCCGTCTCAAAAAAAAAAAAAAAAAAAAAAACCAGAAAACTTGTACAATGAATATTCTTACCAGCTTATTCGTAATTGAAAAAAACTAGAAAATGCAAATTGCACAAATAGAATTGGTAAACAAATACTGTTCATGTAATGGGATATCACTCAGCAATAAAAATAAACGAACAAACCACAAGGAGATACCATTTCACCCTCATCAGGATGCCTCCCGTCAACAAACAAAAGGGTATGATGAAGTTGGAGCTCTGTGTCCTCTGTGGGAATGGAAAACAATGCCACTATGGGAAACAATATGTTTCCAAAAAAAAACCTGAATATATACCCAAAATAATTGAAAACAGGATTTTGAAGAGATGTTTGTACACCCGTGTTGATGGCAACATTTTTTTTTTAACAGAGTCTTGCTCTGTCGCCCAGGCTGGAGTGCAGCAGTAGCATGATCTGAGTTCACTGCAGCCTCTGCCTCCCGGGTTCAAGCGATTCTCCTGCCTCAGCCTCCCGAATACCTGGGACCACAGGCATAGCAACATTCTTCATAACAGCTAAAGTGTGGAAGTAACCAAGTGTCCACGGGCAGCTGAAGGATAAACAAAAGGTAGTACATCTGTACACTGGAGGATTATTCAGATTTAAAAGTGGAGAAACTCACATGCGGCCACGTGGACGGACCTTGACACTGCTGTGCTAAATGAGATTGCCTGTCCCAAAAGCAGCAGCACCGTGTGACTGTACTCAGATGAAGTGCCTAGGAGTCATATTTGTGGGACAGGAAGTGGGATGGTGACTGCGGGGTCTGGGGAAGGGGGAATGGGAGTTGTGGAATGGGTACAGGGTTTCAGGTCTATGAGTTCTGGATATGGATGGTGGTGATGGTTGCACAGCGATGTGAATAGACAACACTACTATGCACTGAAAATGGCTAAGATGGTAAATTTTATGCGTATTTTAACACACAAATAAAAATCAAAACATTAAGTAATGAAAAAAAAAAGTTTTTAAAACGGGAAGAAAATGGATACAAGTAGTATTATAAAACAGATGACCCTCAAAATTATTCTGCAATTTTCCACACACAAAAAGACAACGTACATATTGTGGGATTCCATCTATATGAACTTCCACGACAGACAGCACTACTCATTGGAGACGGAAGTT
Source organism: Saguinus oedipus (assembly GCA_031835075.1). Lineage (NCBI taxonomy): Eukaryota > Metazoa > Chordata > Mammalia > Primates > Cebidae > Saguinus > Saguinus oedipus. Next base: position 21,603,903 of record CM063174.1, read on the forward strand.
AGAAATTGGCCGGGTGTGGTGGCTCACGCCTATAATCCCAGCACTTTGGGAGGCCAGGGCAGGTGGATCACTTGAGGTCAGGAGTTCAACACCAGCCTGGCCAACGTGGAGAAACCCCATCTCTACTAAAAATACAAAAAATTGGCCGGGCGCCGTAGCTCACACCTGTAATCCCAGCACTTTGGGAGGCCAAGGCAGGTGGATCACGAGGTCAAGAGATCGAGACCATCCTGGTCAACATGGTGAAACCCCATCTCTGCTAAAAATACAAAAAATTAGCTGGGCGTGGTGGCGCGTGCCTGTAATCCCAGCTACTCAGGAGGCTGAGGCAGCAGAATTGCCTGAACCCAGAACGCGGAGGTTGCGGTGAGCTGAGATCGCGCCATTGCACTCCAGCCTGGGTAACCAGAGCGAAACTCCGTCTCAAAATAAATAAATAAATAAATAAATAGAATAATACAAAAAATTAGCCGGGTGTGATGGTGGGTGCTGTAATCTCAGTTACAGGGGCTGAGGCAGGAGAATCACTTGAATCCAGGAGGCGTAGGTTTCAGTGAGCCAAGATCGAGCCGCTGCACTCCAGCCTGGGCAACAGAGTGAGACTTTGTCTCCAAAAATAAAAAGTCAGAAAGCATGTGCCTGGGTGAGGCATCTGGGAGGAGCAGAATGGACTGAAAAGAGGTGTGTGGGAAACTTCTGGGGACTTGGAAGTGTCCTGCATCTTGGTCAGGCTGATAGTTACACAGGCATGTATGTCAGTCAGGGATCAGCCAGAGAAGCAGAATCAGTAGGCGATACAAGTTAGGAGATTTGCTGCAAGGAATTGGCTTATGCACTATGGGGCTGCTTTGGCCAGTCTGAAATCTGGAGGGCAGGCCGTCAGAAAGTTACTGTCCTGTTTTAGGTTTCTGTCATGGTTACGACAAATTTCTACGAATTTAGTGGCTCTGGTAAACTGAAAAAACATCCTGCAGCAAATATTTGTGTCAAGTCCCTGGAACCTGTGCATGAATGTTACTACTATGCTGAAGCCCCATCACCACGGTGATGGGATGAGGAGGTGAGGCTTTTGAGAAGTGGCAGGTCACAAGAGTAGAGTCCCGGTGAGTGGGATTTGTGCCTTTATAAAACACACCCCAGAGAACTGCCTCTTCCCTTCCGCCATGTAAAGACACAAGAAGAGCTGGGCACGGTGGCTCAAGCCTGTAATCCCAGCACTTTGGGAGGCCGAGGCGGGTGGATCACGAGGTCAAGAGATCGAGACCATCCTGGTCAACATGGTGAAACCCGTCTCTACTAAAAATACAAAAATTAGCTGGGCATGGTGGTGCACGCCTGTAATCCCAGCTACTCAGGAGGCTGAGGCAGGAGAATTGCCTGAACCCAGGAGGTGGAGGTTGCAGTGAGCCGAGATCGCGCCATTGCACCCCAGCCTGGGTAACAAGAGCAAAACTCTGTCTCAAAAAAAAAACAAAACAAACAAACAAAAAAAGACACAAGAAGAAGACAGTACTGAGAACCACACAGTGGGCCCCTCACCGGACACTCTCTGGTGCCTTTGTCTTGGGTTCTCAGTTTTGAGAACCGTGAAAGTCATCTGAAAACACACTTCAGACACTGCACCACTGCAATCCAGCGTGGGTGATAAAGCAAGGCTCTGTCTCAAAACAAAAATAACCAAAGAAAAGAAAAACAAACAAAAAATCCCCAAAACCCAACAAAACCCAAACCAAAAAAACCCCAACAGGCTGTACCACCTGCATTTCCACCAGTAACGCATGAGATTTCCAGTTGCTCCACACCCAGGCCGAGACTTGATACTGTCAAATTTGTTTTGTCATTGCAATAGGTGCATAGTGGTAACTAACTGTACTGAATGTAAAAAATTACTTTTAATTTAAAAAATTGAGGTGTAATGCATATACAGATCTTAACTCTACAGTTCAATGAGTTCTGTCACATGCACATACCTGTGGAACCAGTGAAGACACAGTACCCTCCCATCACCCCCAGAAATTCCTCCTTACCCCCTTTCAGGTAATGAGTCATGCCCAGAGAACCACTGTTGTAATTTCTATGACTGGAGACTAGTTTCACCTGTCCATTAACTTCATGTAAATGGAGTAATAATGGATCCTTTTAAGTCTGGCTTTTTTTTTTTTTTTTTTTTTTTTTTTTGAGATAGAGTCTCTGTTGCCCAGGCTGGAGTGCAGTGGCATGATCCTGACTCACTGCGACCTACGCCTCCCGGGTTCATATAGTTCTGCCTCAGCCTCCGGAGTAGCTGGGACTACAGGGGAGTATCACCACGCCCGGCTAGGTTTTGTATTATTAGTAGAGACAGGGTTTCACCGTGTCTCGCTGGAGGCCAGTCTGGTCTTCAACTCCCGACCTCGTGATCTGCCTGCCTTGGCTTCCCAAAGTGCTGGGATTACAGGCTTGAGCCACTGCACCCGGCCATGGAGCGTTGTTGTTTTTTTTTTCAGCATAAAGTTATTGAATTTCCTTACGTTGTTATGTGTGAGCTGTGTGTTTTCACAGCTGAATTGCATTCCATTGCATGCCTATACTTCACTGTTTATCCATCTACCTCTTCATTGTCATCAGGATGTTTCTAGCTTTTAGCTCATGAACATTCAGATACGAATCTCTTGGTTGATGCATTTAATTTATCTTGGATAAATACCTAAGGGTGAACTGCTGCTTCTCGGGAGTAGATAGATACGTGTTTGACAAAAATGCCATGTAGTTTCCCAAGTGCTTGTACTATCTTGTAACTTCTCGTTGCTCTAATCTTGAAAATTATTTGACGTCACCGGTCTTTTTATTTTAGCCATTCCAGAGGCTGTGGTGCTCGTGTGATTTAATTGGCCATTTTGGTGCCTTCCTTGCCTCTTTGGCTTGGGCCAGATGCAGTGGCGCACACCTGTAATCCCTGTACTTTGGGATGCTGAGGCCAAAGGACTACTTGGGCCTAGGAGTTCAGATCAGCCAGGAAACGGTGAGACCTTGCCTTTATTTTTATTTTTAAAATTTTTGAATCAGAGTCTTGCTCTGTCGCCCAGGCTGTAGAGCTGTAGTGTGATCTCGGCTCACTGCAACCTCCACCTCCCAGGTTTAAGTGATTCTCATGCCTCAGCCTCCTGAGTAGCTGGGACTGTAGACCCATGCTATGATGCCTGGCTAATTTTTGTATTTTTAGTAGAGACAGGGTTTCGCCATATTGGTCAGCCTGGTCTCGAACTCCTCACCTGAGGTGCTCCTCCTGCCTCCGTCTCCCAAAGTGCTGGCATCACAGGCGTGAGCCACCATACCCGGCCCCAGCTTTCACATTGAAGTCCAGGGTGCATGTCAAATTAATTCGTTTATGGTACAAGGTAAAGATTCACTTTTCCTTTACAATTACCTAGTTCCAGCACTAGTTGTTTACACATTTTCCTTCCTCCATTACATTTTATGTTATCTTAGTAAAAAGGAAAACCACCTCAACTGACCATATATTTCTGGACTCTATTCTGCTTCACTGATCTATTTATCGGTTTGCTAGTACCATACTATATTGATTACTCTAGCTTTAAAAAGCCTTGAAGGCCGGGCGCGGTGGCTCAAGCCTGTAATCCCAGCACTTTGGGAGGCCGAGGCGGGTGGATCACGAGGTCAAGAGATCGAGACCATCCTGGTCAACATGGTGAAACCCCGTCTCTACTAAAAATACAAAAAATTAGCTGGGCATGGTGGCGCGTGCCTGTAATCCCAGCTACTCAGGAGGCTGAGGCAGGAGAATTGCCTGAACCCAGGAGGCGGAGGTTGCGGTGAGCCGAGATCGCGCCATTGCACTCCAGCCTGGGTAACAAGAGCGAAACTCCGTCTCAAAAAAAAAAAAAAAAAAAAAAAGCCTTGAAATCAGGCCGGGCGCAGTGGCTCACAACTGTAATCCCAGCACTTCGGGAGGCTGAGGTGGGCAGATCACGAGGTCAGGTGTTTGAGGCCAGCCCGGCCAATATGGTGAAACACCATCTCTACTAAAAATATAAAAATTAGCCAGGTGTGATGGTGCGTGCCTGTAATCCCAGCTACTTGGGAGGCTGAGGCAGCAGAACTGCTTAAAGCTAGGAAGCAGAGGTTGGAATGAGCTGAGATCGCACCATTGCAGTCCAGCCTGGGTGATAAGAGCGTGACTCCATATTAAAAAAAAAAAAAAAAGGCCGGGTGCAGTGGCTCAAGCCTGTAATCCCAGCACTTTGGGAGGCCGAGGCGGGTGGATCACGAGGTCAAGAGATCGAGACCATCCTGGTCAACATGGTGAAACCCCGTCTCTACTAAAAATACAAAAAACCAGGTGGGCATGGTGGTGCGTGCCTGTAATCCCAGCTACCCGGGAGGCTGAGGCAGGAGAACTGCTTAAAGCCAGGAAGCAGAGGTTGTAATGAGCTGAGATCGCGCCATTGCAGTCCAGCCTGGGTGACAGAGCGTGACTCCGTATTAAAAAAAAAAAAAAGCCTTGAAATCAGGTAATGTGAGTCCTCTGACATTGATCCTCTCCTTCCAGATTGCTCTGCATACTCTAGGTCCTCTGTCTATCCATTTTAGAATCAGCCTGTCAAATTCTACAAAATGCCTGCTGGAATTAATTTTAACTGCGTTGATTCTATAGATCAGTTGGGGATAACTGATCTCGTAACCATATTACTCTTTTAACTCATAAACATGGTACATCTTTTAATTTTGGTCTTTTTGTTTTTCAGACAGAGTTTCGCTTGCCCAAGTTGGAGTGCAATGGTGCGACCTTGGCTCACTGCAACCTCCGCCTCCAGGGTTCAAGTGATTCTTCTGCCTCAGCCTCCCGAGTAGCTGGGATTACAGGTGCCTGTCTCCACACCCGGCTAATATTGTATTTTCAGCAGAGACGGAGGTTTCACCACGTTGGACAGGCTGGTCTTGAACTCCTGACCTCAGGTGACCCACCCGCCTGGGCCTCCCAAAGTGCTGGGATTACAGATGTGAGCCACTTCGTCCGGCCTATTAAGACCTTTAGTCTTTCTGAGCAATGCTTTGTGGTTTTTTACATAAAGGAATTGTATATATTGTACCAAATGCATTCCTAGAAAATGGGTATTTCCAATGTCGTATTTTTTTTTTCTTGGGATGATGGCTATCACGACTTACAGGCTTCTTACATACCTGTCTGGAAAACGACTAACAGTTTTTAAAAATAGTCTTAGAGAACCGTTAAGAAAGTTGAGTGAAAGAGACCCAATCCATTTTACACATGACAGGGCGATATGCAGCATGGCCTTTGCTTTTCCACACATAAGAGCGAAGGAACAGCTCTCAGATTCAGTGTAAAGGTCTTTTCATTCAGAAAACTCAAGTGGTACTTGATGAAGGTAGCGAACATGAGGATGTGATGTTCAGAGCCCTCTAGGTGGGACTGCCAGCCACTCAGCACCTCTGCTGCAGAGGCACACGCTTCCCAGGGACCTGCAGCCAGTGACAGACTGAGGGGTAGAAGGGCCTAGCCATCTTAATCCTACACAGGACCACCTGACGGCCAGTCATGCTCACCCACATTGCAGACACTCTCACCTCTGGCCCATCACTCCTCTCTGTACTGTCTGCAGGGCCCTGCTCCACATCTGGTTCCACCTCAGAACTGGGCTCTACAATGGTATTTTCCTGAGACTTGGAAGTAGCTGTTCTTTTGAAGGCCTCCCCAGTGAATTCCTCCTGAGAATTCTGAATAAAACCCAGGATGTGAATGGGCTGATCTCCAGATTTTGCTGTCTGTATGCAGGAAATGCCGATGCCGAAAGAGACTGTGTCTCAGGGCAAGGGCGCCCCAGTGGTTTGCTGTGAGGGCTATTTGGAGTTCAGTGGTTATTTTTCAGAAGGAAATAAATGGTAAGTATCGTACGGAGTCGCAGTGTTAGAGACATGCTATGACGGTTGACTTTATGTTTCACCTGACTGGGCCAAGGGATGCTCAGATGGCTGGGAAAACATGACTTGGGGCGGTGTCTTTGAGTGTTTCCAGAAGAGGTTAGCGTTTCAATTGGTAGACTGAGCAAAGATCACCTTCATTAAGGAGGGTGAGCATCATCAATCTGCTGAGAGCCTCAACAGAACCAAAAGGCAGAGAGAGGAAAGGCAGATTTGCTCTCTGCTTGAGTTGGGATTTCCGCCTTCTCCTCTCCTCCAACACGGGCACTCCCTGGTTCTCCAGCCCTTGAACTCAGACTGGGACACGATTGGCTCTCCTGGTTCTTAGGTCTTCAGGTTTGGCGTACAGCTACGCCACTGGCTTTCCCAGACCTCCAAGTTGCAGACAGCAGATCATGGGACTTCATGAGCCACTACGTCATGATAAATCTCTATCTATATAACCCTATTTATTCTGTTTATCTGGAGGATCCTAACACACATGCAAAAAGTATACAAAGTAAATATGGAAAAATTCAATGGTACGCATAATTTTATTGAAAATATAACTGATTAGCTCACAAAAATTGCTCAGAAATATTGCTTGGCACAGTGACTCATGCCTGTAATCCCAGCACTTTGGGAGGCTTGAGGCAGGTAGATCACCTGAGGCCAGGAGTTCAAGACCAGTCTGGCCAACATGGAGAAACCCCCGTCGCACTAAAAATATATAAATTAGCTGGGTTAGGGTTAGAAAATCGCTTGAACCCAGGAGGCGGAGGTTGCAGTGAGCCAAGACTGTGCCACTGCACTGCAGCCTGTGCAATGAGTGACCTGTTAAAAACGAACAATGCTATGTACCAACAGTTGGCCGTAAGTTAAGTTGGCCTTTTACATTTATTGATATTAGGTGAAGCTATTTTCCATGTGGAAATTCTCAGGTACATAAAAGATATAAACATTTCTTTTTTCTTTTCTTTTGGAGACATGTCTTGCTCTGTCATCCAGGCTAGAGTGCAGTGATGCAATCATGGCTGACTGCAGCCTCGACCTCCTCGTCTCAAGCAATCCTCCCACCTCAGCCTCCCAAGTAGATGGGACTACAGGCACGTTCATCATGCTTGGCTACCTTTTAACCAGAAACATGGCAGTTTTTAAAATCAGATTCCATTTTCTCTATAGATTCCATTCTAGCAATAAAAGTAAATTTCAAGGTCTTGCACTTCTAGCCTCATGTAATTCTCTCACCTCAGCCTTTCAAAGTGCTGGGATTACAGGCTTGAGAGACTACGCCCAGCTAAAAGATAAACATTTCTAGGACGGCTAAATCTAAGACAACTTTTACGAAAGACAACAGCTTCTGTGACTGAAAAAGAACAACAGCTTTTGTGACTATAAAAAGCTTCTGTGACTGAAGGACAGCAGGGAGAATAAAATAATTTTAAGTCCTTTATTTTGAGTATCAGTAATCACATTTTCAAAATATGATATAATTTATATTTAAAGGTATCAGTACCATAAATCTGTATCTTACAGTAGGAAATATGAGTTAACAGCCTATATACACTTTGCACTATTTACACAATTTTATATACACAACCCTATATAGTACGTACTAATCTCCAGAAAAACCACCTACAATCCATTTGTCTGGACTGTGGTTTTTGAGTCAGGGTCTCAGTCTCTCACCCAGGTTGCAGTGCAGTAGTGCAATCATGGCTCACTGCAGCCTTGACCTCCTGGCCAAATCTTCCCATCTTGGCCTCCCAACTATCTGGGACTACAGGCGTGTACCACCATGTCTGGATACATTTTGTATTTTTGGCAGACATAGGGTTTCACCATGTTACCCAGGCTGGCCTTGAACTCCTGGGCTCAAGTGATCCATCTGCCTTGGCCTCCCATAGTGCTGGGATTAGAGGCGTGAGCGACTGTACCTGGCTGACCACAGACAAGTTTTACAAGTAAACCAAAATAAAAAGATTCTCATTTTTCAGCTGTACGTGGTGGAAATGTACATGTGTGATGATGAAGTCTGAGATATTTATTACACTGAAGATATTTAACTTTGTTCCATGCCAGCCATGAGTGACAACGCTAGAGATTCCACTGTGGGAAGAACAAAAGTAAGGTTAAAATAACAGGTTTAAATTAGCTGAAAAAAAGTTTTTTTTTTGAGACTGAGTCCTGCTCTGTCACCCAGGCTGGAGTGCAGTGGCACAATCTAGGCTCACTGCAACCTCTGCCTCCCATGTTCAAGCAATTCTCCTGCCTTAGCCTCCGGAGTAGCTGTGATTACAGGCATGTGCCACCATGCCAAGCTAATTTTTAGATTTTTAGTAGAGACAGGGTTTTGTCATGTTGCCCAGGATGGTCTCAAACTCCTGACCTCAATGATCTGGTTGGCCTCCCAAAGTGCTGGGATTATGGTCATGAGCCATGGTGCCAGGCCAGGAGCTTTACATACCTAAAAAAACTTAAAAAAAGCCTAGCTTTGAAAAGGGGTAGTTACAAAAGCTACATGACAGTGAAGTGTGACAGAAATCTATTTTGCCATGGACTTTATTTAATGGGAGTTTTAGAAGTCTGTTGTAATAAATGGTATACTAGAAAGTAAGATCCTCAGGCTTACAAATATTACATTTGATATTCACTCACCTCACTGCAATGCTTAAAAAGCAATTCAAGGCATGGCACGACTGCTAAAGAACTTTTCAGTTTTGAAATGGTGAGAAATACTAATTTATCATGGGATCAACAACAAAACAATAACACATACACTTAGTTATAAAAAATACAAAAGCAGAAATATTTTAACATGATATACTCACAATGGGGAAAGGATCCTCTACAAACGGCTTTGTTTAAAATGGTTACAAGAAACATATGGCAGTTTTTAAAATCAGACTCCATTTTCTCTATAGATTCCATTCTAGGAATAAAAGTAAATTTCAAGTAAGTAAGTGGGTTGGGGTTTATAGGTGGGCTAAGAGACGGGCTTTCTTCATATTGGTCAAGCTGGTCTGGAACTCCCGAACTCAGGTGATCTGCCTGCCTTGGCCTCCCAAAGTACTGGGATTACAGGCATGAGCCACCACGCCCAGCCTAGATTTAGGATTTTAAATAATTAAGCTAAAATACATTTGAAATTACTCCACAGGTATACTGAAAAAGACTGGGTCTTGCTATGTTGCCCAGGCTGGTCTTAAGCTCCTGGGCTCAAGCAATATTCCCCTCTCAGCCTCCTGAGTAGCTGGAAAAACCCATCTTTAAAAAAAAAAAAAAAAGCCGAAGCTGAAATGGTTACAGCGCAGACGCTTCAGAAGTCGCATACTTACCGCCAAGCGCCCAGGCCCGCCTGCCAACCATCTGCAAACATGAGAGCCAAGTTCAACACCTTCATGATGGCTTCCTTCACGAAGCTGACCTGGAGACCAAAGTCGCAGAATACAAACTGTGGAACTAAGCCTGGACACTGATACCAACACTTCTACCTGTTCTAAGTGAATCACAGAAAAAGCTCATCACCAGTGACTACCTTCTATGTTCTAGGCTCTGAACCACACCCCTTTGGGACTAGAGGCCCAGGCGTTTACTGAGTGTAAGACACAGGTGGTATCAGCAGTAGAGTCAAACCAAAACAACAAACTATTAAGACCCTTTCCTGAGATGGCCATTTACATTCACCAATGAAACTAGGACAGGTAGTTCCAATGGCTTGAATATTACTGACTTCTTTAAGCGGACATGCTACTACTCTACAACTGCAGACACAACTTTCCAACTGAATCCAAGAGTAATGCAGAGTGAGTGCTGACGATCAAACACAGTTCTCATGTTGCTCTTAGATACAATTTCTACTGATAGGGCACTCCTCCTTCTGTTTATCTTTAAGAGACTGGGTCTTTCTCTGTCACCTAAGCTGGAGTGCAGAGTGCAATGGTGTGGTCATAGTTCACCGCAGCCTCAAACTCCAGTCCTCAAACAATGCTCCCACTACAGCTTCTCAAGCAGCTGGGCCTCCAGCTATGCACTACCATGTCTGCTAATCTTTTTAATTTTTTGTAAAGACAGAGTCTTACTATGTTTCCCAGGCTGGTCTTGAACTCTTTGTCTCATAAGACTCACCCACCTCAGTTTTCCAAACTGCTGGGATTACAAGCGTGAGCCAGTGTGGCTGGCCTGGGATATTCGCTTGTAACCTCATTTGATCTGGTTGTTCCTTAAAGAATACTCTACAGGACAAAAGCTTAATCATAAAATCCCAAAGCAGGCAGACAGCCTCATTCGCCCAGCAGTGGCCACATCTGCAGGATACAGCTCATGTACCTTTTCTCTCAGCAGACACCGGTCATGGATGGTTGACAGGTACCTATAGTGAATTTTAATCAATTGATCTAAATCCTTGGCTTCCTCGACTTGATGTTGAAACTCCAGGCCTGTACTGTGTAGAATCTTGGAAGAGAAAGATAAAAAGCTTAGTCAGCAGCTTCCTTTGAGGACTTGTGTGCTGCCCACAAATCTTTTTACTAAGCTCTTCTACTCCTCTCAAATTCTTTCTTCAATAATCACATCTATAAAGTTTCATCAAGCACCATTCTTCAAAGGCTGGCTGGACACTTGGGCGTTCTGACCTGAAGAGGACAGGGGTGGGGGTGGGGGTGGGGGCAGCCACTTGCACAGTGAATGAACGAACGCCAAACTCTGGGCTAACAGACTTTCTGGTAGGAAGGCCAAGTATCTTATATACAGATACACTGATTAAAAAAAAAAATCAAATGTGTTACTTTTATACAAATAATTACAGTGAATTTATGTTTCTTAAGTTCCATTTTTCATGTTTCATCTTTCTCTAAAATGAATACAAGTATACTTCAAATAAAAAACAAACTAAGAAAAAACGTAAACTCTTACCATCTACTCTTAACAATTAGGGGCTTAATGAAGGCCAGCCTTGTGAAGGCCAGTAATGCAGTCAGGGGAAGCATGGAGCTCCTTTGCCATAGCCTTCCCATCCAAAACAGGCTTCAGAGGCTCACTTCCTCCAGGCAGGAAGGTTTCAGAACTCACAGACCAGAACAGGTATAAACAACTGAAACCCCCAATACAGGCTGCCCTCTAATGACACTGCTCCTGCTCCAATTTCTGAACTCTACTTTCAGAACTTCCTCTAGAACTGGCTTTTAGGTGTATCGGAAGAGCAGTTTCATTTACTTTGTAGTGAGTTACTAATTGTTTTTAAGAAAAAACGTTTAAGGCTGGGTGCGGTGGCTCATGCCTGTAATCCCAGCACTTTGGGAGGCCAAGGCGGGCAGATCACAAGGTCAAGATTTCAAGACCAGCCTGGCCAAGATGGTGAAACCCTGTCTCTACTAAAAATACAAAAATTAGCTGGGTGTGATGGCACGCGCCTATAATCCCAGCTACTCGGAAAGCTGAGGCAGGGAACTGCTTGAACCCAGGAGTGGAGGTTGCAGTGAGCTAATGATGCTACTGCACTCCAGCCTGGGCGACAGACTCCCCCTAAAAAAAAAAAGAAGAAGAAGAAAAAAAGAAATAAAATATATAACCTGGCTGCATCTTCCTCCCACACACAATGGCCTGTGAATTTTGGCTATAAAACACTGGAGCCATTTTCTAGGGTCAGCTGTCACGAGTAATGAAACCTAAAGGCCTCTGTGGCACATCCTGAAGGCAATTCCAAGGGAGGAGCTGTGGCTGTGCCTGTCCCCAGGGCGACTGGATAGGAGGGACAGCGGCCTCTGGGTACACATACGCCAGGGTATTTACAGAAACCTTCCTCGGACCGCCACGTTATTTCATGGTTACATTTGCCACATGTCCCATTTTCAGTCTGTAGGGATTTTGTATTTATAAAGATATTTTAAGTAATTCTCTATGAACAACTGGATAGATAAGGCGACAGAACTGAAGCAGATGCAGAGGCACAAACCCTGGTCATGATGTAGTTGTGCAAGCTGTTCACGAAATGCATGAGCTTCACTCTTAGGAGAAACATGCGATGAATCTGCTGTCCCACTGGTTCTTTTTGTGGTCCAAACTGAGTGACTGTGTTTTGTTCATGTACAAGGCTTTCTTTAGGTCGTGGTTTTTCAGCAGCACTAACCAGTTCTACAAAAGATTGGAATAGCAACAAAGTAGAGAGAAAGAGCATCAGCTCAAACCCCACTGCACCATGATGCCTTGCAGAAACTGAGGGATGCCGCCCTGGCACCACAGAAAGCACTGGCAGGGGTGGCAGACACCGAACCTCAGAGCCTCTGGAAGGTGCACTGCAGAAAGTCCCCTCTATCATTTTTCTTACTACTGTCATGAAACATGACCAAGTCTCATTAATGTGCCATTTCAAAGTTTTGTATAACGTGAGAAAATTTATTGTGGTCAAATTCCTAATCAGGTTGTTGCATTTCAGATCAACTGTGCATACGACGTCCTGATCTTTCTTTCAGATGTGACGTCCGTAATACTGCCAGAACATTTGCCACGCTGGCATTTGTGTACACGTTGAAAATGATCAACGACCACCAACCTTTTTTTCCCCCAGATCCCCATATACTTCCCTTTCCCACCAACCTGTTTTTTTTTTTGAGACCGAGTTTCGCTCTTGTTCCCCAGGCTGGACTGCAATGGCGCGATCTCGGCTCACCGCAACCTCCGCCTCCTGGGTTCAGGCAATTCTCCTGCCTCAGCCTCCCGAGTAGCTGGGATTACAGGCACACGCCACCGTGCCCAGCTAATTTTTGTATTTTTAGTAGAGACGGGGTTTCACCATGTTGACCATGATGGTCTCGATCTCTTGACCTCGTGATCCACCCACCTCGGCCTCCCAAAGTGCTGGGATTACAGGCTTGAGCCACCGTGCCCGGCCTAAACCTGTTTTATTAGGACTAAAATTAAACTAAATTACAATGTATCTGCAGAAAACAAATCTTACCACCAAAAAGTAAAACATCCAGACTATATTTTGCCCACTTTATTTGCAGTAAGAGAAGAAACACTTGATTATAAATTTTTTGACATTCCAAACTTATAACAATGTCCACAGGCCATGGGACCTAAGAAATAAAAACAAAATTAGAATAGTAAGTAACCGATTACTTGCATGTTTTACTTTTAGTAGGAAACACTGTTCATACAAAGAGTATCGGGATATACCTTGTAGCTGAGGGTCAGACCGTCTAAGATATGAACAGGTAGTTTCTTCTTAGCTGTGTCAACATTTTCAAAAGATATAGATAGACTAAAAAAAGAAATTTGTTTTAGTTTGTGAAAGCATTATGTCATACACAAATGCTCTTTTAAAACAGTATTATTTACATAATATTCCCCCAAAAATACTGCATTTCATAAAGAAATTTATCTTTTCTGACATACATTCCAGAACAGAAATTTGGATGTAGAAATAAGGAAGAGGGGGAAGATTTTAAATAACGAGTTTAGTTATGAAAGAGACACTTAACAACGGCAGTGATTAAAAAAAGATGAAGCTGGGTAAGACAGTAAACTTCAGGCCATGGCTGGGAAGACAAAGCTTTTGCTGAATTGGGGGTGGACCGAAGGGGGTGAGCAGAGCAGCTCGAGGGACAGCATTGCTTCGGGAGCCCCGTCAGGATGGGGTGAGGTCTGCTTCGACACCAGAGGTGTTGTGCACGGCTTCACCCACAAGTTCCTGAGACAGATTTGAATGTGACTCTTAGGGGAGAGCAAGCAACTAACACGGACATGAAAATGTCCACGTGCCAGGAACTATTATGTCCTTAGCTGACTTAATACTCAAAATAGTCCCATCAGTGGTTCCTGAGAAATAATGTGCTCTTACCCAGTCAGAGGCACTAAGAGGGGATGCCCGGATGCACATGAAGGTTTAAAGTGGGGGGTTAACTTCCATGCCAGAGCTGTCAGAGGGCAGTGCGTGCTCATGGCACAGGCTCTAGTCAGAAGTTCCAGCTCTTAATGGCTGGACACGTACGCATTGACTCAGTGCTTGGTAGGCGTCTGCCAAATACGAATACTAAGTCAGGGGCTGCACTGAGCAGGCATAAAAAGCCTCTCGTCCCTCCAGGGACTCCCAGCCCAGTGCAGCACATGAAGACACAGGGATGTAGGAGTGAGCAGACCTGCCAGGACCAACACCTGGAGAGCACATCACAGGAAGGCGGGAGGACAGCACTGGCAGACACCAGAAATACTCTGAAATCCCTGAAATGTGAAGTGAGACAGGAGAACATGGTGTGTATATGTGCAAGTCATGAGGCTAGGAAAATGGAGCCAGACAATAAATAGCTTCTTCCTCCTGAGACAAAGCTTAGTCCATTAACAGGCACCCACGGGGAGCCTGGGCATGAGTGGTGGAAGTCACTACGGTGAGGGTCAAGTCCATTTTGGTGGAAAGGAGTGAGGCTGAGAGACACAGAGGCCATCGGGGAGCTCTGAGACAGTCCTAAGAGCTCAGGGGCCTTTTCTAGGAGGTAGGACTGATAAAGCTGGTGATGTGGGAGCTCAGAGAGAGGAAGCACTGACGCCAAGCATGTGAAGGATGCCATCAGACCCTGACGGTGTATGGCGGCATCTTTTTTATTTTTATGTAGGGATGCGGTCCCACTGTTGCCCAGGATGGCTGTAAACTCCTGGCTCAAGCAATCCTCCCACCTCGGACTCCCGAAGTGCTAGGATTACAGGTGTGAGCCACTGCACCTGGCCATATGGTAGCATCTCAATGTCTTCTCTTGTTTAGTGGGAGAGTCACTTTAGCTAGCCTCTGCCTCAATTTTCTTTTCTTTTCCATGGAGTCTCATTCTTGTTGCCCAGGCTGAAGTGCAGTGGCGCAATCTCAGCAACCTCTGCCTCCTAGGTTCAAGTGATTCTCCTGCCTCAGCCTCCCAAGGAGCTGGCATCACAGGCACCTGCCACCACGCCCAGCTAATTTTTGTATTTTTAGTAGAGATGGGGTTTCACCATGTTGGCTACACACACTGGTCTCGAAATCCTGACCTCAGGTGATCCACCGCCTCTGCCTCCCTAAGTGCTGGGATTACAGGTGTGAGCCACCACGCCTGGCCTCAATTTTCTAATATGTAAAATAATATTAGTAAAACTCATAGGAATGGTGCAAGGAAAAACAATACGTATAATTCACAGAAGACTTACTGGCACATAGTTCATTTTAGACTAATTCAGAAAAAGGTGGCGTCCATATTTTACCGTGAACTATCTTCAGGATAACGCTGTCCTACGGCTTCCTGCAGTTGCACATTAAGAAAAGAGACATTCTGCCAGGTTTCCTTTTCTCTTATTTTATCAAAAATGGACGTGTAGAAGTCATACATGGTATCTCCTCCTTCCATTAAGAAAAAATTCCTCATGGCTTGCAAGTATTCTACCAATCTGCAGAGGAAATGAGTGACGCAAAGGTCTCTGACGTCTGTAAGGCAGGGTTCGGGATCAACCCCAGGTTTTGTACCCTACGGTTTTTAGGGAAACAAGTTTACAGTCTACCTTTCCTTAAATTAGAAATATTAACACCTCTTAAGACTTGTTTCAAGAATAAAAACAGCATAGGTTTTCCTCTCATCATCATCAGGTGATCTTCTATAACGTTACAGAAAATTAGGCATTCACAGAAACGTAACAAAAAAAAATCCAAATCCCATGATTCATGGTGGATTTCCACCGTTAATATTTAATATTTGGAATGTTTCTTTCCTGTCTTCTCTTCTATGCGTTAAGAAAACCTAGTTCCTACCATATTATATATCCTACTTTTTAACTACCATAATTTTTATGAACTTTACAAAGTTCGCACATGGGTATATATATGCCAAATTTATGGATATGCCATAAAGAACTAGTCATCTATCACTAAGTAATTTTGTGTTTTTCATTTTGGTAACAAAATTTGTAATATTTTTCTACAAGTTTTGCCCACATTTCTCTTGGGAAAGATCCTCAGAAATAACCAAGTAAGTTTCAAAACATGGTTAAGAAAATATTGATGGTCAATTGATTTCTCTTAAAAAACTGTTTACTGCATATCCATTTCCTACTCTAATAAAAATGGAATTGAAATGTAGGTTTTAAAATAATCTCAACTGCTCTTCAAGTACTATCATCTATTTACTACTTCCAAAATCAAATTACTGTTTTACCTGTAATCTTTTTTTAGCGTTTGCATGAGATTTCCACAGCAATCCAGATACTGCTTATCAATATGAGGATAGAGGCAGGATCTCAGCGTTAATTCAAAGGTCTGGCATGTCACAGATTCCGATGATCTATCCACACACACATCATCACCAGCAAACTTCTCATGAAAGTCGCTCTGCTCCAAATACATCCTTCAAGATAAAAATGTGAGTCTTCTTTTTATAAGTGGCTGTCAACAAAATTCTCTTAAAACCCCAAATTCTCATTTTTACCTTTAGTCCTGAAGTTACCAACTATTACAGAAAGCGAAAAATCTTTCTCCCCAAAATATCTTATGAAAGAACCAGTCTCTTTAAGTTGCCGTTGCCCTAGGGTCAGGTACTTAGAGCCAATCTTTTTTTTTGGGACAGAGTTTCGCTGTTGTTACCCAGGCTGGAGTGCAATGGCACGATCTCGGCTCACCACAACCTCCGCCTCCTGGGTTCAGGCAATTCTCCTGCCTCAGCCTCCTGAGTAGCTGGGATTACAGGCACGCGCCACCGTGCCCAGCTAATTTTTTGTATTTTTAGTAGAGACGGGGTTTCACCTTGTTGACCAGGATGGTCTCGATCTCTTGACCTCGTGATCCACCCACCTTGGCCTCCCAAAGTGCTGGGATTACAGGCGTGAGCCACCGCGCCCGGCCTTAGAGACGATCTTTCTAGTGATTAGGGCTGCACGTAGCAAACGCTGGCCATTAGACAACCCAAAACTGTGTGGGTAATAATGACTTACACTACTGGGCAAAGTGCCTAAAAGCAGCTTAAGCCCAGGACATACGGAACTGGGGACCCTGACTCAATGGATGTCCAGGGCCCACTCATGGCCCAGTTTCAGCACATCCTGGGTAAATGACGACACTTCCAGGGGCCTGAGGGCACAGACACAAGGTCTACCACACGGTGGCAGGTCCAAGTCTGCAGACGTTTACAAATGACATAGAATCCAAACTGTATACCTGAAATAGGCCAGCGCATTTTGTATTCTGCTCATTATAAAAGACAGGCAGGGCGTGGTGGCTCACGCCTATAATCTCAGCACTCTGGGAGGCCAAGGTGGGTATATCACCTGAAGTCAGGAGTTTGAGACCAGCCTGGTCAACATGATGAAACCCTGAAAACACAAAACATTAGCCAGGCATGGTGGTGCATGTCTGCAGTCCCGATACTTGGGAGGCTGAGACAGGAGAATCACTTAACCTGTGAGGTGGAGGTTGCAGTGAGCCAAGATCGCACCACTGCACTCCATCCTGGGAGACAGAGTGAGGCTCGGTCTCAAAAACCAAACAAGGCCGGGCGCGGTGGCTCACGCCTGTAATCCCAGCACTTTGGGAGGCCAAGGCTGCTGGATCACAAGGTCAGGAGATCGAGACCATCCTGGCCAACATGGTGAAACACTGTCTCTACTAAAATACAAACAGAATTAGCTGGCGTCCCAGCTACTCGGGAGACTGAGGCAGGAGAATTGCTTGAACCCAGGAGGCAGAGGTTGCAGTGAGCCAAGATCGCGCCACTGCACTCTAGTTCTGGCGACAGAGCAAGACTCTGTCTCAAAAAAAAAAAAAGAAAAAAAAAGGAGGAAAAAAACCCAAAATATAACAAAACAAAAGGACAGCCTACACGTTGTTGTGGCCCTGGAAAGCCCTACCTTCCAGAAATAAAGTTACCAAACATTGCACAGATGATGCCATTTCAATCACTGACAATCCTGCAGGTGTGTTATCACCTTGCAAAGTTAATGGCAAGCAGTGGATCATGAACATCATCCAGTTCAAGATGCCTTTCAGCAATGGACTGCATCTTAATTAGGTTCTCTTTGGTTGTCTGTTGCTCAGTGAGAACATGTGGAGTGGAATCTTCTCCATGTCGAAGCCGCGACTGTACAGATTCCAGAAAGAGAGTGTATAAGCTTTTTCTTTCTGCATCTGAAACATAAAGAAATATGTAAGGTGAACTATGTTCTGTTTAATCATATTAAGTAACACTTTTCGAGATGGAGTTTTGCTCTTGCTGCCCAGGCTGGAGTGCAGTGGCACGATCTCAGCTCACTGCAACCTCTGCCTCCCGGGTTCAAGCAATACTCCTGCCTTAGCCTCCCAACAGCTGGGATTACAGGTGTGTGCCACCACGCCAGGCTAATTTTGCATTTTCTTTTTTTCAGTAGAGACAGGTTTCACCATGTTGGTCAGGCTGGTCTCGAACTCTTGACCTCAAGTGATCCACCTGCCTCAGCCTCCCAAAGTCCTAGGATTACAGGTATGAGCCACCACGCCTAGCCCAAGAAATATTAAATTAGTCCAGGCGCAGTGGCATGAACCTGTGGTCGCAGCTACTTGGGAGGCTGAGGCCTGAGAATCACTTGAGCGTTTGGGAGGTACAGCTTGCGAAGGTTGCAGTGAGCCAAGATCATGCCACTGCACTCCAGTCCAGTTTGGGCAATAGGAGTAAAACAGGTCTCAAAAAAAAAAAAAAAAAAAAAAAAAAAAAAGGAGAAATATTAAATATTATCCTAATTCAGCCTGCTATTTTCCCTTTGCTCTAGGAAGGTTTATCCCTGTTTCTTTACTTTTTACCTTTACAGTATAGGAAAACTAAACATTTTTAGATCCTCTGTTAAACAACTGCAATGTTCACAGAATCACAACGTATAAGCTATGTTTTTTTCTGAACATAGTAAAATTCTAGTCAGTATACTTGAAAGTTATTACCATATTGTACAACACTATGATAACACTGATAGGAGTCATAGTCTCACTGGAAAAAACACTTCTGACACTGCTCTGGAAAGCTCATTACAGAAGAAGGAAATACTCCACAAAGTGAAAATAAGTATTGCATCTATTTATTTCAAGTAGATACAATAATATAATTAATATAACATTGAGATGACTGAGATGTATAAATAAGGCCACATCTATCTTCCAAGCCTCTTTAGTGAGCTGATAAAACTATTTTCTTTTTGAGACAGAGTACTGCTATGTCACCAGGCGAAAGTGCAGTGGCGCAATCTCAGCTCACAGCAACCTCTGACTCCCCGGTTCAAGCAATTCTCCTGCCTCTGCCTCCCAATAGTGGGGATTACAGGCACGT
Source organism: Saguinus oedipus (assembly GCA_031835075.1). Classification (NCBI taxonomy): domain Eukaryota; kingdom Metazoa; phylum Chordata; class Mammalia; order Primates; family Cebidae; genus Saguinus; species Saguinus oedipus. The sequence goes on from CM063174.1 coordinate 21,623,114, forward strand.
ACCACCACACCCAGCTAATTTCTGTACTTTTAGTAGCGACGGGGTTTCACCATGTTAGTCAGGATGGTCTTGATCTCTTGACTTTGTGATCCATCCACCTCGGCCTCCCAAAGTGCTGGGATTACAGGATAAAACCTCATCTTCTTGAAGTCTATGATCGAGTCTGAACTGCTCATCAACAAATTCTGAACAGCCATGGTTCATGGTCCTCAAGGGTTAAACGCTGCACTGCATTAAGAAATGACAGAGAATCTGGGTGTGATGGCTCACACCTGTAATCCCAGTTCTTTGGGAGGCTGAGGCAGGTGGATCACCTGAGGTCAGAAGTTCAAGACCAGCTTGGACAACATGGTGAAATCCTGTTTCTACTAAAAATACAAAAATTGGCCAGGCGTGGTGGCCTGAAGTCCCAACTACTTGGGAATCTGAGGCATGAGAATCACTTGAACCCAGGAGGTAGAGGTTGCATATCATGCCACTGCACTCCAGCCTAGGCAACAGAGTGAAACTCAGAATCAAAAAAAAAGAAAATCCAGAGGGAGTGATGCCTACAAGGTGGCTGCCTGGAGACACTCTTCCCCCCACTGCGAGAGAGGACCAAGACAGCAAATCACCAGTTAAGATCGAACTGGGGTTGGAAGGAGAGTGCTGGGGTGCAGTGGAGGAGGGGGACACACTGTTGGCGACTGGAGGTGCAGGAGGGCAGTGTGGAAGCTTCCAGCCTCTGCAACCCCATCTTCCCTTTGCAGATTAGGCTGGTCTGGAGTCAAGGACTTCCTATTGTTGGGTAAGGGTAAGCAGAAGAAACTCACCAGCCCCCACAAACACCTATGGTCCTTACTATAAGAGGATTCCACAGTTCCCATGAGCTCTGAGCCCAGTTTGGAGAGCTGCTGGGAATACACGCAGCTGCCTTGCCCTGGGTTAGGAGCACAAGGTGTGCCTTTGCCACCCACTCTCTGAGCCAAGCTGCCGCAGCACAGCACCATCTCAAGACCAGAATCACCTCTGGAGCACACCCTCCTCTGGGCCAGTAGCCACTGCACCTCTTTTGCACCCCAGCCACAGGAGTGGCTGAATACCACAATCCCAGCTGTGTGGAGCCTGGGCCCAGGATCAGCTGAGATTCTGGTCCTGCACAGCAGGAAAACCACCCCCTGCCACTGCACTGTCTGGCAGCCCTGACAGACTGAACCCACCCTTGAATTGAGCTGGCCAAACTGCTGTGCCACCTCCAGAGGGTGGGAACACCCTGAGCTTTCTACCAGCTGACAGGCCTCCAGGCTGGTGGAGCAGCTACAGACCCGTGCTCAGGAACTGAAAAACAGACCCACAGCACCAACCCCTTGCAGACAGGCCTGTGGCCTACCCAGTGACCATGGCCAGCATTCAGCATCTGAGAAACAGTCTCAGAGGCTGCCCTGGCAGGCATGCACCTAGGCTTCTTGAGCGGTCTTGCGCTGAATTTGTGGCTTGAGAAAAAACCCCACAGGCAGTGCCTGGGAGTCACGGCCCCAGGCCAGCTGAGTAGACACAGGCCTGCATACTGGGCCTGCCAAACAGCCCTGTGGTCTGCCCTTGGCGGGCATGTCTCTAACCCGGCAAAGCAGCTTGGCACCCATATCCCAAACCTGAGAAAGAGCCTTAAAGTCCACCCCCAGTAAACACACCCCCAGGTCAGCCAAGTAGCCTTCTACCTAAGTGCTGGGCCTAAGAAGCAGGCTCATGGGCTGCCACTGGCAGATATATATCTAGGCCTGCCAACAAGCCATGTGACCATGTCCCAGGCCTGAGAAACAGCCCCCTGGACTGTCCAGGCAGACATGCACCCCGGCTAGCCAAGCAGCCTTGTACCCACATCCTGGGCCTGAGAAACAGCCTTGTAGGCCAGCCCCAGCAAAGATACTCCCAGGAGAGCGGAGAAGCCTGGGCTCATGTTCGAGGCTTGAGAAATTACTCTGTGGACTGTCCTCATGGAGCCCCTGGGCCTGCCAACTCATCTGGTGCCCACATCCCAGGACTGAGAAGTAGCCCCTTGGGCTATTACTGGCAGGCAGATATGCCTATAGGCTGGCCAAGCAACCACATGCTCCTGTTCCTGGCCAGAGTAACAGCCTGTGGTCCCAACCTGGCCAAACCAATGTGTACATACACGTACCCCGAACCTGAGAAACAGTCCAGCAAGCCCACCCCAGCAGAGCCAGGCTACTGTTTTTTTTGTTTTGGGACAGTCTTGCTCTGCTGCCCAGACTGGGGCATAGTGGCATCATCTTGGGTCACTGCAACCTCCGCCTTCTGGGTTCCAGTTACTCTTGTGCCTCAGCCTCCCAAGTAGCTGAGATTATAGGCATGTGCCACCACATGCAGTTAATTTTTACATTTTTGGTAGAGACAGGGTTTTGGCATATTGGCCAGGCTGGTCTCAAACTCCTGGCCTCAAGTGATCCACCTGCCTTGGCTTCCCAAAGTGCTGAGATTACAGGCGTGAGCCATCGCGCCTGGCCAGTTGCGCCACTGTTGCCACAAACTCCCTCAGTGTAGGTCACTGAGGTACTTGGAAACATCACTGAAGTGGATTACAACTGTAGAAAGTACATGGAGACTGCACTACTGCATTCATCCAGAATCAGGGCCAATGCATTCCACTGAACTGACACTCCAAGACCCACTCATATGAATAACTCTTTCCCTACAAAACGTACTCCATAAAATTGGAAGAGGTGACTTTCCCACCAGATGTGTAGAAATCAATGTAGAATACATCAAACGTGAAAAAGCAAAGAAACATGACACCTCCCAAGGAAAACATAACTCTCCAGTAAGAGACTACAATAAGGAAATACAGGAAATGTCAGAAACATAATTCAGAATTAAAATCTTAAGGAAACTCAGTGAGACACAAGAGTACAAATAAACATTCAATAAAATCAGGAAAGAATGTTTTGAATGAGAAGTTCAACAAAAATAGGTATTTAACAAACAAGTAAATTTTAAAAGTGAAAGAATTCAATGAATGAGGCCAGGCTTGTAATCCAAGCACTTTGGGAGGCCAAGATGGGCGGATCACCTGAGGTCAGGAGTTCGGATCAGCCTGGCTAACATGGTGAAACCATCTCTACTAAAAATATAGAAAATTAGCTGGGCATGGTGGCAGGCATCTGTAATCCCAGCTACTCAGGAGGCTGAGGCAGGAGAATCGGGGGAGGCAGAACTTGCAGTGAGCGGAGATCACACCACTGCACTCCAGCCTGGGTGATGGGAATGAAACCCTGCCTCAAAAAAAACAAAAAAAGGCTAATGATCCGAAGAGACATTTCTCCAAAGAAGTCATACAAATGGCCAATGAATAGATGAGAAAATGCTCAGCATCACTAATTATTAGGGAAAATGCAAGTCAAATCACAATGAGGTATCATTTCAGCCCGGTCAGGATGGCTATTTATCACAAAGACAAAAAATAACAAACGCTGGTGAGGATGTGGAGAAAAGGGGGGAACTCTGACACAATGTTGGTGGGAATATAAACTAGGGCAGACACTACGGAGAACAGTCTGAAGGTTCCTCAAAAAAACACAAAGAGAACTACTATCTGATATAGCAATCCCACTGGTGGGCATTTACCCAAAGGAAAGAAATCAGGATATCAAAGAGTCATCTGCACCCCCACGTTTACTGCAGCACTACTCACACAGCCAAGACATGGAATCAACCTGGGTGTCCAACAACAGACGAATGGGTAAAGAAACTGTGGTATGGCCGGGCGCGGTGGCTCACACCTGTAATCCCAGCACTTTGGGAGGCCGAGGCGGGTGGATCACGAGGTCAAGAGATTGAGACCATCCTGGTCAACATGGTGAAACCCCATCTCTACTAAAAATACAAAAAAATTAGCTGGGCATGGTGGCGCGTGCCTGTGATCCCAGCTACTCAAGAGGCTGAGGCAGGAGAATTGCCTGAACCCAGGAGGCGGAGGTTGCGGTGAGCCGAGATTGTGCCATTGCACTCCAGCCTGGGTAACAAGAGTGAAACTCCGTCTCAAAAAAAAAAAAAAAAAAAGAAAAGAAACTGTGGTACCCACACACACAGAACTCAGAGATAAAAAAGAATGAATCCTGTTGTTTGCTTGCAGCAACACTGATGGAAATGGTGAACATTATGTGAAGTGAAATATGCCAGGAACAGGAAGTTAAACACTGCATGTTTTCCCTCATATGTGGTAGCTAAAAAATGCTTATCTCATGTTAGTAAAAAGTAGAACAGGACACTAGATGCTGGATTTTGTAGGGGGAAGGAAGGCAGACGTTTGTTAAAGGATACAAACTGCTAGCTGGAAGGAATAAGTTCTAGTGTTCTGTATCACTATGGGATGCCTACAGTTAATAATACAGAGTTGCACACAGCTAAGAGGAGAATACTGAATGTTCCCAATATAAAGTAGTAAATGTTTGAGGTGATGGAAATGCTAATTATCCTGAACTGACCAATATAAATGTATCAAAAACCACTATGTACTCCACAAATATATACAATTATGATGTCAGTTTATGAAAACAATAAAAGAAAACAAATGGCCGGGAATTATTTTTTCAAGTTCCAGTCCTAAGGAATCTGGAGTGAGGAAAATGAATGTGGAACTTTTTGTCATTGCCTTTTTAAACACAGCACTCAAAGTTTTCAGTAAGACAATCTTTTTAAAAATCAAGAGCAGCATGATTATTAATTCTATCACGATTGGTAATTACCACTGAAATAAGAGGGTGTGATGACTTGCAAACTACAAAATAATCAGTATCAGGATGACAAGAGGGAGCAGGGTCAGGTGTCCCAACAGCGAGGAAGACACAGGAACACGGAACAGGTACCTCTGGCTGCGGCCTGGCAGGTGGTGCTCTCTGCACACTGCAGGTTCTTCAGCAGCTGCATGGACTTGCCAGCCATTATGATCTGCTTCAGGACAGGTTTGAGGAAGGACACCATGGTGTGCTGCCTGCTGGAGGGACCCTGGTCACTGCCGGAACTCGCACTCGCATTATCACTCATTTTTTCCTCACTTTCGGTCTTTTCTGACACGCTGTATAATGTGTAAGTTGCATACCAGAAATCTCTGTGATTAACTGGAACATTTTTGTTTCTGAAGAGAGTCAAAATAATTTTAAACTTTAACTTCTCTTCCTTAAAAGTAATATACTTGTTCTAGTTTGTTGTAAAACATAACAGACATTATAAAACATAATATTAATTATTAGTAAACTGAAAAAATCTTCAGGCAAATGGGGCAGTTTTAATCTGATCTCAGTTTAAAGACAAAAGCAAATAAATACTTTGAACAGTATAGGTAAAATTCAAGTAAGTAGAAACAGTTTCCTGAATTGGAATTATTTAAAATGTGACTAATTTAGTCCTTTTTAGAAGTAGAATAAAAGTTTTTCCATTTACCATCTCCCGTGAAACTAATCTGCAGACTTCTCTACCATTTTCCCTACCAAGATTCTTAACTGTACTCCTTTTAACAGCAAAATGATGGTCAATCATCACCCTACAAGAACAGCCAGAGTCCCATTTTTCACAGAAATTCTCATGTGAGACTGATGAATAGGGACACAGCGACAGACAAAGAGAGTACGTTGAAGGGAGGTCATTTCACTTATGTGAGCATCACATACGTATTGCTACGCTTTCAGAACACTAAGGACTTAAAGTTACCCTTCCTGATGCGTTCAGTGGATAGCCATCCATAGAAACCGCACATCTAAATACACTACATCATTTAAAATTGTGTTAAAAGACTACAAATAGCTCTAATTATAGTTTATATGATTCTGTTCAGAAAAAATTAAATAACTGAAGGGAAATTGACATAAATGGATTAAGATTTTTCTTAATTTTTATTAAATATTATATTAAGGTATTGGTTGAATTCATTCACTTCAGAGAACAGTAAAAAAAAATTACAGTAAGGTAAAAGAAATGAGTAGCTAATTCTGAGCAATAAATGTATTAGAGGCATATCCTGTAGTATTTCTGTATCTCTTTACTGATACTTTACACTGGAAACAGCGGAAACCATCTGATATCACCTAAACTCATTTTATGGGAAGCAGTGTATACGAGCTACCATAAATACACTATCATCCAAAAATATAATTTGCTTAGAAGTTGTGAACTGACAAAACCCGGACAAAGACATTAATAATCAGCTGGTCTTACTGACGTCTTCCATAAAAATGAAATAGAACTAGCCTATGACGACGACGAGTTTTGTGATGTGGACTGTACGTTCTTAGTACCGTTTGAAAGTAATGAAAGATTTGACTTTCACGGGGAGCAAACTGGTGACGCCAGCCCCCAGCGACCTTGTGCTCGGCTGCAGCTCACCTCTGGATGATGAACTCCCTGGCGCCGTCCCACAGGTGCCCATGCACGATCCACTCGTCCACTGTCTGCAGGTAAGGCCGCACCGTTTCCACCCAGAGAGAGAACAGGAGGGAGACCTGAGGCAGAGATTGTGCAGTCAGCTCTCAGGGCTCCCCGGCCACTAGAACAGAAGGAGGTTTAAACATTTCTGAAACGCCTTGAAATAAAAAAATCCAAAAACATATGCTATAAAATCCTTACGAGAAACTCACCTAAGTATGGAAGGATCATATTGTTTGCAGTCCAGACTGGGAAACTTGAGAGTGAAAATGACAGAGGCAGGTGTGACCTGAGACAGCCCTGGCAGGTGAGCAAGGTTTCCCTATTTAAATCGTACTACCAGCAAGGTGTCTATTAAGAGTGAGGAAATTACTTAATTCCAGTAGCTCTCAGAGGACAAAACTGGCAGTGCTGAGAGAAAATCAATCTCTTTTATACTGAAATGCAGTATTAAATTGGTAAGAAAAAACTTATACCAACAAACTGGAAAATACACCTAATATATATGCCCAAATAAAACTGTAGCTTTCTAAATTACAGCCTCTAGATAGATTTTTAATCTATATATTGTTTGATACAGGGTCTTGCTCTGTCACCCAAGCTGAAGAGCAGTGGTGCAAACATGGCTCGCCGGAGCCTCAACCTTCCACACTCAAGCAATCTTCCTGTCTCAGCCTTTCGAGTACCTGGGACCACAGGCATGGCTACTACTCCACAGCTTGCTAATTTTCTGAGACAGAGTATCACTCTATCGCCCAGGCTGGAGTGTAGTGGCACGATCTCAGCTCACTGCAACCTCCTGGGTTCAAGTGATTCTCCTGTCTCAGCCTCCAGAGTAGCTGGGACTATAGGTGTTCGCTGCCATACTCGGCTAATTTTAGTATTTTTTGCAGAGACGAGGTTTCACCATGTTGACCAGGCTGGTCTCAAATTCCTGGTGTCAGCACACCCAGCTACTTTCAAAATTTTTTGTTGAGACAGGGTCTCAGTATGCTGCCCAGGCTAGTCTAAAATTCCTGGGCTCAAGTGATCCTCTCACTTCAGACTCCTCAGTAGCTGGGACTACAGGCGTGAGCCACTGTGTCTGGCCTAGATTTGTATTTTTTAAATACAATATAAAATATATAGCATAAAATTTATCATCTTACCTATTTTTCTTTTTTAAATTTTAATTTAACTTATTTTTCTTTAAGGACAGGGTCTCACTATATTGGCCAGGCAAGTCTCAAACTCCTGGGCTTAAGCAGTCCTCCCTTGGCCTCCCAAAGTGTTGGGACTATAGGCATGAGCCGCTGTGCCCCGCCCTTGCCATTTTTAAGTTCAGAGGTTTTACGTACATTCATATCATTGGGACAAATCTCCACAACTTTTTCAAGTCGTATAATTGAAACTATGTACCCATTAAGTAACGGCTCCCTACTCCCCAGTCCTTGGTAACCACCATTCCACTTTGTTTCTGTGAATGTGACTACGTCAGATACTTCATGTAATAGACTTAGCTTTTATGTAAGAAAGCATTATTGTAAATGTCTATATACATCGGCTAGGAAAGCATTATTGTAAATGTCTATACATCGGCTAGGAAAGCATTATTGTAAATGTCTATACATCGGTATTTCTCACATGTTGCTTTGCCCTTGCCTCACCCTTCTGAGGATCTTGGCAATCAGAGCTGAAAAGTTAAGTTTCCTACAGCCTCAAATTTGGAAGCTAATTTGAAACCTAACAGTCCGACAAGTCACCATTCCAGTATCATTTAACACTGAACCATGACCAGCTGTCTCCCACCCCTCTGCTGTGCGGAATGCAGTCAGCACTTTAGGCAGAAGTCTCACATACGGTTTGCTCAGAGGCTTCTCCAACATTGTCATATTCGAGGATGGCCTTGTACAGGGTGTTGAGCAGGTGGGAGGCGCGAACGACATTTCGAGTGTCAGGTGGAACTTCTGCTACTCCGGTACTGAACACTCTGTGCAGAACCTTGAGCTGAGCCAATCGAGGTGACAACTTGTCCACCACTATTGCAAGAGTTATTGTAGCATCTGCAAATATCAGCACATCAAACTCAACAGCAAGGAAAAATTCATGCATCTAAAATGTGACATAAATGCTGGCAAATCATCAGGTTTATGGGCAGGCAGGGAAAACGAAGGGTGGTGGATTTTGATCACACATCACAAGGACCTAACTTCCCTAAGGATGGTGGATTTTGATCGCACATCACAAGGACCTAACTTCCCTAAGGAAGAACTCCTGCGAGTCATGGAGAAAACGGTAACTCAGCAGAGAAATGACATGTAAAGGAACTGACAGTTCACAGAACGGGAAAGATGAGTGGTTCTAAAACATACAGAAGGTCAAGCTACCTTATTTATAATAAAAGAATGCAAATTAAAATTATACAAGGTAAAACAAAACACCTCTCCACGGGCCAATGTTAGTGCAGGAGGCTGTGCCTAGAGAGGGCTGCACAAGCTCCTGTGAGGCGACGGCACAGCTGGGACCTCAACATGGAAGTCACCATGTGGAGCTAGACATATGAAAAAACGGCCTGGAACTATACAGGAAGATACTACACCCACCTCTGCTCAAAGCAAGTTCCTGCCACACTGGGAAACTGTGAGGTCTGCGGTTTGGCTAATGGGCCACGCCAGTGTCAGTTTCCCAGTTTTGATCATGTACTATAACTATGTGAGGTTTTGCCACCGGGGGAAGTAAAGTCATGGGAACACAGGACCTCTCTGTATTATTTTCTGTGGTAATTCAAACTGAAAGTTAAGGGTAAAAAGCTACATGCGTTACCATTTTACATCTGCCATAATCCATAATGATGAGGACCAAAAAGTCTGACAACACACGATGGCAAGAGCATGAGGAAACAGGTATTTACCTACACGGCTCACAAGAGTATACATTTGTTCACTTGTACCTCCCCATAGAGTAAAGTGGCAAAACTCAGCAAAATCACATATGGCAACTCCATTTATAAGAACCTACCCTACATGGTCAGGTGTGGTATAATCCCAGCTCGTGCCTGTAATACCAGCATTTTGGGAAGCTAAGGTGGGCAGATCACCGGAGGCCAGGAGTTCAAGAGCAGCCTGGTCAACATGGTGAACCCGTCTCTACTAAAAATACAAAAAATTAGCCGGGCGCGTGCCTGTAGTCCCAGCTACTCAGGAGGCTGAGACAAGAGAATCACCTGAACCCAGGAGGCAGAAGTTGTGGTGAGCCGAGACCGCGCCACTGCACTCCAGCCTGGGCAGCAGAGGGAGAATCTGTCTCAGAAAAACAACAAACAAATAAAAAACCAAGACGCTCTTCATATTTGTATGGTATTATCCTCAAAATTTAAATTAGAGATATTTGAAGAGTAGTGTAATGACTGTTACGTATGGGTGTATGTATATGCACTGCTATGTATGTTGAACTCTTTCTGGAAAGCTGTGTAAGAAGCCGAGGACCTGGACGTCTCTGGGTAGGGGAATCGATACTGGCTGGGGAACTGGTGCAGGAAGACTAATTTAGATTTTTCATTCTAAACCCTCTGTAGTTTTTTGATTTTGAGAGATATGAATGGGTTAAAAATACAAATTTAATTTAAAAAATGAAGTATTCATGAGAACTACTTATTTGCCAGGCAACTCTCAAATCCTATATAATGAAAAATCTAAATGGCATTCCCATTATGAGTTTTGTGTAGTATGAGTAAAACTGAAGAACATCTAATACCATTATTGATGATGCACTTCTCAATTTCTGCAAGTTCCTCTTTGAAACTAATGAAGTATTTGTACAGGGCCCACATGAAAGCCTGGTAGGTTCTAAAGGGAGCTTCAGGTGACTTCTTAGGAACAGACCCACTTCCAGGCAACATGCTTTCAGAACTGTGTCCCATGACTTCATCAATGAACTCCTGGAGTCGAAATACAACCTGGCCATACGCTGCTATTTGTTCCAGCACAGATCGTAAACAGCTCTATGACAGAAACAAACAGCAGTTATTCAAAGGTGATCTTCTGTAAACATTCAAATTCATTTCCTTCTCACTGTAAAATATTTCTTTTACAATACTTTTAAACAGTATGTTTAGTAGAAAACAAAGTCATAAAATGATGAATAAATTATACACAAAAGAAAAAGTGTGAGCACTAATTTCAATAGACTAGAGAATTATGGCTTATGTTTTCTTAAAATATACATAAGGTAATCTACTTAAGGCAAAAAAATTACAGTATATAGCTTTTACAATACAGAATGACAAATCTAAACAGCATAAAATGCAAACTGAAATTATGTATGTCCCAAAGAATATTAAGGAATTAAGGAATTCTCTTTTTTTTTTTTTTTTTGCCAATCAATGAGAGCTTGTAAGGTTGCTGAAGTTGGCCTTGAACTCATGGCCTCGCCTTCGCAAGCGCCACGACATCCGGCCGGAGCCACTTTGGGCCCCAGGAATTCTCTTAAGTACTGTAAAGATGCACAACTCAGTTTTTCTTTTTGGATATTAAATATTTATTTATTTTTGAGACGGAGTCTTGCTCTATCACCCAGGCTACAGTGTAGTGGCATGATCTCAGCTCACTGCAACCTCTGCCTCCGGGTTCAAGCGATTGTCTTGCTTCAGCCTCCCGAGTAGCTGGGATGACAGGTGCCTGCCACTGAGCCTGGCTAGTTTTTATATTTTTTAGTAGAGACAGGGTTTCACCATCTTGGCCAGGCTGGTCTCAAATTCTTGACCTCGTGATCCACCCACCTCAGCCTCCCAAAGTGCTGGGATTACAGGCTTGAGCCACCGTGCCTGGCCTGGACATTAAATAATTTTAAATTAATCTTTTTTGCATAAGGAAGAACAAATGAGTTCAACTACAGTTAATTTCGATATTGCAAAATGTTCTAAAATTATATTACCACGGTCTACATAAACCCTATGATTTCTTAAATAACAACAAATATAAATTACTTACATGTGTTAAATGAGTTACTATAATATTGTTTCTCACAGTTACTTTCCCATCTATCAGTTGAAATATAAAGAGCTTTTTCACTCCTGAAAGTAACCTGAAATTAGATAAAAAAAGATGAGTGGACTTTAAGTCTAGAAAAAAATTCATGACAGTATGCCCAGAAAAGATTTTTTTTTTTTTTTCTTAACAGGGTCTCACTTTGTCACCCAGGCTGGAGTGCAGTAGTGATCACAGCTCACTGCAGCCTCAACCTACTGGGTTCAAGTGATTCTTCAGCCTCCGCCTCCTGAATGGCTGGGGCTACAGGTAAATGTCACCTTGCCTGCCTAATTTTTGTATTTTTTGTAGAGATGGGGGTTTCACCATGTTGCCTAGGCTGGTCTTGAACTCCTGATCTCAAGTGATCCACCCGCCTTGGCTCCCATAGTGCTGGGATTATAGGCGTGAGTCAACATGCCCCACTTCAGGATATTTTTATTAAATATTCAGAATTAAGGAGTAACAAGGTCAGATAATAAGAAAATGGAAGACATCAATCTTTTCATCTGATTACCTTACGACTCAAGATATTTCAACATCGTTTTAGAGAGAAGTCCAAGACATATGTCAGAGCATCTCCCCCATATACTGGATGACCCAAAGAGATCTTATTTCTAAGAATGCCAGCATGTCAGTATCATACTTTATGGTGGGAGCACCAGGACCTGGAATTGTAACAGTAACAGCACCACGTGCTGCATTAGATTCCTGGCTTCCAGGTACGGGCACAGGCCCTCACCGATACTCTCTGCCTATTAGGAATAGTAGTAAACCCTGCTCTGAACTCAAGAGTTAAAGAAGTCATGGACTAATCTAAGTAAATCATACGCTAAACTATTTAAAATAAAAATGAAGTAAACATGTCAAAATCTCTCAATCTCCACAGTCAAATCTGGTATGAACTTTACACCTAATGGTCTATTTCTAGTTTGCATGTGAAAACGCTTTAACAGTTTCCTTTAATAAGTTTTGCTTCTCAGTAATCAAGCATCATATATAAAGACTATTAATTAAGTGAACATCTCTTACCACAGCGTTTCCCGAATAACCTGAGTCTCGGTAACGAAAACCCTGTCATCTGGAACATACAATGGATCACTGCTGTACAAGTGTTGGTCCCTATGAGACAGCAAAGATAAACATCAACAGAAAGGTTTCTAAGTAAGTAAATATCTTAAAGAATATTCACAATTTAGTGCTAACCTTAACTGGCTATCAATTAGCAAGTACACATAATAAATGGCTTAAATGCCCCTCCTATTTTCACATCACTCAAAATCCGGAGAAACACTTTCAGAACAATTGCAATTGTTAAGTTTATTGCTAATATAGGCAAATGTTTACAACTATGTGATGTTGTTTTCTGGAAAACAATATGTCTATTTTTATAGTAAGTATACCAAAACAGAAATCAAATAATGCCATTTACCTTGAAATGAACAAAAAAAATCAAAATACAGATTATAATTAAATAATACTATAATTTTATGATTTTCAGCAACAATTAAAAAATCAAAAACTATTCAACTAGAATTTTCAACACTGGCCAGGTGTGCTGGCTCACGCTTGTAATTCCAGCACTTAGGGCAGGCCAAGGCAGGTGGATCACTTGTGGACAGGAGTTCAAGACCAGCCTGGCCAATATGGTGAAACCCCATCTCTACTAAAAACATAAAAATCAGCTGGGTGTGGTGGTGTGTGCCTATAATCCCAGCTACCTGGGAGGCTGAAGCATGAGAACTGCTGGAACCCGGAAGGCAGAGGCTGCAGTGAGCCACGATTATGCCACTGCACTCCAGACAGGGTGACAGAGCAAGACCTTCTCTCCCCCCGCCAAAAATAAATGAAAAATAAAAAATTAGTTGGGTGAGGTAAAGACTACAGTGAGTTGAGATATCACCACTGCACTGCAGCCAGGGCAACTAGAGTAAGACTGTGTTTAAAAAACAAAAACAAAAACAAAAAACAACAAAAACTGTCAAAACCAAAACAAATTTAAATTTCAGGGAAGAACTGAAGTTACAAATCAAAGACAAATGTTTAAATATCACAGTTTTTTCTACTACCACATTAAATGAAAACTTCAGCTTCTTACCAGACAGCAGCTAAATTGGAGTGCAAATGTAAGCTATGAGGAAACTGGGAGGGCCTGGCTGTCCAGTACTGATGAACCACGTGATGTTCCAGCCAGCTTCGGTCATCTGGCTCATCTGCTTCAAAGAAATGTAGTAAGTTTGAGTTATAATAGTTAACAACAATAACACCAACAATAAATACTGGGTCACAATATCTGGACTTACAGATCCATTCAAATGTATAGTTGAAAATGGCTTTTTAAAAATAACAGCTACCTAACAACATTTACTTGTATATCATCATTTATTTTAAACAACATATATTGGCTGGGTTCTATGGCATTTTGGAAACCAGGGTGGGATGATCACTTGAGTCCAGGAGTTCAAGACTAGCAACACATTTAGAAAGAAACACATACTAAATTTAATTAATGTAATTGACTAGGAAGTAAAAAAAAATTGTCCCACAAACAAAAAGATATAAATGGTACATGTTAATAGTCCAATAACCATTAAGGAAATTGAAATGGTAACCAACGACCTTCCCAACCACTCCCAAAGCCTCAGCACTGGTGCTAAATTCTGAAGGATTAGATGGTGTCTATCTTACATGAGTCGCTTGAAAAAGCGGAAAAAGAGAAAGCCACCTAACATTTTATGAGGCTAATATAACAGTGACACTTAAACCAGATAAAGACATGATAAATGTAATTCATCAAAGTATAAAGATGAAAAATCCTACATTAAAAAAGAGCTAAAGGCCGGGCGCGGCGGCTCACGCCTATAATCCCAGCACTTTCGGAGGCTGAGGCAGGCGGATCATGAGATCAAGAGATCAAGACCATCCGGGTCAACAAGGTGAAACCCCGTCTATATTAAAAATACAAAAATTAGCTGGGCATGGTGGTGTGCGCCTGTAGTCCCAGCTACTTGGAAGGCTGAGGCAGGAGAATTGCCTGAACCCAGAAGGCGGAGGTTGTGGTGAGCTGAGATCACGCCATTGCACTCCAGCCTGGGTAACAACAGCGAAACTCCGTCTCAAAAAAAAAAAAAAAAGAGCTAACCTGCTGGGCTCAGTGTAATCTCAGCCCGGGCTGCTCTCTAACATAGTGAAACCTCATCTCTACAAAAAAGCAAAAAGAAAAAAAATAGCTGGGTGTGGTGGCATGCACCTGAAGTCCCAGCTTCTTAGGAGGCTGAGGTGGAGGATAGCTTGAGCCCAGGAGGTTGAGGCTGGAGTGAGCTGTGATCATGCTATTGCACTCCAGCCTGGGTGACAGAGCAGGACCCTATCTTTAAAAAAAAAAAAAAAAAGTGAATCCAAAATTGAACCCAATCTAAATAATGTGCTAAAAAATAACATGATCAAACAAGTTTAGGTGAGGAATTCAAGGATAATTCAATGTCAGAAAGTCTATCTATGTATTATTGGGATAAAAGAGAAAAGTTAGGAGATTATCTCACAGATAAATAATAGCATTTAAAAAAATTCAACATTTATTTATGATTAAAGACTTGTAGAAAAAAAGGAATAGAAAGAAATTATCTTAATTTGATAAAGGGTACATACCCTGAACTGATACCAAACAATCATCACACTTAACGGAAGTGTTCCAGGTATAACCCCCCTTAGGATGTGACCTAGTTGTCCAGGAAGCCCACTCCTATGAGCTGCTGCTTCCGCTATGGAATAGAGGGCTAGGCTGCTGGGCCAGAAAAGAGATTCGATCACCACATCACAGAGAAGACACAGGCATAAGCACTAGTAGGAGGACATAAAACCATATTTGCAGATGACACTAAAAACCAATTTTAGCAGATGACACTAAAACCATATTTGCACATAAAAACCAGTATTTGCAGATGACACTAATCATCTACAGAAGAAACCAAATGGAATCAACAAAGTATTATGATTCATAACAGAATTCAACAAAAAGTCTGCATATAAGGACAACTTACAGAAACCAGTATTATTTCCTCTACATCAGAAATAAACAAAAGTATCATTCACAAAAATAAAAACTGTAACAGATGTAGAAACTAACAAGTGAACACTCAAGACCTTCAAAAAGAAAATTTCCAAAATCTAGTAAAAGTTAAAAGAATTACGATAAATGTAGAAATTAACATGTTAGAGGCAATCAAACCTCCCCAAGTTAGAGCTATAAATTCTCTGCAATCCAAATAAAAATTCCGCCTGCATTTTTTTTTTTGAGATGGAATTTTGCTCTTGTTGCTGAGGATGAGTATAACGGCATGATCTTGGCTCACTGTATCCTCTGCCTGCCAGGTTCAAGTGATTCTCCTGCCTCAGCCTCCCAAGTAGCTGGGATTACAGGTATGTGCCACCATGTACAGGTAATTTTGTATTTTTAGTAGGCATGGGGTTTCACTATGTTGGTCAGGCTGGTCTCAAACTCCTGACCTCAAGTGATCAACCCGCCTCGGCCTCCCAAAGTGCTGGGGTTATAGGCATGAGCCAGGTGGGCCTTTCTTTTTTTTTTTTTTTTTAAGTTTACCATCTTGCTTCTAAAATCTCTATGGAAAAATAAAAGTTCACAAATAGCTAAGCCAATTTTTAAAAAGAACGAAGTGGGCTGGGTGCAGTGGTTCACACCTATAATCCCCACACTTTGGGAGGCAGAGGCGGGTAGATCAGTTGAGGTCAGAAATTCAAGACCAGCCTGGTCAACATGGTGAAACCCTGTCTCTACTAATAATACAAAAATTAGCTGAGTGTGGTGGTATATGTCTGTAATCCCAGCTACTTGGGGAAGCTGAAAGGGGAGGAAAAAAAAAAGCAAAGTGGGCTGGGCACAGTAGCTTACAAATGTAATCCCAGCACTTTGGGAGGCAGAGGCGGGTGAACTGTTTGAGTATAGGAGTTGGAGATTAGCCTGGGCAACATGGTGACACCCTGTCTCTACAAAAAATAGCTTGGTGTGGTGGCACTTGCCCACAGTTCCAGCTACTCAGGAGGCAGAGGTGGGAGGATTGCTTGAGCCCAGGAGTCAAAGGTTGCAGTGAGCTGAGATTGTGCCACTGTACTCTAGCCTGGGCAACAGAGTGAGACCCTGTCACCAAAAAAAAAAAAGAAAGAAAAACAGAGCAAAGCGATTCTGCTGCTTCAGCCTCCCACACAGCTGAGAGGAAACCGGCCATCTATGTATTAAGACATAATATTACAAAGCCACAACAATAACAGTGTCTGTTTCCAGGTCACACTGACACCAAGAGCACAGATTAGAAAGTCTGGAATAAATACAGCTGTCCTTCAGTATCCACCAGGGATTGATTGCAGGAATGCTGCAAACACTAAAATCTGTACGTGCTCAGGTCCCTGATAAAAAAATGGCATAGTGTTTGCGTATAAGCTATGCATATCCTCCCTTATAGTTTTTTTTTTTACAACATAACACATTTTAATAATTAATTTGAAATGCAAGATAATATAGAGAAAGTTGTTTTTAAAAAATTAAATGAAATTCACTTTTTTTTTGTTTCTTGAATGGATAAACAAAATCAATCAAATAGTGCAAATAAACTCAGTGTGGTCCCACTGTAGACGCATACACACATCAAAAGCTCATTGACTAAATGTTTGTAGCAAATTGGCTAGTTTTTAATTTTAATATTTTTTTTTTTTTTGAGACGGAGTTTCGCTCTTGCTACCCAGGCTGGAGTGCAATGGCGCGATCTCGGCTCACTGCAACCTCCACCTCCTGGGTTCAGGCAATTCTCCTGCCTCAGCCTCCCGAGTAGCTGGGACTACAGGCACGCACCACCATGCCCAGCTAATTTTTTGTACTTTTAGTAGAGACGGGGTTTCACCATGTTGACCATGATGGTCTCGATCTCTTGACCTCGTGATCCACCCACCTCGGCCTCCCAAAGTGCTGGGATTATAGGCGTGAGCCACCGTGCCCAGCCTTTAATTTTTTTTTGAGACAAGGTCTTGCTCTGTTGCTGGAGTGCAGTGGCACAATCTTAGCAAAATCAGTCCTTCTCCAATTAAAAAAAAAATGGAAACATTTAGGCCTAAGAAATTTGTCACTATAGGAAAAAATTTACAAAATTACACTCAGCATGTAATAATTCAACAGTATTACTACTTAAGCATCATACAGAAAAGATTATTAATGTTTTTAAAAATTGGTTTCATAAAGATGAAACTTAGCCGATACCTTGATCACATGGAAGTGATATCAAGCTGGCCTTTTCTTCCGGGGAATTTGTCTATTAGAAAATGCCAGAACACCACAACACACAGTACCTACCTTTCCAACTGATACAAGGACCCAGTTTTCTGTTTTGATCATGTTCTTCTAACGGTGTCCTGTCTACCTGAATTCCAGAGTCCTCTCTGCTTAAGGGCTGCTGTTCATTTTCCTCGTCACTTTCTCCAGACCAATCCTGATTTAAAAAAGAAATCACTTCAGCCTTACAGAGTATAACACTTAAAGCTATTTATATTAAAAGACCAAGAAGATTTTAAAGAAAAGTAAAAACTTTGAAGCAACTTGGAACAGAAAAACAAAAACCAAATCAATTTTTTTTCTAAATCTCTTGGAAGTGCCTACTATAGGAATGGAAATATAATTATTTTTTTTTTTTCTGTAACGTTGAAACAACAAGGAATGTTTCAACGTTTTCAATGTTTCAAATGTGACAGAAGAAAAAAGTCCCAAGATCACAGTTCCTTAACAGATACTTACTCAACCCTTTTAACTCATTTTTTTTTTCTTTTTTCTTTTTTTGAGACAGAATCTCTCACTTTGCCACCTGGTGGACAAAGTGCAATGGCATGATCTCAGCTCACTGCAACCTCGACCTCCTGGGTTCAAGAGATTCTCGTGCCTGAGCCTCCCAAGCAGATGTTATTACAGGCACGTGCCACCATGCACAGCTAATTTTTTGTATTTTTAGTAGATGCAGTTTCACTATATTGCCCAGGCTTCTCTTGAACTTCTGGCCTCAAGTGATCTACCTGCCTTGGTCTCCCAAAGTGCTGGGATTACAGGTGTGAACCAGTGTGCCCAAACAACATCTTTATTTAAAATTTATTCTTAAAAAATAGACATAAGATCTCGCTATGTTACCCAGGCTGGTCTCAAATTCCTAAGCTCAAGTAATCCTCCCTCCTCAGCCTCTCAAAGTGCTGAGATTACAGGTGTGAGCCACCATGCCCAGCCCCTTTTAACTCCTTAATGCTAGTGATTTGGTGCAAAATCCTAAACTGGCTTCCATAATAAATGACTCTAGCTTAGTTAAGAGTGTTCCTGTTTTAGCTAAGTTGACCTAGGGTGGGAAGACATATTAAAATCATCTCTATCACCTGTTGTGCACTTAAATTTTTTTTTTTTTTGAGACGGAGTTTCGCTCTTGTTACCCAGGCTGGAGTGGAATGGCGCGATCTCGGCTCACCGCAACCTCCGTCTCCTGGGTTCAGGCAATTCTCCTGCCTCAGCCTCCTGAGTAGCTGGGACTACAGGCACGCGCCACCATGCCCAGCTAATTTTTTGTATTTTTAGTAGAGACGGGGTTTCACCATGTTGATCAGGATGGTCTCGATCTCTTCATCTTGTGATCCACCCGCCTCGGCCTCCCAAAGTGCTGGGATTACAGGCTTGAGCCACCGCGCCCGGCCTAGCATTTAAATTTTTTTTTTGCCAATCATTGAGAGCTTGTAAGGTTGCTGAGGTTGGTTGGCCTTAAACTCTTGGCCTCGCCTTCGCAAGTGCCACGACATCCGGCCGGAGCCACTTTGGGCCCGCATTTAAATTTTTAATAGCAAAAGTACTGTTACACTTACTGGTGTGTCCATTTCTGGACCAATGTCCATTTCTTCACCTTCCATCAAGTATTTTCCCCAGTCAAAATCATCTTTCTTTTCTAAAATGTGACAGAAGAACTTTACCAGCTTTACAATATCTATCTTTGATAAAAAATCTCAAAACTAAAGGAAAAAAGACTAACAAGACTCAAAATACAATCAGATAAAAAGTTAACAATATCGTAACATTTATTAAATTGATATTCTAAAACATTTAACATTTTAATTAACTCATTCTGAAAGGTGAGAGTTCTCTTCCTATATCTGAAGGTAGTTTGTAAAGATAGAACAAATACAGTCATCCCTCAATATCGGAGGGAAATTGGTTCCAGGAGGTACTGCACTCTCCATAATGCTCAAGGTTGATAGAAAATGGGGTAGTATGTGCACATAACCTAAATACACCCTCCTGTATACTTTAAATAATCTCTGGATTACTTATAATACCACGTAAATGCCATGTAAATAGTTCTTAGTTTTTAAAAAACTGTATGTTAGATTGCTGTATTATTATTTTGAATATTTTTGATCCGCAGTTGGTTGACTGTGAGTTTGGAACCTTAAGGATATAGAGGCCTGACTGCATTTTACATAAAATTTTACAACTGTGATAGCATCCAAAACAATAGAAATACTTCAGTTTCACAGATTTTTACAAGTTTCAATAAAACTCAATGTTTAGTAACTAAATAATCAAACAATTTCTCTTTTACTTCTCATATGTTAAGGAACGTACCCACTTCTTTATCTCTTGGTGTCTCCACATAATTGCTGTTTGAAGGAGAATCTGACAGACACAGAAGAAGTGACAGTATGGAATAATGTGCATCTGTCTTTAAAACAAAACAATGAAGAACATGAATGTATGAAGTTGGGAAATGCTTTCTACACCAGATTGAGTAAAGACAACTCCATCACAGTTATATCCCCAAGTTTTTCCTGGTTTGAGAAAACTTAAGTTATACCTAAATAATTCCTAACCTTCAAACTTTTTCATAGCTCAAATACATACACATAAGGAAACTCAAAGCCATCTGAAGTCTGAGTTCAACATTTCTTTTTCTTTTATTTTTTTTTGAGACAGAGTTTCGCTCTTCTTACCCAGGCTGGAGTGCAATGGCTCAATCTCAGCTCACCACAACCTCTGCCTCTTGGGTTCAAGCAATTCTCCTGCCTCAGCCTCCTGAGTAGCTGGGATTACAGGCACGCGCCACCACGCCCAGCTAATTTTTGTATATTTAGTAGAGACGGGGTTGCACCTTGTTGACCACGATGGTCTCGATCTCTTGACCTCGTGATCCACCTGCCTCGGCCTCCCAAAGTGCTGGGATTACAGGCGTGAGCCACCGCGCCCCGCCCTGAAGTCTACATTTTTAACAAGTATAAGATCTGAGTGGATGAGAGCTTTTATTTCTAAAACGACGGAAACGTCTTTGGAGTGTAACATGATGGTTAAAAATTACTCTGCTGAGGCAATCAGTTATCATGAAGCTCACGCACATCCGACAGTGTAACTCAGATGTACCATATTTTATTTAACCAGTCCCCTATTAATGACATTTAGACTTTTCCCCAATCTTTCACTATCACAAACTTATACTGCTTCATAATTATGACAGTTTATCTATATGATAAATTCCTAAAAAGAGAAATGCTAAGTCAGAGTGTTTGCATTTCAAAGTTTGAGAACTAATGTCAAAATACCCTCCATACAGACAATACAAATATACATACATATAAAATGACCCGTTTCCCACATCTTTTATTAATCAGATCAGTGAAAAATGTTATCTGTGTTGCTTTAATTTGCATTTATTTTATCTTATGAATTGATGGGCACTTTTCCATAAGCTTAAAATTCTTGATTTTCCTTTACTGGGCATAACTCTACTTTGTTCAAATTTCTATTTGATTGGCAGTCTTCTTATTTATATGATTGATTTTGAATTGGGGTATTAGCTGAGCTGTGCAGGAAAGTGCTAACTGAGCAGGCCTGAGTTGCTGAAGCCTTCCACATCCCCCAAAAGGGCTTATTTTCATGAATAAGCCATGGCCAGCTTGTGGTAACTGAGCTCTTGAAATATGTTAACTGGCAAAAGTGTTTTGTATGCTCAGATCTTGAATAGTTTGTGCAAACAGTGTGACTGAAGGTGAATACCTGCTTTCCTTTGAAGGCTCTGGAACTTCAGTAATTGTGGTTAGTCACACAGGTAGCATGTCTAAGAGACAAGCCTCCATATAAAAGCCCCGGAATCCAGGACTCAGGTGTCCAAGTAGACAACAATGGCCACGTGACACAGTACGTCAGAAGAGCAAGCATCCACACCAGACTCAGATACGGCAGGAATGTTGGAATTATCAAACCAGGAACTGAAAACGACTATGATTAACATACTAAGGATACTAATGAAAAGTGTGGATAACAAAGAAGAATCGATGAGTACTTTAACTGGAGAGATGGAAACTCCAAGAAGGAATCAAAGTGTTCCAAATGAAAAACAAGGTGTCAGAAATGAAGAATGCTTTTGATGGACTCATCCAGTAGACTGGAATGGCTGTGAAAAGATTCTGTGAGCTTGAAAATGTATCAATAGAGCAGGCCGGGGTGGCTCACGCCTGTAATCCCAACCCTTTTGGAAGCCAAGATGGGCAGATCACTTGAGCTCAGGAGTTCAAGATCAGATTGGCCAACATGGTGAATTCCCTGTCTCTACTAAAAATGTGCCACAGCACAGCAAGGGAATGTGGTCCCACTGTGTTCAGGAACCCACAGCTGCTTCCATATGCTTGCCATCCTCAGTTTGACCTCTAGGAGGCTAGAGACTGAGTAGCTAAGGTCAGCCACACAGGCGCTGCTTGCGTATGTGACCCACCCCCAATAAAAAATGCTGGTCACGAAGGCTCGGTTGATTGGCCCTGGAGGAGCAACCCTTTGCACACGTTGTCATATACTGTTACTGAGAGACAGTATATGACACCTGCATCCCCAGGTGACTCCACTGGGAAGGAACACTTGGACATGTGTGCCTAGCTTCTCCTAGACTTTGCTCTAGGCACTTCTTCCCTTTGATGATATTTTTTTTCTTTTTTTGAGATGCAGTCTCGCTCTGTGGCCAGGCTGGAGTGCAGTGGCACGATCTCGGCTCACTGCAACTTCCGCCTCCTGGGTTCAAGCTACTCTCCTGCCTCAGGCTCCTGAGTAGCTGGGACTACAGGTGCACGCCACCACATCCAGCTATTCTTTGTATTTTTAGTAGAGATGGGGTTTCATCACATTGGCCAAAATGGTCTCGATCTCCTGACCTCGAGATCCCCCTGCCTCGGCCTCCCAAAGTGCTGGGACTACACTACAGGCATGAGCCACCACCTCGCCCCCCTTTGATGATTTTAATCTGTATCCTTTCACTGTAATCAACCATTAATAGTGAGGATAATAGCTTTTTTGAGTTCTATGAATCCTTTGAGCAAGTCACTGTGCCAAAGGGTGGTCTTGGGGAATTTCCCAAACAATAAGAAAGTCTACCAGGCACTTTGTAAGCATCTACAATCCCTGCCAAGTGCTGAGAAACCATTTGAAAGTTTCAAGATATTTAAATAATGCTATCACATGTACCAATCTCTGACTGCTCTTTCCACGTAAGGACTGAGGTGAAAAAATGATTAGGTAAGAACAAGCTCTTTCATCACAAACTGAGGCATATCTGGTGATGGCAATATTTAAGTGACTTTCCAGGACATCCTGTTAGCCAGTGGATAACACTAAAACAGAATGTGTTAACAGTAACAGAAGCAAGCTGACGATAATCAGATAGAAAACAGTAAAATACACAAGGGAGATCTCATAATTGAAGGCATACCTTTATTTCCTTTATGCTGGAAAGTGGTGCATTTAGAAATTCCTCAGTTAATCTCTTCCAACTAGCAGCTTTGCTTAGATCAGAATGAATGACAAATTTTTCATAAATTCTAAAATGTAAAACAAATTATTATAAAGCTATCTTAAAAAGATCTGTAAGAAAATACAGGCCGGGTGCAGTGGCTCACACCTGTAATCCCAGCACTTTGAGAGGCTGAGGTGGGCAGATCACAAGGTCAGGAGATCCAGACCGTCCTGGTCAACCTGGTGAAACCCCATCTCTACTAAAAATACAAAAATTAGCTGGGCATGGTGGTGTATGCCTGTAATCCCCTACTTGGGAGGCTGAAGCAGGAGAATCCCTTGAACCAGGGAGTGGGAGGTTGCAGTGAGCTGAGATTGAATGCCACTGCACTTCAGCCTGGCGACAGTGAGGCTCTATCTCAAAAAAAAAAAAAAAAAAAAAAAAAACAGAAAGAAAGAAAAAAAAAGAAAATACATATATTTCTGAATGTATACATATATACACTGACTTACCCTTCAATTGTTTTTTCTATTTTGTGGCTGTTGACATCCAAGAAACGATGAAACCTAATAAAGACAAAATGCAGTTCTTATGCCAACTCGTCACATAAGTAAGTGAACTCATCTCATGGCCCTCCCCATCGCCCATAAGCTCCGTACTCAGCTACATATTCGCAGAGCAGTGTACCTCGTCCTCCGTTACCTTCACCATCAGGCAGGCAAATAAGCACCGTGTCCAAGACTACGCAAGCACCCTTTCCTCAGCACACAAATGCTTCCCGAGCCTCCCAGCCTTGTCCTCTGGCTCCTCTATCTTCCCATAAGGCCCCGTATCTAAGTCCAGCAGAACACATTCTACATCAGGTGTTCCCAATCTTTCTATGTCATAGTGAGGCCCAGTGAAGCATAAGGACCCCTTCTCTGAAAAAACGTTTTTAAATGCCAAAAAAGAAATACAAAGGAATCCTATTATACTAAGTTGTCAAATATTTCAGTAAGTTTATGGCAAGAAATGTTATTTATGAAAGCATTAAATAACAACATTTAGCAGTAGGTCCAATAACTACCATTAAAGTAACAGTAAACAACATTTACAAATATCTACAACTCTTACTATAATGCGAAAACAGTATGCGATTTCTACTGGTAATAAAAGTCAGAGGTAGTCTAATACTACTAAGTTTTTCTGCCTTCATTCATAATGGAAGGAGATGCTACTTTTCAGTTAGAGATTAGTAGAATATTTTCCTCATCCAAATTAACAAATTTCTGAATTATAAAAATCCCTATCATATAATACACTGTGATTAACTTTTGTCTCTTTCTTAAAGACAGAGGCTGTATCTTATTCATCTTTGAATTTCTAGGGCCTAGAATTCTAAATGGCCACAGTTTAAAAAAATGTAAACATGAACTATTCATTTTTCTCATGCTTTAAAGCGTCATAAAATTACAGCATAGCCTATGCAACTAATGTATATGAATACAGCATAGCATATGCAAAAAACGTTTTGCCTTTTTTAAGTATCAGAGCCAGCAATCTGCACTCAAAAGAAATAAAATTTCACTACTGAAAACAACATCTGATTCTATTCCAGTAAATGGCTAAATGGAACACTATTTTACCTATAATTTCTTTCCTGAAATCTGTGAAAGTAAATACTAACCTCTAATGTCTCTTCCAGCTCTAAAATGAGAAACATCTGCTACTGTTATTTACATATATTAATAGAAAAATAACTTGGGATTCAGCATTTACGTTTCTGTATTTTATAACCTATTTCACACACTGTTTATTTTTATAAGTTACAGTTAAGAATTCAGTTATTACTTCGGAAACTTGGCATGCTTTAAAAGAACCTGAAAGCCCTGTATTCCTATTATGAACCAACTAAGTAGATACTTCACCGGCTATGATCATTAAGGTAACTAAGATTACAGGTTTTGAAAACCTAATCATTATTCAAGAAGATTTTTACTGAAATTAAACAGGTACAACATGAACATTCTTTCAGTAATAATTTCATTATGAGTAACGAACTAAAGTATTGTTTAATTTACATCTCCCATAAAAATAGGAGATCTCAATCCATCTAAATATCTAAACTCTCTCTGTAAGTGTCTAAAAATTAGTTACAAGAGGCCAGGCTTGGTGCTCACGCTTACAATCCCAGCATTTTGGGTGGCCAAGGCGGGGCAGATCACGAGGTCAGGAGATTGAGAACATCCTGGCTAACACGGTGAAATCCCGTGTCTACAAAAAAAAAAAAAAAAAAAAAAAAATAGCGTAGCGTGGTGGCTTGCACCTTGGGGAGGCTGAGGCAGGAGAATCTCTTGAACCCGGGAGGCGGAGGTTGCAGTGAGCCGTGATCACGCCACTGCACTCCAGCCTGGGGTACAAAAACAAAACAAAATATAACAAAAACCAACCAGCCAACCAAACAAGAAATTAGGTACCAGAGAAACTGCATTAGCCATTGTATTAGGTGGCTTAGCGTGCTACGTGCCAGGAGCTGTGCAGGGATGCAGCATTCTAGCCGGAGTGGAAGCAGAGGAGACAGGAATGACAGGTTACATCAGTGTCCTAACACGCGTTTTTGGGAAAACGGAAAGCAGAGAGAGAGGGAGCTTGTGCTGGCTGGCCAGGGAGCAGACATCAGTGAGAATACAATCTCTTTACTTGAAAAGAAAAAACTACATAGAGATGGAGTTGCTACGTTGCCCAGTCTGGCCTCGAGTTCCGCCTGGGTCTCCCAGAGCGCTAGGGTTGCAGGAGCGCGGCCCGCCCCGCAAGAACCCAGTTCCACGCTTCCCCCGTGACTACCAGGAGAGCCTGGCCGGCGTGGAGCTGGCGGCGGCAGGGCCTGGGAGGGCTCCCCAAGGCCGCGTCCGCCCCCGCCCCCGCCCCCGCCCCACGCCCCGCCCCGGCGCAGCCCCTTCCCGGGCTCCGTGGGACCCAAGCGCGGAATCCGCGCTGTGGCCTAGAACCCGCTCCCGCGCCGCGCCGCGCCCCGGCGCATCCCCTTCCCGGGCTCCGTGGGACCCAAGCGCGGGATCCGCGCTGTGGCCTAGAACCCGCCCCCGCGCCGCGCCGCGCCGCGCCACACACCTAAAGTTGGACCAAGCGAAATTTAGGGCGAGCTGGAAGTTGGGGTCTGTCTCGTCCTGGAGGCCGGCGACACCCCGGATGAGCTGCCGCACGTCGCGCTCCTGCTGCGCGTCCAGCCGGCTCCAAGACTGTCCATGCAGCGCCATGCTCCGCGCTCCCGCAGCGCGCGTCTAGCCAATTGGCGGCTGTTCGCGCGAGAGTTCGGGTTCCCGCGACAGTCGCTTTCTGAGCTGGCGGTTTTCTCGCGATAGTTCGAGCTCTCGTGCCGGGCGTCTAGAGAACCGGCAGCTATTCTCACGGCAGTTCGAGCTCCCGCTCTGGCGGCTACGGCCTGGCGCTGTTCCTCGGCGGGGGCTGGAGTGTGCATTTCCTAGTTGCGCGACGGTACGTTTTCCATGGTACTCAGAGTTAGCCGGTGTCGTCGTGAATCGGATATATAAGGATCTCCGGTCAGTGACCTTGAGAGCAGCCGGTGAGGTGCCCGGTCAGCATACGTATTAAGACCCGCCTTTCAGGAACCCTGACCTGCTTAGCTCTGAACCCTCCTGGCGCTGCAGCTTCTCCCTCCAGTGATGATCTCTGCGGATCTCGGTGCCCCCGTCCACACAACACAACCAGCATCGGCGTAAGCATCTGTCCCGACCCGCTAGCAACTCCAGCTCGCTCTTGCTCCGCAGGGGCGGCTAAGGGGACTTCCTAACCCCATCCGTCCAGAGGTGCGGGGGACTTCATAACCCCACCTGGCCAGAGGTGATGGGAGGACTTCATAACCCCCCCCCGGCCAGAGGTGCTGGGGGACATCATAACCCCACATGGCCAGATGTGCTGGGGGGGACTTCATATTTGTCACCGGGCCAGAGGTGCTGGGAAGATTGCATCATCCTCAGCTGGCCAGAGGTGCAAAACCGTTTTTGTTGTCATCAAAGCTGTATCTCTTCAGTGACAGTTGTAACTATTGCGTTAAGCAAACCCTCCCCCAAACCCGTAACAAATCCCTCTTTATGGTTTTGATGTGATTTATTATCTTGCATTAGTGTGGTAATAGTCGGCAGCATCTAAAACACGGACAGCATGCTACTGCACACATCTCCTTAGGAGGAGAAAATCAGCATTAGAGATGATTCCACTGAAGGGAAGTCATACTCTGCCAAGGCAGCCTTTTTGCTCCAGTTTCAGCTCTCATCTTTACGCTGGTTTCCCATATCTACATGCAGCTCATATTTTTCTTGATGCACCAGATCCATAATCTAATCGATCACTGTACATCTTCAAGAATCAAAGTGAGTGTATATATGCACATATATATGTTTGCTTATTGTCTGTTTCACCCATTAGCTCGGTAAGAGTCTTCCAGCTGATGCCACTGCCACTTACGATACCAGGATCATAACTGAGACTCAATAAATAATTAATGAAAGAATAAATTAATATCTATCGGGAAGGCCCAAACACTCAACTAAATTATTCTCGTTTCCCTGTCAGCCTCTCTTCCCCAGTTTTCCATCTTGAGGTATATACCGCATATCCTCCATCACCCAGCCAGAAACTCTGGTTGTAGTGCATTTCTCTTCCTGCCCTTCTCCCTCACTCTTTCCTTGCAGGGATAAAGAACACCTTGATTCCTGAATCTTCTCTGAGGTGTACTCTCTCCTCGCTGCCTTACCTTAGTTCAGACTCCAGACTCCTGGGAGGCCTCCCAACTATTGTTTCCGACTCCAGTCCCTTATCACACCAGGTCGTCCACCTCCACAGAGTCAAAGCCGACAACATGCCTCCCCAGCCACTGCCCATGTCTTGACCTCAGTATTAACATTTGGGCTGCACAGTTTTTGGTTGTGGAGGGCTGTCTCGTGCACCATGGGACGTTTAGAAGCTTCCTTGGCCTCTACCCAGGAGATTCCAATAGCAACTCTCTCCATCCCCAGGTATGACAGCCAAAATGTCTTCAAACATTGCCAGATGTCTTCTTGGAGGGCCGGAGGGAAGGTGCAAACTCACTCCCAATTAAACACCACTGGCCTGTGGGATAACTTTCCAACTCCAGAGCAGTAGGATTCAGGACTGTTTCTGAGCTTGCCTTCCAATCTGCTTCATCTTTTCCTATACAGTTCTGTACTGAAGAACCGTGGAGAGTTCATTTTCATGGGTAAGAAGACTCAATATCATGACAAGCAGCAACTCTTTTCAGATTAATCAATGCAATTTCAATCTGCAAAACAGGCCCCAGATGATCTGCCCTTCTGATACCCTTGGCCTCAAGTTCTTCTGGTTTCTTTTTTAGGTACTTGGAGAGATGATACAGGGAGAAGGAAATGTCAGAGAAAAGATCAGTGTCACTGGGGCAAGTCATGGCCCGAGTCCTGGCCCTGATAGAGCACTTCTTGCCTCCAAGTGGTGCTGAGGCTGAATGTGCTGTGACCCCAGTGAGTAGTTCACACTGAAGCAGAAAGATGCCCCCCAAAACACTTCTCATTTTCCTTCCAGTGACTGGGAGGCCTGGGGAGCAGGCCCTGGGTCCTGTCACAGTTCCACGTAAGGCCCTGGCTTTGCAAACAGCTATCCCAGTGCTCCTGTGTACACTCTGTGAAGGCAGACTGCAAGTCAGAGGAAAGGACACAGCCGTGGTCTTACAAGGCCCCTGGTCATCCGTGTGCCTCCCACAAATGCTTCCAAGTCCTCCTCAAAGGGAAGGGACTGTATTCATCTGTTTCTCATACTGCTACAAAGACATTCCAGAGAATGGGTAATGTATAAAGAAAAGAGGTTTATTTGGCTCACAGTTATGCAGGCTGTACAGGCATCTGCTTCTGTGGAGGCCTCAGGAAACTTAAAATTGTGGTGGAAATGCAAAGGGGAAGCAAGCTGTCTTACATGGTGGGAGCAAGAGGAAGAGAGAGGAGAAAGTGATGCATACTTTTAAACGAGCGGATCTTTGGATAACTCTATCACAAGACAGCACTAAGGGGATGGTGCTGAATCATCAGAAACCACCCCCATGATCGAATTACCTTCCACCAGGTCCCACCTCCAAAACTGAGAATTGCAATTCAACATGAGATTTGGGTAGGGACACAAATCCAAACCATGTTAGGAAGATTGCCATGGGCCTGTCAGGAAGGCCTGGAAAGCACAGGGCCTGAAGGGTCAGGCCCTGGTCCTGTGTGGGCCTGGTCATCAGCAGAGTCTCAAGAAAACGTTTCTGAGTTCTCCTCTGGAGGAGCGGGGCCCAGGCCAGTGAGGCCACCAAGGGAGAGTCCCAGGCCTAGCCATGGCCGTTGCTTCAGACACTCTTTCAGGCAGGGACCAGCCCATGACAGACATAGAGACCCCAGCAACGTGTCTCAGGCCTGGCTGTGGCTGCCAGATGTGCCTTGAAGATGGACACTAGTCTGAGCCAGCAAAAGGCCTGAAGAGTGTGCTTATGGGGCAGCCATGGCCTCACATGGGATGTGGTCCTAGGAGGCACCTCCAAAGCTAAGTTTCTAGGTCCCACTCCCATGATGGAGAGCCAGTGAGAACCAAGTGGTGGTCGGTCCTGCATGGGCTTGCTCATCCCATGCAAGCCCCCAAATACGTTTATGTCCCGCACCTGAAAAGGGGGCACTGCAGGCGGCCAGGTCCACCCTGATACGACACCCCAGGCTCAGCTGGGCCTGCATAGAGGCAAGTCATCTGAGGCAATGCCCAACAGTTTCCTAGGCTCCCTTTGATGGCAGAGACTGGTCTAGGATGGCCCAGGAGCACTGTGGAAGTACCTTGGCCCGAGAAGGGTCAGGGGTAGGTCCTGGCCATCTGATTTACCTGTGGAAAATATTTCTGTTCTGTGGGTGGCACTGAGCAGGATGCCGTGAGATGGTGCCCCACGTCCAAACACAGTCCTTTGTGGGGTCTGGTCACTGGATGCCTCTTGAAATATTATCTAAGTCCTCCTCTGGAAACAAAGACTGTCTGGGAATGAAGAGGGAGACCCAGTGAAGACACCACCCTGGCCGTGTCCCAGGCATGGCTCAGTCACCAGATGCTCCTGAAATACTTTTCTATGTCTCTGGAATGGGTGGCCAGAGATTCCTGTGGGGGGTGTCAGTGTACTTGCCACTGGTCTAGAAGATGTTTCAAAGTCCAGCTCTGGGCTGTGGTGCCTACCCCTGTGTTTGTGGGGACTAGCCAGCCTGAGAAGCCCCCTCAGGGTGCAGGCTCCAGGCTTGATCTATTTGGTCAATGCCTCTCCATGATGATTTCTATTTCTCTCTGGAGATGGGGACATCTTGGCATGAACAGGAAGGCCCTGGGGATGCCAAGACTACTTACATTGCTGCATAGGACCTGGTCCCTTTCAGTGGCAGGACTGGCCCATGCCACTGAGAGACCCAGCCTTGTGGGTCTGGTCAGGGCATGAATCTCCCTGAAACATTTCCAAGTAGGCCCTTGGAGTAGGAGCAGTGGGCTGACTAGAGGAACCCAGGGGAAGGCATCTGGCCTCGATCACACAGAGTCCCGGTACCTGGTAAACTAGACCAACAAATCTATGAGTGTCCAGGGGTCAGGACCAGCACAATTTGGAAAAGCCAGAGGAGGGCCCCTCAATCTTGCCACAGCTCCTCATGGGGCACAGGTGGATACGTATCTTAAAGGTGTTTCTGTCTCTCTCGCCGACGGTTCCATGGAGGGCCCTGGGGCTCTGTTGCATGATGCACCTCCAAGGGTTTTCTAAGTCTCCCATTGCAGGGGAAGCGAAGCTAGCCAGGGGGCCCAAGTGGGCCCATGCTGCCCTTGCTGTTGAACATGTCTTCAGAAAACCTTTCCAACTCACCTGCCAAGGTTGGCGGCAGCTGGAGCAACTCTTCATGCACTGGGAGATTTCCAGACCCACTGAGGTTTCTTGAGGGGCTGGTCCCTGCATATGCCTCCCAGAAAATGTCAAAGTATTTTTCTGAAAGAAGGGCCCTGCTTGGCTGGGCTTTGGAAGATGGGCTTTTAAAAATTGGCAAGATACTCATCCATGATCAGGCCCAGGCAGGTGCTGTCCTTTGGAGTGTGCCTAGAAAGCACTTTAGGAGGTTCTTTGATAACTGGGTCCCACAAGGGAATGCATTCAGCTGGTCAAGTAAACCCAAGCCAGCCCCACCCTGGTGGGGAGGTGTTGGAAATGTTTTAAGCAGGCACACGTGATGACCAGGCTGGACAAGGGCGCTGTCCTCAGGTCTCTCCCTAGCCCCGAGATCACTGTCCCCATATGGCCCTGCCACCAGTGGGGACAACTGTTGCACACATAGGCTGTTTCCTCCACTTCTGCACCTTGCACGCATACTCTGGGTGACTCAGTCCCACAGCATATGCGTGCCTTGCTCACCTATTCCACATCATGCTCACATGACTCGTGCACACCCAGGTGTTCTATGCATATCTGCTATTATATTGATTATATATTTTTTTGTTTTAATGTTTATTGACAAATAATGATTGTATGATTGTATGTTTTTACGGGGTGAAGTGTGGTGTTTTGATATATGTGTACAGTACGGAATGATTATAGCAAGGCAATTAACATATCACCCATCACCTCACATATTGCTTTTATGTGCAGTGAGAAAATTTATTTATTTAAACATTTTTATGGATACATAATAATTGTACATATTTTTGGATTACATGCGGTATTTTGATGTAAGCATCCAATGTATAATAATCAAATCTGGGTAACTAGGATGTTCATCACTGGGAACATTTGCCATTTCTTTGTATTGGGAACATTCTATGTCTTTTCTACCAGCTCCTTTGAAATATCTAATAAATTATTGTCAACCACAGTTGCCCAGTTGGGCTACTCAACAGTAGTCTTATTTCTTACATAGAATTTTATCTTTGTACCCATTAACCAACCTCCTTTTTTTTTTTTTTTTTTTTGAGATGGAGTTTCGCTCTTGTTACCCAGGCTGGAGTGCAATGGCACGATCTTGGCCCACCACAACCTCCGCCTCCCGGGTTCAGGCAATTCTCCTGCCTCAGCCTCCTGAATAGCTGGGATTACAGGCACGCGCCACCATGCCCAGCTAATTTTTGTATTTTTAGTAGAGACGGGGTTTCACCATGTTGACCAGGATGGTCTCGATCTCTTGACCTCGTGATCCACCCGCCTCAGCCTCCCAAAGTGCTGGGATTACAGGCTTGAGTCACTGTGCCTGGCCCCGACCTCCTTTATAGCCCCTTTCTGCCCTACCCCTCACAGCCTCTGGTAAATGTCATTGTATTTACTACATCTGTGAAATCAATTTTTTTTTTTAAAGATCCCACATGTGAGTGAGAACATGCAGTATATGTCTTTCTGTGCCTGGCTTATTTCACTTAATATAATATCCTCCAGTTCCACCCACGTTGCTGCAAGTGACAAGATATTAGTCTTTTTTTGGCTGAATAATATCTCATTGTGTATGTATATCACTCTTTAAAATCCATTCATCCACTGATGGACACTTAGGTTGATTCCATATCTTGGCTATTGTGAACAATGCTGAACAAATGTGGGAATGCGGATATCTCTTCTGTACTGATTTCCCTTCTCTTGGATATGTACCCAGTAGTGGGACTGCTGGATCATATGGTAGCTCTATATACAGTTTGCTGAGGAATCAGAGTGGCTGTACTGATTTACATTCCCACCAAGAGTGCACAAATGTTCCCTTTCTCTGCATTCTCATCAGCATTTATTTTCTGTGTTTTAAATAATAGCTATTCTAGGCCGGGCGCGGTGGCTCAAGCCTGTAATCCCAGCACTTTGGGAGGCCGAGGCAGGTGGATCACAAGGTGAAGAGATCAAGAACATCCTGGTCAACATGGTGAAACCCCGTCTCTTCTAAAAATACAAAAATTAGCTGGGCATGGTGGCGCATGCCTGTAATGCCAGCTACTCAGGAGGCTGAGGCAGGAGAATTGCCTGAACCCGGGAGACGGAGGTTGTGGTGAGCCAAGATCGTGCCATTGCACTCCAGTCCAGCCTGGGTAACAAGAGCGAAACTCTGTCTCAAAAAATAATAATAATAATAATAGCTATTCTAACTAGGCTGATATAACATCTCATTGTGGTTTTGATTTACATTTCTTTGATGATTAGTGATGTTGAGCATTTTAAAATATACCCGTTGGTCATTTGTATGTCTTCTTTTGAGATATGTCTGTTCAAATCTTTTGCCTATTATTAAATCAGATTATTTGTTTTTTTTGTTATTGTTTGAGTTCTTTATATATTCCCGTTATTAATATAGTCAGATGAGTAATTTGCAGACATTTTTCCCCATTATTCTGTATGTTGTCTTTTATCTCTGCTGATTGTTTGCTTTGCTGTGCAGAAGATTTTTAGCTTGTTGTTTTCCGATTTGGCAATTTTTGTTTTGGTTGCCTCTGCTTTTGAAATCTCGCTCAAGACATCTTTGCCCAGATCAATGTCCTCAAGCGTTTTCACAGTGTTTTCTTTCAGTAGTTTCAATACAGTTTCGGGTCTTACATTTAAGCCTTTAATCTATCTTGTGTTGGATTTTTTGTACATGGTGAAGATAGGGGTCTACTTTCATTCTTCTACCTATGAATATTCAATTTCCCCAGCACTATTTATTGAACAGTTTGTCCTTTCCCAACGTATGATCTTGGTACCTTTGTAGAAAATGGGTAACTATAAATGCATTGATTTATTTCTGGGTTCTTTATCCTGTGCCACTGGCATACGAGTCTTTTTTTTTAAAATGCCAACACTATGTTGTTTCGGTTACTGTAGCTTTGTAGTATGTATCTATGTATGTATGTATGTACGTGTGTACGTATTTGAGATGGAGTCTCACTCTGTCACCCAGGCTGGAGTGCAGTGGCACAATCTCGGCTCACTGTAGCCTCCGCCTCCTGAGTTCAAGTGATTCTCCTGCCTCAGCCTCCCAAGTAGCTGGAATTACAGGCACGAGCCACCATGCCTGGCTAATTTTTGTATTTTTACTAGAGACAGGGTTTTTCCATGTTGGCCAGACTGGTCTAGAAATCCTGACCTCAAGTGATCTGCCTGCCTCAGCCTCCCAAAGTGCTGAGATTACAGGCATGAGCCACAGTGCCTGGCCATATTTATCATTCATTTTTCTGTATATTTAGTGGGTACAAGTGCAGTTTTGTTCCATGGACATATTGCACTGTAGTGAAGTTTGGGCTTTTTGTGTATCCACCACTCGAGCAGTGTACATTGTACCTGACAGGTAATTTTCACCCCTCACTGCACTCCCACCTTCCCACCTTTTGGAGTCTGCGGTGTCTATCATTCCACTCTCTACGTCCATATGTACCTATTGTTCAACTCCAACTTATAAGTAAGAATATGTGGCATTTGACTTTCTGCTTCTGAATTATTTCACTTAGGATAATAGGCTCATGTTCCATCCGTGTTGCTGGGAAAGGCATTATTTAATTCTTTTTAACGGTTGAGTAGTATTCCGCAGCCCACATTTTCTGTAATCCAGTCATTCACTGATGGAACTTAGGTTGATTTCATGACTTCTCTGTTGTGAAAAGGGGTATGATAAACACACCAGTGCAGGTTTCCTTCCTATAATGATTTGTTTTCCTTTGGGGAGGTACGGAGCACTGGACTGCTCTGTCTAATGGTGGTTCTATTTTTAGCTCTTTGAGAAACCTACATGACATTTTCCATAGAGGTGTACTAGTCTATATTTCCATCAACAGTCTCTGAGCATTCCCTTTTTTCTACATCTTCACTAACATCTTCTTTTTAATAGTAGCCATTCTGACTGGCGTAAGGCGGTATCTCCTCGTGGTTCTCATTTGCGTTTCTCTGATGATTAGTGATGTTGAGCATTTTTTCATGTTTGTTGGCAGTTCGTATGCCTCCTTTTGAAAAATTTCTGTTCATGTTGTTCACCAGTTTTTAAATGGGATTATTTTTTCTTGTTGAGTTCCTTGTAGATTCTGAATATTAGTCCTTTGTCAGGTGCATAGTTTCTAAATATTTTCTCCCACTCTGTGGTTTGTCTGTTTGCTCTGTTGATTATTTCTTTTGCTGTGCAGAAGATTTTCAGTTTAATTAAGCCCCATTTGTCTATTTTTGTTGTATCTGCTTTCAAGGTTTTAGTCATAAAATCTTGACCTAGGTCAACGCCCAAAGGAGTTTTTCCTGGGTTTCCTTTTAGTATTTTTATTGTTTTAGGTCTTACATTTAAATCTTTAATTCATCTTGAATTAGCCTTGTATATGGCTGGAGGTAGGAATCCAGTTTCATTCTGCGTTTTCCAATTTTCCCCAGCACCATTTATTGAATAAAATAAATGGGTGTGTTTGTTCTTGCCAATTTTGTTGAAGACCAGCTGGTGGTAGGTGTGTGGCTTTATTTCTGGATTTCTTATTCTTTTTTTTTAGACAGAGTTTCACTCTCGTTACCCAGGCTGGAATGTGATGGCGCGATCTCGGCTCACCGCAACCTCCGCCTCCTGGGTTCAGGCAATTCTCCCACCTCAGCCTCCCGAGTAGCTGGGATTACAGGCGAGAACCACCATGCCCAGCTAATTTTTGTATTTTTAGTAGAGACGGGGTTTCACCATGTTAACCAGGATGGTCTCGATCTCTTGACCTCATTAACTACCCGCCTCGGCCTCCCAAAGTGCTGGGATTACAGGTGTGAGGAGCCACCGCGCCCGGCCTAGATTTCTTATTCTTTTCCACTGATCTATGTGTCTATTTTGGTATTAGTACTGTGCTGTTTTTTTTTTTAACTTTTCTTTGTGGCCTTATAGTATAGTTTGAAGTCAGGTAATGTGATGCCTTCCTTTTTTTTTTTTTCCTTAGGATTGCTTTGGCTGTTCAAACTTTTTTTTTTGGTTTCATATGCATTTTAGGATTGTTTTTCTAGTTCTGTGAAAAATGAAATTGGTAATTTGATAGATACTGTACTGAATCTGTAGATTGCTTTGGGCAAAATGGTTATTTTAACAATGTTAATTCTTCCAATCCATGAATATCGGCCAATTTTCCATTTTCTCTCTCAGTTTCTTCCATTAGCGCTTTATAGTAGAGATCTTTCACCAGGAGGAAGTGGTGGGTAGAAGGTGAAGGGCTGCCATCTGTGCAGAATCACGTGACACAGCAGAGACAAGAACGCAAGGAGGGGAGTGTCAGACCCTTTTAAACATTCGGTTCTCATAGGAATTAAGTCTAAAAATTCAGTCATTACAGAGGATGGCATCACCCATTCATAAGGGGTTTGTCCTCATGGCACAAATACTTCCTATTAGGCACCATCTCCACATTGGGCACAAATTTTGACATGATATTTGGAGGGAACAAACATCCAAACTTTTTTTTTTTTAATTTTTATTGCATTATAGGTTTTGGGGTACATGTGCAGAACGTGCAAGATAGTTGCATACGTACACACATGGCAGTGTGTTTTGCTGCCTTCCTCCCCTTCACCCACACTTGGCATTTATCCCCAGGCTATCCCACCCCAGCCCCCCCCGCTGTCCCTCCCCCATTTCCCCCAATAGACCCCAGTGTGTAGTAGACCCCCTCTCTGTGTCCATGTGTTCTCATTTTTCTCACCCGCCTATGAGTGAGAATATGCAGTATTTCTTTTTCTGTTCTTGTGTCAGTTTGCTGAGAATGATGTTCTCCAGATTCATCCATGTCGTTACAAAGGACACAAACTCATCATTTTTGATTGCTGCATAATATTCCATGGTGTATATGTGCCACATTTTCCCAGTCCAGTCTATCATCGATGGGCATTTGGGTTGGTTCCGGTTCTTTGCTATTGTAAACAGTGCTGCAATGAACATTCGTGTGCATCAAACATCCAAACTTTATCATTTCATCTCAGGCCCCCAAATCATGTGTACTTCTCACCTTGCAAAATAAAATCACCCTTTCCTAATAGTCCCCCCAAAGTCTTGTTCCCATCATCAATTCGTAAGTTTAAAGTCCAAAGTCTCATTTTAGACTCAAGGCAAAGTTTTTACACCTGTAAGACTGTACAACTAAAAACAAGTTATTTGCTTTTAAGATAGAATGGTAAGACAGATGCCGGATAACAGTTCTTATTTCAAAAGGGAGAAATTGGCCAAAAGAAAGGGTTATTGCAAACCTGAAATTGGCCATGAAAGACTGAAACCTATTGGCAAAGATATTAAACCTTTAAGCTCCAAATTAATATTTGGGTCCATGGACTGTCTCCTGGGCATAATGGTGCATTTTCTTTTTTTTTCTTTTTTGAGATGAAGTTTCGCTCTTGTTACCCAGGCTGGAGTGCAATGGCGCGATCTCGGCTCACCGCAACCTCCGCCTCCTGGGTTCAGGCAATTCTCCTGCCTCAGCCTCCCGAGTAGCTGGGACTATAGGCACACGCCACCATGCCCAGCTAATTTTTGTATTTTTAGTAGAGACGGGGTTTCACCATGTTGACCACGATGGTCTCGATCTCTTGACCTCGTGATCCACCCGCCTCGGCCTCCCAAAGTGCTGGGATGACAGGCTTGAGCCACCGCAATGGTGCATTTTCTAGGCTCGGGGTGCACGCTGCTGGTGGTGTTGCTGTGTTTGGGTCGGGAAGGTGGCAGCCCTGTTCCCACAGCTCCGTTAAGGCATTGCCCTAACAGGCTCTTTTTTGAGGGGGGCCCAACCGCACTACTCCACTCAGAATTGCCTAAGTAGAGTTTCTCTTTGGGAGCTCTTCCCCCATAGCAGCCTTGTGCTTGGACACCCTGGATTTCTGGTGCTTTCTGGTGCTTTCCTCCAACACCTAGATGGAAGCTTCCAAGCCTCCACCATTCTTGAACTTTGGGGACTTAACACATGTGGAAACTGCCAGGGCTTGCCACTTTCACCCTTTGGAGCAGCAGCCCAAGCTGTACTTGAGGCTATTGAGCTGTGGCTAGAGCCAGAGTGGCTTGGATATGGGAACAGCATTCCGAGGTGGCACAAGGCTGCAGCACCTGGGGCATGGCACCCAGAAACATACTGCCCTCTTAGACCTCGGGGCCTGTGATGAAAGGATTGTCCTTGAAAATTTCTAAAGTCCTCTAGGCCTTTCCTTCATTGTCTTGACTATCAGCCCTTGGCTCCTTTTCTTCTCTGCCTGTCTCTGGCAAGAGATTGCCCCACTGCCCCCTTGAATTCCTTGTCTGAAAATGCTCTTTACTTCTCTACCACGTAGTAAAGCTGGATATTTTTCCAAATTTTAATGGTTTATTTCCCTTTTAATTATAAATTCTACCTTTAAGTTATTCTTTTACTGCCAAATATGGTCATAGGCTGTTAAAAAGCAGCCAGGCTGGCTGGGCACAGTGGCTCTTGCCTGTAATCCCAGCACTTTGGTGAGCAGATCACTTGAGGCCAGGAGTTCAAGGCCAGCCTGGCCAACATAGTGAAAACTCGTCACTACTAAAAATACAAGAATCAGCCAGGCATGGTGGTGTGCACTTGCAGTCCCAGCTACTCAGGAGGCTGTGGTGGGAGAATCGCTTGAACCCTGGAAGTGGAGGTTGCAGTGACCTGAGATGGTGCCACTTCACTCCATCCCGGGTTACAGAGCAAGACTCTTTCTCAAAAAACAAACAAACAAACAAACAAACAAACAAACAAACAAACAGAAACCCCCCAAAACTCATCCATGACGCTTCTTGAACAGTTTTCTGCTTAACAGTTTCTTCTGACAGATACCGTAGGCCATCACTCTTGTGTGTCCTTCCATGAATCCTTGGGGCATGGACACAATTCAGACGTGTTCTTTGCTATGATGTCACAAGCGTGACCTTCGCTCCGTTTCCCAGTAAGTTTCTCATTCCCACCTGAGACCACATCAGACCGGACTTCAGCGTGACCTTCGCTCCGTTTCCCAGTAAGTTTCTCATTCCCACCTGAGACCACATCAGACCGGACTTCACTGTCCATATCGTTATCAGTGTGTTGGTCACCACCATTCAACCAGTCTTTAGAAAGTTCCAAACTGCCCCTCATCTCCCTCTCTTCTGTGCCCTCTACACTTTTCCAGCCTCTGCCCATTACCCAGTTCCAGAGCTGCTTCCGCATTTTCAGTTATCTTTATAGCAATGCTCCACTTCTAAGTATCAATTTTCTCTATTAGTCCATGCATTCCTATAAATAAATACCTGAGACCAGGTAATTTATGTATAAAAGAGGTTTCATTAGCTCACAGTTACACAGGCTGTGCAGGAAGCATGATGCTGGCGTCTGCTTGGCCTCTGGGGGGACCCCAGGAAGCTCCCATTCGTGGTAGAATCCAAAGAGAGAGTGTGTACTTCACATGGCCAGTCTGAGGCAGTCTGTCCCTTATCAGTGCTCCAGTGCTGTGCTGGGAGCTCCATTGCTTCCTTCAGAGCTGCTGGGCAGGGACGTTTAAGTCTGCTGCAGTGGAACTCACAACTGCTTCTTCTCCCTGGTGCTCTGTCCAAGGAAGGTGTGGTTTTATTTATAAGTCCCGACGGGCTGCTGCCTTTTTTCAGAGATGCCCTGCCCAGCACGGAGGGAGTCTAGTCACAGTCTGCCTGCAGAGGCATTGCTGAGCTGCTGCAGGCACCTCCCAGCTGCTGTGTCAAGTTCTTCATGCTTTTGTTCACACAGGTAAGGTTAGAGCTGCCTTGGTAATGGTGGACGCCCCTCCCTTCACTGAGCTCAACCGTCCAGCATCTAGCTCAGTCTGCTGTGCTGGCTGTGAAAATCCCAAGCCAGTGGGATTCAGTTTGCTGGTCTCTGTGGGGGTGGGACCCATGGAGCCAGATCACCTGGCTCTCTGCCTTTAGCCCCCTTTCTCTCAGGGGTATGGATGACTCTGTCTTGCAGCTGTTCCAGGTGCCAGTCAAAATGGCTGCTCAAATTTGTGCTGGGCACTTGTGGTGCCAGCTGAAACAGCTGTCCAGATTTGCCCTGCAGCGACGATCAGCAGGTGGGAATCCCCTGATCTGTGGGCTGCAGAGACCACAGGAGAAGCACAGCATTCAAACCAGAGCTCCAGAGTGGCCGGAAGCATCCCTGATGGCCTCCGTTGGGTAGGAGGGAGGGCCCTCTAGCCCATTGCACTTCCCGGGTGAGGCAGCGCCCCACCCTGCCTTGGTTTGATTTCCTTGGACTACACCCACTGTTCAACCAGTGCCGTTGAGATGAACCCGGTATCTCAGTTGGAAACGTGGAGATCACTCGCCTTCTGCGTCACTCTTGCTGGTAACTGTGCTCGGCAGCTGTTCCTCTTTGGCCATCTTGGTGTAAGTCCCCCCAGTACCACTATATGCATCCTTAACCTGTCTTTTTCTCATTCCTTTTTCACCACCGAACTCCGGATACCCACAGACGGGGTGTCGGGGCTGGCTTTCTACCTTCAGGTGCCCAACGTGGGGCTTGAGGATTTCAGCGAAGGAACCCCTGAGCATACAGGGGAGGAGTGACAGGTTAAGAACTCCCAAGAACGAACCTGATCAGCGCCACGGGCATGTAGATACGCTCGGAGAATGCCAGGGTAACAATGGGACAAACTTAAAACAGCCGAAGGAAGGAGCTGAGGATATTCCAATCCTAGTACAGTCA
This sequence comes from Saguinus oedipus, assembly GCA_031835075.1. Classification (NCBI taxonomy): domain Eukaryota; kingdom Metazoa; phylum Chordata; class Mammalia; order Primates; family Cebidae; genus Saguinus; species Saguinus oedipus. Next base: position 21,664,008 of record CM063174.1, read on the forward strand.
GTTTGGGCAATGGTGCGTTCAGCATTAGAGCCATTTCAAACTGATTATGAGGAGAAAGATTCAGGGGAAGAAGGAGGCTGTAACTGGGATGAGGAAATTATAGATAATCCAGTTAAGAAAAAAGAAAACTGGCCGGGCGCGGTGGCTCACGCCTGTAATCCCAGCACTTTGGGAGGCCAAGGTGGATGGATCATGAGGTCAAGAGATCGAGACCATCCTGGTCAACATGGTGAAACCCCATCTGTACTAAAAATACAAAAAATTAGCTGGGCGTGGTGGCGCGTGCCTGTAATCCCAGCTACTCAGGAGGCTGAGGCAGGAGAATTGCCTGAACCCAGGAGGCGGAGGTTGCGGTGAGCCGAGATCGTGCCATTGCACTCCAGTCTGGGTAACAACAGCAAAACTCCATCTCAAAAAAAAAAAAAAAAGAAAAAAAGAAATATGTTTTTCTAGATCATAGTTTGTGTTTTCATTCTCTTTAAATTTTTATATTGCTTTATAGAGTTACAGTTTTAAATTTACTACTAAATTTAATTTGTCAATATTTTCTTTATGAATCACGCTTTCAGTGTCAGGTCTGAGAACTTTTCACCTAACCCGAGGCCATGCAAATTTTCCCGTTTTTTTTTTTTTTGAGACGGAGTTTCACTCTTGTTACCCAGGCTGGAGTGCAATGGCGGGATCTCGGCTCACCGCAACCTCCGCCTCCTGGGTTCAAGCAATTCTCCTGCCTCAGCCTCCCAGGTAGCTGGGATTACAGGCACACACCACCATGCCCAGCTAATTTTTGTATTTTTAGTAGAGACGGGGTTTCACCTTGTTGACCAGGATGGTCTCGATCTCTTGACCTCGTGATCCACCCACCTCGGCCTCCCAAAGTGCTGGGATTATAGGAGTGAGCCACTGCACCCGGCCCCCACTTTGTTTTTATCTAAAGGTTTTACAGTGTTACATTCTGCATTTAGGCCTGTGGCAAATGTTGAGTAACATTTTGTATCAGCTGTGGCTGTATCGTCTTTCATCTCTGACAATATTGTGGGAGTTTGCCACTTGCTGTGTCCTGTACTCTTCCTGTGAGTTTCAGGGGATGTCTTAGTGCTGGCATTGTCCCGGTCCATGCTGGGGGGGACAGGTGGGGCTTGCAGGCCGCTGTGAGGATCTGGCTCCCTCTCTAACTCAGGTGGGATTAGCAGGGGATTTAATCAGGGGAACCACGGAGTCCCGTGGGCTTGTCCACGTGGGAAAGTCAGGACTGTGAGTTGGGGAGGTGCTGATGGGGGTTTCTATGTAGCAAAGAGAGGCATTTGGTTTTCTAGATGGGGCAGATTTGGGAGGGGATGAACTTGAGAAATGCCACCAATTAGAGGCCCAGGCAGAGCAGGTCTTGGGCTGCCCCGCTGTGTGAGCACCAAATGTGGATGTGTCAGTGGCCACGCTAGGAGAGAAGCCCTCAACTCAGGCTTCGGGGCGTCCGAGGCCAAGTCTTGCTCAAGAGGTGCGTTTAGTTGAGCCAACCATGGCAGAAATACAAAAGGGTGATCCCATATTTCTCCGGTTAAATCCCCTGCTAATCCCACCTGACTCAGAGAGGGAGCCAAGTCCTCACAGCAGCCTGCAGGCCCCGCCTGACTCACACCCTCTTGGCTCTGATTCTCCACTGTCTCCTCTCCCCCCAGAGAGGAGATCCTGAGCATTCATCCCAGTGGATTCAAACCCACCTTTGCCACACAGGTAGTCTATAAAGAGTTCTCTTGAAACAGAAAAAGGCAGGCTGGCATGGTGGCTCATGCCTGTAATCCCAGCCCTTTGGGAGGCTGAGGCAGATGGATCACCTGAGGTCAAGAGTTTGAGACCAGCCTGGCCAATACTGTGAAACCCTGTCTCTGGTAAAGGTACAAAAATTAGCCGGGCATTGTGGCTCATGCCTGTCATTCTAGGTACTCGGGAGGCTGAGGCAGGATAATCCCTTAAACCCAGAAGGCAGAGGTTGCAGTGAGCTGAGATTGTGCCACTGCACTCCAGCCTGGGTGACAGAGCAAGACTCCATTCAAAAACATCAAATAATAAAAGAAAAAGACAAAAATTTAAACAAGTGAACAGAAACATGGCAAAAGAGTTGAACCAGCCCTTCACAGAAGAAAAAAGTGTGGAGGGATGGCCGATAAAAACATGAAGAGGGTCTCAGCCTAATAGGGTGAGACCCCACGTGACACCCAGCAGACTGGCAAGAATCCCACAATCAGTGTGAGTGCTGGGGGAGAACGTACAGCCACGGGAACACTCACCACCGCGAAGAATGATTGTGAATTATTTTTGCTATGCTTGCTTATGAAAGGGTGTGTGTCATAGGTTATGAGAAAAATGACATTTCTTTTTTTTTTTTTTTGACACAGAGTTTTGCTCTTGCTACCCAGGCTGGAGTGCAATGGCGCGATCTCGGCTCACCGCAACCTCCGTCTCCTGGGTTCAGGCAATTCTCCTGCCTCAGCCTCCTGAGTAGCTGGGATTACAGGCACGTGCCACCATGCCCAGCTAATTTTTTGTATTTTTAGTAGAGATGGGGTTTCACCATGTTGACCAGGATGGTCTTGATCTCTTGACCTTGTGATCCACCTGCCTCGGCCTCCCAAAGCGCTGGGATTACAGGCTTGAGTTACCGCGCCCGGCCAAAAAATGACATTTCTTACTGGGATGCAATTTTAAAAATTGAAAGCTACTGGCCAGAGGAAACTGTACTTGTGTAGAAAAGAAATGCCCAAGAACCTTCACAGCAACACGGTCCCAGGGGCCCACCTGGCCAAACACTCATCAGCAGGAAAATGAAGACATTGCCCACCGTCCCCTCCACCACGAGAGATCGTGCAGCAATGAAATGAATCGGGTCAGTGTGGACGGGTCTCAGGAAGAGAATGGAGGATGAAAACAGACCTGGAGTAAATGCTCAGAGCAGTGCAGCAGAGGAGCAGCCACACAGGACACTTCTCCACACAAAGTTCAAACCTGCAGCTGAGGCAGCAGAGCGAGACCCCGTCTCAAAGGGACAAGACTGTTCGAAAACCACCCGCAGTTTTGTTTAGGGATGTGCACAAATGCGGGGAAAGAAACGCGCCACGAAGAAAAGTACGGGAATGATAAAGTCTAAAGCAGAAAGCCACTCCCTCTGAAGGTGAAGGGAAGGGGCTGGGATTCGGGAGGGGCCTCCAGGAGGCATCCAAAGTTTGGTGTCTTCAGATTCTATTCCCTAAACTTGGTGGAGATCCCATGTGTCCAATGTGTGAACATTCCTTATACCTGACCCATTTTATACAAGTGCTTATTTCCTGTGCAGTATTGAGAAGACAGTTATGAACAAGATTCATTAAAGAGCAAGATGGCAGGTGAGCATCAGGAAGGAACCTCAAGCACATCCGAGATGTTCACGGAACCTCACGATGAGGCCTGGCCTCCCCTCAAAACACAGTCAGTTGTCAGAGATCAGAGGCCGCACTCTGAGGGGCAGGACCAGCCGGGACAGTGTCCTTCTGTGACACCCACTGCATCCCCAGCTGTGCGAAGTGACCCAGCTGCCAGGTCTCACCCTCATCGTGCACTGAAACTTTGTGGGCAAAATGTAAGTTCTCTGTGATCAGCAGCCACTCTCAGAGTCACCTCTGTCCTTCACCCCTTCTCCATGAAACAACCTTACAGAGCTTTACTTGGACCTATTTTATTTATTTATTTTTATTTTACTAACTATTGAAGAGATACATATTGTGTGTGTGTCTGTGTGTGTGTGTGTGTGTGTGTGTGTGTGTGTGTGAGATTTTGTCTCTGTCAGTCAGGATAATCTTGGTTAAATTTCTACTATTATTATTATTGCCAACATCATTTTTTTTTTAAGCTTTTCGATTCCTGAGGGTATTTGATCAGGTGCCTGATCTCTGTCTTTTGAGATAGAAAACAAATCACACCTGTGTAGGAGGAGACAGCATTGATACCGAGGCCCGGGACACTCCCAGGCTTGGCTTGCTTGGGGTACAGCTACATCTACAGTTTCGGGTGCCCTCCTGTGACTCTCTCTCTCCTTCCCCAACTTTGGTTCCATGTTTAGCTCTAAGAACCTCAGACATAACAGCATCACTGACTCCTCCTGGGGATTTCAGCTAACCGACCCTCACTCTGTAACAGCAGCACTGGATTCTCCAGGATCTCGGACTCAAACTGAAGCAGCAACTGCTCCTGCCCCTGTCCACAGCGGCGCAGCCCTCAAACTAACGTAAGAATCATTCCTGCCCAGGCCCCCAGCTGTGTGGCCTTAAAACTAAAGAACTGCTCCGGCCCAGGTGCACAGGTGCGTGGACCTGAAAGTACAGAAGGAACTGCTCAGCCCAGGCCCCCAGCTGTGCGGCCTCAAACCACAGTGAGAACCGCTCCTGCACAGATCCCCAGCTCCGTGGACTCAGGTAAGAACTGCATGCCTGGTATCTGGGGGCATATGTCCTTCCACACCTGCTCCAGGATTGGGGTCCCGCTGTGTGCACCGCCCTGCCAGCCAGGGCAAGTTCCTTTGCTGCCACTCGGGAGGCTCCCCTGGACTGGCAGTGCCACACTCCTTTCTCTGCATCATGCCGTGCTGGCCCCAGGCTCCTCCTCTACTGGTGGCCTCAGCGAGCCTCCCACGGGCCAGGCATGAGCCCTGGGGAGCATTGCTGGGGTGAACGTGGCTGTGGCTGATGGGGCTCTGCTTCTCCTGCACCTGGACTTGCTCAGGCCCTCCGGCCACCTTTGCATCTGTCCCAAGTCCCCAGCTCCTTGCACAACGGGTCACTGCTGCGCTCACCCAAATCCACAATTTGGTGGGCCTGGGAAAGCCCTGGTTTGCAGCGGGCAGCAGTAAGTGTGCGGGCCATTGATGCCCTGTGGCCGCCTCCAGAGTCCTTCCCAGCTGTGTTCTTGTGCGGGCCATTGATGCCCCGTGGCCGCCTCCAGAGTCCTTCCCAGCTGCGTTCTTGTGCGGGCCATTGATGCCCCGTGGCCGCCTCCAGAGTCCTTCCCAGCTGCGTTCTTGTGCGGGCCATTGATGCCCTGTGGCCGCCTCCAGAGTCCTTCCCAGCTGCGTTCTTGTGCGGGCCATTGATGCCCTGTGGCCGCCTCCAGAGTCCTTCCCAGCTGCGTTCTTGTGCGGGCCATTGATGCCCTGTGGCCGCCTCCAGAGTCCTTCCCAGCTGCGTTCTTGTGCGGGCCATTGATGCCCCGTGGCCGCCTCCAGAGTCCTTCCCAGCTGCGTTCTTGTGCGGGCCATTGATGCGCTGTGGCCGCCTCCAGAGTCCTTCCCAGCTGTGTTCTTGTGCGGGCCATTGATGCCCCGTGGCCGCCTCCAGAGTCCTTCCCAGCTGCGTTCTTGTGCGGGCCATTGATGCCCCGTGGCCGCCTCCAGAGTCCTTCCCAGCTGCGTTCTTGTGCGGGCCATTGATGCCCTGTGGCCGCCTCCAGAGTCCTTCCCAGCTGCGTTCTTGTGCGGGCCATTGATGCCCTGTGGCCGCCTCCAGAGTCCTTCCCAGCTGTGTTCTTGTGCGGGCCATTGATGCCCCGTGGCCGCCTCCAGAGTCCTTCCCAGCTGTGTTCTTGTGCGGGCCATTGATGCCCCGTGGCCGCCTCCAGAGTCCTTCCCAGCTGCGTTCTTGTGCGGGCCATTGATGCCCCGTGGCCGCCTCCAGAGTCCTTCCCAGCTGTGTTCTTGTGCGGGCCATTGATGCCCCGTGGCCGCCTCCAGAGTCCTTCCCAGCTGTGTTCTTGTGCGGGCCATTGATGCCCCGTGGCCGCCTCCAGAGTCCTTCCCAGCTGCGTTCTTGTGCGGGCCATTGATGCCCCGTGGCCGCCTCCAGAGTCCTTCCCAGCTGCGTTCTTGTGCGGGCCATTGATGCCCCGTGGCCGCCTCCAGAGTCCTTCCCAGCTGCGTTCTTGTGCGGGCCATTGATGCCCCGTGGCCGCCTCCAGAGTCCTTCCCAGCTGCGTTCTTGTGCGGGCCATTGATGCCCCGTGGCCGCCTCCAGAGTCCTTCCCAGCTGCGTTCTTGTGCGGGCCATTGATGCCCCGTGGCCGCCTCCAGAGTCCTTCCCAGCTGCGTTCTTGTGCGGGCCATTGATGCCCCGTGGCCGCCTCCAGAGTCCTTCCCAGCTGCGTTCTTGTGCGGGCCATTGATGCCCCGTGGCCGCCTCCAGAGTCCTTCCCAGCTGCGTTCTTGTGCGGGCCATTGATGCCCCGTGGCCGCCTCCAGAGTCCTTCCCAGCTGCGTTCTTGTGCGGGCCATTGATGCCCCGTGGCCGCCTCCAGAGTCCTTCCCAGCTGCGTTCTTGTGCGGGCCATTGATGCCCCGTGGCCGCCTCCAGAGTCCTTCCCAGCTGCGTTCTTGTGCGGGCCATTGATGCCCCGTGGCCGCCTCCAGAGTCCTTCCCAGCTGCGTTCTTGTGCGGGCCATTGATGCCCCGTGGCCGCCTCCAGAGTCCTTCCCAGCTGCGTTCTTGTGCGGGCCATTGATGCCCTGTGGCCGCCTCCAGAGTCCTTCCCAGCTGCGTTCTTGTGCGGGCCATTGATGCCCTGTGGCCGCCTCCAGAGTCCTTCCCAGCTGCGTTCTTGTGCGGGCCATTGATGCCCTGTGGCCGCCTCCAGAGTCCTTCCCAGCTGCGTTCTTGTGCGGGCCATTGATGCCCTGTGGCCGCCTCCAGAGTCCTTCCCAGCTGCGTTCTTGTGCGGGCCATTGATGCCCTGTGGCCGCCTCCAGAGTCCTTCCCAGCTGCGTTCTTGTGCGGGCCATTGATGCCCTGTGGCCGCCTCCAGAGTCCTTCCCAGCTGCGTTCTTGTGCGGGCCATTGATGCCCTGTGGCCGCCTCCAGAGTCCTTCCCAGCTGCGTTCTTGTGCGGGCCATTGATGCCCTGTGGCCGCCTCCAGAGTCCTTCCCAGCTGCGTTCTTGTGCGGGCCATTGATGCCCTGTGGCCGCCTCCAGAGTCCTTCCCAGCTGCGTTCTTGTGCGGGCCATTGATGCCCTGTGGCCGCCTCCAGAGTCCTTCCCAGCTGCGTTCTTGTGCGGGCCATTGATGCCCTGTGGCCGCCTCCAGAGTCCTTCCCAGCTGCGTTCTTGTGCGGGCCATTGATGCCCTGTGGCCGCCTCCAGAGTCCTTCCCAGCTGCGTTCTTGTGCGGGCCATTGATGCCCTGTGGCCGCCTCCAGAGTCCTTCCCAGCTGCGTTCTTGTGCGGGCCATTGATGCCCTGTGGCCGCCTCCAGAGTCCTTCCCAGCTGCGTTCTTGTGCGGGCCATTGATGCCCTGTGGCCGCCTCCAGAGTCCTTCCCAGCTGTGTTCTTGTGCGGGCCATTGATGCCCTGTGGCCGCCTCCAGAGTCCTTCCCAGCTGTGTTCTTGTGCGGGCCATTGATGCCCTGTGGCCGCCTCCAGAGTCCTTCCCAGCTGTGTTCTTGTGCGGGCCATTGATGCCCTGTGGCCGCCTCCAGAGTCCTTCCCAGCTGGCAGCATGGCCTCTCCCCTGCAGCTGCCGGGACAGTCTCTGAGGGTGGCCTCACAGAAAGCAGTGGGTCAGCAGGGCCAGAGTGAGACCAGACAGACCACTGACAGTCCCAGGAGACACAATGGGATTCCGAGGGTCCTTCCCTGCACATGTTGAAAATGACGTTTTGCTGAATCAAGAGCCACTGCCTTGGTAGAGGTGCAGCACCCCTATGATACAGCTTGGTGAGGAGGCCTCTTAATTCAGTCCTCAGGAATCCCCCATCTGCCACCATCATTGGTTCTGACTTTTCAGGTGCCCTACCAGTGATTTCAGGGGAAAATGATTGAGACCACCACCCATCACCCTTCAGGTCTTCAAAGGTGTTGGGGATCTCCGTCACTGCTTCTGGGAGGTGCTGCTCTGCGTTTAGTTTCTGGGATAGGGAGGGGGCTGTTTCAGAAGCTTCCATATGTGTCGTCTCACCCTGAGATTTGTACTTAACAGGTTAAGGGGCCATGGGAGACTCTTCTGGCCAGTGCACGTTCATTCCAGCAATTCTCAGGAAAAACAGAAAATAACAAGGGGAACAGAGAGGGGTGCAAGCTCCACTTACCACCTGGCTGCACATGCCCACAGTCCGCAGGTCCAGGTGGTGTTTCTGCTCCTGGCCTCAGCATCATGCTGACCCTGTAAGACCCAGCGAGTGTGGGACCACTGGCCATGGCTCGAGGCTTCTGGTGGGGGTGGGGGTGGCTCATGCTTGCTGGGCATCACAAGGCCCTCCCTGTATCACCAGATCCTGGGTCCAAGACTGGATGAGGGATCAGGACCTCCCACTGCAGCCTCCAGGTCGCTGTGCTGACCCTTTCTGCCTGCAAGTCCAGCAGGATGGTCACGAGCTGCCCCCTTTTTTCTTACCCTCCTCTGGGTCCACCCAGCTCATAGGACACAGGATTCCAGAATCTAAATTTCCGCTGTGGCATTCGGCCCTTGAAGCTGCATCCCTGACTGGTAGCCTGGCCTTCTCAGCAGGCCAGGGCCACACTGAATGGTGTCCTCTGCCCATCCTGGGGACCATGGTCAGCTGGGGGGGTCCTTTGGAAGCAGCCAGATTCCAGCGTGTGCTCCGGTCTGCACCCCTGTCCCTGCCCCATCTCAGGGACTTGGCTCCAATACTCTATTCTCCACGGCAGATCAGCATGGTTTTTGTAAAGAGCTGGATGGTGACAATTTCAGGCTTTCAGACCACAGGGGCTCTGTCTCAGTGGCTCAACCCAGCCATGGGTAAAACGTGAATGAATGACGTGGCCGAGTCCCAGCAGAACTTTGGGGAGATGAGGCTGTGGGCAGGATTTGGGCCATAGGCCAGAGTTTGCCAACCACTGCCTGGCTGGGGCCTTCACCACCCCTGTATTCGGTGAGCGCATTTCAGCAGATCTTTCAAATTCTCGCATCATATTCAAAAACTCATGTGTTCTGACTTTTGTTCATGCCAAGTGAGCAAATGTAAACCTTGCAGTTAAAATTGTGAGACCATTTCCGGATGAAGCGATTGATTACTAAGCACATAGACATTTTGTAGCCAAATAAATCACAGTGACCAAATTGTGTGTGTTTTTAAGTGATTTCGGTGTTAATGGCCCATATTCATAGTGCAATAAAATATATCTGAAGCATTTGAACCATATGAAATATTTTTATTGGTGATAAGCATTAAAATATGAACTAGATATTTGAAACATTCTCACTTCATATTGTTTTATACATAAAATAAGAATCAACCTAGATTCCACTATTATCCTCAAATAGAATGAGTAAGCTTTCTGATTTCACATATTGTCTACACACGTGAGGCAATTCCCTTGTTTAGCTATTCTGATGATCATTTTTTAAGCCCTGGATGTTCTGTATTTCCAGCGTGTGGTCCACATTGAGAGATGCTTTTCTTATTTATTTATTTATTTAATTATTTTGGGACAGAGTCCTTCTCTGTCACCAGGCTGGAGTGCGGTCATATGATCTCTGCTCACTGCAACCTCCAACTCCAGGGTTCAAGCTATTCTCCTGCCTCTGCCTCCCAAGTAGCTGGTAGCTGGGACCATAGGCCTGTGCCACCATGCCTGGCTAATTTTTTGTATTTTAGAAGAGATGGGGTTTCACCATGTTTGCTAAGATCTGACCTCATGATCTGCCCACTTCGGCCTCACAACGTGCTGACATTACAGGTGTGAGCCACCGTGCCCCGCCTACACTGCATTTATTTTCAGTGAAGTTATCTGCTTTCTTTGTACTGCCTCTTGGTGAAATCTTTTCTTCCAAGTTAGACAAGAACTGGGACATCAGTTTTCTCCAGGAATCTCCGTTTCAGTTTGAATTTCCACAACTGTGGGTGCTGAATAACTGGTGCTCTGACTTTAAGGTGCAGAAGGAGGTCAATAGGGGGCGCCAGCCGTCAAACCGGGAGCAAGGGGGCCCTGCAGTGTCCACAGCTGTCAGCAGGGGGCGTGCTGCCAATATACTGTGAGCAGCGGGGACCTACAGTGCCCCCCAGCAGCCAGCAGGGGGCATGCCACCACTACATTGTTATTAAGAGGGCCCGGAGCCGGGCGCGGTGGCTCACGCCTGTAATCCCAGCACTTTGGGAGGCTGAGGCGGGGGGGATCACGAGGTCAAGAGATCGAGACCATCCTGGCCAACATGGTGAAACTCTGTCTCTACTAAAAATACAAAAATTAGCTGGGCGTTTGGCATGTGCCTGCAGTCCCAGCTACTCGGGAGGCTGAGGCGGAAAAATCGCCTGAACCCGGGAGATGGAGGTTGCAGTGAGCCGAGACTGTGCCACTGCGCTCCAGTCTGCCGACACAGCAAGACTGTTTCCAAAAAAAAAAAAAAAAAAGAGAGAGAGCCCTGCACTGTCCCTTGCTGCCAGCAGGAGGCGCGGTTACAGCACCGTGAGCAAGAGGGCCCTGCAGTGCCCGGCCGCCAGCAGGGGGTGCCCGAAGCCGCCTTTTCAGATTCCTGAGGCTCCCGCGCCGGCGTGCGTGCGTGCGTCGCGTCGCGTCGCAACGCCCGCGTGCGTGCGTGCGTGCGTCGCGTCGCGTCGCGTCGCAACCGCCGCGTGCGTGCGTGCGTGCGTCGCAACGGCCGCGTGCGTGCGTGCGTCGCGTCGCAACGGCCGCGTGCGTGCGTGCGTGCGTCGCGTCGCAACGGCCGCGTGCGTGCGTGCGTGCGTCGCGTCGCAACGGCCGCGTGCGTGCGTGCGTGCGTCGCGTCGCAACGGCCGCGTGCGTGCGTGCGTGCGTCGCGTCGCAACGGCCGCGTGCGTGCGTGCGTGCGTCGCGTCGCAACGGCCGCGTGCGTGCGTGCGTGCGTCGCGTCGCAACGGCCGCGTGCGTGCGTGCGTGCGTCGCGTCGCAACGGCCGCGTGCGTGCGTGCGTGCGTCGCGTCGCAACGGCCGCGTGCGTGCGTGCGTGCGTCGCGTCGCAACGGCCGCGTGCGTGCGTGCGTGTGTCCCTTTTTCCTTACTACGCATCTTGGGCGTCTTCCTCAGCGCAGACCGCGGGATGCGGTGGTTGGGGGCACTACAATGGCGGAGCTGCCTTTTCCTCAGCACCGACCCTGCGGGCATCTCGAAGGCAGAGCGGTGTTCTCAGCACAGACCTGGGGACACCACCTCGCTTTGGGACAACTCCGGGCCGTGTCCACGGTGAGTAAAATTCTTCCTGTTTTCAGCCCCCATTCCCAGTCGCAGAGACTAGTAAGGTCTCGGTGTGGGGCCGGGCGCGGTGGCTCACGCCTGTAATCCCAGCACTTTGGGAGGCCGAGGCAGGCGGATCACGAGGTCAAGAGGTCGAGACCATCCTGTTCAACATGGTGAAACCCCGTCTCTGCTAAAAGTATAAAAAGTTAGCTGGGCGTTTGGCATGTGCCTGCAGTCCCAGCTACTCGGGAGGCTGAGGCGGAAAAATCGCCTGAACCCGGGAGATGGAGGTTGCAGTGAGCCGAGACTGTGCCACTGCGCTCCAGCCTGCCGACACAGCAAGACTGTTTCAAAAAATAAAAAAAAGAGCCCTGCACTGTCCCTTGCTGCCAGCAGGAGGCGCGGTTACAGCACCGTGAGCAAGAGGGCCCTGCAGTGCCCGGCCGCCAGCAGGGGGTGCCCGAAGCCGCCTTTTCAGATTCCTGAGGCTCCCGCGCCGGCGTACGTGCGTGCATCGCGTCGCAACGCCGGCGTGCGTGCGTGCGTGCGTGCGTCCCTTTTTCTTTACTACACATCTTGGGGGCCCTGCGTGGGCGGAGCTGCGTCTTCTCAGCGCAGACCGCGGGATGGGGTGGTTGGGGGCACTACAATGGCGGAGCTGCGTTTTCCTCAGCACCGACCCTGCGGGCATCTCGAAGGCAGAGCGGTGTTCTCAGCACAGACCTGGGGACACCACCTCGCTTTGGGACAACTCCGGGCCGTGTCCACGGTGAGTAAAATTCTTCCTGTTTTCAGCTCCCATTCCCAGTCGCAGAGACTAGTAAGGTCTCGGTGTGGGGCCGGGCGCGGTGGCTCACGCCTGTAATCCCAGCACTTTGGGAGGCCGAGGCGGCTGGATCACGAGGTCAAGAGATCGAGACCATCCTGGTCAACATGGTGAAACCCCGTCTCTACTAAAAATACAAAAAATTAGATGGGCATGGTGGCGCGTGCCTGTAATCCCAGCTACTCGGGAGGCTGAGGCAGGAGAATTGCCTGAACCCAGGAGGCGGAGGTTGCGGTGAGCCGAGATCGCGCCATTGCACTCCAGCCTGGGTAACGAGAGCGAAACTCCGTCTCAGAAAAAAAGGTCTCGGTGTGGAAAACTGGACACCGAAACCCGCTCTGAATCCTGCTCACCTAGGTTGTCCCCACGCAAGGCCAGGCGGCCGCAGTGCAAGATCACACCACAGCCTCGCAACACAAATGGAGCGTTCCTAAGGCAGATTTGACTTCCCGAAATACGATTACGACACCCGCAGTGCTCATGTAGAAAACACCTGTAATGCTCATGCGAGGCCTCGGTACAAAAATGTTAGCATAAAATCCGGCCACCCGCGCGGCCGTGCCAGCACAGCTCTCTGAATGACGCTGACGTATGGTACGGTTAGAGTTAGGGGTTATGGGTTAGGGTTTAGGGGTTAGAAGAATTTTAGGCAAAATAAATTTAAACGGCAAAGGAAAGGTTCATGAACCATGCCTGAAGCACCGGAACAGAAAACAGGGCTTGCGGCTTTGGGCTCTAAGTGGTGGCAGCTAAATTAGGTTTCTCATTGCTTCCAGGTAGTCGACCGCCTTCAGCGTCCGTAGTCATACAGCCACCTGGAGGCTGGCGTTTTTGTCATTGACTGTGGTTGGTTTAATTTTTTAGTCAGTTTAAGTGCCTCCAAGTTTGGTTTCTGTTTGCTTAGGCAAGACTTCGGGCTAACGGCCTCCGTTTTTGCTTTTACATGTCAGAACCATAATTGATTTGAATTTTACTTTCCGGCATTAATAGAAATAAATTGACATTTTTGTTGTTATTCAGAAAGTCGGTTTAATTGGCAACCTGTTTGTGATGGTGTATAAAATGCTGTCTTTTAATCATTGGCATCTTAGATTAGATGCAGTACATTAACTCTGTTAGGCTTTGTTAAACCACAACAGGAGTTGAGTTTTTTTTTTTCTCCTAGGCTTTAATCATTTAAAATACACTCAAGCATCTCCTGACTACGTGGTTACTTTCTGAGAAATTTGTCCCTAGTGATTTCATTTTTCTGTGAACACCATAGAGTATCCGTATAATATCTAGATGGTAGAGCTCACTTCACATGTAAGTTATATGATATAGCCTGTTGCTCCCAGGCTGCAAACCTGTATAGCATGTCACTGTACTGAATGTTGTATTCAGTTGTCACAGCATGGTGATTGTGAATTGTGATCCCAAAATATCTGAGACAGGTCTCAGTCAATTTAGAAAGCTGCTTTTGGCAAGGTTAAGGACATGCCCATGATACAGCCTCAGGAGGTCCTGACAACATGTGCCCAAGGTGATGTGGGTAGAGCTTGCTTTTATACATTTTAGGGAGACATGAGACACCAATCAATATGTGTAAGATGTACAGTTATTTGGTCCAGTGAGGTGGAACAACTAGAAGCAGGAAGTGGTGCTTCCAGATCAGAGATAAAGAGACAAAAGTTTGCATTCTTTTGAATCTTTGATCAGCCTTTCACTGAATATACAATTTAGTATGGCTCAGTGAATCTGCATTTTTACGTATGCAAGAGGGCAGAGGAATGGCATGATCTTGGCCCAACACAACCTCCGCCTCCCGGGTTCAAGCGATTCTCCTGCCTCAGTCTCCCGCATAGCTGGGATTACAGGCATGCACCACTACGCCTGGCTAATTTTGTATTTTCAGTAGAGATAGAGTTTCTCCATGTTTGTCAGGCTGGTCTCGAACTCCCGACCTCAGTTGATCCACCTGCCTTGGCCTCCCAAAGTACTGGGATTACAGGTGTGAGCTACCATGCCTGGCCCAGAAGCATATTTTGATTCTGATATTGCCAACTGTATTTCAGGTATAACTTGTTTTCCTTGGAGCATTAAATATTGCTTTGGTATTTTATTACTGAAATAAAGTACAGCTCCCATTTTATCATTATATTCATTTACTAGCTATATTGACATCTACGTTTAGAAACATTCCAGAGTCTGGGCTTCCAGTAATTCTTTGTGATCCTCTAAAAGGTAAATTTTTTTTTTCCTGCTAGATACAGTGACATCTGAAGTCACAGTGAATGTCCTGCAACTTTTGTTTCACTGGTTTCATCAATTTCTGCAAAGCATCTTTGGGGAAATAACTTTGACTATCCATTTATTTATTTATTTATTTATTTATTTATTTATTTATTTTTGAGACGGAGTTTCGCTCTTGTTACCCAGGCTGGGGTGCAATGGTGCAATATCGGCTCACCGCAACCTCCGCCTCCTGGGTTCAGGCAATTCTCCTGCCTCAGCCTCCTGAGTAGCTGGGATTACAGGCACACACCACCAAGCCCAGCTAATTTTTTGTATTTTTAGTAGAGACGGGGTTTCACCATGTTGACCAGGATGGTCTCGATCTCTTGACCTCGTAATCCATCTGCCTCAGCCTCCCAAAGTGCTGGGATTACAGGCGTGAGCCACCGCGCCCGGCTGACTATCCCTTTAAACTCTGCTGTGTTAGAAAGCATCATGGTAAAACATTGAATGATTGTGGTCACAAGTTCTGTTTACATTCTTCCTTTGAATATGTTTTCCAGTGGCAAATATTTGCTTTTGTTGTATTGTAGTTAAATGGAATGCTGGGAAACAAAATGAAGACAAGCATTCATTAGAGTAAGTGATCCAGTCACAATCAATTTGCTGTTTGAACTTTTTTTTTTTTTAACAAAGTCATACTTTTGAAAACATCCAGCTGTAAATTGAAATAGTCTTCAAAATCTGATTTTTTCCCTGGTTCTAAGGTGACCAGCTTTCCTAGATAGTGAACCGAACTACAAGGAAAAAGGTATGATAAATATGTTTACATGTATGTGTTATTTTAACATAAAACATGTAGAAGAGCCATTTCCTTAAAATTATATATTAGTTTGCATAATTTACTTTGCAGCATCATGAATACTTTTATTTTAAAAAGGAGTAGTGTCAATTACTACTTATTAGAAAAATAATTAAGCAGATTTTTGAAAAAAAAAAACAATTTTTAAAATAAGATTTTATTTTAAATTAGTTTTAGATTCACGGAAATTGGGAAGAAAAAACAGATTTCACATGTAGACCCAACCGAGTTTCCCCTCTTATTAATAAATCAGCATATATCAGATATGTTATTAACATCTTTTTTTTTTTTTGAGATGGTGTCTTGTTTGCTCAGGCTGGAGTGCAGTGGTGTGATCTCAGCTCACTGCAACCTCTGCCGCCCAGGTTCAAGCGAGTCTGCTGCCTCAGTCTCCTGAGTACCTGGGATTTCAGGCACCTGCCATCACACCCCACTAATTTTTTGTATTTTTTTTTTTTGAGACGGAGTTTCACTCTTGTTACCCAGGCTGGAGTGCAATGGCGCGATCTCAGCTCACCGCAACCTCCGCCTCCTGGGTTCAGGCAATTCTCCTGCTTCAGCTTCCTGAGTAGCTGGGATTACAGGCATGCACCACCACGCCCAGCTAATTTTTTGTATTTTTAGTAGAGACGGGGTTTCACCATGTTGACCAGGATGGTCTCGATCTCTTGACCTCGTGATCCACCCGCCTCGGCCTCCCAAAGTGCTGGGATTACAGGCTTGAGCCACCATGCCCGGCCCTAATTTTTGTATTTTTAGTAGAGACAGGGTTTCACCATGTTGGCCAGGTTGGTCTGGAACTCCTGACCTCAGGTGATCCTCCTGCCTTGGCCTCCCAAAATGCTGGGATTACAGGTGTGACCCATCACGCCTGGTCAACATCTTAAATCTTTTGTCACAGTTAATGAGTGGATATTACTGTATCATTAAATAAGCTCACATTTTATTTGATTTTCCTTAGTTCTGCCTTTTTCTGTCCCAGGATCCTATGTAGGATCCCACATGACATTTAATCATCATGTCAGGCTCTTCTTGACTGTGACAGTCTCAGACTTTCCTTCTGGGGACTTGGAACAGTGTTAGGAGGATTGGTCAGGTATTGTGTAGAATGTCCTCTATTGTGGTTTCCTTGGTGTTTTTCTCATAATTAGACTGGGGTTATGGGTTTGGGGGAAGCACATCAGATATGTAGTGTGTCCACAAAAAGAGCCAAAGTCTAAAATATTTGAAGAGATGTATTTTGAGCCAAATATGAGTGACCATGGCCTGTGATACAGCTCTCAGGAGACCCTGAGAATATGTGGCCAAGATGGTTGGAGTGCAGCTTGGTTCTATACATTTTAGGGAGATAGGAGACATCAATCAAATGTATTTAAGGTATATACTGGTTCTGTCCAGAAAGGTGGGACAACCCATTGGGTTAGGATGGAGTGAGGTGGTGCTTCCAGGTTATAGGTAGATTTAAACATTTTCTTATTGACAGTTGGTCGAAAGAGTTATTATGAATAGAAAGGAGCATCTGCGTTATGATAAGGGGTTATGGAGAGCAAAGTTTTATCATGCAGATGACTCCTCCAGGTAGCAGGCTTTACAGAGAATAGATTGTAAATGTTTCTTATCAGATTTAAGATCTGATAAACTAAGTGCTGATTGGGTTTTCCTGAATTCTAAAAGGGAGGAGGGCATAATGAGGCATGTCTGACTACCCCTTTCCAGTCAAGGCATGAACCAGTCTTCCAGGTTAACTTTGGTGTCCCCTGGGGGAGAGGAGGGAGTCTATACAGATGGTTGGGGGAAGGGCGTTTGAATTTTATTTTTGGTTTGCAAGTGCTCTTCTAGTCACTTCATGCTCTCAAGATGTGTTATCACCGTTAATGTTAACTTTGATCTCCTGGCTGAGTTAGTGTTTTCAGGTTTCTCACTGTGAAGTTACTTTTCTCTCATGTTTGAATTTTACGTATGCTTTTGGAAGAAGTCACCATGCAGAGCCCACACTTAAGGAATGGGGAGTTAGCCCCACCTCCTTGATGGCTGAGTGTCTATCCTCAGGTATTTGGAATTCTGTATAGGAGATTTCTATTCAGCCCATTTGTGTATCTATTTAATAAGTTATTTATACCAGTTTGGACACTCAGATAGTTACTTTAGTCTTCTGTATAGGAGATTTGTATTCAGCCCATTTGTATATCTATTTAATAAGTTATTTATACCAGTATGGACACTCAGATAGTTACTTTAGTCTTCTGTATAGGAGATTTGTATTCAGCCCATTTGTGTGTCTATTTAATAAGTTATTTATACCAGTATGGACACTCAGATAGTTACTTTAATCTTCTGTATAGGAGATTTGTATTCAGCCCATTTGTGTATCTGTTTAATAAGTTATTTATACCAGTATGGACACTCAGATAGTTACTTTAGTCTTCTGTATAGGAGATTTGTATTCAGCCCATTTGTGTGTCTATTTACTAAGTTATTTATACCAGTATGGGCACTCAGATAGTTACTTTAGTCTTCTGTATAGGAGATTTGTATTCAGCCCATTTGTATATCTATTTAATAAGTTATTTATACCAGTATGGGCACTCAGATAGTTACTTTAATCTTCTGTATAGGAGATTTGTATTCAGCCCATTTGTGTGTCTATTTAATAAGTTATTTATACCAGTATGGACACTCAGATAGTTACTTTAATCTTCTGTATAGGAGATTTGTATTCAGCCCATTTGTGTATCTATTTAATAAGTTATTTATACCAGTATGGACACTCAGATAGTTACTTTAGTCTTCTGTATAGGAGATTTGTATTCAGCCCATTTGTATATCTATTTAATAAGTTATTTATACCAGTATGGGCACTCAGATAGTTACTTTAGTCTTCTGTATAGGAGATTTGTATTCAGCCCATTTGTGTGTCTATTTAATAAGTTATTTATACCAGTATGGACACTCAGATAGTTACTTTAATCTTCTGTATAGGAGATTTGTATTCAGCCCATTTGTGTATCTATTTAATAAGTTATTTATACCAGTATGGACACTCAGATAGTTACTTTAGTCTTCTGTATAGGAGATTTGTATTCAGCCCATTTGTGTGTCTATTTACTAAGTTATTTATACCAGTATGGGCACTCAGATAGTTACTTTAGTCTTCTGTATAGGAGATTTGTATTCAGCCCATTTGTGTGTCTATTTAATAAGTTATTTATACCAGTATGGGCACTCAGATAGTTACTTTAGTCTTCTGGTTGTTATCCAGTTCTCCAGTATTTTGTTGCTCTTTGTTCATACCCTTTGGCCATTGGGAGCTCGTTCTGCTGGCTCCTTTGACATAATTTTATTTATTTATTTACAGTTTCTTTCTATTATTTCAAAAGTATCCTGGCTCATGTATTGTTCTTTGCCACTCCTAGTTTCAGCCATTTTTTAAAGAGCCTTGGTTTCCTGTGTTAGAATGGTATTAAAAACTCACATTTGTCTACTAAATGTGGTCATTGCA
Organism: Saguinus oedipus; assembly: GCA_031835075.1. NCBI lineage: Eukaryota > Metazoa > Chordata > Mammalia > Primates > Cebidae > Saguinus > Saguinus oedipus. The sequence goes on from CM063174.1 coordinate 21,682,594, forward strand.
TCATGACCCTCACAGATGACAATGCAAAGAAATGTATGTGTGTATTCTGACTTATATGTACCGACTTAATTCTAAAGGTTTCTATGTGGAACCATATATGTATATATTAAGCTAAATGTTAGTTTATATTTATAGATATATATTCAGATCCCATTAGCACAGAGATCATTATAGGCTTCGCCCATTTCTCATCTGTAACTTCTCATTGTAACAGTGAGGAACGTGGCTCCCACTATTTGCCACGTATTTCATGCCTTGTTCCGTTGGGAACAAGGAATTCATTTTTGCTCCAGATTCCAGGTTGGGATTTAATGAGAAATATATTTGGTCTCTGTCTGCAGTTCCTGGTACAGAGCTCCTAAAACTTTTATAATTTCCTGAACAATAGGGATGCTAGGAACATCTTTTGTTCTAATATTGGTCTTTGGCTCTGGTTCCTGACGGAGAGTTCCTAAATCCCTTGGAATCTCCTGAATGACAGAAATGTCTTCTGTAAGGATCCTGTGTGGGTTCCTGGATGGTTTCAGGATGGGGTATGGTCACCAAAATGACCAAGCCATGATAAGAAGCTTGTAACTTTTAACTTAACATGCAGTCCTTTGAGTGTGTGAAGGGACTGGAGATTGAGTTAATAATCAATCATGTTTAAATGATGAAGCTTCCATAAAAATTCCTAAAATATGGAATTGAAAAGTCCAGATCAACTCTGACAGTTTTAATGTCTAGTGAGGGCTCATCCCTTGTAGTTAGTGCCTTCTAGCCATGTTGTGACGTGGCAGAATGGGGGAAAAAGGCTCCTAGAGTCTTTTATAAGGGTGCTGGTTTCATTGATGAGGGCAGCACCCTCATGATCCAATCACTTCTCAATTACCTCTGAATCACATCCCTTTGGGGATTACATTTTAACATAGGAATTTGGAGGGTATACACAGGTTGAGACATAGAAACTAGTAAACAGAAGTAAGTGTTTCCCTGAGTTCCGTAAGCCATTATAGCAAATTATCAAACCTGAGGAAAGGGTGTAGGAGTGCCTAGTTTCTAGCCAAGTGATATAGAAGTTTGGGTAAACTGGGGATTCACTGCTTTTGATGGTCGGGTATCACCAAGCCCTTAACCTGTAGGGTCTGTATGAACTCCAGGTTATTAATGTCATAATTGAATTACAGGACACCCAGTTGTTGTTATCCAGAGAGTTGGAAAATTGGTTGCTTTGGGAAACATCACCTACCCTAATTTGCTGTCGGAAGTGAAGTGTTGAGAGTATAGAGGAAAATCAGGGTTATATTTCTTTTTACATATAGTGGTTTCAAAATTTACTCTTACCCCTATGGGAAATAACTTTATAAAATAGAGTCTACTGTGTGTAGTACATTTTGCTTTTAGTCTGAATTCTACTCATTTTCAAAATGACTTAGGTTAGTACCTTTGGCCCACCATTTGGAAGATACATTGATAATAATGCAATTAGATTGTTGGTTGTATTCTGTATTTTGTCCTTAGATACTTCCACAACCTAAAAACTTTAATTTGTATAAATTGTGATTTGTTCTTTGTGCTTTAAAATTCTATGAGTTTTATCAAATGCATAGTGTCAGGTATCCATCACTCAAGTGCCATATAGAATACTTCACATCCCCACCCCAGAAAGTCACTCATCTGATTATCATCTCTGTAGTTGTGCCTTTTCTAGAATGTCATATGAATTGAGTCATATAATGTATAGCATCTTGATTCTGCCACCCTTCACTTAGCACCATACATGCAAGATTCATTCATTTTCATGGATTGAAAGTTCATTCCTTTCTGTTGCTGAATGGTGTTCCATTGCGTGGTTGCACTTGAGGCTGATTATGCCAGTTTTTGTTTGAAAATAATTTTTCAAAGCAGGCCAGCAGTTTGCTCTTGGCCACAGTCGCAGCAGCAGTTCAGGCTCTGCAGAGTCACTGTGTCCAGTGCTTCCTGAGATGTTCTTTCATCTGAGGAATGGAAGGCAGCATCTGCTGGCACTCATGACAACGAAGGGGTGGCAGCTTCAAGAGCTCATACATCCCATCTCGGACAGTCACTCTACCAGCCTCTTGTACCATCGCGATCACAGCTTGTGATTCTAGGAAGTATTCTGTATTGAAAGAATTCCAATGTTTTTTGTTTTTAAGGCAAGGAGAGTCAAAATCCTGGCTGATCACATGAAGGTATACATGGCTCATACTCGGAATGGCGTGGTAGCCCAATAGGAACCGGAGTTTGCTGGACCCAGCAATATCTACAATCACCTTTTCCCCCACAGTGTGCATATGCTTGAGGAGTTCAAGGTGTTCCCTGGTCACGGCCTTCAGACTGGAAATGGAGGTCCGTGGTAAGACCAGCCAATGGTAACGGGCTTTTGGGTATTTATCCTTTATCACCACCACCTGTTCATCTTTGTAAACCTGCGTTTTGGGGTCCTGCATAGAAATCTTCAAGCCTTGACTCCAGTGGCCCAGTGATTCCTTTTTGACAGGTAAATCTTTTCCCTTCTTTGTGGGCACCGAGCATTGGCAAGGGTTGCTCCCAGGATCCGTCCCTGTACTAGGCTCAGCTTCCTGGGCAGCATCCCTTTCCATAGAATCACTGCTGCCTGATCTCTTTCTCTTCCTGTGTTTTTCCAGGCCAGGGTTCTTTGCCTCTTCCTCAAACTCTACAATATATGGATATAGTTCATTCACCATGTGGAGAACCTGGCCAGGCTGCAGCTTCACCTCTTGGTTCTTCCCAATTATGACTGAGTCGATGCTGGTGGGATTGACTCCTACCTGCTTTACCTTGACATATCCCTTGTTACACTCTGCTTTCAACTTGCTGTCGAGAACATTTCATATCAGTGATCTTGGTCTCTGGGCCACGCCCAATCACAACTGCTTCCAAATGTGGAAGTCTGATTTGATGGTGCCGGCTATCCTGTCTCACCAACCAGCACACCCGTATCACCATTCTGTATTCCCAGCACTTCTGGAGGCCAAGGCGGGTGGATCACGAGGTCAGGAGATCGAGACCATCCTGGTCAACATGGTGAAACCCCGTCTCTACTGTAGTCCCTGCTACTTAGGAGGCTGAGGTGGAAGGATTGCTTGAGCCTCAGGGTTCAAGTCCAGCTTAGGCAACACAACAAGACCTTATCTCCAAATGTCGGAGATGTACTAGATCACGTTACTTTAGCTGTAACTCATCGCTTCCGGCACTGAGGGATGACGTCAAGAGCAACACTTGTGATTTTATATTTCTTTAGATTGTAGCCTTTTGAGTGTGTGTTAAAGGAGTGTGTCATTGTGGTTTCCATGTAGATTGCCGTAATGAGGATGATACTGATCATCTTGTTATGTGCTTGTTTTCCATTTGCATGTCATATTGTCGAGATGTGTGTTCAACTGTTTTTAGATTTTGTAATTTGGTTGTTTTTGTTGTTGAGTTACACAAATTACACACTGTGGTTAACAAACTGTTGTTAGATATATACTGTACTGTGTGTTGTCTTTTCATTTTCTTTTCTTTTTTTTTTGAGATGGAGTCTTGCTCTGTTGCCCAGGCTAGAGTGCAGTGGTGCGATCTCGGCTCACTGCAACCTCCGACTCTTGGGTGCACATGACTCTTGTGCCTCACCTTTCAAGCAGCTGAGATTACAGGCTACTGTTAACATGCCCAGCTAAGTTTTTGTATTTTTTTTTTTTCTTTTCCTGAGATGGAGTCTCACTCTGACACCCAGGCTGGAGTGTAGTAGCACAATCTTAGCTTACTGCAACTTCCATCTCCCGCGTTCAAGTGATTCTTGTGCCTCAGGTGGGCGCCACCATGCCCAGCTAATTCTTGTATTTTCAGTAGAGATGAGGTTTCTCCATGTTGGTAAGGCTGGTCTCAAACTCCCAACCTGAGGTGACGTGCTTGTCTCAGTCTCCCAAAGTACTGGGATTACGGGCGTGAGCCAGCAGAATGTTACTCAAAGTCATTTGTTGCTCATTCAGTTATGATTGCACGTTGGAAGATTGAATGGTTGAGCATGAAGTCACGTCTTTCAGCTAGGTCATGTAGGCATCAGCCCTCTCTTGTTTTTGTTTTATGAGAAGAGTAAAGCTTAGAGAGATTCAGTGACCTATCCAAGGTCATACAAGTAGTCAGTGGTAGAGCTGGGCCTTCAGAGTTGATATTAGGAACCAGGGACCCAAGAATGCCAACCCAGGATTATAGTGATAAAACTGAAATGCTCATCAGTCATTTCCCAGTCTCTTCTCTGAAGGAACCTATCTTTTAAGCCAGAATTGATCAGCTTAACAAGAGAACTCTTATAGAATTAATGCAAAAAGCATCTGTAACCTCCTATTTACATGCATCTTAGTTTACAAACCACCCTCTATTCTACCCACTTCCCTAGTGAAGTATTTAAATGTGAGATTATAAAATTAACATAAGACAAAAGTATGCCAAATTTCAGGGTCTTTATTGCTGGCGACCATGGAGGACTCACGTCTCTGCAACCCGTGGCCCCGAAAAGAGGGTGACAAGACTCTTTTATACTCGTAAACCACCTCCTGGGCAGAGAGGAGGGAGCAGGTCTCCGGACATTCCAAGGGTTAGGGGACTTGTCACTTTGATTGTTACCTAAGTGGTTTACAGAAGTCAAGATAAGTGTTAGTTTACACATTGTCTGGCAGTAGTGGAATCCACAGATCTTACTTACTTATGGAATTAACTTGGGCTGCTTATTCTGGTCATTTCTGGTAAGCAAAGGCCAGCAATTCTGGCAGTTACTGATAAGAAAAGGTAAGCTGCTTTACATAGTGAGCACTTTGCAGAGCAAACTAGCAGTTTTCTTTACAGAAGTCAAGGCCAGTAGTTATTGTGAGGAGAATGGGGCAGCCGTTACAACTTATTTCTGAAAAACAGCTTTGTCTTGTATAAAATGGCGTTGCTCGGGTTCCAGCTATAGCACACTAGTTATGCCAAGAAGGTCACATGGTAATAAGATTTTTTTTTTTCTAACTTACTGAGAAAAGCAAGTGTGTTTTCTGGGAGCTCTTTAAATGAAAGGAGTGCTCCCACTACAAACATCTCACCCTCTCTGGCTCTCTCGTCCCATCTCCATGTGGATACTTTCTTTGGACAGTCTCACTCCCTCTAATGACTCTGTGGCAAATTTTGCACTTTCACACCCTACAGAGGCCAATTAAAATAAATCAAAGTCAGACTGGTGGTGAAGGCAGTGATCCAACACAGGCGAATAAATGAGCAAAGGATGTTTATCATAGTGGAAGCTGGAAGGTGAATATTGCCTAAACACTCGTTAACATGCCAGGGGACTGACAGCCAGCTCCTGATTTAGGAGGCCTTAATGAGGCTACAGCTTCAACACTCCTGCATTTTCTCGAGAGTTTCCCTCTGCAGGCTGGCTTCAGGTTAGGGCAGAGAGAAAGTACATATCAGCCAGAGCAGATGGCCTACCCTGTTTTCCCTTTCAAAGTTGGAATCGGAAGCCATATTAACCAGGTCTAATGTTAATGATAACCATGACCTACCTGTCTAGACTTCCTGATTATTTTTGGTAAATTTTCCTTGGCGATAAGGAGGAAACCATTAAACTTAGATTATGATTTGCTGGTTCCAGGAAGCACCTATTAGGATATCTAACACTGTTCTATATGATGAGGAAAATAGCCCAACCTTGGGCACGTACATGGATGACACACTGCCATTTTTGAGAGCAGTTCCAAGACTGGCTCAGTGGGTCTTCCTCATCTATCACTGTCTAACCCTGGAGGCTTGCCTTCTGATTGCTTTGTCAAGATAGTGGAAATGTGGCTTAAGAATTCTGAAGCAGATCTAAAAAGGAACTTTGTCTCTTTTAGTCATCTTTTTTCCTCCTTGTCTTAGGGCTCCTGCCTCCACTCTGTCTTAGATTAAGGTTGTTTATTGCAATCTGGCCTTGTTTATTACAGGCAGGACTTGAATTTGCAGAGCTTAATGAAAACTGAGATTTTTATTTTTTATTTTTAACTCCCGAATCCACAATCTCAGAGCTGAACAGGGGAACGGGCCCTCTTATACCTGGGCTATAACTATCTTTTTCATTAATTTCTGTTTGTACTAATGTGATTCTTACATGAGATTCAGACTTTGATCTCCTGCAGTTTCACAAATCTTTGTTTTTGTTTTTGAGAACTTAACACTCTCGGTTATTATATATCAGATGAATACTTTCATGTCTGTACTTTTTCTTGTCATTTTAAAACCTAAGTCCATTAGAGAGTTGTGAGTGTGGTCTCAATCATACCTTAATGAATGATGACCTTCGGAGTAGTTGGCTTGGGTATACAAACTATTATTTAGAATCATTTAGGTTCAAGTGGAAGAAAATAACACTAATTAAGAAAAGGGAGATTTATTTTACAGATAGCACGGTGTCTCACAGAACCCAAGAACACTTATGACAATTCTCAGGACTCTTGGGAACAGGAACTCAGAAGCTCTCAGAATTGACTTTCTATTTCTTTAGTCTCTGATTCTGTCTGCATAGTGACATCTTTCTTTTCCTTCTTTGTGTATAAAGGTTTCCTCTATCTCTCTAGTCGACATCACAGAAGACAAAAATACAGTCTGAGCTTCCCATCCTACAGAAAACTACTTGGGAGTGACTTTTTTTTCTTGGTTCTAGTTCCAAGATTACTCTGCGAGCACTCTGGTCGGCTTACCTTGCAACAGGTGCCTAACTCACAGGGCTCACATGGCATCAATACGGATGGAGGTGGGTCTCAGACGGGGGTGTTCAGAAAATGAAAATTAGGCAAGGAAAGAAATAAACTTGTTCATATATTTATAGACCATTACTAAGCAAATTAGTTTTGCTAATTAAGTCAATTCATTTTCCCAGAAAGTTGATTATTTGTAGATTTTTAGTCTATGAGTTATTAGCCTCTATTATAAATTGGATTTAGTTACTTAAGGAAATCGGTTTCTTTATTGATCAAGCATTGATTTAGAAACATCTATTTACATTGTTTGTTCTTTCCTCTAGGCAAATTATAATAAGAGCAAACACATATAGGGCTTACTGTATGTAGTAGGAACTGTTGTATTTAGTGTGTATATGTGTGCGTGTACTCATTTTGGTCCTCAAAACTGAGAAAAATGAGGCATAGAAAATTTGAAAAATTTCCCAAGGACAAGAGGTAATTAGCTGTGGAGCTTGGATTTGGATCTATATAATCAAACTGGCGATTGGAGGTGTATTCAAATTAACAGCTAATAGAATAATGCAGTGCGGAATGTGGTATATAATGACTATTTTAATCTGTCCTAGAATTTGGAGATGTTTTGGAGCCACATAAACTAGTCTCATTACTTCATGGTTACTTTCTTATTACTTTTTTTTAACAAAATTACTATTATTAACAAAGTTGACCACTACTGTGTCAGAATTCCAGAGAAAATAGTTTACATTTTACCAGTTAACCTTTTTTGGTAGCCTGGTTAGAAGTGACTATAAGGGGATGATATTTCTTGTTCATTTTGTAGATGAAAAAAGTAAAGACATAACCTTGAGAATCAGGATGCTCATGAGCCAGAATGCTGCAGCGACATCAAGCCAGGCCCTGAGTTTTCAGAATACATTAGAATTTTGCATTTACTATTGCTCCATGTCAATATCCACGTCATCTCATTTTTCTTATTTCCATGATAGGTGTAAAGATACTTCTATTTGCACTGAAAATAGAAGCTGTCGAGGATAAAATCAATATAAATTGAAAAGCACTTTTATAGATAAAAATGCTGTGGAATGTTCAATACTATTATCTTCACCATTGATTTTATCATAAGATTTACCCTCCCATATGTTGGTATAGTCTTCTGACATAGGATTTTAATGTGAGGAGGGTCCTTAGAGGTCATTTATTCCAAAGGCTCCTTTTACCAGTGAATACACTGAGGCCCAGGGAGGCCTATATGACTTATAAAAAGTCACACATGATTGATAAAGAAAATAGTTCTGCAATATCAGATTTCTCTAAGGGTAAACATCTCATGGAGTGGCTCCTTTGAAATTCCCGCACAAAATCAGGCTGAGGGTTTTGTCTATTTCACATATAATGTCTCCTCTGGTATTTGACATCACAAATAAAAGCACAAGGTCAGATGCTTAATTGCTTCTAAATGGAGGCTATTAAATGATAAGCAACTTTTTATCATCTTTCCTGTGGATCATTGTGTCTTCTCCAAGTCATTGTATTTTTGTTGTTTGTTAGCTTATTTCCAAACTGAGAATTATAAAAAGATTTTAAAGCATTAGAATGGCACATGGAAAACTATAATACAGCATTTCTAGATTCTTCAGGCATTATGCTCTGCCTTACATTTCCATTTGGTATGCAAATTAAATGACCCTAACTAGTAAATTTCTAGTCAGCTTTTAGCACAAGATAAAGCTGTAAGTGCAAGGAACAAGGCTATTCCTCAGCAAATATTCATTGAGAGTCTGCTTTTCTTTCCTTCTTTAATAAGCAGAACTTACTCTTATCAGATTATAAATAACATTTATAGTTATTGTAGAAAAATTTAAAAAATGTTTTAAAAGTAGGAAAAAAACTTCATAAATCTCAGAGACAATCTCCTTTATTTTTTCAGTGTATTTCATTCCACTCTTTTAATTTTTTACGTTTTTATAGTGATAAAACTATAGGAAATAGACATACAGGGTTAATATATAGTAATAATGCTTAATAACTATTACTAAACCAAATGCCTGTGTTAACACTAATTTATTACTCAATCAGGTCAGAAAATACAACATAGGCACCCCAGAAAACACCTAAGTGATGGCAACCTCCTCTATTTCCCTTAGGTAATCATTATTATTTTTTTTAGTTTTAGTTTTTTTGTATAGTGTTATTGTTACATATATCTTTAAACCACACACACACACACACACACACACACACACACACACACGCATGAGTTTCTCCTATTAACATTTCATATTAGTATGGTACATTTGTTACAGTTAATAAAGTAATGTTGGTACGTTACTATTAACAAAAATTTACAGTTTATTCAGATTTATTGCAATTTTTACCCAAAGTCCTTTTTCTCCAGTAGGATCCCATTCAGGATTCCACATCGCATTTAGTCATTATTGTCTTTCTAGACTCCTCTTAGCTATGACAGTTTTTCAGACTCTTCTTGTTTTTTGTGACTTGAGAGTTTTTGGGAGTATCAGTCAGGTGTTTCATAGGATGCCTTTTTATTGAAATTTATTTGATGGTTTCCCTCAGGATTAAACTGGCTTTATGGTTTTTTTGGAGGGTAGATTGGCCTTACGGTTTTTTTTGGAGGAAGGTCACAGAGGCAAAGTGCCATTTTCACCTGATCGTCTAGATGGTGCATACATCAGCATGATTTATGACTGTTGATGCTGACCTTGATTACTAGGCCTAGGTAGTGTCTGCCAGGTTTTTTCATGGTAAAGTTACTGTTTTCCTCCTCTCCATGCTGTTCTCTTTAGAAGAAAGACAACTATATACAAACCATACTTAAAACGTGAGGAGTTATATTCTCCTCCTTGAGGAAAGATTGTCTACATGAATTATTTAGAATTCTTCTGCATGGAAGATTTGCCTTTTCTTCCCCATTTAATTTATTCAATATGTATTTATAGATACATCATTTATGTATTTATGGACTCATGGATATTATATGTGTTTATTTTTGGTTTTTATATAATACTACTTATTTCTGTTGCTGAAATTTTTCCATTTGGCCACTGGGAGCTCTTTCAGTTAACTCCTGTGGCCCTTTGATATACTTATTTCAATGTATATGTGGGATTTAAAAATTTATTTGTATTTTCATTGATTTTTGTTTTGTGGGTACATAGTAGGTACATGTATTTATGAGGTGCATGAGATATTTTCATAAGGCATACAATGTATAGTCATCACATCAGGGTAAATGGGGTGTCCGTCACCTCAATCAGGGTAAATGGGGTGTCCGTCACCTCAATCAGGGTAAATGGGGTGTCCGTCACCTCAATCAGGGTAAATGGGGTGTCCGTCACCTCAATCAGGGTAAGTGGGGTGTCCGTCACCTCAATCAGGGTAAGTGGGGTGTCCGTCACCTCAATCAGGGTAAGTGGGGTGTCCGTCACCTCAATCAGGGTAAGTGGGGTGTCCGTCACCTCAATCAGGGTAAGTGGGGTGTCCGTCACCTCAATCAGGGTAAGTGGGGTGTCCGTCACCTCAATCAGGGTAAGTGGGGTGTCCGTCACCTCAGTCAGGGTAAGTGGGGTGTCCGTCACCTCAATCAGGGTAAGTGGGGTGTCCGTCACCTCAATCAGGGTAAGTGGGGTGTCCGTCACCTCAATCAGGGTAAGTGGGGTGTCCGTCACCTCAATCAGGGTAAGTGGGGTGTCCGTCACCTCAATCAGGGTAAGTGGGGTGTCCGTCACCTCAATCAGGGTAAGTGGGGTGTCCGTCACCTCAATCAGGGTAAGTGGGGTGTCCGTCACCTCAATCAGGGTAAGTGGGGTGTCCGTCACCTCAATCAGGGTAAATGGGGTGTCCGTCACCTCAATCAGGGTAAGTGGGGTGTCCGTCACCTCAATCAGGGTAAATGGGGTGTCCGTCACCTCAATCAGGGTAAATGGGGTGTCTGTCACCTCAATCAGGGTAAGTGGGGTGTCCGTCACCTCAAGCCTTTGTCCTTGCTTTGTGTTACAGACAATCCTAGTATACTACTTTAGTTATTTTTAAATGTACAATATATTAATGTTGACTGTGGTCACCTTGTTGTGCTAGCAAATACTGGGTCTTATTCATTGTAACGGACCATGTTTTTGTGCCCATTAACCATCTCTGATTCCTCTACGCAGCTACTACCCTTCCCAGCCTCTGATAACTGTCCTTCTACTCACTATCTCTTTGTGTTCAATTGTTCTAATTTTTAGCTCCCACAAATCAGTGAGAACATGCAAAGTTTGTCTTTCAGTGCCTGTCTTATTTCACTTAACATAATGACCTCCAGTTCCATGCATTCTGTTGCACATGACAGGATCTCATTTTATGGTTGAATAGTACTCCATTTTGTATATATTCCACATTTTCTTTATCCATTCATCTGTCGATGGACACTTAGATTGCTTCCCAATCTTGGCTATTGTGAATAGTTGCTGCAATGAACATGGGAGTGCAGATGTGTCTTTGATATGCTAATTTCCTTTCTTTTCTTTTTTTTTTTTTTGAGATGGACTTTTGCTGTTGTTACCCAGACTGGAGTGCAATGGCACGATCTCAGCTCACTGCAACCTCCACCTTCTGGGTTCAAGGAATTCTCCTGCCTCAGCCTCCCAAGTAGCTGGGACTACAGGCTCGCATCACCATGCCCAGCTAATTTTTGTATTTTTAGTAGAGACGGGGTTTCACCTTGTTGACCAGGATGGTCTTGATCTCTTGACCTCGTGATCCATCCGCCTCGGCCTCCGGAAGTGCTGGGATTATAGGCATGAGCCACTGCGCCCAGCCTAATTTCCTTTCTTTTGAGTATATATCCAGCAATGGATTGCTGGATCATTTGATAGTTCTATTTTTAGTGTTTTTTGGGAACCTCTGAACTGTTTTCTATAGTGGTTGCACTAGTTTACATTTCCACCAACAATGTACACGGGCTCTCTTCTTCCCATTCTCACCAGCATTTATTATTTCCTGTCTTTTGGATAAAAGCCATTTTAACTGAGGTGAAATGATATCTCATTATAATTATAATTTGCATTTCTTTAATGATCAATAGTGTTGCACATCTTTTCACATACCAGCTTGCCAATTGTATGTCTTCTTTTGAGAAATGTCTATTCAGATCTTTTGTCCATTTTTAAATTGGATTATTAGATTTTTTTTCTCTTAAATTGTTTGAGCTCCTTATATATTCTGGTTATTAATCCTTTGTCAGATGGATAGTTTGCAAATACATTCTCCCATTCCATGGATTGTGTTTTGACTTTGTTGATTCTTTTCTTTGCCATGCGGCAGTTTTTTAACTTGATGTGATCCCATCAGCTCATTTTTGCTTTGGTTGCCTGTGCTTGCAGGATATTAATCAGGAAATCTTTGTTCATTCCAATGTCCTGGAGAGATTTCCCCAAGTTTTCTTGTGCTTCATAGTTTGAGGTCTTAGATTTCTAAGTCTTTAATCAATTTTGATTTGATTTTTGTATATTCAAGAGATAGGGTCCAGTTTCATTGTTCTGCATATGAATACCCAGTTTTTACAGCACAATTTTTGAAGAGGTTATCCTTTCCCTAATACATATTCTTGGCAGCCTTGTTGAAGATGAGTTCACTGTAGATGTATGGATTTATTTCTGGATTCTGTCTTCCATTGATTGTGTGTGTGTGTGTTTGTGTGTGTGTATGTATGCCAGTATCAAGTTGTTTTGGTTGCTATAGCACCGTAGTATAAATGTGATTTTTCCAGTATTGTACTTCTTGATTGGAGTAACTTTAGCTCTTCTGGGTCTTTTGTGGTTTCATATAAATTTTTGGATCGTTATTTCATTTCTGTGAAGAAATTGTTATCAGTATTTTGATAGGGATTGAGTTGAATCTGTAGATTGCCTTGTGTAGTATACACATGTTAATTATACTGATTCTTCTAATTCATGAACATGGAATATCTTGTCATTCTTTGGTGTCCTCTTCAATCTCTTTCATAAATGTTTTACATTTTCATTGTAGAGGTCTTCCTTCTTTGGCTAAATTTATGCATAAATAATTTATTTTATTTGTAGCTCTTGTAAATTAGATTACTTTCTTAGTTTATTTTTCAGATTGTTTGCTGTTGGCATATAGTAATGCAATGTATTTTTGTATTGATTTCATATCTTGCAACTTTACCAAATTCGTCAGTTCTTTTTTTTTCTTTTGAGATGGAATCTTGCTCTGTCACCAGGCTGGAGTGCAGTGGTGCAATATTGGCTCACTGCTGCCTCCTGGGTTCAAGCAGTGCTCCTCCCTCAGCCTCCCGAGTAGCTGGGACTACAGGCATGTGCCACCACGCCCAGCTAATTTTTGTATTTTTTAGTAGAGACAGGGCTTCACCATGTTGGCCAGGATGGTCTCAATCTCTTGACCTCATGATCTGCCCGCCTTGGCCTCCCAAAGCACTGGGATTACAGGTGTGAGCCACTGTGCCCAGCTGAATTAGTCAGTTCTAATAGGTTTTTGGTGGCAGTTTTAGGTTTTTCCAAATGTAAGATTATACCATCTACAAACAAGGACATTTAGGGTTTAAAAACATTGTCTTTTTTATTCTTTTTAAAAAAGGTGTTACTTTTTCTTAGGATTACTTTCACTCTGCTTTGGAGCCCAAAAAAGTCTCTCTCAAGGAGTGAATCTCTCTCTCCTTTTAAAACTTTTATTTTAGGTTCAAGGGTACATATGCAAGCTTGTTATCTAGGTAAACTTGTGTTATGGGAGTTTATTGTAAAGATTATTTTATGACTCAAGTACTAAGCCAATAGTTATTCTTTATGATTCTGTCCCTCCTCCCACCCTCCACCCTCAGGTAGGCCTTAGTGTCTAGTGTTCCCCTCTTTGTGTCCATGTGTTCTCATCATTTAGCTCCTACTTATAAATGAGAACATGTGCTATTTGGTATAGTTTGACTTCCTGTCTTTTTATTTGGATGTCCTTTATTTCTGTCTCTTGCCTGATGGCTCTGACTAGGACTTCTAACATAATGTTGAATAGAAATGGTGAAAGAGGACATTCTTGTCTTGTACTGGTTTTCAAGGGGAATGCTTCCAGCTTTTGCCAGTTCAGTATAGTGTTTGGGTTTGTCATAGATGGCTTTTATTATTTTAAAGTATGTTCCTTCACCACCTAGTTTCTTGAGAGTTTGTAAAATAAAGGGATGTTGAATTTTGCTGAAAGCCTCTTCTTCATCTACTGAGATGATCATGTGCTTTTTTGTCTTTAGTTCTCAAACAAGGATAACTTGACTTCTTTTGTTTCCAACTTGAATGCCCTTTGTTTCTCTTGTCTGATTGCTCTAGTTAGAACTTCCAGTAGTATGTCGAATAACAGTGGTGAAAGCAGGCATCCTTGGCTTGTTCTAGATTTTAGAAGAAAGGCGTTTAGTGTTTGTCCTTTCAGTATGAAATTAGTTGTATGTCTGTCATATATGGCTTTTACTATGTATATTTCTTCTATAGCTACATTTTAAGGGTTTTTTTTTTTTAATCGTGAAGGGATGTTGAATTTTATCAAATACTTTTTCAGCATCAATAGAAATGATTATATAGTTTTTATCCTTCATTCTATTGATATGATGTATCACATTCATTGATTTGCATATGTTGAACTATTCTTTTTTTTTAACCTTTCCATGTTATTTATTTATTTATTTATTTATTTATTTATTTTTCCCCAGGAACACGTGCACTTTATTGAACACAACTGTGGAAAAGTGTGTGAAGGTAAAGGGCTGATACAGGATCGGCTGGGGGCAGGGCAAGGAATGGAAGCTGGAGGACGTGGGAGACAGGATGATTCCTCTGGATCTACTGATAGGCTTGCAGAATCAGTATTGGGATGATGATCAGCAGAATGGTCATGATGATACCCAAAATCACGGCCCAGATGTTCAGGCACTTGGCGGTGGAGACGTAGGCCTGGACCCCAGTCAGGTCGCCAACCATCTTCCTGTCCCTAGACCAGCCTCAGATTCTCCAGGAGCCTCGAGACTCAGCCTCTCTCTGCCTTGGCCCCAGCACAGGCTGTTCTCCCCACCATGGGGCAAAGTCACCTGTGAGTTCCTTCTCACTTTCTGGGGGAGCCTGGGTGCCAGTCTTCACGGAGTAGGCAAATGCTATGAAGCCCAGGCAGCAGGAGTCATGAAGAGGGTGTTGAACAGGGACCAGATGACGTGGTCGGGCACGGAGGTCTCGCTTCGGATGTGGATCACGGTGGATGTCGGGGGCGCAGGGTTGTGGGGCGCCCCCAGCGCAGCCACCTCATGTTCCTCCTTCAGCATCTCATAGTTCGGGGGACGGTCGGTGCTGGCGGGAGTGAAGAAGGTTTGGACGCTGTGGTTCATGGTGTCCGGGGAAGAGCGGCCGTGGTCGGGTTGCTGGGATGCTCCTCAGTGGTCCCTCCCCTTCCTCTCCATGTTTTAAAATATATTTCATTTATCATCTCCGATGGTCAGCTGGAAGGCCAAGGCTGCATGGTGGCTCTCTAGCACAGATATGTCATTATACAAATCAGCCAACTGACTTCCAGCATTACACAGAAAGGAGCTGGTTCTCCCAGGGTGACCAGCCTCAGATTCTCCAGGAGCCTCGGGACTCAGCCTCTCTCTGCCTTGGCCCCAGCACAGGCTGCTCTCCTCACCATGGGGCAAAGTCACCTGTGAGTTCCTTCTCACTTTCTGGGGGAGCCTGGGTGCCAGTCTTCACGGAGTAGGCAAATGCTATGAAGCCCAGGCAGCAGGAGTTCATGAAGAGGGTGTGCTTCACCTCATCAATTTGATCGAAAGTTTCCTATTGTGGGTGGCAGCCTCCAGTTCAAAAATATCGAACTCCCAGGATTCATCCTTGTCAATTGCCCGAGCTATCTGTGGTGGGGCATCATCAAGGGAGATGGGATTGATCATACTCCCTGAAACCATTTGAATATTTTTTATTGAAGGATCATATTCATTCCCTGATGGTCTTCGTAAACCATCCTTGGTGATGGGCGCCTCAATTGTCATTAAATGTGTCCGGGCCATGGAAGAGTATCGTCATCTCTGGTTGGAAACTTCATTTTCAATGGCGCAAATTTTCTTACGCTTCGATTTTTTTTGTACCCAGCTCCTGGCGCGGCCAGCCAAACATAAAAGGGAGCTTGTTGTGGATTAAGTTTCATGACCCAGGACACAGGAGTAATCGTCTGCAATGTATCAGAACTGACCTTCCAAGTACTTGCACAGTGATGGAGGGTGGAACCCGAAAATACCAAGTAAAATACTACATCATCTTCAACTTTGTCCTCTTCAGCAAGCAACACTGTAACAACATGATCACCCTTCGCCACGGAGAAAGACAGTTGACGGCGGCTAAAGAGGTGGCGACTGAGGCGAGCAGTGGACCCTACAGTCTCGGCGAAGCCTAAGCGCTTCTCCCATGTTGAACTATTCTTGCATCTCTGGGATAAATCCCTTTTGGTCATGATGAATGATCTTTTTAATGTCAAGTGAATGATCTTTTTAATTGTCAAATTCAGTTACTGGTATTTTGTTGAGGATTTTTTGCCTCACTATTCAGCAGGGTTATTGGCATGTAATTTTGTTTTATGTGTCTTTGTCTGGTCTTGGTGTTAGAGTAATAGTGGCCTCATAAAATTCTATTTTCTGTCTGGATGATCTGTCCAATGCTGAAAGGAGGGTGTGAAGTCTCCAGTTGCTATTGTATTGGGATCTATTTCTCTCCTTAGCTTTGAAAGTTTTCACTAATTATCTTTAGTTTGAGTAGGTTTTGTATTAGTTCTTCCTCAAATGTTTGGTTAAATTCAGCAGTTAAGCCATTGGTTCCCAAGCTTTTTTTTTCCTGGGAGACTTATTATGGTGTTGATCTTGTAACTTATTGGTCTTTTGGGTTTTGAATTTCTCCATGGTTCAAACTTAGTAGGTTGTATGTGTCTAGAAATTTATTTCTTCTAAGTTTTCCAATTTATTAGCTAACAGTTGCTCGTAGTAGTCTCTAATGATCCTTTGAATTTCTGTAGTATTGATTGTAACGTCTCCTTTTTCATCTCTGATTTTATTTATGTGGGTTGTCTCTCATCTTAGTTGGGCTAAAGGTTTGTCCATTTTTTATTTAAAAGAAACAGCTTTAAATTTTATTGTTCTTTTGTAATGTTTTCTTTTGCTTGTTCCAATTTTGCTCTGATCTTTAATTTTTGCTTTTTTACCAAGTTTGCTCTTGCTTTTCTAGTCCCTTAAGGTGCATTATTAAGTGACTTATTTAAAGTTTTTCTACTTTTTTGATATAGGCACTAATTGCTATAAACTTTCCTCTTAGTACTGCTTTCACTGTATCCCATAGGTTTTGGTATGTTGTATTTGCATTATCATTTGTTTCAAGAAATATGTTAATTTTAGTTTTAATTTATTCATTGATCTACTGTTCATTCAGGTGTATACTGTTTAATTTTCATGTGTTAGTATAGTTTCCAAAATTCTCTGGTTATTGATTTCTAGTTTTATTTTCTTGTGGTCAGAGAAGATACTTGATATAACTTCAGGTTTTATTATTATTTTTTAATTTTAAAGACTTGCTTTGTGGCCTAATGTATCTTCTATCTTTGAGAACGATTGATGTGCTGAGGAGAATGTGTCTTCTGTAGCCGTTGGATGAAATGTTCCTTAAATATCTATTAATTCCATTTGGTCTTAAATTCAATGTGTCCTTGTTGATTTTCTGTCCATTTTCTGTCTGGATGATCTCTCCAATGCTAAAAGGAGGGTGAAGTCTCCAGTTACTCTTGTTTTGGGGTCTATTTCTCTCCTTAGCTTTAATAATATTTGCTCCATATATCTGGATGGTCCATTGTTAGATGTATATATATTTACAATTGTTATGTCCTCTTGCCAGATTGACCCCTTTATCATTATATAATGACCTTTTTTGTCTCTTCATACATTAAACGTAATGGCAAAAACCACAATTACTTTTGCAACAACCTAATAAGTTTTTGTCTTAAAATATTTTGTCTAATACAAGTATAGGTATATTTCATTTACATGAAATGTTTCTTTTAAACCCTTTATTTTCAGTCTTTGTGTATCTTTATAAAGTATGTTTTTTGTAGGCAACAGATCATTGGGTCTTGTTTTTTAATACATTTTACCACTCTGTCTTCTGATTAGAGAGTTTAGTCCATTTCCATTCATTGTTATTACCGATAAGTAAGAACTTACTCTTGTCATTTTGTTACTTGTTTTCTGCTTATTTTGTGGTCTTCTTTCTTTTCTTCCTGTTTTCCTTTTAGTGAAGATCATTTTCTCTGGTGGTATGTTTTAATTTTTTTGCTTTTTATTTTTTGTGTATCTGTTGTATGTTTTTTGATTGGAGGTTACCAAGGGACTTGCAAATAATATCTAATAACATGTTCTTTCATTTTATTTTTACTTTTTTTTTTAAAAAGAGAGTCTCACTTTGTCATTTGGGTTGGAGTGCAGTGGTATGAACATGGCTCACTGCAACCTTGATCTCCAGGGTTCAAGTGATCCTCCTGCCTCAGCCTCCCGTGTAGCTGGGGCCACATGCATGCACCACTATGCCTGGCTAACTTATACAATTTTTGTAGAGACAGAGTCTCCTTATGTTTCCCAGGCTGGTCTCAAACTTCTGGGCTCAAGTGATGCTCCTGCACTGGTCTCCCAAACTGCTGGCACTACAGGAGGGGCCACCACACACAGCCCGTTATTTTAAACAAATGCCTACTTAACATTGATTGCAAAAACAGGCAAATAGAAAACTAATAAAAACTCCAAACTTTAAGTTTATACCCTTGCTTTTTAGCTTTCTGTTGTTTCTACTTTTATCTTATTATACTGTTGTCTTGCAAAATTATAGTTATTATTTTAGATAGGTTCATCTTTTAGTCTTTCTACTCAAGATATGAGTTTATACACCACAATTACAGTGTTACAATATTGTTTTCTTATTACTAGTGAGTTTTGTATCTTCAGATACTTTATTGTTGCTCGTTAACATCCTTTCTTTCAGATTGAAGAAGTCTCTTTAGCATTTCTTGTAGGACAGATCTGGTATTGACAAAATCTCTTGGTTTTTGTTTGTCTGGGAAAGTCTTTATTTCTCCTTCATGTTTGAAAGTATTTTTGTTGGATGTGCTATTTTAGGATAAAAGCTTTTTCCTTCACTACTTTAAATATGTCATGCCACTCTCTCCTGCCCTGTAAAGTTTCCACTGAGAAGTCTGCTGCCAGACGTATTGAAGCTCCTTTGTATATTATTTGCTCCT
Organism: Saguinus oedipus; assembly: GCA_031835075.1. Lineage (NCBI taxonomy): Eukaryota > Metazoa > Chordata > Mammalia > Primates > Cebidae > Saguinus > Saguinus oedipus. The sequence continues at coordinate 21,701,634 of CM063174.1, forward strand.
TTTCTTTTTCTGCTTTAAGCTCCTTTCTTTATCCTTGACCTTTGGGAGTTTGATTATTACATGTCTTCAGGTAGTCCTACGTGGGTTAAATTTGGTTGGTGGTTTATAACCTTCTCCTGTTTGAATACTGATACATTTCCCTAGTTTTGTTATCTGTTGTTATCTCTTTGAATAAACTTTTTTACCCCATCTCTTTCTCTGTCTCCTCTTTAAAGACAGTAAGTCTTTAGATTTCCCTTTTGAGGCTATTTTCTAGATCTTATAGATGTGGTTTATTCTTTTAAATTTTTTTTCTTTTGTCTCTTCTGTGTATATTCAAATAGCTTGTTTGAAGCTCATTATTTATTCTGCTAGATTAGTTCTCCTATTAAAATACTCTGTTGCAGTCTTTAATAAGTCAATTGCATTTTTTAAGCTCCAGAATTTTGGCTTTATTCTTTTACATTATTTCAACTTTTTTGTTAAATTTATCTGATAGAATTGTGAATTCCTTCTCTAGTTATCTTGGATTTCATTGAGCTTTTCAAAACAGCTATTTTGAATTCTCTGTCTGAAAGCTCACATACCTCTGTCTTTTTGGAACTGGTCACTGGTACCTTATTTACTTTTTTTGATGAAGTCATGTTTTCTTGGATTGTCCTGGTGCTTATGGATGTTTGTGGGTGTCTGGGCATTGAAGCGGTTGGTATTTATCGTAGCTTTGCAGTCTGGACTTGTTTGATCTCCTCCTTCCCACGAAGACTTTTTAGATTTTTGAATTGACCTGAGTTGTTATGGTCCAAGTCTTTGGTTATCACAACTGTATTTGTTTTAGGGGGCACACTAAGCTACCCAGTAATACTGTGGCTTTCATGGACTCATAGAGATACTGCCTTGGTGGTCTTGGCTAAGACCCAAGAGAATTCCCTGGATTACCAGACAGTCTCTGGTTCTTTTCCCTTATTTTCCTTGAAACAAATGGAGTCTCTCTCTTTGTGATGAGCTGCTGAAGCTGGAGGAGGAGTGACACATGCACCCCTATGGCAACCACCAGTGTGCTATGTCAGACCCAAAGCCAGTACAACACTGGGTTACACCCAAGGCCTGCAGTGACCACTGCGTGGCTACTGCCTATGCTCACTCAAGGTCCAAGGGTTCTACAATCGTCGTGTGGCAAATGTGGCCAGGATTGCATCCTTCTCTTCGTGGTTACAAGTTTCCCCCAGTTCCAATTGGGTCCAGAGATGCCATCTGAGAGCCAGGTCCTGGAGTCGAGAACCTTAGGAATCTACCTGATGCTTTATCCCGTTGTTTGGCATTAAAGCCACAAGATTCTTTCCCACTCTTCCCTCCCCTTCCCTCAAGCAGAGGAGTCTCTCTCCATGGCCACCACTGTCCAGGCCCACGGCAAGCATTGCCTGGGAACCAGTGATGTTGATTCAAGGCCAAGGGCACTTCAGTCAGCTTGAGATAAATGTTGCCAGTGCAAAGTCTTTTTTTTCAGGGCAATGGGCTCCCCTCTGGCCCTGGGAAGGTCCAAAAATGCCATCCAGGAACCAAGGCCTGTATGTGGGGACTCCCGGAGTCCACTTGGTACTCTATCCCACTGTGGTCAAGCTGGTGCCCAAGCTGCAAGACAAAGTCCCCTTGACCCTTTCCACTCCCTTCCTCTAGTGGAACAGGTCTCCCCCCATAACTACCACAACTGGGAGTGTTCTGGGTCACATCTGAGACCAGCACAGCTCTGAGTCTCACCCAAGGCCCACAACTAGTACTCCCTGGGTATCTTTAGTCAGCAGGTGATGAATCCTGCCAGGATGCACTGGGTTTTCCCCCCAGCAGTGGTCACATGGCATGGAGAGAGAATCTGTGCACTTCAGAAAGGAAAAGCACAGTGATTATGGGACTTTGTATGGGAACTCAGTGCTGTGCTGTTACAGCAGAACTCAGCACCCACAGAGGGAGCATTTAGACCATCCCCAGCTAGAGGCAAATCATCCATCCCAGCAATTGAAACCTGAGTTCTGGCAACCCCTCCACCACAGGTTAAAGTACTCTGGGGTCCTAAATGAATTTGAATCTCAGTCTAGTTCTAGTTCCTGAAGGCTGTAATTCCTGAGCAAGTCCTGGTGCTGTGCTGGGCTCAGAGCCAGTGAACTTGGAGGGTACTCGACCTAGTGAGACACCACTTGGGAAGCTGAAGGAGTGCTTGTGTCACCTCTCCCCCATCCCAGGCAGCACAGCTCACAGTTCCAGGAAAGACTCCTGCTTGAGGAGATAACGGGAAATTAAAGATGACTTCATCTTACAACTTGGATAACAGCTCAGCCACAGTAGGACAGGGCACCAGACAGAGTCCTGAGGCCCCTATTCCAGGCCCTTGCTCCAAGACAACTTTTTTAGATCAACCTGGGCCAGAATGGAACTTGTGGCCTTGAAGGGAAAAAAACCAATAGATTGTTAATCTATTAATTTTTCTTTTATAGTTTTTTTTTCTTGACTGTGTTGGTAGTAACCATAGAAATGACAACATGCATACCTAACTTACAAAAAAGTAAAACTTAGTATGTTTTTTTACTCTTTGATACTCTGTAGAATATTTCAACATCAGTTATCCCTTCCCATGTTACTGTTATATGGTGTTTTAACTCTCCATGTGTGCATGTTTGTGTGTGTGTGTGTGTGTGTGTGTTTCACTAGATATTAAGTTTATATTTACCTATATATGTATAACTTAACTTGTTTTCCATTCCTTCTTAAGTCTCAGTTGTCTATCTGGGATCATTTCCTTTTGCTTGAATGGTATCTTTAGAATTTCCTTCAGTGACTGTCTTTTGGTCATGAATTTCAATTTTAGTTAGTTTGAAGAGTCTTTATTTCACTTTCATTTTTGAAAAATAGTTTTGCTGGGTATGGAATCTTAGGTCTGTACTAATCCAAAATAGCTTTCTGCTGACTTCTGGCTTTCATTGTTATTGTTGAAGTCAGTAATCTATTCACTGCTGTACTTTAAGGGTACTCTATATTTATTCCTTTTAATAAATTTCTTGGATTTGGTTATTTTTGGGGGCACATAGTTGATATGCTTAAAGATATAGATTTATTATTACTTATTCTACTTGAATTTTCAGAGCCTGCCTATATGTATTGGTTTGATTTATCAGTTCTGAGAAAAATCTCAGATGTGATTTATTCAAACATTGCCTCCTCCATCTTCTCTTTCTTCTCCTTCTGGGGTTCTAATCAGTTTAGGCTTTAAATCTCTCTTAACTGTCTTTGTGTTGTATTTGAAAAATGTCATCTTCTTTTCTAATCTGTCTTCAGTTATGTTAAATCTGCTGTCCAATGTAACCACTGAGCTCTAAATACTTTTGTTACATATTTTATATCTAAAGTTTCTGTTTGTGTTTTTCAAATCTACCATATCACTCTTTATAGTTTCCTATGACCGTTGAATATTTTCAAGCTTGTCTTTTTTCTCTGTAGACATAATAATTATGGTTGTTTCATAATTAATGGGTAATTCAGCTGTCTATTTCTTCTGCTTGTTTTCTTTCATGTTGTCTTGCTTCTTTATATGTTTGACAACTTGCTTGTCATTGCCCTTGAAAATGATTTGCTCAGATTCCCTGAGTTCAAGGATAATTGTACCTTCTGGCTTCACTCCAGAGTGCCTCCGAAGCTTGAGGCTTCCTGGCCTATTCCAGCCTCTGCATGCCTGTAATGTAGGGGTACAGGAGATGGCTTTTGGACTGATTTGCCCCTGTCTTTAAGGGTCAGGTTTAATGAGAAAGGACTCCTGTAATTATGACCACTTTGGGTGGGTTTTGGGCCTGAACCACTGCACTCTTTCCCTGTGAAACCTTAGGCCCAGAGTCCGAATAGTTGGCATTGGCAAATAGCCTCAGGGAAAATGCTCCAGTCATCACAGCTGTGATTATGCATTGTATATTTTTAATTCTGATTTTTTCTGTTAACACTATAACATAATTCTTTGCATATATTCTGTATCCTGATACAGTCCTGTTATTATTGTAAGGTTGTTTTCTAGTGTTATCAAAAACTGTTTTTTTATCTTCACATGGTTTCAACCACTTTAATAACTTGAACTAATTGTTTTCAACAAAATTATTTACTATCAATAAATCCTGATTACCTTTTTAGCTCTTTTATGATTGAGAATTTAAAATATTAAACATCACAAAATTTCGACTTATGAATGAAGAATAGAAAATGAAATACCATAATTATTATAGGCAAGTAACAACAACAGCAAGAAAAAAAACTGCAATAATATGTCAATTTCAGGTAAGACTAGTGAAGAAGAGAAATAGAGTGTTAAGATCTGCCTAGGTCAGTGTCTGGGCCCTGATTTCTGGACTACCCTTTGTAGTCTAGCTAGGAACTTCTGCTTGTTTTCTCTTGCAAGACTAAACCTAGCACTCATCAGGGAGTGATTCCTGCTCTAATAAGAAACATACATAGCTCCCCTGACCAGTCTTCCTTCACTTCTAAAAGGAGCGTAAATTGCTACCGCTATTTTGAAGATCAATTTGACAATATTTAGTGCAATTAAGTGTGCATATGCCTTGCAAACCAGCAATTTTACTTTTTTTTTTTTTTACATTTTTTATTGCATTATAGGTTTTGGGGTACATGTGCAGAATGTGCAAGATAGTTGCATAGGTACACACATGGCAGTGTGTTTTGCTGCCTTCCTCCCCTTCACCCACACTTGGCATTCATCCCCAGGCTATCCCTCCCCAGCCCCCCCCCCCCCCCGCAATTTTACTTTTGAATAGTGTTTCCAGAGAAACTCTTATGGCAGCAGAGAAAGATATGTATGTGAGAATGTTTGTAGAGCAGAAACCTGGAGGAAACCCAACTGTTCATCCCTAGATGATTGATAAATAAAAGATGACATGCGCATATGCCAGAATGCCTTGTAGCAGCCAGGAGGAGTGAAACATATCTACAAATAGCAACATCTCATATACATCATGTTAAATGACAGAAAGTAAGAAAAAGAATAGTATCCATAGTTACAGCTTTATCATCATCGGTTGCTGCTAACCATCCCAAAAATACTGGTTTAGAGAAGTTGATGAGCTCAATAGTTTGGGCTGGGCTAAGCAAAGCAGTTATGCTGGTCTCTCCTGGGCTCACTTGTGCCCCTGAGGTTGGTTGGCACTTAAACCAATGGTCCCTGGGTATTGTAATATGGCTCATGTACCCAACTAGCTGTTGCTCCTGCTTATTCATGTCTGGGAGGGGTTCATATTTGCAGCAACTAATGGGCTAGCTTGGGCTTTCTCACACTGTGGCAGCAAAGCTGTCAGCAGCGAAAAAGAGAAATCCCCGATGTACAAGACATTATTAGGTGTTTTCTTGGACTATGTTTGCTCATGTCCCTTTGTCCAGAGCAAGTTCTGTGCCAAGCCTGGAGCCAGTGACAGAAGGTGTGTAAGCATTTAATGTGGTGCATGGTTAATTGGTTGCAACAATCTCCTACAATAGCATGATACTATTTGTGAGTTTCGTTTTGTCCCTTACTGGCAAGCTCATGTTAAAGCTCTAACCCTTAGTGTCTCATGATGTACTCGTATTTGGAGATAACATCTTTACAAAGTAATTAAGTTAAAATGAGGACTTTAAGGTGGACTAAACATTGAATTTTTATCGAGCACAACTGATGTCCTTATGAGAAGAGGAAATTTTAATATGCAGAGAAACACCAGGGGTATGTATGTATAGAAAAACTACCATGTGAGGATGGAATGAGATGGTAGCCATTTCTGAACTGAGGACTGGGGTCCCAGGAGACATCATCCCTGCTAACACCTTGATCTTGGACTTCCAGCCTCCAGAACTGTGGCAAAATAGATTTCTGTTGTTAAAGCCATTCATTCTGTGGTATTTTGTTATGGTAGCTCCAGGAAACTAATATACCATTATATGTAAATTTAAAAAGTTCATCCACAAGCCATGCTGTTTTCCATAAATGCAAAGGTAATTGAATAAACGTGTATATTATGGGAAGCATGTAAATATGGGGGTGAAGATACTTATGAGAGGGAGAGAATGGGATTAGAGTTAGAAATAAAGTGGAAAATAAAGAGAGGGCCATGGATGGACAGATTATAAGAGCATACCATATCCTGAGCAAGGTAACCAGTTCAAATCTGTGTACTTTAGTTCTAAAAATAGGATAAAGTAAAATAAAAAATAATTTTTTCTGGTTGAGGCAGAGTTGGTTTCCTTACCAGTGTAAGATCAGTTCTTAAAACCTAATGTTATTGAGTACTACTGTATGACAGAGTCTCTTATATCCTTTAACCTTTTACATGAAGATACCATAGCTGCCATTTATAGGAGAGGAAGCTGAGGCAGAGAAAATTTGAATACACTTCCCACAGGTCTACAGTGAATATGTGGCTGGGCAGATGGTTGAGCTCCAATCTGTCTGCATCCCAGCCTAGGCCTTGGCAATTCCATTTGATCATCTCTTACTTAGCAACTTGTCTCTTCCTGTTCTTTGAGTCTGGAATCGGACTCCCCCTTGCTTATGGCTGTTGGTTGTGTTTCTCAGTCGTTGCCCTGTCTTGCTTTCTGCTTTTTGCCTAGTACTCATTTGCAGCCTACCCCTTCCTTTGTGTAGGCTCCTCCGACTTGCTTCTGCCTTTCATGGTACACTGTGAGGTTGCATCCATAATAGGGCATGAAAAGGTCAAGAAGGCTGAAAGCAGAAGAACATAGCCAACAGTAGGCAGAAAGAGGCAGAGGGTCAAGCCCTGGCTTTCTCAGCTGTGGGCACCATATTTCAAATATAATACCTAGTGAGAGCCGATATAGCCTAGTGTTATATCTCACTGTAATACCTAGTGAGGAAAGTACAGAACGATTTTACAAGTCGGGTTACCATTACTTTGAAATTGGCCCGGGTTGTGGGTATTTACAACACAGACACTGGTAAATGTGACAAATCAGTATTTGTTTTTTGGAGAGCTGGTTTATCAGAACACCAATGAATAGAATATCCACAGTTTATAAAAATTCATGTAGGTTAAAGACATATTGCAGCTGTCCACGTTGTGGAGCCAGTAGACCTGAGTTCAAGTCAAAAACCTCACAATGTTCTAGCCAAGAGATAAAGAGCAAATTACTTTACTGTATTCTAGCTTTGATTATCTTAGCTTTTAAAGAGGCATAATAATACCTACCTCACTGAAGTGCTCTGGGAATGAAGAAAAACAAAAAAAAACAGAACATGTGCACAAAATAAGCACTTGAAAAATATTAGTTGAATTTGCCCAAGGAGCAAAGCATTGTTAATAAACCCACCCGTAATGCTTTCAGGAAATGCAAATAATATTTATGAATGTTTACTAAATTCCAGGTATTATCTTTTTCATGCATTGGTTTCCTTCAAATTTTGAGGTAGGTACTATTCTTTGTCACCATTTCAAAGAGTATAAAATGCACAGAGATATTTGTTGATGGGGTTGGGTCTGTCAGATTTCAAAGTCAATCCTCTTAACCGTCCATGCTCCTGGTAAAGGGTGACAAATGCTAAATGACAATAATGCATGCAATAAACACGATTACATGTGGTATGTGTGTCTGCCTTATTCAATTAGGTGTGAGGTCATCTGGAAAACAGCACCCTTTGTATCAATTAATGTGGAATCACAGCTCTGTCGACCCCTCAGGGGCTGCCAGGTGTTTTGCTGGAAAGTGTGCCATAAATTGTGGGTCATGTTTTATGCAGGGAAGTCACTTTTTTTTCATCCTGTGGGGATTAGAGTCTTACTGGAAGAGGTGCTAACAGACTTCAGCTAAACCAACTCAAAGCCCAATTCTAATTCAAAGAGCTTATTAACAGACCTTTGATGTGGCAGTGATTCTCTACTATTAGTCTTTTGCCAACTTCTGAGCCTGTGCCAGTTCCTTTAAAGAATATAGAGTGAAGTTACTGATTTCATCCCAGTCTCCTTACTTAATCAACTCTGCTGTTCCTAGGCTATTAGAAGATCTCAACTTAAAAATAACCTATCCATGTTGCATTTCAAATATGATCAAATATATTTTTTCTCTTCTGATATTTTCCCTTCTATCTGGTAATGCAAGAAGCTTCCTCTTTTTCTTTCATGGAAAAGAAGCATGGAACATGAATTTTATTTCATTACCACATGTTTATTCATTCAGCAGCTACACTTATTTCTGTTAGAAGCATCTCTTTTTTCCTTCCTTCTTCTCCCTCCCTCCCTCTCTTCCTTTCTCCTTTGCTCCTTCCTTCTCTATCCCTCTCGCCTTCCTCTTTTCCTTCCTTTCTTTCTTCCTTTCCTTCTTTTTCTTTCCTTTCTCTCCCTCTTTCTTTCCTTCATTCATTCTTCCTCTTGCCTTTATAAAATGACTTAAATAATAGATTATGGTAAAGCAGTGTCTGACAAACTTCACTGATTTTGAGGAAATTACTAAAGGAACACTCATCCTACTGAGAACAAAACAACTTTAAAAATCTGTTTCTACCAGAGTTTATCAGATGTTTAGAGGAATCTTGACATGAAAGTTGAGCCTTTAAATAACCTAGTTACTGAATAGTGTTTCCAAATCACCTTTTACATGTATGACCCAGGCGATTCTAGGAGATCTTTGGTTCTTCTCTGTGTGTGTTTGTTGTGCACAAATACACTCCTGGGAGGTTCTCAGGACTGATTTAAAATGACTGTAAAACACTTGAAGAACTCAGAAGTGATTTTAAGGAGAACTATAATTTATTTTTCTTTTTGAAAAACGTGTGAAGGAATTGAGAGAGTGAGGAAGGAGGCTGGAGCACAATTCTTTTTCTTTCTTTCTTTTTTTTTTGATTCACCCTACTCAGCATCAGGCATCTTCTCTGTTCCTTTGCTTTAACTCAAAGGAGTCTGTTTCTGTTGTTCTAATAAAGTCATAATTTTTCATTGATGAAAATGCATTATCCTGTTAGGGCTTTGTTTTGAAGTTGCATCCTGGAGCCCTGTGGTGGCTCAGTGAGGTAGATAGTCCTTGGCAAGTGAATCTTTAGGTTCCTGGGCATTGGAGAAAGTGGAATTCTGGTTTTACCTCTTGCTGGCTGTGCAAATCCAGGCAGATTCTTAACCTCATAAGCCTCAGTCTCTGCATCTGGGAAATGAGGCTGCTCAGTGTCTATGTATGGAAAGTAAATAAAATGATGCCCCAAAATTCCTTTGTGCAAATACCAGACACTAAAGAAGGGCTTAATAAATGTGAGTTGTCTATTTTAATCAGTTTTTAAAAAAATTTATTAATTTAGTTTTGTTTTACCTTATTTTATTATTATTTTTTGAGACAGTCTTGGCCTGTCACCCAGACTGCAGTGCAGTGGCGCAATCTCAGTTCACTGCAACCTCTTCCTCCAGGTTCAAGTGATGCTCCTGAGTAGCTGGGACTACAGGCATGGCTACCACGCCCGGCTATTATTATTATTATTATTACTTTGAGACGGAGTTTCGCTCTGGTTACCCAGGCTGGAGTGCAATGGCACAATTTCGGCTCACCGCAACCTCTGCCTCCTGGGTTCAGGCAATTCTCCTGCCTCAGCCTCCCGAGTAGCTGGGACTACAGGCACGTGCCACCGTGCCCAGCTAATTTTTTTGTATTTTTAGTAGAGACGGGGTTTCACCATGTTGACCAGGATGGTCTTGTTCTCTTGACCTTGTGATCCACCTGCCTTGGCCTCCCAAAGTGCTGGGATTACAGGCTTGAGCCACCGCGCCCGGTGCTACTTAATTCTTTTTTTATACTTAGAAAAGGTCAGAGAAGACTTCCTGGAGGAAAAAGTAACTTTAAAATAATACATAGGTATCTATGAGATCTCGAGGATATTGCTTTAATTTTTCTGAAAACAGAACCCGAGGAAAGGATTTGGGTATTAGTAATTTATTTGGGAGGTGCTCCCAGGAGGAAGAATTAAGAGTGAGGAGAGTGAGGGAGGAACAGAAGAAAAGCCAGGAAAAGGTGCATTGTGGAACTGGGTACTTCTGTTGGCAAATGGTGGGTAGAGCACCCTTTACATTTTCCCTTTGAAACCCCAGAGGTTGGGGCATTTATCTACTGACTGACTCCTCTGCTGGAGGAGAGTCACCTCCAGAGGCATTAACCCTCTTATATTCCTGGCTCCATACAAAGGCTGAGCAGGCTGCCTTGGCTTCAGAAACAGTTCAAGCCAGAAAGTGGGGGAGTATGTGTGGAAGGAGAGAGGGTGCTGTGGGAACTGTCCAGCAGAGCTTTGACTGAAATCACTTCAAGCTGACCATGTGCAATGCTGAGGGCCTTGGCCATCTCCCCATTAAGTTAAAAAAGTACTTTTAAATCTTTTCTACATAAGTAACATGTGCAAATTATACAAATGGAAAATTTGAAGTTCAAATAAGCTAGCAAGTTGCAGCATATACTATTGGTTCAGGTATCCACCCTACATCAAAAGATCAAGTATGATCCTTATCCCAAGCTTTCAGATCTTTTTTAGTCTAAGTTAGTTATAATAATCTTGTTTTCCTAGTGTAATTGATTTAGAAATGGACATGTTAGCCTATTCTGGTCAATGAAAAGTGAGAAGTTTGCCATGTCATTTTTGGAAAAGTTTTACCACTCTTACAGAAGAGCTCTACAAAGAAACTAGTCTCTCTTCTTGTCCTAGAGACTTTCTTGCCTGGATGTAGTACCTAGAACTGCTGCTGCCATCTTTCTGCCAACTTGAATATTAAACCAACTAGCCAAGAAAAGCAAAATAATACCAAAAGAATCACAGAGAGATAGAGCCCTGGCATATTAGACATAGGAAATACATACTTTCAGTATTTCTTGATTTGTGAGAAAATAAACATTCTTATCCTTAAATGGTTTAAAAAAAAAAAAAAGTAAACTGCCTTGGGAGGCTGTCGGGTGGGTCATGAGGTCAGGAGTTCAAGACCTGCCTGGCCAACATAGTGAAACCCTGTCTGTACTAAACATACAAAAATTAGCAGGGCATGGTGGTGTTTGCTGTAGTCCCAGCTACTCAGGAGGCTGAGGCAGGAGAATTGCTTGAACCTGGGAGGCGGAGGTTGCAGTGGGCTGATATTGCTTCATTGCACTCCAGCCTGGCAACAGAGTGAGACGCTGTCTCAAAAAAAGTAACTTGCCCCTAAAACTCATGGGCAGACTTTCTGGATTCAAGATATCTTAAGAGCTATGAAAACCATCTTAGAAATTTCTGCAGGCTCCCACAACTGTGAACTGTCAGGGCTCAGTGTGGGTTCCTTCTGTAATTACCTGACAATTATAATTGGGAAATAAAGCATTAGTAAAATAAATGTATAATATATTCATGGAATGTGTTACATTTAAACTTTCAGAATAAGCTCTAGGACTTAGAAACTAAAACGTATTTTATATTCTCTCAAAGCCTGATTTATCTCTGCCTCTTACCATGTCTTATCAAATCATCAGCCCCCTGAGGAAGCAACTGATATTGCTTCCTGGAAAAATAACCACTCTTTACTTAGCAGGAGAACAAGTAGTCTAAGGGGGAAAAAAAAGAATATGATGCATCTAAATTATCTGAAGCATGCATAATATTTGGTGGCCACAGTTTCCTCCTGGAGATGTGTAGAGAAGAAAGTGTGCCTCTGAAGATCCCTACTGCTTAGGTTTCAGAAGAGATTGAACAAAACTCTTACCTCCACAAATAATTATTTCCAAAAGAATGGCTAACATTTTTTTTTTTTTTTTGATGGAGTCTCGCTCTATTGCAGGTGCAATGACGTGATCTTGGTTCACTGCAACCTCTGCCTCCCAGGTTCAAGCAATTCTCCTGCCTCAGCCTTCTTAATAGCTGTGATTACAGGCATGCGCCACCACACCCAGCTAATTTTTGTATTTTTAGTAGAGATGGAGTTTTGCCATGTTGGCCAGGTTGGTCTCGAACTCCTGGCCTCAGGTGATCTGCCTGCTTTGGCCTCCTAAAGTGCTGGGATGACAGGTGTGAGTCACTACCCCCGCCCTCTTCCTGTTAAGGTTTATAAACTTCCCCCAATATGAATCTTCTCATCAAACTACTTTATCAGTGAGAACTGTGGTTCTCTTGTGTGGTAGAGAGTGCCTGCGTTTTGGTGACAGACAAACCTCCAAATTCTGTCTCTCTCATTAATTTCAAGCTCCTTAACCTCAGGCTAGACATTTAATCTCTTTGAGTCTACATTTCCTCATCCTCAAGGAGAGAAAGGAAATCATTCCTATCTTCCAGTTTCATTGCAAGGACTAAATGAGGTGATATCCCTTAAGCTCCAGTTGAAAGGTCAATATTTGCTAATGTCAGTTCCCTCCTCCTTCCCTTAGCTCAAGAGTCATGAAGCAGACCTGGATTCCCTCTGCAAGCTGAGTCCACATCCCTTGGGGATATCTGTCACCTACAATGTAGTCATCATGGCAGAGTCTCCAAAGCTTTGAGAAGCAGGCATAAATTAATTTTATTTATCTACTGGGTTTTAAAAGTTATTTTACTTGCTAGGCAATTTATTATTTACATATTAGCCTTTTGTTAGTTAAACTTTCAGTGAACTGTCCTCACCTAAAATAAATAGAATATGGGGCTAGGGGTGGTGGCTCATGCCTGTTATCCCAGCACTTTGGGAGACCAAGATGGGTGGATCTCCTGAGTGTCAGGAGTTCGAAATCAGCCTGGCTAACTTGGAGAAACCGTGTCTACTAAAAATACAAAAATTAGCTGGGTGTGATAGTGCATGCCTATAATTCCAGCTACTTGGGAGGCTGAGGCAGAAGAATTGCTTGAACCCAGGATGCAGTGGTTGCAGTGAGCCGAGATTATGCCACTGCATTCCAACCTGGGCAACAAAGCAAGATACTATCTCAAAAAAAAAAAAAAAGAATATGGAAATGATTGGAACCAGATTCTCCTAATGGTCACCCAGAAGAAGGAAGAACAAAGGCTATGAACACACAATTGATATAAGATAAAAGCCAAATGGTCAATAAATATATGAAAAGATGCTCGATTTTATAAGGAATCATGCAAGTGAAAACAAATGAGATATTATTTTGGTATCCATCAATTTGAAAAATCTTATGAGTGACCATACTGAAAGATCGCAAGGCAGTAGAACAGTGGAGTTCCCATGCACTGCTGGTGGTTGTCAAATCAGCGCAGCTGAAGAGCAGATAGGCAGTATGTGGAAGGTTGGAGGCACACCCACCCTTTCATGGAGCAGTCACGATTTTAGGTACATACTCTGGAGAAACTCACATGTGTCCAAGGAGGCCTGTGAGCCTGTTATTAACAACACAAAACCAAGAGAGAAGCCAATCTAAATGTCCAGCAAGAAACTTGGTTCAATATATTTTAGTTTTTTTTCAAGCTAGAATCTGTTCAAATGTTAAAAGAATGACCTCTAACAACATGTATCAGCACCAAAAAAATCTCTAAGATGTTCTGTTTTATTAAGAGCATGTCACAGCATTTTCACGTGTATATAAGGACAGAAGTCCAAGGATGTTCATGGATGTTTACTGCACCAGTATTACAACTGTGCAGAATTGAAAACAACTTAAATATCTTCCGACAGGAGACTTGATCCATAATTGTGGCAGATTCATAACATGGATTATCAAATGGCAGCTGAATTAAATTAGGGCCTTACATCCATATGGATAAATAGCAAATGCAGAAAAAATATACGTTTTTAAAAAGTTAAGAGCATGCTAAACATACTAGGTATGTTTAGCATATATATGTATTTATATTAATGGTATCTATCTGTAACTAAAGTATAAGGAGAAACATTGGTGGGTAAAACAAACAAGGACTGTTTTTCTTGGAGAATGTAGAAAGGGAAGGGATTATAATGGGGTTAGGATGGGGGCGTTTTGCCCATCTGAAATATTTCTTGATGAAAAACAGAAAATAAGAATGCTAATGCAAGGTAAATGTGATGCTTCCAATTTAGATAGCATTTTATTTATAAAATAAAAATTCCATTTAAAAATAGCTTCTTATGTTTTTCCTTCCATTAGCCGCAAGAGCTAAGCAAGAAATGACAAACCTGGTGTTTCTCCTGTCTGCTCCAGTCACTGGATTGTCATTTCCCCATAAACTCCTTCACCTCCCTTGGGAGCCCCAGGACTCCCCATAAGTCTCTGATCTCCACAATCACTAGAGACTAAGACAGCAACAAGTTTTCATCATCAAATTCAACCCCTGCCAACGGAGCTGAATGGTGCCCATTTCTTTGAAACTTTCCCTTAGTCCTTGCCACTGTGATGAACGAGTCTTCTCATCATATGCTTGGTTTTAAGCTACCACGGATCCAAACGCTAGTTTAGAAAAAGACAGGGGCAAATACATTACCCTTATGGGGTTGTTAGTCCATAAAACATCCAGTTGAAAAAAGATGTGTATATTTTTCAGACAGTCTCACTCTGTTGCTCAGGCTGAAGTACAGTGGCACAATCTTGGCTTGCTGCAACCTCCACCTCCTGGGCTCAAGGGATTCTTCTTCCTTGGCCTCCTGAGTAGCTGGGATTGCAGGTGCCTGCTGCCATGCCCAGCTAATTTTTATATTTTTAGTAGAGATGTGGTTTCTCCATATTGGCCAGGCTCATTTTGAATTCCTGACCTCAGGTGATCCGCCTGCTTCAGCCTCCCAAAGTTCTGGGATTACAGGCATAAGCCACTGTGTTTGGCCATGAAGAAGGATGCTTTTAATGAACGGAGACTCAGCCCTACACTGTGCTGAATCTTCCTCGTTTCTGAAATGAACCCTGTTACGGGAGGTTTTCCTTTTATCTGCAGAGACTTCTCTCCACTGGGAAAAAAATGTAGAATTTCACACAGGATGCTGGGTAAATAAACTACATACTGACAAAAAAAAATTCACATTCTTCATACACAAATCTTGTAAATAGCTACTGTTAAAGAAAGGATATTTACCTAGAAAAATGTGGGGTTGTCAACCACTATATAACCATTCCTGGGGTGAATGCCTTTTTCATTTTAGGCCTCTGGCTGATTGATCCAAGAGGTAGATACCTGATGTCGAAATACTCTCTTTTATAGGTGATTACAATTTACAATGGAAGATACAGAGGCCACAAGGTAGTAGAGTTGAGTTATATTAACAGCAGTTCTTGGGAGAGAAAGGAATCACCTCTCACTATCATGTTCAATGGCAAAGATTAATAGAAGGTACAGCAACATCATATAAGTTGAAACACTAAGAGCCTAGACCATCAAGGATTACATTATTTGGTAACTTCACTGAACAAATAATTTTGACTATCTGAGTTGCTGGCTAATGGTAAGAATAACATGGAAGTAAAAAATACTAGCTGGAATCTTGCTATCTTCTGAATGATTGTGTGTCTCCAAATCCATATGCTGAAACTGAATCAGTAATATGATGGTTTTAAGAGGTGGGGACTTTGGGGGCTGCTTAGGTCATGCAGACAGAGCCCTCAAGAGTAGGAATAATGCTCTTGTAAAAAAGACCCCAGAGAGTTAACTCTCACCTTCCACCACATGAGGACACTGAGAAAGTACCGTGTGTGAATCAGAAAGCAGATCCTCTCCAGACACCAAATCTGTTGAGTACTTCCAGTACTGTACTTCCCAGTCTCCAGAATAATGAGAAATACATTTCTATTGTTTATAAGCTATCCAGCTTATGGCATTTTTCTGTAGCAGCCTGAATGGGCTACAGTAAACTTCATGACAAGTTTCAGCAGCAAATGCAAAAATCTGTAGTTGCATTTCTTTGCATACTAAACCTATACCAGGTCTATATTTATATTAATGTTGATTCCCTAAATTTTTCCCTCTTAATAGGCTGTGTAGCTATAGAAAGCCCAGATTAAATGATTGTAAATTGGTAATACAAATGGATATCACTGGAGAGCCTGGTTTCAAAACAATGTGGTATCATGACATTGTACCTTGTTTAATAGCTGGGCATGAATTTAGGTTGTTTCCCATTTTAGAAGAAGATGAGAGTGTTGGTTATTAAATATGAGTTAATTTTAGTTAGATCGAGGCATTTGTGGATATATGGAGAAAAATATATGTATTGGGTATAAAGAGAGATGAGAGAGAAGAGCTAGAGACAGAGAAAGTGTGTATATGTGCGTGTGTACACAACCATCACAGCCAACAGATGGAATGTAGGAGACACAAACTGCGATGGTTGCTCAGCTTCTTCTTTTTTTTTTTTTAATTTTTATTGCATTTTAGGTTTTGGGATACATGTGCAGAATGTGCAAGATAGTTGCATAGGTACACACATGGCAGTGTGTTTTGCTGCCTTCCTCCCCTTAACCCACATTTGGCATTTCTCCCCAGGCTATTCCTCCCCAGCTCCCCCCACACTGTACCTCCCCTATTTCCCCCAATAGACCCCAGTGTGTAGTACCACAACCTGTGCCTCCTGGGCTCAGGCAATTCTCCTGCCTCAGCCTCCTGAGTAGCTGGGATTACAAGCATGCACCATCATGCCCAGCTAATTTTTTGTATTTTTAGTAGAGACGGGGTTTCACCATGTTGACCGGGATGGTCTCAATCTCTTGACCTCGTGATCCACCCACATTGGCCTCCCAAAGTGCTGAGATTACAGGTGTGAGCCACCATGCCTGGCCCTAAACCTCTTTTCTTTATAAATTACTTAGCCTCAGATATGTCTTTACTAGCAGCATGAGAACAGACTAATACAACCTGTATGCTGGAAAGGCTGGAAGCACCTGTGTACTCTAGCAGATAAGTAGCTCAGCTTATGGTTTGGCAGACTTCAAAAGCTATCTCTGAAATGTCTAACACTAAGGCCTGATACTTTAATAAATGTTCTCCTATAATCCACTGGTGCCCTTTAGTTTTTAGGACCACCTTCCCTTGGTATGGGGTCAAAAAACCTTTAGGTGCTGTCCTAATGTTTGCTTATTAACTTTGCCTACTAGAAAAGTTGTAGCAGCAACAGTGCTAAGAAATCTAAGACACCCTGAGGCTGCCTGGTCTATCTGCTCAGAAAAATAGGCTCCTGGCCTTCAATTGTTCCCTATGATTTTTTTCATGTGGGGCTGTTAAATAAATTTCAACTTTTAATTATAATGATGGAGAGGTTCTTGCTGATGTTTTCTGATAATCAAGGTAAAAAAAATACTAGGTTCTAAGATATCTCTTTTTTAAAGTGTCACTTGGGCCAGTGCCAAATTAAACAAGCAATCAGCTAAAAGTCAGAAAATCATTGAGGAAAGTAAAAGCTAAATTGTTTGAAGTCTGCTTCCTGTGGTAGCCTCCAGGCTGCTACAAAACAGAGGCAGTGAGCAGAAAGGTGACAAGATGCAGAGCCTTCAGGTGATGGACAGAGAGCACAAGGTAGGCAGTCCAAAAAGAGAAAGTGGCAAACATCTTGTTTAGCAAAATCCATTCTTTTCAATATACCCCAGAGCCTCTAACCCTGTGAGCTTGGCCTCTAATCTGAGTATGACACCCCAAGCCCTTTAACTTTTGTGGCTGAGTCTCTCACTCTAGCACTATACTGTAGGGCCTCTCACTTAAGTGATAGTAGATAATCATTCTTACCCACTAGAATGGCTTTATGACTAAAAGATACTCCACTTGCTGAATGTCAGCTGATTGATTCTGTATGGATTGTTTTCCATGGAGTCAGGGTCTCACCTTGGTGTCCCTTCATGATGTTGCTGAAAGATATTGCTAGAAAAGAGGGTTCTGATACAGACAACAAAGGATTCTTAGATTGTGTGCAAGAAAAAATCTGAAGTAAGCCAGAGAGCACAGTGAAAAAAGCAAGTTTATTAGCAGTGACTCCAGTACAGAGTTGGGTATCCTCAGAAAACAAGAGCAGGAGTGCACTGTCTTCTGTTAGTCTCTCTACTTAGAAGGAACTATAAAGAGAAAGAGTTACAATGAACTTGAAAATGCAGATGTACTCACTAAAGGCAGGTGCTATTGGGTTTAACAATGGCCACTAAACCTTTGACCTAAGCTAGCTCATTAATACTATCTTTAAGAAAATATGCTGCACTCCTAGGACATTTATACATTTTCCAGGCCTGGTGGAAGATGTCTCATATGGCCATACATATTCTGCAATTGTAATTGGTGGCCAGCTAAAATATGTGACTATTTTCAGACCATAAGTATTAATCTTTTAGCTGTCTTGTGAGCACCTAGCTACTCATATTAAGATAGAGTATTCTAGTCCTGTTTATTAAATTAGAGCTTGGTAACCATGACTTTCTCTAACACAACAAGTCTACTCCTCAAGGAGAAAATGTATTTCTCAGGAATTTTGTGCATTATGTTTGATGGAATTTGGTATGTTTACCAAAATGGTAGAAAACAGTTAAATTAGTCCTCAAAAGATTCTCAGAATTATATATCAAGTAAATAAAATGATTATAGATAATATGCAAGTTGATATAGTTGATTCTCAAAAGGAATTTTGTTTGAAACACAATGAGACTTTTCTATTTTTATTTATTATTCTTCTTCTTATTTTGGGACAGAGTCTTGCTCTGTTGCCTAGGTTGGAGTGCAGTGGCACCATCTTGGATCACTGCAACCTCTGCCTCCCAGGTTCAAACAATTCTTCTGCCTCAGCCTCCTAAGTAGCTGGGATTACAGGCATGCAACACCACATCCAGCTAATTTTTGTGTTTTTAGTAGAG
Source organism: Saguinus oedipus (assembly GCA_031835075.1). Classification (NCBI taxonomy): domain Eukaryota; kingdom Metazoa; phylum Chordata; class Mammalia; order Primates; family Cebidae; genus Saguinus; species Saguinus oedipus. The sequence goes on from CM063174.1 coordinate 21,720,345, forward strand.
ATGGGGTTTCACTATGTTGGCCAGGCTGGTCTCAAACCCCTGAACAAAAGTGATCTGCCCACCTTGGCCTCCCAAATTGCTTAGCTTACAGACATGAGCCACACATGTGATTACATTAATTACAATTTAAGCCAAATCAGGTTCAACAAGGTAGTACCTCTTAGTTTCAAGATGTTTCCTGTCATTTTAAAATGTGGCATTCTTCAGTGAAAAGGAAAAATAGTGTTTATCTCCACAGTAAAGAACAAGGTTCCCTGCAGAGATTGGTTGACTGAGAGCTATTGGCTCAGGATTAAAAATCCTTCTTTTACTTGTAAACCAAAAATAAATTCCTAAGCCCCTATTGACTAAATGGAACCCTCTTATTGGATAAGAACATTTCAAAGTTAACCTGAAAAGTTAGTTCAGGCCATGGATCACACATACCTCATTATACTCTCCTCCCTTTTTAAAAAAATTTTTAAATTTTTAAATTTATTTTTGTGGATACATAATTTGTGTATATATTTATGGGGGTACATGATGTATTTTGACACTGGCATTCAATGAGTAATACATAATGAAAATTGGGGTATCCATCCCCTCATTCATTGATTGCTTGTGTTATAAACAATCCAATTATACTCTTTAAGTCATGATAAAATATATAAATTATTTTTGACTATAATCACCCTGTTGTGCTGTCAAACATTGTCTTATTCACTTTTTTTCTAACAATTTTTTGTACCCATGTAACATTCCCACTATCCCCCTGTTCCCCCACTGCCCTTCCCAGCCTCCAGTAACCATCTTTATACTCTCTCTCTATGAGATCAATTGTTTAGAATTTTAGCACCCACAAATAAATAAGAACATATAACATTTGTCTTTCTGTGTCTGACTTATCTCACTTAACATAAAGACTTTCAGTTCCATTTATGTCATTGCAAATGACAGACTCTCATTCTCTCTTATAGCTGGATAGTGTATATGTACCACACTTTCTCTATCCTGTCATCTCTTAATAGACATTTAGATTCTTTACAAATCTTGGCTATCATAAACCCTGCTGTAGCAAACATGGGAGTACTGATATGTCTTTGATTTGCCAATTTTATTTATTTTAGCTATATACTGAGCAGTGAGATTCCTGGACCATATTGTAGTTCTATTTTTAGTTATATCAAAAACATCCAAACTGTTCCCAATAACAGGGTACAGGGGTAAAATGATATCTCATTGTAAGTTTGATTTGCATTTCTATAATAATCAGTAATATGAAGCATCTTTTTATTTGTCTTCGCCATTTGTATGTCTTCTTTTCATAAATGTTTATTTAAATTTTTTGCTTACTCTTTAATTAGGTTATTACATTTTTCCATAGAATGTTTCAAACTCTTAATATATTGTACTGTGTTAGTCTGCTTCTGCACTGCAATAAAAAAATACATGAGACTGGTAATTTATAAAGAAAATCAGTTTAATTGACTCACAGTTTCACACAGCTGGGGAGGCCTCAGGAAACTTACAATCATGGCAGATAGGGAAGCATCTCTTACATGGCAGTAGGAGAGAGAGCAGGTATGTAAAGCAAAGAGGGTAGATACCCTTACAGAAGCATCAGATGTCATGAGAACTCATTCACTATCACAAGAAAAGCATGGGGGAAACCACCCTCATGATCTAATCACTTTCTACCAGGTCTCTCTCTCAACAATTGGGGAGTAAAATTTAATACGAGATTTGGGTGAAGACACAAATCCTAACCATATTATGTAGCTATTAATCCCTTTTCAGATGGGTAATTTACAATTATTTTCTCCCATTCTGTGGATTTTATCTTCACTTTGTTGATTGTTTCCTTCCTGTAAAAAAGCTTTCTAACTTGCTGTAATCCCATTGTCCATGTTTGCTTTGTTTGTCTCTGCTTATGGGGCATTATTTAAGAAATTTTTGCTCAAAGCAATGCCCTAGAGAGTTTCTTCAATGTTTTCTTGTAAAAGGTTGATAGTTTGAGATGTTAGATTTAAATCTTTAACTCATTTTAATTTGGTTTCTGTATGTGACCAGAAATAGGGTTCTAGTTTCATTTTTCTGCCTATGACTTGTCAATTTTCCCAGCTCTATTTATTGAAGAAATTGTCTTATTTTTTATCATATGTTCTTGGCACTTTCATTGAAAATAAGTTTACTCTAGGTTTATGAGTTTGTTTCTAGGTTCTCTATTCTGTTCCATATCTGTGTTTATGCTAGGGCCATGCAGTTTTAATTACTATAGCTTGGTAGTATAATTTGAAGCCAGGTAATGGGATTCCTCCTGTTTTGTTTTATATACTCAGAATAGCTTTAATTATTATAGTATTTTGTGCTTCCATATAAATTTCAGAATTCTTTATCTATTTCTTTGAAGAATGTCATTATTATTTTGGTGGAGATGGCATAAAAATCTATAGATTGCTTTGAATTGTGGGAACATTTTAAAAATACTGATTCTCCAAATCTGTGAACATAGAAATATTTTTCTATGTTTTGTATCCTCTTTTCTTTCTTTTACCAGTGTTTTATAGTTTTAATTGTTGCGAACTTTTCTTTGGTTAATTTCTACACATTTTGTTTTATTTGTGGCTATTGCAAATAGTATTATTTTTAAAAATTCTTTTTCAGTTTGGTGACTGTTGGCTTATAGAAATTCTACTGATTTTTATATATCAATTTTGTATTCTGCAAATTTAATTAACTTATTAGTTCTAATAGTTTTTTTAGTGGACATATTAGGCAATTCTTACATTGTTGTAAAGAAATAATCTGATACTGGATAACTTATAAAGAAAAGAGGTTTAATTGGGTCATGGTTCTACAGGCTGTACAGAAAGCATAGCACTGGGTTCTGCTTCTGGAAAAGCCTCTGACAGCTGACACTCAAGGTAAAAGATAAATCTGGTGCTTGTACATCACACTGTAAACGCGAGGGTGTCTGTGGGGGGAAGTGCTACATACTTTTAAACAACCAGCTCTCATTAAAGCTTACTGTGTAAGAATATGAAAATGATACCAAAATGTTCAAGGAAATTCTGCCCTCATGATTGAATCACCTCCCCAGTAGGCTCACTACCAACATTGAGAATTACATTTCAATATGAGATTTTGGTGGGGAAACACACTCAAACTATATTAGTCTGCTCTTGGGCATTCCAAATCTGATATCCTTCTCATATTTTATTTTATTATTCTTTGAAATGATTTATTGTTCACTTCTGCACACACATGCTGAGGACAGGGCAGGTCCAGCCTGGGGCATGCTCCCCACTACAGCATTCCAGGCACCCAGAGTGGGCCAAGGGGGACAGGGCACGTCTTTCCACATTAAATAAGGGAAGATTCCCTGAGTAAAAGATGTTTCTTTAAGTAGGACATGTCCAGGTCCTAGGAGTGGTCCTGGGGTTGGGGGTTCTGAGCCTTCAGGCCAGAGCACTACTCATGACTTCTGAGAAGCCACCTGGTGTGTGGGGCGTGGCCATCTGAGGCTCCTGCAGCTCAGGCTGGGTCCCTTTCCAGGCCAAAGACTTCTCCAATTTGGTTTTAAAAAGCAATCCATGACCTGGGCAGTCCGCAGTCTCTTTGGTGGCTCGCCTCTTGCAGCAGCCGCGGCACAGGCTGAACACACACCTGTTGCCCTTTGGGTTGCCACACTGGTCACACTTTGCATATTTTGGCTTCAGAGAGGGGTCAAAGGTCTTGTGGGGGTTCCTCAGCTGCTGCTTCTGCTTGTTCTTGGACAGGACTTTCATACCACACTCCTCCTCCTCCAGGGACCACTTGCTGTGCCCACCTGCCTTCTCCTTGCTCCCCTCCCTGGGCCCCGGCTGGACGTAGGGATGGCAGATCCAGTGGAAGGGCAAGTCGCCGGCGGGCTTTGCTCCCTTCTCCTGGATATCTCCTCCTGACACCGCATCTTCAGCTCCTTGCTCAGGGCGGCAATGCCCTCCAGGGTCTTCGCTTTGGCCAGCTCCTCTCACAGCTGCTGATGCACATGCAGTGTGTGGTGCCACAGCTTGAAGAGGTGGGACCGGACGTAGGACAGTGGGCAGGGGTGCTACCGCACGATGTCCAGGTATTCCTCGGCCAGCTTCCATACGGCAGGGCTCCGGCCCTCAAACAGGGCAGGGTTGTCCAGGTTGCCTTCTGTGCTCGTGACACCCTGTACACCCGTGTCCTGGATGCAGCGCTCCACATCCTGTAGGCTCTGGATGTTCCCATTGGCAAACACAGGGATGGCCACAGCTTTCCACATAGCCTTAATGTGCTCCCAGAATGCTGCACCCAACAGGGGCCCCTTCTGCTCCTTGGTGCACCCATGAATGGTCAGAAACTGTCAGCCGGCCTTCTCCAGCATCTGGGCTACCTCACGGTCTTGTCAATCTCTGGGAAGACACAGATTTTGCATATGACAGGAACAGAGAGTTTCTTGTGGGCCAGCAAAATTATTCTTTGGAGCAGGTTCCACTCGTCCTGCAGGAAGGCGCCATAGTGACCTCTCTTGGCTATCATCTGTGGGCAGCCCAGGTTCAGGTCGATGGCATCACAGTAATTCTGAGCCAGGAGAGCCGCCTGAACAAACACCTTTGGGTCATTGGCACAGAACTGCACAATGAGGGGCCAGTCCTCGGGGCACACCTCACAGTACAGGTTCTCCTTCTGGTAATTGGCGTTGCAGACGAAGCCTTGGGCGTGCAGCATGGGTGTATAGCAGAGCTGTGCCCCGTGGCGCCGGCTCAGCAGCTTCCAGGCCAGCTCGCTCTAATCCACCATGGGGGCCACCACGTGGCGGGCCCCCAGAAGGGTGTGACTCCAGAACTCGAAGCCATGCAGCTTTGGCATGTCTCCAGGCCCCGCCGTGTCCGTCGCGTGCCTTTGGCTTTGAGGGCGCCGGCCGCCTGTGTCCCAGGCCCGCCCCTCTCTGGCCTTGCTGACGTCCGGGGTTCCTGCCGCGCTCGGGCCTCTGGGAATGCCGGCACCGCGCTGGGGCCGCAGCCAGGCCCAGGGCTCCGCCCTGCCACCGGCCTTTATTATATTTTGAAATACAATCATGACTTCTTAATAATCCCCAAAGTCTTAGCTCATTTTAGCCTTGACTCAAAAGTCAAAAGTTTCATCTAAGGCAAAGCTAGTTTCTTTCTTCTATATGCCTGTTTTTTTTTTTTTTAAAAAAGTTAGTTAGGTACTTCTAAGATACAAAATGGGTATAGGCATTGGGTAAATACTCCTATTTTAAAAGAAAGAAATCAGCCAAAAGAAAGGGGCCAGAGGACCCATGCAAGTATGAAACCCAGAAGGGCAATTATTATATCATAAGAATCCAAAATAATTATTTTTGACTCTCTGTCCCATTTCTTGGACATATTAGTGCTTTGGGAAAGTCTGACCTTGTGGCTCTGCATGGTTCAGCCCCTACAGCTGCTCTCATGGGCTGGTATTGTTTGCCTCTTATCTTTTTAGGTGCAAAGCTCGAGCTGTAGCTCAATCTACCATTCTAGGGTCTGGAGGACCATGATCCTCTCCTCATAGATCTACTAGGCCATGCCCCAGTAGGGCACCTGTATGGTAACTGTAATCCCACATTTCTTCTCTGCATTGTTTTAATAGAAATTCTCCATGAGGGCTCCACCACTGCAGCATGCTTCTGCCTGAACTCCCAGGCTTTGCATAATTTTTCAAAATAAAGGTGGAGGCTTTCAAGTCTCAACTTTTGCATTTTGTAATAGGCTTAACAGCACATGGAAGCTACCAAGGCTTATGACTTACACCCTCTGAAGAAGTGACCGGAGTTATAACTTGGCCAGTCTGAGATACTCCTGGAGCTGGAGTGGTGGCCAGGATGCAGGAAGCCATGTTCCAAGGCCTCACAAGGGAGCATGGTCCTGAGCCTGATCCCAGAAACTATTGTCTTCTTTTAGACCCTAGGGACTGGGATGGAAGGCTGCTTTTTAGATTTCTAAAATGACTTCAATCCTCCTTCTCATTGCCTTGGCTATCAATACTGTTTTTTTTTAAGTTATGCAAAAATCACTAACATTGGTTGCCTCACAGCCTACTTGAATTTCTCTCTTATAAAAGCTCTTTTATTTTTCTGCCACATGGTTCACCTGCAACGTTTCAAAACTTTTACAAAACTTTTTTTTCCAAACTTTTTCTCTTGTAAATAGAAGTTACAACTTATTTTTTTGGCTCCAGCATGTAAGTATAAATTGTTAGAAGCATCCAGGCCACATCTTGAATGCTTTGCTTCTTAGACATTTCTTCCAACAAAAATCCTAAATTGTCACACTCTCAAATTCAAACATTTATATATCTCTAGGGCATGAACCCAGCTTAGCCAACCACTTTGCTGAGACATAACATGCATGACCTTTGCTTTGGTCCCAGTAAGTTTCTAATTTTCATGTGAGACCTTCTCAGTCCAGCCTTCACAGTCCAGAATACTGTCAGCATTTTGGTCACAGCCATTTAAGCAGTCTTTAAGAAAATCTCAATGTTCCCTCACTTTTCTGTCTTCTTCTGAGTTCTACAAACTCTTCCAACCTCTGCCTGTGTACCCAATTACAAAGCTTATTCCACATTTTTAGGTATTCTTACAACAATTTTTCCTTTTTGGTGCCAATTTTTTGTATTAAGCCATTATTGCATTACTATGAATACCTGAGACTTGGTAATTTATTTTTAAAAAGGAAGTTTAAAATCAGAATCTGACAGACAGATCTTACCTTTCATTTTAGGTACAAAGGTCCCTGTTTCCTTTTCCAGCCCTTCTTTTTTCTCTCTACTGACGTTTAACACCATTAAGAGGTTTCTTACATAAAATTCACAATGTTGAGGTCCTAAAGTGTGGGATGTGTTCATTTTTAATCAAAAATATCTGTTATGCAAGCCAAACACACACGCAACTATGTTCAGGAATATGACTCTTCCTATGCTTTCCTCCTGTTAGTGTTTTTCATGTGTGTTTTGGATGGGAAAGGGAAAAGTAAACGGGTGAATTTCTGTGAATTTTTGGACTTGGGATGAGGAGGGCACCATCAACATAATGAAGACAGCAGTGCAATGAATTAATCAAAAGGCTCTGGCAAACCACAGGTAATATGGATAAGAAGAGTTGAAGATCAAAGACCAGTGGTTACAGACACCTTCAGAAAATATTATTTGTTGACTAAAAGAAAACTAGGCATCAGGGAGAGGAGCATCACACACTGGGGGCAGTTGGGGGCAGGGGTAGAGACAGCAGGGGATGGGGAGGGATAACACGGGGAGAAATGCCAGGTATAGTGTGCACCTAAAGTTTAATTAATTAATTAATTAAAGAAAACTAGGCAAACTGAGTCGTTATATAGATGACCTTAATAATAAAAGATAACATTTATTAAACACTTACTATGGGTCAGGAACTGTACATACTATGTAAACTCATCTAAGAATATTATGCTACAGCTATTTTATACAGAAAATAATAGATCTGTTTGCTGTGACTATAATAATAAAGTCATAAACAAATCTTGGAAAGACATAAACATATTGTCAACTCAGAGAGCAAATATCAAAACATTAATTTCATGGGTTTTTTTTGTAAAATACATGTTGACATCAAATCTCTATTGAAATTTATTTTTATGTATTTTCCTTTCATTTTACTTATCCTCCTTTTTTCTATACACTTTATTAAATTAATTTGACAAAAAAATAAAAAGGAAGTTTAACTGGCTGATAATTCTACAGACTGTACAGAAGACACAGCACTGGCATATGCTTCTGGGGAGGTCTCTGGAAGTCTACAATCATGGCAGAAGATGAAGCAGAATATTGCACATCACAGGGCAAAAAGTAAAAGCAAAAAACAAAGGAGAAAGTTGTTACACACTTTTAAATAACCAGATCTTATGGGAACTCACTACTATTATGAGGATAGCACCAAATGGGATGGTGCTAAGCCATTTATGAGTAATCTACCCTGATGGTTAAATCACCTTTCACCAGGCCCACTTCCAACATTGAGAATTACATTTCAATATGATATTTGGGAGGTGACATACATTTAAACCCTATCAGAGGAGTCTTTATTTTGTTCCAAATATAAGATTATATCATCAGAAAAAAGAAAATAGTTTGAATTCTATTCCAGTTGGGATGCCCTTTATTGCTTTCATTTATCTGATTGCTCCAGCTAGGACTTTCAGAATTATGTTGAATAACAGTGGTAAAAGTGGACATTCTTGTCATCTTCCAGATTTCAGAGGAAAGGCTTTTAGTTTTCCCTCACTCAGTCTGATACTAGCTGTATGTCTGTCATATATGACTTTTATTATGTTGAAGTATGTTCATTCCATACCCAGTTTTCAAAGGGTTTGTTATTATAAAAGAATATTAAATTTTGGCTGGGCTCAATGGCTCACACCTGCAATCCCAGCACATTGGGAGGCTGAGATGGGTGATCACAAGGTAAAGAGATGGAGAGTGTTCTGGCCAAAATGGTCAAACCCTGTATCTACTAAAAATATGGAAAAAAAATAGCTGAGTGTGGTGGTGCACATTTGTAGTCCCTACTACTCAGAAGGCTGAGGCAGGATAATCCCTTGAACCTGGAGGCAGAGGTTGCAGTGAGCCAAGCTCATGTCACTGCACTCCAGCCTGGTGACACAGTGAGACTCTGTTTAACAACAACAAAAAAGAATATTAAATTTGATTATATAATTTTTTTAGCATAATTGAAATGATCACATGGATTTTGTCCTTTATTCAGTTTATATGATGTATCACATTGATTTTCATGTTGAACCATCTTTACATCCTTGGGATAAATCCCACTTGATCATTATGAGTTACCTACTTATGTATTCTTTCATTCAGTTTGCTAGGTGTTTTGGAAATTTTTGCATCAATATTCTCAGATATAGGCCTGTAGTTTGCTTTTTCAATGTTTCTTTGTCTGGTTTTGATATTGGGTAATACTGGCCTCAAAGAATGAGTTTGGAAATGTCCCTCTCTTCTCTAATTTTAGTCTGGTCCAACAGCCTTTTATATTCAGGTTTTAATTTTTTTTTTTTTTTTACTTTATACATGTTTACTGATTTACAGAGAATAATGATCAGAACTCACCAGTTTTAACACTGTACATTAAATTATAAGCAATGTAACCCTTACTACAAAAGTTATCTAAGTTAATCCAAGATAAAAACTGTCTTTGGAGTTTAAATACATTGAAATAGAAAAAAATAGAAATCAGAAAGTCTTCAAGTTCTGAAAATCTAGAAGAATTCTCCATCATCTGCTCTCTTATCTCGACATTTGCTTCTAGCTTTGGTTCGAGCTTTGAAGGCTGCAGAGTTATATAAATGAGTTTCAAAATGAGAAATCTTCATCGTCTTAAGTGTTGCAGCATCAAGCATCACTGGGGGTCCTAGTTCAAATACATTTTGAAGGAATTCATTTGACTGCAAGTGGTACCGCATCCCTGATCCAAAAACCTCCTTAAAGGTGTCATAGGTGCGTTTTTTTTACCCAGCAATCAATATACATGCGTTCAGGACCAAATTTAACGGTTTCTGTTGGAAAATCCCGTTCCTCCACTGCCCTCAGGACATCTCTGAAAACTGACTGCTGCTTTCTCTTGTCCACTTTGGCCCGGTGCTTATTTCCATCTGTTGCCAAGGCCCTAAGCATTTGCGTCAAAGACTCCATGTCTTCATAAAAAAAGTCACTCTCTATTCCTCTGGCCAATTCAAACAGAAGTGCCAAAGATTCACCAGCAGCTATTCTCATGTTTACATCATCACAAGAGAGGAGGCTTGGAAGCTTATGGAAATGCATCTCAAGCTTTTTCTTCACTTCATTGATTGGGCATATGGTCAGCAGTAGTGTCCATGCAAGAAGTGAGCTGATATGAAGCACTGTATTGGGGGTGCTGCAAATAACAGTATTGTCTTTCTTTTTGAGATAGGACTTAGTGAAGATATTTTCCAAATATTCCAGAGTTGAGTACAGTTCAGTAACGTCATCTGTGGCAATAAAACTGCAAACACCAAAGCAAGTTGCACAAGTTTGCCTAACTTGGATACTAGCTGCCCCATTGCAAATGATTTTCTTTAGGATTGGTCCAAGAGTTTTCAAAATCTCTTCACTTTCAATTCCAGGGCCCAGTTGAATACAGAGAACAGATGCTAATGCTGCAGCTGCACGCTGCTCATCACTCTTACCTTTTTTCAGTCAGCGTTCAATACTGTCAGTTAAAGTCATTCTTCTTTCCAGAATAAATTCATACAGCATTTTTGAAGCCAGCGCATTTTTAATACCTTCAAGAGCTGCTTGCCTTGTCTTCGCACTCTAATCCAGGGTTAGGTCAATTAATCCCTTCAACTTATATTCTAGGTCTTCTTCAGTTCCTTCCTCATCAAGGACTTCTGGTCCATCTTCAGCAAACAGGTTTTAATTTTTTAATATGTTATTCATCTGTTTAGGTTTTGGATATTTGTCCTGGTTTAATCTTGGTAATTTCTGTGTATCAGATAATTAATTTCTGCTAAGTTTTCTACTTTGTTGGCATGCAATTGCTTATAGTAGCCACTAATCATTGTTCAATTTTCTGAAGTATTACTTGTGATGTCTCCTTTCTCACCTCTGATTTTATTGATTCAAATCTTCTCTGGTTTTTAATTGGCCTGTCTAACTATTTGTTAGTTGTTTTACTTTTCAAAAATTCAAGTTTTTGTCTCATCTTTTGCATTTTTTTCCCACTCTGATTTTTATTATTTCTTTGCTTCTAATTTTGGGGTTGGTTTGGTCTTTTTATTCTGGTTAATTAAGATGTATTGTTAGAATATTCATTTGAAGTTTTTCTGTTTTTTATGTAAGTACTTAAAGTTACAAATTTTTCTTTTATAATAGTACCTTATTTAATATATTACACAGGTTTTGCTATGCTATGTTTTTATTATCATTTGTTTCAATAATTTTTTTATTTTTTCTATTGACCTACTGATTACTCAGGAGCATGTTGTTTAATGTCCATGTGTTTGTACAGTTTCTGATATTCTTTTTTTAAAATGGATTTCCAGTTTTATTTTATTGCGGTCAGAGAAAATGCTTGATATTAATTCAGTTTTTTGAATGTTCATATACGTGTTTTGTTACCTAATATATGGTCTATCCTTGAAAATAACCCATGTACTAAGAAAAAGAATGTGTATTCTGTGGCTATTAGATGAAAGTTTTGGTAAATTTTAATTAGGTTTATTTGTTCTATAGTGCAGATTAAATCTGATGCTTTTTTGCAAGACTGGAAGACTGGAAAGGTCTATCCAATGACTAAAGTGGATTGTGGAAGTGGCCAGCCATTATTATATTGAAGTCTCTTTCTTTAGCTCTTATAATATTTGCTTCATTTATCTAGGTGCTTTAGTGTTGGGTGCATATGTATTTCTGATTATTATATTTTCTTGATATATGTATTTTATTATTATATAATAATATATATTTATCTCTTCCTACAGTCTTTTGTTGAAATCTATTTTTGTCTGGAGTAAGTATAGCTATTTCTGGTCTTTTTTGGCTTCTAGTGGCATGGAATACCTTTTTCCATCCTTTTATTTTAAGTCTAAATGTATCTTTATACGTCAAATATTTTTTGTAGGCTACAGATTATTGTCTTGCTTCTCTATCCATTCTTCCACTATTTGCCTTTTGACTGGAGTATTTATTTACATTCAATGTTATTACTGACAAGTAAGCACTTACTCCTGCCATTTTGTTATTTGTTGTCTGATTGATTTTTGTCCTCTTTTCCTTCTTTCCTTCCTGCCAGTCTTCCTTTTAGTGAAGGTATTTCTCTTGTAATATAATCTAATTTCTTGTTTTTTTTTCTGTACATCTGTGGTATGAATTTTGATTTAAAATTACCATGAAGCTTGAAAATAATGTCTTATAACCCATCAGTTTAAACTGTGGACAATTTAACACTGAGTGCATAAATAAAGAAACAAGCAAAACAACTAATATAAACTTGACACTTTAACTTTATTGCCATTCTTCTAAACTTTTTGTTGTTTCTCTTTATTCCCTATTTTACTGGCTATGTTTTGGAGAGGTGTAATTTTTTTAATTGGCTTATTGTTGACTCTTTCTGAGATTTTTGTGCACCAAAATTACCATGTTATAATATTCTGTGTTTTTTGGTGTGCTATTATTAGTGAGTTTTGTACCTTCAGGTGATTTCTTATTGTTCAATAACATTTTTTTTTCTTTCAGATTAAGAACTCCCTTTAGCATTTCTTATAGAACAGGTCTTTGTTAATGATATTCCTCAGTTTTTGTTTGTCTGGAAAAGTTCTTATTTCTTCTTGAAGTTTAAAGGATGTTTTTGCCAGATATATTATTCTAAAGTAAAAGTCTTTTTCTTTCTTCAGCTCGTTAACTATGTCATGCCACTCTCTCAGCCTGTACATTTTCTACTGAAAAGTGTCCTGTCAGATGTATTGGAGTTCCACTGATTGGTATTTGTTTCTCTTCTCTTGCTGCTTTTGGAATTATTTCTTTACCCTTTATCTTTGAGAGTTTAGTTAAGTGCCTTGAGGTGGTCTTCTCTGGGTTAAATCTGCTTGGTGTTCCATAACCTTCTTGTACTCAAAGGTTGATATCAAATGTTAGGAAATTGTTCAATAGTATTTAATATTATTTCCTTGAATAAATGTTTAACTTTTACCTCTTTCTTTACCTCCTCTTTAAGGCCAATAACTGTCAGATTTGCTATTTTGAGGCTTTTTTTTTTTTTTTTTGCAGATTCTGTAGGCATGCTTTATTTTTTATTCTTTTTTGTCTCCTCTGACTTTGTATTTTCAAGTACTCTGACTTCAAATTTACTAAATTTATCTTTTCCTTGATTAATTATTTTAAGTAATTCTGATGCATTCTTCAGTATGCCAATTGCCATTTTAACTTCAGAATTTCTGCTGTTATTCTTTTTATTTTAATCTCATGGTTAAATTTATCTGATAGAATTTTGAATTCCTTCTGTGTGTTGTATTGCATTTCTTTGAATTACCTCAAGCTACTATTTTTGATTTCCTGTATGAAAGGTGACATACCTCTTCTATTCGAGGATTTGTCCCTGGTGCCTTATTTAGCTTGTTTGGTGGTGTCTTGTTTTCCTCTCTGGTTTTGATACTTGTAGATGTTCATCTGGATCTGGGCATTGAAGGGTTCAGTCTTTACTGTAGTCTTCACAGTCTGGGCTTGTTTGTGCCCATTATTTTTGGGAAAACTTTCCAGGTATTCAAAGAGACCTGGGCCCCAAATCCAATAACACAGTAATTTATGCAAACAAATAGAGGTATTGCCTTGGTAGTATGGGATTAACATCAAGAAAAATTATCTTGATTTATCAAGTAGAGACTCTTGAGCTCTTCCCTTACTTTCTCTCAAACCAGCAGAGTCTCTTTTTCTGTTCTGAGGCATGTGGAGCTAGGATTGGGTAACATAAGCACCCCTGTGACTATCCCCACTGAGACTGTGCTGGTTCACACCTGAAGTAGGCATGGAACTTGGTCTTACTCAAGGCCCACTGTAAACACTACTTGGCCACCATATAAATTTATTCAAAGTCCTAGGGCTCTATGATTAATTGGGGGCAAAGCCAGCCAGGTTTTTGTGTCTACCTCCAGGGTGGCAAGTTATCCTAGCCATAAGTAAGTCCACAAATGCTATCTGGGGGCTAGAGATTGAAGTATAAATCTTTAATATTTACCTGTTCTTCTATTTTACTGTAGCTAACCTGGCACTTAGGCCATAAGACAAAAAACTTTTTACTCTTTCTTCCCTCATCTGCAGGCAGAGGAGCCTCTTCTGTGGCTGCCAAAACCACTGGCCCATGGAGGGGGTTCTGCCAGATCATCATCAATTTCTCACTTAGAGCCTGAGGACTCTTCAGTAAGCTTGTGATACATTCTGCAATGACTGGGACTCAACCTTTGGGCCAGGATGAGTGCAGAAATGCTGACCAAGACCCTAGGCCTGGACTAAGAAACTCTAAGATTCTGCTTGGTGCTCTTCCCCACCGTGGCTGAGCTTGTATATGAGGTGCAATACAGAACTTTCTTTACTTTTCCCTCTGCTTTCCTCAAACAGTAGTATTTCACCATAGCTACCGCAGCTGGAAATATGCTGGCTCACACCTGAAGTTAGCACTTCTCAGAGACCAATGCCTATGGTGTATGACCTGGGTGTTGCTGTTTTTTATTCTGAGTACAGAGGTGCTTTAGTCAGCAGGTGATGAATTCTGCCAGATCTTTACTGACATGGCACCATTGAGTTTAATGTGAAGTCCTCCAGTCACTGTGCTCTGCCTCTCCCAAAGTCACAGGTTTCTCTGTGTTACATGGCTGCTTCTGGGTGGGGGTCAGGGAGTGGTGTTGTGAGCACTCCCTTAGCTGCTCTGGCTGGTGTCTCAGTAGGCCACATTCTCCCACCCCGACCCCCACATTCCACTGGTCCTAAGCCCAGCTTGGTAGCATGATTTGCCTGATAATTTATGTCCTGTGGGCTAGATGGCTCCTTAAGTTCTGTTAGGGTTCAATGGCACTTCAACTCATGATGGCAAGTCTTGTGAAGACTCAAGTTTCCAACATTGAAGTGGGAGATTTTCCTTTTGCTAGGGCCAATCCTAATGTTCCCTTCATTGTCAGATGTCAGCTGATTACAGCCTGGTTCTGCTTTTCACTGTGACAGGGAAGTACTGTTTATTCCAAGGCCTCACAGTCTGGGCTCTCCATCTCCCAAACATACAATCTCTGCACCATGGGGCCACTACTGATGGTTGAAAGAGGGGTGGCATCAGTGCTTCTAGACTCATTTGTTTTGTCTTCTCCAATGTCTCTTTCAGTGATATGAAGTTAATACTAGGTACTGTGATTTTTCATCTAATTTTTTGTCCCTTTGACAGTGCTTCCTGCATGTAGTGAGTTGAAAAAAATTTGTGTTTTTGTATGCGGGATGAGTGGTGTAGGATTCTTTTCTGCCTTCTTACTCTGCCCCTGCCTTAAACTTTTAGATTATGCAGTTTGTTACCTGGATATATTGTGTGATGCTGTGATATGTGAAATATTATTGATCCCATCACCAAGTTAGTGACCATATACTGTGGGATATGACTGATCCCATCACCAAGGTAGTGAGCGTAGCACCAGTAGTTTCTCACCTCTGCCCTCCTCCTTTCCTTGTTCATCTAGTAATCCTCAGTGTCTATTGTTGACATCTTTATATTCATGAATACCCTATGTTTAGAACCCACTTATAGGCAAGAGCATGTGGTATTTGATTTTCTCTTCCTGTGTTTATTTCCTTAGGATAAGAACCTCCAGATGCATTGATGTTCCTGCACAGTATTTCACGGTGTATATGTAGCATATATTTCTATTCAATTCACTGATTTACACGTAAGTTAATTCCATGGCTTCCCTATTGTGAATAGTAATATGATGAACATACAAGTGCATGTGGGTTTTCTTTTTTTGTAGAATTTAAAATTTTTTTTTGGATATATACTCAGTAATGGAATTGCTGGTGGAATAATACTTCTGTTTTAAATTCTTTGAAAATTTTCCAAACTGCTTTTCATAGTGCCTGACATTTTGGGGGACTAGAGAATGACAGTAGCAACTGATTTGATTCAGATATCACTAATTCTAATATGAGCTGTATTGGAGGATCTTTGCAGAGTGAATTGCTGCTGTATCCACAAGAAAATAAGTATAAAACTCTCAGGATAGCACCTAATTTTTGTATTTTTAGTAGAGATGGGGTTTCACCATGTTGGCCAGGCTGGTCTCGAATTCCTGACCTTGAGTAATCTACCTGCCTCAGCCTCCCAAAGTGTTGGAATTACAGATGTAAGCCACAGCACCCAGCCAGACCTATTTCTTTAAGCCTACACATTTTGCCCTTGTTGAAAGTATTTGAACATACAATTATCAAGCTTTTTTTGTTTATGTATGCTTAAATCTTGTATAAGCTTAAATTTTTTTTAATCTAAGCTTTATTTCATCTTTTTTCTTATATATTTGTATAACTTTAGGTGGCTATCTTGAAAATTTGTTCTCAAAAGCCTTAAAATAGAACATAGTTCTTGGCAGCAACTTCAAAGTTATTTGAGGAGAAGGGGAGATTTATAATGATGATTCAAATGAAGCAAGACAGAGGAAAAAGCAATGTTTACCTGAGCACATCCCAAAAGAATAAAATTTCAAATATAACTAGAAAAAAGTATGCTGAAGATCACATTACAGAAAAAATTATTAATACTCAAAATAGCTCTAAAGCCCCACTCACGTTTTGAATGCTGGAAATTAACCAGGAGGTGGCTGTAACTCTAAGATGGTTCCTTCAGTAATGACCATTTTCTTTTACAAGATGTTGAGTATTCTCTACCTTCTAAGAGACCAGAGACCAAAAAGCTAACAGAGTCACCATTTCCAGAACCATCAATGCTGAGCAATGGAAAGTGAAGGAGTTCAGTTTTGGTAAGTTCTCAGTGAAATCCATGACCTTTTTCTTCATATTCTGTACTCCCAATGTGACTGATGTAAGTTACAACATGCTCTGCAAGGGAAAATGCTTTAGCGTGTATTACTACATTATAATCTCATCTTTGTAGAGCCAGAAGCATTTCAAAAGTCACATTGCAGACATTGCTTAAACATAGTTTGTATTTACCAAAGCATAGGACATTGTATCATCTCATATTAGTTAGTTGAGTCAAAATTACTGCTAATTACTTAGTGGTTCCATGATTTATCTTAGTGTTAAAACCTTCTTTATTTCAGAACTATTTCACCTCTTGGTTTTCAGTGTGTCACTGCCTGCCAGCTGCTAATCTGTTAATACCCAGTGGATCATGTGTCCTGTGAAGGGACCAAAGGAGATATTAGTGGCAAATTATGTTGATGATTCTTATTTTGAATAAATAGAACATTAAATTTGTATACATTTTGAAAATAGTATTTTAATATTCAACTGTGTCACAGTCATAATTATTGGATGTATGTTGAATTTATATGTACATTAAGTTGGTACATGTTTATGTTCTTTAGCATTCTAACTTGCAACTGTATATCTGTAAATACTTTTTCTTTTTTTTTTTAAAGAAGATCAAACTGACTTATTGAACCATTTAATTGGTGTCAAGTTGGGTGGCCCAGGCTCTGTGTAGGGGTAAGTTTGAAGCAGGAAGAACAGTGGTGAGGGGCAAGGGTGCCAGACAGGCCAATCCCCTATCATGCCCACAGAGAAACCCTTTTTTCTCCAGGGCCTGGGGAGCAGCCAGGTTCCATGGGTGAAATGCAGATCTGAACCATACCAAGCTGGGATTGCGGTACACACTGAAGAGTAGCTAGGGATTCCAACTTGGTGAGAGGGAGACTGTGGCAGAGCCAGACTAGACAAGGACTAATCACCTGAAAAAGACTGCCATCAAAGGACTTGGTGAGTGCTGGGTGCCGTGGCTCAAGCTTGTAATCCTGGCATTTTGGGAGGCTGAGTTGGGTGGATAACTTGAGGCCAGGAGTTCAAGTCCAGCCTGGACAACATAACAAAATTCTGTCTATACTAAAAATACAAAAATTAGACAGGCATGCTATGCTTCTGTCATTCCAGCCACTTGGGAGTCTAAGGCAGGAGATTCATTTTAACTGGGGAGGCAGAGGTCGAAGTGAGCTGAGATCATGCCACTGCATTCCAGTCTGGGAGACAGAATGAACCTGTGTCTCGGAAAAAGAAAAAAAAAAGAAAATGGCCTTGGCAGAGTGGCTTGGCTGACAATGCCTTCCCTTGGGTTTCTCCTGGGTAGGGCTCTGTCATGAGGAAGTGCTTTTTTCTCCCTGTTCATGGCCCAAATCCAAGAAATTTCTTTTTCTGGGGGTTGGGTGGGGGACAGAACTGGAAACCTTCTTTAGGTGATTTTTTGTTTTTTTGAGATGAAATCTCATTGTGTCACCTAGGCTGGAGTGCAGTGGCTCAATCTTGGCTCACTTCAATCTCCTCCCTTCTGGTTTCAAGTGATTTTCATGTCTCTGCCTCCTAAGTAGCTGAGATTACATGCATGTGCTACTGCACCAGCTAATTTTTGTATTTTTTATAGAGATGGGTTTTCGAACTCCTGACCTCAAGTGATCTGCCCATCTTGACCTCCCAAAGTGCTGGGATTACAGGCATGAGCCACCATACCCAGCCTCTTCAGGTGGGTTTTGAGGCTTCATTACAATACTAATTTTCTGTTGCTGCTGCCACAAATTACCACACACCTAGTGGCTTGAAATAAAATAGATGTATGCCCTTACAGTTCTGAAGGCCAGAATTCTAAAGTCAGTCTTACTGAGTCAAGTGGGGAGCAGGGCCAGTGCCTTCTGAGGCTCTTCAGGAGAATCCCTTTCTTGGCCCCGGAGATGGCCTGCAGTCCTGAGTTTGTGCTTCCCTTCTTAAATGATGTAAGTTTCCTGCTTCCATTACTAAACCTCCCACCACTCTCCATCACCTGCTCTGTCCTTATAAGAATCCGAGTGAGTACACCAACCCAGCTGGGACAGGCTGGGATAATCTTCCCAGCCAAAGATTGTTAACTTATTTATATCTGCAAAGCCCCTTTTGTCATACCAGGTCATGTTCACTGGTTCTTGCAATTAGGATATGGGTGCCTTGGGGGATTACTATCAGCCTACTACAGAAAGGCCGCAAAACTATTACACCCTTTTGGTGTTTTAATGTTTGAGAAAAAAAGGGTTGGGATTTTTTTGGGGGGTGGATTCCTCTTAATCGTGTATCTATAAAGTCTGGGGTCCATCTTAACCTTGTTTTTTTCCTTCTCTCTCTCTCTCTCTCTCTCTCTTTTACTTTTTTGATACGCAGGCTTGCTGTGTTGCCCAGGCTGGCAGCAGTGAGATCTCGGCTCACTGCAATGTCTACCACCTGGGCTTGGGCAATTCTCCTGCCTCAGCCTCCTGAGTAGCTGGTACTACAGGTGCCTGCCACCACACCTGACTAAGTTTTGTATTCTTAGTAGAGAAGTGGGTGGAGGGTGGTGGTGGGGGATGGAGGTTTCCAGTCTGTTTCTCTGAGCCCAAAGTGATCTGGCTGCCTCTGCTCCCAAAGTGCTGGGATTACAGTCCTGCACCACTGCACCTGGCTGCTGTAAAGTCTTATTTCCACACAGCTGAGACATATTTTTGGAAGTTTGCTAAAGGGCTCCTGGAGACCTCCTCATTGTGGTTTTCCTGTTGTTGTGTTTAATTTGATTGATCTTTTCTGCTTTCCAGAAATTAAAAGGCTAACATGAGGTACTAAACTTTAAAACTTCTCTTTTCATTTATTTATTTATTTTTTGAGATGGAGTCTCACTTTGTCACCCAGGCTGGAGGGCAGTGGCATGACCTAGGCTCATTGCAACTTTCACCTCCTGGGTTCAAGTGATTCTCTTGCCTCAGCATCCCAAGTAGCTGGGATTACTGAAGTGCACCACTACACCTGGCTGTTTGATATTTTTGGTAGAGATAAGGTTTTATTATGTCCGCCAGACTGATCTCAAGTGATCCTCCTGATCTCAAGTGATCCACTTGCCTCAATCTTTCAAAGTGCTGGGATTACAGATGTGCACCACTGCCCCTGCCCTAAAAGTTCTCTTGTATTCTCTCATTAAACTTATTCTAAAAACCATTAAAACAGAAAATTTTTTTGAAAGCAGTAAAATGATATGCATGGTTAGAATGTAAAATACAGGAAATACGTCATTATATTTTAGTGCTGCTCTGACTTAGGGTTGTATTATTGAGAATCAACTTTTGCTCAGTTTTCAGAGAATGAAATAATTATATCACTGATCTATGAACAGAAGTTGAAGAACTCTATGCAAGAAAATATAGTATGTCTAAATTGGAGGAGTCCAGTAATACTTTGTTCATGAGCATTTACACAATGCAGTTACTGTTCACCATGGGAGTACTGTGGAGAAGCCCAGGGCCGCTGGTCAATTGTGCCAATTTTATGTTTTTCCTTGTAAGGTGCTTTGTAGTGTCTGTCTAAATATTAGAAAAATTATTTGTTTCTACATTACTGCAAAGCTAAGGAAATGTATTTCTTTAATCTGTTTTGTTATATGTGGTGTTTGGTGGGGTGTGGTGGCTCATGCCTGTAATTCCAGCATTTTTGGGGGCTGAGATAGGCAGATCACCTGAGGTCGGGAGTTTGAGACCAGCCTGACCAACATGGAGAAACTTGTCTCTACTAAAACTACAAAATTAGTCGGGTGTGGTGGTGCATGCCTGTAATCTTAGCTACTCCGGCGGCTGAGGCAGGAGAATCACTTCAACCCAGGAGGTGAGGGTTGTAGTGAGCCAAGATCCTGCCATTGCACTCCAACCTGGGCAACAAGAAAAAAACTCTTTCTCAAAAAAAAAAATGGTATTTACCAAGATGCCCCTGTTGTCTCTACTTTTATCTTGATGCATCACTGAGTTAATTTTAGATTTCAAATTCTTCTTTACCCTTACACTATTCTGTCCTGAAGCTACCTTTATGTCATGATGAAAGAAGTTAGCAATTTGTTATTGTCATCTATCTGTTGGCATATATCAAATGTTCACCTAAAAATAGCAACAACCAGTAGAAACATTATGTATTTTGCTGTTTCTATTTGGATTACTATTTACTTTGCAACATTATTAGCAAGCTATAAAATTGTATAGTATGCAGAACTTTAACTAAATTGCTTTAAGTGAACATTTAAACATGACAAACCATATTGAAGTTATTTATGTTAATATACTTGAACATTTTGTCTTCAATATGAATAATGTAACCTACCTCTCAATGAAAATGAAAACCTAGAATTAGAGTAAATTTGCTAATGAATTCAATAACTTTTCCACAATATTTTTAGTTATGTGCTTAAGGTTCTCTTAGTGTTTCTTGCACTTTATAATAGTTTAAGCCTTTTTTTCTGGTTTTTATAGGTTCTTTTTGTTTGTTTGTTTGTTTTGAGACAGAGTTCAGGTCTGTCACCAGGCTACAGTGCACTGGCTCAGTGTCGGCTCACTGCAACCTCCACCTCCCAGGATCAAGTGACTCTCCTGCCTCTGCTTCCTGAGTAGCTGGGACTACAGGTGTGTGCCACCACACCCAGGTAATTTTTGGAATTTTAGCAAAGACAGGGTTTCACCATGTCAGCCAGGATGGTCTTGATTTCTTGACCTTGATTTCTTGCCTTGGCCTCCAAAAGTTCTGGGATTACATGCATTAGCTACCACACCTAGCCTTTGTTGGTTCATTTTAAGGAAAAAAAAGAAACCCTCATAACATGTGCTACCAAGAAGCATGGACAGTGAGGATTTATTTACATATTTATTGCAAAGGCCTGGATATTAGGAACTGAATTGAATATCTTTTTAAACAAATTATTTTTTAAAACTCATCTAAAAGCATAGGCTTTGGGGACACAGCGGGGCCACATCTCTTATCCTGTCTTAGCCTTAGTATCATCCTCTTCTGTGGTCCTGAGAACTGAAGACCTATCTTAAAGATCTAATAAGATAGGCTGGGTGCGGTGGCTCAAGCCTGTAATCCCAGCACTTTGGGAGGCCGAGACAGGTGGATCATGAGGTCAAGAGGTCGAGACCATCCTGGTCAACATGGTGAAACCCCGTCTCTACTAAAAATACAAAGAAATTAGTTGGGCATGGTGGTGTGTGCCTGTAATCCCAGCTACTCAGGAGGCTGAGGCAGGAGAATTGCCTGAACCCAGGAGGCGGAGGTTGCAGTGAGCCGAGATCGCGCCATTGCACTCCAGCCTGGGTAACAAAAGCAAAACCCCGTCTCAAAGAAAAAAAAAAAACCTGATAAGATAGTAAAGGGCTTCACATAATGCCTGACATATAAATAAATAATAAATGCTTCCTCCTCGTGTCTTTATTTATTTGTTTTTTTAGAAAAAATTTTGCTCTGTCACCCAAGCTGGAGTGCAGGGGAATGAACTCACCTCACTGCAACTTCTGCCTCCTAAGTTCAAGCTATTCTGCTGCCTCAGCCTCCCAAGAAGCTGGAATTATAGGCATGCACTACCACACCCAGCTAATTTTTGTGTTTTTAGTAGAGACAGGGTTTCACCATGTTGGCCAGGATGGTCTTGAACTCCTGACCTCAAGTGATTTACCTGCCTCGGTCTGCCAAAGTGCTGGGATTACAGGTATGAGCCACCAGAGTCGGTATATGTTTTTATTATGTTATTAAGTTAGTACTATTGTGAGTAAAAATAACTAGCTATTACCATTTTATAAATTGACTAAGACAATCTTATACATGTCAGTGCTTTTTATAAGGTGAAATAGATTATGTTGTGGGGATTTTGTTTTGATGGTGATTTATTGGATTGTTTTGTTTAAAGACAATAATGTTCAGTTACTGTGAAATGATAAAATGAATATTCACATCTTGTAATTTTAAAGCAGTCTCAAAGGTGATTGCCTTAAGGAAAGATACTTTTGTCTTGATATATAAGTGTGATATTCAAATTTAGTGTACAGCAGAGGACATTAAACCTAAGTCAGTGCTAATGTGCACTTGAAACTTTAGTGCAAATACCAATGTGTAGCAAATAGGCTTTGACATATAATGATTGCCAAAAAATGGAGCTGTTCTGATGGGAGACCATTGGTTATGCTTGAGTTTAATACTCCCCATGCTCTTGACTTTTTATTTTTCTTTGTTACCTAGGCTGGAGTGCAGTGGCACAATCTTAGCTCACTGCAACCTCCGCCTCTCAGATTCAGGCCATCCTCCCTAGGGACTGGAGGTGAGTGCCACCACACCTGGCTAATTTTTGTATTTTGAGTAGAGATGGGGTCTCCAGCTTCTGACCTAAAGTGATCCACCTGCCTTGGCCTCCCAAAGTGCTGAGGTTACAGGTGTGAGCCACTGTGTCTGGCTAGCTCTTGATGTTTGGTAGCTGTTGTATTATTTAATCTTTAGTAAATAAATGCTAGCTGAAATGTATCATTCAGAAGAATCTTCTGCTTCTGTTATTTAAAAAATATATATTTTAAGTCCAATAATGTTATACTGTTGTTTATTTTAAAATTATTACCTCTTCTATTTAGTACTGTATGTATTAAATAATATTAGCTAGTATGTTTTTCTGTCTTTATAATGTGGTTCAGATTTTTATAAAAAGTTTAGCTTTTTCTATATTGCCTTAAAGTGATGAAACATTTCTATTTTTCTTTTCCTTTCTTCCTTTCTCTTTCTTTCTTTCTTTCTTTCTTTCTTTTGAACTGGAGTTTCCCTCTTGTTGACCATGCACTAGCATGATCTCAGCTCACTGCTTAGAAGGTGATTCACTTAGAAAAGGTGAACCCACTGTTAGTAAAATACATCAAGTACCAGATGCTTTTTTATCTCCTAACTACCTATCAAACTGCAGGTCTTTTGGCTTTGTCATATATTCAGTTCCATATTTATTCATTTAAAAATTGAAGACTTTTTATATCCCCATTATGTGCCAAGCGCTAGGTGGGACACTAGGTAACAGAGATGAACAAACCCTCTTCCCAGGATTTCACAGTGGATGTTAGAATGTAGTGCCATTTAGCTTCATTTGATTCTGCAGTAGTTCCAATATTTTCCAAGATGATCCTGTCTTCAAATGTCCTGTTGATTCAACTTCAGAAGCAGTCTTTCTTCACACCTTACTACTGCCACTCTGCCATCATCTCTTACCTGGATTTATCTGCCATCATCTCTTACCTGGATTATCTCAGTAGTCTTCTAACTGGCTTTTTTGTTTCCATGTTTGCCTTCTTCAGTCTGCTCTCTTTCTCTTTTTTTTCAGATGGAGTCTTGCTTTGTCACCAAGTCTGGAGTCCAATGCCAAGATCCAGGCTCACTGTAACTTCTGCCTCCTGAGTTCCAGCAACTCTCCTGCCTCAGCCTTCCTAGTAGCTGGGATTACAGGCATGAGCCACCATGCCTGGCTAATTTTTTGTATTTTTAGTAGAGACAGGGTTTCATCATGTTGGCCAGACTGGTCTTGAACTCTTGTCCTCAATTGATCCACCTGCCTTGGCCTCCCAAAGTGTTGGGATTACATGAGTGAGCCACCATGCCTGGTCACTCTACTCTCAATATAACAGCTAGTACAATCCTTTCACAGTGGAATTAAGATCATAATTACCTCTCTGTTCAAACTCTCCAGTGGTTTTGTTTTGTTCATGACCTGGCCCCTGCTACCTGTCTCACTGTTATTCCTGCTACTCTCCTGCTCTTACTCCTCTTTATAAGCACTGAGCTCATGTTGTTTCCTTTAGCATGCTAGACAGCTTGATCCTGCCCTGTCTTTGGGCCTTGCTGTTTCCTCTGCCTGGAACATTCTTCCCCTACTCTCTGCATGGCTCACTCTCTCACTGCTTTGGATTGTGGTTCAAAAATCACTTTATCAAGGGCTTCCAGGCTGCACTGAGACTTTGCTCACTACCTGTGGAGGTCTGTCCTGCAGACCTTGTCTGAGAAACAGATGAATGAAATACTCTCTTACTTACAGAATAGAGTGCAAGAGTTGGGCTAAGGGGTCCTCAGCTGCTTTTAGAGCATGATTGCAGCTAATTGACTACAACTCCTTGTTTCTTCTTGCATTTATTCAGTATGGATTTAATAACAGGTTTTAAGTCAACATGGTTGTGAATAATTAACATGGATAATAGAGTGGATTTATGAATCATAAAAACCTTTGGTTCTGAGGCCCAGAATAAACACCATTAACTAGTAATTTTTTTTCAACCTCCCCCAAAAGTGCCATTTAGCACAAAGTTTATATGAGTAAACAGAGTAGAGACAAAGGAATGTGAGGTAAACAGATTTAACTGGGGAAGCTCTTATTATCTCAGTTTCCACCTTGTGACTTAAATCTCTAAGGTAAGAACTGGCTGTCTTCAACCCGGCTCATCAAAGCATTTTGGCTTTCCAGAAAGGTTTGATACTGTAATCTATAACTTCCCTAATACTTCCCTTAACATTTTGACAGCCACCCTGAGTGAATCCCAACACTGCTCTGCATAAAATATATTTTTAATCAATATTTTCTATTTGATGTCTGACTCCCCCTTGTCCTTCACTAAAATGTCAACTCCATAAGGGAAGGGATTTTGTCTGTTTTGTTTTGTTCTATCCCTAAATACCTAGAAGGTGCTCATTAAATACTTGTTGGTTAAATGAATAAATCAGCCTATTATGGAATCAGTCAATGTCTTCTGTAGAAGGGACTTCTACCTGTGGTGCATATCTGTATGATAGCTTCTGTAGGGAGGGATGTGGCCAGAATGGCTCTGTCTGTGTGGACTAGTTTTGCCTAGCATGATCCCAGCAGGCTCCTACTGGGGCTAAGCCACCATTTCAGTCATATTAGTATCATTCTTTAATCATAAAGCCAGAGGATGTTAAGATTGGAATTGATCTGGGAGACTATTTGGTCTACCTTTCTCGTGATTTATATGAGAATAACAGATCCTAGAGAAAGTAAGTTAGTTTCTCACAATTGTAAAGCTGTAGAGGTCTTCCTGAAATTAGGCTTCTGACATAATATTCTGTAGTCTTTCCTACATGTGTTCTTCCCTGGCTGAGACAGTTCGTGGGCTTTCAGATTTGACAATTTCCTCACCAGTCTCTAAACAGGAGCTTTAATCTGCACATTATAGGTTAGCATAGATGAATCATGACCCTAAAATGTGTGGGAAAATCCCAAAGGTTGACCACTGTGAATGGGAACTACCCCAGATGTGTCAGGAGCACCACAGGCATGCTCACTTCTTCACTGTCTGGAGCTGGGTAAGATGGAAAGGAAACCCAAATGAAGACACTTTGCTACTTCAGTTCTTTTATTGCATGTCACAGTTCAAGGTGTCTCCATTTAAAGTCAGATTTTTTGATGAATGGTCACACCAGCTGCAGGCCCTTTGGGTCAGAAGTCTTGATATCACCAATTGTTCATTTTCTTGATGGACTTCCATACTTCAGGCATTTGTGTGTAGCTGGTCAATTGTGAAGTTCTCAGAGTGCTGTAGAACCCTCTCTTTTTGGGACAGTTGGTTGTCTTTGTGCAGCATGTCCTGAAGCTGGCCTGTCTCCATCCTCTTTCTTAGTGTGTGAGGTCTTTTGTTAGGCAGCATAAAGTGAGAGAGGACTCCTAAAGAGGGAGAAAAACTCCTTCAACATTTGCTGAAACATGTTTGTAACCTGACCAAGATGTAATTGGAATGGCATAAAAGACTAAAATTTATTTAATTTCTTGCCATCTGGCTTGTGATATATAGTGCCTTCAATTGAGTTTAGAAGAAAGTTTGATCATAGGTCAAGAGGTGATATATATATATATATATGTGTGTGTGTGTGTGTGTGTGTGTGTGTGTGTGTGTGTGTGTTTGTATATACAGAGAGAGAGATAGATAGAGAGAGAGAGAGAGAAAGTTTTGCTCTATTTTCCAGTCTAAAATCAGAGGTGCAATATCAGCTCACTGCAACCTTGGTTTTTCAGGTTCAAGTGATTCTCCTGCCTCAGCCTCTTGAGTAGCTGGGATCACAGCCATGCACCACTACATCCAACTAATTTATGTATTTTTAGTAGAGACTGGGTTTGATCAAGTTGGTCAGGCTGGTCTCAAACTCCTGACCTCATAAGACCCACCCACCTTGTCCTCCCAAAGTGCTGGGATTATAGGTGTGAGCCATGGTCAGATAATTGAGTTTCTTATTATATCTGGGTTTCTGCAGAATTTTAGTGACTGAAGAAAGTACACTAGTGTTAATTTTGTTTTTCTTTATGAAAGAAGTAATTTACTTTTTATATAATTACTTGTCAGTCATGGGAAGGAAAAGTCTGAGTTTCTGTCCACAATGATAGGAATTATTGTTACATCACAGGATGACTCTGTGAATGCCTTTAGGAAAAATCCCTAGTCATATCTTGACCATTTTACTAGCTGTGAGACCGCCATTGTACTGGTTACTGTAACATTTCTTGTTTTTTTTTCTAGACCTCAACTAGTTGCTCCTTCCCTCCTGGAATGTCTAGTAAAATAAACACTAAAGGTAAGAGATTACATTTACTTCTTATTATATTCCACTACATTAAGGCATTATTTATCAGCATTTCTGAAATTATACAGAATCATTGCCCAATGTCTTTGCGGGACTTGCAGTTAGTTTCTGGCTTTTTAAGGTATTTTATTTAATGGATCTTTTTTTTCTTTTTCTTTCTTTTTTTTTTAAATTTACTAAAAGTGTCACATGTGCAATTTCACTTCATTTATGTTTCCAAGGCTTTGTTGAGCTTCTTGTGGAGGATGACACTACAAGTTTAATTCTGCAGGTTTCTTTGAAAATTGCCAAACTGTATGAGTTTTATACTCTGCTCTTATCAAGCATCTTCTGTATTTTTCTATAATATACCAAAGTAATTCTGTGCTTATTTTACAGCTTTGCAGTCCCCTAAAAGACTATGAAGCCCTGAGAGTAATGTACAGATTCCTGAAATTGAGAGTTAGGGTAACAGGGAAGAAGACAATGGCCTGTTCTTGAATGTAGAATGTGAACTCTGTAACATAGACTGTCTCTCATAAGGCCCTTTTCAGCTCAAACAGCAATGCTCAGACAGCTTGCTCTTGTGCCTAACAGAGAGCCTTCTATCTGAAGACTGGAGAAAGAGCTCCAGTGAGATTTACTGTGAGGTACTGGTTCAAGTAACTGTGAAAGCTGTAAAGTTCCACAGCCTGGCATCTGCAAGGTGAAGATCCAGGAAAGCCCATAGCTTCATTCAAAGGTCTGAGAGCCGGAAAGTCAAGGGCAAGAGAAAACTAGTGTTCCAGCCCCATTTTCGGCCAGAGAGGGAATTCAATCTTCCTCCACCTTTTGCTCTCTTCTGGCCTGCAGAACATTGGACAAGGCCAGCCCATGATCTTCACTCAGTCCACTGATTCAAATGCTCATCTCCTCCAGAAACATCCTCATAGACACATCCAGAAATCATGCTTTAACAGCCATCTGAGCATCTATGGCCCAGTTAAGTTGACACATAAAATTATCACAAAAGAACACACCTTCAGATTCAGGTTGTTTTTGAATGCCTAAGTATGATGTTCTAAAAAGCATGTACCTATGAGGTATTAGAATGAATACATCCTTGTTTAATTCCCATAATAAAATATGTAAAGTAGTATTTTATTTGTCTAAATATATCTTTAATATAAATATACCTATTATGTTCCATCATTTCATGGTATTTTGTGGTTTCAATTCAGTCCAATGTAATGTAACTATTAAAAGTATATTGAAAAGTTACAGGAAAGGAAAACTAAGACAGGTGCAGCCTTGACTTGAGAGAGTTTACAAATTAGGAAGAAATACATGTGCACAGAAGGCCTTGATATAGACAATGCTTGTCAGAGTATTCTAAGGAAGGTCTTCTTAAAACAGCTCTGATTATGAAAAATGTCCAAGGCCTCCACATTGTCTGCAAGAGAAGACCTAACCCCGTAGACTTTCCTACAGAGACATTTGCCATCAGAATTCATTTTCCATCTTCATCTTCTGTTTCCTCCTAACCTACATTCAGGACCCTTTACCTTTTAGTCGTACCCACCCACTCACAGATTTCTCAAAAATCATCTTCTTTCATATGTCCTTGTGTGTTTAACGTGATTTCTTTACCCTAGAATTCTTGTTTTCTTTTCTACCCTGAGCATTCATTAAAACTTATTTAAATGTCAACTCCCTGCCCAGCATCCCCCGCTTCTCCAGGCAGGGTTTGTCTTTTCCTCTATGGCACTTCATGGACACACTGTGTGTACCTATTATAGATTTTCAATACAAAATTACAATGATTCATGTACTCATCTGCTTTGCTTGACTGAGAAATCCTCGGGCCCTGCCTCTCTACTCACCTGAAGTTTCCTGAGGATCCTGGGTGCACCCTAAAGATGCGAGGTGGGAGAGTGGGGTGAGCACATGGGTGAAGGGGCCTCAGGAGTAACCTTATTTCTTTCTCTTTGATATTACAAGTAATATTTCTCCCTAAGATATTACAAATAATATCAAAAGTGTTCAAACATACTCTACATCGGCTACGACATTAGGAGTAATATCCTTTTAAAATATACACCTATATCAACCCGATGGGGATATTCAGAGTAATATGTCTTTAAAATGTACACTCACATTAACCACCCGCCATAGGGCGAGTAATATCACCCGGGTTCTTCCTGAGTATTACGAACCATATCACAGAGGAGCGGCCATACCTGTGATTCATAGTATCTCTCCCTAAGATATGAATAATATCACAGGGTGTACACAAATACTTTACACATACTTTGACATTACGAGTGATGACATGCTGAATATCACAAGCAAGATAAAAAAGTGTTGAAGCATACATTAAAACAACTAAGATATTAGGAGTAATATCTCTTTAAAACATACAACCACACCCACGCAACGTCGATATTAGGCGACGTATCTCTTTAAAGCATACACCCAGAGCAAGTCGCCGCCAGAGGGTGAGTAATATCCCTCCAGTCTCCCGTGGATATTATGAACCGTCTGGCTAAGGGGCTGTGCCCACAACCCCGTCAGAGAGGGACTAATATCCCTCCGCCCCCCCTGGATATTATGAACCCGCTGACTAGGGGGCTGTACACACAGCCCCCACCGGAGGGCGAGTAATATCACCGCGGCCCCCATTGCATACTACAAACCCTCTGGGTAGGGGACTGTGTCCACAGCCCCCACCACAGGGCGAGTAGCAGCACCACGACCCCTCCCCCAGCTGCTACGAATCGGCTATTTAGAAAAATTGGAGTAATATGATACTGGCAACCATATCATAGAAAGAAGATAATGTTAATTTGTTTTTTTTTTTATATTGGGCACAATACCACTAGTTCTAGTTACACCTCTGCAATATTGACAAAAATATTATCCTCGCCCCTATACACATTAGAATTGAAATCACAGGGGGGTTTCACTCCTTGCAATATTTAATTCAATATAATTATTTTTTCTGTGGACATTAGTTACCATATAAGAGCGTGGTGTACACCTCTTGCCATATTGAGAGTATTATCATATGGGCAGTAACATCATCCTCTCCTTCCCTGGATATTAAGAACAATATCACATTATGGGTGTACAGCCTCAGTGACATTGTAGTTAATATCATCTCTCTTTCCCTAGATAAAAGAAACCGTATCACTGGGGGTTTGTGCACTTCCTGAGATATTTGGAGTAACATCCTCTCCGTTTTTGGATATTAGAAAAAATATTACAGTGGTGGTGTACACTCCCTGTGATATTCAGTGTATAATCATCCCCTCTCCCCAGGATATTAAAAACTATATTACAGAAGCATTTCAATATCACCGCCTGTGATATTGGAACAATGACAGAGTGTACACTTGTTCTCACAATGAGAGTAATACTTACTTAGGATATGATGGATAATATCACAAAATGGACACACATGGGTGTATACCCACTTTAATATTGGAAGTAATTTTTATCTAATATATTATAAATCATATCCCAGAGTATACTCATAATGTGTACACTTATTGGGATATTACAATCAACATACAGAATATGTACCATTTGTACATTGACTGTGATGTACATATTTGTACACAATACAGATGTACAGCAAATGTACATAATCTGTACAATATGTACATTTATATGTACATAATGTGTACACAATAGGTATGTACATATGTATCATGTACATTTATTGTAATATCACAATGATATCATATAATCACAACAGCATATATAATCACAATACATATGGAATACATAATATCAATATAAATGTACACATTGTACACATGTACATATACATTTATTGTGATATTACAATATATACACATGCACATCATGTACATATTATGTACAGATGTACAATATATACACGTGTACATAACTGTGCAAAGAATGTACACATGTGCACAAGTACACATATCTACATATGTAGATATGTACCTTCTGTACATGTGTACATAATGTGCACAATATGTACACATGTCAACTACATACACACATTGGTGTATACTTACTTTGGTAACAAAGTAATTTCTATCTAATATACTAAAAATAATATCCCAGAATGTACTCATACTATGTACATTCATTGGCATATTGCACTAAATGTATATAATAGGTAAAATCTGTACATTTACTGTGATGTACATATGTGCACACAATATGTATGTAGATAAAATGTAGATAATCTGTAAAATATATAAATTTATATAATGTATACAAAATACATAGGTACATAACATGTACCATATGTACATTTATTGAAATATCAGTGATACCATATATATAATCACAATAACATAACCACAAAAATATATGTATAATACATAATATTACAAGAAACATACATATGTACATGTTATGTACATATGTATGTGTGCCTATTATGTACATATACAGTTATTGTGATAAAACCATATGTCCATATGTACATACTGTACACACTATGTACATATGTACTATATGTACACAAGTATATATAGGTGCACATTATGTAAATTATGTACACATGTAGAAATAGGTGAAAACCATGTACATATGCAAAGCACGTAGCACCCCCAGCCCACCCTGTCTGCTAGGGACTCCTGGCTAAGGAGCTGTAACCACAGTCCCCACCAGAGGCCCATGGCCCACCCTGGCTGATAGGAAACAGTTATTTTGAAAATGTGGTGTAATATGATACTGAGAACCATGTCATAGGGAGATGTTAATCCTATTCTTGTTTTTTTTTAATATTAGGCAAAATAACACTAGCTCTAGTTACACCTTGGTGAAATTGACAAAAATGTCATCCTCACCAACCTTGACATTAGAATTGAAAGCACAGAAGGGTTTCACCCCTTGCAGTGTTTAATTCAATATAATTGTTTTTATTGTGGACATTAGAGACAATATCAGAGCATGGTATACACCTCTTGCCATATTCAGAGAATTTCCACAAGGGCAATAACTTTATCTTCTAATTCCTTGGATATTAGGAACAATATCACAGGACCGATGTACAGCCCCAATCACATCATGGGTAATATCATCTGTAATTCCCTAGTTATTAAAAAATATATCACTGGGGGCTTGTGTGCTTCCTGAGATATATGGAGTAATATCCTCTCTGTTTTTGGATATTAGAAACAATACTACAGTGGTGGTGTACATAACTGTGCCCATTATGTAGATATGTACACTATGTACATGTGTACATATATGCACATACTATGTACACATGTACCATCTGTATGTGAGTACATAATATGCACAATATGTGCACGTGTAAAATATGTGCACACATGGGTGTATAACCACTCCAATAACAGGAGTAATTTCTTTCTTTCTTTTTTTTTTTAATTTTTATTGCATTATAGGTTTTGGGGTACATGTGCAGAACGTGCAAGATAGTTGCATAGGTACACATATGGCAGTGTGTTTTGCTGCCTTCCTCCCCTTCACCCACACTTGGCATTCATCCCCAGGCTATCCCTCCCCAGGCCCCCCCACTGTCCCTCCCCCATTCCCCCCAATAGACCCCAGTGTATAGTAGACTGCCTCTCTGTGTCCATGTGTTCTCATTTTTCTCATCCACCTATGAGTGAGTATATGCGGTATTTCTTTTTCTGTTCTTGTGTCAGTTTGCTGAGGATGATGTTCTCCAGATTCATCCATGTCCTTCCAAAGGACACAAACTCATCATTTTTGATTGCTGCATAATATTCCATGGTGTATATGTGCCACATTTTCCCAGTCCAGTCTATCATCATTGGGCATTTGGGTTGGTTCCAGTTCTTTGCTATTGTAAACAGTGCTGCAATGAACATTCGTGTGCATGTGTCCTTATAGTAGAACATGTAAAATATGTGCACACATGGGTGTATAACCACTCCAATAACAGGAGTAATTTCTATCTAACATACCAAAAATTATATTCCAGAATGTACTCATAATATGTACATTTATTGGCATATTGAAATAAATTTATATAATAGGTACACTATATACATTTTCTCTGATGTACATATGTGTGCACAATACACATATATAAAAAATGTACATAATCTGTGTACACTCTCTGATTGTTCCAACATCACAGGTAATGTACATTGCTTCTGTGATGTAGTTTCTAATATCCTGGGGACAGAGGATGATTATACCCTGAATATTGGAGAAAATGTACACCACATAATCTATAAAATATGCACTTTTATATTTATATAATGGGCACACAAAGTGTAGGCACATAATGTGTACAATATGTAAATTTCTTGAAATATCAGTGATATCATATATATAGTCACAATAACATAAAATCACAATAGTGTATATATAATGCATAATATTAAAATAAAAGTACATATTGTACACATTAGGTACATATGCATTGTGTACACATTACATACATATATATTGATTGTGATAACACCATAGGTACATGTGAACAAATATGTGCCCACTAGGTAAATTATATACTCATGTAGAAATAGGTAAAAACTACATACCTATACCCAGCAAGATAGAAAACAGCCCCGCCAGAGGGCCTGTAGCAGCTGCTAGGCCCACCCTGGCTGCTTAGAAACACCCTGGCTAGGGGGCTGTGCACAGAGCTGCTGGGGACTGGCAATTTTGAAAATGTGTAATATGATACAGACAACCATATCAAAAAGAGGTGATAACGTTATTCTGGGTTTTTTATATTAGGCACTAGCTCTAGTTACACCTCTGCCATATTGACAAATATGTCATCCTCATACCACTTGACATTAGAATTGAAAGCAAAGGGGAGTTTAACCCCCACAATGTTTAATTCAGTATAATTGTTTTCTTTTGGACATTAGTGACATTAAAAATAAGTAAAATCTATGTACCTATGCACAGCACGCTACTACACAGCCCCCACCAGAGGGCCCGTAGCACTCCCCAGGCCTAATCTGGCTGCTTAGAAACCCCCTGGCTCAAGGGCTGTGCCCACAACCCCTGCCAGACGGCCAATAGTAGCCCCAAGGCCCAACCTGGCTGCTCAGGTAAACCCTGGTTTGGGGGCTGTGCCCGCAGCCCTCACCAGAGGGCCTGTAGCAGCCCCCAGGCACACACTGGCTGCTCAGGAACACCCTGGCTTGAAGGCTGTGCCCACAGCCCATGCCAGAGGGCCTGTAGCTGCCCCCAGGCCCACCTTGGCTGCTCAGGGACTTCCTAAATTGGGAGCTGTGCCCACAGCATCAGCCAGAGGGCCCATAGCAGTTCCCAGGCCCACCCTGACTGCTTAGGAATACCCTGGCTTGGGGACTGTGCCCACAGTCCCCACCAGAGGGCTCATAGCAGCTCCCAGGCCAACCCAGGCTGTTTAGGAATCCCCTGGCTTTGAAGCAGTGCCCACAGCCCCTGCCAGAAAGCCCATAGCAGCCCACAGGCCCACCCTGGCTGTTTAGGAAACCCCTGGCTTGAGGGCTGTACCCACAGCCCCCACTAGAGGAACTGTAGCAGCCCCCAGGACCACCCTGGCTGCTTAGAAACCCCCTGGCTCAAAAACTGTGCCCACAGCCCCTGCCAGAAAGCCCATAGCAGCCCATAGGCCCACCCTGGCTGCTTAGAAACCCCTGATTCAAGGGCTGTACCCACAGCCCTTGCCAGAGGGCCCTTAGTAGCCCCCAGGCCCACCCTGGCTGCTTAGGGACCCCCTGGCTCAAGGGCTGTACACACAGCCCCCACCAGAGGGACTGTAGCAGCCCCCAGGCCCACCCTGGCTGCTTAGGAACCCCCTGCCTCAAGGGCTGTGCCCACAGCCCCTGACAGAAGGCCCATAGAAGCCCCCAGGCCCACCCTGGCTGCTTAGGGACACCCTGGCTTAAGGGCTCTGCCCACAGCCCCTGACAGAAGGCCCATAGAAGCCCCCAGGCCCACCCTGGCTTCTTAGGGACACCCTGCTCAGGGGCTGTGCCCACAGCCCCCACCAGAAAGCTTGTAGCAGACCTTAGGCCCACCTTGACTGCTTAGGGACTTTCTGGCTCAGGGGCTGTACCCACAGCCCCCACCAGAGGACCCATAGCAGACCCCAGGCTCACCCCAGCTGCTTAGGGACACACTGGCTCAAGGGCTGTGCCCACAGCCCTCACCAGAGGGCCCATAGCAGCCCCCAGGCCCACCCTGGCTGCTTAGGGACACCCTGGCTTGAGGGCTGTGCCCACAGCCCCTGCCAGAGGGCCCATAGCAGCCCCCAGGCCCACCCTGGCTGCTAAGGGACCTCCTGACTCAAGGGCTGTGCCCACAGTTTTCACCAGAGGGCCTGTAGCAGCACTCAGGCCCACCCTGTCTTCTTAGGGACCCCCTGCTCAGGGGCTGTGCCCACAGTCCCTGCAAGAAATCTTGTAGCAGACCTTAGGACCACCCTGGCTGCTTAGGGACCCCTGGCTCAAGGCCTGCACCCACAGCCCCTGGCAGAGTTCCTGTAGCAGCCCCCAGGCCCACCCTGGATGATTAGGGACACCCTGGCTCAAAGGCTGTGCCCACAGCCCCCACCAGAGGGCCCATAGCACCCCCTAGGCCCACCCTGACTGCTTAGAAACCCCCTGGCTCAAGGGCTGTGCTCACAGCTTCCACCAGAAGACCCGTAGCAGCCCCCAGGCCCACCCTGGCTGCTTAGGGACACCCTGGCTTGAGGGCTGTGCCCACCACCCCCACCAGAAAGCCTGTAGCAGCCCACAGGCCCACCCTGGCTGCTTAGGAACCCCCTGGCTCAAGGGAAGTGCCCACAGCACCTGCCAGAGGGCCCATAGAAGACCCCAGGCCCACCATGGCTGCTTAGGGGCCCCCTGGCTCAGGGGCTGTGACCACAGCCCTCACCAGAGGGCTTGTAGCAGCCCCCAGGTTCACCATGGCTGCTTAGGAATCCACTGGCTAAATGGCTGTGCCCACAGCCCCCAACAGATGGCCCATAGCAGCCCCCAGGCCCACCCTGGCTTCTTAGGGAGCCCCTGGCTCAGGGGCTGTGCCCACAGCCCCCACCAGAGGTACCATAGCAGCCCCCAGGCCCACCCTGGCTGCTTAGGGACCACCGGGCTCAGGGGCTGTGCCTGTGCCCACAGCTGCTGGGGTACGGCTGTTTTGAAAATTTGGTGTAATATGATAGTGGCACTTATATCATAGGGAAATGATAGTGTTATTTTGTTTTTTTTTTTTTGTATATTAGGAAATAGCTCTAGTTAAACCTCTGCCACATTGACAAAATGTCATCCTCAGCCCCCTCGACATTAGAATTGAAAGGAAATGGGAGTTTCACCCCTTGCAATGTCTAATTCAATATAATTGTTTCCTTGTTTATATTAGGGACCATATCAGAGCGTGGTGTACACCTCTTACCGCATTCAGAATATTTCCTTATGGGTAGCAACATTCTCCACTTTTTCTCTGGACTTTAGGAACAATATCACAGGACTGGCATACAGCCCTAGTCACATCATGAGCAATATCATCTGTTATTCCCTAGTTATTAGGAACAGTATCACTAAAGGCTTGTGTGCTTCTTGAGATATTTGGAGTAATATCCTCTCTGTTTTTGGATATTAGAAAGTATACTACAGTGGTGGTGTACACTTCCTGCTATATTCAGGGTATAATCATCCTCTGTCCCCAGAATATTAGGAACTACAACACAGAAGCATTGTACTTTGCCTGTGATACTGGAACAATCACAGAGTGTACACTTGCTTTCACAATGAGAGTACCTACTTAGGATATGATGGATAATATCATAAAATTGATACACATGGGTGTATATCCACTTTGATATTGGAAGTAGTTTTTATCTAATATACTAAAAATCATATCCCAGAATATATGCATAATGTGTACTCTTATTGGGATATTACAATCAATTTATAGAATATGTACCATATGTACATGGACTGTGATGTACATATGTGTGCACAATAGAGATGTACAATAAATGTACATAATCTGTACAATATGTACATTTGTATGTACATAATGTGTACACAATAGGTATGTACATAATGTGTACAATATGTACATTATTTGTAATATCACAATGATATCATATAATCACAGCATATATAATCACAAAACACATGTAATAAATAATATCAATATAAATGTACATATTGTGCACATTACATACATATACATTTATTGTCATATTACAATATGTACACATGTACATCATGTACACATTATGCACATATGGACATCATGTACACATGATGTACATGTGGTACATCACTTACACCTTATGTACAGATCTACATCATGTACACCTTATGTACAGATGTACAATGTATACACGTGTACATAAGTGTGCACAGTATGTACATATGTACACATATGCACATATTA
The DNA here is from genome assembly GCA_031835075.1 of Saguinus oedipus. Taxonomy (NCBI): domain Eukaryota; kingdom Metazoa; phylum Chordata; class Mammalia; order Primates; family Cebidae; genus Saguinus; species Saguinus oedipus. The sequence continues at coordinate 21,757,809 of CM063174.1, forward strand.
TGTACATATGTACTTTCTGTACACAACTATATAATATGCACAATATGTACATGTATAAACTATGTACACACATGGGTGTACACCCACTTTGGTAACTGCAGTAATTTCTATCTAATATACTGAAAATAATATTCCAGAATATACTCATAATGTGTACATTTATTGGCATATTGCAATAAATGTATAAAATAGGTACAATCTGTACATTTACTCTGCTTTACATATGTGTACACAATACACATGTAGAAAAAATGTACATAACCTGTAAAATATGTACCTTTATATTTCCATAATGTGTACACAATGTATAGGTCCATAATGTGTACACTATGCACGTTTCTTGAAATATCAGCGATACATATATAATCACAATGAGATATATAATCACAATAATATATATATAATGGGTAATATCACCAAAAAGTACATATTGTACACATTAGGTACATATGTATTATGCACATATTATGTACATATATATTTATCGTGATAACACCATATGTCAACGTGTAAAAATATGTGCTCACTATGTAAACTATGTACACATGTAGAATTAAATATAAACTATGTACCTATGCACAGCACACTATCCCCACAGCCCTCAGGCCCACCATGGCTGCTTAGGGACCCCCTGGCTTGGGGGCTGTGCTCACAGCTCCTGCCAGAGGGCCCATAGAAGCCTCCAGGCCCACCCTGGCTGCTTAGGGACCCCGTAGCTTGGGGTCTGTGGCCACAGCCCCCACCAGATGGCTTGTAGCAGCCCCCAGGCCCACCCTGGCTGCTTATGGACACCCATGTTCAAGGGCTAGGCCCACAGCTTTTGTCAGAGAGTGTAGCAGCTTCCAGGCCCATCCTGGCTGTTTAGGGAACCCCTGGCTCAGGAGCTGTCCTCACAGCCTTCACCAGAGGACCTGTAGCAGCCCCCAGGCCCACCCTTGTTGCTTAGGGACAGCTTGGCTTGTGGGCTCTGCCCACAGCCCCCACCAGAGGGCCCATAGCAGCCCCCAGGCCCACCCTGTCTTTTTAGGGACACCCTGGCTCACAGGCTGTGCCCACAGCCCATGCCAGAGGGCTTGTAGCAGTTCCCAGGCCCACCCTAGTTGCTTGAAGACTTCCTGGCTCAAAAGCTGTGCCCACAGCCCTTGCCAGAGGGCTCATAGCAGCCCCCAGGCCCACCTTGGCTGCTTAGGGACACCCTGGCTCAGGGGTTGTGCCCACAGCCCCCACCAGAGGGCCCATGGAGGTCCACAGGCCCACCCTGGCTGCTTAGGAATCCCATGGCATGGGGGCTGTGCTCACAGCCCCTGCCAGAGGGCCTGTAGCAGTTCTTAGGCTTATTCTGGCTGCTAAGGGAATGCCTGGCTTAGGGGCTGTGCCCACAGCCCCTGTCAGAGGGCCCATAGCAACCCCCAGGTCCACCCTGGTTGCTTAGGGAAGCCCTGGCTCAAGGGCTGTACCCACAGCACATACCAGAGGGCCCCTAGCAGCCCCCAGGCCCACCCTGGCTTCTTAGAGACACCCTGGCTCAAGGTCTGTGCCCACAGCCCCCACCAGAGGGCCCATAGAAGCCCCCAGGCCCACCCTGGCTGCTTAGAGACCCACTGGCTCAGGGGCTGTGCCTGTGCCCACAGCTGCTGGGGTACAGCTGTTTCAAAAATTTTGGTGTAATATGATACTGGCACCTATATCATAGGGAAATGATAGTGTTATTTTCATTTTTTTTTATATATTAGGAAATAGCTCTAGTTACACCTCTGCCATATTGACAAAATGTGATCCTCAGCCCCCTTGATGTTAGAACTGAAAGGAAATGGGGGTTTCACCCCTTGAAATGTTTAATTAAATATAATTGTTTTCTTGTTTACATTAAGGACCATATCAGAGCCTGGTGTACACCTCTTACTGTATTCAGAATATTCCCTTATGGGTAGCAACATTCTCCACTCCTTCTCTGGATATTAAGAAAAATATCACAGGAGCAACATACAGCCATAGTCACATTGTGAGCAATATCATCTGTTTTCCCCTAGTTAATAGGAACAGTATCACTGGGGGCTTGTGTGCTTCATGATATATTTGGAGTAATATCCTCTCTGTTTTTGGATATTAGAAAGTATACTACAGTGGTGGTGTACACTTCCTGCTATATTCAGTGTATAATCATCCTCTGTCCCCAGGATATTAAAAACTACAACACAGAAGCATTGTACTTTGCCTCTGATATAGGAACAATCACAGAATGTACACTTGCTTTCACAATGAGAGTAATACCTACCTAGGATATGATGGATAATATCACAAAAAGGATACACATGGCTGTATATCCACTTTGATAATGGAGGTACTTTTTATCTAATATACTAAAAATCATATCCCAGAATATACTCATAATGTGTACTCTTATTGGGATATTACAATCAATTTATAGAATATGTACCATATGTACATGGACTGTGATGTACATATGTGTACACAATAGAGATGTACAATAAATGTACATAATCTGTACAATATGTACATTTGTATGTACATAATGTGTACACAATAGGTATGTACATAATATGTACAATATGTACATTAATTGTAATATCGCAATGATATCATATAATCACAACATCATATATAATCACAATACTCATGTAATACATATCAATATGAATGTACATATTGTGCATATTATGTACATATACATTTATTGTGATATGATATGTACACATGTGCATCATGTATGCATTATGCACATCATGTACATACACATCATGTACACATGATGTACATGTTGTACATCATTTACACCTTATGTACAAATGTACATCATATACACCTTATGTACAGATGTACAATGTATACACATGTACATGTGTGCACAGTATGTACATATGTACACTATGTACACATATATACATGTTATGTAGATATGTACTTTCTGTACATGACTACATAATATGCACAATATGTAAATGTATAAACTACGTACACACATGGCTGTACACCCACTTTGGTAACTGCAGTAATTTCTTTCTAATATACTGAAAATAATATCCCAGAATATACTCAAAATGTGTACATTTATTGGCATATTGCAATAAATGTATAAAATAGGTACAATCTGTACATTTACTCTGCTGTACATATGTGTACACAATACACATGTAGAAAAAATGTACATAACCTGTAAAATATGTACCTTTATATTTCTATAATGTGTACACAATGCATAGGTCCATAATGTGTACACTATGCACTTTTCTTGAAATATCAGCGATATCATATATATAATCACAATGAGATATATAATCACAATAATATATATATAACACGTAATATCACCAAAAATATATATTGTATACATTAGGTACATATGCATTATGCACATATTATGTACATATATATTGATCGTGATAACACCATATGTAAATGTGTAAAAATATGTGCCCACTATGTAAACTTTGTACACATGTAGAATTAAATGTAAACTATGTACCTATGCACAGCAGGCTATCCCCACAGACCCCAAGCCCACCATGGCTGCTTAGGGACCCCTGGCACAAGACCTGTGCCCACAGCCCCTGCCAGAGTGCCTGTAGCAGCCCCCAGGCCCACCCTGGATGATTAGGGACACCCTGGCTCAAAGGCTGTGCCCACAGCCCCCACCAGAGGCCCCATAGCACCCCCCAGGCCCACCCTGACTGCTTAGAAACCCCCTGGCTCAAGGGCTGTGTCCACAGCCCCCACCAGAAAACCTGCAGCAGCCCTCAGGCCCACCCTGGCTGCTTAGAAACCCCCTGGCTCAAGGTCTGTGCCCACAGCTTCTGCCAGAAGACCCATAGCAGCCCCCAGGCCCACCCTGGCTGCTTAGGGACACCCTGGCTAAAGGGCTGTGCCCACAGCCCTCACCAGAGGGCATGTAGCAGCCCCCAGGCCCACCCTGACTGCTTAGAAACCCCCTGACTCAGGGACTGTGCCCACAGCCCCCACCAGGGGGCTCATAGCAGCCCCCAGGCCCACCATGGCTGCTTAGAAACCCCCTGGCTCAAGGGCAGTGCCCACAGCCCTCACCAGAGGGCCCATAGCAGCCCCCAGACCCACCCTGGCTGCTTAGGGACACCCTGGCTCAAGGGCTGTGCCCACAGCCCTCACCAGAGGGCCTGTAGCAGCCCCCAGGCCCACTCTGACTGCTTAGGAATACCCTGGCTCTGAAGCAGTGCCCACAGCCCCTGCCAGAGGGCCCATAGCAGCCCACAGGCCCACCCTGGCTGTTTAGGAACCCGCTGGCTCGAGGGCTGTACCCACAGCTTCCACCAGAGGGACTGTAGCAGCCCCCAGGCCCATCCTGGCTGCTTAGAAACCCCCTGGCTCAAAAACTGTGCCCACAGCCCCTGCCAGAGGGCCTGTAGCAGCCCCCAGGCCCACATTGGCTGCTTAGAGACATCCTGGCTCAGGGGCTGTGCCCACAGCCTTCACCAGAGGGCCTGTAGCAGCCCCCAGGCCCACCCTGACTGCTTGGAAACACCCTGGCTAGGGGACTGTGCCCACAGCCCCTGACAGAGGGCTGGTAGCAGCCTCCAGGCCAATTCTGGTTGCTTAGGGATTCCCTGGCTCAGAAGCAGTGCCCACAGCCCCCACCAGAGGGCCCTTAGCAGCCCACAGGCCCACCCTGGCTGCTTAGAAACCCCTGGCTCAAGGGCTGTACCCACAGCCCTTGCCAGAGGGCCCATAGCAGCCCCCAGGCCCACCGTGGCTGCTTAGGTACTTCCTGGCTCAAGGGCTGTGCCCACAGCATCTACCAGAGGGCCCATAGTAGCCCCCAGGCCCACCCTGGCTGCTTAGGGACACCCTGGCTCAAGAACTGTGCCCACAGCCCTCACCAGAGGGCCCATAGCAGCCCCCAGGCCCACTCTGACTGCTTAGAAACCCCCTGCCTCAGGGACTGTGCCCACAGCCCCTGCCAGAGGGCTGGTAGCAGCCTCCAGGCCAACCCTGGTTGCTTAGGGATTTCATGGCTCAGAAGCAGTGCCCACAGCCCCTGCCAGAGGGCCCTTAGTAACCCACAGGCCCACCCTGGCTGCTTAGAAACCCCTGGTTCAAGGGCTGTACCCACAGCCCCCACCAGAGGGACTGTAGCAGCCCCAAGGCCCACCCTGGCTGTTTAGGAACCCCCTGGCTTGAGGGCTGTGCCCACAGCACCCACCAGAGGGCCCATAGCAGCCCCCAGGTCCACCCTGGCTGCTTAGGGACACCCTGGCTTAAGGGCACCCATAGGGTGCCCACAGCCCCTGACAGAAGGCCCATAGAAGCCCCCAGACCCACTCTGGCTTCTTAGGGATGCCCTGCTCAGGGGCTGTGCCCACAACCCCTGCCAGAAAGCTTGTAGCAGAACTTAGGCCCACCCTGGCTGCTTAGGGACCCCGTGGCTTGAGGGCTGTGCCCACAGATCCTGCCAGAGGGCCTGTAGCAGCCCCCGGGCTCACCCTGGCTGCTTAGGGACCCCTGGCTCAAGGGTTGTGCCCACAGCCCTTGCCAGAGAACCTGTAGCAGACCCCAGGCCAACCCTGGCTGCTTAGGGACCCCCTGGTTCTGGGTCTTTGCCCACAGCCCCTGCCAGAGAACCCATAGCAGGCCCCAGGCCCACCCTGGCTGCTTAGGGACCCCCTGACTTGGGGGCTGTGCCCACAGCTTCTGCCAGAGGGCCTGCAGCAACCCCCAGGCCCACCCTGGCTGCTTAGGGACCTCATGGCTCAGAAGCTTTGCCCAGAGCCCCCACCAGAGGGCCCACAGCAGCCACCAGGCCTACCCTGGCTGCTTAGGGACACCCTTGTTCAAGGGCTATGCCCACAGCTTCTGTCAGCCTGTAGCAGCTTCCAGGCCCATCCTGGCTGTTTAGGGAACCCCTGGCTCAGGGGCTGTGCTCACAGCCCCCACCAGAGGGCCCATAGCAGCCCCCAGGCCCACCCTGTGTTTTTAGGGACACCCTGGCTCAGGGGCTGTGCCAACAGCCCCCGCCAGAGAGCCCAGAGCAGACCCCAGGCCCAGGTACTCCGTGGCTCAAGGGCTCTAACCACAGCCCCCACCAGAGGGCATGTAGCAGCTCCCAGGCTCACCCTGGCTGCTTAGGGACACCCTGGCTCAGGGGCTGTGCCCACAGCCCATGCCAGAGGGCTTGTAGCAGTTCCCAGGCCCACCCTAGTTGCTTGAAGACTTCCTGGCTCAAAAGCTGTGCCCACAGCCCTTGCCAGAGGGCCCGTAGCAGCCCCCAGGCTCACCCTGGCTGCTTAGGGACACCCTGGCTCAGGGGTTGTGCCCACAGCCCCCACCAGAGGGCCCATAGAAGTCTGCAGGCCACCCTGGCTGCTTAGGAATCCCATGGCATGGGGGCTGTGCTCACAGCCCCTGCCAGAGGGCCTGTAGCAGTTCTTAGGCTTATTCTGGCTGCTAAGGGAATGCCTGGCTTAGGGGCTGTGCCCACAGCCCCTGTCAGAGGGCCCATAGCAACCCCCAGGTCCACCCTGGTTGCTTAGGGAAGCCTTGGCTCAAGGGCTGTACCCACAGCACATACCAGAGGGCCCCTAGCAGTCCCCAGGCCCACCCTGGCTTCTTAGAGACACCCTGGCTCAAGGTCTGTGCCCACAGCCCCCACCAGAGGGCCCACAGAAGCCCCCAGGCCCACCCTGGCTGCTTAGGGACCCACTGGCTCAGGGGCTGTGCCTGTGCCCACAGCTGCTGGGGTACAGCTGTTTCAAAAATTTTGGTGTAATATTATACTGGCACCTATATCATAGGGAAATGATAGTGTTATTTTCATTTTTTTTGTATATTAGGAAATAGCTCTAGTTACACCTCTGCCATATTGACAAAATGTGATCCTCAGCCCCCTTGATGTTAGAACTGAAAGGAAACGGGGGTTTCACCCCTTGAAATGTTTAATTCAATATATTTGTTTTTTTGTTTAAGGACCATATCAGAGCCTGGTGTACACCTCTTACTGTATTCAGAATATTCCCTTATGGGTAGCAACATTCTCCACTCCTTCTCTGGATATTAAGAAAAATATCACAGGAGCAGCATACAGCCATAGTCACATTGTGAGCAATATCATCTGTTTTCCCCTAGTTATTAGGAACAGTATCACTGGGGGCTTGTGTGCTTCATGATAAATTTGGAGTAATATCCTCTCTGTTTTTGGATATTAGAAAGTATACTACAGTGGTGGTGTACACTTCCTGCTATATTCAGTGTATAATCATCCTCTGTCCCCAGGATATTAAAAACTACAACACAGAAGCATTGTACTTTGCCTCTGATATAGGAACAATCACAGAATGTACACTTGCTTTCACAATGAGAGTAATACCTACCTAGGATATGATGGATAATATCACAAAAAGGATACACATGGCTGTATATCCACTTTGATATTGGAGGTATTTTTTATCTAATATACTAAAAATCATATCCCAGAATATACTCATAATGTGTACTCTTATTGGGATATTACAATCAATTTATAGAATATGTACCATATGTACATGGACTGTGATGTACATATGTGTACACAATAGAGATGTACAATAAATGTACATAATCTGTACAATATGTACATTTGTATGTACATAATGTGTACACAATGGGTATGTACATAATGTGTATAATATGTACATTAATTGTAATATCGCAATGATATATAATCACATCATATATAATCACAATACTCATGTAATACATATCAATATGAATGTACATATTGTGCATATTATGTACATATACATTTATTGTGATATGATATGTACACATGTGCATCATGTATGCATTATGCACATCATGTACATACACATCATGTACACATGATGTACATGTTTTACATTATTTACACCTTATGTACAAATGTACATCATATACACCTTATGTACAGATGTACAATGTATACACATGTACATGTGTGCACAGTATGTACATATGTACACTATGTACATGTTATGTAGATATGTACTTTCTGTACATGACTACATAATATTCACAATATGTACATGTATAAACTATGTACACACATGGGTGTACACCCACTTTGGTAACTGCAGTAATTTCTCTCTAATATACTGAAAATAATATTCCAGAATATACTCATAATGTGTACATTTATTGGCATATTGCAATAAATGTATGAAATAGGAACAATCTGTACATTTACTCTGCTTTACGTATGTGTACACAATACAGATGTAGAAAAAATGTACATAACCTGTAAAATATGTACCTTTATATTTCTATAATGTGTACACAATGCATAGTCCATAATGTGTACACTGTGCACATTTCTTGAAATATCAGTGATATCATATATATAATCACAATGAGATATATAATCACAATTATATATATATATATATATATATCACGTAAGATTACCAAAAAGTACATATTGTACACATTAGGTACATATGTATTATGCACATATTATGTACATATATATATTTATTGTGATAACACCATATGTCAACATGTCAAAATATGTGCTCACTATGTAAACTATGTACACATGTATAATTAAATGTAAACTATGTACCTATGCACAGCATGCTATCCCCACAGCCCCCAGGCCCACCATGGCTGCTTAGGGACCCCGTGGCTTGGGGTCTGTGTCCACAGCCCCCACCAGATGGCTTGTAGCAGGCCCCAGGCCCACTCTGGCTGCTTAGGGACACCCTGGCTTGAGGGCTGTGCCCACAGCCCCCAACAGACCACCCATAGCAGCCCCCATGCCCACCCTGGCTGCTTAGGGACCTTCTGTAACAGCCCCCAGGGTCACACAGGCTGCTTAAAGACACCCTGGCTCTGGGACTGTGCCCACATCCCCCATCAGAGGGCCCATAGCAGCCCCCAGGCCCACCCATGCTGCTTAGAAACCCCCTGGCTCAAGTGCTGTGCCCATAGCCCCCACCAGAGAACCCATAGCAGCCCCCAGGCCCACGCTGTCTCCTTAGGTGCCTCCTGGCTTAAGGGTTGTGCCCACAGCCCTTGCCAGAGAACTCATAGCAGCCCCCAGACCCAGCCTGGCTGCTTATTGCCCCCCTTGCTTGGGGGTTGTGCCCACAGCCCCTGCCTGAAGGCCCATAGCAGCCTCCAGGCCCACCCTGGCAGCTTAGAAACCCCCTGGCTCAGGGGCTGTGCCCACAGCCCTTGCCAGAGGGCCTGTAGCAGTTTCCAGACCCACCCTTTCTGCTTAGGGACCCCCACCAGAGGGACTGCAGCACCCAGTTTCACCCTGGCTGTTTAGGGACCCCCTGGCTCAGAGGTTGTGTCCACAGCTTCAGCCAGAGGGCCCATAGAAGCCCCCAGGCCAACCCTGGCTTCCTAGGGAGCCACTGGCTAAGGGGCTGTGCCCACAGTCCCTGCCAGAGGGCATGTAGCAGCCCCCAGGCTCACCCTGGTTGCTTAGGAATCCTCTTGCTCAGGGGCTGTGCCCACAGTTCTCACCAGAGGGCCCATAGCAGTCCCCAGGCCCACCCTGGCTGCTTAGGGACCCCCTGGCTCAGGGGCTGTGCCTACAGTCTCTTCCAGAGGACCCATAGCAGCCCCCAGGCTCACTCTGGCTGCTTAGGAAACCCCTGGCTCGGGGTCTGTTTTCACAGCTGCTGGGGTACGGCTGTTTGGAAATTTGGTGTAATATGATACTGGCACCCATGTCATAGGGAAATGATAGTGTTATTTTTTTTTTGTATATTAGGAAATATCTCCAGTTACACCTCTGCCATATTGACAAAATGTCATCCTCAGCCCCCTTGACATTAGAATTGAAAGGAAATGGGGGTTCAACCCTTGCAATGTTTAATTCCATATAATTGTTTTCTTGTTTACATTAGGGACCATATCAGAGCGTGGTGTACACCTCTTGCCATATTCAGAATATTTCCTTATGTGTAGCAACATTCTCTTCTCCTTCTCTGGATATTAGGAACAATATCACAGGACTGGCATACAGCCCTAGTCACATGATGAGCAATATCATCTGTTATCCCCTAGTTATAAGAAACAGTATCACTGGAGGCTTGTGTGCTTTATGAGATATTTGGAGTAATATCCTCTCTGTTTTTGGATATTAGAAAGTATACTAGAGTGGTGGTGTACACTTCCTGCTATATTCAGGTTATAATCATCCTCTGTCCCCAGGATATTAGGAACTACAACACAGAAGCGTTGTACTTTGCCTGTGATATTGGAACAATCACAGAGTGTACGCTTGCTTTCACAATGTGAGTAATACCTACATAGGATATGATGGATAATATCACAAAATGAATACACATGGGTGTATAACCACTTTGATATTGGAAGTAATTTTTATCTAATATACTAAAAATCATATCCCAGAATATACTCATAATGTGTACACTTATTGGGATATTACAATCAATTTATAGAATATTTACCATATGTACATTGACTGTGATGTACATATGTGTACACAATAGAGATGTACAATAAATGTACATAATCTATACAATATGCAAATTTATATGTACATAATGTGTACACAATAGGTATGCACATTATGTGTACAATATATACATTAATTGTAATATCACAATGATATCATGTAATCACAACAGCATATATAATCACAATACTCATGTAATACATAATATCAATATAAATGTACATATTGTGCATATTACATACATATACATTTATTGTAGATATTACAATATGTACACATGTACATCATGTATGCATTATGGACATAATGTACATACACATCATGTACACATGATGTACATGTTGTACATCATTTACACCTTATGTACAAATGTACATTATATACACCTTATGTACAGATGTACAATGTATACACATGTACATAAGGGTGCACAGTATATACATATGTACACTATGTACACATATGTACATGTTATGTAGATATGTACTTTCTGTACATGACTACATAATATGCACAATATGTACATGTATAAACTATATACACACATGGCTGTACACCCACTTTGGTAACTGCAGTAATTTCTTTCTAATATACTGAAAATAATATCCCAGAATATACTAATAATGTGTACATTTATTGGCATATTGCAATAAATGTATAAAATAGGAACAATCTGTACATTTACTCTGCTGTACATATGTGTATGTAATACAAATGTAGAAAAAATGTATGTAACCTGTAAAATATGTACCTTTATATTTCTATAATGTGTATACAATGCATAGGACCATAATGTGTACACTATGCACATTTCTTGAAATATCAGAGATATCATATATATAATCACAATGAGATATATAATCACAATAATATATATATAACACATAAGATCACCAAAAAGTACATATTCTACACCTTAGGTACATATGTATTATGCACATATTATGTACATATATATATTTATCATGATAACACCATATGTCAATGTGTGATAATATGTGCTCACTATGTAAACTATGTACACATGTAGAATTAAATGTAAACTATGTACCTATGCACAGCAAACTATCCCCACAGCCCCCAGGCCAACCATGGCTGCTTAGGGACCCCCTGGCTCAAGAGCTGTGCCCAAAGTTCCTGGCAGAGAGTTTGTAGCAGCCCCCAGACCTACCTTGGCTGCTTAGGGACCTTCTGGTTTGAGGGCTTGGCCCACAGCCCCCACCAGAGGGCCCATAGCAGCCCCAGGCTTACCCTGGCTGCTTAGGGACCCCCTGGCTTGGTGGCTGTGCCCATAGCCCCCACCAGAAGACCAGTAGCAGCCCCCAGGACCACCCTGACTGCTTAGAGACCCCCTGGCTAAAGGGCTGTGCCCACAGCTTATGCCAGAGGGCCTGTAGCAGACCCCAGGCCCACCTTGGCTGCTTAGGGACCTTCTGGCTCAAGGGCTGTGCTGACAGCCCCCACCAGAAGGGTCATAGCTGCCCCCAGGCCCACCCAGGCTGCTTAGAAACCCTGTGGCTCAAGGGCTGTTCCCACATCCCCCACCAGAGGGCCCGTAGCAGCCCCCAGGCCCATCCAGGCTGCTTATAAACACCCTGGCTCAAGGGCTATGCCCACAGCCCCTGCCAGAGGGCCCATTGCAGCCCCCAGGCCCACCCTGTCTGCTTAGGTTTTCCCTGGCCTGGGGGTTGTGCCCACAGCCCCTGCCAGAGGGTTCATAGCAGCCCCCAGGCCCACCCTGGCTGCTTAGGAACCCCCTGGCTCAAGGTCTGTGCCCACAGCCCTTGACAGAGAACCTGTAGCAGCCCCCAGATTCAACCTGGCTGCTTAGGGCCCCCCTGGCTCAGAGGTTGTGCCCACAGCCCCCACCAGAAGGCCCATAGCAGCCCCCAGGCCCACCCTGGCAGCTTAGAGACCCCCCAGCTCAGGGGCTGTGCCCACAGCCCTTGCCAGAGGGCCTGTAGCAGTTTCCAGACCCACCCTTTCTGCTTAGGGACCCCTTCCAGAGGGCCCATAGCAGCCCGCTGTTTCACCCTGGCTGTTTAAGGACCCCCTGGCTCAGAGGTTGTGTCCACAGCTTCCACCAGAGGGCCCTTGGCAGCCCCCAGGCTCACCCTGGCTGCTTAAGGACCCCCTGGCTTGGGGGCTGTGCCCACAGCCTTTGCCAGAGGGCCCATAGAAACCCCCAGACCCACCCTGGCTGCTTAGGGACCCCCTGGCTCATGGGCTGTGCCTACAGTTTCCACCAGAGGGCTCATAGATACCCCCAGGCCCACCCTGGCTGCTTAGGGACCCCCTGGCTTGGGGGCTGTGCCCACAGCTGCTGGGGTATGGCTGTTTTGAAAATTTTGGTGTAATATGATACTGGCACCTATATCATAGGGAAATGATAGTGTTATTTTCATTTTTTTTGTATATTAGGAAATAGCTCTAGTTACACCTCTGCCATATTGACAAAATGTTATTTTCAGCCCCCTTGACATTAGAATTGAAAGGAAATGGGGGTTTTACCCCTTGCAATGTTTAATTCAATATAATTGTTTTCTTGTTTACATTAAGGACCATATCAGAGCGTGGTGTACACCTCTTGCCATATTCACAATATTTCCTTATGGGTAGCAACATTCTCCACTTTTTCTCTGGATATTAGGAACAATATCACAGGACTGGAGTGCAGCCCTAGTCACATCATGAATCATATCATCTGTTATCTTTTAGTTATTAGGAAGAGTATCACTGGGGGCTTGCATGCTTTATGACATATTTGGAGTAATATTCTCTCTGTTTTTGGATATTAGAAAGTATACTACAGTGGTGATGTACACTTCCTGTGATATTCGGGGTATAACCATCCTCTGTCCCCAGGATATTAGGAAGTACAACACAGAAGCCTTTTACTTTGCCTGTGATATTGGAACAATCACAGAGTGTACACTTGCTTTCACAATGAGAGTAATACCTACTTAGGATATGATGGATAATATCACAAAATGGATACACATGGGTATATAACCACTTTGATATTGGAAGTAATTTTTATCTAATATACTAAAAATCACATCCCAGAATATACTCATAATGTGTACACTTAATGGGATATTACAGTTTATAGAATATGTACCATATGTACATTGACTGTGATGTACATATGTGTACACAATAGAGATGTACAATAAATGTACATAATCTGTACAATATGTACATTTGTATGTACATAATGTGTACACAACAGGTAAGTACATAATGTTTACAATATGTACATTACTTGTAATATCACAATGATATCATATAATCACAACAGCATATATAATCACAATAGTCATGTAATACATAATATCAATATAAATGTACATATTGTACACACTATGTACACACACATTTATTGTGATAGTATATATGTACACATGTATGTTATGTACACATTTACATCATGTACACATGTACACATGTACAAAATATACATGTGTACATAAGTGTGCACAGTATGTACCTATGTGTGCTATGTACACATATGTACATATTATGTAGATATGTACCTTCTGTCCATGAGTAAATATCCACAATATGTACACATATAAACTATGTACACACATGGGTGTACACCCACTTTTGTAACTGGAGTAATTTCTAATATATTAAAAATAATATCCCAGAGTATACTCATAATTTGTACATTTTTTGGCATAGTGCAATAAATGTATAAAATAGGTAGTCTGCATATTTACTCTTCTGTACATATGTGTACACAATGCACATGTAGAAAAATGTACATAATCTGTACAATATGTATATTTATATTTGTATAACATGTACAGAATGCATAGAAACATAATGTGTACATTGTGCACATTTCTTAAACTATCAGTGATATATATAATCACAGTAAAATATATAATCACAGTAAAATATATAATCACAACAATATATGTGTAACTCATAATGTCACAAAAAATACATATTTTACCCATTAGGTACATATGCATTGTGCACATATTATATACATATACATTTATCATGATAACACCATATGTACACATGTACAAATATATGCTCAAGATGTAAACTATGTACACATGTAGACATTTTTGCAAACTATGTACCTATGCACAGCATGCTATCTTCACAGCCCACCCTGGCTGCTTAGGGACCCCCTTTCTAGGGGGCTGTGCCCACAGCTGCTGGGGACTGGCTATTTTGAAAATGTGGTGTAATATGATACTGGCAACCATATCATATGGAAATGATAATGTTATACTTTTTTTATATATTAGGAAATATGTCTAGTTACACCTCTGTCATATTGACAAAAACGTCATTCTCATGCTTCTTGACATTAGAATTGAAAGCATAGGGGGGTTTCACCCCTTGCAATGTTAATTCAATATAATTGTTTTCTTGTTCACATTAGTGACCATATCAGACATGATGTACACCTCTTGCTGTATTCAGAGTATTTCCCTATGGGCAGCAACATTCTCCTCTCCTTCTCTGGATATTAGAAACAATATCACAGGATGGGATTACAGCCTCAGTCACATCTTGAGTAATGTCATCTGTAATCCCCTAGTTATTAGGAACAATATCATGGGGGGCTTGTGAACTTTCTGAGATATTTTCTGTAATATCCTCTCCATTTTTGGATATTAGAAACAATACTACAGTGGTGGTGTACACCTTCTGCTATATTCAGGGTATAATCATTCTTTTTCCCCAGGATACTAGGAACTACATCACAGAAGTGTTGTACTTTGCCTGAGATATTCAAACAATCACAGAATATACACTTGCATTCACAATGAGAGTAATACCTACTTAGGATATGATGGATAATATCACAATATGGACACACATGGGTGTATACCCACTTTGATATTGGAAGTAATTTTTATCTAATATGCTAAAAGTTATATCCCAGAATATACTCATAATTTGTACACTTATTGGGATATTACAATCAATGTACAGAATATGTACCATATGTACATTGACTGTGATGTACATGTGTCCACAATACAGATATACAATAAATGTACATAATCTGTACACTATGTACATTTATATGTACATAATGTGTACACAATAGGTATGTACATAATGTGTACAATATGTACATTTGTTGTAATATAACAATGATATTATATAATCACCACAGCATATATAATCACAATACACATGTAATACATATCAATATTATATACATATTGCACACATTATGTACTGTTTTATTTATTGTGATATTATGATATGTACACATGTACTTCATTACATATTACACATGTACATCATGTACCCATTATCTACAAATGTACAATATGTGCACATGTGTATATGTGTGCACAGTATGTACACATGTACACATAATGTAGATATATACCTTCTGTACATGAGTACATAATATGCACATTGTTTACATGCATAAACTGTGTACACATGTGTGTGTAAACCCACTTTGGTAACCGGAGAAATTTCTATCTAATATACAAAATAAAATATCCCAGAATGTAGACATAGTGTGTACATTTATTGGCATATTGTAATAAATGTATAAAATAGGTACAATGTTTACATTTACTCTGCTGTATATATGTGTACACAATGCACATGTACAAAGAATGTACATAATCTGTAAGATATGTACCTATATATTTGTATAATGTGTACATAATGCACAGGTACATAATGTGAACACTATGCACATTCCTTAAAATGTCAATGATAAAATATATATAATCACAAGATATATAATCACAGTAATATATATATAACATGAAATATCACAAAAAAGTACACATTGTACACATTTGGTAAGTATTCGGTACATATGTATTGTGCACATATTATGTACATATATATTTATCGTGATAACACCATGTGTACACGTGTACAAATATGTGTTAACTATTTAAACTATGTACACATGTAGAAATAGGTGCAAACTATGTACCTATACACAGAACGCTATTTCCACAGCCTCCTTCGCTCATAGCAGCCCCCAGGCCCACCCTGGGCCTGGCTAGGATGGCTGTGCCCAAAGCCCCAGCCAGAGGGCTCATAACAGCTACCAGGACCACTCAGGCTGCTTTGGGACCTTCTGGCTAGGGAGCTGTGCCCACAGCTTCTGCTAGAGGTCCATAGCAGCCCCCAGGCCCACCCTGGCTGCTTAGGGACACCCTGGCTAGGGTGCTCTTCCCACAGCCCTCACCAGAGTTCCTGTCACAGCCCCCAGGCCCATCTTGGCTGCTTAGGGACCCCCTCTCTAGGGGGCTCTGCCCACATCTGCTGGGGCCCTGCTATTTTGAAAATGTGGTGTAATATGATACTGGCAACCATAACATATGGAAATGATGTTATTCTGTTTTTTTTATATATTAGGAAATAGGTCTAGTTACACCTCTGTCATATTGACAAAAATGTCATTCTCACACCCCTTGACATTAGAATTGAAAGCATAGAGGGGTTTCAGCCCTTGAAATGTTAATTCAATATAATTATTTTCTTGTTTACATTAGTGACCATATCAGAGCATGGTGTCCAACTCTTGCCATATTCAGAGTATTTCTCTATGGGCAGCAACATTCTCCTCTCCTTCTCCAGCCTAGATAAGAAGAGCAAAACTCTGCCTCAAAAAAAAAGTGTGAAGCAAATTTCCTATGATTTTGAGATGTCTTCATGTCAGCTTTCCTTTCTCAAGGTACTAAGAGAAAGTTTCCTTATTTCTAAAAGACTTCTGGTTGGGCAACAAGGGGTGTGCTAACTCATCAGAAAACTGTTTGTCTTCAAAAGGCCTCATTGCTATTGGAAAGAGGAGAAATGGGAAAAATAACCCTGCAGAAAGCAAGTGCTCTGATGATTCATGCATTACTTGCAGGTTTTTTAAAATAATAACTAAAAACTAAACAGTGCTTGAGGCTAGGAATTTCTCTAGGGGAAAGGATAAAGAGTTATTTCTCTCTAAGGACAACACTTAATATTTGCACAGCATGGGAAAGTAACTTTCAAATTATTATTTTGTTTGCCCATTTTCATCCTCAGGCTGAATTAAACCTCAGTTTTCATGTTTGATTGAATCTGTCTTTGCTGACAAAAGTTTTCTGGGCAATCCAGAAAGTCCACAAAATGAGATAATGTGATAGAGGATACAGTGAATCAATAATGTCTCTGCTGGAATTGCTTTCTGGAGACTTTGAAATGTCAGGGTTGAAATGTTACACAAGAAGTCACTGGGCTGGTAGATAACTGGAGATGTGACTCCATGAAGGCATTGCTTATCCCTGTTCCAAGCATATCTGGCTGCTTTTAAGAGGGAAATAGGGATGGATGAAAAGGGGGAGTTTTATTCCAGAATTTGTACCCTGGTTCTGCCACTTGCCAGCTCTGCTGCTCTTGCTAGGGAGATCATGTAACATACTAACTCCAGTAATTATCACTGAAGGTCATGAATTCTTTAAAGTAAATACCATTTGCCCCATTTTACAGAAGAGGATACAGCATCAGAAAAGTTAGTTACTTTTCCTAAGTTCCCTGGGCACATTTATTACCTGAATGCAAACTCAGGCTTTGTGATGCCATGTCCTGTGAGGATTCCATCACATTGTCACTGGCCATAACTGGAAGCAGGAGAGACCCATTGCTAAGGAATGATAGCCACATCAAGAAGTGGTTTGAACTCCCAATATGTTGCCCACAAGTAAAGATCACATGTATTCTGTTGAGTGGTTTGTATAACTAGAAAAGGCTGGGGGTGATAGTGCTTTGATTTTGGCAAATAACAACAAGACTCTTTTGTCTTGTATTATTGCTCATATTCTGTGCTCTGATGAGTGGCTGAATCTCTTGTTTCTACCAAATGATTCAATTCATGTCAACAAGTATATTTGTTTACAGCACTGCCTCTGCCTATGAAAACTTAGGGAAGTAACATCACTCCAATTCTTGGTTAAAAAGGGAGAACTGAGCCATCTTCCATAAGATTATTGGAGAGATGACTGTGACAAGACATTTATAGTGCTTAACTCAGTGCCTGGGACAGAATAACACCTGTTATCAGTCAGAACCATTATTAGTGCAGTTTTAAACTAGCTGTGCTTGCAAGTACATCAATTGGTCTCAAACTTTCACAACCAGCTGCCCACGTGTCTGCAGCAACACCCAGCTCCAATATGCACAATTTCTAAATTGTCTGACATCAAGGTTTTGGATGTGAGGATTGCTCACTTCTTTGTTTTTTTCAGAATTGATCTCTGCTTTCTTTTCCCATGACTACTGGTGTTTTTAAGATAAACTAATTAAAAAATACAAAGCATCTTGCCTCAAAGGTACTGTAAGTATAAAATAATAATGCCAGACTCATCTTGGCAACCTTACCATAACCTCTCTAAAGCCGAATATCTGCTTGTTCAGGTCCAACCGTCCATTGAGAGGCAATGCAAGTTAAGTTCAATGCCCATGTCTCTGGGCCTGTTGAATCTTAGGAGAACCTCCTCCCTGTGATTCCCAGGGAAGACAGTTGTGAATTAATTCTAATGAACATGGAACAGTCAGCCCCTTCTTGTCTCTGAGATGTGGCCCAGGGGGTTAATCTCCCATCTCCTAGTTAATCACTTTCATCCTCAGGCTGTTTTAAGCCTCAATTTTAATTTTTTTGATTGAATCTGTCTTTGCTGACAGAAGTTTTCTGGGCAACCCAGAAAGTCCTCAGTATGAAAGAATATGATGGAGGATGCAGTGAATCCATGACGTCTTTACTGCACTTTCTGGAGACTTTGAGATATCAGGGATGAAATGTCACACCAAGTCACTTGGCAGGGAGATAACTGAAGAAATGGAACAGAAATGGCTTATCTCTGTTCCAACCATATCTGGCTCCTTTTGAGAGGTAAATAAGAATGGAGGAAGAGGAGGAGAGTTAGTCCTGAATTTGTACCCTGGCTCTGCCACTTACCAGCTCTGCTGCTCTTGCTAGGGAGATCATGTTAGCATATTAATGCCAATAATAATCACTGAAGGTTATGAGTGTTTTTTATCCTCACTATCAAAAATGTGGTCCTTAGGCCAGCAGCATTAGGATTTCCTGGATGCCTGCAAAAAATGTAGACTCTCAGGCCAAACCCCAAATTACCTAGAGATTCTGATTGAATGAACAAGAATATTCATCTAATCAAATTCTCTGAGTAATTTTTATGCTCTGGAAAGTTTGAGAAGCACTTGCAATTATTTCATTTCTCCCTCATGATGATATTAAAGATACTCATTTTGTAAAGTCTGTCTTCTGGTATTACTAACCACTACCCTGCTGTACATGGAAGGAAACTGAGGCTCAGAGAGGTCAAATGGCTTTCTCAATGTTATACCAACAGAGAGAGGGTTTGGAGTTAGGCACCTGCCAAAGCAGATGCTCTTAACCCTATGCATTTGGGAGACTTAAATAAGATTCTAAGTATCCATCACTGCAAAGAACTTGATGATGTTTGCTGCTGACCATAAAGCTGGGATGAAAAGCAATCCCCTGATAGGCTGGCTAGCATCTTGTTCCCTTCCTCTAGACAGGTATCATGGGTTTGCCTAGGGCAGACATGGGATGAGTTCAGGATTTTTACCTATTATTCCTTTTGGTCCTGGGAGTTGCATAAATAAACTGGTCTTTGGTGGGGGGGGGGTCTTGTGGTTTCACAGTTTACTTTTTTTGGAAAAATAAAGGGTTCTGATTTATAGATACATTATTTCTAAAAAGGATGAGCACATTTATAGTTAATCAGTTTCTATGGCTTTGGTTTCTCAGTAATAAGGATGTTAAATCATACAGGACAGGAGAATGGTAGAAGGATTGAAAGAGAGAAACATGGAATCTGAGTTAAATAAACAAGAGTATAATTGAGTTCCCTGATCCCATCATTTCTAGATCCAATTTTTCAACCATGTGTAGCTCTGATCTTATTAGATGTTTCTTAGCAGATCTAGAGCCTGTGACAGTCACACCACTAGTCAACCTTATCTCAGGCTTTCAACATGAGTATGTGATGAGGAAATGCTTTGAGACAAAATGGAAAACTCCTGGGGCAGCTGGGTGAAGACCATAGTGAATCAGATCATTGAAGTACCTTCTCTCATTTGATTAATATCCTGGACAATGAGTTTAGGGAACTGATGACAAGTGGATTTGTGATTGTTTTGGGAAAAGAAGCCTGAAATCAGGAGAAAAAAGGAGAATGTGCCTAGTGGCTGTAACAGAAAATATGTGGGTTACTTATTATTGCATAACAAATATCCTCAAAAACTAAGTGACTTAAGCAGCAAGAAATGCTTATTATGTCACAGTTTCTGTGTGTTTGGAATCAGGTGTAATTTAGCTGGGCAGTTCTGGCTCAGGGTCTGCCATAGAGTTAGTCAAGAGGTTGGCAAGGACTGCAGTCTCTGAAGGTTCAAACAGAATTGTTAATGGGACCAGATGATCCATTGCTGATTCACATAGCTGGAAAGGTGGTACTGTCTCTTGGCAAGATGTTCTTGCTGCCTGGACACTTAGGAGCCCTATGAAGTGTCTTGAGTGTCCTCACAACCTTGTATCTGCCTCCCTGCAGAGCACATATTTCAAGAGAGCAAGACAACAGCCACAATGTTTTTTATGACCTAGCCTCAGAAGCCACACATTGCCATTGGCACTATATACTGTTGGTTATGCAAGTCAGCCCTTTTCAGTGTGAGAAAAAAATATACAAAGGTGTGAATAGTAGGTGGGGAATCACTGGGGGCCATCTTTGAGGCTGGATATTACAAAAGATAATATATAATCATCTAGAGGCAAGGGGGGCATTCTGGGTTTCTAAAACTCTCCTTAATTGTGTGATCTGAGATCATTTGGAATCTCTTGGTCTCAGCTTCTTAAACTCTAAAGACATTAGAATGATTTCAATGACTCTAATGCTATGGGCTTTTGGTCTGATGAAAAGGTAGAAAACTTGTCACCTGAGGACCTCAATTTGAAGTCCAACTCTCTCTCACTTGCTAGAAGGTCTAAGGCAAGTCACTCCCAGTTCTGAAGAATAGATTTTCAATCTGCAAAGTGGGGATGGTCCTGAGGATTAAAAGAGATAATGGATGTTGAAGTCTTAAAAATCTAAGTGTCCATGTGCTTGTAAGATGTTTTATTTCCTCATAAAAAAGCTGAAGTAGAGGGAGCGGGAAGGCAGTATCATTATCGTGAAAATAAAATTACCTTTTACTCTCCAATGCACTATGAGCCCTGAGAACAGCCTCTTCTATCTGCCAGGCTAGGCTGTGATCTTTTCAGCTATGACAGGTGGTTATTATAATAGAAACTAAAAGCCATATTATTTCACATGTAGGCTTTACAAATTATAAAGAGCTTTGACTGATGTTGTGTAATTTAGACCTCATTTTTTTTCCAGTGTAAAATACCTTGTTTATGCTAGTACTTTTTAAACTAGTATTTTTTAGAAATGCAAATGTATGGTCTTAAAAATTTATGCTGATTGTCACATTTAGGATTACTTACCATGCTCACCCATGAAGTGGTTAAAGTCAGTCAAGTAGGACTCCTCCTTATCTTTTAATACATGAGAAATTTGTGTCTTAGAGAAGTTAAGTGGCTTATCAAAGGTTCAGAGCCACTCAGGATGAATATGTAAAGGCACATATTATGTTTATGGCTATTTTTTATTTTGAAAATTGTGCTTTAAACCACTGAGATGAAAATGACAATCAAACCAATCAAATCTATTATTATTAAACTCTTTATGAACCCATCTTATATTTTTCCTGATGCCAAGTACTGGAGTCATGAAGATGAAGAAAATGTGGTTTCTAACATTGTCTAACTCATTTGTGGGTGGAGAAGGTGCATCAGGCTAGACATGCAGGTGAATAGTTTCAAGGTAGCATCATATCTCACTGTAGAAGTTTATTAAAAAGTGTGTGCTCTGGGGGAAAAACTGGTGAACAAAACATGATCTTCTGATTGAGGTTGTAGGAAAGTGGAGGGGCTCGTAAGCTGTAGGTGAAGATGAAGGGCATTGCACAATATAGGGAGCTCAGCTTCAAAAGGCTTGCTCCACAAGTGACAGGCAGGCAGGGGCCAGGTGTGAATGCCCTGGTATAATTATCACAACTACTGTGGCTTTGTTCTGTGAATGACAGAGAAGCATTGGTATATTAAAAATACATTTTTCCCTTGATTATAAAAATACAGTCATCCCTCAGTATCTGTAAGGGATTGATTCCAAGGCCTCCCCTGAATGCCAAAATCCATGAATGCTCAAGTCCATGATATCAATGGCACAGTATCTACATGTAACCTACGTATATTCCCTCATGTACTTTAAATTATCTCCAAATTGCTTGTCATACCTAATACAGTGTAAATGCTGTGCAAATAGTTGTCATACTTTATTGTTTAGGAAATAATGACAAGAAAACTATACATGTTGTGTATACGAGCAATATTTTTTAATATTTTCTATTCACAGTTGGTTAAATCCACAGTGCAAAACACATAGATATGGAGGGCCAACTGTATTTAGAAGGCTTTTGAACAGGGAGATGGTGTGAACACAGTTACAAATACTTTTAGAAAACAGGCAGGAATGAGGCATTAAGTTTGTAAGAGGCCAAGAAGGAGGGTCAGGCCAGAATGAAAGGGAGTTTTGTGTTGTCTCACACTGGGAGGTAAGTGGACTTGTAGCCTCTGCACAGTAATGTGCTGTAGCTCAGGGGCCAGCAAATGTCTTCTGTAAAAGAATAGATGGCAAAAATTCTAGACTTTGTGGCTCACATGGTCTCTGTAGCAATTACCTAACTCTGCTGTTGTAGCAATGTATTAACAAATGAGTGGGGCTGTGTGCCACTAAATCTTTATTTATATATATTACATTTTGATTTCATATAATTTTCACACATCAAGAAATGTTATTCTTCTTTTAAATTTTTCAATCATTTAATAATGGTCAAGTCATTTTTAGTTCGTGGGCCTTCCCAAAACAGGCATGGAACATATTTTACCCACAGACCATAATTTTGCAAGCCCTCTGGTAGCTTCTGGAAATCCAATCATCATGTCTACCTGATGAACTTGGCAAATTAACTCACACCAGTTGTAGTAAATGGAAACATTACAGAGCAGTCTCCTGCTACACAGCATTTTTTCCAGGTCACATGTGGAGTTGAAACATACTCCTAAATAACAAAAGTTAAGTGTGAACAAGGGGAGGCAGATGTGCCTGCTCAGGTCATTTTCCATAGCTGGCTGCTGAGATTCTGTGGGCAGGTCAGGACCTTGCTGAATTCCTGAACAAGACTGTTACCCTGTGTCCCTGTGCTGTTTGTTCAAGGCTGGCTGTGCTGTGACTGCTCTCAGGCCAATAGTTGAAACAACTTGTCTCCAAAGGAAGACAAATGTGTGTGCTTCTTGGATGAATCTGGCACCATACTTAGCTGAGCTGTTTAAAGTCTAATCTTTTAAAAGACACATCTGGGACTCTTGTCTGTTCATGTTAATGGATATTCACAGGAACCTACAGAGTACTTGCATAATGTATTGACAAAAGTCATTGAAAATACTCATACCCTTGGTTGGGCATCATGACTCATGCTTGTAATCCCAGCACTTTGGGAGGCCAAGGAGGGTGGGTCACCTGAGATCCAGAGTTCAAGACCAGTCTGGCCAACATGATGAAACCCCATATCTACTAAAAATACAAAAATGTTAGCGGTGTCCAGTTGTGTGTGCCTGTAATGACAGCTACCAAAAAGGCTCAAGCAGGGGAATCACTTGAATCCAGGAGGCAGAGGTTGCAATGAGCCGAGGTAGTGCCACTGCACTCCAGCCTGGGTGAGAGTGAGACTCCATCTCAAACAACAACAACAACAACAACAACAACAACTCAGCCTTATTTCATAGGTGGGAGGAAGGGTTTCATTTACAATCCCACAATTAATGGATGGGAAAAGTTGGGGATCACATCCAGATTGTTTGGCTTCATTTATCTTTTTCCCAGCCTGCCTAGCTCTGTATATGGTACATTTTGAATGGGTTGGGTAGGCCTAGGTAGAGAAAGAAATAAATGGAGCATCCGGGAGACTGCCTCTTCCAGAGGAGCATGGCACAGATGTATTTATTCAGTCTCCTAAGAAGCAAAACCAGCTTCCTTAATATAGTTTTATTTGACCACCTGCTGCCCTTGCCTCTTCTCTCCATCTCTCTTGCTACCTTCTGCCAGCAGATGGAAGAAATTATTGCTATGCCTAGGCCAAAATATATGAAAGCAAACAATATCTCAGCAAATGGGATTTTTGAACACAATAATCCAAGTGTTTGAATCTTAGCAAACATTCAGCTGATACAGATTCTGTTTTGTATCAGTTCTATTTTTGGCAAAAAGCAAAGGACAGAACTAAGGGGATTACATGATTCTCCAGCATGCCATAAGGAAATCCCTGGTTTGCTTATTACTAGGATGGTGAAAGCCAACTAAGAATAGTCATAAAAATTTGCCAGTTCTAACTCTGTCATCTCCTTTCTCAATCATCCATGTTCCTCCAACAGTTGTCAGGGAGTGTGTACCTGTGTCATTCTCTTCTAGGCATTGGGGCAGTTTGGCTGGCCAGCTTTATGAATGAATAATATATGTCTACTTTATAAGCCAATTATACTAAGAATGGTATCCTGGAAACCAAAACTGTTTCTCGGATTTTCTCAGATCGTGCAGAATTGGGTGATTTTCTTCCCCACTCCCTCTTTTTGCCTTTAGCCACACCTGATAAATACAATCTAATTACATAAATACAACCTAATTCCATAAAACCTCTCCTCTTTCTACCCAACATACAGCATGGGACCCATTGCTTTCTCCTGAGATGCCTAGATGGAGTCTGCCCTTGTATGCACTGTTTTCCCCCTTATCATGTTTATACAGGGGTTAGTCCTTTTTTATAGTTTGTAGACAGATAGGCATTTGTATGTAGTCCAGATTTTCATAATAATTCTGAAGGTTGAAGGGAGAGGGAGTTTACATTTTGCATGGAAAGTAAATTTTTCAAATCCCTTTGAACATATTCTCCCTCTCCCTTGTCCTTCTTTCTTCTCATTTCTGAATCATCCTCAGGTCTCTTGATGTCTCATCCCTTTCTGATGAGCAGTTTAGCTTCTCCCCACTTCTACTTTCAGAATTCTCCAGCTACCAAGACCCACCTCCTCAGAGAGTTGCTGGATATTTTAGAAACAAAAGTTTTCCCTTTCACATTTAGGAGATGTGCTTTCATATCTTTGTTCTATCAAGTTTTGATCTTGCCCCTCTCCTCTGTTTTAGAGGCTGTATGGTTTTTTGTTCTACATTGTATGGTTTAACATTGGCAGGTGGGGGATTTTGATAGACATATGATAAAATCAGAAGCCCCAAGTCTCATATTTTCATCACAGAAATCTATTACTTCCTTGTGTCATGACCTGGAGCAAGTTACTTTGTCTAAGTTAAGCTTACTTGTAAAAATAATCATGAATATACCTGCCCTTTCTCCTCCCCTCAGCCTCTCCACAGTCAGTGTGAGGTACCATTGGTATAGTGTATATGAAGGGGCTTTGCAAGCTCTGTATTTATGCTATTTTTGCCTCTTCAATTGTGAGTGGTGTTTTCCCATTCTCCTTAAATGACCCAACACTACACTCTTGGTAAAATAAATGCATTTGTGCATGAACATTTGGCAAGTAATGGGAGCTGCATTTGCAAGATTTTTCCCCTTGAACAGCCAAGTGAGCCACTATGAGCTGCACTGTAGCAGTGAAATTTACAATAATTTGTTCAGAAGAGCAATTGCCAACTTCCCTATTTGACTAGTATGGAGTACTATACATTGTTTAGGGTGATTAGATCAGTAAAGCAGCAATTTGGTAGAGCCATCAGAGAAGAGGATGAAAAGAAATGAATATCTGAGATCCTGAGTTTTCAATCAGATCAAGAAAAAGAAGCCTATAAGAATAGGTCCCATTTATTTGGGGAAGTACCATACACCACTTTGTATGAAGGCTTCATTTTCTAGGAATATTTTCTAATGCTTTCAAAAACATTGTGATATAGGTAGGACTATTCCCATTTTACAGATGAGAAAACTGAGGCTCAGAGGTTTAAATCACTAGTCTGCTCCTTCTTACATTCTGGTTTTTAGAAAATGGTGCCACCACCTATCCTGTCACACAAGCCAAACTCCTGTGAGTGAGCTCTGGTTTATCCCTTTCTCTCTCACTTCTCATATCCAACTTACCATTCAGGCCTGCTGATTTTAGTTCTTAAATATTTCTTAGCTTCTGTTTTTTCTTTCCATTGAAATTCTCATTGCAGCCCTTCTGTGGATTACCTCCTGGCCTTTCACCTGTGTGTTTGTGTCCATGTTGTCTCCAGTCTGTCCTCCACATAAGTCAGACCATGCCGCATACCTCCCAGTCCTCCTTAGAATGAGGACAAACCTCCTCACCATGGCCACAGGCTCCTTTCCATTTCTCTGACCTCACTGCCTGCCCCTCCTCTCTGCTCTGCACTGCAAAGACTCAGCATTTTGTACTGGCCAAGGTCAAGGTCCCCCTGCACCACATATTTGCCTGGGATGCCAGATCCTCCTTACTTTGCCCACTTACTGCCCACTCATGCTTCTGATCTCAGTCCCTCCCTGGGGGAAACCTTTCCTGACCTTCATAACTAAACAAAGCCTTCTCCTGGGTGCTCTCATTGTTCCAGGGACCTGCCTGCACAGCACTTGTATCAGTTAATCCTTTACATTAACTTGAGTGACAGATATGTTAGTGTCCACTGCTGCCTCACAGGAATAAAGCCAGAAAAGGTAAGGCCCTATCTGTGTGCATTTTTACAGTCTAGTGTGCTTAGTGAGATATTGTTTAATGAGAATGAGTTGGACATGACAGCATGGCTAAAAAGTGATGGATTGGGACTTTAAACATACTTCTTTCTGGTTCTAGAGACTTGGCTGTTAACACTATTCACTTTTGAGCAGTGTCATTTTAGGACTGATAAGGGTACTTTTTGCTAAGATCAAATATATTTTGGATCCATCAGATGAAGTTTGATAAAAGTGGGTTATTAAGAACCCACTGATGAGCAGAGCTGCCTGACCAAGATTTTCAGATTTTGCATCAAAGAGAACTGTAATGAAAGTGGGCTGATGGGAGGGGGCAGAGGGCTGAAAAGTGAAGCAGAAACAGCTACTTCTATAGTGCCCTTGACCCTGCCTTTCTCTGTTCTTCACTCTGGCTGAAATTGACCACCCTGAGTGCGTTCAGATAATGATAAATTGTCTCTGTCACACTCTGTGTGTGTGTGTGTGTGTGTGTGTGTGTGTATGTTGGGCTACATACAAGAGAGGCAGCTTCTGTGAATAAATAAAACCTTGTAATTAAGGAATTTGTTGTAAATAGCAAGATGCATTGGTGCTTGGTCCTTAGTACTCCTCCCTGAGGCCACATTTCCTTGAACTGGCTTGTATTTGCCACTGAAATCAATGACATCAATGGTCAGTGGCTTGCATTTGCCACTGACATCAATGATGGTGTGAATTCCTTCAAAATATGACATTCACTTTTCTCTCTCTCCACTGTGGAAGCACTGGGAGCTATTGTTCTACTGTCTCTGGTGGCCGTTATGACTTCTGCATTATCAAGGGGCCCTCTCTAATTTAAATAACCCCTCAAAGAAATTAAGTTTGTAATCATTTCTGCCTGGTAAGTGAAATGACAAGAGAAAAAAGCTAGTTGTCAATAGCCCTGTGGATGGCAAATTAATGGGATCTGTGCAAACACTTGCTTATATAGCCATAATTTGCCTTTCATTTTTCTTTGCAACTCAGAAGAAAGTGAATAATTTTCAAAGAGCCTCTCATTGAACATATTAAAAAAAAAACATGTCATCGGCACAAGTGACATTTGGTTGCTTGATTGCCATATATCTCTGAGTATGTGGAACAGTTATTTTTAGCTGGGGGTAATTAGCTGAGTAGAAAGCTGCAGAATCTTGGAGGCAGAAAAATATTTGTATGTCTTATGTTGGCATGGAGAAAGCAAAGCAAAAGAACAGAGTATAGGAGTTCATTAAATAACTAGATAAGGGGTCAGCTGCATTTTCTCTGGCTATTCAGAGGTGAGACCCTAAAGCAATGGAGACAACATTGTGGGTGGGAATGTGTTTGCAGGGTCTAATTAGTTTACCCAAGCAAAGCACAAAAGAGAAAGGGCTAAAAATATGTAGATTGTAAAATTCATGGCTTCATTTACTCTTCTTTGCCTTTGAAACCTTTTTGAAACCTTATAGTAGAACATTTTATAATCCTTGAAGCCTTTTTGCTACCACTCTTGTCAGCTTGTCTAAGGCCACCATAGCTTATCAGCTACTGGGGAAAGTTGTTTAAAGTCTCTAAGCCTCCATCTTTTTCTCACTGGTTCACTTAGGGGCACTAATTCCTAATTTTTCTGCCTGAGTTGTTATTGTTCAGATCCCATAATTGTTTGCATATGTGCTCTATAAGATGCATCACCTAGTGCACATTGTGGGCAACATCAGGTGTAGAAGTGAGGACATCTGTGTGCCTGGATTTGGCTGTTACTAACAAGATGGAACAGGAAGGAAGGGCAGAGGAGACAACTGTAGAATTTTTCTGGATTCTTTTGGTTTCTCCAGAAAATAATACTGTTCTTATATTTGAAGATAACTATCTGCCTAGGCATATGGAAATTCTAAGGCTGACACAGCTTTGCATTGATTCTAGGGCAGGGTTTCATGATTGCTGGAGCAGCATCATCATTTTACATTATAGATTTCAGTCAACAGGCTGGTCATGGTCTCCTCAGTGTGCCAGAATCTTACAGATGGTGGGTGTCAGTGGGCTGGACTCACAGTTTCCATCTCTTAGGCTGGGTAGGCCCATGAGGGTAATGGTAAAAATTTAATGGGAACATATATGAGAAGTAATAATAAATCCATCTTCTTAAAGGCTTCATAGGAGATTTCCTGAAGATTTATAAAAGGCACTTCATTGATCAAATGACTCTGATGTTTCCCTCTCACTGGAAAAAATTCATGTCACCAGGCCACTTAAAATCGTTGTGTTCTCCTTTTTTAGTAACCTCTGCTCATATAATTTCTTTATGGCCTATTATATACTATTTAACTTAATATCCTGATTAGTGGAGCTAGCAAACACTCAGTATCACTATAAACTACAGTATCATAACAGACTTCCTTTAAAAATTATCTAATGTTTCTTTAAGATCACCGATGTTTTTGTAAAGTAGTTCATATTTAGGAATATGAACATTTTATAATGCTGGAAAATTATTTGAATTCCTTTTTATTTAAAACCTATAGCTTTTTATTTAATCCAGCTTTCACAAATATTTCATTTTCCCACTATAGAAAAATTGAGTTTAGAGATAAATGTAAAATCACACATAGCTCCATCCAAATGTCAACAACACTTAATATCATTATTTTTGTTCTAGTTCTCAGTATTTTTGCTGAATCTATGTTTCATATAGTTTCATCATATGTCAGAAAAAACTGTATATATATGAGTTTTAAAATAATACATTTTTATTGTCATAAATAAAATACACATTTAATATGGTATGATTAAGACATATAGAGAGATATATAAAAAAAATTAAAGTTATTTAAAATCTTACCAAATCTAATAACCATAAACATTTTGATGTATTTTCTCAGAATATTCTTTCCTATGCCTTTTATATTTTTCTTTTTTTTAAAAAAAATTTTTTTATTGCATTATAGGTTTTGGGGTACATGTGCAGAACATGCAAGATAGTTGCTTAGGTACACATACGGCAGTGTGTTTTGCTGCCTTCCTCCCCTTCACCCACACTTGGCATTCATCCCCAGGCTATCCCTCCCCAGCCCCCCCCCGCTGTCACTCCCCCACTCCCCGCAATAGACCCCAGTGTATAGTAGACCGCCTCTCTGTGTCCACGTGTTCTCATTTTTCTCACCCACCTATGAGTGAGTATATGCGGTATTTCTTTTTCTGTTCTTGTGTCAGTTTGCTGAGGATGATGTTCTCCAGATTCATCCATGTCCTTCCAAAGGACACAAACTCATCATTTTTGATTGCTGCATAATATTCCATGGTGTATCTGTGCCACATTTTCCCAGTTCAGTCTATCATCGTTGGGCATTTGGGTTGGTTCCAGTTCTTTGCTATTGTAAACAGTGCTTCAATGAACATTCGTGTGCATGTGTCCTTATAGTAGAACAATTTATAGTCCTTTGGATATATACCCAGTAATGGGATTGCTGGGTCAAATGGAATTTCTATTTCTAGGTCCCTGAGGAATCGCCACACTGTCTTCCACAATGGTTGAACTAATTTACACTCCCATCAACAGTGTAAGAGTGTTCCTATTTCTCCACATCCTCTCCAGCATCTGCTGTCTCTGGATTTTTTTTTTTTTTTTTTTTTTTTTTTTTTTTTAAATTTTTATTGCATTATAGGTTTGGGGGTACATGTGCAGAACGAGCAAGATAGTTGCATAGGTACACACATGGCAGTGTGCTTTGCTGCTTTCCTCCCCTTCACCCACACTTGGTATTCATCCCCAGGCTATCCCCCCCAGCCCCCCCCTGCTGTCCCTCCCCCATTCCCCCCAACAGTCCCCAGTGTATAGTAGACCGCCTCTCTGTGTCCACGTGTTCTCATTTTTCTCACCCACCTATGAGTGAGTATATGCGGTATTTCTTTTTCTGTTCTTGTGTCAGTTTGCTGAGAATGATGTTCTCCAGATTCATCCATGTCCCTACAAAGGACACAAACTCATCATTTTTGATTGCTGCATAATATTCCATGGTATATATGTGCCACATTTTCCCAGTCCAGTCTATCATCGTTGGGCATTTGGGTTGGTTCCAGGTCTTTGCTATTGTAAACAGTGCTGCAATGAACATTCGTGTGCATGTGTCCTTATAGTAGAACGATTTATAATCCTTTGGATAGATACCCAGTAATGGGATTGCTGGGTCAAATGGAATTTCTATTTCTAGGTCCCTGAGGAATCGCCACACTGTCTTCCACAATGGTTGAACTAATTTACACTCCCACCAACAGTGTAAGAGTGTTCCTATTTCTCCACATCCTCTCCAGCATCTGCTGTCTCCAGATTTTTTAATGTCTCTGGATTTTTTAATGATCGCCATTCTAACTGGCGTGAGATGGTATCTCAATGTGGTTTTGATTTGCATCTCTCTAATGACCAGTGATGATGAGCATTTTTTCATATGTTTGTTGGCCTCATGTATATCTTCTTTTGTAAAGTGTCTGTTCATATCCTTTGCCCATTTTTGAATGGGCTTGTTTGTTTTTTATCCTGTAAATCTGTTTGAGTTCTTTGGAAATTCTGGATATCAGCCCTTTGTCAGATGGGTAAACTGCAAAGATTTTTTTCCATTCTGATGGTTGCTGATTCACTCTAGTGACTGTCTCTTTTGCCGTGCAGAAGCTGTGGAGTTTGATTAGGTCCCATTTGTCTATTTTGGCTTTTGTTGCCAATGCTTCTGGTGTTTTGTTCATGAAGTCCTTGCCTACTCCTATGTCCTGAATGGTTTTGCCTAGATTTTCTTCTAGGGTTTTTATGGTGTCAGGTCTTACGTTTAAGTCTTTAATCCATCTGGAGTGAATTTTAGTGTAAGGTGTCAGGAAGGGGTCCAGTTTCTGCTTTCTGCACATGGCTAGCCAGTTTTCCCAACACCATTTATTAAATAGGGAATCCTTTCCCCATTGCTTGTTTTTGTCTGGTTTATCAAAGATAATATGGTTGTAGATACGTTGTGTTGCCTCCGATGCTTCTGTTCTGTTCCATTGGTCTATATTTCTCTTTTGGTACCAGTACCATGCTGTTTTGATTACTGTAGCCTTGTAGTATAGTTTGAAGTCTGGTAGTGTGATGCCTCCTGCTGTGTTCTTTTTGCTTAGAATTGACTTGGCTATGCGGGCTCTTTTTTGGTTCCATATGAAATTCATGGTGGTTTTTTCCAGTTCTGTGAAGAAATTCAATGGTAGTTTGAAGGGGATAGCATTGATTGTGTAAATTACTTGGGGCAGTATAGCCATTTTCACGATATTGATTCTTCCTAACCACGAACATGGAATGTTTCTCCATCTGTTTGTGTCCTCTCTTATTTCATTGAGCAGTGGTTTGTAGTTTTCCATAAAGAGGTCCCTTACATTTTTTGTGAGTTGTATTCCTAGGTATTTTATTTTCTTTGTAGCAATTGTGAATGGCAGTTCATTCTTGATTTGGTTCTCTTTAAGTCTGTTATTGGTGTATAGGAATGCTTGTGATTTTTGAACATTGATTTTATATCCTGAGACTTTGCTGAAGTTGCTTATCAGTTGCAGGAGCTTTTGCGCTGAGGTGATGGGGTCTTCTAGGTATACTATCATGTCGTCTGCAAATAGAGACAATTTGGCTTCCACCTTTCCTATTTGAATATGCTTTATTTCTTTTTCTTGCCTGATTGCTCTGGCTAGAACTTCCAGTACTATGTTGAATAGGAGTGGTGAGAGAGGGCATCCTTGTCTAGTGCCGGATTTCAAAGGGAATGCTTCCAGTTTTTGCCCATTCGGTATGATATTGGCTGTTGGTTTGTTGTAAATAGCTTTTATTACTTTGAGATATGTTCCATCAATACCAAGTTTATTGAGGGTTTTTAGCATAAAGGGCTGTTGAATTTTGTCAAATGCCTTCTGTGTGTCAATTGAGATAATCATGTGGTTTTTGTTTTTGCTTCTGTTTATGTGGTGAATTACATTTATAGACTTGTGTATGTTGAACCAGCCTTGCATCCCCGGGATGAATCCTACTTGATCATGATGGATAAGTTTTTTAATGTGCTGTTGCAGTCGGTTTACCAGTATTTTATTGAAGATTTTTGCATCTATGTTCATCATGGATATTGGCATGAAGTTTTCTTTTCTTGTTGAGTCTCTGCCAGGTTTTGGTATCAGGATGATGTTGGTCTCATAAAATGATTTGGGAAGGGTTCCCTCTTTTTGGATTATTTGGAATAGTTTCAGAAGGAATGGTACCAGATCCTCTTTGTGTGTCTGGTAGAATTCAGCTGTGAACCCATCTGGACCTGGGCTTTTTTTGTGTGGTAGGCTCTTAATTGCTGCCTCAACTTCAGACCTTGTTATTGGTCTATTCATAGTTTTGGCTTCCTCCTGGTTTAGGCTTGGGAGGACACAAGCGTCCAGGAATTTATCCATTTCTTCCTGATTTACTAGTTTATGTGCATAGAGTTGTTTGTAGTATTCTCTGATGATGGTTTGAATTTCTGTGGAATCTGTGGTGATTTCCCCATTATCATTTTTTATTGCATCTATTTGGTTGTACTCTCTTTTCTTTTTTATCAGTCTGGCTAGTGGCCTGTCTATTTTGTTGATCTTTTTGAAAAACCAGCTCTTAGATTTATTGATTTTTTGAAGGGTTTTTCTTGTCTCTGTCTCCTTCAGTTCTGCTCTGCTCTTAGTTATTTCTTGTCTTCGGCTAGGTTTTGAGCTTTTTTGATCTTGCTCCTCTAGCTCTTTCAATTTTGATGTTAGGGTGTCAATTTTGGATCTCTCCACTCTTCTCATGTGGGCACTTATTGCTATATATTTTCCTCTACAGACTGCTTTAAATGTGTCCCAGAGATTCTGATACATTGTGTCTTCATTTTCGTTGGTTTCGAAGAACTTCTTTATTTCTGCCTTCATTTCATTGTTTATCCAATCAACATTCAAGAGCCAGATGTTCAGTTTCCATGAAGCTGTGTGGTTCTGAGTTGTTTTCTGAATTCTGAGTTCTAACTTGATTGCACTATGGTCTGAGAGACTGTTTGTTATGATTTCCGTTGTTTTGCATTTGCTGAGGAGTGCTTTACTTCCAATTATGTGGTCAATTTTGGAGTAGGTGTGATGTGGTGCTGAGAAGAATGTATATTCTGTGGATTTGGGGTGGAGCATTCTGTAAATGTCTATCAGGTTTGCTTGTTCCAGGTCTGAGTTCAAGTCCTGGATATCCTTGTTAATTTTCTGTCTGGTTGATCTGTCTGCTATTGACAGTGGAGTGTTAAAGTCTCCCACTATTATTGTGTGGGAGTCTAAGTCTGTAAGTCATTAAGAACTTGCCTTATATATCTGGGTGCTCCTACACTGGGTCCATATATATTTAGAATCATTAGCTCTTCTTGTTGTATCGATCCTTTTACCATTATGTAATGACCTTCTTTGTCCCTTTTGATCTTTGTTGCTTTAAAGTCTATTTTATAAGAGACGAGAATTGCAACTCCTGCTTTTTTTTGCTCTCCATTTGCTTGGCAAATCTTCCTCCATCCTTTTATTTTGAGCCTTTGTGTATCTTTGCATGTGAGGTGGGTTTCCTGGATACAGCACACCGATGGGTTTTGGTTTTTTATCCAATTTGCCAGTCTGTGTCTTTTGATTGGTGCATTTAGCCCATTTACATTTAGGGTTAATATTGTTATGTGTGAATTTGATACGGCCATTTTGATGCTAGCTGGCTGTTTTGCCCGTGGGTTCATGTAGATTCTTCATTTTGTTAATGGTCTTTAGCATTTGGTATGCTTTTAGGATGGCTGGCACTGGTTGTTTCTTTCTATGTGTAGTGCCTCTTTCAGTAGCTCTTGTAAAGCAGGCCTAGTGGTGACAAAATCTCACAGTACTTGCTTGTTCATGAAGGATTTTATTTTTCCTTCACGTATGAAGCTCAGTTTCGCTGGATATGAAATTCTGGGTTGAATGTTGTTTTCTTTAAGGATGTTGAATATTGGCCCCCACTCTCTTCTGGCTTGTAGAGTCTCTGCCGAGAGATCTGCTGTGAGTCTGATGGGCTTCCCTTTGTGGGTGACCTGACCTTTCTCTCTGGCTGCCCTTAGTATTTTCTCCTTCATTTCAACCCTGGTGAATCTAACGATTATGTGCCTTGGGGTTGCTCTTCTTGCGGAGTATCTTTGTGGTGTTTTCTGTATTTCCTGTAGTTGAGTATTGACCTGTCTTGCTAGGTTGGGGAAATTTTCCTGGATAATATCCTGAAGAGTGTTTTCCAGCTTGGATTCATTCTCTTCATCACTTTCTGGTACACCTATCAAATGTAGGTTGGGTCTCTTTACATAGTCCCACATTTCTTGGAGATTTTGTTCATTCCTTTTTGTGCTGTTTTCTTTGATCTTGGTTTCACGTTTTATTTCATTGAGTTGATCTTCAACTTCTGATAGTCTTTCTTCTGCTTGGTCAATTCGGCTGTTGAAACTTGTGCATGCTTCACACAGTTCTCGTGTTGTGTTTTTCAGCTCCTTCAATTCATTCATATTCCTCTCTAAGTTGTCCATTCTTGTTATCATTTCCTCGAATCTTTTTTCAAATCTTTTTTCAAGGTTCTTAGTTTCTTTGCACTGATTTAGAACATGTTCTTTAAGCTCAATGAAGTTTCTCATTATCCACTTTCTGAAGTCTGATTCCGTCATTTCGTCACACTCATTCTCCGTCCAGCTTGGTTCCCTTGTTGGTGAGGAGTTTTGGTCCTTTGTAGGAGGTGAGGTGTTTTGGTTTCAGGTGTTTTCCTCCTTTTTGTGCTGGTTTCTTCCCATTTTTATGGATTTATCCGCCTGTCATCTTAGTAGTTGCTGATTTTTCAATTGGGTCTCTGTGTGAATGCCGAGATTGTTGATGATGAAGTATTTCTGTTACTTAGTTTTCCTTCTAATGGTCTAGCCCCTCTGCTGTATGAGTGCTGACGTCCACTCCAGGCCCTGCTTGTCTGGAGTATACCTGTAGCAGCTTTGGAACAGTGAGGGATGATACCAGTTTCTTCTTCTGCTGTCTTTGTTCCAGAATGATGCTCGCCAAATGTCAGTCTGATTAGTCCTTTTTTGCGGTGACTCTTTGGATATACAGGGGTCAGGGAGCTGCTTAAGGAGATGGTCTGTGCTTTATAGGAGCTCCAGTGCTGAGCTGTGAGCTCCGTTGTTCATTCAGGGTTGTTGGGATGTTGTTTATGTCTGCTGCAATAGAACTCATAAAACACCACCCTTTTTTTCCCCCCTTAGATGCTCTGTTTCAGGGAGTTGGGGCTTTCTTTATGAGTATCTGTTGCACTGTCCTGCCCCACTAGGTGGCAGTCTATTCACCATTTCCCTGACGGGGCTCTGACCTGCTATCACGGGTCTGCCCTGTTGCTGCTGGGCTCCCTTCTGCTGTGGAGTGCTCCCCCCTTCTGGCAGAGTCTCTCTGTTATGGCAGGTTGCCTTGGCAATGGCAGGCTGTGTCAGCCCTGGGCGGTACTTCAGTAGGGGTGGATTGCATCAGCAATGGTGGACACCCCTCCCTCACTGGGCTGCACTGTCCTAGATGCTGGCAGCAAAACTCTCAGCCCCAAGTGCCTCCAGTCACCACCCTGCTTGACCCCATGAGGGTGGGACCCACTGAGCTTGATCACCCAGCTCCCTGCCTCAGAGTCTGTCCTCTCTCTCTTTCTTTCCCTCTCCATGAGCTGAAAGGTTGACTCTCTCACTGGCACCCCAGGAGCCTGCCAATAGGGCACTGGTATCCATGCAATCTCCCATGCCACTGCCCACTTCACCAGCTCAGATCACGCTTCCCAGGAAACTCCCAGGAAACTCCTGGTCTGGCTCACTGTCCAAGTCCCGTTCAATCAGATGGACATGCCAATCTGCCCTTCAAACTCTCAGATTGCCGGTTTAACAGGGCACCCAGACCAGTGAGTTTTGTGCCAGGTCCCGCTGCAGCGCCGGCTGAAGTGGCCGAGCGAGCCGGCTGCATTAGCCAGCTTTACTAGTGTCCTGTGTCTCTCCCACACCTGGGACTTTCAACGCTCTGTGGGCAAAAAAGGTCCATCCGAGAATGCGGCTAGTACTCACCCTCTGCGCTGTCACTGAGAGCTGCAATTCTGAGTCGCTTCTACGACGCCATCTTGCCTCTCCCCCAATATTTTTCTTTATTATGAAGTACTTCAAGTGTATAGAAAAGACAGAAAATAATATAAGAAGCAATGGAAAATTTTTAAATATGGGTATTTTTCTGCATGTGTTTCAGATTGTTTAGTTTCTGTTGTCCCTTGCCCTCCCCACGTGTCCCTTTTTTTTCCTGGCAAAACAAAGCATTACAGATATAGTTGCAACTTCCTATATTCAATTTTATCTTTCTAAACGTTATTGATATTGAAATGTCTACCTCTGGTCTACTTACTTTCCCTGCTGAATAATACTTTACCATATGGAAATACCACAATGTACAATTACATGCATAGTGCCATTTACATTTGTGTACAGGTTTCTTGGGAAGAACCTCTCTTACTGTGTTCCCAGAACAGGGATTGGTAAATTGTAGGGGAGGCTTGTTTTCATTTTTACTATGAATTTCCAATTGTTTAAAGTAGTTGTAACAATTTGTATTCCCACAGGCAATATGGAGAAGCTTGTTTCGTGTTTGGCTTCACTTGATATTCCTAGGCTTTTACTTTTTGTTTTCCAATCTTATAAATGTAAAATGGTATGTTTTAATTTATATTGTGCACAGACCTTATTATTCGGGACACATGTAACCTTTCTCATGCACAACTGTCATGGATTTGTTTTCAATTTAACTCACTTATTAAGCACAGAAAATTACCAGGTTTCTCAAAGATGCTGATCAGGGCTGCTGATGGATTTGCTGCATTAGATCCACCCTCTCCAGCTCTGGCCCTCTAGTGTCAGTATTTCTGCCTTCCAGTTATAGTGGTTCCTCTTTTCAGGTTCGGGGAACATTCTGGCTGTAGGAATCAGTTGCAGTAATTGGAAGGACTTTTATTAAAGTGACTTACTTGTCTTCTTACTTAGTAATTATGCAGACTGTAAAATATATTTATGAAAAAATTCAAGTTATATACAAAACCAGACACTACCAAAGCATATACAAAGTTCATGATCCCTTTTATTTTTCTCTTCTTCCTCTTCCAATATATAACCACTTGTAGAGAGCCCCTACTATTTCCCTTGTGTTTGCATTTATGCACAAATTCAATGAATATTCTCTAACATATCTCCTTGGATCCATGAGAAGAAGGTGAATGTAATTTTTAAAAATTAATATTATATATCTACATCAGCACAGTATTGCATAATATGGAAATAAGAGAAATAATCTAACTCTTCCATGGACATTTAGGTTGCTTCTAGTTTTCTATTATTTTATTTTATTTTTTTAAATTTTTATTGCATTATAGGTTTTGGGGTACATGTGCAGAACGTGCAAGATAGTTGCATAGGTACACACATGGCAGTGTGTTTTGCTGCCTTCCTCCCCTTCACCCACACTTGGTATTCATCCCCAGGCTATCCCTCCCCAACCTCCCCACTGTCCCTCCCCCATTCCCCCCAATAGACCCCAGTGTGTAGTAGACCCCCTCTCTGTGTCCACGTGTTCTCATTTTTCTCACCCACCTATGAGTGAGTATATGCAGTATTTCTTTTTCTGTTCTTGTGTCAGTTTGCTGAGAATGATGTTCTCCGGATTCATCCATGTTGGTACAAAGGACACAAACTCTTCATTTTTGATTGCTGCATAATATTCCATGGTGTATCTGTGCCACATTTTCCCAGTTCAGTCTATCATTGATGGGCATTTGGGTTGGTTCCAGTTCTTTGCTATTGTAAACACTGCTGCAATGAACATTCATGTGCATGTGTCCTTATAGTAGAACGATTTATAGTCCTTTGGATATATACCCAGTAATGGGATTGCTGGGTCAAATGGAATTTCTATCTCTAGGTCCTTGAGGAATCGCCACACTGTCTTCCACAATGGTTGAACTAATTTACACTCCCACCAACAGTATAAGAGTGTTCCTATTTCTCCACATCCTCTCCAGCATCTGCTGTCTCCAGATTTTTTAATGATCACCATTCTAACTGGTGTGAGATGGTATCTCAATGTGGTTTTGATTTGCATCTCTCTGATGACCAGTGATGATGAGCATTTTTTCATATGTTTGTTGGCCTCATGTATGTCTTCTTTTGTAAAGTGTCTGTTCATATTCTTTGCCCATTTTTGAATGGGCTTGTTTGTTTTTTTCCTGTAAATCTGTTTGAGTTCTTTGTAAATTCTGGATATCAGCCCTTTGTCAGATGGGTAAACTGCAAAGATTTTTTCCCATTCTGATTTCTATTATTTTAAACAATGTCATGGAAAACATTCTTGTAAATGTCTTTGGACTTCAATGTGAAAATTGTCTTAGGAGATATTTGTAGAAATGCTATTTACATGCTATTTTTTGCCTACTTTATTAATTTTTATTTAAAACATTTTAAAGTACTTTAGGAATTGGTGACTTCTAAGTAGGTGTAGAACACAGTACTGGGCCAGGCACGGTGGCTCATGCCTGTAATCCCAGCACTTTGGGAGGCTGAGGCGGGTGGATCACAAGGTCAAGAGATCGAGACCATTCTGGTCAACATGGTGAAACCCTGTCTCTACTAAAAATACAAAAAATTAGCTGGGCATGGTGGGGCATGCCTGTAGTCCCAGCTACTCAGGAGGCTGAGGCATGAGAATTGCCTGAACCCAGGAGGTGGAGCTTGCGGTGAGCCGAGATCACGCCATTGCACTCCAGCCTGGGTAACGAGAGCGAAACTCCATCTCAAAAACAAACAAACAAACAAACAAAAAAAAAAACAAAAAAAACCACACAGTACCCAGATTCTCTGAGCTTTATGTTCTGTTTGAAGTGGGGGAAGTGACAGTAACTACCTGTTCAGGTGATTTCAAGGATTAAATGGGATACTGTGTACAAAGTCCATAGCGTGGGTTTTGGATCACAGCAGAGAATAAGAAAGTTCAGTTTTGCCTCCTCTTAGTCGGTCTCCAACCCCAATATACCCTTGGATATTTTTCCAGCACAGAATTTAGAGTTTGATAGAAATGGAATTATATTGTGATCACTCCATATGTAAGGTTTCTTTCAGTAAAGAAAATGTTTTTGATATTTAGCCATGTTGTTACACATGTCAATAGTTCTTTCCTTCTTTCTCCTCCTATCTCAGCTCTTAGAAAAGGAATACTGCAAAAAAAGAAAAAAGAAATGAAACAATATTTCCACTTGTATTAGGTTTTTGTCTACAGTTGACATTGTTCTCAAATATCTCTAACAGGTTCCCATGGAGAAAAAAGTTTATTTTCTGCCCAGAACATAACAGGAATCATAGAGGCAGAACCCCTCCTAGCCCTGTGTGAAAATCATCATGTTGACTATATTTCTCAAAAGTTAAACACAGGCATAGGGGCAGCTGTCAGTCTTTGTTTCCTCACTATCAGTCCCACTACTTTTATTTTTTCTTCTGGGGAAAAACAATAATGACTGTAATAACAATGAAAAAATAATAAAAGGACAGTAAAAAAGGTTGAATGCACTGGCTGTGGCAGGGAGCAATCAGAAATGGTTTGTTTTTTTCCTTTACTTCTTCAAAGTTGCTATGTGGACTCATTCTTACCCACCTGTTGGGTAGAATCTTTGATATTTTCTATTTCACTGAGCAATTTAAGCTATTAAGAAATCCTGTTTAGTTTAACACAGGAGTGGAAAACCAAGCACCACACATTCTCACTCATAAGTGGGAGTCAAACAATGAGAACATATGGACACAGGGAGGGAACAATACACACTGGGGCCAGTTGGGGGTCCGGGGAGGGTGAGAGGGGGAGAGCATTAGGACAAATAGCTAGTGCATGTGGGGCTTAAAACCTAGATGAAGGGTTGATAGATGCAGCAAAGCACCATGGTACACATATACCTATGTAACAAACCTACACATTCTGCACCTGTATCCTGGAACTTAAAAAGAAAAAACAATCCTGTTTAGTATAATTTCCAAACTCACAAATCTCATTCAGCTTAAAACTTCACTCTTCCTTACATATTTTCACACATAAAATAATCAACAATGAAACAGGTATAGGTTGAGCATATCTGATCCATAAAATCAAAAATCCAAAATATTCCAAGATCTGAAATTCATCCACATGGATGGCTGAGATAGTGACATGTGTGCTTTCTGATGGTTCAATGTATACAAACTTTGATTTGTGCACAAAATTGTTAAAAATATGTAAAATTTCATTTGCCCTATGTGTATGAGGTGTACATAAACATAGGTGAATTTTGTGTTTAGACTTCAGTTATATCTTTAAGAGATCTCTTTATATATATGTAAATATTCCAAAATATGAAAAAAAATTAAAATCCAAAACACTTTTAGTCCCAAGGAATTCAGATAAGAAATATTCAACCAGTATATCTAATAAGTCAATGGATACTTTAAAATAAAATTCTAAAAGTATTTAAAGAGTCCAAAAGACATCAGTAGAAAAGGGACAGGACAAAAATTGGGGAAGGGGATGCAAACATAAAGAAACAAAATTATAAAACAAATCATTAAATTGTAAGCTTGAATCCAATTACATCATTTGGCCACTAATAAATCTATATTTAATAACATTAAATGTTAATGAATCATATCACATCCTCCAATTAAAGTGCAGAGATTGCCAGAATTTATTTAAAAAACCCACAAGACCCAGTGCTGTATATGAAATACACACTTTGAATAGAATAAAAAGACAAATATACATAAGTCTAAATAAGTACATTTGATTTTTTTTTAGACAGTGTCTTACTCTATCTCCCAGGCTGGAGTACAGTGGTGCAATCTCTGCTCACTGTAAACTCCACCTCCCAGGTTCAAGCAATTCTCCTGCCTCAGCCTTTTGCATAGCCAGAACTACAGGAACCTGCCACCACGCCTAGCTAATTGTGGGGTATTTTTGGTAAAGATGGGGTTTCACTACATTGGACAGGCTGGTCCTAAACTCCTGACCTCAAGTGATCTACCTGCCTCAGCCTCCCCAAGTGCTGGGATTGCAGGTGTGAGTCACTGTACCTGACCCTAATTAAGTACATTTAAAAAGATATACTATGCAAACAGTCAGTAATAAAAGTGTGAAGAAGCTATATTAATACAAAATAAAATATGCTTAAGTCAAAACACTATTTCCAAAGATAAAGAGTAATATTTCATGATTACAGAAGAGGCATTTTATCAAAAAAATGGATTAAAAATAATTTTTGCATCAATTTGCACAAAACAAAATTGAACTAAAGGAATAAATAAACAATCCACAATTTTTATTGGTGATTTTAATACTCATCTCCCAAGCAATTGATAGATAAACTACACAAAATCTTAGCCAAGATGCAGATGACCTGAACAACACTTTCCACCATCTTAAACAAACCTATGAAAGACAACACCCAATAACAACAGAATACTGTATGTTTCAAGTACATGTAGTGTTCACTAAGATGGGTCACATGCTAGGTCGTAAAACAAGACTGAATAGATTAAATCCAATTGAATTCATGCAGTGTATGTTACCTGACCACAATAGGATTAAAACAGAAATTAACAATAACAGAACTAGGAAAGCTCCAAGTACTTGGAGATTAAATATAATCCACAAGCCCAAGAAGAAATCAAAAGGTAGAATATAAAATATTTTATTCCAAGGGATAATCAAAATACAACATGTCAACACTTATGAGTTACACCTATGGGAGTTCCCAGAGGGAAGTATAGCTGAACATGCTTATACTGCAGTAGAAGAAAAAGAGAAAGGTCTAAAATCAATGATGTAAATGTTCACCTAAAGAAGATTGAAAACACACACACACACACACACACACACACACACACACACACACACAGAGCAAAGAAAACTCCAAAGAAGTAGTAAGAAGGAAACAATAAAGATAAAAGTGCAGAGATAAACTAAATTGAAGACAGACAAAATAATAGAGAAAACTAATAAAGCAAAGAAGCTGGCTGTTTTAAAATATCAACACTAATAAACCTTAAGCTACTCTGATCACAAAAAAGAGAGGAAACACAAATGGTCAGTATCAATATCACAAGTGAAAGAGAAGTGAAATTATCACTACAGATCCTGCAGACTTGAAAAGGATAATAAGAGATTATTGTAAACAACGTCATGGTGACAAATTCTGCAACTTAGATAAAATGAACAAATTATCAAAAAAATACAACAAAAACTGACAGAAATTTTGCAGAAAAAGTGTCTGGAAAATTAAAAGATACATTAAACAAATGAATATGCAAGCCACAGCCTGACAGAAAATGTTCCTAAATCTATTTTCAGAAAAAAGCCTGATTTCCAGAATATATGAAGCAGTTCTATAACCTGAAAATAAGGTTGGGCATAGTGGCTCACAACTGTAATGCCAGCACTTTGGGAGGCAGAGGAGAGTGAATCACTTAAAGTCAGGAGTTTGAGACTAGTCTGGGCAACATGGTGAGACCCTGACACTAGTATAAATACAAAAAAATTGGCCTTGTATGGTGGCTAATAAAAATACAAAAAGTTAACCTGGTATCAGCTAATTGGGAGACTGAGGTGGGAGGATCGCTTGAGCCCAGGAAGCAGAGGCTGTAGTGAGCCAAGATTGCACCATTGCATTCCAGCCTGGATGACAGAGCAACTGAAAAAAAAAAAAGATAACAATCACCCTTTAGAAGGGGAAAAAATTTGAGGAGCCACTTTGCAAAGATAATACACAAGTGGGACAAAATGGTTAACATCAAGAAGCATCAAGGAAATGCAGATTAAAACCACAGTGAGATACCACTACACACACCACGAAATAATTAGGCTTGGAAAGACTAAATACCAAATGTTGGCAAGAATACAGCACAACTATAACTACTGCTAATTGGACTATAAAAGAGTACAACTACTTTCTCAAATTTCTGGAATTTCCTTATAGAACGAATATACATCTCATCTATAATAAATTTCTGAGTTAGGAATTTACCCCAATTAGTGAAAATACATGTTAATAAAAATACCTATAGAAGACCACAATAGCTTTATTCATAATAATCAAAAGTTGGAAATAGTTCTGGTGACCACAAATAGAGGATCAGGTAGCAAACTACATTATTTCGTACCATGAAATACTAGTCAGCAATAAAAATGAAAGAGTTACTGATATGTGTAACCTGATCGACAAATATAAACATCATGTTGTGGACTGAAGGAAGCTTTATATATAGGGTTATCACAACATAATTCAATTTACGTGGAATTTCTAAAGTTGGCAAACTTAGTCT
The DNA here is from genome assembly GCA_031835075.1 of Saguinus oedipus. Lineage (NCBI taxonomy): Eukaryota > Metazoa > Chordata > Mammalia > Primates > Cebidae > Saguinus > Saguinus oedipus. Next base: position 21,802,500 of record CM063174.1, read on the forward strand.
ACAATGGAAAAAAATCCAAGGGTACAGAGCTGGAGACTGAGACCGGTCATGAGGAAACTTTCTGGGATTGTATTAGTTTGTTTTCCCACTGCTGATAAAGACATACCTGATACTGGGTACTTTATTAAAAAAAGGTTTAATAGACTCACAGTTGCACCTGGCTGGGGAGGCCTCATAATCATGGCAGAAAGTAAAAGAGACACCTTACATGGTGGCAGACAAGGGAGAAATGAGAAACAAGCAAAAGGGCTTTCCTCTTATAAAACCATCAGCCCTTGTGAGACTTATTCACTATCACAAGAACAGCATGGGGGAAACTGTCACCCTGATTTAATTCTCTCCCACCAGGTCCCTCCCACAACACATGGGAATTCTGGGAGCTACAATTCAAGAAGAGATTTGGGTGAGGACACAGCCAAATCATATGAGGGATCATAGTAATGTTCTTTATTTGATAGAGTTTTGGGTCACACATATGTATACTTTTGTCAAAATTTGGTAAATACATACTTAAAATTTTTGCATTTCATCATTTGTAAACTTTACACCAAAAGGAAAAAAAGGTACCAAATTCTAGTTAATGCACATGGAGTTACTGATGTCTGCAATTTACTTTAAAATGCCTAAAAACTGAGATGGATTAGTGGATGAATAGAAAGATGGATCTATGGATAGACATGAGATAAAACAAGACTCCAAGTTGGTGAAGATACAGTTAAAGTGTTCACTGTAAAGTTTTTTCAACTTTGCTGTATGTTCATAAATGTTCATAGTAAAATATCAACCAAACCCACAGTGGAAAGGGAAAGGAGGGCAGTGTGTTTGGTTATGACCACCCGCCCTCACTCCTTAGCAGTGGTTTCTGGATCTTCTAGGATTGGCTAGGGGCATGGAGAAAGGAGAGAAAGAGGAATAGATAGGGCCTTATTGAATAGTTCAGCTGTATTATGGTGTCACATTTTAGGAGCAGGCATGCAGTTTTTGGCTCTTTCTCATTGGTTCCTAAGAAATTCTCCTGGTAGGGATCTCTGATAGAAGTTCAGTACCTCAGGTAATACATTTTCTGGGAAGCCACTAAGAGCCCTCCTACCATCTGCCTCTGGGGGTCCTGGGCAGCCTCTTCCTCACCCCTAGCAGGAAGCATTTTAGGGCAGTGTCTTCCTTAAAATCAATGTTTTTCTCTATTATGAAATTTCTATTTGGCCCATAAAAAACATGCACACACCTTTGTTTGGCTTAACTTGAAGTATGGGCCACTCCTAGCTCCAATCTTTATCACTTCTGTCTGCCCAATTATTCCAACTTGGCCACAGCCTTTTGCCTTTAAATTTTTTTTTTTTTTTTTTTTTTTTGCCAATCATTGAGAGGTTGTAAGGTTGCTGAGGTTGGTTGGCCTTGAACTCTTGGCCTCGCCTTCGCAAGCGCCACGACATCCGGCCGGAGCCACTTTGGGCCCCCTTGCCTTTAAATTTTATTCAGATGGGAAAGCAGTTCCTGAGTTCTGCAGCCTTCAGGGATGTGAGCTAATCAGTTTGAATGTTTAATAAGAAGTTCCTGTTCAGGCATCTCATTCACTTTAAAATGAAGCAGAAGCATTTTCCCATTCATGAGAATTAGGTGAGGAGGGAGTTCATACAGCACACAACTTTTTCAAAAGTCTTCAGTGTAATTAAAAAAAAAAGCCCAGCGTGGTGGCTTGCATCTGTAATTCCAGTACTTTGGGCGGCTCAGGTAGGCGGATCATATGGTCAGGCTTTGGAGACTAGCGTGGCAAACATGGGGAAACCCTGTCTCTACTAAAAATTCAAAAATTAGCTGCGTGTAGTGGTGGGCCCCTGTAATCCCAGCTACTCAGGAGGCTGAGGCAGGAAAATCACTTCAACCTGAGAGGGAGAAGTTGTAGTGGGCTGAGATTACACCACTGCACTCCAGCCTGGGTGACAGAGCAAGACTGTGTCTTAAAACAGAGAATTTTTAGTCCTGTCCTATAAATGTAAGAGGTAGATACTAATCTATTCTGGCAAAACTGGTTCTTGCCCATACCCTTTGCAAAGTCTAGAACCTGATTGTAAATGAGAGGATTCTTGACAACTACTGTTTGGCACTTGATCTTTGACTCCAATGCCAAACTTGGAGAAGACAGCATGTTTCCACTGTTCTGAAAACAGTAGCTAATCTGTGCTTCCCTTTGCTGTATCGAGTATAGTAAAACATTTATGAGGTACAGAGTCTTGCAGAAAAAGTATTTTAGAAGTGGAGTCAGAACTCTACTGTGGAAAGGGGGCTGAGAGAATCATGAATCCTATCTCTTCTCTTCCCAGAAAAGACTCAGATTTGTGATGTGGTTTCTCTGGGTAAACACGAGTAAGGGTAACAGAAGAGATCAGTAAAACTCTGGTTTGCTGCTCAGAAATTAGTGTTTTATGACCTCCCCTCTGCCAGGGAAATAACCATAAAGACAGCGCTTTTCCTCCCACGTTTTTAAAAACTCAGATGAGCAGGTGTTCTATTGCTCCACATGGTGGGCTTTTGAACTGAGAGGGGCTGAGCACGGAGAAGCCAGAGTAGCACTGCCCCCACCCCAGGCCACCTGAAACTGATCATGCTGCTTTCTTTGGAGCAGCTGCCCATTTAAAAGGAGACTTAAGGGGTTTTATTTGGCTCTGTGATTCTGCTGGAAGGAGGCCTGAGTAAGGTCGAGGTCAGGTTGCAGAAGAAAGGGGCCGTTTGTCCTACAACCTGAAAAAAACAGAACTATGATGAAGCAGCATTGTTCATCTGAGGTAATACCTGAGGTACGTTGCCTCATGTCAAGGAAATCAAGGACGTGAATACACAGGGAGTGAGGTTAAGAATGGAGGTTTGACAGGCAAAAGGAGAAAAGAGAACATCTCTTTCTCCTGCAGAGAGAGAGGGGCTTCTGAGTGTGTTCTCTGGTTTTGTGGTGAACTACACGGTGTTTTATAGACTTGCTTGAGAAGGTGGTGTCTGATTTACATAGGGTCCAAATATGGGTTGGACCAGGTGAGATGTTTACATAGCTCGTTAAGAAGCTGGCCACCCACCCTAATCTTGTTCTTATGCATATAGGTTTTCTACTTGGCCAGTGCCATGTTGTCTGTCCCTTACTGTACTTGTGCTTGATAAAGAAAAAGGAAGATGGAGTGGTCAGTTTGAGCATGACTGGTGCCCAGGTAGCCTTCTATTGTTACAGCTGCTGGCATTCACCTGTGCAAGCTTCCAGCTTGCTTGCCTATGTCTGCGGCTCTATTTTACAGGCTGCTCTTTGTTAGAAATGGTTTTGGGGCTGCTTTTTATTAAAAGGGAAACCTTACCAAAGACTTCCTTACCCTCAATCTCTGACTAAATAATTTCTTTAAACTCACTCCTATATCAATGGGTCTTCTGGATTACAGTTGAAGTAGTTTTGGCTGATCATGAACTCTGCCTCCACTTAATAGTGAATGCTTTTATTTTCTATGTTTCAAGGAGGGTCGCTTTGCTTCTTGCCCTTCTTCAGAATAGCAGTGTGGAAATTGCACTTAGAACACCTGTTGGGCACAGTGGCTCACACCTGTAATCCTAGCAATTGAGAAGGCTAATATGGGAAAATTGCTTGAGGCCAGGAATTTGAGACCAAGTCTGGGCAACATAGCAGTACCCCATCTCTCAAAAAGTTACTGGTTGTGGGGGTGCATACCTGCTGCCCTGTTGGCCCACCTGCTGTCAGGAGGCCATGGCAGGAAGGTCACTTGAGCTCAGGAGTTTGAGGCTGCAGTGAGCCATGGTCATGCCACTGCACTCCAGCCTGGGTGACTCCATCTCTTAAAAAAACAACAAAAGCCAACCAACAAAAGCCCACTTCCTATCTGGAATGGGAACTGGTAGAGCCTTATGACAGTGAGAGACTCAGAGGCAAAGCAAACATGTGGCCACAGCTTTAATGGTGCAATTTGAACCTTGTGTTTGTCCTGCTCACCAAGGCTGTGGCTGTCTTAGGGTCCTCCATATGGTCTGGCCTTGGAGGAGAAGGAACTGTTCTTTGTTCAACACTTTCTGTGTGTGGAGCCCACGATAAGAACTTTATGTTTGTTTCACAGATGAGAGGGGGCTAAATAGCTTGCTCAGAAACACACAAGTCAGAGGTAGGATGGCCACGTTCTTTAACCAGTTTGTGAGTAGATGTCTTCCCAAGAATGTACAGATGATGGCATAATGTTGACCTTAAGCCTAGGTTAATCAAATTGATGTTTAATGAAAAGCAATAGATTTTCTCCTGTAGCCCAAGAAAGAGCCACTTGACTACAGCTAATCAGTGAGAGAAATGCCTCTATCAAAGGAATAATTGATCAGAATTCATGGGCAGCAATGGGACATAGGAATGTGGAAATGAGAGCTGTGGGCTCCAGGGATGCTGGAGAAAGCTTCTCCTCCAGTATTCCCTAACTCTTGAATGCTGCTCTCTTTTAAGTACAAATACAAACCCACTCTGTTGTTTTGCACTGCCCCATGCCCTGAATCTCTTTTTTGTGGATTGTATCCTCCAGTAACTTATTCAAGCAAGGATACACTGAAGCAAATTGTTCTGAAATATGACTTTATTCCTTCTTACACTTACATGACTGGTTGGGCATAGAATTTTTGATTGAAAATAATTTCTGTTTCAAGTTTTGAAAATACTACTCCATTATTTCCCAGCTTCTGGTAGTGCTGTTGAGAAGCCTAAAATCATTCTGATTTTTGATTCTTTGTAAATACTGTCTTTTAAAAAACTTTTCTGAAAGCTTAGGGGAGCTTTTTTCTGTTATAGCAGATTTTCAAGACAATGTTCCTTGGTGTGAGTTTGTTTTCATGTATTTAAACCTAGGAGGTTATGTTATTCAACTTGGGACATTTTTTCTTTTTTTCACTTTTATTTAAGTTCAAAGGTTCAAGCACAGGTTTGTTATTGAGGTAAAGTCTGTCATGAGGTTTGTTGTACAGATCATTTCATTACTCAGGTATTAAGCCTAGTCCCCTTTAGTTGTTTTTTTCTGATCTTCTTTCTTCTCCCATTCTCCACTCTCTGAAAGACCCTAGTGTGTGTTGTTCTCCCACCTGTCATATGTCCCTGTGTTCTCATCATTTAGCTCCCACTTGCAAGTGAAAGCAACTGGTATTTGGATTTTGTGTTCCTGCATTAGTTTGCTAAGAATTATAGTCTCTAGCTCCATTTATGTCCCTGAAAAGAACATAACCACATCTTTTGTGGCTGCCCAGTGTTCCTTGGTGTATATGTACCACATTTTCTTTATCCAGTCTACCATTGATGGGCATTTAGCTTGATTCCATATTTTTGCTATTGTGAATAGTGCTGCCATGGACATATGCATGCACGTGTTTCTATAACAGAAAAATTCATATTCCTTTGGGTGCATACCTAATAACCCATTACTAGGTTTGCTGAATCAAATGGTATTTCACTCTTTAGGTCTTTGAGGAATCATAACACTATTTCACAATGGCAGAACTAATTTGCATTCCTGAATACAGTGTGTAAGTGTTGTTTTTCTCCATAACCTTGCCAGTGTGTGTTTTTTTTTACTTTAATAATTGCCATTATGACTGGTGTGAGATGACATCTCATTGTAATTTTCATTTGCATTTCTCTAATAATCAGTGACGTTGAGCTTTTTTCATATCATTGCTTGTTGCATATATGTCTTGTTTTGAAAAGTGTCTTTTCATGTTCTTTGCCCACCTTTTTATGGGTTGTTTGTTTTCCTCTTGTAAATTTAATTTCCTTACAGATGTTTGATATTAGATTTTTGTGGGATGCATAGTTTACAAAAATTTTCTCACATTCTGTAGGTTGTCAGTTTGCACTGTTGATAGTTTATTTTGCTGTGTGAAAGATTCTCATTTTAATTTGATGCCAATTTTCAATTTTGCTTTTGTTACCTTTTCTTTTGGCCTGTTCATGATGAAATCTTTGCCTGTGCTTATGTCCTGAATGGCATTGCCTCGTGTCTTCCAGAGCTTTTATAGTTTTGGGTTTTACATATCAGTGTTTAATCTATCTTGAGCAAATTTTTGTATGTAATGTAAAAAAAAGGGTCTAGTTTCAGTCTTTTGCATATGGCTAGCAAGTTATCCTGGCATCATTTATTGAATAGGGAGAATCTTTTCCCCCTTGCTTGTTTTTGTTAAGTTTGCCAAAGATCAGATAGTTGTAGATGTTTGGTTTTGTTTCTGGATTCTCTATTCTGTTTCATTAGTCTATGTGTTTGTTTGTTTTTTTTTTTACCAGTACTACACTATTGTTTACTGTAGCCCTGTAATGTAGTTTGAAGTCTGGTAGCATGTTGCTTCCAGCTTTGCTCTTTTTGCTTAGGATTGCCTTGGCTGTTTTTGGTTCCAGATGAATTTTTAAAAAGCTGGTTTTCTGAAAAAAGTAATAAAACTCAACTGACTTCTTAACATTTTTCAAGAACCCAAACAAAATCATGACTGCTCTTGGAGATGGCCCTTTGTAGGTTTAAATTTACTACCCAGTAACTGGTCTATTAAAATCTTACTGGTTAAAAAAATAATAAACTTATAGCTAGACCAATGAAGGAGAAAGGGAGAGGATTCAAATAACCACCATCAAAAACAATAAGGGCAATATTACCACTGACCCCACAGAAATACAAACCACCATCAGAGAATATTATGTACAACTGTAGGCACTTTTTTTTCTTTTCTTTTGAGATGGAGTTTTGTGTTCGTTGCTCAGGCTGGAGGACAATGGTGAGATCCTGGCTTACTGCAACCTCTGCCTCCTGAGCTCAAGCTATTCTCCTGCCTCAGCTTCCTGAGTAGCTGGGATTACATGCATGTGCCACCATGCCTGGTTAATTTTGTATTTTTAGTAGACATAAGGTTGCTTCATGTTGATCAGGCTGGTCTTGAACTCCCAATCTCAGGTGATCAGCCCACCTTGGCCGCCCAAAGTTCTGGGATTGCAGATGTGAGCCACTGAACCTGAAAAAATTGAGAACTCTGGAAGAAACTGATAAATTTCTGGTCACAACCACCCTCCCTGGGATGAAAGTTTGGTTTAACATATGCAAATCGATAAATGTCATTCATCACATAAACAGAACTAAAGATAAAAATAACCCACATGATTATCTCAATGGATGCAAAAAGAGCTTTTGATAAAATTCAACTTTCATTTGTGTTAAAAACTCTCAATAAACTAGGTATTGAAGGAACATACCTCAAAATAATAAGAGCCACATGTGACAAACCCACATCCAGCATCATACTGAATGAACAAAAGCTGGAAGCATTTTTTTTAAAAAACTGGCACAAGACAAAGATGCCCTCTCTCCCCACTTCCATTCAGCATAGCTTTGAGGGTGTTCTTTGCTCTTGGATTTCTAGTTCTTTTAATTGTGATGTTAGGTAGTTAACTTGAGATCTCAATTTTTTTTTTTTTTTGAGATGGAGTGTTATTCCCTCAACCAGGCTGGAGTGCAGTGGTGTGATATCGGCTCACTGCAACCTTTATCTCCTAGGTTCAAGCAGTTCTCCTGCCTCAGCCTCCTGAGTACCTGAGATTACAGGTATGTGCCACAACACCAGCTAATTTTTGTATTTTTAGTAGAATGGGGTTTCACCATGTTGGTCAGGCTGGTCTCAAAGTCCTGACCTTGTAATCTGCCCACCTTGGCCTCCCAAAGTGCTGGGATTACAGGAGTGAGTCACCACAGCTGTCCTGAGATCTCTCTTCTTGATGTGAGCATTTAGTACTATAAATTTCTCTCAACACTACTTGACTAGCTGCATCCCAGAAACTCTGGTAAGTTGTATCTTTGTTCTCATTAGTTTCAAAGAACTTCTTAAACTTCTTGATTTCTGCCTTAATGTCACTATTTACCCAGGAGTCATTCAGGAGCAAGTCACTCAGTTTCCATGTAAGTGTATGGTTTTGAATAAATTTCTTCATCTCGATTTCAAATGTGATTGCATTTGCTTTGTGACCTAAGGTATATTCTATACTTATGAATGATCTATGTGCTGAGTTGAAAAATGTGTATTCTGCAGTCATTGGATGAAATGTTTCTTGAATATCAGTTCCATTTGGTCTGTAGCACAGATTAAATTTAATGTTGGTTGGTTGGCTTTCTGTCTGGAAGATCTGTCCAGTGCTGAAAGTTGGGTGTTGAAGTCTGCAGCAATTACTATATTAGGGTTTATCTCTCTCTCTCTTATTTCCTGTATGTGTCTGTTCTTCTTTCTCTCTCTGTCTGTCTCTATTTCTGTCTTTGGAATTCTGATTATTTTAGTGTTAAATCTGTTTTAATTTTCTTCCGGATTTCAACTTTTTTCTTATAGCTATTTCTGGAGGACATACGGGTCATCTACTCAACTTTGTTGTCTTACCATTCTAACAAGAATTTTAAACAAGTTTTGCCATCATATTTTCCATTTCTAAGCGTTTTCTTTTCCTTTAAATTTGGTTCTTGTTTCATGAAAATGGTAACACTTTTATCTCTTCAAGAACATTCATATGGGTTTCAGAAGGTCTTATCTCCTAGCACAGTCCTTTTCATTCAGGATGTTTTTATGTGTCTTCTTACTCTGCTCTCTGCCATTCATGTTAGAAGCTTTGCTCAGATGCCTGGTGACCCTTAGCTGTCTGTGTCTGTTATAAAACAATGGATCACTGAAAAGCTAAAAGCTGATAAAAGTTCTGTGGTTGTAACATTTTGTGGGTGGTGGTCTTGCTGGGTCAGACCTTTTTATCTTGGGCTAGAGAGATTCTCTCTAGAGAAAAATGATCTTACCTTCTGACCAAGTATCTGCCACCCTCATTGGAAATAAGTGGGAGGAAAACCTAGAGGATCTCAGTGTTCAGTGTGTACATTTAAGCACTTATGTCTAGAGAGATTTTGCCTAGAGACAACAAATTTTACCCTATAGAGAGGAAACCTCCAGCCTGCCACCACCATGGGATACAGTCACCCAGTCTAGGGAGAAAATCTGGGATCTACTTACTACTGAAACATAAATTCCCTAGGTAAGTTATGCTGCCAACTCTTGAACTCTTGGGGATCCTGGTTGCCTTCCTGCCACTGGCTTGGGATTTAGCATTCCTAGGTCTACTGTCAGGTGCCACTGACAGCTTCTGCTTGCCAGTTTCCTATATGCTGAAAGTATTGTCTTTATTTTCTTCTTATCTTTGTTGGTTTATTTATTTTTAATCATCCCATGTTAATGTGGTTTAATGATGGTGTGAAGGCATATGCATTTATTTAACCAAACATCTTAGCTGAATTCTGTGTATTTCTCTTACAGTAAAATCTTAATCATTCTATGTTTCAGTTAATCATATTTTTATATATGCATTCTGATTTAGGGATGATGTGAGGGAAGAGAGAGAGAAAGAGAGACCAAGATGGACAGAGACAGAGTGAGAAAGAGAGGACACTGTGACAAATCTGTGGGTCTGTATACTTGGAAGTCAATAGGAATTTAGCCCTGTTTTCTGTCTAAAAAGCAGGAATGTCCAGACAGTGGATCCTGAACTAGTCTAAGAATCATTGAGGCAATGGGGCAGATCCAGTTGTGTTCAATTTTTAGTCCTTAGGCTGAAAGGGGAAATAATGTATAACATATTTAAAAAAAAATTCTGGCTGAGCACAGTGGCTCAAGCCTTTAATCCCAGCACTTTGGGAGGCTGAGGCAGGTGGATCACAAGATCAAGAGATCAAGACCATCCTGGTCAACATGGTGAAACCCTCTCTGCTAAAAATACAAAAAATTAGCTGGGCATGGTGGCATGTGCCTGTAATCTCAGCTACTCAGGAGGCTGAGGCAGGAGAATTGCCTAAACCCAGGAGGCAGAGGTTGTGGTGAGCCGAGATTGTGCCATTGCACTCCAGCTTGGGCAACAAGAGCAAAACTCCATCTCAAAAAAGAAAAAAAAATTTGAAAGTGTTTTTTTTCTGATTTGCCCTCAGATAATTAGATATAGAAGGTAGCCATACATCTTTGGCTAACTCAGCATTTGTTGCTACATTCAGCAAATTCATCGTTATATTCATTTCTTTTCTCTCCAGCTTAATATCCAAAATTTAAAAGTGAGGAATGCAGAATAGTTGAACTAAAAGAAACAGATCAACCACAACCTGCCTCTTCTTTCTCCCACCCAAAGACAACCATTGTTAACATTTTGCTATATTCTCTTTATGTACTTTTTTTCAGGTACCTTTATTTAAATATATTTTTGATCATAAAATTGTCTTAGACAATAAGTTGTCAGAGAAGAACACCCACTCTCTTCACACTCCAGGCTTCCAGCTTGAAGGTGACTGACTTGGGAATCCTGTATTTTAACAAGATATGATGTTGATATGGTATCTCTTATTTGACTGTTCTGAGGTGTTCTCTCCTTAGCATGCTCTCCTTCATCCCCTTCTTCCCTTCTATACACACACACACACACACACTCTTTCTCTCTCACACACACATTCTCATATGCACATACACACATGCCCATACACATTTGCACACACACACAGGCACATGCATGCACACACCCACACTTATACAAACCAATATGCACATACACACTCTCCTTCATCTTCCTCCCTGCTACACACACATACTCACACTCATATGCACAGGCACACATGCACATGTGCACACACACATATGTATAGCATGCAATGTGTCAGAGAAGGCCATGTAGAAAATGATTGTTACTCTCCAAAAGGAAGGACACCCACACTTTTACAATGGACAAAAACAGCAGCTCTGTTTTTGTAAAAAATAAATTTTCTATTAGGTGTGGAAAGAAACTTAAAAAGTGTTTCATCTTTTATCTAATTGGAACTTGTGTATGTGCACACACCCATGTGACAGAAAGAGCCAGGGAGAAAGGGAGGGAGAGGAGGTGGAGGCAAGAAGAGAGAGAGTGATTAAAGGGCAAGTGCACTGTGGCAAGCTCATCTGGACTAAGTGAGGAGCAGGCAGCTGTGGTGATGAGATAGGAGCTTGGAATGCTTTATGGTACCAAGACTGTCATGAGTGGCTTTATGAGTCTGATAAAGTGACAGCAGAATTCAGCGTTCCTCTGACAACCACTCAGAAAATAGAATGTGAAGAAGCAGGAGGAAGGGAAGGTGTGGGGCCAGCCATGAGAATGCACCCCGCTGCTCCACAGATGCCTAGAAATGCTGGTCACTTATAGGGCACAGGTGAGGGGAAGTCTGGACTGGTGGCAGTAGTGCTGCCAAGCCATGTAGCCTGCTCTCTCAAGGGTGAATGTTCTTGCATAAGTAGTGGGGAAGATTATCCCCTAGTTTATATAGGCCCCCTTTGTCCTAGACACAGATTTTAATGTTCTCAGGTGATTGCTTGCTTGATTGTCTGTGTAAAAGATCAGCAATTCTTTCTTCTGGAAAGGTCTAGGTAGTAAATATTATAGGCTTGGAAGCCCATATGGTCTCTGTCACAGCTACTCATCTCTGTGGTTGTGGTGTGAAAGCAGCCATAGAAATAGGTAATAAAGGAGTGGGGCTGAGTTCCAAAGTACTTCTATGAGCACTGAAAATTGCATTTTATATAATTTTTGACATGTCCCAAAATATTGTTACTCTCTTGAATTCTTTCACATTCGTGGCTCATGAGCTGTATAATAAGAGACCACAGGCAGGAATTGGTGGATGGGCCATGGTTGCCCAAACCCTGTGTCCAAATCATGGCATTGTGTAGGCAGAATGGATCTCTGACCCTCTCTTTTTTTCTCTTTCCTTCTCTTCAGTTTCTCATTGTGCTGCTTTGGAAACCAGAAATTGAAATCTCAGGGAAGTGAACAGTTTCTGACTTAACCTGTTAGTGGCAGTGTTAGAATAAAATTTCAGGTCTCAAGGAGCACTTCTTACAGCCCAGATCAAGACTGAATGCTGCTTTTGTGATTGCAGAAGGCATACCATCCTCTGATACACTAGCTCCTTAGGGTCACCCTGAATCTGAAACTTAGTTCTTTGTAAAGTCTTTTATTCTGTGATTCTTCAGTGCATCATTTGATAATTTGCACCAGTTACTCTGTTTAGCACAACTGAGATATAAACATAAGCAAAGTTCCTGCCTTTTAGGAACTCACTCCTTCAGGGCCTGGTTTTGATAATCCAGACAAAACTACTTCAATGTAGTTTTATCCTTAAAGGCAAAATCTGCTGCACTTATGTAAGTTACAGTAATAATTAGAATGTAGAAGAAATCCATTCTTAAAACAAGAAGTCAAAGAGAATAAAAAATAAATGTCGAAGTCACCATTTGACTGTGTATTGGTTTTTTTTAAAAAAAAAAAAGACATTTTAAGTGAACACACAAGAAATTTTGCTAACAAGTGAATACAATTTCTAACAGGTGATACATGGACTCCTCTGATTCCAGACATTTCCAAAAGTGCCCTTACTACCTACATTACTACCTTCTGTAAAGCTCTACTGATTAAGTCTTTATCTTTTGTGGTTGGATTTTTGCTTTTGAAATTACAAACTGCTTTTCAAATCACATTTTGTAAATTAATTGAGGTATCTTGCTGAGTGATAATGTCTGAGTCAAAAACTTTCTGAAAAGTGCCTCATGAACTGGTGAGTCATCATGGCAAAGATCCCAATTATTGGACTGAGGCAGAGAGGTAGAAAGAAGGACACAGACTTTAAGGTCTGACAGATATAAGTGTAGGTCCCACTTCCACCACCTATTAGATGTGTGATGTTAAATGAGATACTATACCTCTTTAAGCCTCAGTTTTCCTCTCTGTAAAAAGAAGATGTTAAACCTTTCCTTGCACTATTGTTGTAGGGATTAGAGATGATGTAAATAAAATGTTTCCAGCATGCTAGGTATTCAACGTACCTTGGATAGACTTATTTGGCCAGTTCACTGCAAAGGATAATATACATGAGTAAGATTTCTCTTTTTTTCAAAATAGACTTTTTGGGATTAAACTCTAAAACAGTGTTAAATAAATGAATTAATATATTTTTCACTTTTGTCATTGAATTATGTGCCTCCTTATGTTTGGTAATGTTAGAATTTTTCACAGAAGAAGTTGACACTTCCCTTCTTAATTATACTAGAAATACCATGTTTCAACACTAGTTACTATTTTCTTTTCTAAAACTGTCATTTGTCTAGCTTCCCTTGAAAGATCAGCTAAATGTCACATTATTCCTGCTTCTGCTAATCTTTCAAAATGCTCACCACCATAGTCATAACATTTTCTTCATGTTCAAGTTTATTTAAAAAATGTTCTAAAGACAGTGTTGCTGAATTTTTATTTGTTTAATAAAAATTAGGTTTTTAAATATAAAAATATAGATTCATTATAAAACCTGTAGAAAACAAAGAAAAATAAATCTAAAAAATATCTTGTTTAATCATATAAAGCTAGGCACAGTTAAATTACTGTTTCCATTTTGGTATATTTTATTTTAATCTTTTTACTATTTTTACTGTCCTTCTTTATAACCATAATGGTGATAACATGATGTATATATGAACATGTCTATATTATATAAATATATAAAATACATAAATATATCTTTTTAAAATGGTATCTGTTTATTATATATAAATATATATCCACTGATTATATATCTATGTATCTACTTATATATCTATATATCTCCATGATAGAAGTTGGAAAATACTGAAAACTGTAGAGGAGTTCTGAGAAACAACCTATAATCTCATTATACAGAAATAATTTTCTTCCCTATTACTTCTCCACATTTTGGCTTAGATCAAATTTAGAAATGATTTTCTTAACTTTTTTGGTATTGTGTTTTTAGAGTATCAAGATGTTGCTGCATATTCTGATTTTTATGTATAGTTGTCACAAGAACACCCACAAAAATAATTGTCCTGGAAAAGAATTTGTTAACAAAGATTTTCTTCCAGGAAGTGGTGTATTAGCCTTTTCCAGTGAAGGGATCACCACTGATGACACGGGTTATTCAATATGGGTTAAAAGAAAAATTTCTGAACATGAAAATAGACATTGGGATTATATCAACAGCTCAATCTTTTTTAAAAAATGCTTTATTTTTAGAGCAGTTTAAAGTTAATAGTGAGGCATAGTGGAAAGTACAGAGAGTTCCTACATTCCCAACTCCCCAAATGCACAGCCTCCTCCACTATCAGCCTTCTTCACTAGAGTGGTACATTTGATACAATGTATGAACCAACATTGACTTATCACTGTCACCCATAGTTTATAATTTACATTAGGGTCTATTCTTGCTGTTGTATATTCAGTGAGTTTTGACAAGTGTGTAATGGCATGTGTCTACCATTATAGTAACACACAGAGTAGTTTCATTGCCCTAAACATCTCTATGCTCTGCCCATTCATCCTTCCCCACTTTCCAACCCCCAGCAATCACTGAACATTTTGATGTCTCTATAGTTTTGCCTTTTCCAGAATATCATATAGTTGGATTCATATAGTAAGTGGTCTTTTGAGATTGGTTTCTTTCACTTAGTAGCATGTATTTGAGTTTTCTCTATGTCTTTTAATGGCTTCATAGCTCATTTGCTTTTTTTTCTGCAACAAAAGCCACATTCAAAGCTTATTGCTTTTATTGCTGAATAATATTCCAAGGTGTAGATGTACAGGTTTGTTTATCCAGGCACTTACGAGTCTATAGTGACAAGTGTGGAGCCTGGGGAAGCCATAAATGGCCTGGTTTTGGTGAAGGCCTGGAGTCTATGTTGATAGGGGCCATGGAGGTTGGAGCCATTGGAACTTAGAGCCATAGGGGCCAGCCTGAAGCTTGGGTTCACAGGGTCTGTCCCATAGCCTGTGGCTATAGGAACCTGCCTGGTATTGAGTTCACTGAATTGTGCCTGGCATTGGAGTTGATGTTGAAGTCAGGTGTTACATTTACTCTCCTGTCTGCACATACATAGTATCTGTTTCCATGCTGCACTACCCAGGTTTAGGGGTGGGGTAATGCAGATAATATAAAACTGTCTTTTATACTCTATTTTATGCAGTTTTTCTTACTTTTCTACTCCACAAATGTGCTATAACCTCTCACCTGGATTCCTTGTCTCTTTGGAAGACATTTTTATGCACGAAGGCCTGTTCAAATTGATGTTTCTGTGAAGAAATAAGTGCTGAAAACTTCTGTTTGCTATTTTGTCCATGACATTCTCCTCTGTTAATTTAGCAATATGTTATTCAGTAAAAATATTTTTAAAAAATTGTCAGACCCTTGGCTTAGCTCTGGGAGTTCCTCCTTTAGAGCAATTTCCTCCCATAGTTCTCTATAGAAAGACTATAGTTGTAAAATGTTAGTAGAGGTGATATTTTGTATGTAGAATTAAGGACAGATTACACATAAATGTTTACTGGACAGTAAACATTTGTATGTAATCTGTTCTTAAACACAAAAAGAAGGTCTACCGCTTTAGAAAAGGGAAAATTATCAAGCTTATTCAGACAAAATAACATGAGTTGAGAAAATTGAAGGGAATGTTTATACTTGAATGATACCTCATGGAGAAAGACAAAATAAGGAAGACATGGGAGAATATTTGCATTCTTGGAACAACAAAAGTGAGGAAAGCCAAGAGCACAGCTGGAGTTTCACCAGATAAAGTAGACATTCCATCATAGCCTGAACTGAGAATGCACCATTCCTAGTCACCTTGATAACAGTCCAATTTTCTGTTAATAATACTCTATAAGAAAAATCTTGCAAAAATAGTCAGAAAAGGCAGAGTCACATGCAGTTCAGTGTGTTCCACCTTGGTAGATGGTCTTAGGAGGAGTTTGGGAAGGATCGTGCTGCAGGCAATGGATGAGACAATGATGAGAAATTTTTCAGCTCTGTATAAAAGGGCAAGTGAAATATATGCTTGTGAATTTCTGGCTGCTTTTCCATGCTGTATTTTATCATAAATTTTATCCCAGTTAATGTGAAGATAAACTCTGATTGTTATGGTTATCTCTTGTGGGGTGTCTATTATTTGTTCAGAAATTGTATCAGGAACTTTATATAAATCACTTAATTACACATTTCCAAGCTGCATATGAATTAGTTATGACTATGATCATTTTAAAGATGAAGAAAGTAAGACTCAGAGCAATTCATAAGTTGCCCAAGGTCAGATAGCAAGTAAGTACCAGAAATAGAAGCCATTTCTATTTCTGGTAGAAAGAAATAGAAGCCAAATCTAATTCCCATATCCTTGCTCTTTCAATGATGTTTCAGAGTTGATTACAAAAAGAATCATTCTGTGTGCTTAGGATAATTTACTACCTACTAAATGTAACCATAGGGCAGTCTTATAAACAGGGTAGAGTATGCAGTTAAGATAAAATTTGAGAAGAAAAGATTAAATTAAAATAATACATAACCAATAATCAGAATATTCTGTCAGTATTTTAGAAATTTATGTAAGAATAAACTAGATGCTGACAAAAAATTTACATTCTTTATACACAAATCTTGTAAGTAGCAACTGTTAAATAAAGGATATTATTTACCTAGAAAAATGTGGGGTTGTCAACCACTTTATAACCATTCCTGGGGTGAATGTCCTTTTTATTTTAGGCTTCTGGCTGATTGATCCAAGAGGTAGATACCTGACATCAAAATATTCCTTTTTATAGGTAATTACAATTTACAATGGAAGATACAGAGGCCACAAGGTAGTAGAGTTGAGTTATATTAACAGCAGTTCTTGAGAGAGAAAGGAACCTCCTCTCACTATCATTTTCAATGGCAAAGATTAATAGAAGGTACAGCAACATTATATAAGTTGAAACACTAAGAGCCTAGACCACCAAGGATTATATTATTTGGTAACTTCACCGAGCAAATAATTTTGACTATCTGAGTTGCTAGCTAATGGTAAGAATAACATGGAAGTCAAAAATACTAGCTGGAATCTTGCTATCTTCTGAATGATTGTGTGCCTCCAAATCCATATGTTGAAACTGAATCAGTAATATGATGGTTTTAAGAGGTGGGGACTTTGGGGGCTGCTTAGGTCATGCAGACAGAGCCCTCAAGAGTAGAAATAATGCTCTTGTAAAAAAGACCCCAGAGAGTTAACTCTCACCTTCCACCACATGAGGACACTGAGAAAGTATCATCTGTGAACCAGAAAGCAGATCCTCTCCAGACACCAAATCTGATGGCACCATGAGCTTGTACTTCCCAGTCTCCAGAATAATGAGAAATACATTTCTATTGTTTATAAGCTATCCAGCTTATGGCATTTTGCTGTAGCAGCCTGAATGGGCTACAGTAAACTTCATAACCAGTTTCAGCAGCAAATACAAAAATCTGTACTTGCATTTCTTTGCATACTAAACCAATACCAGGTCTGTATTTATATTAATGTTGATTTCCTAACTTTTTTCCTCTTAATATGCTGTGTAGTTATAGAAAGCCCAGATTAAATGATTGTAAATCGGTAATACAAATGGATATCACTGGAGAGCCTGGTTTCAAAACAATGTGGTATCATGACATTGTACCTTGTTTAATAGCTGGGCATGAATTTAGGTTGTTTACCATTTTAGAAGAAGATGAGAGTGTTAGTTACTAAATATGAATTAATTTTAGTTGGATTGAGGCATTTGTGACTATATGGAGAAAAATATATGTACTGGGTATAAAGAGAGGTGAGAGAGAAGAGCTAGAGAAAGAGAAAGTGTGTGTATGTGCATGTGTACACAATCATCACAGCCAACAGATGGAATATAGGAGACACAAACTATGATGGTTGCTCAGCCCCTTATAGTTTCCCCAAGGTTAAGCCTACATTTTCTTCTCTGTTTTCTGGATATAGCTATATGTTCTCAAAATGGAGATATCTAACTCAAGTTGGTTGAGTTAGATGAACTCTTCTAATAATTTGAAAATCTGAGTTGAGATACATAGAAACAGAGAGTGTTAGAGTTTCAGGACCCTAGGCCATGCAATAGAAAGCATGTTTGTAGTCCCCAGCTTCTGGAGGTTCTGGAATTTCTCTGTTTCTGTTCTTCCCACAGCTTAAATTTTCAATCATTCCCTTATTTCATGCTCTTCTCCAAAGTCTTTGTAATACATACTTTGCTTGAGGTTTTTAAAAATGGAAAAAAATAAGGCAGAGGATCTATTTTAAAATTAAGCAGAACAGAGGTGGCTAATAAAAATGCATATATTTGTTTAGGGGCTGTGTTTTTATATCATAGAAATCAGAGGGAGATATACTATCGTTATATTTCAGATGGAACTATTCTGATATCAGCCTTCTAAAATTCATTCTTTCTACATTGCTCCTGAACTTCCTTCTCTGAAACACCAATTATTTAACTTGAATCTTCTTTATATAATTAAATATTGATTTTGGCTATAACTGAAAGAAAAAAATAAACTGTTACACAAATAGGGAATTCATTTTTTAAAATGGGACAAGAGATACAGAGGTAGCTCTCAGGTGGCAGCTCACTGACACCATCAAAACCCAAGCATTTTCTTTCTTTCTGCTTCAGTGTCCCAAGCAGGTGGCTTTCTTTCTCATGGCTACAAACTGGTAGTTGGAACTCTAGCCATCAGACCAGCATGACAGACACAAGGATAAAAGGGAAGAGGTGGCACCAACAGCTTTCTTCAGATGTCCCAATGACTATAACTTTTGCATGGTTACCTTTGGCTGTAAGGAAGGCTGGAAAATTATTTTTTTTAAGTAGAAAGAAATAAGCAATAGGATTGACATAGGTGCTGAGTGAATCAACTAACACTGTCTTCCATAGCTCTAGAATAATCAGTCTTAATGATTTTCTTAGGTATAATGATATTTAGAAATAAAAGTTAAAGAAAACTCCCTAGTACAGTTTGCTGGTTTCCTGTACAGAAGTACAACATTATGCTGAAATCGACCTGCACTCATAGCTGTTGCTAATAGACATAGTTCCTAAATCTGCATCACTTGCCCACTCAGAATGTGTGCACATGTACCTGTGTGTGTAATTCCATTTCTTATTTTTAATTTTTAAATTGAGACAGAGTCTCACTTTGTAGCCTAGGCTGAAGCACATTGGTGTGACCTCGGCTCTCTGCAGCCTCTGCCTCCTGTGTTCAAATGATTCTCCCACCTAGGCTTCCTCAGTACCTGGGACTACAGGTGTGGGCCTCCATGCCAGGCTAATTTTTCTATTTTTATTAGAGATGGGGTTTTCCTGTGTTGGCCAGGATAGTCTCAAACAACTGCCCTCAATTGATCAGCCATCTTTGGCCTCCAAAATTGCTGGGACTACAGGCATGAGTTGCATGGCTCAGCCCTATAATTCCATTTTTTTAATGAGCAAAATACTTACATAAAAAAATCAAGTATACAAAAGTTTTTCTCTCATCCTTGTTCTCTTCTCACTCATCAGTGTTTTCAACTTACTGGGTATTCTTCCAGAGAAAGCTTATATATGCATATGAATTGTACAGTCCTCTCTTAAAACCACTGGTTCCAACTTGGCACATTTCAGAAGCAAGTGACTATGCCAATGTCCCTACCAAAGGAACGAAAAGGGGGAAACCAGTCTTCCCTAAACTATTATGTGCCAGGTGCCTCTATACATCATGTCTCATTTAATCTTCATGGTGCCTCTCTGAAGTTGATATCTGCATGCTAAGACAATGGTTATGACAATCTGAAGTTGAACAGGTGGTTGCTGGGCAGATAAAGCATCTGTTTTTGAGCCCCTCTATCCATGTGTATCTGAGCCCTTGATAGAGCAGGTTTCTGCTGGACGACTGGCTCCCTCTGCCACAGTGGATTACACAGGTCTTCTGCTTCTGCTGCTCTGCCTTCTAGCTGATTCTTTAACAAAGTATGCTCAAGATTGTGAAAGCTTGGCTTTTTTTCTTGTGGCACTGAAAGCAATGATTTGCAGTGAGTTGATAGTCAATAAATGTCCATTAATTAAATTACTTGTCACTCCCTCTGACCTCAGTCTAGAGTCCTCTCTATTACTTTCTCTGCTTCTAAAA
Source organism: Saguinus oedipus (assembly GCA_031835075.1). Lineage (NCBI taxonomy): Eukaryota > Metazoa > Chordata > Mammalia > Primates > Cebidae > Saguinus > Saguinus oedipus. The sequence continues at coordinate 21,822,533 of CM063174.1, forward strand.
CTTACGCAGCTTTTCTCAACTGTTTTTCTTTTAGGATTTCTTCTTTTGCCATACTTCTCTTTCTAGAGGCTTGTTTCTTGATGTGTGGACTGTGGATCAGCAGTGTCAATATTTCCTAGGAGTTTATTAGAAATACAGATTCTCAGGCCCCACCCCAGACCTACCAAATCAGAATCTATTCTCACAACATCATTTGGTGGCTACTATGCATATTAATGTTTAAAAAAAGACATATGCCCACAGGTCAAGTCTGGTTAGCTGCCTGTGGTCACATTTGAAATGGTTTAGTAAGTACCTACAGAACATACACAATTTCTTTTATGCTCCTGAAAAGTCTAAAATACTTACTATAAGAAAAACTTTGCTGACCTCTGCTGTAGAACCTATGCTTTACTGTACTTGGATTTTGGGTGGATATTTAATCTTGCTGCTTCTGTCATGCTGCTGCTTCTGTACACTTACAGTGTTCTGTACATTCACATTCATGACTTCATGTTACAATTTATATTTTGTTTGCATGTTTACAGATATGGTTCTCTACTAGGCAAAAAGCTCCTTGAAGTCAGATGAGGCCAGGTTCCGTAGAAGCAGAGCCTGCAATGGGGATTCCTGTGAAGTGAGTCATTGAAGCTCTCAGGGAGAACCTGGAAGGAAGGGAGGAAAGCAGGACAGGCTAGAGGAAGAAACTAAGCAAGGATGTTGTGGCTGCACTGGAGTCTAACCTCACTGTGATTCCTGAGTGTGCTCTGAAATGTAAATAACACTATAGACTTGCCCCACCTTGAGGCAAGGGTCTGAGCTTCTTGTACCACATATCATTCATTGGCCTGGACTGCTAGTGGAGAAAGGCCTGACTTCATAGGCTTTTCTGGATGAGGCTATTTCCCTTGGCTGAAGCCACCTGTGAGCCTTTGGTAGCCACTACTCAAGCAGCTGGGGTTGGGGGAGTCAGTTCCATTGTGGCTTTTTTTTTTTAATTTTTATTGCATTATAGGTTTGGGGGTACATGTGCAGAATGTGCAAGATAGTTGCATAGGTACACATATGGCGGTGTGCTTTGCTGCCTTCCTCCCCTTCACCCACACTTGGTAGTCATCCCCAGGTCATCCCCCCCAGCCCTCCCTGCTGTCCCTCCCCCATTCCCCCCAACAGTCCCCAGTGTATAGTAGACCACCTCTCTGTGTCCATGTGTTCTCATTTTTCTCACCCACCTATGAGTGAGTATATGCGGTATTTCTTTTTCTGTTCTTGTGTCAGTTTGCTGAGAATGATGTTCTCCAGATTCATCCATGTCCCTACAAAGGACACAAACTCATCATTTTTGATTGCTGCATAATATTCCATGGTGTATATGTGCCACATTTTCCCAGTCCAGTCTATCATCGTTGGGCATTTGGGTTGGTTCCAGGTCCTTGCTATTGTAAACAGTGCTGCAATGAACATTCATGTGCATGTGTCTTTATAGTAGAACGATTTATAGTTCTTTGGATAGATACCCACTAATGGGATTGCTGGGTCAAATGGAATTTTTATTTCTAGGTCCCTGAGGAATTGCCACACTGTCTTCCACAATGGTTGAACTAATTTACACTCCCACCAACAGTGTAAGAGTGTTCCTATTTCTCCACATCCTCTCCAGCATGTGCTGTCTCCAGATTTTTTAATGATTGCCATTCTAACTGGTGTGAGATGGTATCTCAATGTGGTTTTGATTTGCATCTCTCTAATGACCAATGATGATGAGCACTTTTTCATATGTTTGTTGGCCTCATGTATGTCTTCTTTTGTAAAGTTTCTGTTCATATCCTTTGCCCATTTTTGAATGGGCTTGTTTGTTTTTTTCCTGTAAATCTGTTTGAGTTCTTTGTAAATTCTGGATATCAGCCCTTTGTCAGATGTGTAAACTGCAAAGATTTTTTCCCATTCTGTTGGTTGCTGATTCACTCTAGTGACTGTCTCTTTTGCCATGCAGAAGCTGTGGAGTTTGATTAGGTCCCATTTGTCTATTTTGGCTTTTGTTGCCAATGCTTTTGGTGTTTTGGTCATGAAGTCCTTGCCTACTCCTATGTCCTGAATGGTTTTGCCCAGACTTTCTTCTAGGGTTTTTATGGTGTCCGGTCTTATGTTTAAGTCTTTAATCCATCTGGAGTTAATTTTAGTGTAAGGTGTCAGGAAGGGGTCCAGTTTCTGCTTTCTGCACATGGCTAGCCAGTTTTCCAAACACCATTTATTAAATAGGGAATCCTTTCCCCATTGCCTGTTTTTGTCTGGTTTATCAAAGATAATATGGTTGTAGATATTTTGTTTTGCCTCCGATGCTTCTGTTCTGTTCCATTGGTCTATATCTCTGTTTTGGTACCAGTACCATGCTGTTTTGATTACTGTAGCCTTGTAGTATAGTTTGAAGTCTGTTAGCGTGATGCCTCCCACTGTGTTCTTTTTGCTTAGAATTGACTTGGCTATGCAGGCTCTTTTTTGGTTCCATATGAAATTCATGGTGGTTTTTTCCAGTTCTGTGAAGAAATTCAATGGTAGTTTGATGGGGATAGCATTGATTGTGTAAATTACTTTGGGCAGTATAGCCATTTTCACGATATTGATTCTTCCTAACCACGAGCATGGAATGTTTCTCCATCTGTTTGTGTCCTCTCTTATTTCGTTGAGCAGTTGTTTGTAGTTTTCCTTAAAGAGGTCCCTTACATTCCTAGTGAGTTGTATTCCTAGGTATTTTATTTTCTTTGTAGCAATTATGAATGGCAGTTCGTTCTTGATTTGGTTCTCTTTAAGTCTGTTATTGGTGTATAGGAATGCTTGTGATTTTTGAACATTGATTTTATATCCTGAGACTTTGCTGAAGTTGCTTATCAGTTTCAGGAGCTTTTGGGCTGAGGTGATGGGGTCTTCTAGGTATACTATCATGTCGTCTGCAAATAGAGACAATTTGGCTTCCACCTTTCCTATTTGAATACCCTTTATTTCTTTTTCTTGCCTGATTGCTCTGGCTAGAACTTCCAGTACTATGTTGAATAGAAGTGGTGAGAGAGGGCATCCTTGTCTAGTGCCAGATTTCAAAGGGAATGCTTCCAGTTTTTGCCCATTCAGTATGATATTGGCTGTTGGTTTGTCGTAAATAGCTTTTATTACTTTGAGATATGTTCCATCAATACCAAGTTTATTGAGGGTTTTTAGCATAAAGGGCTGTTGAATTTTGTCAAATGCCTTCTCTGCATCAATTGAGATAATCATGTGGTTTTTGTTTTTGCTTCTGTTTATGTGGTGAATTACATTTATAGACTTGCGTATGTTGAACCAGCCTTACATCCCCGGGATGAATCCTACTTGATCATGATGGATAAGTTTTTTAATGTGCTGTTGCAATCAGTTTGCCAGTATTTTATTGAAGATTTTTGCATCTATGTTCATCATGGATATTGGCCTGAAGTTTTCTTTTCTTGTTGAGTCTCTGCCAGGTTTTGGTATCAGGATGATGTTGGTCTCATAAAATGATTTGGGAAGGGTTCACTCTTTTTGGAGTATTTGGAATAGTTTCAGAAGGAATGGTACCAGATCCTCTTTGTGTGTCTGGTAGAATTCAGCTGTGAACCCATCTGGACCTGGGCTTTTTTTGTGTGGTAGGCTCTTAATTGCTGCTTCAACTTCAGACCTTGTTATTGGTCTATTCATAGCTTCGGCTTCCTCCTTGTTTAGGCTTGGGAGGACACAGGCATCCAGGAATTTATCCATTTCTTCCTGATTTACTAGTTTATGTGCATAGAGTTGTTTGTAGTATTCTCTGATGATGGTTTGAATTTCTGTGGAATCTGTGGTGATTTCCCCTTTATCATTTTTTATTGCATCTATTTGGTTGTTCTCTCTTTTCTTTTTTATCAGTCTGGCTAGTGGTCTGTCTATTTTGTTGATCTTTTCGAAAAACCAGCTCTTAGATTTATTGATTTTTTGAAGGGTTTTTCTTGTCTCTATCTCCTTCAATTCTGCTCTGATCTTAGTTATTTCTTGTCTTCAGCTAGGTTTTGAGCTTTTTTGATCTTGCTCCTCTAGCTCTTTCAATTTTGATGATAGGGTGTTAATTTTGGATCTCTCCACTCTTCTCATGTGGGCACTTATTGCTATATATTTTCCTCTACAGACTGCTTTAAATGTGTCCCAGAGATTCTGGTACGTTGTGTCTTCGTTCTCGTTGGTTTCAAAGAACTTCTTTATTTCTGCCTTCATTTCATTGTTTATCCAATCAACATTCAAGAGCCAGTTGTTCAGTTTCCATGAAGCTGTGCGGTTCTGAGTTATTTTCTGAATTCTGAGTTCCAACTTGATTGCACTATGGTCTGAGAGACTGTTATGATTTCAGTTGTTTTGCATTTGCTGAGGAGTGCTTTACTTCCAATTTTGGAGTAGGTGTGATGTGGTGCTGAGAAGAATGTATATTCTGTGGATTTGGGGTGGAGAGTTCTGTAAATGTCTATCAGGTTTGCTTGTTCCAGGTGTGAGATCAAGACCTGGATATCCTTGTTAATTTTCTGTCTGGTTGATCTGTCTGCTATTGACAGTGGAGTGTTAAAGTCTCCCACTATTATTGTGTGGGAGTCTAAGTCTCTTTGTAAATCATTAAGAACTTGCCTTATATATCTGGGTGCTCCTACATTGGGTCCATATATATTTAGAATCATTATCTCTTCTTGTTGTATTGATCCTTTTACCATTATGTAATGACCTTCTTTGTCCCTTTTGATCTTTGTTGCTTTAAAGTCTATTTTATCAGAGATGAGAATTGCAACTCCTGCTTTTTTTTGCTCTCCATTTGCTTGGTAAATCTTCCTCCATCCTTTTATTTTGAGCCTTTGTGTATCGTTGCATGTGAGGTGGGTTTCCTGGATACAGCACACTGATGGGTTTTGGTTTTTTATCCAATTTGCTAGTATGTGTCTTTTGACTGGTGCATTTAGCCCATTTACATTCAGGGTTAATATTGTTATGTGTGAATTTGATACTGCCATTTTGATGCTAGCTGGCTGTTTTGCCCATTGGTTCATGTACATTCTTCATTTTGTTGATGGTCTTTAGCATTTGGTATGCTTTTAGGATGGCTGGAACTGGTTGTTTCTTTCTATTTGTAGTGCCTCTTTCAGGAGCTCTTGTAAAGCAGGCCTAGTGGTAACAAAATCTCTGAGTACTTGCTTGTTCGTGAAGGATTTTATTTTTCCTTCACTTATGAAGCTCAGTTTGGCTGGATATGAAATTCTGGGTTGAAAGTTCTTTTCTTTAAGGATGTTGAATATTGGCCCCCACTCTCTTCTGGCTTGTAGAGTCTCTGCCGAAAGATCTGCTGTGAGTCTGATGGGCTTCCCTTTGTGGGTGACCTGACCTTTCTCTCTGGCTGCCCTTAGTATTTTCTCCTTCGTTTCAACCCTGGTGAATCTGACGATTATGTGCGTTGGGGTTGCTCTTCTTGCAGAGTATCTTTGTGGTGTTCTCTGTATTTCCTGGAGTTGAGTATTGACCTGTCTTGCTAGGTTGGGGAAATTTTCCTGGATAATATCCTGAAGAGTGTTTTCCAGCTTGGATTCATTCTCTTCGTCACATTCTGGTACACCTATCAAACATAGGTTGGGTCTCTTCACATAGTCCCACATTTCTTGGAGATTTTGTTCATTCCTTTTTGTGCTTTTTTCTTTAATCTTGGTTTCTCTTTTTATTTCATTGAGTTGATCTTCAACTTCTTATATTCTTTCTTCAGCTTGGTCAATTCGGCTGTTGAAACTTGTGCATGCTTCGTGAAGTTCTCATGTTGTGTTTTTCAGCTCCTTCAATTCATTCATATTCCTGTCTAAGTTGTCCATTCTTGTTATCAATTCCTCAAATCTTTTTTCAAATCTTTTTTCAAGGTTCTTAGGTTCTTTGCACTGGTTTAGAACATGTTCCTTTAGCTCACTGAAGTTTCTCATTATCCACTTTCTGAAGTCTGATTCTGTCATTTTGTCACATTCATTCTCCATCCAGCTTTGTTCCCTTGCTGGTGAGGAGTTTTGGTCCTTTTTTGGAGGCGAGGTGTTTTGGTTTCCGGTGTTTTTCTCCTTTTTGCGCTGGTTTCTTCCCATCTTTATGGATTTATCTGCCTGTCGTCTTAGTAGTTGCTGATTTTTCAATTGGGTCTCTGTGTTGACACTGAGATTGTTGATGATGAAGTATTTCTGTTAATTAGTTTTCCCTCTAATGGTCTATCCCCTCTGCTGTATGAGTGCTGAGGTCCACTCCAGGCCCTGTTTGTCTGGGGTATACCTGCAGCAGCTGCGGAACAGTGAGGGATGATACCAGTTTCTTTTTCTGCTGCCCTTGTTCCAGAATGATGCCAGCCAAATGTCAGTCTGATTAGTCCTTTTCTGGGGTGACTCCTTGGATATACAGGGGTCAGGGAGCTGCTTGAGGAGACAGTCTGTGCTTTATAGGAGCTCCAGTGCTGAGCTGTGAGCTCCGTTGTTCATTCAGTGTTGTTGGGAGGTTGTTTATGTCTGCTGCAATAGAACTCATAAAACACCACCCTTTTTTTTTTCACCCTTAGATGCTCTGTCTCAGGGAGTTGGGGCTTTCTTTATGAGTATCTGTTGCACTGTCCTGCCCCACTAGGTGGCAGTCTATTCACTATTTGCCTGCCGGGGCTCTGACCTGCTAACGCGGGTCTGCCCTGTTGCTGCCGGGTGGAGTCTCTCTGTTATGGCAGGTTGCCTCGGCAACGGCAGGCTGCGTCAGAGCTGGGCGGTACTTCAGTGGGGGTGCACTGCATCAGAGATGGTGGACGCCCCTCCCTCACCAGGCTGCACCGTCCTAGATGCCGGCAGCAAAACTCTCAGCCCCAAGCGCCTCCAGTCGCCGCCCTGCTTGTCCCCATGAGCGTGGGACCCGCTGAGCCCGATCACCCAGCTCCCTGCCTCAGAGTCCATCCTCTCTCTCTCTCTCTTCCTCTCCCCAAGCTGAAAGGTCGATTCTCTCACTGGTGCCCCGGTAGCCTGCCAATAGGGCACTGGGATCCCTGCGATCTCCCATGCTGCTGCCCACTACCCCGGCTCAGATCACGCTTCCCAGGAAACTCCTGGTCTGGCTCATTGTCCAAGTCCCATTCAATCAGATGGACATGCCAATCTGCCCTTCCAAATCTCAGATTGCCGGTTTAACAGGGCACCCAGACCAGTGAGTTCCGCGCTGGGTCCCACTGCGGCACCGGCCGAAGAGGCGGCGGGAGCCGGCTGCGTCAGCTGGCTGCACTAGGGTCCAGTGTCTCTCCCACACCTGGGACATTCAACACTCTGTGGGCATAAAAGGTCCATCCGAGAATGCGGCTAGGACTCACCCTCTGTGCCTTCACCGAGAGCTGCAATCCTGAGTCGCCTCTACAACGCCATCTTGCCTCCTCTCCCCCCATTGTGGCTTTTTATTTTAGTCTCCATATTGTTGATTTGTAGTACAGTTCCTGGCACTCAGTAAGCATGCAGTACATCTTAGTTACATGGGTGAGTCTCTTCCTAATACTTAGTCACTTGTTAACTAAAACAGACAGTACCCATAGTCTTTGTTCATGTTGGTGCAATTAATGAAGCAACTATTCTTCTAACTAGTTAGTTTAACAAGACTAAATGAGATAATCCAGATGAAAGTACCTAGCAAACTGCCTGACATACAATAGGCAACAATACATGTCGATTTCCCCTTAAGATTCAGTAGGCTATGTATATTCTTTTAGGAAGAGTGTTTCCTGTTTATGGCTTGTAACACATTTTAATGAATCAAGAGAGATTTATTCTATCATTATCTGTGTAACCCTACTTGTGGCTTCTCAAGATTATCAAGCTCAGCTGTGAAGTAGTATAATGATGGTAGACCCTGAAATGTCATAACTGTGATATCTCAAAGTGAAGAAAGTATCATAGAAAACATGGTTAGCTGTTAAAATCATCTAGAAAGAAATAATGATTGCTTCCAGGTATCTGTTACCTGTTACAGGACAGACATTGTTTTAGGAGCTTTATGTACTTTATTACCAGTCCCCCAAATGACCCTAGAAGATGGATGCTGTAAGTGGTTGGTCCACAGTAGGTAGACAAGGTATACAATTAGGATAACAGCAAAACAAGGGCACCAATATGTATATATTTTTGATATTTTAAAAATAGTTCTAAAATAGTCATGTTAAAAATCAGAATTTTACAGATTTTTTAATGTTATTTTTTAAAATTTGAACTACATAGCAGTTTACTACCACCTTTCTAGTGCAGAGAATTTCTTAAAGTCTTAATTTCATACCCTTTTGCCCCCCTATGTTAGCCCAGTTTCAGAACTGGAAAAATTCCAACTTATGGGGGTTATATATCCACTGGCTCCATCAAGAGTCAGAGAGCTAGTGACACAGAATTTAGAGGGCTGTAGGGTAAAAGGATGAGAAGGTGTTTCTCAGAGGAGAAGGACACTGGAGCAATCAGTTCCAGACTGTTCTGGCTAATCTCTGTGTGTGATTTTTGTCTATTTGACTCTGTCTATCTCTTAGTTGGATTTTGGTTGTTGTTGTTGCTAAAATTGGCTCAGGCTGCCAGATTCTGCAATGACCCAGATGAAACCACTTGGGAAATCTCTAGCAACTTCCATTCTGTCAGAGTCAGGAGCAGAACTCTACTTTTTCCAGTATTCTTGTCTCCTGCCAGGGCCTCATGTTGGTAGAAGTTTTGACCAGGATATCAGCAGGTGGAAGAGTCTCAGAAATGGAATCTGCACAAACCCAGCCCAGTAGAGGAGAAGAGAAAAGGCTGGGTATGGGTTAGAGAGATGATATGCAAATAACCAGGACACCCATACAACTGGAAAGTGGTATGGCCAGGCTATTTCTCTGTAAAATGTGTTTATTTTACTACAAAGCTGTACTATTAAGCTAATCTACACACTTCACTTGAAAATTCATGTTTGAGTTAATTTCATTCACTTTCCTTGAAAATTCATGTTTCTTAGGATTGAAAATTGGTTCATTTGTCCTCTGATTCTGGGTTTTTATTCAGTTTTGCATATAATCTTTCAAAAGAGAGAGAAAATTTTCTCATATTGACTTTAATATTGGCATTGGTGCCTGTGGGTTGAAATCTCAGCATTTTGGCAACCTGCTGGGCTGTTCTGCTGCTACTCATTACAACATTTTCTCATGCCTCAGAGATAGCATGTTTGAAATTAAAATAGCGATTTATATTCCTACTTGGAATATCTCAGTTATTAGGTAGCAATTCTTGAAGTATGTCTAGAGTCAAATAGCACTGAATTTTTCTATTACTGAACTGATAATTTATGGAACACCACTGAATTAGGTACTGAGGATACTAGAATAGATAAGATAAAGTTCCTGTTAATGGAAAGCTCATACCTTAATATTTTACCCGAGCTGAGATAGTTTCTATTAGTTCCCTAGCAAGCACTTTTCTCATAGAGAAAAATGGAAACTTAAGTTGGACAGTTTCTTTTCTTTTTAAAAGATACCTATTTTTCATTTTAATCTAAGAAATTAAATAGAGAGGAGGGACATTTAAAGAGGGTAAATTTTGTATCCTAGTATATTCCTAGGATGCCCACTAGTTTAGCTGGATAGTCCTATTTTATAACGTTGGTCTTCTATTTCTTGCTGGAGTCATAATGGCTGAGAAGTAACTGTTGTCTGATAAAGAAGGAGATGGAGAAGTACTCTGGCCTGGCCTCATTTTGTTTTTGCTGGCCACAAGGTGTATGGGTGTGACAAGCAGCAAATTATAAGGGAGAGCAATTCTGTAGCTCCAGATCATAGAATGTTCTCCAGCAAGAAAGTATTAAACATGACCAACTGCAAGGTACTTCTCTCTATTTTACATCCTTGTTAAAAAATAATAATAATAATGTTGCTGGGCATTATGGTGGTACATGCCTGTAATTCCAGCACTTTGTGAGGCCAAGGTGGGTAGATCACCTGAGGTTAGGAGTTGAAGACCAGCATGAGCAACATGGAGAAACCCTGTCTTTACTAAAAATACAAAATTAGCCAGGTGTGGTGGTGCATGCCTGTAATCCTAGCTACTAGGGAGACTGAAGCAGGAGAATTGCATGAACCCAAGAGACAGAGGTTGCAGTGAGCTGAGATCACACCATTGCACTCCAGCCTGGGCAAAAAGAGTGAGACTTTGTCTGAAAAAAAAAAAAAGTAATGCTACCAGTTATCTACAAAGTCAACCAAGAATCCATGGCATGGCATTTAAGGCCATTAAACAAAATTTCTGTTAATGGGAAACTCATAACCTAATATTTTACCCAAGCTGAGATCATTTCCATTAGTTCCCTTGCAAATCTTGTTCTTTCTCCAATCTTGTCTACTATTACAACCAGTTCCGATGACCAAGCTCCATCTTTGAGCTGTTCATTAAGCAAAATAATCCTTCTTAATAAAAACTAAACATGATGCAGAACTTCAAAATACAACAGATAAATGCAGAATTGGTCTGGTTAAGAATGGTGGAGGATCTGGAGCTTGAATGCCTTGTCTTCTCTGTGCTTTGGCCACACAGACACTTACTCCAAATTCCAGACTGTTCTGGTTAGTCTCAATGTTTCATTTTTGTTTATTCCTTTGAGACTGTCTATCTCCCAATTGGATATTGGTTGTTGTTGCTTGGAATTATGCCTTCTCCAGCCTCTTGTGTGCAAATCTATCTGCAGCCTAAGTTCAGCATCTTTCAGGAAGCTCTTTGTAATTTTCTCCACTTGAGGCCAAGCTAGACCTCCTCTGTTTCCAGTGGTAGTATTCAGGGAAGGTCACTGTAGTGTATTGTGAACCATCTTGAAGTCAGGGAGTTCCAGTCTACCTCTGTACATTCATGTTTTGCACTATTAGGTACACAACAAATTTATTACTTTTTCAAAGAGAATGACAGTTATCCTATATAAGTTTTTGGTGGATCTCTCTGGATACAGGTTAAAAATTTCCAAATTTATTTGCATGTTTCTACCACATGGAATTACATTTATTTCCCCTTGAGTCTCCACTCAAATGCCACATTACAAATAAAATCTTTCTTGAATCTTCCCAGGTGAAAGTAACATCAACCTCCTGTGAATGTTCTAAAACATACTTCCCGTTCCTCTCTGGGTTTTCCAGCTTGTGTTACACAGCCATATACATGTCTTATATTCTGCCCAATATTGCAAGTTACTTAAGAAAGGGACCATGTTAAAGAACTATAAGAGTATCTACTCTGCAGTGAAATCAAACATGGATTCAAACCCAGGCTTCAGATCTGGGTGACATGAGCAAAAGACTTGACCTCTCTTTCAATCTCAGTCTTTTCACTGTGAAATGGGGCTAATAATGTCTCCTTCCTAGATTTTTTTTGGTGAAGATCAAATTCAACAAGATTAAAGTATCTTGGGCATTCAAAATACAGATTCCATATCCCATATTAATTTTGAGACTTTCCTAGAACTTAGTATCATCTTTCATATGAAGTATATGTTCAAGTAATGTTAATTTGCATGTTGAATTAGGCCAGAGGAATTAATATTCTAGTATATATTAATGAAAGTTATGTCAAAAAAACTATTCTGTTGATAAGAAGTTTGGGAAGCCTTGAATGTTATCTGAATATTATTATACTTTAAGTTATGGGGTATGTGTGCCAAGCGTGCAGGTTTGTTACGTAGGTATACACATGCCATGGTGGTTTGCTGCATCCATCACCCCGTTATCTACATTAGATATTTCTCTTAATGCTGTCCTCCCCAATTCTCCCACCCCCTACTATCCCTCCCCTAATTCCCTGCCCCCTGACAGGCCCCAGTGTGTGATATTCCCCTCACTGTGTGCTTAGGTTCTCATTGTTCAATACCCACTCATGAGTGAGAACATGTGGTGTTTGGTTTTCTGTTCTTGTGTCAGTTTGCTGAGAATGATGGTTTCTAGCTTTATCCATGTCTCTGCAAGGGACATGAACTCACTCATTTTTATGACTGCACAGTATTCCATGGTGTGTATGTCACACATTTTGTTTATCCAGTCTATCATTGATGGACATTTGGGTTGGATCCAAGTCTTTGCTGTTGTGAACAGTGCCACAATAAACATACATGTGCATGTGTCTTTAAAATAGAATAATTTATAATCCTTTGGGTATATACCCAGTAATAGGAATGCTGGGTCAAATGGAATTTCTATTTCTAGATCCTTGAGGAGTTGCCACACTGTCTTCCACAGTGGTTGAACTAATTTACACTCCCACTAACAGTGTAAAAGCATTTATATTTCTCCACATCCTCTCCAGCATCTGTTGTCTCCTGATTTTTTAATGACCACCCTTTTAACTGGTGTGTCATGGTATGTCAATGTGGTTTTGATTTGCATTTCTCTAATGACCAGTGATGATAAGCTTTTTAAAATATGTTGTTGGCTGCATAAATGTCTTCTTTTGAGAAGTGTCTGTTCATATCATTTGCCCACTTTTTGATGGGGTTGTTTTTTTCCTTGTAAATTTAAGTCCTTGGTAGATTCTGGATATTAGCCGTTTGTCAGAAGGATAGGATTGCAAAAATTTTTCCCATTCCTTTGGTTGATGGTTCACTCTAATGATAGTTTCTTTTGCTGTGCAGAAGGTCTTAAGTTTAATTAGGTCCCGTTTGTCTATTTTGGCTTTTGTTGCTATTGTTTGATGTTTTAGTCATAAAATCTTGCCCATGCCTATGTCCTAAATGGTATTGCCTAGGTTTCCTTCTAGGGTTTTTATGGTGTTAGGTCTTATGTTTAAATCTTTAATATATCTGCAGTTAATTTTTGTATAAGGTGTAAGGAAGGAAGGGATTCAGTTTCAGCTTTCTGCATATGGCTAGCCAGGTTTTCCAGCACCATTTATTAAACAGGGAATCCTTTCTCCATTGCTTGTCTTTGTCAGGATTGAATAATGTTTTTTAAAGGATTTAGACATTTGTTTAATTTAAGTGAATTATTTGACTCCCTCTCCACAGAGAATCTCACAGGGTGAATGCTCTTTGTAACAGAGGTTGGGAAATATGCAAACAGTGTACTGGCCCTAAAGGAAGTGGGGAGGAATGCTTGTGTGTTTTCTATGACAGGCAGGCTGCCAGGCTGTATAGACTCTAAAGGTTGGCATTACCAAGGTAGATTCACCATGGCCCACAGTCTAATCTTCTAGGTTCTTAAAGTTGGCTTGTCTTCCAAATGTGGGTTGAAAGTCCACAGAACCCTCTTGCATAATAGCACTCATCCCAACCATGTTAAAGAAGTTACTCTACTTAGATGGCTTAGATGGGTGCCTGGCACTGATGATTTACATACCCCTTTAGCATGCACATTTTGTTCTCTCATTCACTAGATTGTGTATTTTCTTTACTTTTTTATGTATTAGAAATATGAATTCAATTCAACATGCAAACAAACATTAATTGAGCATAACGTCATACAAGGAACTACACTAGGTTCTAGGGAAATCTCAAAATTAATCTGAGTAGTGGAAAATTGAGTTTCAATTTCCCAATGTGGTTTTCTCTAATGGACTGTCTCCCATTAACCAAGTATAGAGACTGATAGATAAACATCAATGTGAATTTGTTAATTTGCTATGAGCACTCTTATTTCCAGTAGAATACACTGTATGAACTGGCCTGGTTACATAATTTCTCCATCCATCCCCACAATGGACTGATGCATAGAGAAAGTAAGATTATAATTAGAAGGGTTTGTGATCAGTCTGAATGAGGAAAAAGTAGGAAATTACTCAACTGATGTTAAGAGGTGTTCTTCAGCTAAGCCCTCTATTCTTTCTTCCTTTCTTCTGTTTTTCTCTTTTCATCCAATGAATACTTCTGGAAAACCATCTTTGTGAGGCAGTATTGCAGAGAACTCTGGGAAAGAGTACCTATTTGTCAAATGACAGATGATCTGTTTGGCCACATGACCTCAGGGAAGTTATTTAATGTCTTAGTGTTGCAGAACTCTCTTGTGTAATAGAACTCATCTCAACATGGTTAAAGAAGTTACTGTATGTAGATCTATTAAAGAGTGCCTGGCACTAATGATTTAAATATCTCCGTAACATGCACATTTCATCTTCTCATTCACTAGGCTGTGCATTTTTATTTCTTTTTTAATGCATTTCTTAGTTAAGTTTCAAAATTATTAATTACCTTGCCCTAGGTCATACACAGTTAGTAAGCAGCTGAGCTTGAACAGGACCAGAAACTAAATACAGTTTATTTTAGAAAATCATGGATTTTGGCACTCTAGGGGAAAAAATAAAACATAATAGTTATGCAGACTCCTATTTCTCTTTAAAAAGTTTTAAGCCTTAAGAGATACAGCATAGATCCTAGTTTCTTTGTATATAATAAACTTTTGATGGATTTTGTCATTTTCCACATTTATCTCCTATAATTTGGAACTTCCTCAAATGACACCCTAACAAATGAGAACACTTTTCTTCTCAAATATATTTTAAAAAGACATTACAGTCAACCCTGACTCATGTTCTTAGCTAGGGAACAGTGTATTTGGCAGTTTCCATTGCTTCTGGTTTGATCAGATTGAATTTCATGTAGTCATCTTTAAGCTATGCCCTAATTAAGATGAATAGATATTGTCAGATGGCCTGTTTAATCTGTTTCCCATCTGGCATAATTATGTTTATGAGTAAGGCCTGCTTTTGCTTGGTTTGGGCAATAGCTAAAACCAACAGAAAAAGGCAATCATATCTCCTAAGTTAAGACCAGGACCCACTCTTCATCTTTAATCTTAACTGGGCAATCACATTTTCAAACCTGTAGAACAAGCTTGGTGTATAGTTGTATTGCAGAGCTCCATTAGGCTCATGGCATCCATCTATCCATCTATTCATACTTACTTTCATTCATTCCATTCCAGTAATCATCCCATGAACCCCTCATGTGTGCAGGGCTCTCTATGTCCCATGTCAGACTGTCATGAAAGAGAGAGCATTCCTGATCTCAAGAAGCTCTTGGTGTAATAGAAAAAGTGTCAAAAACATATGGACTTTAAACTTGAAACTTAATACTATTTATTTTATTTTTAATTTTTGTGGGTATATAGTAAATGTATATCGGGTGAACATGAAATATTTTTTTACAGGCATACACTGTGTCATAATCACACAAGGTTAAATGAGGTATCCATCAACTTAAGCATTTATCATTTCTTGGTGTTACAAGCAATCCAGTGATACTATTTTAGTTATTTCAGAATACACAATCAATTATTATTGACTGTAGTCACCCTGTTGTGTTACAAAATACTGTATCTTCTTCATTACAACTAGTTATATTTGTGTGCACATGAAATATTTTTACTTCCCCAAACCCTCAACGGTTTCTAGCCTCTGGTTACCATCATTCTACTCTCTCTCACTATGAGTTCAATTGTTTTAATTTCTAGCTCCCACAAATGATTTAGAAAAGGCAAAGTCTTTCTGCCCTTGGCTTATTTCACTAAACCCAGTGACCTCCAGTTCCATCTGTGTTATTGCAAATGACAGGCTTTCATTCTTTTTTTATGGCTGAATACTACTCCATTGTGTATATATCCCACATTTTCTTTATTCATTTATCTTTTGATGGACTCTTAAGTTACTTCCAAAGCTTGGTTATGTGATAGTTGCTGCAATAAACATGGGAATGCTGATATATCTTCAGTATACTGATTTCCTTTCTTTGGGCTATATACTCAGCAGTAGATTGCTGGATCATATGATATATCTATATTTAGCTTTTTGAGGAGGCTCCAAACTGTTCTCTATAGTGGTTGTACTAGCTTACATTCCCACCAACAGTGCATGCATGTTCCCTTTTCTCTGCATCCTCACCAGCATTTGTTACTGCCTGTCTTTCGGATAAAAGCCATTTTAACTGAGAGGAGATGATATCTCATTGTAGTTTTGATTTGCATTTCTGTGATAGTCAGTTACATTGAGCACCTTTTGATATGACTGCTTGCCATTTGTATGTCTTTTCTTGAGATATGGCTATTGAGACTTTTTGCCTGTTTTTAAACTGGATTATTAGATTTCTTTCCTATTCAGTGTTTGAGCCCCTTATATTTTCTTGTTATTAATTATTATCCTGTTATTAGTTTGCAGATACTTTCTCCCATCTGTGCATTGTCTCTTCACTTCATCGACTGTATCCTTTGTTGTGCCAAGCTTTTTAAAGTTGGTATGATCCCATTTGTCCACTTCTGTTTTGGTTGCCTGTGCTTGTGAGGTATTACTCAAGAAATCTTTGCCTCTCTAATGTCCTGCAGAGTTTCCCAATGTTTTCTTGTAGTAGGCTCATAGATTCAGGTCTTAGGTATAAGTCTTGAATCCATTTTGATTTGATTTTTGTATGTAGCAAGAGATAGGGGTCTAGCTCTCATCTTCCACATATGGAGATCCAGTTCCTCCAGTATCATTTATTGAAGAGACTGTTTTTTCCCTAACATGTGTTTTTGATACCTTTGTCAAAAATGAGTTAACCCTGTATATGTGAATATTTTTCTGGTTCTCTATTTTACTCTATTGGTCTATATGTCTGTTTTTATGCTAGTATCATGCTATTTTGGTTACTATAACTCTGTAGTATAATTTGAAGTCAGGTGATGTGATTCTTCATCGTATTCTTCCTTTTCTTTTTGAGATGGAGTCTTGCTCTATCACACAGACTAGAGTACAGTGGTGCAATTTCAGCTCACTACAACCTCCATCTTCCTGGTCCAAGTGATTTTCATGCCTCAGCCTCCTGAGTAGCTGGGATTACAAGCACCTGCCACCATACCTGGCTAATTTAAAAAATATATTTAGTAGACAGGGTTTCACCATGTTGGCCAGGCTGGTATTGAACTCCTGACCTAAAGTGATCCACCATCCTCAGCCTCCCAAAGTGCTGGGATTATAGGTGTGAGCCACTACCCCTGGCCTCCTTGTTGTATTCTTTTTGCTCAGGATAGCTTTGGCTATTTTGGATTTTTGTGGTTCCATATAAATTCTAAGATTTTCTTTCTATTTATGTTAAGAATTTATTTTGATAGGAACTGCATTGAATCTGTAGATTGCTTTGGGTGGTATGGGCATTTCAGCAATAATTGATTCTTCTAATCTATGAACATAATTTTTAATACATTTTCTTGTGTCCTCTTCAATTATTTTCATAAGTATTTTACAGTTTTCTTGGTATAGATCTTTCACTTTAATTTTATTTCTAGCTACTTGAGATTACTTTCTTGATTTCTTTTTCAGATTGTTGACTGTTGGCATATAAAGATGCTATTGATTTTATGTATGTTAATTTTGTGTCCTATAGCTTTACTGAATTTGTCAGTTCTAATAGTTATTTGATGGAGTCTTTAGGTTTCCTCAAATAACAGATTGTATCATCTGCAAACCAGGATAATTTGATTTCTTTCTTTCCAATTTGGATGCTTTTTATTTCTTTTTCTTGTGTGATTACTCTATCTAGGTCTTCCAGTACTGTGTTGAGTAACAGTGGTGACAGTGAGCATCCTTGTCTTGTTCCAAATCTTAGAGAAAAGGCATTCAGTTTTTCCAGACTCAGTATGACACTGACTGGGGGGCCTATCACATTGACTTTTATTGTATTGAGGCATGTCTTAAACTCTGTCAGCCAGGTTGGAGTGCAGTGGTGCAGTCACAGCTTGATGGAGCCTCAAACTCCCTGGTAAAGCAATCCTCTCACCTTAGCCTCCTGAGTAACTGGGACTACACAAGAGTGCACCACCATGCCTGGCTAATTTTTAATATTCTTTGTAGAGACAGGGTCTCACTATGTTTCTCAGACTAATAATTGATTTCTCTTGCTGGTTCTTATTCAGTTCTCAGTTTGAGAGAAATTAATGCTGAAAAAGTTTGTATATCACCTGCCATCCTCTTAGAGGGCATTTATCATTTACAAGTCCTCTTTTTCACTTGAAGAACTCTTTCTCATGTCTACCGTGGTGGTTCTGATGAGGGCTGTAAATCACAGTGACTGTGGGGCATCAAATGACCTGAGTACATTAGTCTTGATGTTCAATAAACTTTGTTGGTTGGTGTAGTAATGGCCATAGCATACAAAACTGGCAAATCAGGGAACTTGCTGAGATTTTCTCTTGCTGGCACTAGAGGAAGACCCTATTTTTCCCTGGCTGTGAAGCAGAAAGGGTGCACACTTAGCTCTACTTGAATCATCCAGCATTGAGGAGCAGCTGGCAATAAGATGCACAAAAGAAAGAAAGAAAGAAAAACAAGAAAGAGGAGTTGTTATTATTGGAGGTCCATATCCAGATATCCTGGAGGCTGTGATCTCACCCCTCCCTTTTCTAGGCTTGCTTATGGGTGACCCCAAATTCTCCTCTTTGACCTAAGCCAATTTCAGTTGACTTTCTGTCATTGTCATATGAATTAACAAAAATGTCCTAATAATTTCCATTCTTCCCCTCTGTCCTTGATACTCCTCCATTTTTGAGTCATGAAGTCTGCTGTAGGCAAAAGAATGCCCTCAAACCACCAAGATGTTCACATTCTTTGTGAATATGCAACTTTAAATGGCAAAAATGACTTTGCAGATGTGGCTTAATTAAAGATCCTGAGTTGAAGAGATGATCTTGGATTATCTGGGTGGACCCACTGTAATCACAGCATTCTTATAAGGGCAAGAGGGAGGCAGCAGAGTTAGAGTAGGAGATAAGTGGATAGAAGCAGAGGTTGGAGTGTTGCAGCCATGAGCCAAGGAATATGAGCAGCCTCTAGAATCTGGGAAATGCAAGGGATGTGTTCTCCCCCAGAGCCTAGAGGAACCAGCCCTGCTGATATTCTGACTTTAGGGTTTGTGGTAATTTGTTTGTGTAGCAATAGGTAACTTTATACAATCATTAAAGTTGTTGAGTATCAAACCAACACCAACTTCCTGAACTGTGTTTCTCTAATCGCTCTCCTGCCTGGTCTTTGCCAAGAGTTCACCACACATATTGGGCTGTCTGCCTATAAAATGAGATCTGAAGATTTCCTGCTATCTTTCAGGATATCTGTTTGCTGATGCATAAAATTTTTTAAAGGAGAAATATATATATATATTTGCATTCTGATTTTCATCTTGGGATGAATATTCTTTGGAGAGAAACAAACATATTGACTTCAATATATTGAAAATTATCAAATGATGCTGAGTCGTTTCTCCAAGCAGATGTTGGTGAGATGGGTTGTGCCAAAGCCAGATCTTGAAGGCACATGCTTTCAGGTATCTATATGGTGGTGAGAAAGATTCTAAAAAGAAAAGCCAGGATTCTGAAAGTGAACTCCTACCTCACAATATCACAAAGCCAGGCTTGGTTTCAGCAGCTGGAAGGTGCCCGTGTGCTTATTTTTGTCTCGTTATGTTTTGTTTGCAGTGTACTGAGAGTTTAGTTTTCAGCCTGTGTAATCTTAAGTGTTCTCATAATCCTCATTTGTAAAATGAGGATTAAATTAATATGTATCTCATTTGGGTTTTATAAGGATAGATGAGATAGTGAATGCAGTTTTTTTAGCACAGTGCTAGTAAGTAGCAAGTGTTCATTGAAGTCTAGCAATATGATGAATTGGGAATCATGGGGCCTGGAACTAACACCAGCAGTGAGTGGGGGGCAGAAGGAAGTCACATTGACTGAACAATAGGTGGATCCAGGAGCCAATAAGGATGAACATATTGGGAGGTAATCTAGGCACTCATTTACTCTCAGAGAGGCCCTAGCCAGGGAGGTAAGCATGTGGTGGAAATCAGGAATGGAAGAACTGGGTTAAAACTGGAGAAGGAGTCTCTAGATGGCATGACATGCTGCTGTGGAAGGTGGCAAGATGGCCTGGCTCTCACTATTTTAAAGACAATGATTCAAATAAACCAGGCATAGGCAGCAATGTCAGGGTCAATTTACAAAATTAAGGTCCAAGGTGGAAAGGCTTGATCTTGTGTAGTAAGGGTAAAAGTCTGGTAACTGGAGCAGCAAGGTCAGTCCAGGGTGTGGTTATGAACAAAGGAAGAAGCTTGGTGCTGAGTTCCATGGTGTTCAGCACTTCTTAAATCCTATTGCCCATAGTACTCACTCCAAAACCTCTAGAGTGGAAGAGGATGTGGGAACAGGAGAGGTTGAGCTCATCCATGTTGATCAAGTGTTTCCAGTTTTGGGGAGAAGAAGGTAGTCAGCAAAAAGCCAGACAAGTCCTTTATCTTAAGATAAAACCAATCTTTCTTAAGACTAAACAGGCACAAAGCATTGGGATCATCCACTACTAAAGTCAGCAATTCCAAATGATCAAACAGCCTGAAATGGACCCTAGACATCATATCATGTAGCTGCCTCTTTTTTAAAAATTGGTATTTCTCAAAGACTGTTACCTGGACCACCAGTTCTAGCTTCATTAAAATGGAAAATGCTTGGTCTCTAATTGAGTATTCTAAATCAGACCCGGGGAGTGGGGGAGGGCAGTGAGCTAGAAATGTGCATTGTAACCACCTCCCAGGTGATTAGGAACCACAGGTTTTATGGTTCTTAACACTGACTGCCCATTATAATCACCTAGGTATGATATCCTGCTGAGACCAGCTCAGCTGTAGAGATCCCAACCCAGGCTGCACTGAAATAATTAAGAAACAGACACGGAGAAAGAAAGTAAAGGTAGGTGATCAGAGTGATGCATCAGGGGTCTCCCAGCATTCCCAACTGAGAGCCCAGAGCAGACTCTTTACTTGCCAGTTACAAGTTTTACAAGTGGATGTTCTGTGTTCTTTCATTGGTTAAAGGTAAACTAATCAGAAAGTTCATGTACGCTTACTATAGGTTAAAGATAAACTAGAGAGCACTCTTTATGAGGGTGCAAAGGAGAGAGTCACATATCCTGTGTTCAAAGAACTAATTCATCTTGTGTGAGACATATTCATATTGGTTACTGTTTTATAACACTGAGCAATTTTCTGCTTTGGAGGCCGTCTTCGGCTGTGGGGGACCAACTAGGTTTTCCATGCCACTGCCCTCAGCAAACAATATCACACACATCAGAATTTGCTCTCAACAATATCTTAACTGTGGGCCAACTGAACTGGAACTTCTGAGGCCAGGGCTGTGGCTCATGCAGTGAAATCCTAAGGAACAGCCTGTGTTGAGAACTACTGCTGTAGATGGTAGTAAAGTGACTTTCCTGAGGGTATGCAATCAAATAGTGGTAGAGCTGGAATGAAAATTGAGTCTCTGTTGAAAAGCAAAAGAAAATGTGGTCTATGAAACTGAGTGGACAGGCATTGGAATCAGAGGACTGGAATCAATGATTTGAGAGAAAGGGCAGTGGGTCCAGAGAAAGCAAGGGCTAACCTGGAGCTATTTGCTACTTTTGTGTACTGGCCATAACCTGGCATGCCAAGGGGGAATTTGTGTTTAATCAGGGTGTACTGACAGAAATGTAGTGAAATTGCTGCAAGAAAAAGCTATAGCAACAACAATCCTTAGCATTACCTAATGAGTGACCAGAACACTGTCTTGCTATCTGCAAATCCCATAGCCTTGGGTCACCATTAAAATTGATCAGTAGGTACATACTAAGTGGATTGTGAATCTGAGGTGGAGAGCTAAAAAGAGCAAATGCTAGAGGGGAGATAAGAAATTAAATGTGTATTACATCCTCCCCTTTATGAGCATATAATTTTGTGTTAGGAAGGCAGGTCCATCTCAACTGTACCTTTACTCATCTCTCAGCACCTTAGCTCGAGGCACAGGTTAAATTCCTAGACTGCAACAATGGAAGAATTTAATCTGCTGTATGTTCCAAGGGTAATGTATGTTAGGCTTGCTTTGCCCTCTGAATTTCTTCTTTCAGGTAAGTGATACTGTCAGTAGACTTGAGGAGTGAAGGCCCTTTTCAGAGAGTGGCTGCTCCAGTCATCATTTTTGTCACTGACTTAGTTGTGAGCATTCCTTGATGCTGCTACTATATAAACAAGACCTGGACACTCAGAGGTATTTTTGTTTGTTTGTTTGTTTGTTTGTTTGTTTGTTTGTTTGTTTGTTTAGGAGTCTTGCCCTGTCACCCAGGCTGGAGTGCAGTGGTGTGATTTCCACTCACTGCAACCTCTGCCTCCTGGATTCAAGCAATTCTCCTGCCCCGACCTCCCAAGTAACTGGGATTACAGGTGTAAGCCACCATGTCCAGCTAATTTTTATATTTTTAGTGGAGATGGGTTTTCAGCATGTTGCTCAGGCTACTCTCAAACTCCTGACCTCAGGTGATCCACTCACCTTGGCCTCCCAAAGTGCTGGGATTACAGGTGTGAGCCACTGCACCCAGCCAAAGATGCTTAAGTTATAAAAATATTTAGGTACTTAAAAGATAAGACTATCATAATAAGTGAACAGATAGGGAATTTCAATAGAAAAGCTAGCACTATAGAAAAGAACCCATTTAGTTTCTAGAACTGAAAAGTGTAATACCTAAAATAAAAGGTTTACTAAATCAGCTTGTCTTCTAGAGCATGGTGACCAGTCCTTTTGGCACCAGGGCCTGTTTGATGGAAGACAATCTTTTCACAGATCAGGGTCAGGGTAGGAAAAGGTTTCAGGATGATTCAAGCACATTACATTTATTGTGCACTTTATTTCTATTATTATTACATTGTACCATATAATGAAAAACTTATAAAACTCACCATAATGTAGAATCAGTAGAATCCCTGAGCTTGTTTTCCTGCAACTAGATGGTCCCATCTGGGGGTGATGGGAGGCTGTGACAAATCATCAGGCATTAGATTCTGATAAAGAGTGCAACCTACATTCCTCACATGCACAGTTCATGATAGAGTTAGGGCACCTATAAGAATCTGATGCCACCTCTGATCTGACAGGAGGTGGAGTTCAGGCAGTAATGCAAGCCTTGGCGATGGTGAGCAGCCATAAATACAGATGAAATTTCACTTACATGCCCGCTACTCACTTCCTGCTGTGTGGCCCATTTTCTAACAGGACATGAACCAGTAGCAGGCTGTGGCCTGAGGATTGAGGACTCCTGCCTGAGAGCCTTCAGACACAGCCTGGCAGACACATTCATTTTAGCCCAGCAAGACTCATTTCAGACTTCCATCTCACCGAACTATAAGATAATTTTTGTGGCTTTAAGCTACTGGTTTTTGGTTACAGGTGGTTTTTGGTTACATAAGTAAATTCTTTAGTGGTGATTTGTGAGATTTTGGTGCACCCATAACCTGATACTTTGTTAGAACTAATGCAGAGGTCATGCTTAAGGGAGTTAACACTAGATAGAAACTTAGACCTAGGGGAGGAAATAGAGCACAGAAAATGATAAGTAAGTAGATGTAAAGAATTTTTTTTACCCCTTGGTTTGTTTAAAATACAATAGTAGTTTAATACAAAATTTATGACATTTTATAGTGGGATCATAAGTATATAAATGTAAAATATATGACAATAGTACATGGTGTGAGGGGTGCAAATGAAACTACAGTCTTACAGGTGTCTTACCTTTATATAATGCAGCACAATGTTAACTCTACATAGACTTTGATAAATCAGTGATGGATATTGTAAAACCAAAGCAATCAGTAAAAAATACCAAGAAAGATATAGCTAAAAAGAGTGTTAGAGTAATTAAAATAAAATCCTAAAAAAATCCACTTAACCCAAAGAAGACAAGAAAGAAGAAACAAGCCAATAAAAAAAGAAGGCTGCATGTAATGCCTGTAATCCCAGAACTCTGTGGGGCTGAGATGGGAAGACTTAGCCCAGGAGTTTGAGACCAGCCTAGGCAACATAGCAAGACCCTGTCTTTACAAAAAAATACAATAATTTGTCAGTTATGATGGTGTATGCCTCTAGTTCCAGCCACTCAGGAGGCTAAGGCAGGAGGATCACTTGAGCCTGGGGAGATTGAGGCTGCAGTGAGCTGTGATTGTGCCACTGCACTGCAGACTGTATGACAGAGTAAGCCGCTGCATTAGAAAAAAGAAAAAAATGAAAACAAACAACAAAAAAGTTTAAGCCAAATACATTGATAATTACCATAAATATAAATGGTCTGTGCATTCCAATTAAAAGGCACAGATAGTCAAACTGGTTAAAAAAGAAAGATCCAATTACATGCTGCATTTTAGTTGTAAACTACTGAAAGAGTTGCATTATAATCCTAAACTGATTGAAAGTAAACGGATTGAAGAAAGATATACCATGCAAATAGTAATCATAAGAAGGCTATATTGATATCAGAAAAAGTAGACATATATATACAAAGAGTATTACCAAAAGGATAGAAGGACAATGAAGGAAAGGTTAATTTATCAAAGAAGTATAGAAATAACAAATATGTATGCAGATAACCATCACATTTTAGAACATGAGAGCTCAGACTGACAGAACTCAAAGGAGAAAATAAATATCTCTGAAATTAGAATTGGAGATTTTGAACACAACTCTTAGTAATTAGTGGAAAAAGTAGAGAAACAATCAGTACGAATGTAGAATATTTGAACAATGCTATCATCCACAGATTGTCATTTATAGAACAATTATCCATCAAAATAAGACTACACCACTTGGAACAGAAACCCAAACAGATTATGTGCTGAAAATTAAATGTCTCAGAAAGATTAAAAAGATTAAAATCATACAGAACATGTTGTTTGAGCAAAAGGAAAATTACTTAGAAATCAATCACAGTAACATACCTTAAATAGCCCAATATTTGGAAATTAAGCAACACACACTTGTAAATAACGTATAGGTTAAAAAAGAATGTCAGAAACGATTTCGAACTGTAGGATGCAAATAAGGCAACACTCAGAGGGAAGTTTATAGCTTTAAATGCTTATATTAGAAAATGAGAACGTTTTAAGATCAGTGATTTAAGTTCCCATTTGGAGAACTTCGAAGAGATGAACAAATTAAACCCAGAAAAAGTAGTGTTGCCAGTGGAGGGTGTCCAGGTTCTTGGCGTCTTGAACAAAGAATTGGTCAAAATATGAAAAACAGGAAAAGAATGAAGCAACAAAAGCAGAAATTTATTGAAGATGAAAGGACACACCACAAAGTAGAAACTGGCAGAGCAATGGGGGCTCAAGAGGTGGGCGACAGAATTTTCTGGGGTTTAAATACCCTGTAGATGTTTCCCATTGTTTACTTGGTATACAACCTATGTAAGTGAAGTAGTGGCTGGCAATCAATCTGATTGGTTGTGGAAAGCAACCAATCAGAGATGCTTGAAATTTTCCATCTGCCATGCAGGAAAGGGGCAGGGGGTGGGGAGAGGGAGTAGCCTCTGGTTCTTTGTTACTTAGTTGTGGAAAGTTTGGGTTTTCCTTTTGATTTAGTTCTAGAAAGGTAGCATGAATGGCCTTAGGTTCCCTGCCTCCAGACCCTATTCTCTTGCCTCTGTAGGAGAAAATTAGAAATAAGATTTTACAGAAATAAATAAAATTTAAAGCAAACAACAGAAAAACCTAACAAAGGCACAGTTACGTCTTTGAAAATATTAATGCAATTGGTAAGTCCCTAGTCCAAAAAAGAAAATTAAAAATACTGATATCAAGAATAAGGGAGAGGATATTACCACAGATTCTGTGGGCATTAAGAGAATAACGAGAGTATGTTATGAGTGAATTTATGCCAATAAATTAAACTCCAGTGAGGTTGACAAATTTCTTGAAAAATTAAAATTATAAAAATTGATACGAGTTAATAAAATATAGAAAAAGCCCATAACTATTACAGAAATCGAATTTTTGATCAAAAACCTGCCCCCAAAGAAAAATCTAAATAATATGGTTTATTGATGCATTGTAGCAAACATTTAAGAAAGAAATAATACTGAACCTTATAAATTTTAAATAAAACATCAACAAAAGAAAGTAGAAAACTCGTCAACTCATTTGATGAAGTCTGCACAACCCTGATAACCAAATCGGACAAGGATGAGAAAGAAAATTGTTGGTCAGTATATTTTATGGACATATGCACAAAAATCTTTAAGAAAATATAAGCAAATCAAATCATTTAGAATACAGACAGAACAAAACATTGTGTTTAAGAGGGAGATATGTCTCAGGAATGCAGTTTTTAAAATTTAAAAACAAGTAAATAAAATGTGCTGTATTTACCTAATAAAGAACGATCCAATCATTTCAATAGCTTCAGAAAAGGCCTTTGAGAAAATTCAATATTTTTAATAATAGTGACTCCCAGGAAATTAGGAATAAAGAGTACTTCCTTAATTTGCTGAAAAGCATTTACTAAAAACCTATGGTTAGCATCGTATTTAGTGTTGAGATATGGTATATCTTTCCTCAGAAGACCAGAAAGAAGACAAAGATGTCCACCTTTATTCCTTCTATTTAACATTTTTCTGATGGTCCTACCTAGTACAATAAAGAAAGAAAAGGCATAAAGAATGGAAAGGAAGAAAAGAAAAACTATTTATTTGTAAATGACATAATCATGTGTTTAGAAAATCTAAGAATTGTTGTTAAAAGGTATAGAAATAATATGTGTTTTTAGCAGGTCATGAGATACAATTTCAATATACAAAATACACATTTTAACAAAAAAATTGGGACATAAAAGGTGCATTTTCATTTAAGATAGAAAATTATTACAATTTTCAGTTAGAAATACTTTCAGTAAAGAAAATAAAATTTCTGTCTTCTACATAAAAAATATAAAACATTAAGAAATTAAAAAGACACAAAATAGGATAACTATATATTTATAAATTGGAAGAATCAATATTAATATATTATTTTCTTCTAATTGATTTATAGATTCAGCACAATCCTGTTCAGAATGCCAATAGGTATTTTTCCTTCTTGTGGAATTGATAAATCTAAAATTTATTTGGAATTGCAAACACCCTAGAACTACTCAGACAGTTTTGGAAGAAAAGATGTTGGAAGGCTTGCACTCCGTGGTTTTGACTTCCTTGATAGTCAAGGCACAAAAGACTTATGACTGTTTTCTTTTTCAAAGAATATTGTACACAGTTTCAAAGTTTGTGATGATTTTTGTCTCTACAGTAAATTACAGGTGAAAGGCTCATAGGTAAAATTGGTTCATGCACAAACTTGTGCAATTCAACTGGCTGTGCTTGACATATTTGGCCTAATTTAAGGGAAACATTCTACTCTTTGCTACATGGTTGTCTACTTGTTAACTGGGCCTGACACTACAGCTGTACAAACTGATGAGACATGAAACAATAAGAAATCCAGTAAGTCTTCCTACTCTTCCTACTGTCATGATATTGAAGAAATTCATTAAGCACCTACTATACATCAGACACTATCTTGAGTGCAGGGAATACATAAATTAATGTCTAAGCTCACTGTCTCAAGAAGAGAGGTAAGAAAATAGACACATGCTGTAAATTCTATTACAGAGACCTTATATTAATCAGGAATTTTAGAATATGCTGAAATAAACATCCTCAGTGTTTCATTGGCTAACCAAAGAAAAGGTTTATTTCTTGCTCACACATAATCAGAGCTCTGTGGGTCTAGGCATTTTTCCATAACTGCTCTTCATGTGGCACATTGGCAAACCAAGACACTGGAACTTCCACTATGCTGAAGCATCAGGGAACATGTGACCTCAGTTGATGTGAGAGGAGGGGTAAGCTTAATTTCTTTAGCTTGCAAATGATGCTTATTATTTCCACTCACATATCACTAGCCAAAGTAAGTCACATAGCTTGCCTTACTTCAAACGAATGGAAAAAATATAGTCTTTTATGTGCCTGGAAGGAGAGGGGATTTCAATAAATTGGCGATTATTAGCAATGCCTACCATATAAGCATGGTATTCTGTTGGGGAGAGCACAAAGGAGCAAGAACCCGAGAGTATGTGATGCAGAGAGATTAGGGGGCAGCTTTTTGAAAAAAGCGACATCTTTAAGAGTAAAGAAGAGCTGCCTTTTGAAGAAAGAGGAAAGTAAGTTCCAGGCAGATGAAACATGCACTAAGGTATGAATATATTGGGGTAATTATCCATCATTGACATCTTCAGAGAAAGGGGTAGACAGAAGAATGTCTGTGGATATAGCCAGCACACAGACTGTCAAGTGCAAGTGCCCCTTTAAATAATGGAATGATGAAACAGAAGCAGGTTTTGTAGTAATTTCCATTTAAGAATATAAGGGATTTCGACATCATTCTTATTTAGTATGAGGACAATAATGCAGGGAGTTCTTAAGCAGAGTAGGACCAGAGAAACAGTTTCCCAACTTGAAGAAACTTGTCAGAAGTTAAAGGAATGTTTGAGAAAAGGGCTCATCTATAATGCAGTTCTCAGACCTCAGACTGCACACCTCATTTAGAACAGAAGTCATTCCTATCTGAGTCTAGGACCATTCTAGGATAGAATCATTCTGTTCTGTTTTCTTGGGAAAAATATATTTCATATTCTTTTCCCTCTATGAATACAGAATGAATAGGTTTACTTTATTTCCAACTTCTTTTTTCCTTGTGAAAATTTCCTAGTGATGGTAGGCAGCATCTCTGGCTCCCAAGAGGCCCTGGGAGAGTTTCACTCAAGCACTGTTTTATGCAACATGTAAAATGACTGGAGGGCAGATTGGTGTTGGTGGTGATTCAGCATGCTGCAAGTTCTTATTAAATGTTCACAGTAATATATGATACGAATGCAAGAACAACATCAAAAGTGAGTGTTCCCTGACATACCGTTGGTATAAATCTTATGGATCAGTTTCAGGATTTTGAGGGGAATTGGCCCCAGTTACACATATTCTTTGAAAGGCAACAAATATGCATGTAGCTCAGTAGTCAGGGATTTGAGCCAAAGAGGCACATTTCTTTGGTTCCACTATAATTATTACATAAGTTCTTGTCTTTTCTTGTGGGAGAAGATGACCAACAAGCAGCACAGTAATATATGATATGAATACAGTAAGATATTTAGATTTTCAAAGAAAACTTTATGTTCATCTTATCTGAATATTATTTTACAAATGGAAACAATGTATTCAAAGTCACATAGCTGATAATACTACCAACTAGAACCAAGATCTGTTGACTTCAAGCTCAATGATCTTTCTTATATTTTAAAAGAAACTTAATAAAAGTAATAAAACTCAATGAAAATTAAGTTTCACTAAAATTCATAAAAGTTTTATTCATTCAAATCCAAATGAGTCACTTTTATTATTCATACTAGTATTTTCTCATACTATTTAGATTTACTTACATATTTAGCTTTTTCTCTTTTTAGTTATTTATTTATTTTTTTATTACTATTTCCTGCATATCACTCTGAACTTCTTGGTTTAATTCTTTTTGACCCAAGTATGTCCTTGACTTAGAGTTCTGCCAATGAGGATCTGTTGATAGTAAACTTTATCAAAATGTGTCTGATAATTATTATTTGTTATTTCATCTCATGTTAAAAAAGTATATAGCTATGTATGAATTTTTGAGTAGAATATGTTTAATATAGAAGATTGATTTTCTTTTACTCTCAGAATTTAAAAATCATTTCATTGTCTTCTGGTCTTTATTGTTGCTGATGAGAAGTCTGCTGCCATATCAATTGTAGGCCTTTTGCATGGCAAAGTCCTGCTTTTGCTCATTTT
Source organism: Saguinus oedipus (assembly GCA_031835075.1). Classification (NCBI taxonomy): domain Eukaryota; kingdom Metazoa; phylum Chordata; class Mammalia; order Primates; family Cebidae; genus Saguinus; species Saguinus oedipus. The sequence goes on from CM063174.1 coordinate 21,852,196, forward strand.
TTTAGATGTTATCTTCATCTTGAGGCACTGCAGTTTTACTGTTGTGTCAGATAAAGACTTTTTTTTCTTTATCCTGCTTGGATATCTTGCTTTATCATCAGTGTGCTTTATCAAACTGAACAGTCATATCTTTCAATTATAAAACATCTTTTTATCAAATTTCAAGTTACTGTCTTCCAAAGAACATGTGTTACTCTTACTCTGTCTACTGTTGCTTTCTGTTACTCATTCTAGATATACGTTGAAATTTTTCATTCTGTCTTCCATGTCTCTCTAAAACTTTTACATATTCTGCTTGCTTTCTCTTAAGTTGTAGCTTCCAGTTCAGTAATTCTTTTGTCACCTTGATTTAATATGCTATTTCCTTAATATACTGAGCTTAATCTCAGTAACTATATTTTCATTTGTAGAAATTTCATTTGTTTCATTTTCCAGTTTCTGATTATTTTTATTACACCCTGTCTCTTCATCATCATTTTGGCTTCTTCTGTTTCTTCAATAATTTTAAAAATACCTATTTTAGTAACCTGTTAACATTCTATTAATTTGGATTTGAGGAATGCTATTTTTTTCTCAGGTTGTACTTATAAACTTCCTGGTGGTTTGTTTCCTTATATAGCTCATAATTTTATATTGTGAAATTGATAAGCAGTGAGGATTATTAGCACTATGGAAACCACATAAAATCTTATTTGAGAAAATGTTGCTAACAAGTGGTTCTACATTTGCTTGTGCCAGATACCCTGGAAGTTTTCCCATAGCATGACTAGTTTCCATACTGAGGTCTCAGCATTGGAATTTCTACAACATAGAAACTAAAATTGTTGGGAATGCAGAAAAATTTTATTTAAATTCTATTATATAAAAGAATTAGAGCTAGAGAGGGAGGGTAAGTGGGTCTCCTGGAAAGGATATGGAGATCTGCCAGATGCCATTCTTGTGTGTTTTCATTGAGAGCTGAGCCCATTAGTATCTGGCATGTTAAATTTCCAAGAATCTGGAAGAAACACAGTCTCATCCTTGCCAAAATAAACCTTCTTTCCAACACTAACAACAAGGAGCAGCTCATATTCCAAAGGGTGCAGGGCTGGAAAATCTACATTCTGTACCTAACACCCCCCAAAATGTTCAAGCTGCTCTTCCTATGATTGAAAACCGAGTGCAGAAGAAATTCTTAAATATGGTTAGTAACTTACAATTCTGAGTTCTAACTTCCTGCTACAACACATGCTGGTCTCCTGCAGGTACACATGGCTTCCTGGCAGTGCCTGTCAGTATCCTCTTAGATGCAGCTGTCTTGAGGTTCTAATGGTACTTGTGTGATAATAAGAATAACAGTAACAAATAACATTTATTAAGACCTCATGTGGGTGAGGTACTATGTAAATATTATGTCATTTAATCATTTCAAACCTCCTACTACTCTATTTTACAAATCAAAAAAGTGACTTGAAGAATTTAATAACTTGCACATAGTCATGGACTTAGGAAATTTAGATTTGAGTTGAGGAAATCTGATTCCCACATCAACTCTTAAATGTAATGCATACTGCTTCTACAGATATTGATACCTCTTATTCTAGCAAGTAGTGGAAATATTTATTTCAAAGCAATAAGCAGTTACATTCAGAGTCATTTTAGCATTTTAAGTACAATTAACAAATACCTTCGTGTCCTATAACCATTTTAAATTCAACACGTCCTATTTTCATATGAACCATCAAAATGTTCCCCAAATATTAATTCAGAATATTTATATAATACATATACATACATTTTTATTTATGCATAAATTATGAACAAATTCTGGGCTTATTAATTATATATATTTGTGTATAAAACTTGCTCCTAGAGATGGTTTAGAAGTCCTTTGTTGATTATTATATTCTGAATTTTACTTAGAAAAGAACAGTTTCCATAAAGCTTCTCAGGTATTATAACATTTTAGAATAATACTGGAAAGAGATAGGCACTATGTTAGTACTTAATGGCATACCTAATTGTTTGCCAAGCAGAGTGACTACATGATAAAAAATCGTCTGGTGGCTGGCCTTGGTGGCTCACACCTGTAATCACTTTGGGAGGCTGAGGTGGGTGGATCACAAGGTCAGGAGTTTGAGACTAGCCTAGCCTACATGATAAAACCCCATCTCTACCAAAAATACAAAAATTAGCCAGGCACAGTGGCAAGTGCCTGTAATCTCAGCTACTTGGGAGGCAGAGGCAGGAGAATTGCTTGAACCCAGGAGGTGGAGGTTGCAGTGAGCTGAGATCACGCCATTGCACTCCAGCCTGGGTGATAGAATGAGACTCTGTCTCAAGAAGAAGAAGAAGAAAAAGAAAATTAACTGCTAATTTTATTCATTTGGCTCTCCCCAAATCTAACTCTCATCTCATCAGTTCCCTTGTGTGTTCTTCATTTGCTCAACATTGTATGTTGGCTTGGGTCTTGGAAAATGGGATACCAAGAAGCACTACGTGAGCCAGCTCCTGAGAGAATAATAATGTACTTTCCAGAGTGAGAGAAAGAGAAAACAGAACAATTTCCTCTTTTTAAAGTACATTTTTTTCTATTGCAAAAGCACAGAATTAGTCAAGAAAAATTGGGAGACACAGAAAAGAAAGGAAACTTTACTTATCATTCTACCAGCCAAGGCAATCACTGTTCATAGATTTGTGTATTTCCATCTGATCTCCTTTATTTGTATAGTTTTGTGTTTTTGTTTTTGATAATTATGATCTTATCATAGAATGAAACCTGTTTAGGTTTTGTTTGGCCTAATATTATGGCAAGTGTTTCTGTCAACATTGTCTGCATGAATACCCACAGGTTCTCCAATTTTAGCAGCACTGTACCTGAATATAGGAGCGCTGAAACTCAGTGTTATATGAGGTTGCTAAACAATGGACCTCCCTGCGGGTGTGTTCCCTGGCAGCTGTGTTGGCAGTTGCCCTTCCAGTGTCTTCCTATCCCTTCATGAAGTCTCCAGCAGCAGGAATGTCTAATACTGCCCTATCTAATGGCAACAACTCCCGCCAACTCTTAACTTGTTAATCTTTGATAAGCCAATTCTTTGAAGTCCTCCTGAGTCATTGTAAAATGAGTATTTTGGCACGCTGTCTGATAGGCTTCTTACTTTTTCTTTTTTCTCCCTGCCCCCAACCCATACATCTTGCCAGGCTGGGAATTATCCCTTAATCGTATTCCATCAGGAATTATAGGTTGAAATGCTTTCTCGGAACCCAAATTAAATGTCAGAAAGAGAGATCACTGCAGAATAAACCAAATGTTTTTGGCAATTACTCAGGTTAGGAAAATGGCAGTCATTGGCCAGGTTCTCATCTGTTTGGATTTGTTTGATAACAAAACATAGGGAAATACATATTAACAGTGTATTAAAATACTCTCTTTGTGTATTAAGGGTAGTTGTGTATGTGGATATAGGGGGCTTAAGAAAAATATTTCAGAAATTGTATGCCTTTCAATTAATACATTATGTCACTCTATTTGCATAGGTTATTGGGAAACAGGTGTTATTTGGTTACATGAGTACATTTTTTAGTGGTGATTTATGAGATTCTGGTGCACCCATCAAATGAGCAGTGTACACTGTACCCAGTTTGTAGTCTTTTACCTCTCACCCTCTTTCCACCCTGTCCCTCTAAGTCCCCAAAGTCCATTGTGTCATTCTTATGCCTTTGCATTCTTATAGCTTAGCTCTCACTTATGAGTGAGAACATGTGATGTTTGGTTTTCCATTCCTGAGTTACTTTGCTTAAAATAATAGTCTCCATTCTCATTTAGGTTGCTCAGAATGCTAATAATTCATTCCTTTTTATGGCTGAGTAGTATTTCATCATATTTATATGTATATATCATAATTTCTTTATCCACTTATTTATTAATGGTCATTTGGGTTGGTTGCACATTTCTGCAATTGTGAATTGTGCTGCTATAAACGTGCATGTGCAAGAATTTTTTTGTCTGACTTTCTTTCCTCCAGGTAAAAACTCAGTAGTGGGATTGCTGAGTCAAATGGCAATTATACTTTTAGTTATTTAAGGAATTGCCAGTGTTTTCCATAGTGGTTGTACTAGTTTACATTTCCACCAGCAGTGTAGAGTATTCCTTGTTCACTGCATCCACTTCAATATCTATTATTATTTATTTATTTATTTTTGACTATGGCCATTCTTGCAGGGGTAAGATGGTATTACACTGTGGTTTTAATTTGCATTTCCCTGGTCATTAGCACTGTTGAGTATTTTTTCATGGGTTTTTTAGCCATTTGTGTATCTTCTTTTGAGATTGTCTTCATGTCCTTGCCCCACTTTTTGATGAAATATTTTTTCTTGCTAATTTGTTTTACATTTTTTGTAGATTCTGGATATTAGTACCTTGTCATATGTATAGATTGTGAACATTTTCTCCCACTCTGTGGGTTGTCTGTTTACTCTGCTGACTGTACATTTTGCCAGGCAAAAGCTCTTTAGTTTAATTAAGTCCCAGCTATTTATTATTGTTTTTATTGCATTCGCTTTTGAGTTCTTGGTCATAAAATTCTTGCCTTAGCCAATGGCTAGAAGGGTTTTTATAATGTTATTTTCTAGAATTTTTATAGTTTAACTTCTTGGATTTAAGTCTTCGATCCATCTTGAGTTTATTTTTGTGTAAGGTGAGAGATAAGGATCCAGTTTTATTCTCCTATATGTGACTAGCCTGTTATCCCAGCACCATTTGTTGAATAGGGTGTCATTTTCCCACTTTGTTTCCGTTTGCTTTGTCAAAGATCAGTTGACTGTAAGTATTTGGGTTTATTTCTCTTCTCTTCTTGGTTCTGTTACATTGGTCAATGTGCTTATTTTTATACCAGTGCCATGCTGTTTTGGTGACTATGGCCTTATAATATAGTTTGAAATCAGGTAATGTGATACCTTCAGATTTATTCTTTTTGCTTAGTCTTGCTTTGGTTATGTGGGATCTTTTTGATTCCATATGAATTTTAGGATTTTTTCTTTTTTTCTTCTGTGAAGAACTAGAAGAGTGGTGCTGTGATGAGAATTGCATTGAATTTGTTTATTGCTTTGGCAGTATGGTCATTTTTGCAATATTGATTCTACCTATCCATGAACAAGGAACATGTTTCCATTTGTTTGTGTTGGGTGTGATTTCTTTCAGCAGAGTTTTGTAGTTTTCTTTGTTGAGGTTTTTCACCTCCCTGGTTAGGTACATTTCTAAGTTGTTTTTTTTTCCAGATATTATAAAAGGAGTTAAAATCTTTATTTCATTCTCAGCTTGGTTTCTGTTGGTGTACAGGATAGCTACAGATGTGTATACAATAATTTTGTAACCAGAAACTTTGCTGAATTATTTTATCAGTTCTAGGAGCTTTTTGGAGGTGTCTTAAGGATTTTCTGAATATAAAATTATATAATCAGCAAACAGCAACAATGTGACTTTCTCTTTACTGACTTGGATGCCCTTTATTTCTTTGTCTTTTCTGATTGCTCTTTTTAGGACTTCAAGTACTATGTTGAAGAGAAGTGGTGAGATTTGGCATCCTTGTCTTGTTGCAGTTTGCAGAGGAAATGCTTTGAACTTTTCCCCATTTAGTATTATGTTGCCTGTGTATTTGTCATATGTAGATGGCTTTTATTACAATGAGGTATGCTCCTGGTATGCTGATTTTGCTGAGCATTTAAACCATAAAGGGATGCTGGATTTTGTTTAGTTTGCTGTCTGTTGAGATGATCATGTAATTTTTGTTTTTAATTCTGTTTATATTCTGTAACATATTTATTGATTTGTATATGTTAAACTATTCCTGCATCTCTGGTATGAAACTCACTTGATCATGGTGGATTCTCTTTTTGATATGATGTTAGATTAGGTTAGCTAGTATTTTGTTAAGGATTTTTGCATCTATGTTCATCAGGGATATTGGTCTGTAGTTTTCTTTTTTGGTTATGTCCTTTCCTGGTTTTGATATTAGGGTGACAGTGGCTTTATAGAATGATTTAGGGAGGATTCCCTCTTTGTCTTGTGGAATAGTGTCAATAGGATTGGTACCCTTTTTTATTTGAATGTCTGGTAGAATTCAGTGGTGAATTCATCTGTTTCTGGATTTTTTTGTTGGTAATTTTTAAATTACCATTTCAATCTTGTTGCTTGTTTTTGGTGTGTTCCGAGTATCTAATTTTTCCTTATTTAAGCTAGCAGGGTGGTATCTTTCCAGGAGTTTATTCATTTCCTCTAGGTTTTCTAGTTTATGTAAGTAAACCTGTTCATAGTAGACTTGAATGTGTCAGTTGTTGTATCTCTTGTTTTGTTTCTGCTTGAGCTTATCTGAATTTTCTTTCTTCTTAATCTTGTTAATGCTTTATCAATTTTATTTATCTTTTCAAAGAACCAGCTTTTTGTTTCACTTAACTTTTGTATTTTTTGTTTGTTTCCATTTCATTTAATCTTGCTCTGATCTCTTCTGCTGGGTTTGGGTTTTGTTTGTTCTTGTTTCTGTAGATCCTTGAGGTGTAACCTTAGATTGTCTGTTTGTGCTCTTTCAGACTTTTTTTTTTTTTGAGATGGAGTTACACTGTTGTTACCCAGACTGGAGTGCAATGGCATGATCTTGGCTCACTGCAACCTCTGCCTTCTTGGTTCAAGCAATTCTCCTGCCTCAGCCTCCCGAGTAGCTTGGACTACAGGCACACACCACCATGCCCAGCTAATTTTTGTATTTTTAGTAGAGACGGGGTTTTGCCTCATTAACCAGGATGGTCTTGATCTCTTGACCTCATGATCCACCTTCCTTGGCCCCCCAAAGTGCTGGGATTATAGGCGTGAGTCACTGCACCTGGCCTCTTTCAGACTTTTTGATGTAGGCATTTAGGGCTATGAACTTTCCTCTTAGCAGCACCTTTGCTGTATCCAGAGGTTGTGATAGGTTGTGTTACTATTGACATTCAGTTTGAAGAGTTTTTAAATTTCCCTCTTGATTTCATTGTTGTCCCAGTGATCAATCATTCAGGAGCAAGTTATTTAATTTCTATATACTTTCATAGTTTGGAAGGTTCCTTTTAGAATTGATTTCCAGTTTCATTCCACTGTGATCTAAGAGACTTTGATATGATTTCAGCTTTCTTGAATTAATTGAAACTTGTTTAGTGGCCTCTCATATGGTCTATCTTGGAGAAAGTTTCATGAGCTGATGAACAGAATGTATATTCTTATGTTTTGGGGTAGAATTTTCTGTACATATATTAAGTTTATTTGTTCCAACGTATAGCTTAAATCCATTTTATTTTGTTGACTTTCTGTCTTGATGACCTGTCTCGTGCTGTCCATGGATATTGAAGCCCCTGCTATTATTTTGTTCCTGTCTACCTAATTTCTTAGGCCCAGTAACAACAGTTTTATAAATTTGAGAGCTCCAGTGTTAGATGTATATATATTTAGAATTGTAATTTTTCCAGTTGGACAAGGCCTTTTATTATTATTAGATGATGATCATCTTTGTATTTTAGGATAGCTGCCCCTGGTTGTTTTTGGTGTCCTTTTACATGGAATGTCTTTTTTCACCCCTTTAAGTTTATGTGAGTTCTTATGTGTTAGGTGAGTCTCTTGGAGGCAGCAGATGGTTGGTTGATAAATTATTTAAAACAACAACAACAAAAACACATGTGTGCAAAAGCTCCAGAGTTGAGAAGGGACAGGAGTGGACCCTCCAAATAAACATAGGGAAGCACTTTCATTTGGTGAATTCTTACTCATTCTGCAATTTTGTTACCTTTTAAGTGGTGCATTTAGGCTATTAACACTCAATATTAGTACTGAGATATGAGATAGTGTTCCATTCATCATGCTATTTGTTGCCTGTATACCTTGTTTTTCTACTTTTAATTTTTTTGTAGGTTCTGTGTGATTTATGCTTTAAAGAGTTACTGTTTTGATGTGTTTCTGGGATTTGTTTCAAGATTTAGAACCCCTTTTAGGTTCTTGTGGTGCTGGCTTGGTAGTGGAAAACTCTCTGAGCACTTGTTTGTCTGAAAAAGACTGTATCTTTCCTGCATTTATGAAGCTTAGTTTCACTGGATACAAAATTTTTGACTGATAATTGTTTTGTTTAAGGAAGCTGAAAATAAGGCTCCAGTCCCTTCTAGCTTTTAGGGTTTCTGCTGAGAAACCTGCTGTTAATCTGATATGTTTTTCTATATAGGTTACCTGGTACTTTTTTCTCAAAGCTCTTAAGATTCTTGCCTTCATTTTACCTTTAGATAGCCTGATGACAATGTGCCTGGGTGATAATCTTTTTGTGATGAATTTCCCAGGTGTTCTTTGATTTTATTGTATTTGGATTTCTGGATCTCTAGCAAGGTGGGGGGATTTTTCCTTGATTATTCCCACAGATATGTTTTCTAGACTTTTAAATTTCTCTTCTTCCTCAGGAACACCAATTATTCTTAGGTTTGGTTGTTTAACATAAGCATTAATTTCTTGGAGGCTTTGTTAATATTTTCTTATTCTTTTTTATTGGTCTTATTGGATTGAATTAATGTAAAAACCTTGTCTTAAAGCTCTGAAATTCTTTCTTTGGCTTGTTCCATTGTTTGGCTGAGACTTTGCAGAGCATTTTGCATTTCTTTAAGTGCATCCATTGGTTCCTGAAGTTTTGATTGTTTCTTGTTTATGCTATTTCACCGAAGATTTCTCCCATTTCTTGCATCATTAAAAAAATTGTCTTAAATTGGGCTTTGCCTTTCTCTTGTGGCTCCTTGATTAGCTAAATAACTCACCTTTTGAATTCTTTTTCAGGTAAATCAAGGATTTCTTCTTGTTTAGGATCCATTGCTGGTGAGCTAGAGTGATTTTGGGGGGTTGTTAAAGAACCTTGTTTAGTCATATTACCAGAGTTGTTTTTCTGGTATTTTCTCATTTGATTATGCTCTATCAGAGGGAAGGTCTAGGTCTCAAGGCTGTTGTTCAGATTCTTTTGTTCCATGAGGGGTTCCCTTGATGTAGTACCTCCCCCCTTTTCCTAGGAATGTGGCTTCCTGAGAGCAAAGCTATAGTGATTGTAACCTCTCTTCTGGATCTAGCAACCCAGCAGGTCTACTAGGGTTGTCTACACAGAGTCCTGTGATGTGAACAAACTCTGGGTCTCTCAGCAGTGGATATCAGCATCTGCTTCAGTGGAGGTGTCAGCAGGGTGAAATGGACTTTGTCAAGGTCCTTAACTTTGGTTGTTTAATGAACTATTTTTGTTCTGGTTGGCCTCCTGCAGGGAGGTGGCACTTTCAAGAAAGCATCAGTTGTGGTAGTATAGGGAGAACAAGATGATGGACAGGGTCCTAGAACTCTCCAGAGTATATGCCCTTTTTCTTCAGCTCCAGGGTGGGGAGAAAGGACCATCAGGTGGGGGTGAGGCTAGGTGTGTCTGAGCTCAGACTCTCCTTGGGAGGGTGTTGCTGTGGCTGCTGTGGGGAATGGGAGTGTAGTTCTCAGGTCGATAGAGTTATGTTTCTAGGAGGATTATAGGTGCCTCTGCTGTGTCATGTAGGTTGTCAGGGAGGTTGGGGAAAGCCAGCAGTCATAGGCCTCACCAGGCTCCCATGCAACCCAAAAGGACTGGCTCACTTTTGCTTCATGCCCCAAATAGTACCGAGTCTGTTTCCAGGCAATGGAGGAGCAGGGCTGAGAACTAGCCACAGGCTACTCACCTTACAGCTATAAAAGCAAGCAGGGCTTTTCGGCTTCCCCAGCTGTGGAGTCTGCACAGAGGATTCATGCCCTTCCTTGAGTTCTGGCCAGGAGACTTCTCATTTGGTTGGAATTGTTACAAAGTTCAGCTGGAGGTTTCCTTCTCCCTGTGGCCTTTTCCCAGTACCTCTGGCAGTCCTCCCCAGGACCACAGTGAGGCAAGGTGGAAATGGCTACCCGGGGGACCCAGAGAGCCTGCAGGGCTTTTCCTGTGGCTTCCTCTACCCATGTATTTTGCTTGGCTCTCTAAATTGACTCAGCTCCAGGTAAGGTCAGAAACTGCTTCCGTGATAAAGACCTTCAGGTTTCTTAGTGATGGTGTGTGTTCAGAGGCAGCCCATCCCCCTTTCTCACTTCCACAGTTTGGGCACTCACGGTATTTGAGGTGTTTCCTGGGTCCTGCAAGAGCAATCTGCTTCCTTCAGAGGGTCTGTGGGTTCTCTCAGCTTTCCTGAATTATTCCTGCAGTAGTTTTGGAGCAAAAGATTACAATGTGAGACTCCACACACTGCTCTGTTTGTCTGAGTGGGAGCTGCAGTCTCATCATGCCATTTGTCTGCCATGATCCTCTCAAAAAAAAAATAAATAAATTTCATTTCACTCCTCTCCCAGGCCCTGGTTACCACCAGTTTCATCTCTGATTTTAAGAATTTGACCACTTTAGATGACTCATAGGGGTGGAATCATGCAGTACTTGTTTCTGTGTGTATGACTAATTTCACTTAGCATGATGTCCTCAGTGTTCATCCATGTTGTTGCATATTGCAGAATTTTCACTTTTTAAATGCTGAATAGTATTTTACTGTGTGAATATGCCACAGTTTCTTTATCCATTCATCTGTCAATGAACGCGTGGTTGCTTTTCTTTTCTTGGCTATTGTAAATTTCTTACTCACTGTGATAAACAGAGATGTGATACTATCTCTTTTTAAGATCTTGAATTTAGTTATTTCAGATACATATTCAAAAGTGAGATTGCTGACTTATGTGGTAGTTTTATATTTTTATCTCTTTGAGGAACCTCTATACTGTTTTCCATAGTGGCTGCACCATTTTGCAGTCCTACCAACAGTATGCAATTGTTCCAGTTTCTCCACATTCTTGCCAACATTTGCTTTTTGTTTGACCTATAACAAACAAATAAAAATTGTTTATTTTTTTGGTGTACAATATAATGTTTTGATATATGTACTCATCATGGAATTGCTAAATTGAGCTAATTCACATATGCCCTACCCCACATGTTTGCCATATATTTTTTTTTCTTGTGGTGAGAATGCTTACATTCTACTCTTTGCAATTTTTAAGTATATTATTAACTGTAATCACCATGATAGGCAATAGATCTCTACAACTTATTTCTTGCATCTAACTGGAATTTTGTGTTCTTTAGCATCTCTCCAATCCTCTAACCCCCAGTCTCTTTTTCTACTCTCTTTTTCTATCTGTTCAACTTTTTGAGATCATGTGGCATTTGTCTTTCTGTTCCTGACTTGTTTTACTTAATGTTATGTCCTCCAGGTTCATCTGTGCTGTCTAAATTGTCCAGAATGAATTTTTTATAGTAGCCATCCTTACAGTTGTGAGGTAATATCTTTTTAATCAACAATAATGTATTGTACACCTAAAATTGTTAAGAGGACAGATATCATGTTAAGTGCCCTTACCACAAAAAAAATTTTTTCAGAGAAAAATGACATGTAAATGAGCCCTTGCATGGGATTCTAAGCATCTTCAGGTGTTTTTCTCTGCAGTCTTTGCAGTGCTCAGAGAATACCTTTCACATACAGGTGCTCAGTAGGCATTGCCTTCCACCACTTTCTTTAGAAGCCCTCCATGTGAATTATTCATGCCTGCTGGAGGCTGCAATTAAGCACAAATATCCATCTAAAGAAACATTCAGGGAGAAAGAGTGGGTATATTAGAAAGAGCAAAGGTTCAAGTCACATGGATCTCAATGAAAATCCTGACTTTGTCATATGCCAGCTAGGTGACCTTGGCAAATAACCTCTCAGAGCCTCACCTGTTTTTAAAATTCAGGAAAATTGAGGATTGTTGTAAAGATTAAAGGAGATAACATATGTGAAGCCTCTCATGTTAAACCAGTGTCCTGTCTGCTTCCTTCTTTTTGGTCTGGGGATGATAAAGTGATTTAGGTCTTCATGGTGCCACTTCCTGGGTCTCTAGATTAGGTGCACAATATCATTCAGTGTTCTGTGCATACCATCCAGATTGCACGTGCCTTTGCACGAGGTAGGCAGGGAGCTGATATCTAATTCCAAGGACAAACTAAAAGTGACCAAGGTATATTTGGTGGTATCTTCCATGCCACTAATTCCTGCCTTTGCAATTTCAGCAGGTCAGGTGACAGATTCATACTAGTGAAAAATCCCACTGCTGTAATATACCTGCAAATGTGTCAATTTTTTTGAGATGGAGTTTTGCTGTTGTTGCCCAGGCTGGAGTGCAATGGCAGGATCTTGGCTCACTGCAACCTCCACTTCCCGGTTTCAAGCAATTCTCCTACCTCAGCCTCCCTGTCATCATATTTAGTCCTTGTGTCCAGTACCTAAATGCCCATGAAATATGTAAACCAAAACAGCCCAGACAGCTGCAACCAGGGAGGATATTAGTACAGTATAAAAACTAAGCAAAGCATGAGTGATGGTGGATAATAAGCTTCCTGCTCATGTTCCAGTTTGGTAGGGAAAAAAGTACTTAACCTAGGCAGTGGGTGTCACTAGTTAATTGAAGTGTCTCCACTCACTGAGGTATAATTATAATTTTTCCCCCTATGAAATCCTCCAGACTATACTTTTGAAATCCCTTTCTCCCCAGTGAGTTTCAGACATGCTTAACAGCACTGTGGGAAGTAGAAAACTCCCAGTTTATACTTTCCTTTCTTGTTAGAGAATGTGTGTTAATAACTTTGTTAAGCCTTATCCTGTATAGCTGTTAGACATGCTATGCTTACAGGCATATGGTATGTTCTATGTCCTTGTACTTTAACCAGGATATCTGTGCTGGATGTACTCACAAGCATATCTAGGCTCTCCATTGCTTTTACCTGTTTAGAAAAGTTTTAAGTTGCTAGCCAGTCAGGTTTTAGTTTGGATTGTGAGGTCTGGCTCCAGCCAACAGAAATCACACAAAGCAGTAAGGACAACCCCAAATGTGTAAGGACAAATATGTCTCCTTTCCTTTGTTCCTAGTACTCTCATGGCAAAATGGATAGTGACAGTACCCTTCCTGCAGTCCAGAAAGTAAAAATTCTTTTGCTAAAAGATCCTTTGTCTCAGTGCTAATTTTTCTTTGTGGCACTAAGCATCTATTTTCAACAGCATCTTAACCCAAATTCCATAACTTTTCACTCACTTGCAGTTTTTAAGTCTCCTTTAGCTTCTTAAGACATTTGTAAAATATCCCTCTTATGTGCTCTCTAAATCCCATTTCTTCCCTGCCCCAAGCTCAGGCAGAGGCTGAGATTCTCTTGGGGACAGCATAAAAAAGGAAAACTAATTAATCTGCTTCCAGCTTCCCCAGACCATGTGACAAAGAGATGGGAAAAGACAGAGGAGGCAGGAAGTCTGTGGAACCTAATCCTTTTTCATGGTTCCTACTGCTTTGCTAAGCCTGCTGACCTTTGGTTTCTTTTAAGTGCTATAGCACTTTAAGCAGGGTTAGTTTTAGCTGTGTATTTTGAAAAAGATGTGCGCTCTACAAATAAAAAGCTACTTTTGTTGTTGTCCCCAGGAGAAATGGGAGACTTTTTCAGAGAGCATGGAAGACACATGAGTCCTTTGAAGTCCTCTTGTCTGCCTCTGAGGGTAAAATGAGAGTGTGAAGCACTCTGGGAGGTGGCCAGGCACACAGGTAGGCTCAGTGCAGAGCAGAGCTGCTGTCCTGGTTGTGTGACCCCAGTCATCATGAGCCATGTCTGAAAGAATTAATCATATTTCATATGTAAGCTTGCTCTCTGTTTGACTGTGCTGTTGTTTTCCATGAAAGCATCATTGACAATGCTTTAAACTGGTAGTCCTGCCTAATTTTGTGCTATGCAATAATGCGTGAGCTTGAGGATGAGGCAGGGTTGGGGGAATAGGAGGGAGAATGGATGTGTGAATTAAAAAAATGCATCTCTTCCTTTGGAGCATGGATGTGTTCAAAGCCCTCCTCATACTACTAAGTATTTGGATTTACACTAACAGTTGTGTGCCTAGACCATGTGTTTGCATGTGTGTGTGTGTCTGTCTGTCTCCAGGCCTGAGCAGCACCCCCTTCTTCCTGTGGTAGCATGTTACTCAGCATCTTAAATAAGTTTTGGCCCTCCTAAAAACACAATACATGTGTGTTATAATAAATTTGTCTTGATGATTGGTGAGAGAGTGATGATTGTAATCAGATCATTTCCCATTTACCACTGAGGCCAGATAACCTTTGCTGAAGAGGTGTCTTGACTCTCACTTTGTAGCAAGAACTCCTAAGTTAATCAATACTTTTCAAGAGTTTCAGGCTGAAAGTCAAGATCTCTCAGGTTAGACCCAATTTTTTTTTTTTGTTTGTTTGTTTTGTTTTTTTGAGATGGAGTTTCACTCTTGTTACCCAGGCTGGAGTGCAATGGCGCGATCTCAGCTCACCACAACCTCTGCCTCCTGGGTTCAAGCAATTCTCCTGCCTCAGCCTCCTGAGTAGCTGGGATTACAGGCACATGCCACAGTGCCCAGCTAATTTTTGTATTTTTAGTAGAGACGGGGTTTCACCATGTTGACCAGGGTGGTCTTGATCTCTTGACTTCATGATCCACCCGCCTCGGCCTCCCAAAGTGCTGGGATTATAGGCATGAGCCACTGTGCCCAGCCTAGACCCAATGTTAAAATTTGAACCAGGCAAATTCTCATTAGAGACAAGGGGCCAAAGACTGTGCCAATGGAATCTAATGTCTTCTAACATTGACTTCAATCCAGTAAAGCTCTTGTTAAGCCATTTAACTGTAACATTGGGCCTTGTGGAGGCAGCGCACCCTCTGAAATTAGAGGTCAGGAGATTTGGATTTGATTTCCAGCCCTCTGCCAGTCAGTCAGCCACTCACTTTCAAGTGACAAGCCTTAGGTGAGTCACTTTCTGTCTCTGTGTCTTGATTTTGCACAGGGATTTATGTGGGCTGTAAGGCCCACTGGGAAATGATTTCTTTTTCAGCTCAGTGCCTCTTTGGTTGAGTATACTTGTCAATCTGGACTTTAATACACCTTTGATTTTGGATTAACTCTATTACCTCTGCTAGAAATCAATACAGAAAATTCACAGTTGATTTAGAAGAATGATAATCATTTCTAAAGCATTCAAATATAACAGAATTCTTTATTACCAAAAGAACACTCAACTCAAGTGGACGCAGATCACTCATTCTAACTTCATCAGCTATAGCACTTAGAGACAACTTTTTGAAAATACACAGCTAAAACTGTCCCTGTTTTAAGTGCTACAGCACTTAAAACACTACCAGTTGTGTGTCTAGACTGTGTGTGTGTGTGTGTGTGTGTGTGTGTGTGTGTGTGTGTGTGTCTGTCTGTCTGTCTCCAGGCCTGAGCTTTAAGTGCTATAGCACTTAAAGCAGGGACAGTTTTAGATGTGTATTTTGAAAAAGTTGTGTGCTCTACAAGTGAAAATCTATTTCTGTTGTTACTTTTGGTCCACAGGAGAAATGGGAGTTCTTTTCAGAGAGCATGGGAGACCCATGAGTCCTTTGCAGTCCTTTTGTCTGCCTCTGAGGGTTAAATGAGAGTGTGAAGCACTTTGGGAGGTGGCCAGGCACACAGCGAGGCTTGGTGTAGAGCAGGGCTGCTGTCCTGGTGGGATGATCACAATCATCATGAGCCATGTCTGAAAGAATTAATCACATTTTATACACAAACATGCTCTCTGTTTGACAGTGCTGTTTTTTTTTCATGAGAACATCACTGACAATGCTTTAACCTGATAGCCCTGCCTAATTTTGTTCTATGTAATAATGTGTGGGCTTGAAGAGGAGGCAGCATTATGGGAAAAGTGGGAGAACAAACATGTGAATTAGGGAAATTCTCTTCCTTTGGAGCATGGATGGGTTCAAAGCCCTCCTCATACTACTAAGTATTTGGCTTGACACTACCAGTTGTGTGTCTAGACTGTGTGTGTGTGTGTGTGTGTGTGTGTGTGTGTGTGTGTGTTCCAAGGCCTGAGCATCACCTTCTTTCTGTGGTATCATGTTACTCAGAA
Organism: Saguinus oedipus; assembly: GCA_031835075.1. NCBI lineage: Eukaryota > Metazoa > Chordata > Mammalia > Primates > Cebidae > Saguinus > Saguinus oedipus. The sequence continues at coordinate 21,868,205 of CM063174.1, forward strand.
CCTTGGATAACCCCGAGCCCTCCTAAAAGCACAATACATGTATGTTATAAGATGTTTATCTTGATGATTGGTGAGAGTGTGGTGATTGAAACCAGCTCATTTCCCATTTACCACTGAGGCCAGCTCACCTTTGCTGAAAAGGGTTCTTGACTCTCACTTTGTAACAGGAACTCCTGAGTTAATCCAGACTTTTTAAGAGTTTCAGGCTGAAAGTCAAGATCTCTCAGGTTAGACCCAATGATAAAATTTGAACCAGGCAAATTCTCATTAGAGACAAGGGGCCAAAGACTGTGGAAATGGAATCTAATGTCTTTAAATGTTGACTTCAATCCAGTAAAGCCCTTGTTAAGCCATTTAACTGTAAAATTGGGCCTTGAGGAGGCAGTGCACCCTCTGAAATTAGAGGTCAGGATATTTGGATTTGATTTCCAGCCCTCTGCCAGTCAGTCAGCCACTCACTTTCAAGTGACAAGCCTTAGATGAGTCACTTTCTGTCTCAGTTTCTCAATTTTTGCACAGGAATTTATGTGGGCCTTAGAGCCTACTGGGAAACAATCTCTTTTTCAGCTCAGTGCCTGGTTTGGTGAGTATACATGTCAATCTGTATACATGTTAATACCCCTATGATTTTGGATTAACTCTATTACCTCTGCTAGAAATTAACACAGAAAATTTACAGTTGATTGACAAGAATGAGAATCAGTTGTAAAGAATTCAAATATAACCGAATCCTTTATGACTAAAAGAATGCTCAACTCAAGTGGACACAGATCACTCATTCTAGCTTCATCAGCTGTAGCACTTAGAGACAACTTTTTGAAAATACACAGCTAAAACTTTCCCTGCTTTAAGTGCTATAGCACTTGGCTATGTGATGACCTCTTGGTAATTTCCCTCCCCCATATCACACAGATAAGATAAAGCAAGCATAGCCTGGGGGTGGGCAGATATACTTGTTACACCCCAGTTCCCCTGGGCATACCCACTGGCCTCAGATGTTTCAGGGAAAACAGGTGATGCTCCTCTCTTTCTGAGTGTTGACAATGGGCCATTGGGTGCAAAGGAGAACTGGCACAGGGGATAGTGCCTCATCTTGAAAGAAGTGGCTCCTGGAAGCAGCAGAGGTGGGAGAGGTCCCCCAGGCTCCCCCAGGCTGTTCTTGGACCAGGAAAAGGGGTCTCTCTGACCACCCTCCTCAGTGGCTCTCATTCTCTGAGGGGTGTCCTTGCCCAGCCAAGCCCAGGTGCACACCCTGCAATGACCTTGCAAGGATACTTGTTACTTCTTTGTACTTCTCTGAGTCTTTACATCTCCTCCTGCTACATTTTAAGGCACTTTTATAGTGCGTAGTTTTGCCTAATACTCTTATGGCAAAAAAAAAAAAAAAAGTGAGACCTTTATAGTGTGTAGTTTGGCCTAATAAAACATCTTTATGGCAAAAAATTAAAAAAAAAGAGGGTGGGATCTTTGTAATTTCTGGCACATCACTTTCATTATGTGGAATTTTGTTTCAAGCTTTTCTAAAGTGAGTGCATTCCAGTTTTTTTAAATTTTTTAATTTAAATTGTTTGTACAGGTGGATTTTGGTCACATGGATAAGTTCTTTGGTGGTGATTTCTGAGATTTTTAGTGCAGCCATCATTCAAGCAGTGTACACTGTTCTCAATCTGTGGTCTTTTATCCTTCCCTCAGTCCTCTTCCAGCCTTCCTCCCTGAGTCCCTAACATCCATTATATCATTCTTATGCCTTTGCATCCTCATACCTTAGCTCCTACTTACAAGTGAGAACATATGATACTTGGTTTGCCATTCCTGAGTTACCTTACTTGGAATAATGGCTTCCAGCTCCATTCAAGTTGCTGCAAAAGACATTATAACATTCTTTTTTGTGGCTGGGTAGTACTCCATGGTGTATATGTACTACATTTTCTTTATTGACTCTTTGGTTAATGGGCACTTAGGTTGGTTCTATATCTTTGTAATTGAGAATGAGCACTAGTTTCTTCTATTATGTATTTTAACTGTAGCTATAAAATAGTGAACTTGTCCTTATTGTGTGACTTTTTCAAAGCTTCAGTGAAAAGTCTGAGTCCTTCTAACTAAGTCCCTGTAACTTAGTGAGGCTTTTCCTTTTAACAGCATGGTCAGCCACACATAGAAGAATTACTTTTCATGCAGCAAGCCTCCTCAGCTTCAGGCTCACAGCTGAACTCCTGGCATTCTCTTCTCATACATGCACTTTTGTCATTGAACAATCATCTTCCCTAGAATTCACCTGTTTGCCAATCTCTATTCTTTCCCTCTGCTTTATCTTTTTCTTCCTATTGGTTGTCCCTACCTTACTACATTTCCCGTACAACCTCACATTATGTTATGTTACCATGATCTCTTCTCTAGAAAAATAAGGAACAGCAGCACAAGAACTTAGGTTATTTTCCATTGCTGTATTTCCAGCACCTGGAACAGTCCTTGGCACTCAGTAAGAATTCCGTATCTATTGAGTGAACAAATGGATTTTTACAAAATCTTTTCAGCATTATTATTTTTACCCTCATTGAATAGACAGCAAAACTAAAGATGAAAAATAGGCCAAGTCATAGAACAGGTGGTAGATCTGGATTAAAATTCAGTGTTCTGACTCTGGAAATTGCTGTTTTCAGAAAAGCAGAAAATGAAATGAAAAATCTCGTGCTTGGGCTAGGAGACAGGGACTAAGGGAATGACACTGTGGGCAGATGATTTTGCTGAGTGTCTCTTTAGCATGTATCTAAGTCACTTTTATTAGAGGTTGGCCTGGCTGATTTTTGTTTCTAATTATGTCATATGCTAGCAGCATATGTACGGTGACCCTTGTGTACAAAATAGAACTAGATTAACCCCTTAGTCTGGGGTCATCCACCATACCAACTCCCCTTTCTGAATTTGTTTGCTGAGCTTCTAGATTGTGAGAGTTAAATAGTCAAGGAAAGTCCCCGATCAGCTAGAAAATAAAAATATCAGCATATACATGCTTGTTTTTATTACATAGAATTCATCAAATAACAATGATTTACTTATGTACTTTCTTCTATGTGATGTCACTGAAAAGAACAACAGAAGAAAAATGTCCTTTTGAAACTATTTGAAACAAAAAGTTTAGGAAATATTCTTTTTTTTTTTTGAGATGGAGTTTCACTCTTGTTACCCAGGCTGGAGTGCAATGGCACAATCTTTGCTCACCGCAACCTCTGCCTCCTGGGTTCAGGCAACTCTCCTGCCTCAGCCTCCCAAGTAGCTGGAAATACAGGCATGTGCCACCATGCCCAGCTAATTTTTTTGTATTTTTAATAGAGATGGGATTTCACCATGTTGACCAGGATGGTCTCGATCTCTTGACCTCGTGATCCACCCACCTCGGCCTCCCAAAGTGCTGGGATTACAGGTGTGAGCCACCGTGCCCAGCAAGGAAATATTCTATGAAGATACTTTCCAAAATCTGTTTATAGATTTTTTTTAAAAGTATACATATTTTTGTAAATATGTTATCACCACAGAATGTAAACTGTGGATTTGTACAGTTTGTATTCTGCAGTTCATGGGGACATGTGTCATACAATTTTATTTCAATTTGTTACTATGTATAGCCCCAAAGTACTGAGGAAAGTAAGTCTGGTAAGATGAAACAGGTCTGTTCTAAACTGCATACTTAACTTGCTGATATCTTGCCTCAAACAGAAAAGCAATATGTAGGAGAATCATACCAGGGAATAGACTTTTACTTCTTCTCTGCCCATGTTAATAAATAAGTACATTTGTGACTTGAGGGACCTCAAATCCCTTGGATTCCCCCATGCTCATTGTTTTGGAAATTGCATTCCCGATTTCTCACTGCTTTTGCCAATATAGCAACTCAAAAGCTGCATTAGATTACATTTTAAACTGTGTGTGAGGTGTATGTGTGTGTGTTTGTGGGTGTTTCTTTAGGAATCAGTGTGTGAAATCTATGGTCTTAGCTGAAAGCCAGACATAGTTCCCATTTAGTCATATTGCAGTCCTTTCCCTTAAATCACAGAAGTAAATAGAAAAGAAAAAGCAAAATGCAAAAATGAAACAGTTGGCATGATGTACTCACTTTTCTCTCAGGTGACAGGGCAGCGGGCCCCACTCCCATGCCTCATCTGGGCAGGGGGAATCCACAGAGCAGGGGGCCCCCTCCCATGCTTCATCTGGGCAGAAGGTATGCACAGAGCAGGGGGTTCCCCTCCCATACTTTATATGGGCAGGGGCTATGTGCAGATCAGGGCCCCCCCATGCTTCCTCTGGGCAGGGGCTATGTGCAGAGCAGGGGCATCCCTCCCATGTTTCATCTGGGCTGGTGGCATGCACATGTCAGAAGGGCCAGATGGGACTGTGAAGGGTGATCCCCCAACACCAGCCATGGCTACTGGTGTCTGGCTGAGTGTTGTCATTCTAGAATTTGGGATCAGTGTTTACATTTATAGGTTTATAAAAGTTAGAAATCTCTATTTCCATTGAAATCTCATGATTTTCCACTATCAACAACTAATCATAATTTTTAAACATACAAACTGATGACAAAACACAATATCCCAGCCACAAAGTAAAATCCAACAGGAGTTCAATGTTCAATGTTTGACATGTTGGCCCAGGTGCCAAACAGTCATCCCAAGAAGGAGCCATGAGACGCAGCCAACTTCCTCATCCTTGAAGGGTCAGCTTCTAATTTGTTTGTGATAGGAAGATGCTCTCATACCTGCTTTGAGGTGTTTCTGGCTCTTTATTTTCTAACTCTATTCTTACTTGTCAAGGAACCACTGTCCAGAGCTGCTGGCTATCAGCCAACTTGAGAGGATGCTGCAGCCTCTGTGAGGCCACCGCCCCTCATTTTTCCTTCCTTGACTTTCCTCATTTTTACCACCCAGGTACAAGGCACCCAATTGTACTGGAGAGAGGTGATGGACTAAAGGGATTAGAATTTAAAAAGATTTTGTTATTTTTATGAACTATATATTTATATAACATGTTTTTATAAAGTAAATATTTGTATGAATGCCTTCATAGTTCAAAGAGCAAATACAAGATGGTGAAATGTGCCATGGAATGGCCCTGTTGTTTCATCTGCTGTATTCTCAGTGGGTCCCCTCATCCAGAACTCGATGATGTGACTCTCACTCCCTGAAGCCTCTCCTTTCTCCCATAGACCCCATTTCCCCTGCTCCTACCCCTACTTCAGCAAGCAAAGGGAGGTGAGAATCCAGCTGTGGATTTCTCCATGTCTGGGTCATTCTGACAAGATCGCATATCAGGGGCCCCTGTGGGGAGGGGAAGAAATGAGAAACTAGATTAGAGTGGTGCTTGGTGGGGAGTGAGAAGGGAAGGCCTATCAGCAGAATGCTTCCAAGTGGGCTTCAGCAACACAGTTCCCTCAGTGAAAACCTCCCGGGAGGATTTAACGTTCCAGTTCTGGTTCCTTTGAAGATGCATCTCTTTATTCCTCAGGTCACCCAGGAGGTACACATTAATTAACACGCCCACATCTGAAGACAAGCAGTGCTTCTCAGCGGGAAGTGTGGCTAATCCACTGAAAGAAGCAAAACCTTTTCCTAATTGGGATGAAATCTGCCCTGGCCGGCCTCCTCCACAGTGAGGGATGACTCCCTTACTCAGAGCAGGGCTCATTCACCTTGGTTCTTCTGCCAGCCTTCCATTCCCTACAGGTCTATTGGAGAATAAAAAAAGGGACTTATTAAAACTATCCTACCTATTAATTCTTTAATGTCTATCAGTTTGTGGGGAAAAATCCCAGAAGACCTTTTCAAATCATTTCATTTTCTAGCCAGGTGAAATTCTTGGTAAAGGGTTTTCCGTAATGTTTGTACACAAAGAGATCATTTCTAAGTAAGCCCTCAGGTGGTAGATATTCTGGGTAGGTGGCTTATGAGTTATTAACTCAAAAAAGCTGAATACTAGTTCCCTATTGAACTTGTGTCTAGGGGAACAAAATTGAGATTCTGAGTGGGAAATGTTGACATTTTCATATGCTTTTCTGCTTTTTTTTTCTATAAGTTTCAGGGGCTGAATTTTTCAGCATTAGTAAAGCAATAATTTGTGGGATGCTGTTAGTATAATTTTTATTTGGAATTGAGATTAAAATGTGCTATATCACATATAGCTGTATTTTGCAGCAGTAATGAAAATGTAGAACATCATTTCTTTTCACAAATCAATTATTCTGTCTTTGCAGTCCATGGGAATTATTACTGAATAGGCCTTTCATTTTCCAGTTTTGGGTTTTATATACTTAGAAGAGTATTTTCAGTTTTAAAAAAAAGTTTTGCATTTTACAAATTTTAAAGAGCTCATTCTCTCAGATAACTGAGAAAAAGATGGCATTTTCATTGACAGAGCAAGCATTATGACATTGTGACTAAAGTAGCTATGACTCAGTATCTCAATAACTTTTTATGGATGTGTTATATATACTATGGTTAGCACAGTAGAAAAATATATTTATGTAGGGTCAGAAAGATGACTCTATGTTTTAGTTCTGTCCTTTTTGGCTGGAGGAACTTGAATAATTTACTTGGTATTGTAGGAATTGTTCCCAGGACACAGATTCTAAGACAGACATTGGTGTTCAGGTGTTTATTAGGGAGCACTTCAGGATGAGCAGCTGTGGAAGGGAGAGGAATGAAGGAGGATTGGACAGAGGAGCAGTTTAGCTGAGATGTACCTGATAGCCTCAACTACCCCACTGTAGCTCTGGAGCTAGAATGTTCCTGCAGATTTCTCCTTTGTTGGACCTTTATACCTCTTACTCAGTCACTGGGTGAAGGATACAAACTGGAAGGGTGTGACCTCAGGAAGGCAAATTTTGCACCTTACTCTCTCTCTCTTTCTCTTTTTTCTTTGTTTGTTTCTTTTTTCTTTCTTTCCTTCTTCCCTTCCTTTCTTTCCCTTCCTTCCTTTCTTCCCTTCCTTCCCTCCTTTCTTCCCTTTCTTTCTCCCTCCATCCCTATGGTTCCTTCCTCTCTTTCTTCTTTTTTCCTTTCTCTCTTTCTTTCTTTTTGAGACTGGGTCTCCCTTTGCCACCCAGGCTGGAGTACAGTCATACAATCTCAGCTCAATGCAACCTCCATTTTCTGGATTCAAGTGTTTCTCATGCCTCAGCCTCCTGAGTAGCTGGGATTACAGGTGCCCACATCTGGTAATTTTTGTATTTTTAATAGACATGGGGTTTCACCATGTTGGTCAGGCTGGCCTCAAACTCCTGACCTCAAGTGATTCACCTGCATTGGCCTCCCACAGTGCTGGGATTACAGGCGTGAGCCATCATGCCTGGCCTGCACATGAGACTAATTTCTGAAGAGACCCACAGCTGAACATTTCTTACTGACAAGTTCCCTCTGAAGCTGGGGTGAGTCCCTTTTTCACAATGGACCCAGGTGGGGAAATATCAGAAATATCTATCCATCCCACTTGACTTCTGAGAGCTTCAGTTTTCTTATAAATACTGTAAGAAGACTGAATGCAATGCCTGTAATACACATAGCCTAGTGCTTAGAACTTCATTAACTCACAAAAAACACTATGATTATTATTACTCAAAAGGTAGCAGTTGGGACAGGTACTTTCACAGTATCTGTTCAGACAGAAATACAGATGCTTTTAGCATAATATTATTCATAAGTACTTGTTAGATAACTTACAGCTGTAACAACTTCTTGAATAGCCAGTATTCTGTCTGTTTGCTTGGAGAGAAAAGTCCAAGGTATTTTTGTGGCAAATTAGGAAGACAGGATTGTATAAAGATACAAAGATACTGGAGTGTCTCACAGAACTCTCAAACAGGAATCCAGATGGATGTTAGAAACAATTGACATAGAAAGACATAATGGTTTATTCCACATGTTTACCTCTGCTTTCTAAAAGCAGCAGCAGCAGCACTGAAACACATTTGTGTTCACTTTTTCTCCTTTCTTGTCCTGCAGATCACCTCCCTTCATTTCTTTGGTCTCTCATGGCAGAAAATATGGTAGTGACAGTGTCCAAGCTTTATATATTAGATCCAGCATCCAAGCAGTTCTGAAATCCATGGAGGGCTCTGACTGGTTTGACTTAGGTCAGGTGTCCATCCCTGAATCAATCAAAGGTGGCCAGGGTCACATTTTCTTGTGGCTCTTTCTGCTTCATACATTGTATGATTAGGAGGTGCAAGGGAGCAGTGGAGTTTCAAGACAATGCCAAGAAGGTACAGAGCAGATAAAACAGTAGGCAGCCACATACTTGGAAAGCCAGGGAAATGCTTTTCTTCGATGTTATCTTAGAAGAACAAAAATAATGTGGATCACTAAGAAAAGTAGATTATGGATTAGAGGGTAACAGGATTTATATCTGCTGGTAAAAGTGCCTCATAAACTCTAAAATAGCATTGCAGTCTCAAAAGATACAACAGTTTCTGCCAGATCAACAATATAAACTCTATTTATATTGGATTTTTGGAGTTAAGTGGAGCTTCTAAAAACTATTTTCTAAAACTGCATAGCTGTTCTCTGCTCTCTTTTACATTTTCTGATCTAATGCCAATATAATAGTCCTGATGTCCTTGCAATTGTCAAAAGTAAAAGAGATGAATGAAATAATTTTGAAAATGTATTTTCTCATATCCAATATCCAATTCACTAATGTGGGTGAATTTTCTCTCTGATAAGCAGCATGCTCCAGCATGGGAGTTAGACACACTTGGGTTTGAATTCTGACTCATCTCCTGACTAGCTCTCTCATCTTGAGCAAGTAACTCTCTCTCTTCAACTAGTAAATGTTCCTATATCCTTAAAAACTTCAGCATCTTCTTTCTCTTCAATGAAACCTCTCACCATCTACTTGCCTGAAAGCCAGCTCATTTATAAGAACACTTCCCCTGAGGTCTTCTCAAGATTGGCTTGTGTTGTTTTTCTCATATACCACTTGCCTTCAATGTTGCCTCCCTCCCCAAGATCTCATTCCCAACTGTCATTGTCAGATACTAGGTATCCCTTTTCCCTTGAAACAAACAAACAAAAAAATAAGTTGAATTTAAAGAATAAAATAAGCTGCTCTTTAGTGAGACTTACACATTTATTTGTGTAAGCTTCTTCTCCCTTTTAACAATCAAAATTCTGTGGACATACCTTTATTCATTGATCCTTTTGACATCAATCTAGGTATCCTTAGATGGCAGCCTTCTTTTCACACCCAAACTCTTTCCATTATCTCATATGAACTTCAAAAACCATGAAGATGCCTTCACATTTTAGCCTCTCCATTCCTAGCCTAGGTCATTTTCAATTTCCTCTTTACAACAGTACTGTAAACACCCAGCTCCAATAGACAAGTCTTGGGCTGTGTCATTACTAGAAATCGTGCCATGTCTGAAAACCTAAATTAAAACCATTAAAAATCTATTATTGAACATTAAAAAATTGTCTCTGAAATTCTGACTTAAAACCATTAAAACCATTTAAAAACCAGGATTTTGAAACCATTAACATCATGGCTTCCTATCATTTCAGTTCACATGTTGAGTACTGTTGCAGCAACAATTTTGCAACCTCATTATGAATTCTAATCCATTAACCCCTCAATGTTCTGTCTTCTAGCCCCCTGCTTCTTGTTATTATTCATTGTCTGGCTTACTTTCTATAATTCTCTATTGTGATCACCTTTTGCAAATATCATCACCTCTGTTGACTTCCTCTGCATTTTTCCCCACCTATCCATGAAACTCTAATCTTGAATGCACTCAAACACGTATTCTATTACCTGTATTCAAGCAGCAGAGGATTGCTGGAGAAAATCTTCCAGTCATCTCAGTAGTATTAAAAATTTGTGTTCACTGGCACCATTCAGGATCTTACTATTACACCCCTAGGTTTTCATATATGCAAATCCTTTCTACTTTCTTTAAATCTCCAATACTTCTCCCCACTACTCTTCAGAGGTAGCAATATTCTTTACTTCAAGAGAACAGAAGCTTTCATATGGCATTCCCCTCATTTTTTGCTGACACATCAACAAACCTACATCCATGTTCCCTCCTTCCACCCTCCTGATAATGCAGAAAATATCCCTTTTTCTGTAGAAGGCCCGTCCTTCCACATGAGCTCTGAGTTTGATTCCATCAACTCTCAGGGGCTTCATTCATCTGTAATCCTTTCTAGTTTGCACCTTACTTCCTTGCTCTCAACTTAAGTTTTCCTATAATGATCTGACATGCTCTGATATGATGAAAAATTATTCCTGGACCCCACATTTCTCCCTACTCACTAGTGTATCTTTCTACTTCCTTTATAGCCAAACTTTTAAAGTGACTTTTTGACACTTGCTTTCTCCATTTCCTCTGATTTCATTCATTCTTCAATCCATATTTTCATATTAGCAGAGCAAAGGGTGATTTTGAGTCCTCATGTTATTTGATCTCTTAGCATCCAAGCCCAACATCAGTTTTCCTACCACTTAGGCTTTCTTGCCAAACCTGTCTTGATCTTCCATTGGCACCCTCATTCTCTAATCACAAATAATTGACAATTTTTTTGCCCTCAAACTTTCAACATCCAGCAGTTCAGCAACGCTTGACTTTTTTTCCTTCTCAAAATGTAACCCTCTGTTTTTTTCCATTCTCTGCAATGATCTCTGCTCAGTCAATGAGTACCCGTTCTTCGTTTCCTGATAGCTACAGTAGGGCCAATGGGTACTACTCGGTCTTCATTTTTTCTTGCCTTCTCAGCAGCATTGCTACTCCTACCACCAACCTCACCTTATGCTGGCCATTCACTGAAATATCCTCCTAACTGATCTGCTTCACATAGATATCTATGTTCCACTACATTTTAATTTCCACTGTCATTCCAACTTCCCAATCCTTGATTTGTACATAGTACAGCTTTACAGCTCTTTCTCCAATTCTTCTTGCTCTCTTAGCCACATACTCAAACAATAATTAGTTGCTTATTTTGTTTATGAAAAAATCTCTTTGCCAACAATCACATTCTATATAATAAATCTCTTATTCACTCATAGAATTTCTTCTCCTGTAGCTTTTCACATATTTATTCTAACCACATTTTACAATCCATACCTACCTAAGAGCAACATGTACATCCTATTTCTGCACATCATATTATCTCTGTGATATGCCTTTTTTTCCCTCTCTTTTGCAGAATAAGACCTGTCCTATTACTCTCCTGTGGTATGGTGATGAGAAAAATTGCATAAGTGTGATATTTTATTATCAAACTGTATGCATGTTTATGTTATGGTAGAAACTGTATGTTAAGGGTGGATAGTTAATGAATTAATAGAAAAATCAGGCTGAAGTAAAGAATTAAAGATAAGCACACACATACACCTTAAACACTTTATTTTAATTTTATATATAGAAAGTTATTACAGTTCTGGGATGCATAGCCACAACGATTATTTAGATTAAGCAGATTTTAGTTCCCCATCATCTTTTTGTAGCAGCTTAGGATTCTCTATTATGCAACTAAATTCTGTGATTTCCAGTCTCCATTTTTTTTTTTTTTTTTTTTTTTTTTTTGAGACGGAGTTTCGCTCTTGTTACCCAGGCTGGAGTGCAATGGCGCATTCTCGGCTCACCGCATCCTCCACCTCCTGGGTTCAGGCAATTCTCCTGCCTCAGCCTCCTGAGTAGCTGGGATTACAGGCACGCACCACCATGCCCAGCTAATTTTTTGTATCTTTAGTAGAGGCGGGGTTTCACCATTTTGACCAGGATGGTCTCGATCTCTTGACCTCGTGATCCACCCTCCTCGGCCTCCCAAAGTGCTGGGATTACAGGCTTGAGCCATCGCGCCCGGCCCAGTCTCCATTTTTTTAAGATAATAACTAGCTAAATGATTTCAAATAACCTGAATTTGGAAGAGTGTTTTTTTGTTTTTTATATTTTTGTCTCCAAACTTTCAGAATGGTCTCATCCACACCAAATAAACATTTTTTAAATGTCTTGTATGCATTCAGTTTTATTAGAAACATCTCTCTTTTTATTCTCAGAATTCATGGATTGTGTGCTAATTTTAAAGTTTACATAATTGTTATCAAAAGTATAACTGGTATAAGCAAATCTCAGAACAAACATCACTGTCTCTGGATGTGCATACAAATCTGCTGATGAGAGCCTAAATGTATGACAGTCAATGCTCTCCATATATGCAGACCCTGTAGTCATTATGATCTATTTCCTTTCAAAGGGCAACAAATACCTTTTTTTTTTTGAGACAGGGTGGCACCAGGCTGGAGTACAGTGGAGCCATCTCAGCTCTCTGCAACCTCTGCCTCCTGGGTTCAGGCAATACTCCTGCCTCAGCCTCTCAAGTAGCTGGGACTACAGGTGTTCATCACCATGCTTAGCTAATTTTTGTATTTTTAGTAGAGAAGGGGTTTCACCATCTTGGCCAGGATGGTCTCGATCTCTTGACTACATGATCCACTCGCTTCGGCCTCCCATAAGTGCTGGGATTACAGGCATGAGCCACTGCACCCGGTCTGAACAAATAACTTTATGTTTAAATAGGTAAAAAATGGGCATTGAAATAAGGAAATATATATTGTCTGTAAGTGCAAATTATTACAGCAAATGAGTCATTTATTTTTAGTGGTAAAATTTAAATTAATTTTAATTAAGATGTCTTCAGTAAAGGTCAATTATCTAATAAGTAGTTTTCAAAACCTGGTAACTAAATTTACTAATATAATTATGTTATTACTTCTTGTATTTGTATATATAAATGGACATTGAAGTTCAGCTAAGTTAGAGCACTCTTTAAAGCTATTGACATCTCAGATTCTCTTAGTTTATGCAGTTTAATATAACAATGTTGCTTCAGGTATAAAGTTTATTTAAACAGATGTTGCTTATTAATATAACTAGTCATTTTTACCATATGACATAGTAGAAGGCAAAAAAAGGGGTTCCTTTAGAATATAGTATCCCTTACACTTTCATGTTTTTGAAAGCTATAAAAGGAATTTAGAAAAAAATTCTTTTGCAGGGTATGAATACATTTACATAATCTGTTTCAATGGTGATCATTTTTTACTTCAAATATTCAAGAAGATGGAGCCATCTCTCTGGCAATAAAATCGGTTATAAAACTAATTGACATTGGTCTAAGAGAGATCAAACTCAACTATTCTCAAAAGAGAGAAAGACTCTATGGTTCTTAACTAATATTTACTAGTTATACACTTCCAGATAGATGATATTCTTTCTCATTATATGTTGTTTAGGGTAGATACTAGGGTAGAATGCAGATATGGGTGATAAGAGTTCTGTTTACTATTTCTAACTCTTAAATCACTACCATTAAAATAGAGGTAGTTATAGAAAATTTAGTAAAATATTATTTAACTATATATTTATAGCTACTAAATTTATGTCGTTTCTTAAGAATCGGCGGTTAGACTCAAATTTATTTATAACACCTAAATTTAATTTTAAAAAATCTATTGCTATATAATGGCTGTGCATATTTTGTGGCCCCATGTGGTATTGTGATAGCTGTATAGAAGGTGTAATGAAGCAATCAGGGTAACGGGAATATCCATCATCTCAAACATGTATCATTTTGTGTTTGTGTGGAATATTAATATTATAATTCTTTTCTAGCTATTTTGAAATACACAATAATTATTGTTCACTATAATTTTCCTACTGTACTATTAAATACTAAAACTTATTCCTTCTGTATTTCTGTGTCCCTTAACCAACTTCTCTTCATCCCCCTCTTCCCTACCCAGCCTCTGGTAACATTTCACTCTGTCCCCATGAGATTTACTTTGTGAGTTCCTGTGTATAAATGAGACCATGTGATGCCTAAATTTAAATATTATGCTGAAAAGAAAATATTTGCATAGACTCCTCCCACTTATGCCGGTGCTCATGCACGTGTTCTCCCTTGAGGGATATTTATCAGCCATCACTCTTGCCTTGTCCCTTATCTTCCCTAAGAGCTAAATCCAGGTGGATGAACTGAAGTGAAAGAAGGGAGCGCAGTGTAATGGGCAAAATGGTGATTAATAGGCAGCAATGGAACCAAGATGAAAATGGTTCTGTGAACTGAGGAGGTGGAGGCTCCCGGCCTCCATCGGTGAGCTCAGATAAGTGGAAGCATCTTCTCTGGAGAGACTGGCAAGGGTGCTGGGTCAGTTTCTGCAGGGTCGGAGAAGGTAGAGACCATGATGGTGTGTTGCAGGGATAGGTAGGGCCTTGCGAGCTCTCAGGGAGGTACGGGTTGTTAATGAAAATATAGAAAGGAGGGTACTTGCTGACATCTCTTATTTACATCTCTTTTTATTCTTCTAATGTCTAGCTATGTCATACACATTAAGAATTATCATTTAGGAAAACAGTGACTATGTATTTTACAAATACAAGATTGAAAAGGCTGCATATTTCCCTCCTTCTACACTTGTCATTATTATTCAGCTTATTTGTATCTGTAGAGTATGTGTAATTTTTCCATGTGCAAAAATGCTGTTTGTATATAATAGACTACTGACTTTATTATATATTTGAACAAAACTGAAGAAATGATAAGCATCATTGATATTTGTACAGAAATATGATAAATGTGTAACCATGGTGCTCATTACATTAAAAGCTCATTTTGCTCCTGCTTTGGAAGAATCGGCCTAATGTGTTTGACATTTGAAATATAAATAACCCCAGCACCTTGTGGGGGCTGAGACAGGTGGATCACCTGAGGCCGGTAGTTCAAGACTAGCCTGACTTACATGAAGAAATCCTGCCTCTACTAAAAATATAAAATTAGCCAGGCATGGTGGCACATGCCTGGAATCCTAGCTACTTGAGAGGCTATGGCAGGAGAATCACTTAAACCTGGGAGGCAGAGGTTGTTGTGAGCTGAGATCAAGCCATTGCCCTCTAGCCTGTGCAAGAAGAGTGAAACACCACCTCAAAAGAAAATAAAATCAAAGAAAAATAAAGAACTAAGACCTTAGAGATAATACATTGAAATTAACTTATTGAATGTTATCTGTTTTAAAAATGTCAGCGTTGCTTTGTAAATATATTGCTTGACATTGCAGCATTTTCAAAAGGTTAACTACACTTTTGCAGTCTTAAAATGTTTTAAATTTTCTTTCTGAGATTTTTCCACAGTTTATTAGAAAAATAAGCATAAAAGGAAAACAATAGAAATGCTTTGTTGTGGCTGGGCATGGTGGCTCAAGTCTATAATCCCAGCACTTTGGGAAGCCAAGGCAGGTGGATCACGAGGTCAAGAGATCGAGACCATCCTGATCAACAAGGTGAAACCCCGTCTCTACTAAAAATACAAAAATTAGCTGGGCATGGTGGTGTATGCCTGTGGTCCCAGCTACTTGGGAGGCTGAGGCAGGAGAATTGCTTTAACCCAGGAGGTGGAGGTTGCGGTGAGCTAAGATCATGTCATTGCACTCCAGCCTGGGTAACAATAGCAAAACTCCATCTCAAAAAAAAAAAAAAATGTTTTGTTGTAAAGGTGACCTAACAGATAATCTTAAATATAGGGAATTTGGCACTCTGTTCAATGTCTCATTATTAGCACATAAGTGATCTTAAATAAATGTCTAGTGCATTAGACATTCTTTAAGACAAAGTTATCAGAGCTCTGCTTCCAAGGAGAGGCTGGCAAAATATTTCAGGAAGGATGTGATGATTCTAATGTAGCCTTTGAGCTATGAGAGCAATACAGCAGTGAAGACTCATGAACATTGTTTCCTTCCTGTCTCCCCCTTAAGTCCCAGAAATGTTAGGGGACAAGAAGAAAAGTAAAGCATCTGCTCCATATTTTTCAGACACCAAAACAGCATAAAAGGGCAGTATGATACTACAAACTTTGGCTAATAAAACAAACTGACACAATTAAATGACTACTGAAAATAAACATTGTAGTTTCAAGGATTTGTTGATGACTTAGGGTGAAGTTTTCATATTATGCACCTGCTTAATGTGGGATGATTCCCTTTCTTTTTGTTTATTTAATAAGTATTTGTTAAGTACCTGTGTCCACTAGGCACTATTTTAGGTGCTGGTGCTTCATGCTAGACAGAGCCCCTGCACTCATACAGTTCTCACTTTGTGGGTTAGGATGCAGACAGCAAATCAGTAAACAGACACAAATACATGACACAATTTCAAATGCCAGGTGTTTAAAGCATTCCACCTGATTTTTCTGAAAAAAGGGGCAAATAACTTTCTGCTGGCTTAGATCTGTGCTGAGTAGGACACAGATCTTACAAACTATTATTTGTAAGAAACTATGGTTACTCAGAAATACACAGGAGTATTTATATTTTTATTATAAATATACAATCAATAAGGGCCCTGGGCATTTGATTTTTATTTTATTTCAATGATAAAATGGGTCTAGTAATGTTAGTTGTCATAGTTACTAGTGATGATTTAATGTTAGTGAATTTACTTCACATTTAGCATAGGAAAAGTATGGATTTATTATTTGTGAATTAGAAACACAGAATAAAACCTAATTAAATTACTTGTCCTGGTGTAAGAATCAGCATATGCGAATTATTTTTGCATTTGCTGAATTATGAAGTTCTTAACAAAATGAGAGGTATTAAAGGCCCACGGCAATGGTTCTTAAACTTCACCGTGTACTTAGGGATTACCCATGAACACTGATAAAAGGCAGATTGCAGGGCTCAGACATAGCACATTCTGATTCTTTTATGTGTTGACTATTGCCCAGTAATCTGGGTTTTCAATAAGCATCCTGAGTGATTCTAATAAAGATGGTCCTGGAACCCCACAGAGACCCACTCTCTTGTTGGGTTGTATCAGATATATATGAGTTGATTTTTAATTTTTCAGTGACACTCAAGCAATGGCAGGGAACAATGTTAAGTGCTCTCTGACATAAGTATCTAGGAACCAGTAGTGGAATATATTTTATACAAAAGTAATAGAGTAGTTTTATGCCATAAGACCAAAGTTCCTGGCTCCTGTCCTAGAATAATGTAGTATTGTTTAATTAATATGTGAACACTAACCAAAAAAAGATAAATATGTATAGAATTAGAGAAATACCATACAGAAGGATGGAGTCTCACAGTGCCTGGAATTTTCAAAATCATCAATCAGAGTAATAATTTTAAATGTGCCACAAAGTAGTACCATAATCCAAATAAGTTATACATTCTTTTGCTTACCTTTCATCCATGAAAATCTTTATATAATTACTGCTTGTTCTTTTGAAATCCTTTCCTACTGTGTATTTTGTAAAAGCTCAAAATAGATCAATACTAGTTGTTACCTTATTTACTTCTGTAAACACAAAACTCTGTTAAGGCTTTTAGGTGAAGTAAGCCCAAATATAGGCTATGTTCTGTCATGTATGACTAAAATAAAACTTCAGCCTAAGGAAACTCCTTTTGTAGACATTATTGGTACTACAAAAAGTACAAAAGTTAGCTGGGTGTGGTGGCACACAGAGACTGTATGTTAATGCTGCCTACTCTAGGTTGCAGTATGTTCCCAACACACATCTTTAATGGTTTAAAATGGTATTTCTATTTTTCCTTCAGTTTGTATGCTCTGTCAGCTGTATGCTTCCTCTGCATGTTTCCAAAGTGAAGAAAATGAAAAAATCTTTTTTCTAATACTATATTAATAGAGAAATCTATATTTTTGGATTAATATTATTTAATAAGAACCTAACTCAATAGGTTGCTCTCTAATTGATTACAATTCCCACTGGAACATTTCCACAGGTTGACTGAAGGTCCAGGTTTTTTTCTTATTCTTCCTTCCATCCAATATTCAGTTTCAATTGAGAATCTACCAAACTAAGATTACATTGACCACTCAATTTTAGGCAGAAAGGGACTGCATTGATTAGTTCAACTGCCTCCTTTTCAAAGAAACTAAAGCCCATGGACCAATTTACCAAAGTGGGTGTATTCTTCTTATCTGTGCTGCCCTATTGTTCAAGATCCTGGACTAGTCATAAAGCAAATGGTAGCTGATGGGAATTTTTGGAATGTGTTTAGGTGTGAGGAAGACAAAGGTCTAGTGGCAAGGTCAGCTCTTGAGGTAGGTTACTTGGATTCCTATCTACTTAGTTGTGTGTTCTTGGGCAAATTACATAACTTTTCTGTGCCTCAATTTATTTGAAAGATGGTGTATAATAGTATCTATCTCACAGCGTAATTGTGAGGATTATCGAGCTATTCTTCCAGAAGTATTAAAACATGTGGGTAAACTCCCAGTAAACACTATTTTTACCCAAATCACAAACTGCCAAACCCTTAAGTCTTGAGCTCCCAAGGGGAATTAGGAACCCTCCTGTGGCATTCCTCTTCTAAAAGTCTGCTGAACAAAAGTTGATGTTGCATTTTCAAAGAGCTCAAATGGATTACTTTTATGAAGTTTGGGGCAAATGAATTACACATATATATGACCCTCCCTTAACACCCAGAAAGTATGCGGACACGCAGAATTCAAAAGTCTGAGGGTGACTGTGCTCAGGGGTGAAGGAATGCTTAGAAACCGCCTCTTTGAGGAGGAAGGCAGGACGTTCAATAAGAGTGGCTGGTGACCAAAGAACTAAACTTTAACACAACAAAGGTGAGTCGGTCTCCCTGCGACCACAGGCATCCAACCCAGGAACACCTCGCTCCACCTGGAAGGCCCAGGTGCAGCTAGAGGGGGACTGAAAGGGTCAGACCATCAGATTGTTCTCAGCTTTGGGCTTTTACACAGCAGTTTCAAAGACAAAGGGGCTTTTCGCCTAGGTTTGGTTCACCATCCCCTCCTCCCAGGCCCAAGCTTGGTCCCCAATGTTTCCAGCAATGCTTGGGACATCCCTCACTTCGCTCCTTTTTTGGGGGACCACCGCCCACCCTAGGTTGCCTGCCGTCCCTCCTAGAAAGAGGTGGATGGCCGTAACATTCCAGGGAGGACAAAAAGAGGGGTGAGGGGGCAAAGACGCCCTTCTAAAGTTTCACCCCCGAAAGGCATCCCACTCCGCCCTCGAGGCACCCTCAGGCTACAGCCTCCGCGGTGCGCGAGCCTCCTCCCTTCGCCCCGCCCCTCGCGCCTCCTCCCTTCGCCCCGCCCCTCGGCACGGGGGAGGTACGCTGTGCGGCAGGCGCTCTCTGATTGGCTGCCGCGTCGGGGTTCCAGCCGCGATTGTGCCGTGGGTGGCCGTCTGTGCCTGTGTGCGCAAAGTGGGGAACCGGCGTTGGGAGTTTCTGGAAGTCACAGTCAGGGGAGCGGTCACTGGTAGTGAGCGCGGGCGGCGCTGGGCGCAGAGTAGAGAGCGGGCCCTAGTCTAAGCCTTTCCGTCGCCCTCCGGCCCCGCCAGTACCACGGACTCCACCCTGCGCGGCCCCTCAGAGATGCGGTGCAGCTGCCGCTCGACCAGGTGGGTTCAGGTACCGCGAGGCACCCGGGCGTCGGGCATGTGCCCTCGCTGCCCTTTGTGGCCGTGGAGCCGCTAGACCCGGGGCCTGGGAGAGGGGTGGGGACTGGGGCCCGTTGCTGCTGGAAGGGAGGGGAAGACAAGCCTGTCCCGGTGACTTCTCGCTCCCGCCGGCCTCCTCCCTGCCTCTGCGGTGTGCGCTGCAGACCCGCATCCGCCGCCCAGGGCCGGGGTGGTCCGGGCGTCGGTGCCGGCAACAGTCCCGGGGAGGGTCTTCATGTAGACTTGAGGGTGTGCGTGCTGGTCCCTGCCCTCTGCGCAGCGGGGTGGGAGTCAGCCGTTGGGTCCCTCTGGGTGCTGGTCCCTGCCCTCTGCCGCAGCGGGGCTGGGAGTCGGCCATTGGGTCCCTCTGGGTGCTGGTCCCTGCCCTCTGCGGAGCGGGGCTGGGAGTCAGCCGTTGGGTCCCTTTGGGTGGTGGTCCCTGCCCTCTGCGCAGCGGGGCTGGGAGTCAGCCATTGGGTCCCTTTGGGTGCTGGTCCCTGCCCTCTGCCGCAGCGGGGCTGGGAGTCAGCGATTGGGTCCTTTTGGGTGCACAGGCTGGGTTGTAGACAGAGCGGAAGGCTGTGCTCCGGAGAGGCCGGCGTGGTGGTGCCTGCCCGGCGGGTGGCTCTGAACTACCCCCGGAAAGGCTGAGGCGTGGGTCTAGGTGTGAACGGTGCATCAGAGATGGCGTCGATGGGTTCAAGGGGCACAGAGAAGCTTACGTGCTACTGCACTTTGGGGACAGTTTGCATTGGAGTGTGGTTTTAGGGAGACAGAGGCAACAGTTTCGGGGAAGGCTGAGCTTATAAAGAAAATGAGAGGGAGTTATCCCCAGGATTCTAGCTGAGAAAGTTGCAGCCTTGTAGATAGAAGCAGCCACCCTTACTTACCTCCTGGCTTGACCCTCAAAAAAGCACTTGGCAGTGTTCAGGGAAGGGTGGCATTTAAATGAGGCCAATTGAGTTTGATGGTTAAAGGGCCTAAGGATTACTGAGAATCAACAATAATGTGACGGGAAAAGCAGCGCCATTTTTATTCAGGAAGGAAAGCTTGGAAGTATTTTGTTGGGAGAATTCAGCATAAGATTTAAGGAAGTTGTTGATGCCGGGTGTGGGAGGTAGAATTAGGTGATTGCTCTAGTTCCAAGCTAAAGGTAGTTGACTTTGGAAATTTTGCTTACAATTATTTGTAGCATACTTAACCTAGAAGTAAGTGTTTGCACTTTACAAGGGATACCGGTTCACTGTCCTTAGCTGGAATGTGCGCATGTTGTTTAGTCTTAGGGGATTTCATTTATAACACAGATTCTCTCTTATCCAGACCGTTTTTCCTAGCAGCAAGCTGGAAACCTGACATTAGGGTACAGGCTGCCTTGCGCTTTACTGTTTTAAATAAATTTATGTGGAACGAGTGTCAAATACAAAATAATTAAGTAGAAAAAAATAAATAATTCTGCCTTCTGTTGAAATCTCTTATTGCGGTCACGCCCACCTATCTTTAACAGCAGTTATAATGTGTATCCTGTGAATAAAGTATTGGTAGTGAAATTAATCGTGTATTTGAAGAAAATACTGTTCTCTGTTTATTAATAAATTGATCAGAATTTAGTGTTTTTTATCTTCTCAGCCCTGTGGAAGATCATCGCTGTTTTCCACCCTGACTTGCAGTGTAGCATGTCACACTCCTGATTTAAACAGATTGCTGCCAGTGTATCAGCAAATGCAGGGTAGGTGTCTGTTAAAAAAAAAACATATTGCTCATGAGGAGCAAGGGAGATAGCCATATACATTTACATTTCTTTTAGGGAGACGGGCATGTGTTCACAGTCTCTCTTTCTCTTCCCCCTTTCTTTCCTTTCTCCCCTCCCTCCCATGCTGAAATATTTTCTTTGTTATGCTAATAATATCTTTTTCATAGTAATGAACTCATTTAAACATCTCAGCAACCAGAGAAAGTTCTTTTCAGTACTGAAATAAGAGAATCATGGGAAGGAGACAGGACTTAAAACTTTTTGACATGTCTTTCTTTGTTTAGCTGAAGGTCTTAAGTTTGTAGCTTGGGACTACTATAAATTTGTACAGCCACATATAGCCCTAATTTGTGTAGTACAGTTATGTACTGCATAGTGCCAGTGAGGTCATCAGAGCTCATATATGATTTTGGTCCCACGGATTATAAGGGAGCTGAAAAATTCCCATTGCCTAGTGAAGCTGTGGTATTCATAATTTCTTAGTTACTCATGTTTATGTGGTGATGCTGGTGTGAACAAACTTATGGTGCAGCCAGTCTCTGTAAAAGTGTAGCATATGCAGTTATGTACAGTACATAATACTTGATAATGTTAAATACATTATTGGTTTGTGTATTTTCTACCCATTTTATCATTGTTTTAATGTGCACTTCTGCTGATTAAAAAGAAAAGTTAACTATAGGACAGCCTGCGGTGGGTCTTTCAGGAAATATTCCAGAAGAAGGCACTGTCTTAATAGGAGGTGACAGCCACATGCATGTTGTTGTCCCTGAAAACCTTTCAGTGTGATGAGATTGGAGGTGGGAGACAGTGATGTGCATGATCTGGACCCTGTGTAGGCCTAGGCTAGTGGGTGTTTGTGTCTTAGTTTTTAAGAAAAAGTTTTAAAATTAAAAATAGAACAAAGCTTATAGAATTAGGATATAAGGAAAGAATATTTTGTACAGATGTACATTGTGTGTTTTAAGCTAAGTGCAATTATAGAAGAGTTTAAAAGTTTGTGAAATAAAGTTACAGTAAGCCAAGGTTAACTGAAGAAAGAAGAACTTTTCAGTGTAGCCTAAGTGTCTTTATAAAGACAATAGTGGTGTACAGCAATGTCTTAGACCTTAACATTCATTCACCACCCCCCCCCCACTTCCCCACAACAACTTTTAGTCCTGCAGTCTCCATTCATGATGAGTGCCCTATATAAGAGTAACATTTTTTGTCTTTTATGCTGTATTTTTACAGTACCTTTTCGGTGTTTAGATATACACATACTATAGTATTCATTATAGTAAGCTGCTATATAGGTCTGTAACCTAGGAGTAATAGACTGTATCATCTAGATGCATGTGTAGTCGGCTAGACTGTCTAGGTTTGTATAAGTCCACTGTGATGTCCACAGTGAATTGCCTAATGATGCATTTTTAAGAATGTACCCCCATTATTAAGCAACATGTGGGTATATTTACAGTTGTTTTCTATTTGAGCAAGTCTTGAAAATATTTGATTAATACCACATAAGCCTTAATTTTTCATACTGATAATTGTTTCTTTGAAGTACCTAAGAATTGACTTGCTTGTTGATGAAGTTCTTGAAATAACTAAAAACTCATATTGTAAAATTAAATGAATAAAATCATTTAGCTATCATTTTTAAATTGAGCATTTTAGAGAACATGGGACATTTTTATAATGTAAATAGTCCAGGTTGAGAAAAAGCTTAGGAATTTGTTGTAATCGAATAGGGTATGTTGGCAGGAAAAAGGCAAATCAGGAAATGAAAATTGCAAAAATACAACATTGAAGTCTGTTGATTTGGTGTGTGCAAATTAACAGTGTTTTGAAAAATTAGAAAATTCTAGAAGTAGTTGTTTAATGTCAGATGAAGGAAAGGACTTTAGTGTAACAAGAACAGTTAACTTTTTACTAGAGTAAGTATAGAATTTATGAGATGATGGAAATTATTGGTTCACATGGAATGTAAGAACATGCCTTGCAGGGCCAGGTAGCAGAAGGGAGGGAGTGCTTTGCAATAAGGCTGAGACCAGGGAAGGAAAAGGAGAAAAGATCTTGCCATTGACTCCTGTGTTGTTTAATCATTACTGAGAATTCTGCAGTGACCTTGAGGTAGCCATAGTATTTGTCCAGTAGGCCTTAAATCTTAGTAAAAGATCTATTATCAAGTGAGGTGACACCATGCTGTAAGATAGAAAGTATTAGCATCTGAGGTTTGCCTTTGTAGGCCTTGCTTTCCAGATGATTTTATTTTTAGGGTAATGTTTAGTAGGTAATTTTGATTAAAGGAAAATATGGAGAGAAGGTTTTGAGGAAGGAATTGGACTAAGGGAGCGCTGTGCCATGAAAAGGGCCAGATGTATGATTTAGAAGATGTCAGATATCATTGAGCATATTTGTGTTCTTTGTTAGTTTCTGATGTGCTGATGTTCAGTTCATCTGTAACTTGAAAAGTAAGGTGGGCTGGGTGAGGTGGCTCATGCCTGTAATCCCAGCACTTTGTGAGGTTGGGGGAGGTGAATCACCTGAGGTCAGAAGTTTAAGATCAGCCTGACCAAAATGATGAAACCCTGTCTTTACTAGAAATACAAAAATTAGCCAGGTATGGTGGTGCATGCCTGTAATCCCAGCTACTCAGGAGGCTGAGGCAGGAGAATCACCTGAACCCAGGAGGTGAAGGTTGCAGTAAGCAGATTGCATTCCAGCCTGGGCAACAGGAGTGAAACTCTGTCTTGTGATGGGGAGGGTGGGAAAGTAAGGCAGAATAAATCAAGTATTTCTTAACATTTTTGCTGTTCATGAGTGGATTCTTTTTTTTATAATGTAAATATGTTTGACATTTTTGCATTTTAAATTTCATTTGTGTTTATACTAGTGTATTATATATGCTAACAGGGAACTGAATTTTTTTCATCTGATTTAGAAAGTAATACATGTTTATGGTATAAAATTTATAAAAGAAAAATGTACAACTATAAAAGTTTAAAAATCACTGATTTTTCTTCACTCCAGGGAAAACTTCTGTTAATTTTTTTAGAATATGTGTGTATATTGAAACAGAATTAGAGTCACACTGAATATAAAGTTTTTCTAACACAGCCACCATATCATGAAGAATCTAGGGGCACATAAAGATGCCTTGTGTTGGTGCTTGAACCTACAGGCCCAGCTAAAGTCTCAAGTGACAGCCAACATTCACCATCTAACATGTGAGTGAGTGAGCCTTTAGATAATACCAGTTGCTGGCTACTGGCAAATAGAGAAGAAAATAAGTGTCCATGCTGATCCATGGCCAAATTGCAGATTCCAGAGCAAATGAAATGTTAGTGTTTCAGCCAGCAAATTCAAGGGTACTTTTTAGGTCATTAGAGTATTCATTTGGCAATCATATATTTTAAAACAGTTGTAATTGAAGTATAACATATATAAAGAAATGCATAGATCTTAACTGTGCAGTTTAATCAATTTTGACAAATGTGTACATGTATGTAACTCATACTGTGTAACCCTTGTAAAGGTGAACATGGTACACCAGAGTAAACAAGGTGTAAGTATTAAATGATGAGTAAAAGAGATTGGGAGGCCTTTGGTTTAAGAAATATATAGGAAGCCATCGAATTTTTAGAAATACACTTTGTGTTTTAGACGAGTTTTAAATTTACAGAAAGTTGTGAAAATAGTAGAGTTTTCAAATAACTTACATCCAGTTTTCATATTGTTAAACTGTTACATTAGTGTAATCATTTGTTACATTTAGTGAAGTAATATTGATACATTATTATTGACTAAATTTTATACATGATTGATTTCTTTCTTTCTTTTTTTTGTTTTGAGATGGAGTTTTGCTCTTGTTACTGAGGCTGGAGTGCAATGGTGTGATCTCGGCTCACAGCAACCTCCACCTCCTGGGTTCAGGCAATTCTCCTGCCTCAGTCTTCTGAGTAGCTGGGATTACAGGCACGCAGCACCATGCCCAGCTAATTTTTTGTATTTTTAGTAGAGACGGGGTTTCACCATGTTGACCAGGATGGTCTCATCTCTTGACCTTGTGATCTACCCACCTCAGCCTCCCAAAGTGCTGGGATTACAGGCGTGAGCCACCGCAGCTGGCTTTACATTTTTGTTGTTGTTGTTGCTAATCAATGAGAGCTTATAACATTGCTCAGGTCGGCCTTGAACTCATGGCCTTGCCTCCTCAAGCACCAGGACAACTGGCCAGAGCCACCGTGGCCCTCCATTATTGATTTCTTTAGTTTTTACTTAAGGTCTGTATCAGTTAGCTGCCATAACAAAATTCCATAGACTGAGTGGATTAAACAAAAGAAATTTGTTTTCACAGATCTGGAGGTGGAAAGTCTGAGATTGGGTGCCAGGATGGTTGGGTTCCAGTGAGAAGTCTCTTCTTCACTTGCACATGGCACAGTCCCATTTCTTAGGTGTGTTCTTGCCAGAAGAGAGAAAGAACAAGCTCTCTTTGTCTCTTTATAAGAGCACTAATTCCATCAGACCAGGGCCCTGCCCTCATGACTTCATCTAATGCTAATTACCTCCCAAATGCTCTAGCTCCAGATACTATTATATTCAAGTTAAAGCTTCAGCATATGAGGATTCTGGGCAGGCCACAGGCATTCAGTTTATAACAAGGTTTCTTGTAGTGTTCCTGGATCTTATGCAGGTTACCATATTACAATTAGTCTTTGTGTCTCCTTAGCTTCCTTTAGATTGTGGCAGTTTCTCAGACTTTTCTTTCTTTTTTGGTGACCTTGTCAGGTTTGAGGACTACTGGTCACGTATTTTGTAGAATGTCCCTCAAGTGGGATTTATCAAATTATTTCTCATAATATGTCTGGGTTTATGGATGCCTGGGAGGAAGACTGAAAAGATGAAGTGTACTTTTCATCATATCATACAAAGGAAAGGGTGTGTACTTTCAATGTGACTGATCACTGTTGATGTTGATTTGGTCACCTGACTGACATAGTGAAGCAGGATAATTTCCCTGAATGCTTTGCTGGTGGAAACTGGGGTGTGGGTGCTGGAAGTAGCACTTAGGGGCTGGCAGGGGCAGACTTCACTCACTAGAACCCCCTGTGCTCAACCTGTCATGGGAGGGAACATGCAGGTAAGCATGTGAGGAGCTGGGGTGAGTGCTTTTGGGTGCTGGCAGGAGCAAAACTGTGCAGGCCCTGAGGCCCAAGAATAAATGTTGCAATCGGTGCTCTTTTAGCTTCACCACCTATGGACAGTTTAAGTGTTAACAGCTCAGTGGAAGGTAAGTGTGACATGACAGCCTTTGACACCAGCCTGGAAGAGAAATGGCTGTTGGAATATGAGAAGGGGTGGATATGAATGATACTCCTTTCGACTGTGTTAAGTTTCAGATGCTGGCTAGACTTTGAAGTAGAAATGTGAAGAACATTGAAGAGGTGAATCTGAAGTTCAGGGAATAGGGCAAAACTCAAGATTCTATTTGGAGGTTGCACATTTTATCTTTAAAGAATTCCATTGTATTATTCAGAGTAAGAATCTCATTTGATAGAATAAAGAGCCTATGGTACTTTGAGTAAAATGATGAGAAAGATTTTAATCAAAAATTTTTTTCTGAAAGCACTGTGAATAAAAATAAGAGTAAAATATAGTTGATTTTCAGTCAGCCTCAGTGACCTGTATGTATCTGACCTGAGTCCCAGCTGATATAGGCAGTTGACAGTAGAAAATTTAGAATTTGATTTGCATATTTTAAAGCTATTGAGAAGAAGAATTAGACATTTTAATTTCTCCCCCACCCCATAAGAAACCATGTGGGTATATTTTTGATCCTTACCATTTTTTTCTTCTCAGCGGGAAACCAGTCAGAAGTGGGAGGCCTCTGAGCAAACTGTATACTGTGTAGCCACCAGCTTCTGCTTTCTCAAGGCAGAACACTGTCCCTCAGTGCCTCTTTCTGCTTCTCCTTGTTGAGACTACTGAGGACTGCCCCTGTCTTGTCTGACTCCTCCTGATGTGGTGAGCAATATAGGAAGGCTGAGGGATTGATACTATTTGGCTCCATATTTTAGAAAGATATTTGGTAGTTACATAAAGTACATCTAGTTTGACCAGTACCACTTATAACTTTAAATTGTTGTACAGAAATTGATCCTTTATTATTTAGAAAATATAATTTAAAGTTAATAATACTGAGAGAACTTATGATTCTTTCCTTTTGCCTTACCTGTCCTTTAGTTCTTTATTTATTTTCAGAGCTTTTGTACTGGTTCATCTTCCCTTTCCTGTGGAGTTAATTTCAAAAATTAGATTTCCAGGAACTTATGCTTTTAGAGGATGATGAAAACCACTTGTACTTTAACTTAAGGAAATTTTTTTTCAAGTTCCCTGTGTGCCCTTTTCAGATCACATCCCAGAGAGAAGAGACTTCTGCAATATTGTGTTAACCATTTCCTTTCTTTCTTCAAGTGTTATCCACAAATGTATATGTGTATGTGGTAATAAGCATGAAATTTGCCATCTTAACCATCTTTAAGTGGGTAGTTCAGTAGTGATGAGTGTATTCACAACATTGAATACTAGATCTCCACATTTTCATCTTACAGAACTGAAACTGTATGTTGATTAATCAACTCTCTATTTCCCCCAGGTCCAGCAGCTGGCCTTTCATTTATATGAATTTGACTATTCTAGATACTACATATAAGTGAAAACTTACAGCATTTGTCTTTTTGTGAGTGGCATATCTGAGTTAGCACATCTTCAGGGTTCATCCATGTTGTCACATATGATATATGTTATATGACTCATAAAAGCTGGAATTTCTTTTCTTTTGAAAAGCTGAATAATGTTCCGTTTATAAAGTTCTTAATCTTCATGTGGCTGAATTTATAACATTCATATTTGCAGTGTTTTTACACCCAGTTTAGGAAATTCTTCTGTATCCTGAGATCATAAAGATAGCCTCCAATATTTTTAAGAAATATTTTTTTTTGTTTTAAAACAAGATTAAATTTACAGGAAGGTTATCAGTACAATTCAGATAACATTTGCTTTTCCCTGAACCATTTCCTAATAAGTTGCTGACTTGATGACCCATTGCTTCCACATATTTTAGTGGCATTTCCTAAGGACATTCTTCTGTGGAATATCAAAATGACCATCA
This sequence comes from Saguinus oedipus, assembly GCA_031835075.1. Lineage (NCBI taxonomy): Eukaryota > Metazoa > Chordata > Mammalia > Primates > Cebidae > Saguinus > Saguinus oedipus. The sequence goes on from CM063174.1 coordinate 21,896,598, forward strand.
AAATTAGAAATTAATACATTTCTATCATCACATCTTCAACTTTATTCAAGCTTTACTGGTTATCTGATCAAATTCTGTTTAACAACAGGATCTAGTTTGGAATTACAGGTTGCATTTTGTTCTAAACTCTCCTTAGTCTCCTTAAATCTAGACCACTCCCTTTATTGAATTGAGATGTATTCCTTTCTCTTCTATTTTCTGGGAGGGATTGTATAAAACCAGTGTTAATTCTTTCTGAAAAATGTAATAGACTTCTTTAGTAAAGCCATCTGGGGCAAGTATGTATGTATGTATGTATGTATGTATGTATGTATTTATTTATTTATTTATTTTGGTGGGGAGGTGGGGGATGAAGTTTTGCTCTTGTTGCCCAGGCTGGAGTGCAATGGCATGACCTTGGCTCATTGCAGCCTCCACCTCCTGGGTTCAAGGATTCTGCCTCTGACTCCTGAGTAGCTGGGATTACAGGCACCTGCTACCACACCCAGCTAATATTTTGTATTTTGAGTAGAGAAGGGTTTCACCATGGTTGCCAGAGTGGTCTTGAATTCCTGACCTCAGGTTATCCACCCACCTTGGCCTCCCAAAGTGCTGAAATTACAGGTGTGAGCCACTGCACCTCACTGGCCTAGAGATGTTTATGGGATTTTAAATTACAAAGCCAGTTTTCTTAACAGTTACAGGGCTATTTAAAATCATATTTGATGAGTTGTTGTATTTGTGTTTTTTCTGGAATTGGTGCATTTCATCTAAGAAATTCCATTTTAGCTAATCTATGTGCAACTTTATTCTTCTTTACCTTATATAGACATATTTTCAATGAAAAGATAATCTAATACATATATTTATAAAAATAAATGCGTATTTTGTATTTGTATTATGTAATTTTATATCTGTATCATATACTTTGGATTAAGCTCTAGATGTAGCCAAGATCTCAGGGGCAGGCTATATTCATCACTGATGGGAGACTCAGTGACCTGTAGAGTTTGTGTGTCTACACACTTCAGAGTTTGCTCTGCATGAGTCTCTGACCATGCAAATATCTATGCTGTGGCTGTATTGTGCTGACATCTCATTCTATTTCAGTCTTTTTCCAGGACTTAGTCAAAATAATGTGACACGGTTGCAAATCAGCTTTGCTATGGTCCCTGACCTCAGGTTGCTTAGAGTCCCTGTAGGGGTTGCAGAGAAGTAGTTAGGAAATCAGTAATCAGTGTGGTCAGTGTTGTAATGAGGAGGCAACAGGTCCTCATGAGAACACAGGGAAGAGGTATCTCTTTTATTTTCTGCATCTCTGGTACCTAGTACAGTACTTTGCACATAGTAGGTTCTCATCAAGTCTTTGTGGAATGAATGAATAAACTCAGAACTGGGTGATCACAAGGTTACTTTTGGAGAGGGCTTGTGTCTGAGCCAAGTTAATGATATCTATGGGCAGTAGATGAGTGGAGGGAATTCTCTCATGTGGATGCAAGAATATGCAGTGTTGTAGAAGAACAGAAGGCTTAGCAATCTAAGTAGTTGTCTAAAGCTTTCTGTTTGCAAGTGGGGAGTGGTTTTCAAAAGCGATTGCAGACAGAAGCCTAAGAAGAAATAACTCTGACCAAAGTATGTATTGGGCATGGTTAGCTAAGAACCAGAATTGATTTTTATGAATTAGCATTTTTGGTTCTGGCAGTTGTGTTTACCATTAGTAGGTTTAGTTTCTAACATGTCTTCAAAATAATGCTCTCCAAATGAATAAGAAGTATTTTTTTGTGAAGCCTGGTACAGTTTTCTCTGGCTCTTACCTACTAGTCTTATTCATACTATCTTTTCTTTAAAACAATACTTTTTTATGCTCTATATATATCTGTGGTAAATCATGAGTTTACCACTAATGGTGGGTCATATTGTTGTGTTCTCATATGCCAGGTACTGTATTGAGACACTGCCATGAGTTATTTTATTTAATGTGGACAGTGGCCTGTCTGTAAGAAAACCAAACCTAGGGCTCCCATTTTACAGAAGTGGCAACTAAGGTTTGGGGAAGTTAAATTGTGTGTTCCCAAGGTCACTTAGGTAAGCCTGGAACTCACATTTGAATCTAAGTCTTCTGACTTCATTTAACCACTGAGCTATGTGTGCTCTTTTCAGTGTTTCATGTGTCTTTTTATTAAATAAAAAATGCCCAGGATTTAGTTTTACTTGTGTATATATCCTTAGAAAGTTTATCAGTTAAGTAGGAAAAGAGTTTGAAGTAAAGTAACATATTAAGAGTCCTAAAAGCAAATTACAGAAGCCCACTTTAAACTAGCCAGCATGGCTGGATGCAGATGCTCCAACAATAATTAATTACTGTGCTCTTCCTCTCTGTGTCTCCTCCTTTCTCACTTTCCTCTTCTCCTTCTTTATCCCACTGCCCCACTCCTTCTCTCATTCTGCATTTATTAGAGTGTTAGCCTATTCTCTCTTGTCACAGAAGGAGCCCCAGTTGAAACCAGCTCTACCCATGATCCTAGGAAGAGAAAGCATCTTCTCTGGGAGCTCTGGCAGAAATGCCCTGGGGAACACTCTTGGTCATGGGGAGTGGGGGCTCTGAGAGGACTTTGTGAACTATATAGAATGTAGCTATTGGGGTGACAACATGTCCATACTTTATTTTGATAAGACATGTCATTTGATGGTTGAAAGCTATAATTATTTAAAGATAATGCACAATATATTTTAATAGCATTATCAAGATATAGTTCACATACCATAGAACTCACCCTTTTAAAGTATACAGTTCAATAATTTTAATATAGTCAAAGTTGTACAGCTATCACCACTGTCTAATCTGTAACATTTTCATCACAAAAAGAAGTCTTATACCCATTCACAGTCACTCCCTATTTTTCCCAAATTTCTCAGCCCTAAGCAACCACACATCTACTTTCTATCTCTGTAGATTTGTCTATTCTAGACATATTATGTAAGTGCAATCAGATGACTTGTGGTCTTTTGTGTCTGACTTCTTTCATTAGCATGTTTTCAAGGTTTATCTATCTTTGTGTATGATCATGCATTTTTATTAATTGCCAAATATTTCATTATATGGATATACCACATTTTATTTGTCTGTCTGTTGTTGATGGACATTTGGGTTGTTTTCATGTTTTTTTGCAAGTATGAATAATGCTGCTGTGAACATTTGTGTAGAAGCTTTTTTGTAGATCTGTTTTTACTTCTTCTGTGTGTATACCTAGGAGTGGAATTACTGGTTCATATGATAACTATACCTAACATTTTGAGGAACTATCTTCCAAAGTGACTTTATTATTTTACATTCTCACCAGCAATGCATGATGGTTCCAGTTTCTTTACATTCTGGTCAACCATTACTATCTTTTTGATTACAGGCATCTTGGTGGGTGTGAAGTGGTATAATGCATATTTTATAAGACGTCATTTTGTTTGTTAAATAATGGCCTGTTTACTTGTCATCTTACCCTGTATAGGAGCTTTCCCAGTGGGTTCTGAACCAGCTTCTCCTCAGTCTATCCAGCCAACCAGGTAGGCAGACCATGCTGATCAAAGGATTAGAAGTATATGTTTACTTTTCTTTTTCTTTAAAAATTTTATTATTTACAAATCTATAGAGGGATTATTCTTATTTTCATATTAAGAAACAGGTTATAAATGCAGGAGGTTACTTGGTTGAAGATGGAACAGGGATTCGTATTTAGGATGTATTAGGTGGTAGAGAGCTGCTTGCTTCAGATCTGCAGTGTCAGCCTACTTTTGTGACATGATAAAAAGCCCCATAAAACTGCATACCTCAACCATACCTCAGCTTTCTGTTGAAACTGCTCTCTATAACCCAAATGTGAATAAGTAATTAAGGACTGTGATTGCCACCCTACCCAGACAATGTGTAAACAAATGCTAATCTTGGCTTTTGTGAACCACTTAAGTAACAATCAGAATGTCAAATAGTCCCCTGGCCTTCAGAATGTCCAGAATCTCCTTACCCTCATCTCCTCCCAGAAGGTGATTTGCAGAATCCACTAGCCCTTGGAATGTCTGAAGCCCCTCACACCCATCCCCACCCCTTACCCTCACTCCCAAGGTAATTTTTACCAGTATAAAAGGTTTTGTCACCCTCTTTATGGGGCCACAGGTTGGAGAGACATGAGGCCTCCGTGGCTGCCAGCAATAAAGACCCTGCAATTTGGCATACTTTTGTCTTGGTGTTGACTTTCTATGCTCAGGCTGGTATAACACTTTGACATGATAGGTGTTATTCAGATGACACACATTCCCACTCATGTTCTATGTAGTTCCCAGCAAACTAGTTGTATCTCTGCTGCTTTTTTCTTAGAAATGTGAGGGCAAGAGTAATGTCTTAGGAATAATCTTGATTATTCATGAATGATGATTCATTAACTTGACTATTTTAATTTTTATTAGTATAAATTACTTGCAGCACACCAAAAACTGAGCTGCTTTTTTATGATTCACAATGGTTGCTTCTAACTACTTTATTATGGCAAAGTTCATTATCAGCCCTGTAGCACTATTTAACATTCACCTCGGCATCAGTATAAATTTGATACTCTCATGCATAGATGGTCTTCCATTGGTGGCTTTCTCCCTAGCCCTAGAGAAGTCTGTGTATCCAGACTCCATATTGAGTCTTGCCTCCTAGGCACAATGTAAAAGAATCTATGTTGATCACACATTATGTGAAAATCTATGTTGATCTCTTGCCACCCGTTTTCCACATATCACTGTATAACTTGAAAATCAAGAACTTTTAATTTAGAATTGCTGTTCAGATTATGCTTAATATTTTCATGCCATCAAGCAATAGCAAGAAGAGATTACACATATTAGCAGTATGCTCTAAATGTGGAAGTAATATGGTGATCTCCATAAGATAAAACAGGAGCTTGCAGGTATTTAACAACATACATTATTTTAAGCTGATAATATGCCAGGAATAGGTGCTGGGGTATACAATGAACCAACTGGATAAATATCTCTGTCCTTATAAAATGTACATCCCAGTGATTAATGATTTACTATGAGATCATTTATAATATGTAAAAAACAGGTAAAAAAAATCTATTGTGTCTGAAAGCTTTGAAATTCTAAAAAGAAAATGAAGGAATTTAAAATGTTTAAATTGGGCTGGGTGCAATGGCTCACACCTATAATCCCAGCGTTTTGGGAGGCCGAGGTTGGTGGATCATGAGGTCAAGAGATCGAGACCATCTGGTAAACATAGGTGAAACCCCATCTCTACTAAAAATATAAAAATTGGCTGGGCATGGTGGTGTGTGCCTGTAGTCCCAGCTACTCAGGAGGCTGAGGCAGGAGAATTTCTTGAATCCAGAAGGCAGAGGTTGCCATGAGCCAAGATTGGGCCATTGCACTCCAGTCTGGATAACAACAGCAAAACTCCATATCAAAAAGAAAAAAAAAGTTTAAATTGGTGCATTTAGATAGTATATTATGTAAGTGACTATTTGCTAAGTATCCCAAAGGTAAGATATTAGAGATCCCAATTTAATCATTAAAAGTAAATATGTTTTATATCAACCTTATTCTTATCAAAAAAATGTGCTATTGTAGTGACAGGCCATGCAATCTCAAAATCAACAACATTCATGTAAATTGATAAATTGATATTATATCAAATCGAAATCTCATGATAATGAGACAGGCCAGTCATCGAATTTTTCAGTTTTTTAGAAACATAATTTGAAGACTTTTAAAATTAATAGGACAGTTGAAATTGAAATTTATTTTTGAACATCAGACAGGTACTGATGTAAAAAGGTTTAAGAAAGGAGATTTGGAATCTTGTAAAATTAATAGGACAGTTGAAATTGACCTTTTTTTTTATTGAGATGGAGTTTTACTGTTGTTACCCAGACTGGAGTGCAATGGCATGATATTGACTCACCACAACCTCCACCTCCTGGGTTCAAGCAATTATCATGCCTCAACCTCCCAAGTAGCTGGGACTACAGGAGTGCACCACCATCCCCAGCTAATTTTTTTGTATTTTTATTTTTTTTTTAGGAGCTGAGAGAAAGAGAGGATATAGAGGGTCTTTTTTGGAAAGGAAAAGAGAGGAAGAGGAAGAGTGAGAGAGAACAGAAATATTGCTTTATTCTATAAATGGCTATTAATAATGGCTGATCATTATTTTATGTATTTAAAATGGAGAATGTATATTTTATTTATCTAAAGTGGAGAGTTTGCTTATTAAGTTTACTTGTTACTGATCTAAGTTCAGATTCTAGATATCCTTATTAATTTTCTATTTCATTGAGTCTGAATCTCTTTATGGGTCTTATGTATCTGGGTGTTAGGATACATTGATCCTTATACCACTCTATCTTTTTTGGTTTGAAATCTGTTTTATCAAATGCATGAATTGCAACCTCTTTTTGTTTATTTATTTGTTTTGTTCTCTATTTGATTGGTAAATCTTTCTCCAACCCTTTGTTTTTAGTCCATGTATATCTTTGGATATGAAATAGGTCTGGATATAGTATACCATTAGATTTTGGCTGTATCTTTTATTAGAAAATTTAGTCAATTTCAATTTAAGATTACTGCCATTTGATGTTAACTGGCTATTTTATCCATTTGTTGATGTAAATTCTTCTTTCTTTTGATGTTCTTTACTTTTTGGTATATTTTTAGAAAGGCTAATACTGGTTGTTCCTTTCTGTGAGTAATGCTTCTTTCAGAAGTTTTTGTAAAGCAGGCCTGGTGGTAATAAAATCTCTGAGTACTTGCTTGTTCATAAAAGATTTTATTTTTCCTTCAATTGTGAAACTTAGTTTGGCAGGATATGAAATTCTGGGCTGAAATTTCTGTTCTTTGAGGATGTTAAATATCGGCCCCCACTCTCTTCTGGCTTGTAGGGTTTCTACTGAGAGATCTGCTATAAGTCTAATAGGCTTCCCTTTGTGGGTAACCTGACCTTTCTCTCTGGCTGCCCTTAGTATTTTCTCCTTCATTTCAACCCTGGTGAATCTAATGATTATGTGTCTTGGGGTTGCTCTTCTTAAGGAATATCTTTGTGGTGTTCTCTGTATTACCTGAGGTTGAATGGTATCCTGCTTTGCTAGATTGGGAAAATTCTCCTGGATAATATCCTGAAGAATATTTTCCAGCTGGGATTCATTCTCTCCATCACATTCAGGTACACCTATCAAACGTAGATTAGGTCTTTTCACATAGTCCCATAATTCTTGGAGACTTTGCTCATTCCTTTTTATCCTTTTTTCTCTATTCTTGTCTTCTCATTCCATTTCATTAAGTCGGTCTTCGACCTCTGATATCCTTTCTTCTGCTTGATCAATTCGGCTATTCAAACTTGTGCATATTTCACTAAGTTCTCGTGTTGTATTTTTCAACTCCATTAATTCATTTATATTCCTTTCTATATTGTCCATTCTTTTTAACATTTCATCTAACCTTTTTTCAAAGTTCTTAGTTTCTTTGCATTGGTTTAGAACAATTTGTTTTAATTCCCAGAGGTTTTTTACCATCCACCTTCTAAAACCTCCTTGAGATACTGGAACACAGTCCTCTTCCATTAGGGCTTGTTCCGTTGCTGATGAGGAATTACTATCCCCTGTAGAGGGAGAGGGGTTCTGACTTTCAGTTTTCTCGGCCTTTTTAGGCTGTTTTTTCCCCTTTATTGTGATTTTATCCATCTGATATCTTTTCACAATTAGCGCCTTTCTGATTAAGTTCCTGAGAGGATGTCCAATTTATTGATTCCCAGTGCTGGAATCTGAGCAACCCACTGCACCAGCCAAAACAACAGCAATAAGGCTGATGGTGCTCTTCTGCCTGGGAATCTCCAGTCTGGCTTCCTTCTTGAGTCCGCAACAAGTGGCTCTGCCTTCCCGGAGCTCCAAACACCAGTCAGTAGGGGAACCAGTCCCGCTCACTGTGCACGAAGAGCTGCCACGCCGAGGCCACGGCAAAACCGCTGCACCGGCCACAGAAGTCGCGCTGGCGACCCACGGGGCTCCTCCACTGGAAATCTTCTGGTCCGTGGGCAATGAAAATTCCTCTGAAAATGTGGCGTCCTCACGTTTTCCGAGCTTTCACTGGGAGCTACAATCCCGAGCTGTTAGCGATCAGCCATCTTGGATCTCTCTCCAATTTTTTTGTATTTTTAGTAGAGACAGGGTTTCACCTTGTTGACCAGGATGGTCTCGATCTCTTGACCTTGTGATCCACCCGCCTCAGCCTCCCAAAGTGCTGGGATTATAGGCATGGGCCACTGTGCCTGGCCTAAAATTGACCTCTATTTTTAAACATCAGACTGGTAATATGGCTGATGTAAAAGGTTCACACTCAGGTTTGAGTGTGGAAACCCAATCATCATACTTAGGAATTAAAAAAGAACTAAAATTGATGTAAAAAAATGCACATGGGTACTTTTTAACCGGCAGTACCAGGCACCCAGAAATGAATGCTTTCAAGTGAAATAAGAAAAGCTCACAGTTCTTATTTGGGCCAGTGCTTCTGATAGGCATAGCAGGAATGAATGAATAAATAAATAAATGAATAAATTTTATGAGCATATATAACAAATAAATAAAGAACTTTACAAGATAATTTTAGATAGTGATAAGTACCATAACATCAGTAAAATGGGATCTATGATAAGTGAATTAAATATTCACTTTATTACCTAATACATTTCCAAACTTATTGTGGCCAAAGGGCTCCTGATTGCCCTCACCACCAGCTTCTCACCAGGGGATGCTTCTGTAGATTGTGAGGTCTGGGAAGCTTTTGAAGATGTTATTTGAGTTGAGATATGAATGGTGAAGTATCTATGTGCATTTCAGGCCTGGAGGTGGGAAAGCATTGGCTTTGGGGTGGAAATGAGTTTAGTGTGTTTGAGACAGTCGGTATGAAATGCTGGAATGTATCCAGAGAAGAAATAGTGGTAGATGAGGCTAGAGAGGTGGAAAGGGCCTTGATCTTTTAGGGCAGAATAAGGAGTTAGGATGTCACTTTAATGATGGCAGCAAGTCTGTAGAGTGTTCTAGATCTTGGATTGATGGCCTCATGACTGTGGCTACTGTGTAGTGTTGACTAGTAGAGGCAGAAGAGGAAATGAGGAGCTTTCAGAGCTGTTGTCTGGGTAAGAAGCCATAGTAGCTGTGTAGATGGAGCCTGAGCCAGCTTTGGCAATCTACTTTGCCAACAGAGCTAAGAACTTAAGTGTAGATTCTATGTGGAAGGCAGGAGATGAGTAGTCAAGAGTTGTTTTCTAGGTTTTAGTTGAGCAACTGAATGTGTGATGGTTCAATTACTAAGATGGGGAAAATTCGAGGAGAAGTCAGTGGTGAGGTGAATTAGAAGATACCTTTTGGCCACAATTGGTTTTAGATACTTATGAGATAGTCAAGTGAGGTGGTTTAGTGGGCAGTGGAATAAACATCTGTAGTTCAGTGGGGAGGTCAAGATTAAAATGACAAAGTAGGTGTCAGCAACATAGAGCTGACTTCAAAGCCATGAGACTGGATGAACTCCCTACAAGGGGAGGGGCTAAGTTTACTTCCTTAAATTGAGAAAGTTGGACAGGATGGTGTTTAAGGTCCCATCTTTTCCAAAAAGTTAAATGTTTGTTGAATTTCAGAGAGTCTCTGTAAGAAAATTGAAGTGATAAAATTTTTTTTGTAAAATGCTTTAGCTTCTTTTAAATAATAAAAAGGATGAATGGGAAGAAATACAGACATTTAAGTATTTGAAATCTGTATTTATTCTGAAATTGCTTGTCCACAAGGCATGATATGTAACTGCGATCAGATATCCTTCTGAAAGTGAAAATAATCTCCTTCATTTTGTAAGATTTCAGTTAAACCTGATTGGTGGTCAATGTGAACTTATTTTTATCAAAAAATTTTAAACAGCTTTATTGAGGAGTCAAGTGATACCCAAGCTGCACATATTAGAAGTGTAAAGTTAGGTGTTTTCACATGGGTATTCAGCCATAGAGCTGTCACCACTAGAGATAATAGATGTACTTATCCCAACAGTTTTCTTGTACCCTTCAGTACTGTCTCCCTCCTGCCATTGATCCACAGGCAACCACTGATAAGCTTTTTGTAACTGTAGATTACTTTTCATTTTCTAAATTATATAAATAGAAACATACAGTAGGTATTCCTTTTTTATGTCTTTTTTCATTCAATGTGATTATTTTGAGATTCATCCATGGTGTTTTGTGTCAATAGTTTTTTTCCTTCTATTTGCTAAGTAATATCCTATTGTATGGATATACCAGATGCATTTTTGCAGTCATAATGAAGTTAGACTACCTTCTTTTTCCCTTCAGCAGGTCTCCAGATTTGCTGGTAGTATTTGAGACAAGTCTCAGTTAATTTAGAAAGTTTATTTTGCCAAATTTGAGGATGCACACTCCTTAGACAGCCTCTGGAAGTCCTGATGACATGTGCCCAGGGTGGTTGGGACACAGCTTAGTTTTATACATTTTAGAGAGATGTGAGACATCAGCCAACATATGTAAGAAGTACAATGGTTGTGTCCGGAAAGGCAGGACAACTTGAAGCAAAGACAGGAAGGAGACTTGAAGCTGGAAAGAGCCTCTGGGTCACAGATAGATGAGAGGAGTGCTTGCATTCTTTGGGTTTTTGATTAGCCTTTCCAAAGAAGGCAATCAGCTATGCATCTATCTGAGTGACAGGCAGGTTGTCCCTAAGCAGTTCTGAGCTTGGCTTTTCCCATTAGCTTAGTGATTTAGGGGCCCCAAGATTTATTTTTCTTTCACACACCAAAGAGACTAAAAATGTGAGTACATATACTCACAGAGACACACTCCAAACTCTCTTCATAGAAGGGCTTCCTTGTTCTTGTATTCATCTCCTTCATCCTGTTCAGGGATGAGCTTCCTGCTGGCTTTCATTTACCAGAGAAAGCTTGACAGTGCTGTGGATAGAAAGCAGACCCACGCTTTCTGTGTGTTTGTGTTCTGTTTGATTTTTTGGGGATGTGTGTATGTTGTTGAGCTTTTTATTTATTTATTTATTTATTTTAATCTAGATTGTGTTTATGTCAGGAGGTTGCCTGAAATAAAACTAAAGCTTCCTAATTTAGCCTTTAGTTGTGTTTCATAGTTTAGCAGTTATGGATTCAGTTAATCTAGTACCTCTGATTTCACAAGGGAGTATAATAAACCTTTTCTCAGTTCATAGGAATTTTGTATAGTTGGTAAGACATATCAAAATGAGACAAACAGTCATTCATGTGTAATTACATGCTTACCTTTAATCTCTGTGGTGTCTTGATTAAATCACTCACTTTCTGCTTCTGTTTCTGTGCATTTGGAAAAGTTGACTGCTTTCTGGTTCCTGTGGATGATCTGAGAACACACTTGGGGATTCATGAGTTAATCACCCTCTGGCTGATTTTAACATCATGAACTTACATGCAGTTTAAGGATGTCTGGGCTCTCTGTGCTGTTATCTGTGGTTGTCTGAGGAGGAATGGAAGCAGATATGGTAGGATGATGAGACAGGTTAGAATGCAAGTGCAGTAGAGAATTCCATTTTGGATGTGTTAGTTAGAGTTTTCTGCAGGATGTTCTGTTTTCTAGGTAATTTGTAGATTTTTACACTGCTTTATAAAAAGCTCTTTCCCCAATTGGTAGCTTTGAATTCTTCTTCAGTATTTATGGGAAGTCATATTCTTGAATTAGATGTTCTGCCTTACCTTACCAAAGATGACTCTACCAGTAGTGAAGCCAACAAGAAAAAAGATCTGCTGCTCTGGGTATCTAAAAGATCACTTCATCTTGGTACTTATGGGACTGCCTCATTCTTTGTGATGGCTGTAGAGCATTCACTCCATCGACTGAATGTAACATGTTTTAGGTGTCCCCACCACTTTTCCTGTTATATCTATGCTGAAGTACATAATACTTATGTGTAAATACATCATCTCTCACATTTCCATATTGTTCTCCATTAACATTTTATCGGTATATACTTCCACCAGCAAGGTTTTAGTGTGTCTGTTTCATTATACACTCAACAGTACAGAGTGCTACTAGAGTTTATCTGATTGGTGAAAATGTTCTTTTCTTCTGATTTTTAACTTATATATATCTTATTACAGAGTTTGGGCATCTTTTCATGTGAATGAGTCATTTTAATTCTTTTTCTGAGAGCTCACTGTTCGCATATGCTACCTATTTCTCTATTATATGGTTACTGTTTTATTGTTGCTATGTAGGAGCTTTAGATATATTAAGCAAATTAGCTCTTGGTGATATGAGTTATACTGTTGCTTTTAAGTTTGTTGTTTGTCCTTTTATGTTGCTTATCATGTTTTGCCATGAGATTTTTTTATATTGATGTAATGAAATTACATCTCATTTTAAAAATTGCTTTCAAATTTTGTGTTACACTCAAAATATTTCAGATACTACATTTATTATATTTTGAATACCCACCTCAGCCTCTCAAAGTGCTATGAATGTAGATCCAACAGTGGCTGGAGCCACTGCAGCCAGCTACTCAAGGCAAATATTGAGCCAATGTACTTGGCCATCCAAGGTTCTACCCTGAATAGGGGAGCTCTGAGCACTGGTGTCAGAAGGAGCACAGCATCTCGGCTGAACTCTGGGATATACACATTTTCTGATGGGCAGAGTATTCCAAGGCTTCTCATTCACATCTTCCACAACTCCAAGTCTTGGGATGCCTCAAATCCATACTCTACATGGGCCAGCCTTCTTTGAACAGCTAGTGTGGAACAGACAGGCCAGGGTGGGCATGCAAGAGGAAGGAGACCCAGATTTTGCCTCAAAAAGATCACATTCAAGCAGGGACAGAATTACTCCAGAGTGTGAGATTAAGGAACCAAAGCCTCTGATTTTCTGATTTTCTTCCTTCCTTTCTTTTCTTTCTCTCTCTCTTCTCTCTTTCTCATTCTCTCTCTCTTCCTCTCTTCTTTCTTTCTTTCTTTCTTTCTTTCTTTCTTTCTTTCTTTCTTTCTTTCTTTCTTTTTCTCTTTCTTTCTGTTTTTCAAGATAGAGTTTCACTCTTGTTGTCCAGACTGGTGTGCAATGGCCTCAGGTGATCCACCTGCCTAGGCCTCCCAAATGCTGGGATTATATATGTGAGCCACTGGATCTTGCCACCTCCAATTTTCACAGAAAGAGGCACAGAGAAGTTTGGCACCCAACAGAAATGAGTTCAAATATCAGTTTCCCTAGTTCTTGGCTCAAGCTTTCTGGTTCTCAGTGACTTCCTATGAAAGGGAATGAGAGGGGTCTGTGGTAACAAAATCATGGCAGGCAAGGTGACACTCATCTGCAATCTCAGCAACTCAGGAGGTTGAGGTGAGAGGATTGCTTGAGGGCCTACTGGGGAAACATAGGGAGACCCCAACTGAAAAAAAAAAAGCTGGGCATGGTGGCTCATACCTGTAATCCTAGCACTTTGGGAGCCCAAGGCAGGTGGATCACTGGAGGTCAGGAGTTCAAGACCATCCTGGCCAACATGGTGAAACCCCATTCCTACTAAAAATACAAAAATTAGCCAGGCGTAGCAGTGCATACCTGTAGTTCCAGCTACTTGGGAGGTTGAGGCAGAAGAATAGCTTAAACCCAGGAGGTGGAGGTTGCAGTGAGCTGAGATCACACCAGGGCACTCCAGCCTGGGAGGCTCCACAGAACGAGACTCTGTCTCCAAAAAAAAAAAAAAAGAGGAAGAGACATCAAAAACATTGGTGATGAATGGGGTAGCAGTGCCACTGCCTGGCTAAAATATATATATATATATGTATGTATGTACATGTATATATGTATATATTTGTATTTTTAGTAGAAACTAGGTTTCTTCATGTTGATTAGGCTGGTCTCAAACTCCTGACCTCAGGCGATCCACCCACTTAGGCCCCACAAAGTACTGAGTTTACAGGTGTGAGTCACCACACATGGCCCTCCTCCTTTTTTTTTTTTTTTTTTTGAGAGGGAGTTTCACTGTGTCTCCCAGGCTGGAGTGCAGTGGTAAAATCTCAGCTCACTTCAACCTCCCCCTCCCAGGTTCAGGCATTTCTCCAGCTCAGCCTTTCCAGTAGCTGGAATTACAGGAGTGTGCCACCACACCAGGCTAGGTTTGTATTTTCAATAGAAATGGGGTTTTGCAATGTTGACTAGGCTTGTCTCAGACCCCTGACCTCAGGTAATCCACCAGAATTGGCCTCCCAAAGTGCTGGAATTACACACAGGAGCTCACCCCATCCCCATCCAAGTAAATTTCTTGATTGCACAAAATGTATGGTGATATTGGTGGACTTACGGACATCCTCTCCAACATTGAGTGTTGTGTCTTGGGTGTGCTGTGCTTTTTGTTTGTTTTTTTGAGACAGAATCTCACTCTGTTGCCAGGCTGGAGTGCAGTGGCATGACCTTTTCTCTCTGCAACCTCCATCTCTCAGGTTCAAGCGATCCTCCTGTCTCAACCTCCTGAGTAGCTGGGACTACAGGCACATGCCACCATGCCCAGCTAATTTTTTTTAAAAAGTATTTTTAGTAGAGATGGGGTTTCATCATGTCAGCCAGGATAGTGTCAATGTTTTGACCTCATGATCCAACTGCCTCGGCCTCCCCAAGTGCTGGGATTACAGGTATGAACCACTGTGCCTGGCACATGTCCTGCTTTTAAACTCTTTTCTTTCTAATGTGGGGCAGACTGGAAAGTGTGCCTTGTTTTCATGGCCCTCATGCAGCTTGTTTTGAACTGTTTTTTTGTTCACAGTTTGGGATATTTGAGGCAATATTGCTGAGCTGTCCTGTCAACCTGAATTTAAGCCCTTTATCTGCCAGTAACCTTGCCATGTGATTATGAGCAAGGTACCTAACATCTCTGTTCTTCAATTTCTTTATCTGTAAGATGCAGATTATGCCCAGCTCATAGCACTAGTGTGAGGAATAAATGAAGATACATGTAGATTACTTTTACATGGTATGTGACACTTTGTAGGCACCAAATCATTATTGCTGGGAGTATCAGTACATTCTTGCTTGTCTACACACACACACACACACACACACACACATACACACACACACAGAGAGAGAGAGAGAGAGAGAGAGAGAGAAATGGCAGAGATTATACAGAGTTCCCATATACCTGTACCCAGCTTCCCCTATTATTAACATCTTATATTAGTATGGTACATTTGTTAAAATCAATGAACAAATATTGAGATGTTTTATTAACCCAAGTCTCTACTTCATTCAGATTTCTTGTGGTTATTCCTAATGTCCTTTCCTGTTCCAGTTTCTCATCTGGGACACCGCATTCCATTACATCATCATTTCTCCTTAGGTGTTCTCCCTGGCTGGGTCACTCACATTTCTTTTGATTACATTGAAATTAAATTTTGGTGCAGACAATGAGATCTCTGTTACAGAATTCTTATGTTAAAATTTAGTCACAGTGACTGGGTGCAGTGGCTCATGTCTGTAATCCCAACACTTTGGGAGGTGGAGGCAGACTGATCACTGGAGTCCAGGAGTTTGAGACCAGCTTGGGCAACATAGTGAGACCCTATCTCTATTAAAAATAGAAAAATGTTTGCCAGGCATGGTGGCACATATTTGTAATCTCAGCTACTCTGGAGGCTGAGGCATGAGAATTTCTTGAACTCAGGAGATGGAGGTTTCAGTGAGCTGAGATTGTGCAACTGTATCCCAGCCTGGAAGATGAAGCCAGATTCTGTCTCAAAAATAAATAAATAAATAAATAAAAGGCAAACCTTATTCATAAAATTATTATAGGGCACCTGGTAGTAGCCCCTGAGCTGGATGTGTAGTAGACTCCCGAGATCTTAACCTAAAGTCTGCCCTACTGTGGTGAAACCTGCTTTGTATGCCAGAAAGCATACCCAAGCTGCCAAAAACCACCTGTACCATATCCTTCCCCATTTGTCCTCCCCCAACTTCTGGTAAATAATGTCTATTGAAAAATGCTCATTGGGCCTACATGGTGGCCTGAGTGATAACACATTTCAAAAATTTGTGGGGGCATGGGGTAGGAAAAGGAGGCCACTGTTTTTTCTGACAGTCACCTCAAAACTGCTGGTGGCTTGGTGATAGAAGGGTGTCACTCCAGCATGTTAGCTGAGCTGTGTGGTTTCTTTGAATGTTAATAACTTTCACTGTTTTGACTTGTGTTTCCTCCTTGATATCACCAACTGAAAACATAAGTCAGAAGTTTTTTGTTTCTGGTGCCAAATCCAAGCTGGTTTATCAGCAAACACCCCCTGCTTGTTGTAATGCTCAAGTTTGACTGACAAATTCTTCTGCATCAGCTGAAGCAAGAGGGAGAAGGAATAACCATGTGAAGGAACTGAGTGCTTTGTCACTTGGCCTGTTTGTGGTTTAATGGTTGATGAGAAAAAGCACCTAGAAGAGACACTGTGTGTAGAATGGCTTCCAATTCCAAGGGTCACAACCCTGTGATCTGTTGGCCAGCAGTCCTCTAGGGCTGGGGCAGATGAACATCAGGCTACAGCCCAAACTTAAAGAGCAGCTGCAAGGACAAGGGGAAAATGCATTTTCAGCCATAATGACCTACATTTAGTAGGTCATTATTTTTATTTTCATTTCTTTAATATAGAATTTTATTTCTGGTTATAGAAACAAATGCTAAGAGGAGAAACAAAACTTCCTCACCCACATATAACAATTTAATAGATAAAAGAACAGTTAAAATAAATGAAAAACAAAAGGTAGAAATTTTAAACTTTGTTATAGCTTTAAAACAGTAACATCTGATACAATTAGAAATCATATTCAAATCTCAAAAATTTTTTTTAAAAAGTATGGCTCCTTATTTAAAAAATACTGTATCCCATTTGAAATGAAAACACAGGCCACCTGCTGTTGACATGGGTGGGGCTGTCCCTTCCTCTGGTCTCATGCATGTCCCATCCCAGTGCTGGGGTTCAGCCACCCTCCCTGAGCACCCACCTCCACTCCTCCAGGGTGGGACACACAAGGTGACATGAGCAGAACCTTACATCCAATGCCCCAGAACTGACATTTTCTTTCTAGGATACTGCTGCTTTTTAAAGCACTGATTATTAAACAAGTTGTGAAAAATACTTTAGACAGGCAGCCACTGTAAAAAAAAAAACAAACACACTCACACACACACACACACACACACACACACACAAATACACACACCCCTTAACACCCTCCCCTCCCAAATTATTTTTACAGGAGAATTATCAATCAGATTAAAAACAGGAATCTGATGCAGAAGAATCACTTGAACCCAGGAGGCAGAGGTTGCAATGAGCTGAGACTGTGCTCCTGCACTCCAGCCTGTGCAACAGAGCAAAGCTCTATCTCAAACAAAACAAAATGAAGCAAAAAGAATGGAAGTTCAACAAAGAATGAAGTGCCAGGGACTGTGTGAGAAGCCATCTCATATGTTACTTTGGAGCTTGTGCAAAAGGACATCTTCAAGGGGCCTCTGCCTCCTTGCAAAAAGGGAGATAGTGATGCCAGCCAAACCTGGGGTCTGGTCCTGGTCCTGTTGGTTCCTTTTTGACTTTGGCCTTGAAAGTCAGTCTGTGAAGTGGAGATCTCTTTCTTTGAATGGTGGTACCTGGTAGGTTCTTGGGAACTGAATTAATGTTCCCCTCCTAAGAATGGGTCTCTGTAGACAGGCACATATGCTGTTGTGAGATTATCTGTTGCTATCTCCATCTCTGTTGGAGGTGCTTCCAGTGATGTGTGATTGTGTCTTATTTATCTCAGTATCCCTTCCCAGCATGGGGTCTTACATAACATACATGGGCAGTCAGTCAGTCTTAGGACTGGCTGGGTTTTAGGCTGGAAGACAGTGGAAATATACAAGCAAAGGCAGTGTCTTGAATTTACATGTGGTCTGCAGCAGTTTTCAAATGAAAGGAGCCCCCTGCTTAGAGGGGCCTTTTGAATTGGGCCCCCTGTATAGTTTATAGTGAACCTTAGGGTGATGGCTAGACTGTTGGGAGTGCTCTTTGAGTACAGAGGGAAGACTTGGTAAAGACATGAAAGCATGGAGGAAAAGGAGATAGCCAGCTGAGTCCAAAAAATGATTCATGTGGTTCGGGCACAATCTGAAATGAGAGGCTTTCAAGATTGACTCTTGATAAAGAATGCAAATTCTTCTGGGCTCAGTGGCTCACACTTGTAACCACAGCACTTTGGGAGGCTGAGGTGGGCAGATTACCTGGAGTCAGGAGTTCAAGACCAGCCTGGCCAACGTGGCGATATCGTGTCTCTACTAAAAATGCAAAAATTAGCCAGACATGGTGTGTGTGTGGGTGTGTGGGTGTGCCAGTAATTTTAGTTACCCAGGAGGCTGATGCAGAAGAATCACTTGAACCCAGGAGGTGGAGGTTGCAATGAGCTGAGAATGCGCTACTGCACTCCAGCCTGTGCAACAGAGCAAAACTCTGTCTCTAACAAAACAAAACAAAATTGAAGTTCAACAAAGAATGAAGTGCCAGGGACTGTGTGAGAAGCCATCTCATAAGTTGCTTAATTTTACTGTCCCAGAACCCCTAGGAGGTGCATTTCCCCTGTCCCCTTTCACAGCTGTGAAAACTGCAGACATGGAGATGAAGTCCTTTGTCCAGGGGCTCTCTCCAGCCACAGAGCCAGGTTATAAAACAGTAGGTGCCCCTCATCATTAAGGACACTTGTTGTGGGTGGTCAGAAGCAGGCCCTTCTGTACAGCAGCTCTTCCACAGGGCAGCTCTGGGAGCTGAAGTTCTCTGCATGGGCCCTGGCACCCTCTGATGGTCTGTGCTTGGGAAATGGGATGAGAACCAGTCACCAGAAAGCAAAGGCACAGAATGAAGCAAATAAATAAAATGGGGCCATGAGAAGCTTCACTCCTGTTTACCCAGGAGTTCTTCCCATTTTGGCCAGGCTGAGGTCGGGGTGGGGGGCTGCCAGATTTGTCAACCAGAAGGATTCTGAAGGGATTACAGTGGGGCCAGCCCCACTGTTCATTCATTGGATAACATTGGGTGGGTTATTTCACTGACCTTACTTCTGATATCCATAGAAATGGGGATGACGGGGTCAGAGAGGTTAAATAATTCATGGCTGCTAGCTGGAATCCAGTGCTTAAATGTTCACTTTAGTGGCTAATGCCTGTAATCCCTCCTTGGGAGGCCAGGAGTTCAAGACCAGCCTGGCTAACATGGTGAAACCCCATTTCTACGAAAAATACAAAAAAAGTTTCCACGTGTGGTGGCACATGTTACTCAAGAGGCTGAGATAGGAGAATCACCTGAACCCAGGAGGCAGAGGTTGCAGTGAGCCAAGACTGCACCATTGCACTACAGCTTGGGCATCAAGAGCAAAACTCCATCTTGAAAACAAAAAGAAACCACAAAAGTTCACTTTATTGACCTTTCTGTGGCCAAACACATGCTGGGTTCTAGGCTCTGGGGATACATGAGGTGAACAAGACTCATGGTTGCTCCCTGTGTGGCATGGTGACTTCTTGGACCTCCCATTCCTCCTTACTATTCATGTTTAAGCATGAGAAAGTACTGTGCTTTTAAGAATGTGTGTGGTTAGATTGGGCTCACCTGGGTATCCAGGCCAATATCCCTGTCTCAAACCCCTTACTAATCCCAACTGTAAAGTTCCTTTTGCTACATAAAGTGACATATTCAGAGGTTCTTGGGATTAGGACATGGATATCATTGTGTGGGGAGGGACAGTCTGCCTATTTAGTCATCTCTCTAGACCCTGAAGATGTGTGTTCATCCCAAATACAAAATACATCCACCCTGCCCCAAGGCCTCATCCCATTATAACATCAACTCAGGAGTCCAAAATCTGCTCTAAATCTCATCACCTAAATCACCTCAATCTGGCATGGGGGAGGCTCTTGGAACTCAGTAAACCAGTCACCTGGCCCTAAAGTGTAGTGAGCGGCCACCCAGAGGGGTGCAATCTAGTTCTGTCCCTGATCCAAGGGACCTGATACATGATATGGACAAGAAAAAAAAGAAAGAGGCTGTACACCCAGAAATACCAGACCACTAAGCTGCCTCTCCTCCTGGTCACAGAGGACAGGGAAAGGAGTTTTTCCAAAGGATCTGTCAGCACCTCATTCCATGTCCTGTGAGCTTGGGAGAAGGCTGAGTTAGACACTTCCCTTCATTGGGTACTGCTCATTTTAGAAAGTGAGTCAAGCCAGGTGCGGTGGCTCACCTCTGTCATCCCAATACTTAGGGTGGCCAAGGCGGGCAGATATGCTGAAGCCAGGAGTTCATGACCAGCCTGCCCAACATGGCAAAACCCTGTCACTACTAAAAATACAAAAATTAGTGAGGCATGGTGGTACACGCCTGTGGTCCCAGCCACTGTGGAGACTGAAGCAGGAGAATCACTTGAACCCAGGAGTTGGAGGTTGCAGTGAGCCAAGATCATGACCATGCACTGCAGCTTGGGCCACAGAGTGAGACTCTGTCTCAAGAAAAAAAGAGAGTTGGAGTCAGGGCCTGCCCTGGGGTCTTCCATCGGATAGCTGTGCATTACTTGCAGGTGAAAATTTTCCCAGAGCACAGTTAAGCCTGGTTGTCCTGCTTGTAGGACTCTGGCATGTAGCTAATTATCAGCTTTACCTGGGCTGTTTTTACCTGGTCCCTACCCATATCTTCAATTAGGATCCACATGCTTTGGGCTTAAGAAAGTCTAAGCTTTTAGAAAGCTGTCTAGTGACTCTCATCATCAACCAGGTTTGGCAGACACAGATCTACAGCTTTCTGGCCCAGAGACACCTGGGGCACAGGAGGGGTCAGAGCTGTTCGTGATGCTGGTTGTAAACTGGTGAAGTCTCCCTTGAGTGTGGATCCTGGAGGCCAGGGGACCAGGACCAAGGGGTCCCTGCCTTCCCCAGGCTTCTGAGGAGAAGAAGAAAGGAAGACTGGAAAAGCCCATGTGGAGGAATAGAGCTGCTCTACCTCCTGAATGTCCAGGGCCATCCTTGATACTGGGTCGTTGCAAGGTAGTGATATCAAGTTCCCTTTTTAAAAAGCCCTGTGACTGGGTACAGTGGCTCACACCTGTAATCTCAGCACATTAGGAGGCCAAAGTGGGTGGATCACCTGAGGTCAGGTGTTCAAGACCAGCCTGGCCAACATGGTGAAACCCTGTCTCTACTAAAAATACAAAAATTAACCAGATGTGGTGGTGTATGCCTATGTTCCCAGCTACTCAGGAGGCTGAGGCAGGAGAGTCACTTGAACCCAGAAGGCATAGGTTGTAGTGAGCTGAGATCACTCCATTGCACTCCAGCCTGGGTGTCAGAGTGAGATTTTCTTTTTTAAAAAAAAACCCTTTTACAGAAAACTATTAAGTAAACAATAGTACAGTGGTACTTGAGAGACTGATGTGTGGGTACTTGCTTTTCCTTGATTTTCTAGAGTAGAGCTGCACTGTCTAATGTGATTGTCAGCAGCCTCATGGATCTATGGAGTACTTGAAATGTGCTGGTGTGACAGGCAGGGTTGTCAAACTCAGTAAGTAAAAGATGAGGATGCCTCCTCCATCAGTGTGGGCTGTGCACAGTGACTTTCTTCCAGAATGGAAAGGGGGATAAAAGAGTAACTTTACAGTGGCAAAACCTGACAGACTGCCCCAGACAGGCAGCCGGGGTTAATGTCAAGTTATACACCACATTACCAGCACACCTGTATAAGACACCTGAGGCCCTAGGGGGACAGGACTTAGAATCTTCAAATTCCACAGCCACTGTCTTCTTACTGCCCTCATGTGGCTCCTGCAGAGAGTAGTGACAGCACCCTAAGGGGCCTCTAGGAGCCTGATGGGATGACAGGAGGTCCCTTGGAGGCCTGGAGAGGCATGTGAGGACTTGGCATTTTCCACAGGTATGACAGCCAAGGTTGATGCTTGAGATCTGTGGTCAGAGCTGGTAATGCTGTGTAATGAATTGCCACAAACTTAGGAGCTTAAAAAAACAAATGTATTGGCTGGATGCAGTGGCTCACACCTGTAATCCCAGCACTTTGGGAGGCTAAGGCAGGTGGATCACCTGAGGTTGGGAGTTCCAGACCAGCCTGACCAACATGGAGAAATCCTGTCTTTACTAAAAATACAAAAACTTAGCCAGGTGCAGTGGAGCATGCCTATAATCTCAGCTACTTAGGAGGCTGAGGAAGGAGAATCACTTGAACCTAGGAGGCAGAGGTTGCAGTCAGCCAATGTCACACCACTGCCCTTCAGCCTGGGTGACAAAGCAAGACTTCATCGCAGAAAAGGAATAGGCTTGTTAAATTCCTCCCATGTGTTGATGCACTTGCTGTAATATTTATTCCTGCTATTATGAGTCACCCACTCCCAGGGCTGCCCTGTGCACTGCGAGACCTCTTCTGTCTTCCTAAGTGTGAGACAGTGTTATCCCTGCCTTGACCACATTGTCCACCTCTCTGGCTGGTGTCACACACCTTTAAGGAGAGTGAGCACATTGGCTGTGGGATCTTGGTCTCCCCAGTTTGGCAGCAGCAGGTCCCTGACTTGGCATGAGAAATAAATGTCAGTGAGAAAATCTTTCCTTTTTTTCAGATGGAGTCTTGCTCTGTTGCCAGGCTGGAGTGCAATGACACAATCCCAGCTCACTGCAACTTCTGCCTTCCAGGTTGAAGTGATTCTCCTGCCTCACTTCCTGAGTAGTTGGGACTACAGGCATGTGCCACCATGCCCAGCTAATTTTTGTATTTTTTAGTAGAGATGGGGTGTCACCATGTTGGCCAGGATGGCATTGATCTATTGACCTTGTGATCTGGCTGACTCAGCCTCTTAAAGTGCTGGGATTACAGGCATTTTACTATATATGTGCATCTTTATAAAGACATTTCCCTGGCTGGGAAAAGTCTTTATAAAGATGCACATATATAGTAAAATGCATGTCCCAACACAAATGTCATTGCACCTGTTGATATGTGTCTTAAGCCTGAGGTAGGGAAGTTTGGTAAGTGGAAGTTACTTTCCATCTCCTTTCTCATAGCATGTCACATGGAAGAGAAGATTTTGGCTTTAGCATTTCACTGTGAGCATCCTGTTTATTCCATGGTCATGGGCCTTACTACCAAATTTACTTGAAAACCTTGTGAAATTATTTGTGCAGAAAGAATGTGGAATCTCGGGTAATGGGAAAGCAACTGGCCAGTTTTGGAAAACCTCCAACATGGGTGTTTTACAACTAATTGGAAAAAGATGTCTCATCTCAGTTGAGTTAATCCTTTCTGCAGTGATGGGCACCTTAAGTGTTCCCAGAAGGTTTAAGGAGCAGAATCAGCTCCCACGGTGGCCAGCACAGTGACAATAAAGGACAAAGGGCTCTGCCTGCACCTGAGAATCCTTCAGTCATGGTCAGCTCTGTCTAGAAGAGCAAAGACCCTGCCTATCCTCAGCCTTCCTGGCTATGGCAGGGGCATGGGATTGAAAGAGCAGAGCATGGACACTTGTTCTGGCTGGAAACTTAGCCTTCAAAACAAGGCTCCAGAGGCAGAGTTTGAGACCCAAACAGGAGAAGGAGATGGCCAATGTTGATGCTCTCAGAGCTGAGGGTCCAAACTGTCTGATTATAAGTGCAGTGTTGGGTCCTTATGTACTTTTACAAGGGTATTTTCAGAGACATGGAATTCAGTGGACCTACTTTCTCATTGAAGTTCTCTGGAAAAGAGTATTCCCAGGGACAGATGATCTGATGGGGCCATGGCCCCACCAGTGTCCTTAAGAGGGAAAGCTCTGTCAGCAGAGAGAACCTCAGCCCTGGCTGATCACACAGGCTGGGTCTGAAGACACCAACAGCCTGCCCTAAGGCTCCCAAGTCAGAGAGGCCCAATTGGTTCCAGTCCTGGTTTTGCTAGCCAGTCTGTCCCTGGCTTCATCCCCTGGGGGGGGCTAATGCGATGTTGTTTGTGAGATGGGAGCAAATGGCATTGCTCCTACCCCCACCAGGCTGGGGTCAGGATGAAATTCAACATAGGAAGCACCCTCCCCCTACCCCCATGGACAAAGAGGTAATGCTATTAGAGTTATATGGGTTTGGGGTTTCCCCTTACTGTTTCCATATCCTTCCTGAAACCCTGCAAGAGGCTTCATGGGAAAGGAAGTGTCTTTCAGATGCCTGAGTGCAGCTGGGAATGGCTGTTTTCAGTTATCCAGGCTGGTTGGAGTCCAGGGTGAGTTGGCTGGGTTGTGGGTTTGAACCACTAGAGCCACTGAGGCACAGCTGGCCGACTTCCAAGTTCTGCCAACCATCCTGTAAATCCCACCATTGCTCATGCCTGGGAGACATTTCAGCATTGACCCAAAGGGTTGCTAGGTCTTGTCCTACTTAGGACAGGGCACTGAAGAGTGATCTATTGTCATACTCTAAGGACTGATCTGGGTCCTGTGCCTCCCAGGGACTCCAAACACTGAATGCCCTTGATAGGGCCCCAGCCCATGGGCACAGCCCCATTTGTTAGTATTAACTATGCACTTATGTGAAATGTACCCGCTCTTGAATAGGGGGACAGCCAGAGATTAAAACAGTTGAGGGCATGTCACCAGGCTGTTTCAGACTCCATTAGGAAATGGCTCTGAGAGGGTTACTTTAGAGCAAGGGAAAGGTGTCCCTGTTGGAGGGGCTCTGTGCCTGGCCAGCTCCTCTAAATCCTGGCCTGCTCCAAGATGGCTCTGAAGTAGGAACTGCTACTTAATTTGCAGGGATCAGTACAAAATGAAAATCAATAATTTTCAGAAATTAAGATTAAAGTGGGCTGGGCACAGTGGCTCACGCCTGTAATCCCAGAACTTTGGGAGGCCGAGGAAGGCAGATCATGAGGTCAGGAGTTCAAGACCAGCCTGGCCAACATGGTGAAACCCCATCTCTACTAAAAATACAAAACTTAGCTGGGTATGGTGGTGGGTTCCTGTAATCCTAGCTACTTGGGAGGCTGAGGCAGGAGAATTGCTTGAACCCAGGAGGTGGAGGTTGGAGTGAGCCAAGATCACACCATTGCACTCCAGCCTGGGTAACAGTTGAAGACTATGTCTCAAAAAAAAAAAAAAGAAAAAGAAAAATAATTCAAGCTGCAGAGCCTTCAAGCAAGCATTAGGGACCCTTCTGAGCATGGGGCCCTGGTTGTGGAGTTTGTACACTGGCCCAGGTCTGGAGAGAGTGCAAGGCATGCAGCTGGCCTGAACCATGTAGGTGAACTGAGTCACCCTGCCCTTTGCAGGGTTTGATGGGGATCTTTTTCTAGGCTGCTGGCCTGGGCAGGGCTGACACATGAGCGGGGCTTGTCCCAGTCTGTGCTGAAAATGATACACTGGGACAAGTTGAAGGGAGGGGGATTGGAGAAGGGTGTTCCAGGGAGCATCATCTGTGTGCAACAGGAAGTCCCTGAGCTTGGACACATGACTTAGTCTTCTATCACGAGGTTCAGAGCAAAACCCAGAAGGCCAGGCAATGATGCATTGAAACTTTCACTACCCAAGTTAGCATTTTCCAGTATCACTAAAAAATGTTTTTTAGATAAGAGGTCTCACTGTGTTGGTCAGGATGGTCTCGAACTCTTGGTCTCGAGTGATCCTCCTGCCTTGGCCTCCCCAGGTGTTGGGATTATATTCAAGAGCCATTGCCCCTGGCCTCCAACACTGTTTTAAAATTTTTGATATATCTGTGATTTTTTGATTATACCTGTTTTGTTACTTCCATTGGAGAAAATTGACCTGGCTAGGTGAGGTGGCTCACACCTGTCATCCCAGCACTTCGGGAGGTTGATGTGGGCAGATCACATGGCATTTCTCCTGTGAGAGTTTGAGACCAGTTTGGACAAATGGTGAAACCCCACCTGTACTAAAAACACACAAATTAGCCAGGCATGGTGATGGGTGTCTGTAATCCCAGCTACTCAGGAGGCTGAAGCAGGAGAATCTCTTGAACCCATGAGATGGAGATTGCAGTGAGTTGAGATTGTGCCACTGCACCTCTGCCTGGGCTACAGAACAAGACTCTGTCTCCAAAAAAAATGAATAAATAAAAAGAAAAAGCATCAAAAGCAGATGTTTATCACTGCCAGGTGACCTTACTAATCACTCAGCATGGGAGTACAAGGACAAATGAAATAAGAACAAAATAACTAATGCCTTGTTTCCTTTGCCTTTGACCTTCAGCTCCATGCATTCCTGCAAATGTTTTGCCTACACAAACCTTTGAAGACCTTAACTTTTCTGTTTTAAGTGAGATTTTCAAGTGAATTGAAGTTGTCTGGAAAGACAATCCCTTTACTGTAGAGCAATTGGTATTTGAAGAAAATGAGATCAGGTTGCAGAGGACACCCTTGTTTGTAATCTTTGGTTTATATAAATTATTGGTGAATAAGAGAGATAAGTTTATTCTTTCTTCCAGATGGTAAACCAGAAGGGAAGTGTGTTATGGGGTAAAGGGAGTCATGGGGTGTGGGAGGCTCAGATGGAAGAGGGCTCTGGGATGCCTCTCTTTCTTGACATTAAACCTCTAATTTCCCTACCAGGCCTCAAATTAAAAGACAAAGGCTTCTATCTGCTTTGGTGGGAAGAGATAAAAGTTCCTCTGGGTGGATGGATAGGGGTGGGAAGGAGGAAGTTTGTAGAAACCGAAAGAGGACTTTTTTGGGGAGAGAGGAAGAAATCTCTTGTTTAATTACAAAACCAAAATATCATTGGCATAATGTTTTCAGAGTACATCCATATTGTTGCATATGTCAGAACTTAATTTTTTTGATGGCTGACTAATACTCCATATATAGTGCATTTTGCTTATTGATTTACCTGTTGATGGACATGTGATATTTCTACTTTTGGCTATTGTGAATAAAGCCATTAGGAACACTGGCATGCAAGTAACTACTTGAGTGCTTGTTTATAATTTTGTTGGGTATGTATCAAGGAGTGGATTATTGGTTTATGTAGTAATTCTATATTTAACAGTTTTAGAAACTGGCAAATTGTCTTCCACAGTGACCATACACTATTTTGCATTACTACCAGCAGTATACAAACGTTTCAGGTTCTCCATATCCTCACCAACACTAGTTATTTCTGTGTTTTTGATTAGAGCCATGCTAGTTGGTGTGAAGTGATACTTATTGTGGTTTGGATTTTCTTTGCCCTAATGACTAATGATTTTGAGGAGCCTTCAATGTGCTCATTGGCCATTTGTATCAAGGCATTTGCCCTTTGCAACCTTTTGTGTTTTTTTTTTGTATTCATTGTGTTACAGGGGTTCATATGTGTTTTTAATATTAACCCCTTATCAGATACATGATACGCAATTATTTTCTCCCATCCTGTAGATTGTACTTCACTATCTTTAGAGTGTCTTTTCATAGACAAAAATTTTTAATTTTGATGAAATGTATCTTTTGTTGTTGCCCATGATTTTAATATCATATTTTAAAAATATTGCTAAATCCATGACCATGAAGATTTACCACACTTTTTTTCTGAGTTTATAATGTGTGCTCTTAAATAAAGGTCTCTGATACATATTGAATTAATATCTGTGTATGGTATAAGGTAAGAGTCCAACTTTATTTTCTTGCATGTGAAAATCCAGTTGTCTCGGCACCATTTGTTGAAAAGACCGTTCTGTAGGACCTTGGCATCATTGTTATGAATCAATTGGCCATGGATTTGAGGGTTTATTTCTGGGCTCTCAATTCTATTCCATTGGTTTATAGGTCTATCCCTATGGCAATATCCCATTGCTTTTATAAATTATAGCTTTATATTTAGTTTTGAAATCAGAGAATTTGAGACCTCCAAATTTGTTCTATTACAAAAATGTTTTAACCATTCAGGGTCCCTTGAAATTCTATATAAATTTTAGAATGGTTTTCTTTATTTCTGTGAAGGATGCTGTTGGAATTAAGATAAGGATTGCATTAAATCTGCCAATTATTTGAGTAATATTGTCATCTTCACATTATTAAGCTGGAAGATATTAACCCCTTTTCAGATATATGAACAAAATCAGATATATAATTCTGACTAATGAATCAGGTCTCAGTTTTCCAGTTATTTAGGCCTTCTTTAATATCTTTCAACAATGGTTTATAGTTTTCAGTATACAAGTCTTGTGACTCCTTTGTTAAATTTATTGCTAGGTATTTTATTTTTATTGTGTTACTGTAAACACAATTGTTCTGTTAATCTCCTTTCAATTGATTGTATGTAGGAATCCAAATGAACCAGTTGTGCAATGATTTAATATCTTGAAATTTTATGAGTTCATTTATTGGTATTGACAGCTTTGTGTGTGTGTGTGTGTGTGTGTGTGTGTATTCTTTCTAGTTTTTGACATGTAAGATTGACTTCTTTTCCAATCTGGATATTTTTATTTCTCTTTCCTGCATATTTGCTCTGACTACAACTTTAAGTGTTATGTTAAATAGAATAGTGAAAGTGGGCATCCTTGTCTTGCTCTTGATCTTAGGGGAAAAGCTTTCAGTCTTTCACCACTGAGTATGAAAGTTGTGAGTTTTTCATATGGCCACAGCACGTTGAGAAAGTTTTCTTATATTCCTAGTATATTGATTATTTTTATAATGAAAGAGTGTTAGAGTTTAAGTGCTTTTTCTGTATCAATTGAGATCATATATGTTTTTCTTTTATTCTATTATGTAGTTTATTAAACTGACTGACATCGTATGTTGAACCCTTCTTTTGTTATTGGGAAAAATCCCAGTTGGCCATAGTGTACAATGCTTTCAATATTCTGAATTCAGTTTATTGATACTATTTTTAGGACTTTTGCATCTATATTGATAAGGAATAGCAGTCTATAGTTTTCCTTTTCTTGTTGGGACTTTGTATTAGGATAGTGCTATATTCACAGAAGGAGGTAGGATGTGTTTCCTCCTCTTCTCTTTTTGAAAAAGTTTGAGGACTGGTGTTAATTCTTCTCTAATTGTTTGGCACCAATCACCAATGAAACCTTCTGATCTTGGGTTTTTCCTCATTAGGAGGCTTTAGGTCACTGATTAAACCTCTTTGTTTGTTTTAGTTCCATTCATATTTCCTATTTCTTCTAGAGTAGGCTTTGGCAGCTTATGGTTTGTTTTTACCTTAATTTATTTCTTGTTGCTATTGTGATTTCTTTTCTGATCCAATGTTGTTTAAGACCATAATTTTTAGAAAAATTTTCATGTATTTGTGAGTTTTTCAAAAGTTTTCTTCTGTTATAGATGGTAATTACATTGCACAGTAGTAAGAAAAAAAAAGCTATGATTTCAGTCTTTTTAAATTTATTAAGATGTTTTGTGGACTTAACATATGATCTATCTCAAGGAATGTTCTGTATGCATTTGAGAAGATTGTATACTCTGCTACTGTTGAGTGAAGTGCTTTCTGAGTATTAGATACAATTGGTCTATTGTGTTAAGTATTAGATACAGTTGGTCTATTAATCTTCTGTCTAGTTATTCTATTCACTATTGAAAATGGAGTAATGAAGTCTCTGGATATTACTGTTAAACTGTGCCTTCAATTTTGTTAATTTTTGTTTCACATGTTTTGGGAGTGTTGTCATTGGTTATATAATTTGTATGTTTTCTCAATGTAGGGCAAATTTTATCAATATATAATGTCTTTGGCCAGGTGTGGTGGCTCATGCCTATGATCCCAGCACTTTGGGACTCTGAGTTGGGTGAATCACAAGGTCGGGAGTTCAAGAGCAGCCTGACCAATATGGTGAAACCCTGTCTCTACTAAAAATACAAAACTTAGCTGGGCATGTTAGCATGTACCTGTAGTCCCAGCTACTTGGGAGGCTAGGCAGGAAAATTTCTTGAACCTGGAAGGCAGAGGTTCCAATGAGCCAAGTTTGAACCACTGCACTCCAGCCTGGGTGTCAGAGGAAGACTCCATCACACACACACACACACACACACACACACAAAATATGTGTGTGTGTCTTTATTTCACTCTTGTAAAATTTTTGACTTGAAATCTATTTTGTATGATAGCAATATAGCCACCCAGCTCTGTTTTGAATGCCATTTTCATAAAATGTATTTGTCCATTGTTTGTATTCAAACTTTTTGTGTTTTTGTATTTAAAATGACTCTCTTGTAAACAGTATGTAGATGGATCTTTTTTTGTTCATTCTGCCAATTTCTGTCTTATGAGTAGCAGGGTTTGATCCAGTTACATTGAAAATAATTACTGATAAGAAAAGACTTACTTCTGTCATTTAGTTTTGTTTTCCGTAGTCTTCTTTTGTTGTTGTTGTTCTTCTTCTTCAGTTTCTCCATTGCCGTCACCATTTTTTGGTATTCTGTTGATTTTTTTATGGTGTGCCATTTTTTCTTTTTGCATTTTTAAAAGTTATTTTCTTAGTGGTTTTCTGGGAAATTACACTTAATGTCTTAAACTTGTAACTATCTAGCTTTAACAGTAACCCAATTATAACCAACTTAGTTTCAATAGTATAGAAACATTCTGCTTCTATCCATCTCCTTTCCTCCCCTTTATATTGTTATTGTCACATATTATGTCATTATATATTGGGAACTCATTGCCATAGATTTATTATGACTGTTTTATGCACTTGCCCTTTAAATCATATAGGGAAAAAAGTACAAGCCAAAAGTACAATAAGAGTGGCTTTTATATAAAGTTACTTTTACCAGTCATCTTTATTTCCTCTTATATCTTGAGTTCATGCTGGTGTTCTTTCATTTTAGCCTGAAGAACTCCTGTCAGCATCTCTCATAGAAAAAATCTACTGGCCTCTCTTGCCAACCTGACAAAGAAGAATGGGCTGTTCACCACACCATTTTCTTTTCCTCCCAGCCACTCAGCTAGGCTCCTCTTGCCAGCCTCTTTTGCAGGTGTTAGATGAAATAATAGAATGTTAAAGTGGTACATGCCTGGCCAATCAGACCTCCCACATATGATTATCATAATACATGCAGTAAAAGCCTTTGATAAAACTTAAGATCCCTTCATGTTAAAAATGCACAATAAACTAGATATTGATGGAACATATCTCAAATTCTTCTTAAACTTTTCTAAAGTTTAGAACTAGAGGGAATACCATCAAACCCATTTTGGGGCCAGCATCATTCCTGTGTCAAAGCCAGACACAATAAAAAAACTACAGAGCACTATCTAAGATGAACATAGATGGAAAAATCATCACTAAAACACCAGCAAAATGAACTCAAGAAACATAAAAAGAATTACACATAATGACCAAGTTGGATTTATCCCTGTCTCAACACTGTTTTTATTATGAAACAATGGTAAAAAGGCTGAAGAGACAACTTAAATACTGAGAGGATAGATTTACCAAACATAGTCTCTCTTAAAAGTTTAATACCTAAAATATGTAAGGAGTTCAAATGACCCAACAGCAAAATAAATAATAACTTGATTAAAAAATAGGTAAAGGACCTGAAGAGACTTATCTCCAGAGAAGACATAAAAATGGCCAACAAGTACTTGAAAAGGTGCTCAACATCACTAGTCATCAGGGAAATACAAATCAAAACCACAATGATTTATCCACTAATATCTGATGGGACACCTGTTATGAAAAAGTCAAGAGATAAGTAGTGGTGAGGGTGTAGAGAAAAGGAAACACTCGTAACCTGTATATAAGAATGCAGATTTATGTAGCCACATTTTTATTTGTTAAGCAAAATATCCTTGTTGGCAAAGTCCCATATGAAATATAAAATGCAGTATTTTTCTAAGATGGGGTTTAATGAAGTGTTGCTCTATACACCCCAATTTTATAGTTTTGGGTTATTTCTGGATTTACTTTCTCAGAGTTTCCTCTCCTAGTTCTAGGGGACTTTACAATTTCTGTTGCTGCCTGGCTGCCAAATATTACTTCTTTCTAGAATTCATTAAAAAAGTATAATCCAGTGAAAATATAAAGATTTTTGTGAGTTTTGAAAAAGAAGTTGTATCACACAAGGAGTCAATGGAAATCTTCTTGGCCCAGTGTAATTTCCATCCTTCCTCTTGTGGTCATTCTTCATCCAAAATGTTCTGGGCCTCTGGTGAAGTGTCTCTCCCCACCAAGTGCAGTCCCTACCTTAGAAGGGAGTGATTCCCTGAAGCTGATGCTAATTTTTAGCTATGTTGAATTCTAATGAAGAATATTCACATCAGATTAAATTTTTATTTCTTATGAAATTGTTCTAAATTGCCATCTTGTCTCCCAGTCCTTGAAGAACAAATGGCCCTTGATCTTGCAGATTCAACAATCTTAATTAAGTTCAGCTGCCACATTTGACAGATGAGAAAACTAAAGCTCAGAGAAGGGAAGTGATTTATCAAAAAATATTGGTGCTATTTGGAAGCAGAGCCGAAGCCACAACTCTGGTCTTCCTCTTACACCAATGCCCCTATCTACTTGTGACGTTTTTTGCTTCCTTCCTGATCGGCTTCCCGATTCAGGATTGTAATAATGAAAGATGATCGGGTTGCTTATGCACCTTGTATTCTTGTCTATTATAACTATAAACCCAAATGTGTTTCCCAGAATAGTTAATCATCTAGTAGAAGAAGAGAGTGTTATTTCTCATCCTGTAAATCATGAAAAAACACCTCCGGTACCTTCTATCATGTTTGCCATATTGTTTTTTAGGCTATAAGAAAGTAGCCTCAATGTAGTTGTATATAAATACTGCCTGTTGGTCTCTCCTTATTAGTAGATGCTGACTAACATTACAAGGTAATAATCGGTTATATCGTACTAGGAGAATAACTGTTTATAACAATATTACCTGTAATAAACTACATAGTTTCTTTTCCTATTCAGTGAAGCAATCGTTTGGCTTTCTGGCTACACAGTTTTATTCATAGCTAAGTTTATTTTGTCATAAGGCAATCAAGTGGCACAAAAGTATTAAAAACTACAGGAAACCAACATCTAGCAGAGAAATTTGAAGATCATGTTCACCCTGAATAAACAAGTGGCTTTAAAAAAAATCTTTCAACTTTTAACTTCAAACAGAAAAGTTGAAACAAAAGTACTGTAAAGACATATGTCCCCTTTATTTAGATTCACAAATTAACATTTTCTGGGATTGGCTTTGTGTGTCTCTATGTCTATTTTCCTCTTCACATACACATTCCTTTTCTCTGTCTTACACACACATACATATACTTGCACACACTCACATTTTGGGGAGCTCTTAACTGCTTGAAAGCAAATTGCAGACATCAAGATTATACAAAAATACTTAAGGGGTTTTTCCTAAAATTATTACATTATTTTATATTACTATAAAAACAATCACAAGACATTTGCTACTGATAATTAATATTATCTAGTATACAGTCTAAATTTAAATGTTTCCACTTGCTCTCAAATATTCTTTATATTAGTCAGGGATCTTATATTGAATTTTTTTGTCATGTTTCTTATTTTCATCAGTCTAGAATATTGCTTCCCCTCCACCCTTTTCTCTCATCTTTTACAGCCTTGATATTTTTGAAGAGTCCAAACTAATTGTCTCATAGAATATTTCTCAAACTGGATTCATCTAACTGTTCTTCTGGATTAGACAAAATGTTTAGGCAAGTATTACATTTCCCATCGGATTCCATTGAGAAATTTATAACATCACTTTATCTCAATATTTGTGAAGCTAAGTTTCATCTCTTCATTTTAAATTCCATACTTAATAAACATTTGATGGATAATAGAGACATATGAATGTCCTTTTCCTAACAATATGTTAATGTATAGTGTTAGGAGTAATTTCATGCTAGAATCTCGTATTACCTTGGTGGTATTTGCAAAACAGTGATTTTAAAATTCAGGCATTTTTCTAGCTCAGGGGCCAGTAGATTTTTCCAGTAAAGAGCCACATTCAAAGTATTTTAGGCTTTGTGGGCCACATTTGGTCTCTCTTACATATTCTATTTCCTCTTTAGCTATGTAAAAATTATTAGCTCATGGACTGCAGGAAAATGGTCTGCAGCAGGATTTGGGCCATGAGTAGTAGTTTGTCAAAGTGCTGTTCTGTGTTATAAAGAAGAACTTTCCTTTTCCTCATAACACCTGTGTGTGTGTGTGTGTGTGTGTGTGTGTGTGTGTGTGTGTGTGTTAGAGGGAGAGAATGAGATTCTCTAATAACTTTATTTCTTTATAGAGTTTATCTCTTTAAGCTTTTTGTTTTTTAAATAAATGCACTTTGAATTTAACTTTGGTAAATAACACTGTCTTAAGAAAATTTCAATTTCATCTTCTATGCTTTCTAATACAATAGCCACTAGCTGCATGAGACCATTCAAATTTAAACTAATTATAATGAAATTATGATTAGAAATTAAGTAAATTAATAATTAGAAATAATTTAGTTTCTCTGTCACATGAGTCACATTTAAGTGTACAAGTATTCACTCAAGACACGTAGCTAGTGGCTACATATTGATCAGTGCAGATGTAGGACATTTTTATGATTTAGAAGTTGTATCAGATAGTAATAAATGCAGATTTCAAATGTATTTGCACAGAGTTATTCAAAATAGTCCCTTATAATTAGAGTTAACTTATACTCTTTTTCTTGTCTTTTTTTGTTTTTATGCTTATTTTCCTTCTTAGTAATTTGTCTCTTTCCTTTTCTTTTAAGGTACCAGAGTATTTACTATATCTACTGTTTTTCTGTTTTTATCTCACATTTTCCTTTCCTTATGCTTTCTTTTGATTTAGTTTATCAGTTTTTTTTAAACTTTTATTTTAGGTTCAGTGGTGCCTGTGCAGGTTTATTATATAGGTGTCACTGGGGATTTGTGTACAGATTATTTAGTCACCTATGTGGTAGGCCATGTACCTGATAGGTAGTTTTTAAGTTCTGACCATCGTCCTTTCCTCCATCCTCAAATAAGTTCCAGTGTCCGTTGTGTCCATGTGTACTCAATGTTGAGCTGTTACTTGTGAGAACATTTAGTATGTGGTTTTCTGTTCCTCTGTTAGTTTATATAAGATAATGGCTATTACCTTCATTCACATCGCTGCAAGGACATGACCTCATTCTGTTTTATGGCTCCATCATATTCCATGGTGTATATGTACCACATTTTCTTTATTATTCTACCATCGATGGACATTTAAGTTGGTTTCATGTCTTTGTTATTGGGAATTATGCTGCAATGAGCATATGTGTGCATGTATCTTTTTCTTTCCTCTCTTATCTTCCTTCCCTTCTTCCCTTTCTTTCTTCTTTGCCCCCTTCTTTCCTTCCTTCCTTCCTCTTTTCTCTCTCTCTTCCTTTCTTTGTCTC
Organism: Saguinus oedipus; assembly: GCA_031835075.1. Taxonomy (NCBI): domain Eukaryota; kingdom Metazoa; phylum Chordata; class Mammalia; order Primates; family Cebidae; genus Saguinus; species Saguinus oedipus. The sequence continues at coordinate 21,931,968 of CM063174.1, forward strand.
TTTCTCTCTTCCTTCCTTTTTTCTTTCTTTCTTATCTTCCTTTCTTCCTGTCTTTCTTTCTCTTTCTCTGTTTCTGTTTTTCTTTCCTATCTTCCTTCCTCCCTCCCCACTTCCTTCCTTCCTCTCCTCCTTCCTTCCCTCCCTCCCTCCTTCTCTCTGCTTCTGCCACCGTGGCTGGAGTGCAGTGTCACCATCTTGCCTCATTGCAAGCTCCACATCCCAGGTTCAAATGATTCTCTTTTATTAGTCTCTCAAGTAGCTGGGACCACAAGCGCCTGCCACCAGATCTAGCTAATTTTTGTATTTTTTTTTTTTTTTTTTTTTTTTTTTTTGCCAATCATTGAGAGCTTGTAAGGTTGCTGAGGTTGGTTGGCCTTGAACTCTTGGCCTTGCCTTCGCAAGTGCCACGACATCCGGCCGGAGCCACTTTGGGCCCCTAATTTTTGTATTTTTTATGAGAGGCTGGGTTTGTCTATGTTGCTCAGGTTATCAGGCTGGTCTTAAATTCCTGACCTAAGGTTATCTGCCCAGCTCGGCCTCCCAAAGTGCTGGGATTACAGGTGTGAGCCACCGCACCCTGCCTCCACCACTCCCTTTTGTATCCTCCAACTCACACCTTGTCCATGCCACTCATGCGTACCCCCTGCCTTTTTCCACAGTCACTTGTGAGTCCCCCACTAAATGGCCTTCAGTCCAGAGATCAGACATCAGACAGCAATCTGGACCTCTTCCTTGATGGGAGGTGAGACCTCAAGAAGAGGAAAATGCCTGGTATGGAGTCTGCAGGCTGAACACAGTCACTCTCCAGGCAAACAGCTAGAACAGAACTGTGAGTAAAATATCCAGCCAAAAAAAAAAACTTCCCATCCAACTCTTCCCTAACCCCATTTTTACAGATTGAAACACTAAGGCTCAGAGGAGAGGAGACAGAGCAGGCACTGGAACCATAGTCTTTTGGCTCCAAAGCCAAGTTCTCTCCACCCAGCCAGGCTCCATCCTTCCTTCTATAAATGTTTATAACAGCATGTGCTGGGCACTTTTGTTAGGCTCTTTTACACATATCACTCAATATGCTTTTCCCATTCTTTTGACAAGTATTTATTGAGCTTCTACTGTGTGCATGAGCTGGACTCGATACTATGGATATCTTGGTAAAAAACTCAGGCAAAGTCTACCCACCTGGGGTTCTAACAAGACAAAGAGAGGGTCAGTGCTGTGGGCAAGGCTGTGAAGGCAATGAATGAAGTGGTGGGGTCAGACAGGAAGGGTGTTCAGGGATTCTGTCTGCATGGAAGGGGCATCTTCTTGGCTTTGAGATGCAAATGCTAAAATACCCATGAGCAGCAGGCCATGCCCACTCAGTAACAGAGCTGAGCCACAACCCTCCATAGATGCCAAACCAAACACCAGATCAGGCCACAAAACCACCTAAGGGCTGGCCAGTTGTGCATGTGGAAGAGGGGGTGCTCTTCTTCCTCCAGGTTGACAATGTGAGAGATTGAAAAATACATGGGAGGCTGGGTGCAGTGGTTCAGGCCTGTAATTTCAGCACTTTGGGAGGCTGAGGCTGGTGGATCACCTAAGGTAGGATTTCAAAACCAGCCTGGCCAACATGGTGAAACCCCATCTCTTAAACATGCAAAAATTAGCTGGGCGTGGTGGCATCTGCCTGTAATCCCAACTACTCAGGAGGCTGAGGTGGAAGAATCACTTGAATCCAGGAAGCAGAGGTTGCAGTAAGCTGAGATATCACCACTGAACTTCAGCCTGGGTGACAGAGTGACACTTCATCTCAAAAAAAAAAAAAAAAGAAAAGAAAAGTGCATGAGCTCTGGAGGCGGAGAGATGGAATTGAATCCCAGCTTTTACTTCTCAGCTGTGTGCCCTTGGACAAGTTGGCTTCTCTGAGCTTCAGTTTTCTCATCTGTGAAATGGGAACAGCATTTGGCTTGCTGGGGATCTTAGGATGACTGGGGAGTGTCTGGCATATAGTAGGTGCTCAACGTGTGTGCTTTCCCATGGCCATCTAAGAGTCCTCAGGGCTTCCCTCCTGCCTTTCCCCCACAACTCCTGTGACTGCCTCTTAAATGGTACTCAGGGTGATAAGGAGGCATAGGTGGGGGAGCCAGGCTGGATCCACACCCACCCACACCCATTGTTAGGAAAACAAGCTTTTAATGCCTGGCCCTGCTGCTGGTGGCTGAGAGTGTAAAATGGGACCCAGAGCCAGCTTCTCCCTTCCTCTAAGGCACACCAAGGCAATGGTGTTTAAAAGGAAAGGAGGCAGTGGCATGGAGGCTGCAGAGACTGAGCCATTCCTATGTCAAAAAGGGAGGCAGTGGGGCCCCCTGCTGAGGGCCATCTGGCAGGTGTTCCACTCTACCTTCCTCATGGGACCCACAGCCTCTTCATCAGTGATGTCCTCTGGTTCACTGTCCCCAAGCTGCTTAGGTGAGTCCAGACTTCAGGATCTCTGCTAAGGCTGGTGGTCTCTTAATGGCATCTATTCAGAGTCAGGGGGCTTCGGCTCTCATGCCTCTGCCTATAGATCTGGTGCTCAGGACACTGGAGGGTGGGTGGGAAGGATACTGTAAAAGGAAAATGATTAATGAGAAAGTGACTGTCCCCCACAGGGGCAAATAAGCAAGCTCTTACCTGACTGTATAACTTAGCTTTTGTTGTAAAATGCCCCAAAATGAGTGGCTTAAAGTTATAAGCATTCATTTATTTAGTTCATAGTAATGTGGGTCAGTAACGTGGACTGGACTCAGTTGGGTGGTCCTTCTTTTCTTGGCTGGGTTTTCTCATGTGTCTGCAGTTGTGTCTGAAGCTGGGATGGCTTTCTGTTCCACCTGGGTTCCCATCCTCCAAAACCTAGCTCAGACATGTTCATGTGGCTGCTTGGGAGGGTTGTAAGCAATAGGCCAAAAGCTACATTTTCTCTTGAGGCTCACAGCTGGCATAGTTTTACCTCCACTCTACTCTCGGTCAAAGGTGGTTTTGTGGCCAGTCGAAGTCCAAGTGGTGTCTCCTCAGCTGCTATAACAGAGCATCACAGACTGAGTAGCCTCAACATCAGAAATGTATTTTCCTCATGTTTCTTGTGGCTGGGAGTTCCAGATCAGGCATCTGCAAGTTGGTTCCATCTGAGGCCTCTGCCTCTGGTGTGCAGTTGGTGACCTCCTCCCTGTGTCCTCATATGGTCTTTCCTCTGTGTCCACCCAGGTGTCTCCCCATGTGTCTACATTTTCTCCTCTTATCAGGACTCCAGACTGGGTGAGGGCCCAGTCTAATGACCTCATTTTAACTTTATTGCCTCTTCAAAGGCCCTATTTCCAAACAGTCACATTCAGAGGTACCGGGGGTTGGGGCTTCAACATACAAATTTTGTGAAGACACAATTTAGCCCATAACAAGGGGAGAGAAAAACACAATCTCTTGATCTTGAGGAGCTACAGTAAAATTGAAAGGAAGCATGGACAGTGGGGGAAATAACCGAGATCACGATTGCGAAGAAGTCAACCACGCCGACTGATTCTCCACACCTGGCCCGGTTTGGGCAAAGGCAACACACATGGGCACCTACAATCCTTTTTCTGGAGTTTATTGGTGATCCCAAGTCTCCGGCCTGGAAGTGCTACTTCCTCACAATGCTGATGTTCTTCTTGACCTGCCTGCAGATGCTGTTTAAGTAGCAGAACACGTACCAGCTTAAGTTGCTGCAGATAAGGCTGCAGTCTGCCATCACTGGCCTGGTGTACAGAAAGGTGACCTCTGGGGGAAAAGTGCAGGTCTTCCCAGCAGGGAAAAGGAACCAAACTGAACTGGTTGGTAGTAATGCTATCAGCAGCTGAGAACGCTTTCAGTCCGTACTTATTAGAGTCACTCACTATATATTCTCGATTCCTTTGTTATTTCTCTTTATATTTATATATTTATTTTGTAGAGACAGAGTCTCCACCCACCATGGCCTCCTAGAGTGCTGGGATTACAGGCATGAGCCACCTCACCCGGCCTCCCTTCCTTCTTAAGTCTGAGTCATCTTCTGCTTCGCAGATGGATCACACTGTGTTTATCTTTTCATCTGATGGTGAACCTGTTGGTTGATTTTGCCTTTTGGCTTTTGTGAATCGTGCTGCTATGAGAACAGGTGTGGAAATTCCTCTCAGAGTTCCTGCTTTCTATTCTTTTGGGATGGATGGCAGTGGCTTTGTTAGAGCAAATGGTAATGCTGTGTAAGTGTTTTGAGGGACCACCATTTGTAAAGTGTTTTTTTTTTGTTGTTGTTGTTCTTGTTGTTGAGATGGAGTCTCACTGTGTCACCCAGGCTGGAGTGCAGTGGCATGATCTGGCCTCACTGCAACCTCCTCCCAGGTTGAAGCCATTCTCATGCCTCAGCCTCCTGAGTAGCTGAGATTACAGGCATCTGCCACCACACCTAGCTCATTTCTGTATTTTTAGTAGAGACAGGGTTTCTGTCTCTATATTGGCCAGGCTGGTCTCAAACTCCTGCCCTCAGGTGACCCACCCACCTTGGCCTCCCAGAGTGCTGGGATTACCGGTGTGAGCCACCTCCCCTGGCTCTTGTGAAGTGTTTTGATTATCCTGTTTTACTGTTCTTCAGCTGGGGTTATAATCTCAACCCTGCTTCTCTCTGTTCCTGCTAAGGGACTCCCTAAGGGATACCAGTCCCCGCCTCTGTCCAGGAGACAGCATACCTGGAAGTGAAGTTGGGTCAGTCCTGCATCAGTGCTACTTCTGTTTTAGGTAAATATCCTGTGGGGTCAGGAGAGAAAATCCCAAGTGCACCTATGGAACACCATGGACATCCCCCAACTCAGGACTGTGGGAGAGATGGGGTGTTGGAGGAGAGGTTAAACTGGAAGCCGCTTAGCCCCACTCTGTCCCCTGCCCTGAATTTTTTTTTTTTTTTTTGAGATGGAGTCTTGCTCTGTTACCTGGGCCTGGAATGCATTGATGCAATCTTGGCTCACTGCAACCTCTGCCTCCCAGGTTCAAGAAATTCTCCTGCCTCATCCGCCAGAGTAGCTGGGACTACAGGTGAGTGCTACCACATCTGGCTAATTTTTGCATTTTTAGTAGAGCTGAGATTTCACCATGTTGGCCAGGCTGGTCTCCAACTCCTGACCCTAGGCGATCCACCCACCTCGGCCTCCCAAAGTGCTGGGATTCCAGATGTGAGCTACCATGCTCAGCCAAGCCCTGCTCCGTTCTAATCCCACTGCCTGTGAAAGGCTTCTGGGAGCTCACAGAAACAATGGCCCCAGTATGATTGCTCCCACTCCCTTGCCCCCAGAGTTCTGTGGACCCACAGTGAGAAGTGATTGTTTTCCTCACTCATCTAGATGTGATGAGCCTGGTCAAAGAAGTTTGCTGTTGCTGACTTGCAGCTGGTCAGGTTCCTGCCCTGTGGAAATTGCCCCTACTAAATCCTTATGCCTCAGTTTACCCAGCTAACTCAGATCTATAGCTCTGCCCCAGGCTGGGTTAGGCTCCTGTCTGTCACTCTATGTGGGAATTTCCCATGTGATACTTTATTTATTAAGATGGGATGTTACTCTATCACCCCGGCTGGAGTGCAATGGTACAATCTCAGCTCACTGCAACCTCTGCCTCCTGGGTCCAAGTGATTCTCCTACCTCAGCCTACTGAGTAGCTGGAATTATAGGCACATGCCACCACTGTCTGCTAATTTTTGTATTTTTAGGAGAGAAGTGTTTCTTTATGTCAGTCAGGTGGGTCTCAAACTCTCGACCTTGTGATCCACCCGCCTCAGCCTCCCAAAGTGCTGGGATTGCCAGCTCACACTGCGCCGGACCCGTGTGACACTTCAATGAAGTCAAGTGTGTAGGTGATGGCTGCCTGATTATCTTCCCACCACAGGGCAGGGCTAGGGGCTGTGTTGTCTGAAAATTCCTCAGCTCTTTATGCTGGTAAGGGAAGAAGGAAGAGGGGACCCTCAGGGTACACGCAGCAAGGTTTGGTGGGGACATAGCTCACCAGATTGTACTTGGTGTTCCCATGTAACTTGTAACTGCTCTCATAGAAAGTGGCCTACAACCCCAGGGAGTGGGGGTTGCTATCTATCAGCTAGGGGTGGGGGGAAGAGAAGATTAGGCTGTAAACATCCAGCAGGCAGGACAGGGCAACCAGGGCCAGGTGCAATGGCTAATGCCTGTAATTCCAGCAGTTTGGGAGGCTGAGGCCGGTGGACCATTTGAGGTCAGGAGTTTGAGACCAGCTGGCCAACATGGTGAAACCCCACCTCTCCTTAAAATACAAAATTAGCCAGGCATGCTAGTGCATGCCTGTAATCCTGGATACTCAGGAGGGTGATGCAGGAGAGTCGCTTGAATATGGGATGCTGAGGTTGCGGAGAGCTGAGATTTTGCCATTGCACTCCAGCCTGGGTAACAAGAACAAAACTCTGTTTCAAAAAAAAAAAAAAAAAACTTGCTCTGCAAATGTGGCTGCAAGTGCAACCCCTGATGTGTCCTCCCTGCCCTGCTCCTGCTCCAACATCACCCGCAACCCCAGTGGTGGATTCAAAGTCCTGCAGTACAGACAGCATAGATTTGCAGAGCTGTGAGCCTGGGGTCTGTCCTGCAGCAGGAGACACAGAGGAGGGAGCCCTGGTTTTGAGCCAGAGGCAGCTTTTGGTGTCCCCCTGCAGGCTCCAGTCCCCTTGTGTTTTGTGACACTCCCCTGTATCCTCACACAAGCCACCCCCATTTTCAGCATAATTACAGATGCTCCTTAACTCATGATGGTGTCCTGTCCCCATAAATCTGTCATAAATTGGTAATAGCAGCCAAGTGCAGTAGCTCACATCTGTAATCCCAGCACTTTGGGAGGTCAATGTGGGAAGATTGCTTGATCCCAGGAGTTCAAGACCAGCTTGGGCAACACAGAGAGATTCTGTCTATATGGGGGAAAAAAAGTGAAAATATACTAAGTTGAAAATGCATTTCTTTATTTTTTGAGACAGTCTCACACTGTCATCTAGGCTTGAGTGCAGTGATGCAATCTTGACTCACTGCAACCTCTGCCTATCAGGTTCCAGTGATTCTCCTGCCTCAGCCTCCAGAGTGGCTGGATTAAAGGCATGAGCACTGGGTAAATTTTGTATTTTTAGTAGAGATTGGGTTTCACCATGTTGCCCAGCTTGGTTGAGAACACTCGACCTAAGGTAATCTGCCTAAATCATCAGTCTCCTAAAGCGCTGGGATTACAGGCATGAGCCACCATACCTGGCCTATTTATTTTTATTTTTATTTTTGGAGGTGGAGTCTGGCTCTGTTTCCTGGGCTGCAGTGCAGTGATTTGGCTCACTGCCTGCAACCTCTGCCTCCTAGGATCAAGTGATTCTCCTGCCTCATCCCACTGGGTAGCTGGGACTACAAGCACCCTACCACACCTAGCTACTTTTTGTATTTTCAGTAGAGACAGGGTTTCATCGTGTTGCCCAGCCTGGTCTTGAACTCCTGAGCTTAGGCAATCTGCCCGCCTCAGCCTCCCAAAGTGGGGGGATTACATGTGTGAGCCACCATACCCGGCTTGCAAATGCATGTAATACACCTGCCCTACCAAACATTGGAGGTTAGCCCAACCAACTTTAGGTAGAGAACAAATCAAGCAGTAGTAAAAGGAGAACAAAACCCACTTACTCTTCCCCACCTTGGATCATGACTTTGATGTTTCAGGGGTCCAGCCTTCATGAATGTTTGTAGAAATAGATAATAAACTTGGATAAATGTACCCATGCTTAAGTCCACAATTCAATGGCATTTGGTAGATTCACAATATTTTGGAACCAGTGCCACCATCTGTTTCTAAACTTTCTCATCATCCCAAACAGAAATACTGTCCTTATGAAGCTATAGTTTACCTACTTTTAAATTTTTATTTACTTATTTATTTATTTTGAGACAGAGTCTTGGTCTGTCTCCCAGGCTAGAGTACAATGGCACAATCTCGGCTCACTGCTACTTCCACGTTTCAGGATCTAAGCAATTCTCCTGCCTCAGCTTCCGGAGTTGGGATTATAGGCACATGCCACCACACCCAGCTAATTTTTGTATTTTTAGTATATACGGGGTTTCATCATTTTTCTCATGCTGGTCTTGAACTCCTGACCTCGTCGTGATCCACCCACCTCAGCCTCCCAAAGTGCTGGGCTTACAGGCATAAGCCACCATGCCTGGCCTAAATTTTTTGTTTTTTCAGATGAGGTCGTGCTCTGTTACCCAGGCTGGAGTGCAGTGGCATGATTATAGCTCCTTGCAGCCTCAATCTCTTGGGCTCAAGTGATCCCTCCTGCCTCAACCTCCCAAGTAGATGGGACTACAGGTGCACACAATTGCACATGGATAATTTTTATCTTTTTTATAGAGAGAGGGTATCACTATGTTCTGAGGCTGGCCTCAAACTCCTGGGCTTTAGCAATCCTCCCACCTCAGCCTCCTGAAGTACTGGGATTAAGGGCATGAGCCACTACACCTGGCCCTCATGCAATTTATTGAATACTATACTAACAGTGAAAAACAGAAAGGTTGTATCAGTACTGGAAGCACAGTTTCTACTGAACGTTATCATTTTTGTGCCATCATAAATTCAAAAAAATTGTGTGAGGATCGGCACTTGTAACTATCGGTAGGCTTAGACACTTGGATTTTAGATCCAGAAACATCCAGACACTCTCTGCTGGGTGGGAGAAGGCCATAGGGGTCAGAGCTCTTAGCTGCTAGGAAGAGAAGCCCATTCAGGCTGAGTTTAAAAACTGAAGGTAGGCACTGTGGCTTATGCCTGTAATCCTAGTACATTGGGAGGTCAAGATGGGTGGATCACCTGAGGTCAGGAGTTTGAGACCAGCCTGAGCAACATGATGAAACCCTATCTTATTAAAAACACAAAAATCAGCCAGGCACGGTGGCACATGTCTGTAGTCCAAGCTACTTGGGAGGCTGAGGCAGGAAAATTGCTTGAACATGGAAGGCAGAGGTTGCAATGAGCCAAGACTATGCCACTGCACTCCATCCTGGGTGGCAGAGCAAAACTCCATCTCAAGAAAAAAACAAAAGAAAGAAAAGGAAATGAATTCATGGGCAGGTGAGAAGTATCGAGGAGACACAGAGACTAAAGATGACAGGCAGCTAGCTGGACAGCCACAGCCTCATCAAGCCCAAACATGCAGAGGCTGGCCTAGGGGGGTGATATAGAAATGGCCAGGCATGGTGGCTCATGCCTGTAATTCCAGCACTTTAGGAGGCCTAGGTGAGCGGATCACTTGAGACCAGGAATTCAAGACCAGCCTGACCAATATGGTGAAACCCCAACTCCACTAAAAATACAAAATTAGCCAGGCATGGTTGCAGGTGCCTGTAACTCCAGTTACTTGGGAGGCTGAGGCAGGAGAACTGCTTGAGCCTGGGAGACAGAGGTTGCAGTGAGCTGAGATCACACCATTGGACTACAGTCTGATCAACAGAGTGACTCTGTCTCCAAAAAAAAAAAAAAAAATAGAGACAATTTCTATGCAGAATTGTGAGTGAGTGTCCCTCCTTTTGGGGGTAATGTCAGGAAATTTCCAGAATCTGGGAGTGGGCACCAAGCATGTGGCTGAGAATCCTGGACAGTAGTAACATCTAGATGTACTTATCAGAGGAATCAGGGATGTGCTTGGCTGGGGTATCAACAAAGCCATCAATTCCAGCTGGCTGTTCATGATATGAATTCTCCCATCCCAAACTCTAGTTAGAAAGGCAAAGAAGAAAGAAAATCATGCTTCCATTCCCTGAAGGAAAGGGCAAGGAGGCAGGGAGGTGGAAGGAGACTTCCTGGTGCTGCAGCCTGAATCTCTATTCATGTTCCTGTCTTCCCCACTAGACTCTGTACTTCCAGAAGGGGCTGTAGATCAATGTCAGCCCCTCCCTTTTCTCCAAAAGTATTCCCCAACCCTGATATTTACAGCAATTGCTGCTTTTTGTTCCTCTCTGTTTTTTGAGGCAGGTTCTTGCTCCCCTCCACCTCCTGAGTAGCCAGGACTATAGGCATGCATCACCATTCCCGGCTAATTAAAAAAACTTTTTTTTTTTTTTTCTGTAGAGACAGGGTCTTACTGTGTTGCCAGGCTGGTCCCAAACTCCTGGGCACAAGCGATCCTCCCTTCTTGGCCTCCCAAAATGTTTGGCATTACAGGTGTGGGACACCACACCTGGCCTCTTTCTGTTTCTTTAGAATAGAGCAGCCCTAGTATACATCTCCAGCCCATAACTGTTCCCCAGCATTGTTATGTCTTTTAAGCCTCTTTCAGTCTCTGAGTTTGTTGGCTGGGTGAGTGTTCACACATGTAATCCGGATGTGATAGGATCATTTAAATTCAGAGGTTTGAGACCAACCTGGACAATACAGGAAGACTCCTGTCTCTACAAAGCCCAATTTTTTTTTTTAACTCCAGCCAGGCTGCAGTGCAGTGGTGTGATCTCAGCTCACGGCCACCTTCACCTGCTTGGTTCAAGCCATTTTTCTACCTTATCCTCTCAAGTAGCTGAAATCACAGGCACATGGGACCATGCCCAGGTAATTTTTGTACTTTTAATAGAGCCAGAGTTTCACCATATTGGCCTGGCTGTCCTCAAACTGCTGAACTCAGGTGATCTGCCCACTTCAGTCTCTAAAAGTGCAACGATTGGGATCACAGGTGTGAACAACTGTGCCCAGCCAAAAATAAAATTTTAAAAAAGACACAATCTATAAGTTTCTCCTCTATCTCTTTTCTTTTCTTTTCTTTTCTTTTTTTTCTGAAAGAGATTCTTGCTCTGTCACCCAGGCCAGAGTGCAATGGCACAATCTCAGCCCACTGCAACCTCTGACTCCCGGGTTTAAGTAATTCTCTTGCTTCAGCCTTCTGAATAGCTGGAATTACAGCCATGTGCTACCACACCTGGCTAATTTTTGTATTTTTTGTAGAGATAAGGTTTCTCCATGTTGGTCAGGCTGGTCTCAAACTCCTGACCTTGTGATCTGCCCACCTTGGTCTCCCAATGTGCTGGGATGACAGGCCTGAGCCATCTTGCCTGGCCTATCCCTTTTCCTTTCTATGGATTTTGGAAGAATCCACATTGTTGGGCCTGTAGCATTTCTCAAAGTCTGGAATTCCCTGGTGAAGGTGAACCCATTCTCTGTCTTTTGTATTTGTGGCATATTCACAGCTGGATTCATGCTCACCCCATTAGATTAGAGTTTGATTATGTTTGGAAGATTCAGTGGGTGATGCACTTGATCTCTTATTGGTGATGAATACTATCCTATTGTCTCTCTTTTTTTTTTCATTTTTTAAATTAGTTTTTTAGAAATAGAACTCTCATTTTGTCACCCAGGCTGGAGTGCAGTGACTCTACCATAGCTCACTGAAGCCTCAAATTCCTGGGCTCAAGCGATATGCACAGGTCAGCTTATTGAGTAGCTGAGACCATACACCACCACACCCAACCATTTTTTCTTTTTTTGAGATGAAGTCTCGCTGTGTCGCCCAGGCTGGAGTACAGTGGTCGGATCTCAGCTCATTGCAGATTGTGCCTCCCAGGTTAATGCAGTTCTCCTGCCTCAGCACTCTGAGGAGGTGGAATTATAGGCGCCTGCCACCACACCCAGCTAATTTTGATATTTTCAGTAGAGATGGGCTTTCACCATGTCGGTCAGGCCGGTCTGGAACTCCTGACTCAAGTGATCTGCCTGCCACAGCCTCCCCAAGTGCTGGGATTACAGATGAGTGCCACCACACCACAGCTGGCCAATGCCCAGCATTTTCTTTTTTTAGACTGAGTGTTGTTTTGTCACCCAGGCTGGAGCACAGTGGTGCAATGTCAGCTCACTGCGATCTCCACCTCCTGGGTTCAAGCGATTCTGCGGTCTCAGCCTCCTGAGTAGCTGGAATTACAGGCACCCGCCAACATGGCCAGCTAATTTTTGTATTTTTAGTAGAGATGGGGTTTCATCTTACTGGCCAGGCTGGTCTTGAACTGACCTAGTGATCCACCCACCTCAGCCTTCCAAAGTCTTGGGATTCCAGGCGTGAGCCACCACACCTGACACCTAATTCCTATTCACTGGTCGCAGATGGGAGCTATGGAATCTTTCCCTAGAATACATGCTGGCCCCATCAGAACATCAGGGTTCAGTCTCCTAAGAGATGTTCCTCTGTTTGTGCTACACACCCAAATAATCCATCACAGTCCAGTGTTAGAATATTTTCAGGAATTACAGTGGCTACAATCTAGATGGAAAAACACTGAAGTAGTAGTCAGTAGACCCCAGTGTTTGAGTCAGCCATTAACAACTTAATGTGGCCTTGGGGAAAAAAAAGCTGGAGTGCCCACACTTGTGGTCCCAGCACTTTGGGAGGTCGATGTGGGAGGACTGCTTGAGCCCTGGAGTTTGAGAGCAGCATTGGTAACATACCAAGACCCCATCTCTACAAAAAATTTCAAAAAATGTTCCAGGTGTGGCTGTGTCCCCCTCTAGTCCCAGCTACTCGGGAGGCTAAAGTGGGAGGATCACTTGAGTCCCACAGGTCAAGACTGCACTGAGCCAAGATGATGCCACTGCACTTAAGGTTGTGTTTTCAAGTGAGACACTGTCTCAGAAAAAAAAAAGCTGGAGCTTTTGTTTTCACATTTATAAAAGGTAAATGATATTATCTCCTTCATGGAGTTACTGTGAGGATGGAAATACAGTTATTTCTTTTCCCTCTCCTTTTAGAAATATAATGAGATAGGCATCGTGGCCAGGTGAGGTGGCTCATGCCTGTGATCCCAGCACTTTGGGAGGCTCATGCGGGTGGATCACTTGAGGTCAGAAGTTCAAGAGCAGCCTGGCCAACATGGTGAAACCCAGACTTCACTAAAACTACAAAAATTAGCCCAGTGTGGTGGCCCATGCTTACAATCTCATCTACTCAGGAAGCTGAGGCAGGAGAATTGCTTGAACCCAGGAGGTGGAGGTTTTAGTGAGCCAAGAGCATCCCACTGTACTCCAGGCTGGAAGACAGAGCAAGACTCCATCTCAAAAAAACCAAAAACAAAACAAAACCCAGAGTGGTGGCTCATGCCTGTAATCTCAGCAATTTGGGAGGCCGAGGTGAATGGATCACCTGAGGTCAGGAGTTCAAGACCAGCCTGATCAACATGCAGAAACCCCATCTCTACTAAAAATACAAAACTAGCCAAGGATGGTGGTGCATGTCTGTAATCCCAGTTACTTGGGAGGCTGAGGTAGGGGAACTGCTTCAACCTGGGAAGCGGAGGTTGCAGTGAGCCGATATTGCACTCCAGCATGGACAACGAGAAGGAAAGTCCGTCTCAAAAAGAAAAATAATAATTAGATAGGCATAGTGCACAACACAATGTCAGGTGACACCTGCACCACAACTTAATACCACTTTGAGTCCGGACAGACAATGTAGGTCTCTATGCCTCAGTTTTTCCACCTGTCAGATAGGAATCATATGAGAATGGACTCCTAAGATGATGCTGAAGGCTAAATAATGTTACCCAGGAACGTGCCTAGACCAGCACCTCCTGCATTTTAAATACTCTTCCCTTTTGGCTGCTGTCATTACTGTTGTTATTTTACTAACTAGAGTGATTTCTAGCCTGCAAAAAAGGATCTGAAGTTTGTGAACAAGACCGTTACTCCTTACCAACTGATTAATAACACCAATTTTTCTTTTTCTTTTCTTTTTTTCTTTTTTTGGTTTGGGAGAAAGAGGTGGAAAGGGAACTTTCTATATACATTTACACACACACACACACATATATATATGTACATATGTATGTATAAAATCATGTTTTAGGTTTTGGGGTACATGTGAAGAACATGCAATATTTTTATATAGGTATATACGTGGCAATGTGGTTTGCTGCCTTCCTCCCCATCACCTATATCTGGCATTTCTCCCTATGTTATCCCTCCCCAACTCCCCACTCCATGCTGTCCCTCCCCTAGTTAACCCCCACAGACCCCAGGGTATCATGCTTCCCTCCCTGTGCCCATATGTTCTCATTGTTTAACACCCACCTATGAGTGAGAACATTTGGTGATTTCCTGTTTTTGTGTCAGTTTGGTGAGAATGATGGTTTCCAGGTTCATCCATGTCCCTCCAGAGGACACAAACTCATCATTTTCTTATGCCTGCATAGTATTCCATGGTGTATATGCGCCACATTTTCCCTGTCTAGTCTACCATCGATGGGCATTTTGGTTGTTTCCAAGACTTCATTATTGTAAATAGTGCCAAAATTGACATTTGTGTTCATGTGTCCTTATAGTAGAACAATTTATAATCCTTTGGATATATACACAGTAATGGAATGGCTGGGTCAAATGGAATTTCTATTTCTAGGTCCTTGATGAATCACCACACTCTGCCACAATGGTGGAACTAATTTATACTCCCACCAACAGTGTAAAAGTGTTCCTATTTCTCCACATTTTCTCCAGCATCTGTCGTCTCCAGGTTTTTTAATGATCGCCATTGTAACTGGCGTGAGACGGTATCTCAATGTAGTTTTGATTTGCATTTTTCTAATGATGAGTGATGATGAAGATTTTTCATATGTTTGTTGGCCTGATGTATGCCTTCTTTGTAAAGTGTCTGTTCATATCCTTTGCTCACTTTTGAATGGGCTTGTTTGTTTTTTTCTTGTAAATCTGTTTTAGTTCTTTGTAGATTCCTGTTATTAGCCCTTTCTCAGATGGGTAGATTAAAATTTTTTTTTCCCATTCTGTCGGTTACCAGTTCACTCTAATGATTGTTTCTTTTGCTGTGCAGAAACTGTGGAGTTTGATCAGGTCCCATTTGTCTATTTTGGCATTTGTTGCCAATGCTTTTTGTGTTTTGGTCATGAAGTCTTTGCCTATGCCTATGTCCTGAACGGTTTAGCATAGGTTTTCTTCTAGGATTTTTATGGTGTTAGGTCTTACGTTTAAGTTTTTAATCCATCTGAAGTTAATTTCAGTGTAAGGTGTCAGGAAGGGGTCTCGTTTCTGCTTTCTGCAAGGGACTAGCCAGTTTTTTTAATACCATTTATTAAACAGGGAATCCTTTTCCCATTGCTTATTTTTGTGAGGTTTGTCAAAGATCAGATGGTTGTAGACGTGTGGCCTTGCCTCTGAGGCCTCTGTTCTGTTCCATTGGTCTATATATCTATTTTTGTACCAGTACCATGCTCTTTTGATTACTGTAGGCTTTTAGTATAGTTTGAAGTCAGGTAGTGTGATGCCTCCAGCTTTGTTCTTTTGGCCTAGATTTCACTTGGCTATGTGGGCTCTCTTTTGGTTCCATATGAAGTTTAAGGTGGTTTTTTTCAGTTCTGTGAAGAAGACCATTGGTAGCTTGATGGGGATAGTGTTGAATCTATAGATTACTTTAGGAAGTAATGGCCATTTTCATGATACCGATTCTTCCTAATCGTGACCATGGAATGTTTCTCCATCTGTTTGTGTCCTCTCTTATTTCATTGAGCAGTGGTTTGTAGGTCTCCTTGAAGAGGCCCTTTACATTCCTTGTTACTTTTATTTCTAGGCCTTTTATTGTCTTGGTAGCAATTGTGAATGGCACTTTGTTCTCGATTTGGCTCTCTTTATGTCTGTTATCAGTGTATAGGAATGTTTGTGATTTTTGCAAATTAATTTTGTATCCTGAGACTTTGCTGAAGTTGCTTATCAGTTTCAGGAGATTTTGGGCTGAGACGATGGGGTCTTCTAGATATACCATCATGTCATCTGCAAATAGAGACAATTTGGCTTCCTCATTTCCTATTTGAATACCCTTTATTTCTTTTTCTTGCCCGATTGCTCTGGCTATAACTTCCAGTAGTATATTGAAAAGGAGTGGTGATAGAGGGCATCCTTGTCTACTGCCATATTTCAAAGGCAATGCTTCCAGTTTTTGCGCATTCATTGTGATACTGGCTGTGGGTTTGTCGTAAATAGCTTCTATTATTTTGAGATAAGTTCCATCAATACCTTGTTTATTGAGAGTTTTGCCTTCTCTGCATCTATGGAGTTAATACTGTGGTTTTTGTGTTTGGTTCTGTTTATGTGGTGAATTGTTTATAGACTTGTGTATGTTGAACCAGCCTTGCATTCCAGGATGAATTTTCTTTTCTGAGACAGAGTCTCACTCCCCCTCCCAGGCTCAAGTGATTCTCCTGCTCAGTCTCAGGAGTAACTGGGATTACAGGCACCCACCACTAGGCCCGAGTAATTTTTTTTTTTTTTTTTGTAGAGACGATGTTTCACCATTTTGGCCAGGCTGGTCTCAAACTCCTGACCTCAGGTGATCCACCCACGTCGGCATCCCAAAGTGCTGGGATTACAGGCATGTGCCACCACTCCCACTGCATAACCCCAGTTTCTTTTTACCAACTTTGAGTATGGAACTTGGCACGACTCCCAGATTTCTGTAATGCAAATTGTCCTCCCCAATTATAACTGCCAGTTTGTTTTCATTTAAGAAAAACAAAACAAGACAAACAAAAATTGAAATGCTGGTCATTTCTGTGTACAAAAAGATAAAAATGTCTGGGTGCAGTGGCTGATGACTGTCATTCCAGCACTTTGAGAGGCTGAGGTGGGCACATCACTTGAAGCCTGGAGTTCGAGACCAGCCTGACCAACACGGTGAATTCCCCTCTCTACTAAAAATACAAAAATGAGCAAGACGGGGTGTGATGCACCTGTAGTCCCATCTACTCAGGAGGCTGACACAGGAGAATCACCCAAGCAGGAGGCAGAGGTTGCGATGAGCAGAGATCATGCCACTGCTTTACAGCCTGGGCAACAAGATCAGAACTCCATCTCAAAAAACAAAGAAATGCTGATGCTATTTTCTAATGTGACTGCTATTTTCTTGTTATAATCACAGAGTTCATCTGGAAAAGCTAAGAAATATAAAAATAATACAGAGTTAAAGTTTTAAAAACTTTACCCCACATTGGATCAGCAAACCTTTTTTTTTTCTCTCGAGACAGACTAGGTCTTGCTGTTGCCCAGCTGGTGTGTAGTGGCACAATCACAGATGACTGCAGTCTTGACCTCCCAGGCTCACTCTGTGCTCCTGCCTCCCAAGGAGCTGGGACTACAGGTACACAACCCTATACCAAGCTTTTTTTATTTATTTATTGTTTTTGTAGAGGTGAAGTCTCACTGTGTTTCCCAGGCTAATCTTGAACTCCTGGCCTCAAGTGATCCTCCCACCTCAGCCTTCCAAAGTGCTGGGATTACAGGCATGACTTTATCTGGAGACCGGGTCTTTACAGAGGTCATCAAGTTAAAATGGGTCATGAAGGTGGGGCCCTGATCCCATGTAATGGGCGTCCTTACTAAAAGGAAAATTTGTTGCAATAAAAGAAAAATAAAGCGTAAAATGTTTTTTTCCTTGAGACAGTCTTGTTCTGTTTCCCAGGCTGGAGTATAGTGGTGTGATCATAGCTCAATGCAGCATCGATGTCCTGGGTTCAAGTGATCTTCCCACCTTAGCTTCCTGAGTAGCTGGGACTACAGGTGTGTTACACCATGCCTGGCTGATTTTCTGTATTTCATGTAGATGTGGTATCTTACTATGTTTCCCATGCTGAACTTGAACTTCTGGGCTCAAGCAATCCTGCCTCGGTCTCCCAACATGTTGGGATTATATGTGTGAGCCATTGTGCCTGCCCAAAGGTAAGTTTGCACACAGAGACAGACATGCATAGAAGGACAACTGCCACTATAAGTCAAAGGATGCCTGATCTAGGAGAGAGGCCAGGACAGATTTTTCCCTAGAGCATCCAGGGCCAGGCCTGCAGACACCTGACTTTACACTTCCGGCCTCCCAACCGGGAGACAACAACTTTTTATTTTATTTATTAATTTATTAAGACAGGGTCTCGCTCTGCCACCAAGGCTGGAGTGCAGTGGCATAATCTCAGCTCACTGCAGTCTTATTCTCCCTGGCTCAAGAAATCCTCACCCCTCAGCCTCCAGAGTAGCTTGAGATCACAGGCACATGCAACCATGCCTGGCTAATTTTTTTTTTCTGAGATGGATTCTTGCTCTGTCCTCCAGTCTGGAATAAAGTGGTGTGATCTCAGCTCACTGCAGCCTCCACCTTCTGGGTTTAAGCAGTTCTCCCACCTCAGCCTCCTGAGTAGCTAGAATTACAGATGCTCACCACCACACCCAGCTAATTTTTTTATTTTTTGTAGAGACAGGGTTTCACCATGTTGGTCACACTGGTGGTGAACTCCTGACCTCATGATTTGCCTACCTCAGCCTCCCAAAGTGCTAGGATTACTGGTGTGAGCTACTACTCCCAGCCTTGTATTCTTTCATTAGAGATGGGGTTTCATCCTATTGGCCTGGCGAGTCTCGAACTCCTGACCTTAAGACATCCTCTCATCCTCCCCAAAGTACAGGGAGTACAGACATGAGCCATGGCATCTGGTCTGAGAAAACAAATCTGTCTTATTCTAAGCCACTTAGTTTGTGGCACTTTGTTACAGCATCACCAGCAAAGTTATACCCAAGGAATAATCCATTTCATTGTTAGAGGACACAGAAGCTCATGCCGTCAGTCATTCAAGAATGTGTAATTAGGTTTTGGCCAGGAACAGAGGCTCATGCCTGTAATCCCAGCACTTTGGAAGTGGCCAGGCATGCTTGCATGTGCCTGAGATGGGAGGGTCCCTCGAATCCCAGAGTTTGAGCCCAGCCCGTTCAACATGGTGAGATCCCATCTCCACACACACACACACACACAAATATTAGTTGAGCATGGTGGCATGCACCTTTAATGCCAGCTACTCAGGAGGCTGAGGTGGGAGGACTGCTTGAGCCTGGGAGTAAGAGGCTGCAGTGAGCTATGATTGTACCACTGCACTGTAGCCTGGACAACACAGGAAGTCTATCTCTATCTCAAAAAAAAGGTGGGGGGTTCGATTTTGTGTTTTTGTTGTTTTTTGAGATGGAGTCTCACACTCTGCCCAGGCTGGAGTGCAATGGTTCAATCTCGGCTCACTGCAATCTCCACCTCCTGTATTGAAGTGATTCTCTGACCTGAGCCTCCCGAGTAGCTGGGATTACAGGTGTGCACCACTACACCAGGCTCATTCTTATATTTTTAGTAGAGATGTGGTTTCACCATGTTGGCCAGGCTGATCTGAAACTCCTGATTTCAGGAGATCCACTCACCTTGGCCTCCCCAAGTGCTAGAATTACAGATGTGGGTTACTGAGTCCAGTCGATGTCATGTTTTGGCTGGGTTGGGTCTGGCAGTTGTATGGTTAAAAAACCAGGTCTTAATATTTCTAGGTTACTAGTGGCTCGGGCATGCAATGACGGCAATGTGGGTGGTGATATTGGCTTCAAACATGATGAAAACAAGATCTGGTCTCCTTTTTTCACCCAGATGGTGTCAACCAGCTGACCTAGCAGATAAAAGGACAGGTACATGAGGCCTTGTGTATATCCTGGGAAAGGGGATGCAAACTGCTGGGACACCAGCCCCCCTGCCACCACCCAGCCCACCCAGCCAGTGGCTCTTCCATGTTTGTTACAGCTTTTGAGAGGTTTGCTATTCAAAGGAGGATGAATTAAGGAAAGCACAGGGTTGGGGCACAATTCTGTTAAACATGATAAGGAATATGCTTTGGTTCAAGAAAACCCACAGCCAGGCATGGTGGTTCACGTCTGTCATCCCAGCACTTTAGGACACCGAGGTGGGAGGATCACCGGAGGTCAGCGGTTCGAGGTCATCATGACCAACATAGTGAAACCCCATCTGTACTAAAAATACAAAAATTAGCCAGGTGTGGTGGCATATGCCTGTAGTCCCAGCTACTCAAGAGGCTGAGGCCAGAGAATCCCGGGAGGTGGAGGTTGCAGTGAGTCGAGACCACACCATTGTACTCCAGCCCGGGTGACAGAGTGAGACTCCTTCTAAAAAATAAAAGGAAAAATAAAATGAGAAAACCATATCCTTGTGCCACACATGGGGGTGCATGCCTGTAATCCCAGGATTTTGGGTGGCTGAGGTGGATAGATCAATTGAGGTCAGGAGTTCAAGATCAGCCTGGCTAACACAGAGAAACTTTGTCTCTGCTGAAAATACAAAAATGAACCGGGTACGGTTGCATGTGCCTGTAATCCCAGCTACTAAGGAGGGTGAGGCAGGAGAATCGCTCGAACTCAGGAGGTGTAAATTGCAGTTAGATGAGATTACACCACTGCACTCTAGCCTGAGGGACAGAGCAAGACTCTGCCGCAAAAAAAAAAAAAAAAAAAAAAAAAAAGAAGAAGACCAAGATCTCCGCAGATAACGCACAGTTTTACTTTCCCTGTGCACTTTTCCTGCCTCTCGGTAGACAGCTCCTAACATCACCATGAGATCCTGGTGAAGGAGGGGTAGATACTGAGGTTGCTCCAGTTTAATGAAGCATTTTTCCCCCCCGAGAGAGATGCTCATCTTTTGTCAGATTCCTTTGAGTGTTTTTCCAAATCCTGCTATGGGTGGTTTTCCCTCAGGGCACTTCTCCATGAAACCACCAGGTGACGCCATCGCTGCATAAATGAAACTAAATGACCCGACATTAGAAAACGGTGTTCTAGTTTCTTTGAGCTGAGTGGGGTGGATCAAACCTGTATTTCCAGCACTTAGGGAAGCTGAGGTGAGTAGATCACTTGAGGCCAGGAGTTCGAGACCAGCCTGGAAAAAGGATGAAACCATGTCTGTACTAAAAATACAAAAAATTAGCCAGGCATAGTGATGCACACCTGTCATCCTAGCTCCTCGGGAGACTGAGAAGTAGAATTGGTTGGGAAGCAGAGTTTGCAGTGAGCCAAGATCGTGCCTCTGCACTCCAGCCTGTGTAACAGAGTGAGACTCCATCTCAAAAAAAAAAAAAAAATAGTGTTCCTAAGGACTGAGAGGGGAAACTGAGGCATGCAGACTGGAGTTGGGGTGGGGCTTGGTGAGAGAATGGGTTCAAGTAACCTGTGAAGGACTCTCAGAAAGTCAGAGCAACTAAAAAATCATTTATTCTACCTCCCACTTCCACATTTTCCAGATACAGAAACCAAAGCTGAGTGGGGGGGGGGAGGTAAGTATCCCAAAAGCACCACATCGGTAGGGAGCATGGTTGCCAGAGAAAACACAGGACATCCAGTGAAGTGAGAGTTTCTAACTCTCAGTGTATGTCTTAAATAATGCACAAGACTTAAACTAAAACCTTATTTACCTTTTGTCTTCAAAGGTAACTGGGCATCTGTATGATGATTTGCTAAGTCTGACAACCCTCATGAGGGTAAAATGAAGATTAGAAAAAGACTTAAATGTAATAAGCAAACATTCAAAATGAGGGCAACCGTGTTCCCATTTTGTAGACAAGGGAACTACACGTTAGGGATGCGAATCGCTCCAAAGCCACCCTCACATCGTCAGAGTCATGATTTAAACCCAGTCTTGATTCCAGAGGTCTCAACTTCTCTGTTGTGGCCAGGAACTCCCCCCAGTCCTACTCATGTGTGTGCACATTCTGTTTTGAATATGACTCTCTTCCCATCGTGTAAGGGTGTGATTTTCCTCCCTGACGTTGAAGGACTCCGTCTTCAGCAGGCGCCTCCTGACCCAGTAGACTCCCATGAGCTCAGATCCCTGGGACCCGGTGGCTGCCCTCATCACATTCCCCGACTCCGCATCTTAAGATCCAAGTCCGATCCTTTTCAGGATCTGCAGCTGTGTTACAGGAAAGGGGACCCGATCCAGACCCCAAGGGAGGGTTCTCAGATGTCGTGCAAGAAACAATTCAGCATGAGTCTGTAAAGGGAAAGCACAATCGTTTGTTTGTTTGCTTTTTTTGTTGTTTTGGTTTGGTTTGGTTTGGAGATGGAGTCTCTGTTGTCCAGGCTAGACAGAGGGTAGCGGTGTAATCTTGGCACAGTATGACTTATGCTGCCCGGGTTTAAGAGATTTTCCTGCTTCAGCCTCCTGAGTAGCCGGGATCACAGGTGCATTTCACCACACCTAGCTAATTTTTATATTTCTAGTAGAGATGGGGTTTCACAATGTCAGCCAGGCTGATCTCAAACTCTTTACCACAGATGATCCACCTGCCTCAGCCTCCCAAAGTGCTGTGATTACAGGTGTGAGCCAAAGAGCAAGTTTATTCTTTCTTAAAAAGCAAGTTTTTTAAGAAAATGAAGATAAAATAGCTAATCCATAGAGCATCCCAGAGGGCGCTGGTGCCCATATTTAGGGTCATTTCTTAATGACATGCTAAATGAGGGGTAGACTATTCATGACTCCCCTTTTATAGATCATATAGGGAAACTTTCCGATGTCGCCATGGCATTTGTAAACCGTCACGGTGCCGGTGGCAATGTAGCAGTGAGGACGAGCAGAGGTCACTCTGGTCGTCATCTTGGTTTTGGACTGGCTTCTTTACTGCAGCCTGTTTTACCGGCAAGGTCTCTGTGATGTGTATCCCGTGCTGCCCTCTTGTCTCATCCTGTGACTCAGAATGCCTTCATCATCTGGAAATGCAGCCCAGTAGGTCTCAGCCTCCTTTTACCCAGCTCCTATTGAAGATGTAGCTGCTGTGGTTCACACGCCTCTGACAGCTGGGCTCCTCAGTATCTCCTGATGTTCTGTCCCCTCTGTCCCCAGCTCCTAGGTTCCTCCACCATCGCTGTCCTTCGGAGCCACCTGCTTCTGAGTTTCTTCATCACCAAGAAGAGGAATCACTGTCAGGTTCGGCTTTTGGGAAAAAGCCCACGCAGGAAGTTGGGAGGAAGACACAGGCCCTGGTGTGGGTGATGGGGAGGGTAGAGCTGAGTGGGAGCCGGCAGGTCTGGCTTTGTTCTCATCCCTGTGAGTTGCCCATGGTGCAGACCTGCCCCGCTCCTTCCCCATCACATCGGACAGCGGGTCTTCCCACTAGTGTTCAGACCCCAGGCCCTGGGTCAGATCAATGCTTTTTTCTCCTGCACCCCATCAGTCAGCAGATTTTCTTGGTGTCATCTTGAAAATGCATCCAGCAGCAAGGCCCTGGGTCACTCCTTACTTCTGCCCCAGCCTCTCTCCACTTCCAGCCACAGGAGACCTGTGTGAGATGAATCCATCGCACCCTCCTCTGCTGAGACCCACAGCATCCCCATTTTCCTCAGTCTGAGTCAAAGGCCCCGCAGTGGCCCACCTGAGCTTCCACATCACCTCCAGCCTCACTTTCCACCCATCTCCCTCCCTTTCCCACCTACCCCATCCTCACACATGTCTGATGTTCACACATCTCTCCACTCATCTGCTTTAGCTGTTCCTTCCGCCTGGACTACCCTCACTCCAGAAGACCCTCGTCCCCTCCAGCACCACCTGCAGTCATAGCCACCTTCCTCACCATTGTTCAGCAAGGACACAGCCCACCCATTCCTCTCCTCCCAGCAGCTCTATTCCTTGGCCTGTCCTGGGTTCATTTTTGCTGTTCCCCAGAAATTCCCACTTCCTAAAGGTCCCTGCAGGAAGCCCCTGGTAGGGGCCGATGGCCTTGCTCTCCTTAGACTAGAAGCTCCACAGCAATACAGCACACTCCTTGTGTCAGACTCAGTATGTAGTTAGTGCTCGGCCTGCAGAGGGTGCCCGAACAGTGTTTGAGAACTACGGAAGAAGGGAGGGAGGGGAGAAGGGTAGGAGAGGGGAAGGGAAGAAGGGAGGGATGGGGAGAAAGGAGGGAGGGGAGGAGTGAAAAGGAGGGAGGGAAGGAAAGATAGGAAAGAGGAGGATAGATAGAGGGAAGGAAAGAATTGAAAGAGGAAGAGAAGGAAAGAGAGAAGTAAGAAGGAATGAGGGAGGGAAAAGAGGGCAGAAAGCAAGGCAGGAGAGTAGAAGAAAAGATTAGGTAAGAAAAGAAAGGTGGGAGGGAGGGAGGGAGGGAGGGAGGAAGGGGGATGGAGGGAAGGGAACTTATTTCTTCTCTAGGCCCAGCTTTCCCAATGTCCATCTGTCACTTGGACTGTTTCTCCAGCCTCCTGCATGGCCTCCTCTGGGCACAGTGACTCACACCTGTAATTCTAGCATTTTGCTGGGCACAGTGACTCACACCTGTAATCCCAGCACTTTGGGAGTTCGAGGCAGGTGGATCACCTGAGTTCAGGAGTTTGAAATCAGACCGGTCAACATGGCAAAATGCCATCTCTATTAAAAAAACACAAAGATTAGCTGAGTACTGTGGCAGGCAGCTAAAATCTCAGCTACTCCAGAATCTCAGGCAGGAGAATCACTTGAACCCAGGAGGCAGAGGTCGCAGTGAGCCGAGGTCGTGCCATCGCACTCCAGCCCGGTAACAGAGCAAGACTCCATGTCAAAAAATAACAAAAAACTTTCTCCAGGCAGCTGCCTTCTGATGATGCCCCTCAGCCGGTTAAGCAGAGACCCCGAACTCCCCCCTGACCCTAAAGTGCCAAGTGACGCTGCCCATGCACTCCTCAGGCCACGCTGAGTGTCCTCTGAGTCATGCCACTCCCTCTGCCTAGGGTTTTGCTGCCCCCTGTCTCAGAGCCTTCACTCCCTCTTCTCGGCTCCATCCCCTCATCCTCTGCGTGCCCAGCACCCACCTCCTGGTCATTTAACATGCATCTCAGGTTGTAATCCCAGTACTTTAGGAGGCCAGGGGCAGTGGGTCACTTGAGCCCAAGAGCTTGAGGCCAGCCTGGGCAACAGAGTGAGACCCAAGAAGTCCACCAAAAATGTAAAAGGAAGAAAGAAAGATGTAGCCGAGGCATTCATTATCCACCTCCAGGTAGCCTTCCTGATGGCGCCATACCCAGTTGTGCTCAGGGGAAGTCTTTGTTCTCTGGGCATCAGAAGCCACCTCCCTGGGGAGCGGTCCCGGGTCAGCTCCCGCAGGAGCCCAGGCACAGGATGACGGTGGACGGATCAGGACCGAGGGTCAGAGATGCGGAGAGGCAGACAGATTTGGGATGCAGTTGGTGGGATCAGTGGGATCTGCTGCAGGGGTGACTGTCAGGGTGCAGGGGAGAATTCCAGACCAGCTGTGTCTTCATCTCTCTCTTCCCTCCAATCCCAGGAGAGCAAATGAGGCAGGAGGATTCGTGGGTGCTAGTCACCAGCTCCATCCTCAGGAACTCGAGGACCATCAAGTTCCACGGCTGGGAGGGAGCCTTTCTCCACAGAGTCCTGGGCATCCAAGGCCAGGAGCTGCGCACACTGTGGACCTCCGGCCTCCTCTTCTCCCTGTCGCTGCTGTCCTTCCAAGCGTCTACATTTCCGGTCACGTCACTCTAGTCTGTATGCTGAGCAGGACCCGGGAAGGAGTGTGGGGCTCAGGAGATGAGGTAGGTGGAGCCTCTCAGATCCTACCACCCCGTCCATCAAAACCCACACAGTCTGTATCCTGTTCTCTCAGGATTCCTACTTTCTTCTGTGTGAATGAATTTATCACATCATTCTGGTGAAGGTGGCAGCGGCCGGTGAGGTCTGCCATTCTGCGAGTTTCAGGCTTCCACCGATGTGTGGAGGAGGGTTCAGGTGCAGACAGGCCGCAGAGGTAGAATCCAGGGTCTGAGTGGCTTTCCTTCTGTTGGCCAGCAAATGTCCACAGCCACCCCGTCAGATCCTTGTTCTGCCATTCTGTCATTTATTTCCGACGGCTATCAGAACACTCTTTCTCAAGCAGAGTTTTCAGAAGAATTTAAATATGTCGATGCATAGACCAGGCACAGTGACTCATGCCTGCCATCCCAGCTCTTTGGGAGGCTGAGGTGCCTCAAATCCAGTAGCTGAAGATCGCAGTGAGCCGAGATCGTGCCACTTCACTCCAGCTCGGGCGAGGGAGCAAGACTTTGTGTCAGAAAACAAAACTAAACTAAACAAAAGGACCACAAAATGGGACCAACACCCAGTGCCCTCTCCTGCTGCTCTCCCCAGGAGTCCCCAGGCTCAGCCCTCACGTCTATCAGCTTCACAGAGAGTTCTTTTCTGAGCACCTTCACCACCACCTGAGCACCCCCGCTTATGCTAATGCACTGTAACCTGCACCTGATTCGTCTTTACCTTTTTATTTTTGAAGACAGAGTCTCGCTCTGTTCCCCAGGCTGGAGTGCAGTGACACAACGTCGGCTCACTGCAACCTCCACCTCCCAAGTTCAAGCAGTCCTCCCACCTCACCCTCCTCAGTAGCTGGGATTACAGGCACGTGCCATCACGCCTGGGTAATTTTTTTTTTTTTGTACTTTTAGTAGAGATGGTATTTCACCATGTTGGCCAGGGTGGTCTTGAACTCCTAACCTCAAGCGATCCATCCACCTCAGCCTCCCAAAGTGCTGAGATGACAGGTGGGAGCCACCACACCTTGTCATACATGCTTTAGTTTTTATTCTTCATAGCACTGTCCACCTGATGCGCTGTCTGTGTTAATGGTTTGTTTATGGATCGCCTGTCCCTTTCATTAGAATGGATGGATCCATTAACAGAGCAGCAACTTTGTTTTGCTCCTTGCTTTTTTCCCAGAGCCTGGAACCCTGCCAGGTATATGATAACCAGGCAATAATTATTCATAGAGTGAATGAATGGAATAATGAATAAATGGCCGGGTGCTGTGGCTCATGCCCATAATCCCATCACTTTGGAAGGCTGAGGTGGGTGATTCGCTTGAGGTCAGGAGTTAGAGACCTGCCCCGGACAACATGGTGAAACCCCATCTCTACTAAAAATTAAAAAAGTTAGCTAGGAATGGTGATGCCCGCCCGTAATTCCAGCTACTCGGGAGGCTGAGACAGCAGAATCGCCTGCACCCAGGAGTCGAAGGTTACAGTGAGTCGAGATCATGTCACCGCACCGTAGCCTGGCAGAAAGAGAGAGACTGTCTCAGAAATTAATGAAAATAGTTTTAAAAAAGAATGAATGAAAGACAAGAAGGCCTAGTTAGAAGGAATAAGTTACAGTAATCCACAGTGCACAAGGGAAATTACAGTTAATGAGAATTTACTTGAATATTTCAAGATAGCTAGAAGAGAAAAATTTTCGTGTTGCCAAAACAAAAGATAAATATTTGAGGTGATGAGTGTCTCAGTTACCCTGATTTGATCATTACATATTGTCTACAGTTGGGGTCCGCAACCCTCTCGGCCATGGATCAGTATCAGTCTGTAGCCTTTGTGTGTGTGTGTGTGTGTGTGTTTGTTTCTTTTTTCTTTTTTCTTTTTTTTTGAGACAGAGTCTCACTCTGTGCAGTAGTGCGATCTCAGGTAAATGAAACCTTCATCTTCGAGGTTCAAGCAATTCTCCTGCCTCAGCCTCCTAAGTAGCTGGGATTACAGGCATGTATCATCACACGTGTGTAATTTTTGTATTTTTAGTAGAGATAGGATTTCAGCATGTTTGCCATGCTTGTCCCAAACTCATTAATTCAAGTGATTGGCCCTCCTCATTCTCACAAAGTGCTGGGATTCCAAGTGTGAGTCATTGTACCCGGGTGTTTTTTTTTTTTTTTTGACAGGGAGTTTTGCTCTTGTTGTCCATTCTGGAATGTAATGGCATGATCTTGGCTCTTTTCAACCTCTGTCTCCTAGATTCAAATGACTTTCCTGCCTCAGACTCCCAAGTAGTTGTGATTACAGGCATGAGCCACCATGCCAGGCTAATTTTTGTATTTCTGGTAGATACAGGGTGTCTATATGTTGGTCATGTTGGTCTGGAAATCCTAACCTCAGGTAATTCACCTTCCTCAGTCTCCCAAAGTTCCGGAATTAGAGCGTGCCCATCTCACCTGTTAGGAACAGGGCAGGCAGGGCAGCAGGTGAGCAGCGGGTGGGCTAGGGAGGTTTTATCTGTGTTCACAGCCACTCCTTTTTGCTGGCATCACCACCTGAGCTCCACCTTCTGTCAGATCAGTGGTGTCGTTAGAGTCTCATAGGAATGCAAACTCTACCGTAAGCAGTACATGCGAGGGAGCGGGACCGTGTGCTCCTTACGAGAGTCCAATGCCCGTTGATCTGTCACTGTCTCTCGTTACCCCCAGAGGGGACGATCTAGTTTCAGGAAAACAAGCTCACGGCTCTCACCGATTCTACATTACAGTGAGTTGTGTAAATATTTCATTATATATTAAAATGTAATAATAACAGAAGTAGGCCGGGCACAGCGGCTCATGCCAGTTATCCTAGCACTTTGGGAGGCCGAGGCAGTCAGATCATCTGAGGTCAGGGGCTCAAGACCAGCCAGGCCAACACGGTGAAACACCGTCTCTGCTAAAGGTACAGAAACTGTCATGGTGGCAGGAACCTGTAATCCTAGCTACTTGGCAGGCTAAGGTAGGAGAAGTGCTTGAACCCAGGAGCAGAGGTCGCAGTGAGCCACAATCGTAGTTTGGGAGGCCGAAGTGGGTGGATCACCTGAAGTAAGCAGTTCGAGACCAGCCCGGCCCACTGGTGAAACCCCGCCTGTAAAAAAAATACTAAAATTATCTGGGTGCATTGGTAGGAGCCTATAAGCTGAGTCAGTCGGGAGGCTGAGGCAAAAGAATCGCTTGAACCCAGGAGGTGGGTGTTGCATTGATCATGTCCCTGCACTCCAGCCTGGGCAACATAGCAATATTCAGTATTTTTAAAATAATAATAATAAAAAAGCAAGCCAGTTACAATGGCTTATACTTATAATCCCAAAACTTTGGGAGGCCAAGGTGGAAAAATCAGTTGAGGCTAGGAGTCCCAGGTAAACCTCGGTAACATAACAGGACCCATCTCTACAACACATTTTTTTAAAAATCAGGCACAGTGCCATGTGCCTGTAGTCTCAGGTACTCAGGAGGCTGAGGGTAGAAGATCGCTAGAGCTCAGGAGGTTGAGGCTGCAGTGAGCCATGCTCGTGCCACTGCACTGCAGCCAGAGTGTCAGAGCGAGACCCTGCGTCTAAAAAAAAAGAATTCAGAGTATAGAAAGGTGTGTATTGTAAGTTCAAGCATGCCACGTCCCAAATTTCCTTCAGAAGTGTTTATGACCGCCCCAAGGACTCTGAATTCATTTCCCAGCACGGCCCATAAGCACCCTAAACTCTACGGCTTCCACCACAGACATTTATTCTCACAGTTCTAAAGGCCAGAAGTCTAAAATAAATAAAATTTTATTGTTTGTTTCTTTTCTCTGTAAAGGCTGAGAGGGTTATGGTTACAATTAGGGTTGGGGTTAGGATTAGGGTTAGGGTTTAGAAATAGGGGTAGGGGTAGAATTGAGGTTAAGGTTAGGGGTAGAAGTTAGGGTTTGGAATTAGGGTTAGGGTTTAGGGTTGGAGTTGGGGTTAGGGGTCAGGGCTCAAGGGTCAAGAGTCAGGGGTCAGGGGTCAAGGGTCAAAAGTCAAGGGGTAGGGTTAGGTTGAGGGTTGGGGTTGGGGTTAGGGTCGGGGTTAGGGTTAGGGTCAGGGTTAGGGTTGGTGTCCCGGCCTGCGGGATAAACAACAGGGACCCTAGGGAGGGAGTGTGGATTAAGAGAGAGACAGGAGACACGAAGAATGGAGACAAGTCAAGAATCTGATCAAGTCTCGTTTATTAGGCTTAATGCAGCTGCTTATAAACAAGTAAAGGCGGGAAAATCTAAGGGCTAATGTCAGGGGGTAACTATGGTAATGAGACCACCGGCTGGTCTTGCAACTCAGCGGCTGGTCTTGAAACTCAGCGGAAAGTAGGATTTAGATAAAGAGGATGTGGGCTCTCAGGCAACAGAGTCACAGGATGGCTGTTAGGTGCTCAAAATGGATACCGCTCCCCACAGGTCCTCCTTTTTATTTTTATTATTATTATTTTTGGGGGCGGCCGATCGCCTATGGGAACCATGCCTGTCTTAGGTCAAGAGACACACCTGCAGTGATGCTTTTACCCTTACCCATCATAGGGTGCAGGATTCAAGTCCCGGTCCCTGTCTTAGGTGGGAGCATCTTACCGTCAGGCTCTCAGGTTGCCCGTCATCGGCTAACCGGTCCATCTCACCAGGCAATATCAGAGATGGTAAGTGGTACAAGTCAAGTTTTCACCACAGCCTGGATTCATCTCCATCTCCCTGTCGGCCATTTCCAGCTTATGATAATGAACCTGTAGGGGCTGCATTTTTATGGCATCAATCTGTTGCTTAACAAAAGCCATGACCTTCTTGATGATAAGAGGCCCAACAGTGAGGAGTAGGAGAAAGGCAACAAAAGGACCGAGGAGGGGGAGGAGATAGGGGAGACGTCCATTTAATCCCCCGGACAGGGGGTTGTCATAGAGCACTCGTCTTCTTTTTGCCAAGTCTTCCTGTAGGCTTTTTATCTCATCTCTAACAACACCAGAACGGTTAGCATAGAAGCAGCACTTCTAGTCTAACGCAAGGCACAGTCCTCCCATCTCAGCGGTGAGCAGATGTAGGTCCCGGCGGTTCTGTAGGACTACTTCGGCTAGGGAGTCAAGTTGGTCTTGAATAACTTGTATGGTGGATGAGAGTAAATCAACATCATTAATTAACTGTAGAGAAAGTTGATGGTAAGAATGTAAAGAATAACGTAAACCTACAGTTCCTGTGGTAAAGGCAGCAGTCATCCCAGGGTAGCTAACAAAGGGATGAATCGAACTGCCCTTTTGCTTGTACCTGCTACAACATCAAAACTGGGAAGGGGAATAGGGTCATCCCCTGAAACTATGCTTGCATCAGGAAACAGGGAAGCTACCATGCAGATTCCCGTCCAATTCTTAGGAAGATAAGAGAAAGGCATGTTGTTTCCACAAACAAAACTTTGTCCAGCAGGGGCATACACGTCAATGGTGGCATTTAAAACCCTAGCACAATTACAAGAGTCTGCGATTGAGCCAACATCAATGTCATAGGAGGTATTCGGGAAAGGTCTTTGGTAACAAGTGACATCGACACAGAGGCTTGACAAAGGCTGAACTGCAAAAGGGAGACGAAGGGTCCCCTTAGTACTGTAATCGGCAATCGCCGGCAAGGCTAAAGGCATGGGCGTCCCTAGAGGCATGCAGATGCAGCAGTCGTTAGCTAAAGAGGAATTACTGTGTAGGAGGAAACCGTGGACTGCCTTAACAAGGTTTTGGGTTTGGACATCTAGTTCCAATCGGCGAGGTTTAGGTAAGGCTAAGGGGTGATAAGATAAAGTAGGAAACAGCATTTTTAACACTTTCTTAACATGATGAGACCTCATCTGGTCATGCGGGCCTCCTCCATCGCTGACACCGATGGTGGGGCTGCTTTTCCAACAAATGGGCTGCCCTTTTGGTTCCGGACAAGGGGCTAAAGCATATTTATAGGTAATACCCAGCGGTGAGCTGGAGGCCCAATCGCCCCCAAAAGAGCCGGATCGGGCATAAGCGATCCAGGTTGTAAAGTAAGTTTTATTATTCCCAGTGCAGGTGGCATATTGCTCATAGCAGCTGTTATGAATGGACTGGTATATTGTTGTAGAGCAGTTACAGACTGGCTGGGGAGATCCTGGGGGAATTATTGTTATAGGTGGTTTGGCAACACATCTATAGCCTTGCTTTTTGTCACTGCCATAAGTAAGGTATGCCGTTTTGGTTATACAGTCGATTTGGCTAGAAAAGGTTGAGGGTGAGGAGGATATAGTACCTAATTTACATTCACAGGGCTCACCATATATGCTCTTCAAAACTTGCTGTACATCATACCGTGCTCCGAATCCACTGTCAGTCTTGGGTATGAGAGTGGTTATTAGGGATATCAGTACTAAGGTCCACATGCTTCTGAAGAAAAAGGAAAAAGTGGGGATAATCCTCAGGGCTTCGCATATTCCCTGGGAGGGGTTATCTTCATACCCTGCTGTTCCTTTACTATCTACTTGTTTTACCAGTCTTTCTGGC